>JAROYE020000002.1:25462500-27862500 GCA_029619315.2 Dynastes maya
TACTGATAATACTGATAATACTGATAATACTGATAATACTGATATGAATACTGATAATACTGATATAGATAACTGATAATACTGATAATACTGATAATACTGATAATACTGATAATACTGATAATACTGATAATATGAAAACTGATAATACTGATAATACTGATAATACTGATAATACTGATAATACTGATAATACTGATAATAGATCGATAAACTGATAATACTGATAATACTGATAATACTGATAATACTGATAATAACTATATAATACTGATAATATGATAATATGATAATACTGATAATACTGATAATACTGATAATACTGATAATACTGATAATACTGATAATACTGATAATACTGATAATACTGATAATACTGATAATACTGATAATACTGATAATACTGATAATACTGATAATACTGATAATACTGATAATACTGATAATACTGATAATACTGATAATACTGATAATACTGATAATACTGATAATACTGATAATACTACTGATAATACTGATAATACTGATAATACTGATAATACTGATATAATACTGATAATATATAACTGATAATACTGATAATACTGTATAATATACTGATAATACTGATAATACTGATAATACTGATAATACTGATAATACTGATAATACTGATAATACTGATAATACTGATAATACTGATAATACTGATAATACTGATAATATGATAATATGATAATACTGATAATATGATAATATGATAATACTGATAATATGATAATATGATAATATGATAATACTGATAATATGTAATTGATATACTGATAATAGCTGATAATATGATATATGATAATACTGATAATATGATGATAATACTGATAATATGTAATATGATAATATGATAATGATATAGATAATACTGATAATACTGATAATACTGATAATATGATAATATGATAATATGATAATACTGATAATACTGATAATACTGATAATACTGATATATGATAATACTGATAATATGATAATATGATAATATGATAATACTGATAATACTGATAATATGATAATATGATAATACTGATAATACTGATAATACTGATAATACTGATAATACTGGATAATACTGATAATATGATAATACTGATAATACTGATAATAGATATATGTGATAATAGTGATAATACTGATAATACTGATAATACTGATAATATGATAATACTGATAAATGATATACTGATAATACTGATAATATGATAATATGATAATACTGATAATATGATAATATGATAATATGATAATAATGTAATAGTGATAATACTGATAATATGATAATAGTGATAATATGATAATATGATAATATGATAATATGATAATATGATAATAGATATAGATATATCTGATAATAATGTGATAAGTAATACTGATAATATGATAATACTGATAATACTGATAATATGATAATATGATAATACTGATAATATGATAATATGATAATATGATATATGATAATACTGATAATATGATAATACTGATAATACTGATAATACTGATAATACTGATAATACTGATAATATGATAATATGATAATAGTGATAATATGATAATATGATAATACTGATAATATGATAATATGATAATATGATAATATGATAATAGTGATAATACTGATAATATGTATAATATCTGATAATATGATAATATGATAATATGATAATATGTTGATAATATGATAATAGTGATAATATGATAATATGATAATATGATAATAGTATAATATGATAATATGATAATATGATAATAGTGATAATAGTGATAATAGTGATATAGTGATAATAGTGATAATAGTGATAATAGTGATAATAATGATAATAATGATAATAATGATAATAATGATAATAATGATAATAATGATAATAATGATAATAATGATAATAATGATAATAATGATAATAATGATAATAATAATAATAATAATAATGCTAACCAACAAATAATTAACAGTAATAACACTAATAACAATCAGCCCACATAAGTAGTATTAAAGAACAAATTCACATACATCATAATAATTTATCCAGCAGCAGGCGTTTAATTTAAAATTTGAAAGTGCTAACGAAACAAACATATGAAACTCGTCCGAGGAATAGACCTATTAGAGAATGCTTGTGCAACGTTTTTTTGGAAGACTCGAATAGAAAATTTGAATTTAGTATAGATCACAGACCAAAACAAGAATAATGGATAACAAAAATTGTATTTATTTATTTTTAATGAGAGGAACATTACACATAACACAAGGAAGGTATCTACATAGCTTTGTGTTACCATTACAATTAAGCAGTAAAAGAATAAAACTAATATTAAACAAAAAAAAAACAAATAATTCGTACTACATTCAATCGTAACTAATGAGAAGCTTAGAACTGTATTCGTTTTCAGTAAAGTTCAATATTTACTGGAATCAATATTGTTGCTGTGGAACAAGAGTTTGATTTCTTTTCTGATTTTGTCAAAGTGGTTTTTGGGGAAAATGCTTTAGCAATAAGTACTGCCGAAGAGAGAGGATATTTTTAAATTTATCAAATTTGGATATTTATCACTGGAACTACTTAAGTAAAAGTCTTGCAACGGTATCTCATGAAACCTACTTTTCAAAACATCATCTCCCTAAATTAACTCAATTCTAAGTAACATTTCCACTTACGAAACGCCCATGTTGAAAAGGTTTATGAATATTTGGAATTGAAGATTAGGTGAATTTATATAAATTTTTTTCACAAATGCACTCTCTGAGAACGGCTTCGAATAATATTTACAGCTTCTTCATTGTGTTTTAAATAAAAAATATACTGTTGATCTTATATGTTTTGTAATACTTTTATGAACAAAATTTGATGAGCTGTAATGTACAACGAAAATATTCAATAGCGGGCCGGACCAAATGTGGAGGGCTGCATGTGGCCCGCAGGCGGATTACCTCTCCCCGCATTAGAGTCTACTTTAAGTATAGTTGTAGATTCTGCCTAATCGTCGAATTAGCTGCTTTTACAATTATTAACTTACTATCTGAGTTTATTAGATGAAGATTCATTACTTGACCCTTTGCTATGCGAAAATGTATTTAATAAACCTTAATATTTCTCTAGGGTCTTCTGCCTTCATTTCAGTAGGTGCGAGAAATAGCTTATTGAAGTATTGATGTCATGTATGACTGGTGGCAACACATTTACACGGAATGTGTTTTGCCGTCTCCAGATTTTCTTGACATAGACGACAGATTTGGTCTTCAGCTCTTCCTAGTTTGTGTAAGTGGTACTTTAGGGTTGCATGACCTGTTAAAAGTCCTACTACTAATCTATGGTCCCCTTTGCTGAACGATAGCACTGTAGTGCCTCCGCCTGATTTTGTCCAGGCATGGTTTGCCAGTGAGAGGCCTTTTGATTATCCTCTCATTTCTGGATTACTTGTTTTAGGTGGCTTTCTTGTAGACCACAATAGAGGTTGGGTCCAATGAAAGGCATTTTTGCTACTTCTTTGACTAGCTTATCTGGCTTTTTGTTTTCTTCAAACCCACCGTAGAGTAACGTGGTTATTGCGCCCCAGTTGCCTTATATTATGTACACATTCGTGTGTCAGGTCAGATTCGTATCTATAGGCTTTAATAGCTTTCAATGCTGTCTGACTTGTAAATACATTTATGGTTGCGCCTCATATCCATTTCTCGAGGTTCTTTATGGCGCAGAAATCTGTACTTGAAATATGTTGGTATGGACTCCTTCTATTCTCGAGCCGTTTGTGTACCATGCCAAGGTTCCTTTTTTGCATTGACGTTTGCCAGATGCCAACTCAATACTTTCAATGACCACCTTATAAGGATGATCAAAATTGAATTGCATAAGGATCATATCCTTTGCAATGTGGATCAGATTGTTTATGTTAGGATCTTCAATGATTGCCTCTAAGATCTCCAGACGCTTTAATACATTTAGCAGTAATTTCCAGCAGAACTTCCAAGGCTGCTGCCGGACAGGTACGCATCACTCGCCTTTGAATTTGTTGAAGCTGTTGGTGTACAGTGTTCTGTGTTGTTTTTGGCTAGCAAACCATAGAAGCATAGGTAATCATGGATCTAATAATTGCTGTATACGACCATAAGATCATTCCAGGCTTGAGGCCCTATACTTTGCGGTTAATTTTATATTTTATTAAACAAAAACAAAGATGGCGCTACAGCCGAAAGAACTTGTTTGATCACAGGAATCTTGAAATAAGCTGCGTCTGGAGGAGTATTTACATATGCCTAGTAATTTATTAAATTTAAAAAAATTGTAAAGATATTTCAGCTTATTTTTTTTGTTATATTTTTTACTGACACATAAAGTAAAAGAGCATTTTTAAGTGAAATACGTTCATTTAGCTAACCATTGCATTAATATATTTTTAACTACACTATTGGTTGAAAAATACAGTTTCCTATAAAAACTAAAGATCCTCGTGTTGTGATAACACTGTTGTACAAAATTAAATGAGTTTCATGCATCGGCAATGAAATTAGACAACACCTATGTATTTTGGTTTGTTAAATTAGAAAATGACAATAAAAAAGCTTAGTTGGTTCGCATTTTGAAGATATCGTGAACTTTTGAAAGTCATTCCATAATTACGGGTGAGACATTAAACAGTGGTACCAGAAGGCTTTAATACAAATTGGTGAAGCTACACCTATTTTAATAAGTAGAATTAAAACCAAAATACCAATTAACCTACAAACACACGTGGAAAGAATGCCTAATACCATGCCTAATACCATGAGCCAATACCATGAGCTATATTAGCATTTATTTTTTGGTTAACATACAAACAATTAAAAAAAAAAATAATTTTACATGAAATTAGTAGGCATAGGCTTACATTTTAAGTTATTTTCCATTAAAACGAAATCACTGAGAAAAAAAATATTTCACGTATCTTACTGACGTTTTTTGGCTTTTCTTCTGCATGTTAAGTCCAGCACACAACCAGGAAGCAATAAGTATTTCTACTGCTCCAGTACAGGGCGCACCATAAATATATATTCTTAAATGCCTCCGCAAGTTACAAAACTAGCGAGGAAACGCATGACATCTAAATCTTCGCAACGAGAACCAATCATGCAAAATCAGTGTGATTTTCGCGTTTAGCACATTAATATTACTAAGAATTTATTAGTTTTATCTTCGATGCATTTTGGCTGTTGGACAGTGTAATTATTAGTACTTTGAAATTGAGTTTTTATATTTAGTTGTTTATGGTTGCAAGATTCTAAGGCGAAGCAGTGTTGGCAGCCTCTTCCGTCCATTTTCCCATAGTTCCTTTTTATGTCTCTGTCTTACATATGTGAGCAAGACCTATTTTATTCTTAAAGATAAAGTCCCGTTAACAACTCTTAATGCGCAAATCAAAATTCACCATCGTAATTCATAATTATATTTTTTAAATTGAAAATTCATGTATTGTATATTAGCGATCGCATGCAGTAGTAAACATGGTAACCATTGAAACTTCAAAATTTTGACATGCAGGATCACCATAGAAGCATATTTAGGTGTGCATATTGGAATCAAAAAGATTGTTATTTAATTTTATTTGTGAAGTGAGCTTTGGTTGTGTATTCGAAACAAGAGAAGATGGAAATAAATAATTTTTGACTGAACGACAATTTTCTAAACAAATAATTAAAATTATAAATAAATATCATAGTACATGTACACAAAAGTGTAAACTTAGTAAGGTAGCTGCGACAAATAAGGCCCGACAGGTAATAAGGCCCTTAGTTTGTTTTGGCACCATCGCTAATAGAGGAAATTCGTGTTACGTATACGTTAGTTCGTCTTTGAATGTACTTTCACGTCATAGATGGCGATCTTGAAAATACTGTTTAGTAGCGCCACTAATAATTTTAAAATTTATGTTTCGTGTCGTTGCAACACGTGTTATAAATTTCCCGCGTAAACATTTTGTTTTTTTTAGTTTCCAAATATTCGACGGATCAGAGCTATTCTATAAATAGTAAGTTCAATGTTTTTGTACTATTTTCTAATAAATGAGATCTAGTTTCGAGATAGTATATGTGTTAGTGGAACATAACCAAACTTTGTGGACGGCAAAAATAAGGCCCGCGCTTATTGCTACGCAGGCCATATTTTTTGACGTGTGGGCCTTATTTCTTCATTTAAACAAGTATATTTTTTGGTTCAGGTTTATAATGGGCAAGGTTTGCTGCAATATTCGCGCCCAGTGGGATGAAGAATCTTTGAGTAATGCGTTGAAAGCAATACAACGCGGGTTATCGGAGCAGCAAGCTGCAGCTAGATATGGAGTACCTAAACGTACACTTAGGAATCATCTTAAAAGTAGTGAAATTGAGAGGAAATTAGGTAGGGGAGCAATTCTCACTTCTCAACAAGAATCAGATCTGGTGGCTAGAATTATAAGGTTAGCCCAAGTTGGATATCCCGTTACCCCTTAGATAATGCGGCATCAGGTCTTTAAGTTTGTAACGAACAATACAATAAGACATAACTTTAATTGTGATCGTGAACTTGCTGGTCGTGGTTGGTTTAGGTTGTTTATGAAGAGGCATCCAGAACTGGCGAACCGCAAAGCACAAAATATGAATCCGGCGCGGGCACAGAAGCTGAATAAATTTATTGTTGTGGACTGTTTTAAAGAGTTATGAGATATCTTAGATATTCTTGACATAAAAAAACAAACCTGAACGAATATACAACATGGATGAGAAGGGATGCAGACTGACCTTACATTACCAGCAATTAGTTTTAGCTCTAAAAGGTGTAAATGGCCTACATCTTGTTGCCCAAGAACACGCGAAGAACGTGACTGTTGTAGGATGTGTTTCAGAGAGTGGAAACGCAGTACCACCAATGCTACTTTTCAAAGGTAAACGTTTAAAACCAGAGTTCGAAGACAATTTACCTGCTGGAGCATTGGTAAAAATGTCCCCGAAAGGTAGCATGACGATTCAGCTCTTTGTCCAATTTATTCAGCATTTGTCAAGATTTAAAATAGCAGGTCCAATTCTTCTAGATTTTGACGGAGCTGTTTCGCATCTTGACTACACCATTGTGGAAGAGGCCGATGAGCATGATATAACTCTATTATGCCTTCCGAGTAACACTACTCACGAGCTACATATATATATAAGTCGGTTTATAGGTCTTTTGAGGTACATTGGGACCAGGAAGTCTTAAAATTCCGGGGAAGTCATCCATATAGAAGAATAACCAAATCAAGATTTAATTTGATCTTCAGTAAAGTGTGGTCCAGATATATGACCAACGAAAATATTGTGAACGATTTTCGTGCCACGGGCTTGTATCCATATGACGAAACAGCAATTCCTTTCGAAGCATTTGCACCAAATGAGCCTACTGAACGTTTAGAAATTCCGCCGAGGTCAGAACCAGAAGAATCCACGGAATATTCCATCGACGACAATGTGCCGCTAGCTGAATTGCAGAAACGTTTATGTGGCAAGCATATGGATGTTGTAGCAAACACTTCTTTTCAAAACTTAATGAAAACCCCTGGTTTGGTCCAGGAAAAGGATATCAGAGCACCACGAAGAAAGTCTCTAAATTACAATGCCCAAATTGTAAAAAAGATTCTCTTCCAAGATGGAACCGAGAAATGTACTAAAAAACCTGGTATTGAAATCAAAGGTGTTAGTCAGAAGGCTTCGTCTTCAAAGGGCCACATTAGTGAGTCGTGGTACTACCCGTTATGCAACGAAATCTCAGAAAAAGATATGAGGCAATGTGTTAAGTGCTCAGTATGGTCCCATGAAGAATGTTTGGGTCTTACCGCATCAGATGACGAAGAATATATTTGTTATAGTTGTAACAAGTAGCCTGGCCTTATTTTATCCAGTGGTAGAAATAAGGTCCATTTGTACTGTTTTCCAAAAAACCTTTTTTTATTCATCATGTTACGTTTTTCCATATATATTTTTTTATATAGCAGCAATGAGTATATTTTATGTTCCTATATGTAAAAATTATTTATGATGTTTATAGAAAAATAAAAATTATTTTCTCCGGGCCTTATTTGTCACAGCTACCTTATATTGGATTACTTTGGGTCATTTCAATTTGAAAAATAAGAAATTATAAAGATTTGAGGAACGACTACATTTTGGACTTAACTTGAGTACAACGACAGGGTTAGACTTTCGCTGAGGACTTCAAACAACATTTTAACTTGACTCAAAATTTGAAAACATTTAATCAAATAAATTTAGTCACAGTTTTTCGGTTAAGGTTTGATTAGGCAAATGTAACATTTTCAAAATGTTGTAAAAGGAATATAATTATTATTAATTTTAATAAATCTTTAAACACTTTTGGTATTCTAAGATGATTTGATTCGTCTTAAATCTTTTCAGTCGATTACAAAACTATATTTAGATCACATATATTTAATCTCTGACAGAGTTCAATTTTAAAAGAGCCTTTTTACACTATATACGTTTACAGCAACTTGTAAGCGCGACCTCTTTTATGCATATTTCTACATTCTAATTCTAAAATCATTTCAAATAAATAAATAAGACTTGTTAAGAGCATCACCTTGTCACGTAACGACGTGAAGTGCAGCGAACGAAGTTGATATGCTGCGATTATACATATTTTATTGGTAAAGGTTGAGAAGTGTAACTATGAAGCTTGCAGATACTTTCATAGCAGCGCTTTTATAATTGAGATAAACGGATTTAGAGAAGTCTTAATTCTGTCGAACAAAACAATAACTTATTTGTAATAGACTATAATTACAACGTTCGCATAATTGCTCCCGTACCATTTAAGATTAATAGGTTTAGAGTCCTTGGTCCATATTGGCGAATTTAGGAATACAGATGTTATTTCAGTTATGCGTAAAATATGCAAATTTTTTTTTGAATAAATTGAACATAATGTATGTGCATATAACAATCTGTATTTGCAAGTATTTTTTATTAAATGTATACAGCGTGTACACTTTAAGATCAACAAATGCGATTTTAACGAAAAATTAATACTGAAAATTTAAACTAACCTGGATTTTATGACGATGTCAATATAAACTCTACATTTACAAGAAACCTGCCTATTCTTAACCACCAATCTTCACTTCTATCTTGAATTTATAATACGATTTGAAATATTAACACTTGAATCTGGGAGCGCAGCCAAAATACGAGTTAGCTCGATGAAAATTTGACTCAAAGTGAGATTGGCCTTTTCTCCTTTATTTTAATCGCGGTGATGATTGTTTTACCCACAGCAAATTTTGATGATACTTTTCCAAATACAATTTACTCAGTGCGTTCCAAAGTAAACAGGACTTTTTTAAAATAGCATATTCTAGAGGCGCCATCTATTGATGGAGGCCTGAGTTGGAAAGGTGTATCTTTCACTTACGTTCTGTCAAAATTTCATAACTAAAATACGATTAGCAGTCGAGTTACTGCTTTGGAAGTGACAGTGTGTTTGTTGCATTGGTGCAAAAATGAATATCGAACAAAGAGCCAACATTAAGTTCTGTTTTAAACTTGGTAAGACTTTTACCGAAACGTTTCAATTGATGAAACAAGTTTATGATGATGAGTGTTTATCCCGTAGCAGAGTCCACGATTGGTATATGCGCTTTAAGGATGCTCGTGAAGACGTAAATGATGACCAACATGTTGGCTAATCGAAATTTGTGATAATCGAAGACGCCATCAAAACTGTGTGTGAATTTATCAAAGATAAGCGAAAATCTTCTTTGAAATTAATGAAAATGGAATTGAATATCTCCAAAATATCAATTTATCGCATTTTGACCGAACATTTGGGCCTCCGAAAGGTCTGTTGGAGCTTTGTTCCGCACGCAGATGACCAAAAATTACACAGAATTCAACATTCGAAGGACATCATCAAGGAGAAAAAAAAGGACCGAAACTTTTTGTACAACATTGTGACTGGTGATGAAACGTGGTGCTCCCAGTATGATCCAGAAACCAAGCGCCAAAGTGCAGAATGGAAGCACTCAGATGAGCCTAAACCGAAAAAAAGCCGTTTGGAGAAGTTAAAAGTGAAGACAATGTTGATTTGTTTCTATGATTCGAAGGGAGTAAGGGAGTTCATTCCACCTGGCCAGACGGTTAATGCTGTATTTTATGGTGGTGCTTTGAAGCGTTTGGTGCGGCGCATTCGATCAGAATATCGTGAAGAAGGAAGTTGGCGTTTGTTGCATGACAATACACCATCTCATCGATCGACACTTGTGATTTATTATTTGACCAAAAATCGCATTTTCACCATCGAACACTCGCCGTATTCGCCTGATCTAGCACTGTGTGATTTCTACCTATTCGGAAAAATGCATTTGCCGATGAAAGGAAAGCGTTATGCGGACGTGGAGGCCATCCAAAGGGCTTGCACCGACATTCTCAAGAACATTTCTACAGACGACCTAAAACAGTTGTTCGACATGCTTCTTGACCGTGCAAATCGCTGTATAGAGTCTCAAAGAGACTATTTTGAATAAAATAAATGACTTTTGTTAAATTAATATGTCTTTGTTCTCATTTTGAAAAAGTCCTGTTTATTTTTCAACGCACATGATGAATTTTCGATGAATTAACTTATTTTTAAGTGTAGCATGATAAAATGAATGTAGTTACGCGACTATACTACTCAAATATACTTCTCTGTGATACAGACAATCATCGACAACTCAATAATAATAAATTTTACTGACGAAACCGTTAATTACTTGACGAAAGGTATTTAATTTACAAAATCATGCTAGAAGTACCTCCGAATGTACGTTGTTATCTGTTGTAGGAAGATATTCTATTAATTTTGGGGATTACGGAGATACGATACGAATAAATCGAACTGAAGAGTTTTTTCCCCGTTACCTCACGTTTGTCGTTGGCTAGACTTATAATATGTCCCTAGTGCTCCCGCTCCAGCGCTCGTAGGCCTGGGGAAGAGTAGAGGCTACCGAAAAAGAACTAATAGATGCCAGAGGAAATTTCACATTGAACGAGTGGCCATACTGAACAGACTATACGTGCTGGAATGACAGTAGCGTTCGACGATGTAAATTTTACAACATTTCACTATCTATCTATCTCATTTTTCATACGTTACTCTTAATTTAATTCAGATCAAGATCTGAAGTGAAAGTATAACAATAGAAGTTATATTAAAGAATCGATGCGCTGTTTAGCAGCTTGGCTAAACGTCAAGGGAACCACCCTCATATTACCTGTTGACAGTGTGTAGTATTTCTGGTAAATTATAGAAGTAATTGGTTACTACCTTTCACATTACTTTATTGTGTTGTCGTGTTAATTGCAAAACAACTTATCGTCTAATCCTTAAAAAGAAGATGTGACTTGAGTAAAATAGCAATATTTTATACTAACGACTAAAGTGGCTCTTATGTAAGTAAGGTTTAGAATAGTAGCCGTTCACTTAATTGCAGACGAGATCATTATTTTAAATGAAATGCCATGTATTCGTAAATCTATGACATTCCAGGCACGACTGTGTAGAAGGCTAATAGCATTTAGGCTTACCATCACTAAAATCGACTGTTCTGGGATTGCTTTACCTGTTGTGAAACTGTAAATACAGCAACGTATCTCATAAACTTCCACCTAATGTTTTTGTATCAATATTTCTAAACAACGAATTCTTAATTCTTCTAAATTTTGACAGATCTTTGGAATTATGCAAAAATCTAATCATTAAAACACTGTAGATAATATCTGAAAGTCTTAGTAGAGCAGAAACTAAACTAACGCCGCATTAGTTAATAGAAGTCGAAATTAAGTACACTCTTTAATTTAACATAATAAACATTTTGAAACATATACAGAGTGATTTAATACCTTAACAGCTAATTTCAGTACATTGGCTGATAAAATCTCTCTCGTGGGAATGAGTGGTAACCTACAAGATCGAAAGAGACCTTTTGTTGATGGGTTTATAATTAACGTAAAGTAATTTTGAGTGAAAAAATGGTAAAATGGATCAGAAACCGTAAAAGCCCTTTTTCTAGTTTATTGATACTAAAATGTTGATAAATTTGTATATTATTAAACCGATAGATAGATTATAAGGAAAACGCCGGAGAAGGGCAAGTATGATTTTAAGGAGGACACACATTTTTATAATTTCCGAATTTCATATCATCAGGAAGGATATTAACCTTTTTCGCTAATGATAGCAGTAAACAGGCCATTGAATTGCATAAATTAATTACAATCCTATTCAAGAAGTACATGCTACTGTCCATGATATTTTAGCATCTGTTTGAATCACTCTGTATATACATGGTGTCTTTTTATATTTTAGCCAATAGCTTATCTCCGTTAATATTAGTGCTACAAAATAATTTCAATCACCAAAGTGCATGTTCTCTGAACCCTTTGAAATGAATACTAAAACAAGTGAAATTAAATTGGAAATTTAACATTTTCGTTTTTAAATAATAATAATAATAATAATAATAATAATAATAATAATAATAATAATAATAATAATAATATGTATGATAATCTGTGTTCCGTTTATTATAAGTTTTTCACTTACAAAGATTAAATTTCTTTTTAAAATTACTTACAGTTAATGCGGATGTATTGTGTGTATATGTGTACTCCTTTTTTGATGCTTCCTAGTTTCCTCTTTTCAGCAGTATTAATATCCAATATCCTCTTGTATAACCCCTCTGATCGTCTTTTTGAATAAATTTTCTTGATTGTTTCTTCAAATTGTTTGTGTTTGATTAAATATTCTTGATTATAGCTGGTAATTGTTTCTGTTTCACTTTAAGACATTTTCAATACTTTAGAGTTGATAATTTCGACAACGTTTAGGTTTAAATGTACAATTTCTAGATTCATCAGTCGGAAAACATGTTTGTCAGAATTTTCGTATCTAACTTCTTGTTTATTGGTTGTCCTGGCGCTGCCAATCTAACAACTTGATATTTTAAATTTTAATGTAATGATGGCCGAATTCGTGTGTTGCACGTGACGTAAAGGATTTTGATGATTGTTTTCCAAATACAGTGTGTTACTTGTGTGTGCATGTGTCATTTTTACAAATAATGTACAAATGTAAATAATTTAAAATAACCTGGAATTTCGATTAACCTCTGTAACGTAACATTAACTGAGTCTTTTTCTTTTTAAGAATAAAAGATTAATAATATAAATAATCAGAATGTCAGAATTCGAATACTGACCCAAAAAAATTCAAATTGCGCAAATATTCTGTTAAAATCTAATATTTAACGAATTTTGAAATAAAATTGATTAACGTGAATTTAATAACATTTAAACGTACGCTCTTCACGTCGAACATCCCGCTACAATATACATTACGATCATTATTTTCAATTGTTTTCGAGATATAACTTTGGAAAGCCGTTTGTCGTGAAAATTAGTGTTGAATGTCATAATTTGTTGGAAATAATTTTAAACCGGAGTAATATGGATTGCATATAATATTGTAAAATGTAGACATATTTTCGCAAAAGAAACAAACGCAGAGTAAGTAATAATTAATCAGATAAATATTTAATTTTGCTGAAATAAAACGCTACCGTGTAATAGTCACAAGAACGATTATTTAATTGCCACTAAGGATGATATTTTTCTAATATTATATACATTTATTATTCAATGAAACTTTGAAACTTGTATTAAGAAATTTTAAGTTGATTTTGTACATTTGAGCACTTACTTTTTTTGAATTCTGTTCACTTAGGTTACTAAAATTTCGTATTGTGCGCCGTAGAAGAACAAATAATTTCTTATAGAACCGCTAAACAATAAATTATCAACGAGGAAACTCAAAACGGTTTACGTTTTCACGTGTCATTTCTATTAGTTAGTTACATGATATTGTTTTGGCGTTATTTAGCCCGTACCCAAAAAGTGTTTTGAGATCCAACGACAACGCGTAAGGATAGTAATCATAAGGATCGATTACGGAACCAACTACAACGACTTTTCTAACAATATGGAGATCTACAAATTCTAGAATGTAAAGTTTATACATCTCATAAATCTTGTAGACTTTCTTGGTAAGAATGGGGTTGACTTTCTCTTTGAAGTGGCTTATTGTGGCTGGCTTTCCTCAGGACTATCTATTCTGCCTGGATTATCTACACCAGCGACATACCCAGATTATCAGGTGCGGACTTTGCGGTCTTCGTGGTTTGCTTCTCCTCAAGTAACGACCATGTTTTGGTAAGACACCTTCAGATGTCCACGGATGTGATAATTGACTGATTGGACCGTCAATGAGGATAAGTGTGTTGCTGACCACTTCACGCGGAGAACAGCACCGCCTGACGATAACATCTTTGTAAATGGGACTAGACTTGCCTGGACATGTTCAGTAAAATACTTCGAACTGGTCTTTGATCAAAGGCTTAGGTGAAAGCACCTCGTGAAACAGATTAAAGTGAGGAACGCTCGGACGAGGAGTTTACTACTGGCATTGTCGTGCAGAAGTGTTATAACATATGGAACGCTAGTTCGGTCGACAGCTTGCAAATCGCATTTTAAGAGTCTAGAAGTATGGCAGAACAATATTTTGAGGCTTATAAAAAACGCACCTTGGTACGTAAGAAATTATCATATACGAACTGACTTCAACATTCTATCTCTTGTCGACTATCCCCGCGATCTTGCGGAGAAAACCTAGCAAAGGCCAAGCGTGTCCAGCAACACACTCCTGGCCCACGTCGTCCAAAAGATCGTCCACTCTCCAAGGTCAAGACTACTAGAATCCGTGACAAAATCATAATTTGATAGCCACTGTATTTGTCTTTTTGATTGACTAATAATTCGTTTTCCTTCCCCATTATCCAAACAGCAATTATGTAGGCCGCCCCGTATGATAAGAAATCTGAAACACACAGATGTCTAGCTCTACTTTATGGGTTAGATCTCCTTCTTTTGGGGGTGCAAATAACATATTTATTGCGGTCTTTAATTAATACATGTAATATTAAAATGTATGTATGCAATATTTCTCTAAATTTGTACTCTTATGTAAATAAATATCGTTTGAATGATGTAGTCATCACTTATCACCAATTTTTTAGTTTGTCAAATGTATTTCATCCGTTTTGTTTATTACGAACTTCACATATAACGAACTGAATTTCTCGGTCCCTCGCGGTTCGTTATATCCGGACACTACTGTACTTGTTCTAAAAATGTAGCATGTCTTTGAAGGTGTATCGCACAGATGTTCTATATGCTGAGACCAATTTAAAGTATCATTTAATACTAAACCCAACATTTTGGCTGATGAATCGATACTACAAATATTTTGATTAAGTGAAATTGATTTTATTTTATTGTAAAAATTCAAAAATTTTTTCCTTATTGGTGTATCGAAGAATTAGCAAGAAGGTAACTATCGATCTACGAAACTAGTGTGGGAATGTATGAATGTCAATAGGCTGGGCAGCCGATTTAAGGTGGCCCTGGTCTGGGTACCAGGACACGAAGGTCATCGAGGGAATGTTAAGGCAGACGAATTAGCCCGAGCAGGCTCGTCAAATGCCGACAGAAACCCTAAACATTCGGTGGGCATAGCGTATACGGTAGTTAAAGCAACTATTAAACAATGGAAAAATGAGAAATCTCATGACACTGTAGGCTCAAGAAACATACGAGCAACTTAGGTCTGGCAGAGGAAATAGCGTGTAGATTCTGCCAGGTGGGAGAAGAGACTGCCGTCCACGTGCTGTGCGATTGTACAGCACTAGCAGGAATACGGCTCTTAGAAGTGGGATCGGGATATCCAAAAACCAAAACTTACGCAGAGGGATCACTCACAAGGCTGCTAGGTCTGGTGAAAAAGGCAAAGCTAGCGTAATTGATCTAATGATAGAAGAACCACCAATAGATCTGAAAAGGTCGCAGTGGAATAGGTTAAGAACCACCTCGAATACTAAATCTAATCTAATCCACCCCGACATTAACATCTAGACAACTAGATTGTGAGTCATTAATGCGAACACATTGTTTTCTATCCTTTACATAAGATTTAAACTAATCCAACGAAATGCCTTTAACACCATAACTCTCTAACTTATAAAGAAGGATGCTGTGATTAACTAAATCAAAAGCTTTGAATAAATCATTAAACATACCCATGCAGTTTACGTTGTTATTTAAATTGTTGTAAACATCTTTTAAGAAATTGCTGTATCTGAAGATTTATTAGGACAGAAACTATGCTGATTAATAGAGAGATAATTAAAGACAGATTACAGAAAGTAGTATTCATATTTCTAATAACGGTCTCAACATCTTGTTCAAGAACAGGATCAATGAAGAAAGAATTTGCACGTGATGCATTTTTTAAGTATTTATTAATTAACGACCAATGAATAGAGTAACCAAAACTTGCGGACTCGCATAGACGTCGGTATTACGGGTTAATATAAGAATACGAAAAATTCATAAATAAACTTACTTGCTAATTATTCAACAAATTAGAGGCATCAGGATGTGAACTACTGTAAACTTGCATCATTGCATATGTTTCCACAGTTACTTCTTTAAACCTTGTGCGTCGACAAGAAAAAATATTCTTATACATAGAAAACGATCTCTCCACGTCTAAGGAAGTTACATTTGCATGTAGAAACTGTTTTTCAAAATCACATAAAAGTTCACTATTCTTACACTTATTATAAACGGCCTCTAAAGTATTAAAATCGGGATTTTTCCTTAAAACATCTGCCAACTTTTGACTAGCGCATAATCCTGGCGTATCATTTAATGTGTGTAATTTATTTTTTACACTCTCCACTATGTCTAATGATTCCTGCAATGACAATTTAGTACATTGTAGTTTTCTGATGGCATCTAGTAATACTGCATAATTGGTACATATTGTTGTTAAATCTTCTAAAAGTTGAGGAATTTGAAATTCTCTTCGACTTTCTCTAATTGCTTTGGATTTATTCCGATTAAATCGCATTATAACTGATTGAATTTGTTGAAAATGGATCAAATGGTAAGAAGCTGCTGTTAGCCAAGTACCCCATCGCGTTAAAATTGGTTCAGGAGGTTCTGGAATACCTGGACAAAATTTACGAAATTCTTTTAAACGTTTAGGAGATTTACGAAACACTGCTTTAGTACTTCCAATCATCCGATCAACGTTTCCGTAATGTTGTCGAACAACTTCACCAACTAAATGCAAAGCATGCAGCACGCAGGTTATATGTATTAAGTTAGGAAATATATGTTTTAAGGATCGCCCAACACTTAACATCGTTGCTGCACTATCTGTCATAATCATCACAACTTGATCTTGGGCAATTTTAAATTTTTTCAAAGCGTTCAATATCACTTTTTGAATATTTTCCGCGGTACATTGTTGAACACGTTTGCAAGCCAACAAATATCGAGATGCTGTGTTCTCGCTAGATAAAACGAGAGCTGTTACATTCACAATACTGTTTTTCTTTATATCGGTCGTCTCATCCACGGTAATCCATATTTTTTTGGAACACAAATCACGTTTACACACATTTTCTAGCATCTCTTTCATTCGCGGCAAATGATTCTGTAATTGTGTTTGTGAGGGTAATGGGTACTTTGGAACGTATTGTCCCCAAAACGTTTTAAAAGCTGCTTTTCTCACCAACGACAACGGAAGATTACAAGAGGTAAACATAATTAATAAATGTATGAGGAATAGTGTATAAGGTATTTCAGTTCTTGCATTTCTCATATGCTTAATACCATTGACATGCCTCTGGCAATCAGTTCTGTCCAATGCAGCCAAACGAACATTGCATATTAAGCAAAAAACTGCACTACCGTCATATTTTAAATGGGAAAAAAGTGACACATACTTATGTACATTAGTAGCAAATCTATTGCGAGGCATTGTTTTCTTAGGTATGTAAATATTAGTTCTATATGAAACGATACACTAATTATGTACTTGGTATAATACTACAACACACAAAAAACACCAGCTATATTTTCAAAAGCGACACGTAAGTACATAACCTTGACCGTTCGACTAATCTCTGCAACAGCTCAACCGGTACTAAAACGAAATCTCTCTCAGCGCGGTTTAACATGATTTATATTCAAGGTTGACACTACATGCCTGCTTCTCTATCGGTTTAGTTTATTTATGAATTTTTCATATTCTTATATTAACCCGTAATACCGACGCCTATGCGAGTCCGCAAGTTTAGGTTACTCTACCAATGAATGTTTTTATTGTCAAATCATTTGTTGTATATATATGTATGCATATATACAAAACAATAATCAATCAAACTGATTTATGAAAATCAGTCAATAAGAACACCACTAACGGTCAATTTAGTGTTTTTAATTAAACACGCAAAATACGACACGCCCAACTTGTCACATACAACTGCGTTTTGCTATTTTGCGGTCTTTCATTAGATAATTTAGCGTTACCTATTACGTAACTTCGAAGTCCCGAAGGATTTTAGATATTACGCATGTTTAAAAATGTATCGGACGATAATTGATATTTTATTTCGCATTTGCGACATCCTCAATCGACAAGCATTTCGCGTTACAACAGACTCAATTAATATGCGTCAATTATGGTCGAACGGGCGCCCAACTGTCAACGCTTTACACCAATAGCGACATGGAAGGTTACATACACACAGACGATGTCGCACGCACACATTGTCACAGTTATTTCCAACCCTCGTCCGTTACGGAAAAGGGTGACTCAAATGAAATGCGGAAGTTAACATGAGTCACGGTTGTAATTGCAAAATATCGTGGCATTAAATTGGACACAAAATGTATAACGGTCATCGCGAACAATATTTTGCGACAGATATGAATGTTTGTCCTTTTTTGTATTACTGAGATTAAGCTTTTCATAAAAAGTTTACATTTTTGAAATCTACATATATTGACAAAACATTACTGCATGAAATCTTCGAAAACAATTGCTACTATACTTAAATACCAATATAAAAAATAATGGAAAACTGAACCGGCACTAAATTCAACATCGAATCTTAGGAAAAGACATTACTTCCTTAAATTTATTTATAGATGTGCATGCGAATTTGTTCTAATTATCTAATGACATTTTGAAACATTTTTGTATATATATTCCTAAACTTGGAAAATCAACAAATGATCTTCTCATAGATCTTTGCTACCAGTGATTTTAAAACTAATTGAAAAACTATTGTTGCAAAGATTAAAACTTGTAATAGAAGAGAAATGTGTTATACCACTACATTAGTTTGAAATCATAGTAGCGTCTGCCTTATTTAAATATTCGGCGAAGTATTTATGTATTTCCACTTTACAACGCATCAGTATTTATAAAGCGTGCCACAGACAATTAATGGGCACTATGTTTCTCGTTATTATTGACGTATAAAGTCTTCTTAACAAAATGTTGACTTTTTTGATGACTTTCATAAAGTAGTTGCTAATTTTCCAGTGTATTAATTTCCGACTTAAATGTTATGTTAAATATTTATTTCGAAAATATCAGCTGTCAATTTAGAACGTATAGGGTATCCAGTATAACCACCCGATAGATACGAAAGCCCCTCTGGCGGATAAAAGCTATTTTTCGGTAGCCACAATTTCCTCCCAGGCCGACTGGCTTTGGAGCGGGAGCACTACAAAATTGAATTAAGTCCAGATAACGACAAATGTGGAGAAACGGTGAAGTTATTCTTCTTTAGTTCATCTGTCTATTTTCGTAACTCTTCAAAATTAATGCAAAATCCTCCTAAAACAAACAACAGGGTAAATTCAAAGGTGTTTCTGACATTAATCTGTATTATAAATCTGTTTCGTTAAGGTAACTTCGTTTTTGGTAGTAAAATGTCGTATTTAAATGTTTTTAAAACATAGATTCGTCTAGTTTGTCATCTAGTAGCGTCACTACATTCATTCTTTATTTATCAAAAATTCCTCGTTAGATTATATTTGGGTAGATATCATCAAAATTTCCTGTGGAAAGAAACAATCGCTATCGCGATTAAAATGAATGACAAAAGGGGCGCCAATAAAATCATCAATTCTGGTTAAACTTTCTTCGAGTTAACTAGCATTTTGGCTGCGGTCCAATTTAAAGTGTCCGATATTGAAATTAGAGGATAAATTTATGGTAGAAGAAAAGGTTGGAGGTTAAAACAGTCAGATTCCTGTTAGTTACATTTTTTTCAATTTTAACATTCGTTAATTTCCATTTATTGATCTCAAAATTCATTAAAAATTGCCGAATGAGTATCAAAGAATATTCTCAAATCTGACAAAGAATTAAAAATTTAATCAATTCACAAAACTCCAATTCTTTTAACAAAATCCGTGAGATAAAACATTTCAGTATAGATCTCCAGGAGGTGACTTTGTGGAATGTTTGTATCGCAATTAAATGCACTTCTGACGGCAATAGAAAGAGAATTGCCATTAGTATTCATAGCTAGGGATTTTAACGCGTTTAATCTACAATGATTTTAATAGAACACTCTAGGAGAGCACAAAACTTAAGCAAGTTGCATTGATAATATATTTACAAGTTATTTATGTAAAAAAGATCAGCTATATGAGTGCAAATACTTAGAAATAGAACCTGTTGAAGTGGAATATCGTAGGAAAATATTCTTCTCCGACAAGAACCGGAACGTTACAAATGGCAAGAGCTGTTGTAGTCCAGGTCAGCGATAGAAATGACTCCAAAGTACTTCACATCTTTGCACAGACTACTAGATCAATATATTTCTAAAAAGAAAAGAATTCTTAGGGAAAATAAGGACAATTTTTAGATATCACAAAAACTGTTGAATTTAAAAACAACTTAGATGCTCTGTCTACTGTTGCTTATGTTACAAAAGATATACAATGTGTATCAAAATCCAAAGCAAAAATATAAAAAAAATATTTGATGAAGAAAAAGGTAATTCCATATGAACGGATTTTTCAAAGCAACAGATAAACAAAAAGTAATATGGAACTTAATAGAGAAAATACCAAAGCATGCGAAACCAATGAAAACATCTATGTTAACTGCAAAGGAACTGATTCGCCAATTTACAGATGAAGCCATTTCTAGTTTACATACAATCAATTTTGAAGATTCTAATAAGTTGCCGAATAAGTTAATGATAAATAGTAAACATTCTTGCTATCTTGAACCAATAATAAAAATGGAAATATTAGAAACTTTGAAAAAAGTTAAAAGGAGTACTAATACATGTGGTATGTCTACGAAGCTGGCTAAAATGGTCACAGAGAGCACGATTGATCAGTTAGTGAGTGTTGTCAATGCATGTCTACAAGAGGGTAAATTCCCAGATGAATTAAAGTTGACCAGAGTCATGGTACATAAGTCAGGTACATAAAAAAGGTGATATAAATTGTACAAGCAATCATATACCTATATCAATAGTACCATCTATGTCAAAACTGTTCGAATATGTTATTGTTAGACGTCTAATAAAATATCTAGAAAAACAGGGATATCTGGATGAGTCGCAACACGGGTACAAAAAATCGATCAACATGTACAGGACAATAGGAAATGATTAGCATAATACAGAAGGCATTTGATAATCAATAATATGCTCATTTAACATGTTGCGACTTGAATCGAACTTTTAACACTGTTAATCATTGCATACTACTAAATAAATTAATGTACTATAGCATTCGCGTTAATGCCTACGATCTGATGAAGTCATATCTGATGAACAGAAAGCAGTATGTGGAGTTCGAGGGAAATAGTTCGGGGGTGGTGAACGTCAAGCAGGAGTTCCACAAGGTTAAATTTTGGGACCCTTACTATTTATAATATATATGAACGATTTGCCAGCAAACCTACACAAGAACAAAGTTATCTTGTATACAGATGACATCAATATTAACGGTGGGAGATAGCAGAAATAACGCTATAATAAAGTGTAGTGATGCAATGGAAGTTGCCGAAAAAGGGTTCTGTGCCCTACGACTAAATCCAGACAAAATACAAAAACTTGAGCTGTCGCCAAAAATATCTGAGCACTATTGAAATGGGTTTGGTTCTGAACTGCACATTGAATTGGAACGAACACTTCGTAAAGAACCTCACGTATGCTATTTTTAGTATAAGTAAGATGAAACAGATTTCCACTTACCAAGAAGCTCGACTAACCTATTTTGCAAATTTTCACAGTGCTGCAAAGTATGGTTTAATGTTCTGGGGACAATCCACGGCGGCAGATAGAATCTGTATTCTATAGAAACAAGCGAATAGAATGTTCTGTAACTTTCAATATAAGGAAGCATGCAAACCACACTTCAGTGATTTAAAAATACTTGTGATACCTAGTGAATATGTACACTTATAAAATATCTAAAGTCCAATAAACACATATTCACATAAAATGGGAATACACACATCTACAATACACGAAACAAAGAATAGTTAGAAGTTCAGTATCACAGACTAAAAATAATTCCGCAAGATATGAAAAGAAAAAAAAATTATAATAAATAATAATAATAATAAATATAATAAAAAATAAAAATATTCTATTAGAAAATCTCTTCTATACAGTGGATGGGTACTTATGTATTAAATTTTAACTATTTTACAAGTTTCGAATTATTCGTTTGTTTGTTTACCATATTTTAAGGGTCCCTTGTTTTTTATACACAGTTTGTTTTAATATGCTTAAGATTTACTCATTTCACAATTGTTATTTAACTGTTTATTTTTAAAAATTATTGAGTTTATGACAAATGTAATTTTGATTACAATAATAAAAAAATA
Organism: Dynastes maya; assembly: GCA_029619315.2. NCBI lineage: Eukaryota > Metazoa > Arthropoda > Insecta > Coleoptera > Scarabaeidae > Dynastes > Dynastes maya. The sequence continues at coordinate 25,485,345 of JAROYE020000002.1, forward strand.
TTATTATTATTTACATTGTTTCATTTGAATATATTTGCAATATATTATCGTGTATAAGTGTTTGAAAACCAATTTCTATCCAAAAGAAAAAAATGTCTGCAGTGTCTGCTTTTCATGAAAATGGAAATTATCCAGTAAGCAAAAAATGCAATTTCTACTCCATTAGTTACATGCGCTTTTCCATTAAATACGTACACATACATATGTATGTGGATGTCAACGTACGTATATTTTATTTACTTGTCTTGTCAAAATATGTGTATATGTTTTTGCAGAAAATATAATTACTGATAATTACTTTCTAATTAATGCTGCGCGTTGTTGCTGTCGTCTACCGTCTCGTAAATTCGCTATATTTAGTGAATTGCTTGACCTTCCTCAACGTCTTACATATTATTAAAGTAGATTGCTTAACGAAAATTCTACCGAAAATCTCTCCTACGGCCGAGAACAACTTTCATTCCGATCTTACACTTTCCCTGAAAGGTCAATATCATCTGGTTCGAGGCCTTGTATTTTGTTTAAAATCGGATCACGTAATCGAAAACAATGTTTCGGTTTAACGGAAAAATAAAAAAGTTGCTTATATTTCACAATTCTTCACCGCTTGATTGTTTTTCAACGAGCTACGTGAAGCAATTATGTATCTGCGAGCTGCAGGATAATATTACAGTGCGTATTTTTTAAAAATTTTGGGTAGTATTTACAAATAAAAGCGTTAATTAATTAATTTTGGCGTTCTTTCCTAGCCAACTTTGCTTAACAACAAAAACAGATTACCAAAACCTTTATTGCTGCATACCGTCATATTTCTTAAGCTAAAGTATAGCATATGTGGTATCTTTGGATTCGCCTTTCGATTACCTTTCCGGAAATGTAAAAATATACAGGTGGTCTATTTAAAATAAGAAAGTTGACGCCACATCCGATGACACTGGAAATACAATTGAACTGCCGATAACGGCGAAAGTTAGTTCACAAAAGATAGAGATCGACCTATTTTTTCCAAAAATGCTAGCTTCCGTCATTCAAAAGTTGCAAATGAGGGTGGAACGTTTTGGGTCCGCACTGTACACATAAGTTAGTTTTATATTTGCTCCGGTTAGGAAGATTTTGAAATTCTAGCAATTTACTGAAAGATGATTAATTAAGTTTTAGAGTTACCCGAAAGCACATTCACATTCAACGGTATTTTAATCAACAGGAGAAAATTACACAGAAATTTCTAAATTTCTTTAAACATTTTTTAAAGGTTTTGATAGTTTGCATTAATGACGCTTGTATCGCCTTCTAATCTGTTATTTCAATACTCATTTTCAGTGGTGTAGAATAAATTTCGTTATTCAGAGTTTGAATAAATTGTATCTTTTGTACATAAAAAAGGGGATATAAATTGTACAAGCAACCATAGACCTATATCAATAGTACCATCTATGTCAAAACTGTTCGAATATGTTATTGTTAGACGTCTAATAAAATATCTAGAAAAACAGGGATATCTGGATGAGTCGCAACACGGGTACAAAAAATCGATCAACATGTACAGGACAATAGGAAATGGTTAGCATAATACAGAAGGCGTTTGATAATCAATAATATGCTCACTTAACATGTTGCGACTTGAATGGAACTTTTAACACTGTTAATCATTCCATACTACTATTAAATAATGCGCGGTAATGCCTACGATCTGATGAAGTCGTATCTGATGAACAAAAAGCAGTATGTGGAGTTCGAGGGAAATAGTTCGGGGGTGGTGAACGTCAAGTAGGAGTTCCACAAGGTTAAATTTTGGGACCCTTACTATTTATAATATATATGAACGATTTGCCAGCAAACCTACACAAGAACAAAGTTATCTTGTATACAGATGACATCAATATTAACGGTGGGAGATAGCAGAAATAACGCTATAATAAAGTGTAGTGATGCAATGGAAGTTGCCGAAAAAGGGTTCTGTGCCCTACGACTAAATCCAGACAAAATACAAAAACTTGTTGTATCTTTTGAAATACCAAAAATGTAATGTTTACTTAATTTTAATACTGTCCTGACGTTCTATTATACTTTTTCTGCAAACCAAAATGTATACAGTTTGTTGTTGTAAAATCAATTCCCTAAAAAGGATTATCTTTAGGAAAAACGAACAAGTTTTCTAATAGGAAGTGCTCATTTAAAAATTATTAAATAATAACGATTGCTTAACGCATTGCGGATGCTTTCTATTTATACTTTTATAATTTATGCGAATTCTATTTATTATTTATTTATTTATTTATGTCTAGATGTAACTCGAAACGGCAAATATCGAAGACTGGTGATTTCATTAAAAGCTATAGAAAGTAAAGTGAATGGTGAATCTATCCTCGCATATAATTAGAAGCTCCATTCTGTGCCTTTTGCAATAGGAGCCACTATATTGACAAGAAAACTAGATTGACCTATATATTTTCAAATTGCATTACCGCCGATGTATTGATAAGTGCAAGTGTCATTCCGACATGTAAGTAATGGTATATGTGTGTATGTTCAGTAGAGATATGCGACGTAAGATATAGTTCCAAGAAATTTTATCTTCTCAGCACAAGGATACACATTGAGGTGTTTCGAATAGGTTTCATTGAATTTTCCTTTTTGCTTTATTGTTATTGTATCGTCTTTGATTATAGAAGAAGCTTTATACTTTTGTGCAATTCCATACACGCCGTTACCTATAAGCATACATACGTTTTATCTTTATGATACTCCTCAATTTTAGTCTATTGTTTGTGGTGTTATTTCATTGAACGGAAGAAAATAAAGAATGCCCATTACTTAATTTCTCTTTGCATTTAAACACGTTATTTATATAAAATTGATTTATCAAATACACAAATAACTTACACGATAGGCCTTTAACTATTTCTAATGTTTTAATAAATTTGGGAAGAAGTATTCGACCCTACTACGTTAGGAATTAAAATGAGTATGTGTATACGCAAGTATGCAGCCTGTGGTCGATTGAAGAAGAACTTAAGATTCCTCTATTCAATTACTCAATATTTCCCTCTTTCTTAGGAACTTCATCAGGAGTATAACTACAATTTACATGGTGGTTAAATTTATAATAGAAATTTTTATAAAAGATAAGTTGTTGCTTACAAACGGAGATGTATATAAACAGTAAATTTGATTATACAATAGTCAAACATAATTCGCGAATTAAATTTAACATTTTAAAGCGTTAAAGTAAAAAATTCGACATTTCAAAGACGAGAAGAAAACTAACTACACTACCGCTCATAAGTATTTGGGCACCTCAAATTTCAGGGAAAATCATTAAATATTTAAATGGAAATATTAAGTATACACAAATATACAACTTTAACAATTAAAATTATTTATCTGACCTAAATTTTAGGTTCGTTTATGTGACTTCCTTTACTTTCAATGATTGCGTCGCATAATCGAGGTATTCTTGCAATTAATTTTAACAACGTTTCCGGAGTTATACAAGCCCATGCTGTCTGTAGTTTGTTCCACATGTCAACTGCTGATGTTGGAGCAGTTTTTCTTGTTTCCCAATCGACTTCTTACCATAATAACTCGATGGGATTCAAGTCCGGGGTTTGGGGTGGCAATTTCATGATCGTTAGTGTCCCTTCCTCTTCCAACTGTTCTAAATATTACTTTTGAAGAGTGTTTTGGGTCATTGTCTTGTTGGAATACAACATTCTTACCCAAAATCCTTACACCAGAGGGTATTGCATTTTCCTCTAAGATGTGTTTGCATTGCTCTTTTCTCATTATGCTTTGAATTTTTACGAGATCACCTGCAGATGTACCAGCAAGTCAACCCCAAATCACTACCGAACCACCGCCGTGTTTGATGATAGAGACTGTGCGTTGCTCTAGTGCACGTTCACCCATAGATTCTCTTACAAATACTCGTTTTCGCGAACCTAAAATCTCGAATTTGGATTTGTCGGTCCACAATACATTGCTCCAAACTCTTACCGTCCAATGTCGATGTTCACGTGCCTATTGTAACCTTTTTTTCTAATTAATTTGGCGAAGCAAGAGCTTTTGCATCGCAATTCGTCCGTGGCAACCGTGGACACGCTTATCGGATTCGGAAGTACGGTATTGATTTCTGCGGCGATTTCTGGAGCTGTTTTTCTTCTTCTTCGCTTGCTGGACACCACGATTGAGCTGTTGTTGTCGCCCTTAGTCTACCACTTCGTACTTTATTTAGAAAACTGCCACTTTCACTGCATTTTTTTATGTTACAATCAACAGTAGATGGATTTAAATGTAATTTTACGATAGCTTATGCCTAAGTTATGTTGTGCTAATATCAGAACACGCATTGCAACACTAATTTCTTTCCTTTTCGGCATGTTTTAAAATTTTAAACGAAATTATAAACACTATTCGTTAAAAGATGTTCCCGCTACTAACATGAAACGATAATTGACCGCAATTTGAAAATATTACGTCAAATAGTTTTATTATAGCTTCATCATACATAGTAAAATTACCAACTGTTACATTTTTCCTGGAATTTCAAGAAATACCCTCTTTGTTGTCGCTACTACCTGCGCTTTTATGACGGTATTACATGATAAAAGAAGTAAATAGACCGATATAATGGGAATGTATTTCCTAAATACATTCTTTGTATAAAAAACCTAAAATCCAGGGGTGCTCAAATATTTATGAGCGGTAGTGTATAAACTGAACACATTGCATGATCCGCAAAGAAGCTTTGGCTGCTAAAGAAAGGAGTCCTGGTCTGAATATTGTGCTAACGACGGTTGTAACCGTAGTAAATTATGTAAAAATGAGATCCCTAAAATCAAGAATCTTTTCTGCGCTTTGTAAAGACTTGGGTGCAGTACGTTCATCGTTACTATTTTATTGCGAGACAAGATGGTTATTACGTGGGAGATTTTTGAAACGTGTTTATGAATTAAGAGATGAAATCGCAATTTTTCTAGAAGAGGAGAGATGATTTATTTGTGATGAAATTGAGCTACTCGGTGGACATATTCGAGAAATTAAATACCTTAAATCTTCAACTACAAGGAGTAAATACGCATATGTTGGATACGAATGATAAAGTTAATGCTGTTTGTAGAAAAATGGAGTTGTGGAGCAGAAATGTAAAGCAAAAAAACCTAGAAATGTTTGCAAATGTGGAGGAATGTGTTAAAACTTACAAGGCTGAAGAACAACATGTGAAAATTGTTTTTGTAACCATTGAAAATCATTTAGCCATGTTGGCAGAGAATTTTAAAAAGTATTTTCTTGCTGACGACAACTTGGTAAGAAGTTACGAGTGGGTTAGGAACCCATTTCCAAATACCCCCGAAGGTCTTTCAACTGCTGAAGAAGAAATCTTCATAGACTTCACGGCAAGTGGCGAAATCACAGTAATAAATCATTCTCTGAATTTTGGGTAGGGGTGGATGATAAGTTTTCTGCACTGAAAACAAGAGCATTTCGTATACTATAAAAATTTTCAACATCCTACCTTTGCGAAACCGGATTTTCTGCGGTGGCTGCTTTGAAGACAAAATAAAGATCTCAGCTAAATATAGAAAAAGAAATGAGAGTGTCAATTTCCAATATTAAACCTTTTTTCGAAAAACTCTGCTCTGCAAGACAGACCCGAGGGCGTCACTAATATTGATTAAACTTGTTTAATTTAGTGTTGATAAATTAATTATTAAATACATTGTGCAGTGCTGATACAATCTTATTTATAAGTGTATTATATCATTGTAAACGTGCATTTTATTTTTTATTTTGTCGGAATGTATTTTATTGATTTTCTTTCAGTAAAAATTAAATAATTCTTAAATATTTTTTCTTATTTTCGATATGCTTGCGCCCCCCATTTAATGTTATGACACCTCCCAGGAGAGCGCGACCCACAGGTTGAGAATCGCTGAATTAAAGTGTTCAATACTACTGTAACTCGTGTGCTGAATTTAGTATAACTGTAATGTTGGGATAATGGTGAAAATGAAGTGTTTCACTGTTCCAGTGTCGCAGTGTTTGAGTGCCTGATGAAAAATTCTACCTTTAACATTATATCTTGTCCATGTACCGTAATCACAAAAAGATCTAAAGAAATAACTGTCCTACACCGTTTAGATCACTACTCCGTTAACATAAAAATGTTTCTCCAGTAGCTACTTGAATTGTTTCGAATCCTTGGAATATCAAATACAAAGCAGTACAGATCATACTGAGCTTTTAGATTGTAAACTTTAAATTTTGCTTTACTTGTTTGCTTTTGTTGCTAAAATAACATACTCATTACAAGATAGTTATCTTGAACATACATTTATGTACTTTTTCTGTGAAATTCCGTTTCTATGTACAGTTTGCTTCACGCCGTTGAACTTATTTAAGCTTCTGTTAATGGAAAAGGCTTAGTGTCAATTAAATTGTGAAATCACGCGCGCTTATTTAAAGTCGATTATTCCGCATATTAATTTATTATTTTTTGCAATAAACTTGTGCAGGGATATTTGCTAAAAATGCACCATCATCGACCATCAACGCAAAAAGGAAATTATTATGTTTTTATATATAGTTTTCCATTGAAGAAAATGCTAATTTTAATTGAAAACCATACGAACCATACGAAAGTATTTATTACATGGTGAATTAATACACCGTATCTTATTTACATGTAAACCGCAGGTTGTCTGTAGTCATTCAACAAATTGGAGGTACTTAATGCAGCAGTTTGTAAATGCTACGCGTAAATTGTCATATTTAGAGCGGGCCAAGAGCGCCACGCGCCAGGTTCGCAATCAGGCTGCCGGGCGCATATATATATGTAAACATAGGTAATTTAAATATGTAATTATTAGGACGAGGACCAAAACCACTGTCTATTACGTCGTGAAGACGCGCAAATATACACCTGCAGTTTGGGTGTTCGTTGATAAGTAGGGCGTTGTTCACAGTGGGCCACTACAAAAAAAAGTTCATTCATCGACGGCTACGAACTAACAGCGCGCTTATTCATTTACGGATGACGCGCTCTATTCATCAACAAATGACGAGTCTGCAGATGTTACGTTTGCACCACTTCGTGGCATACTAGAAACAAGCGTCGGTGTGCTCGCTTTAGTGATTATGTCTAACGTAACTATTAAAAATAAACGGCCATTACCTACGAAAGTTAATAAATTTCTTAGTGAATTTGTGGATTTACACTACAATGGGAGTACAATTTTCTGTAAAGTTTGTAAAAAGAAACTACTGTGCTGGAGCAAACGTGATTGTGAAAGACATATAAATAGCGCACACCACAGAAATAAAAGAAATGGTGTGTCACAACAACGTCAATTTCAATTAGAATTGCTTTTAACGTTTATGGTATGTGGTCTACCACTTCGTATACTTGATAAAAAAGCATTTCGAAAATTCTGGGGTACATACAATACCGAGTGGATACTACCAACTCGGACAGCGTTACGGAGAGATATTCCACGAATACGTGAGGACATTGAAAATCGAATTAAAGCCGAATTAAAAGATAAACAGCTGTGGCTATGTCTTGATGAGACGACAGATTGCAAAAAAAAATTCTATTTTGAATATAATAGTGCGCGTATTAGATCCTATTAAACCAAATTTTGCAATTCTATTAGCCAGCAGAAGATTAAAACAGTGTACTAGTAAAGCAATTACGGCCGTAGTTCTCGAAACGTTACAAAAATTTCAAGTGTCAATCAGTCAACTGTTGTTGTTCATGAGCGATGGTGCAGCAACAATGTGTAGTGTAGGCCGTTCCCTTAAAGAAAAGTGTGAAGGACTTTTACATGTTACGTGTAAAGTCCATGCTTTACATCTTGTGGCACAAACTATTCGAGAGTGTTACCCGGAGGTGGATGCATTAATAGCAAACACAAAAAAAGTGTTTCTCAAAAGTCCTAAGAGGACTAGGGCATTCCACAGGTTATGCCCTGGTATTCGAGAACCACCACAGCCCATTCTTACGCGTTGGGGAACCTGGTTAAAAGCCGCTTTTTATTATAATGAACATTTTCAAGAAGTCAAATCCGTTATTTTGCAATTCGTCCCTGCCGAAGCTAGAGCTATTAGGATGAGCCAGAAGGGATTTCTCGATATTTCTGTTGAAACACATCTAAAGAATATTAGCAACAATTACAAAGGGTTAGTAGACGCGATAGAAAATTTGCAAAATTCTGGATTGTCGTTGGTAGAATCAGTGCAAGTCGTGGACGAAGTTAGTACATTGTTACACAGTATAAACGATGCAACAAGTGGACGAGTTTTAGCTAAGTTCGATAGTGTTTTAAAAAAGAATCCGGACTACACGAGATTAAGACAAATGTGCGATGGGGCATCTGCAGATTCCTTGACTAAGTCTAAAGATTATTTTAATTACGCCTGTCTTACTTCGGTAGACGTGGAACGGTCGTTTTCGAAATATAAGAACATTTTTTCGTCTCGGCGAACATCCTTCACCGAGGCAAATGTGGAAACTTATCTGATGGTGCAACTTTTTAAACAAGCCTATCCGCATTATTAAGAAGGATAGAATTTATTTATTATATCTTTATATACAGTTACATTATTAAGTACAACAGAATAAAAAAAGCGTTCAGTTTCTCAGTTATTTCCTTATTACATCCCATTTACAACGCATACCGTTTTCAATCAAATAAAAAATCATAATGAAAATAAAAACACCTCAGCGTGTACATATATATATATATATATATATATCCGCTCTAATTACTAAACATTATTATTGCGTCAGCTTTTATTTTTTTACTCTTGTGTATTAATTTCGAAATATCACATATCTGCTGTGACTCACATATACGCTATTTACAATAAGCGGCCGTTGCGCCTGATTCCGATTCTGTTGGATGGCGCAATTTGGCCCGCTCTAGTCATATTAGTTGTGGTTTGATTTCTCCTCTTCTTTAAATTGGCAGTTATTTCTTTCATAAAAAGAAACCCACAAATCGCTTTTAATTGCCCCGAATTTCAGGATTTATTCTTGGGTTCTTTTTGAAAGTCATTGGACAAAATGTATTTTTTATACTTATATCAATATACGTTTCATGATTTTATGTATGGCTATTTTTGTCTAGGCTGCACCTACAATACAGTAATCGATAAGACACAAATAAAATATTCTGCGATTACCCTATCTTCAGTTCCCTGACGTATTTGCTGCTTTCTAATAAAAGAGATTTTAATCTAAACTCAGTGGACCTTATAGTTTTCGTTTTAATCAAGCAAATATTTTCGTTTATTATTTTTGCCTCTATGGTCTTCAATTTGGATTCATTTAATGTTTAGATTAAATTTACCTAGTTACGCCAGTGGTTAGAAATAAACTTCTTATGTCTACTGAATATAAAGTTAATTCATCTACCTGACAACCAACAGTTGAAGGTGCAATCACATCACCTTTAAATAATGCTGTGCGATAAATTAGTGATATTCAGGTGGATGTAGTGAGACGTCTGAAATTGGAAAAGGTATGAATACAAAAGAAATAATGAGTAATAATGAACTAACTACCACCAACCACTATGTACAGACGCGCGTTTCGCTGTATCACAGCTCATCAGCGTACCTATGTGGAAGGTGGTAGTTGTATTTGAAATTGTCGTATATATACGAAGTTAGTGAATATAAGTAAGGATGAGAATATCTAATTAAAGATGCTCTAATCACTGAAAATGTCGAAGTTAATAGCTATATCGACCTCTACAGAAGTGAGCAACTCGTAATGCTCCACTTTTCTGTGAGGGTAGCAGCTCGACTGATGGCTTAACCTGCCAAAGGTAATTAAATAATAATGAACCAGCTACCACCGACCACTATGTACAGTGATAAGATACTCTCATCCTTACTTGTATTCACTAACTTCGTATATAAAGGGTGTTTCAATAAGAGCGCAAGATTTGAAGGTTCAATAAAACATGGTTTTCTGTGCATTGGAGTATTTATTGAGTTATAATGTAGACATTTTGGGAATTATGAATGGAACAACACATCTGGTAAATGGCCGCCACGGCTTTGTTGGCACATGCGTATTCTTTTAGCGAAATTTTCAATAACGGTATTACATACATGTGGCGGTATTTCGTCGATACAGCGTCTAATTTCGGCCTTCAATGCTTCGGTAGTTGCGGGTTTGGTGGCATAAACCTGTGGCTTCAGATAACCCCACTGCCAAAAGTTCAAAGGTGTTAAATCACAAGAGCGTGGGGGCCAATTCTGGTCATCAAACCGGGAGATGACACGACCGGGAAAAGTCTCGTGTAAGACCGCCAATGTTTCACGGGCGGTATGACCAGTGGCACCGTCCTGCTGAAACCACATATTGTCGAGAGTAGTATCGTGCAATTGAGGCACAAAAAACTGGATTAACATAGCACGATAACGTTCGCCATTCACCGTTACTGCATTACCTGCCTCGTTTTCGAAGAAAAACGGTCCAGTGATTCCTCTGGCCCACAATGCACACCAAACAGTGACACGATTTGGATGCATTGCTTTTTCATGAATCACTGGTGGATTTTCTGAGCCCCAAACGCGGCAGTTTTGCCTATTTACGAAGCCATCGAGGTGAAAATGGGCCTCATCACTGAAGATGATTTTGGCCGCAAAATCGGCATTCACTTCTAGTTGTTCAAGGATCCAACTTTCTTCGCTTTAAGTGGTCCGTAGACAGGAGTTGCTGAGTCAATTTGACCTTGTACGCATGGAGGCGCAAATCTTTAGTGAGAATACGCTGAAGGGTGGCTGTTGTAATGTCCAATTGTTGTGCACGACGACGAATCGACGTCCCTGGACTCTCGGCCACACTCTCGCGAACTGCCGCGATGTTTTGTTCTGAACGACCTCTACGACCTCGTGTCGTATGTTCCACATCACTAACCGAACCAGTACTTTCGAATTTTGCGATTATTCTTTTCACAGTAGATGACTTAGGAACATTATTTCGACCGAAAATTGGACGAATCGTGGCAATCAAACTTTCACCATTTTGATAATAATGAACAGGACGCGGAATAATCAGGACGCGTTGTTCTTTCGTGTAATGCTCCATGTTTACTAACTTCCATCTGTTTCCTATCGACTTGGCACGTCATAATCATGTGACATCATCACAGCCAAGCTGGCGCGCAATTCAAATCTTGCGCTCTTTGAAACACCCTTAATATGACAATTTCAAATACAACTACCACCTTCCACATAGGTACGTTGATGAGCTGTGATACAGCGAAACGTGCGTCGGTACATAGTGGTTGGTGGTCGTCGGTTCATTATTATTGAATTACCTCTGGCAGGTTAAGTCATCAGTTGAGCTGTTGCCCTCACAGAGAAGTGGAGCATTACGAGTTGCTCACTTCTGTAGAGGTGGATATAGCTATTAACGTCGACATTTTCACTGATTACAGTATATTTAATTAGATACTCGCATCCTTACTTGAACTTATGAGTATTTTTCTGTTACATATGGCAGCTATGTCTTGACATCGTGTAACAAAAGCTATCCTCCAAAATTCTTTTAAAATACTTGTTATTAGGTTTCACTTAAGTTATTGTATGATGGTATATTAAAATGGAAAAGATCAGCTTTGTTGTTTTCATTACTGGTTACTGATATCACTTGGTTGTTATAATCAAAACCTTCAATGTCTTGATCTTAGCGTTCACTTCAGAACAAATCGTCTATTATTGAATGTTAATTGCTGTTCATTTAAGTCAAGAAGATAAAAATTTTGACCTATGCACACCTCTCTCCTGTATTCAGCAATAGAATACAGTAATAAAGCAGGCCTTGGAATCAAATGTGCATGCAGTTTAAAATTCTAATATAAAAGCTCGTGAGCTTGACATTTTGTCAGACAAAAAGTCCACTATCTCTTTACATGCTCTACGTTAAGCGCACCTTTTTTTAAAATCCGCTGTTATTGAAATTGACGTGACATTTTGATTCTGAAAAGTGTCTGCTTAAAGGTGACAATGGAATGTTATGAAATTATATAATGAAGTGTTCTAATATGTTTACGTAATGGCGCGTTAAGTAAGAGTTGCGAACAAGTATGATAACAAAGAGTACGTATGTAGAATGTAAATAGAAAAAAACTATTTCTTGAATCTAGAAACGGCGCTAAGGATTATTTTACTTGGTAGACAGTTAATATTCCTTTATTATGATATGAAAGATAACACTACTTGCGTTTTTATAGCTTATTGAATATGAAGTGTTGTTTTTAACTGAACTTGGGTAATTTGGTGTTCCTGATTTCAAATTTGTTTTGTCGTATCACGTAAGGTTTGTGTCAACAGAAAATCTACATAAATAAAATAATGCATATAAAAAGGTATGTTTTTATAATATTATAGTTATAAAATGTATAAAAACTCACAATATTAATGAAAAGAATACAAAAGCATGGCAAAAAACAGTAACTACTCTTCGCCCTTCTTAGAAAATCTTTCTCTTTACCCAAAAAGCTGCGTTGGTTTGTTTCTTATACTCGGCCATAAGAACATTCCCCTTCAACATTCAGGAATAGTCCGCCACCATGTTGGCATCCCATCGTCCCTGATACATTTTCTTCATTTCTTTAATATCCTGGCGGAATCGCATACTCTGCTCTTCACTGAAATCACCAAGATTAGCAGGAAAATAGTCTAAACGTGTATGTAAAAAGTGAATTGCAATGCTTATGTTGCAACCTAATGTTTTAAATTTGTTCAACAATGTTCTCTACAATGTCCACATAATTTGGGTATTTATTATTCCCCAAAAATTTCTTTACAACTTCTTTAAAAGCTTTCTACACATTTTTTTTAAACTCGTAAGTTTTTGATGACTAACAAAGGTACCTTCTTTAATCTTCGCTTCTGAAAGAAGGAAATTGTTCACTCAAGAATTGGAAACGTTGACCTGTTTGTCTAACGCTTTAATAAATTGCTTCATTAGACCAAGTTTAATATGGAGTGAAGGTACTAATACTTTTGCAGGATCAACTAGACTTTCACGCAGTACATGGTGGGCCAAATTGGTCGTATTTCATGGGTATACCTATGAAGGAGCATAACTAGACCAAAACGAAAAACAGGGTCACTGGCCCGTTTTTCGATATAAATTAATTGGTCAACACAGATTTTTGAAATTCCAAGCGGTTCTTGAGTTATAACCAGAAATCGAATTTTTCTGTTAATCGTTCTCTTTTATTTCTCAAATGAGGAAAAAATGTTGTTATCATTTTTTGCAGGTAATATGACCCTATTTGATTTTCCTTTGACGTTTGTCTTATAATCTTAAACAGTTACGATATATAAAACAAACTTTTGTTTCTTTAAATGGGAGCAATAGTAGGCGATGGTTTCATTAAAAAGGTTATTTTAAATTTTAAATTAGTAAGTATGCCATACATGACATTGCTCATGTGCTATGTGCCAACGGGCAGATATGTCAAAGTTGATTTTCTAATAGCATTATACATATATATATATATATGTGTTCAAGCTATTGATATTTCTATTTTTGTTAGTGTTTTAACTGTTTTATTAATTTTATTTTCGTTTACGTCTCTATTCAAATAGTTTTGTTTTTATAGTTATCATATTATTTTGTTTTCGATATTTCTTTTACTTATTTGACTTTAATATGGTGAAGTATTATCATACGAAATCATACGAAAAGGCAGATATGTATGAAGCTTACACTGAATGTGGAAAAAATTCTATCGCTGCTTACAGAATTTTATTTTCAAAGATATCCAGAACGCAGAAAGCAAAATATCACATTATTTAAAAAACTCAGGGACAATCTCAGAGAGTATGGGTCATTTGAAAGGCCTAAGCCAAAACACTATAATAAACCTGATGAAGAAGCTAGTGTTGCTACTGTTTTAGGATATGTTGAGGTAAATAGAAATGCGTCTTCAAGAGAAATTGAAGAAAATATCGGCACTTCACGAAGAACAGCACTACGAATCTTAAAGAAATATAAATATCGTCCATATAAAATACGGGTGAATCATTTTCTTCATCCTAACGATTATGAGCGATGAATACAATATTGCATATGGTATTTACGGATGTGCAATGAAAATCCTCTTTTTAAAGAAAATGTAGCTTGGAGTGACGAGGCTCGTGTGACTAGCGATGGTATTTACAATAGACACAACAGCCATTTTTGGAGTATTGAAAACTCACATGCCATGAGATCTATTCATCGACAAGAAAGATTTGGTTTCAACATCTGTTGTTTTATTAAAGGACACAACTCATGCTATTTTACATATGAAAATAACTTAACAGCAGATTATTACACGTCGCTTTTAACAAATTATATATTTGAATTAATTGAAAGCATTCTAATTCAAAATCGTATTGACACATGGTTTCAATTAGATGGTGAAAACGCATTGATTACGAGGCAATTTCTGAACCACCATTTTCCAAACAAATGGATCGGAACTTTTGGACCAGTTAAATGGCCAGCAAGCTCACCAGACCTTAATCCACTACACTTTTTTCTGTGGGGTTTCTTAAAGAGTCTAATTTATAAAACAGAAAGTGACACTGCACAAACATTAAATGAAAGAACTTCGGCAGCTTTCAGGCAGATAAGTAGAATACATACAACAAATGCTGTTAATTCTGATTATAAGCGATGTCAGAAATGCTTAGAAAATGGTGGACAACAATTTGAGCATTTGTAAAATTTAATAATAAATGTATTTTAAAATTTATTATTGATATCATTTAAGATTGATTAATTGATGTAATTAAAATATTTTACAGAGATAAATTAAGATTATAGATGTATTAGAAAAATATTCTTTCTGCATTATGTTGATGAATTCTATATCTTTTTATATTTGTGGAATTAATAAAATTATTATGTAAAAAAAAGTATTTTAGATACTCAGTAGATATTTTCTGTGGCATTTCTTCTGTAATTTATAAAACGGAAAGCAATACTGCATAAATATTAAAGGAAGAAACTGCTTGACGTACGTGTTGCCATGGCAATTTCATGCATGGCATATTTATTATTTTAAAATTTAAGAAAACATACAACATATCATTATTTTTTTAATATAAATATGTAAAACTTTTTAATGAAACCATAGCCTACTATTGTTTCCATAAAAAAAACACAAGTTTGTGTTATATCTCGTAACTATTTATGGCTATAAGACAAATGTCAACGGAAAAATAAATAGGGTCATGTTATCTATGGAAAATGTTAATAACATTTTTTTTCTAATTTAAGAAATAAATAAGAAATTGATAAAAATTTGATTTTTGGCCAATAACTCGAGAACCGTCAAAATATCAAAAATCTGTTTTGACTAATTGACAAATTGGTCTTGAAAAACGGGTCCGTGACTATGTACTTCGTTTTTGTCTAGCTATGCTCCTTCACAGGTATACCCATGAAACACGACCAATTTGGCCCACACTGTATTCTTGTTGTCAGGTGTTAAATTTCCCCTGTCTTGTTTATAGATTATTCTGAATATAGAGATTCCTCGTCGATATTTCACCTAATGATATCGTAGTATTAGCGTTGCTTCACAAATAAACGCAAGTTTTAGTAAACACCTGCAAATTAGTATTAGTTTTATATAACAAAATCTATGATGATTGTATAAAAAAAGAAACTGTGTGATAGCGACAAATGACGATTGCTTTGGCTAGTAGTACGTCAAAAGCAACTTAGATAGTCCCAAATTGTCTCATCACAAATTCTTCGGAGGCCCGTGTAAGACGATTTAATGTACTTTGTGATCCAGGAAATAAAACAAAAAAATAAAGAAACAAAGTTTGCTCAATTGTGAAACTATTGAGTTCAACTATTAATAATAAGTCCTGTGACCACGTATGTCTGCGCTTTACGAAATGATCAGAACTATCACTCATGAAAACTTCTTGAAGAGATGGGATGAAATTAATTCTTGCTGCACCGCCCAAGTCACTTTGACGTATTTGAACAAGCGGACAGTAGTAAGATACGTGAGACTGTCCAGAACGGACCTTCGCATGGTTGTTGGGATTCTGACTGAACACCTCTACAGGTTGAGATTAGCTGAAGACCTGACATACAAGGGCTGCCAAGTTGAAGACGAAACAGTGAAACACTTCTGGAAGTGTCCTGCGTTGACACCAATTAGAAGCACCATGCTGTGTAATGAGCGGCTACATCTTGTTGCTATTGAGGCGATTCATCTGGGCAACGTCCTAGCTTATGTCAACGCAGTAGGTTGGTTACCGACCTAGAGGGCTACCCGGCGTAGAGAGATATATAATGGTATAGTCTAAATGTTGTAGGATCCATCTCTCATTGTCCATAACCATAAGTTCGACGTGTTTTGAAAAAGATGGAATTAGATTTAAAGGTTAATTAGAATTTATCAGAACAGTATTCCATAAACATATACTGTGACATATTTCAGTTCACTAGTAAGAGGAAGAGTAAAATTACGATTTTCTTGAACTAGGAGTGATTTGTGTTCTTCTTAATTTATCACATTTCGTTTCATCCATTATATAAATAGAACATAGTTTACCCCTGGATGTTAATCTTAATACGGGAATCTTCCAAAGTATACATCGATGTACAAATTTCCAGTGATAATTTGAAGGAAATCTTCCACTGCTGGAGCGGAGTCGAGTCTAAATACACTCTAAATATTCGAGTACTGAAATATCTTCATTTGCATGCATAAACACACCGCTGAACGCGTGAACTTGCGATGAATTGAATAGAGTGTTTATTGAGATTTTGGTTAGTACACAGGCAAATATATACTCTGATTTGATAAGTTCACGGATTCAATTGAATTATGCGATCGTGACAACGGATAAAATTCTAAAGATTTGGTTGGGAATTTAATTAGGAACGCGATTTAGTTACTCAAACATCTATATAGTAACATGTAAGGTATTTTCTTTATTTATCGTTGTTTATTGTTTGATTATTACACTATACATTTTTTCACTTTCTAATTTATCAACAAACAGTTATTTAAGCACTAAAAGGTGTAAAAGGCAGAGCTTAAATGAATTTCAGGTCGATAGCTGCATGTTACATTTTAGTTCCATATCAATATTAAGAATTAACTCGAAAGTTAATAGAAGAATGTTAAAATCACGTTTTATTTCAAGTAATATTTTTTTCTTTACGGTTGCATGTCACATGAGGAGAAACAATAATGGTCCCTTACCTTAAAATTCTCTTGACATTGTGTGACTTTCATCGGAGAACCACACGTTCGACAAAAATTCTGGATCCTCCTATACCATGGCTAAAATGCTTCCACAATACAACATTCTGGCTTGCATATCTGGATCTGTCAGGCGTTGTCCAACTTGTATTTTTTACGGAAATCTACCTGCATTCTTAAACAATCGGCGAAGAGACGTATTGCTAATGTTCAGCTTCAAGAACGTTCGTCCTAGACTTCAGTGGGTGAATGCAGCACTTGTTGATGATTTTCATTTGTAGAAACTATCACTGGTCGACCAGACTTTCCTTTCCGTAAACATAAAACACTACCAGTATGACGAAATTTTCTAACAATTAATAATACGACGGTATTACTTGGTGCCAGTTTAAAAAATCTCTTTTGGAATTGACCTGTCAACTTTTTCAAACTTGGTCCAACTTTACAACCATTTCCGCATGAGCGAAAATAATACTCAACTATGAACACCCTTTTCTTCGTCGAGAGACCAATTTTCAATGGCAATTGCACAACACAACTTCCTTTACAATACTGGGAGCACCTGCAGACACAGTTCTTCTTTCTTTTCTTTTATTTTATATGGTTCCGTTGAGTTTTCAATTTTTATTAAGAAATAGTTATTTTCAACAATTTAACTTTTAACTACAATCTTTGTCAAAAACGCAAACATCATGCCAAACATTAACTACATTGGAATCAGGTTATTAAAATCCATAATGCACTGTGGGGACAGAAATAATTAGATAGAATAAGTATTTTTCTGGCAGAACTCAGTTTTTGATTAAACTATTTAGAAATTAATTTAAAAAACAAATATAAAAGGAGTATTTCGATCATTAAACAATATCAAAAGAAGCTTAAAATTTGGAAACTAAAAAAAGCAAAAGTAGAACCCAAGAGCAGCCAAATCGGATTTAAAGAGGACTATATATCAGAGGACTGATCAAAAATGTTCATAGAGGGAAAGAAGAGGATTTTAACAAGAATTTTATTTACACATACGGGGAACCACCTGTAAGTAAATGTTACCAAATTTCTGTAGATTGTTATAAATAAAAGGACTTGTAATTATTCTTAATTTGATATTTGATTCAAACTTGTAACATCTCAATAGGGGTTGACATAGGTGATTTGATCGCCGACGATCCCACATAGAATATGTATTCTATATTAAAAAAATTATATTCTTTGAGATTTCAACTTATTTAAATATTCTGTAACAGTATATTTTTCGAAGTATTTTATATGCTATGTTAAAAATAACGCTAGCATAAACGGCATGGTTCGCGTGTGATTAATGCTATTCAGCCATATGCGTTGAAGTACGTTCAGGTAACGGTGACGTTTTACCGATACCTAACATGACGCATCGGCTTGTATAGCTGGTCCCTGCTTTCCATCCCGGTGTTTTGTCGGGTAAATATATCTCCAGCCAACGACGTTTCAGGTGAAACGAGAACATAACTCATTTGGTCCTTAATTTTCAAATTTCAAGTAACTTCATCCACAAAACACGTGCAGAATAATTCTATTAGGTCCTTCTCAAATCAAATACGGCTAGTTATGTCGTCAGGTTTGTTAAAAAACGTTCACATTTTAAGCTTGAAGATTGCAACGATGACACTTCTTGGTGACGCTAGACAGCAAACCCTAGCATGGTATTATAATCTGGAAAGGAATTTATCATCTGAAATCGTTTATATAATTAAATTATACAATTTTATTCTAAAAACAATAACTATTCAAGTTAAAAAATACATCAGATGAACGAAGAGACACTAAGATAATCGAGGATTTGGTGGACGTAATAAAAGATGGATATGTTTAGAAGTGAGTTGTATTCAAAAGTAATATAATTTATGAACTTAATGCTTAAAAAATATGTCAATGTGTAATTTGGCAAAAAACTGTTTATTATATGAGGTGGGCGATTAAATGCGTGGCGCATTTAAATACAGAAGGCGCGATGAATGTCAAATTACAAAGGCAATTTTCTTTAATTTGTTAATCGTCTGTAACACTTCATTTTCGTTCGCACTTAAATTCACTGTGCTAGTTGCAAAATGCAACAAGCTGGGCACTCGGCCTAATTCGAGTACGCTGAATCCAATGGTGCCAGTGGTTTTCCAGTAATTTCAATTAAAAAATTTTAGGTGCAAAGAACCTTCTGGAATTTTCTGGAAAATCTGATCAATGGCCGAAAAGCTCTCTGTAACCTTCGAGAACCTTCTATGGACCCTTCGTGAACCTTCTAGGAACTTCCACCCCCGCAACTACCACTTGGTCAAATAGGTGTATAGGCGGCGCTGTTAACCGCTGAGAGCTCAATCTGCTTTCAGAAGTCAAAGTGTTAATATCTAAATATTAAAGCAAATAACCCAAACCGAAGTGAATAGTGAAAAGTTCAAGATTATCTATTGTATTGGCTTATAAAATCAATTAATTTGAAATACCAAAAATGGATAAATGTTCTAAATTGAATACCTTTTGTTACGTGTGTGGAAAATTTGTAATTAAGACTCGGCGTAAAATAAGTGCTGAAACCGCTGATTTGTATCAACAATATTTCTCACAACATGTTTTTACTGATGTGTATTGGACGCCATCTATTGTTTGTACAACATCCGTTTTGAATTTGAATAAATTGACAAAAACCGGAGCCGCTATGCCATTTGGTGTCCCAATGATTTGTTTACATCCAAGAGAACATGATCGAGCTGAATGTTATGCGTGCGTGAATTATATTAAAGGTATGAACAGAACAAAAAGTGGTTCTTTGAAATACATTCCAACAACTTATGCGTACTCAATCGCCGCTGCAGCATTCAAATACAATTCCTGTTCCAACAAGACCTGTTTCAACAGAACAATTTGAGCCATCAGCATTAGAAACCATGAAATCATGCAATCTCGTTTGAATAATATATCAAGAAGTCCGAACCCGACACTATCACAGCGGCAATCCATTCCTTTGGCAAAGGACTTGAAACAAACTTGTAGAAGATGACGATACAGAAGAATCAGGGCAATCAAAGAATGAAAAATGAAAAAAATCAGGAAAAATGTTTCTTTTTTTGCAAATAAAATGATGAAAAATCGACTGAATCGATTCAATTTTTTTCAAATAGTTTCTAATTCGATGCGTATTCGTCAATGCGATGTCTATTCGATCGATTTCCATCGATTTAAATTCAATGAATGGTCAAAAATGATAAAAATTACGTTTTTTTGGGGTCTTTGGGCTTAAAATTTTTAAATTGAAACTGCTCTAAAACGCGGGCTAACCTTTAAAAACGGTTAGCACCATTGGATTTAGCACGAATTAGGTTCACCCCCGGGTGCCCAGCTTGTTGCAAAAAAGTCTCCAATTCGAACACAGTAAATTATTAAACTCGCCGAGAAAGTATCAATTTGATATTCCCGAATTCACGACAAATCTACGGAAAAAATCTTATCGTCCAAAATTAATATAACTTTACAATACATATTTTGTATCGTAAAGAAATAATAAATAGCATTTCATAGATAATGCAAATAAAAATTATTCTAAAAAAAGCACCCTAGTCCTAAAGTGGTAGTTTGTGACAACGGAAATAAAAAAGTTCTTTTAAAAACAAGAGGAATCGTTAAAAATCTCTCCACCTCGTCGTTGATATATGTAGTAATAATACTGGAGGATGTTTACTTCTATTATCAGAGTCTGGTGTCTGGTATTTCACATTCTTTCCGAACTCTTCAATATTTTATCATTATCAATCAATAAAATCTCACAGACCGTAGTCCGTCTTTACCAATTTACGCGTTACAACGATTGATTTGTTTTCGGCTGGCTCTGTAGAGTTCCCAGTGAAAGATTTATCTACAATAAACGAAAGGAATGCATTAAATGTGGGTGCAATGTAGTGTTGTTCTATGGGTACGACGTACTTGCTGTGTTGTATGTGAACCAGTCTGTACAGAACGAGCGAGATAGAACAGTCGCGGAGGGTAAAGGGCTTGCTGAGAGGGGGGTCACTGGCCTGCGACTATTGTCTGACCACCCCCATCCGTCTTCGAACCAGTACCGGATTAAATGACATTGCGTTGTCCGACGAGAATGTAGCAGGAACAACTTTATAAAATTACAAGTGTATGCGTTTGATGTATTGTACCTGCATTTATACACTCATGCTACACACAGAAACCAGCAACAAAGAGATATTAATTTTGGAATGTTGATAATTGTAATTTAATTATTCATTGGAGACTATCAGTGTTGACCTTTATGAATGGCAATAAAGAGATATGAATTTAATTCGTAATGTTTCACACCAATTATCCTTAAATAATTAATTCCTATTTGGTAATAAATCAATAAAACGTAAAAGATATAAAAAATGAAATTGTAAAACTGTTTATTTATTAAGTTTTCAGTCTGGCTATATTCTTTTTTACGACATGTGCGTAGGTAGTTGTTGCATTAAATGCTATCCTATAAATGTTCAGCTGTCTGGATCAACTCGATGTAATTGAGGTTTCACAGTAGAAATGATTATGTACCGGAGTCACGTCATCCATGACGCCTATACATGTGAATATATTACATCTGCTATAAATATTTTCACTTATAATTAGTGTTGTTGAAGAGATACTCTACATTACACCTATTACATAAGACAGGAAACCTTATATACACGGTGAGTCAATGGTTTGGCAAAGTCTATTTAATCTTTAAACAAAGCAGAAATCAAATTTGACATAGGTATAATAACGTATACAATAATTATCGGTGCCAAACTGAAAACTATTTGTAATTTTACAGGAGTGGTACCTACAGAATGGTACAGCTAAGTTTCTTTTTTTAAAAAGAAAACCTTGTATATTATACAATTTTTGCATTTTGCACAACATTGTGAATATTTCTTTTTATTGGAGGTACATTATATCTTACAATTAGCCCAATAGGTTTGAAGATATTTGCAATTTAAACAAAATCTGTTTTGCAGGTTTCTATAAAGTTCTTTATATTTCATTACAGCACCGATCACAGACTGAGCCTTGTGGCTGGGAGTTAGTCTACAGGCTGTTGCGCCTCAGTACCATATTGAAATGACCCGCTGTTATACAAGGTGTTCTAAAGAAGTTGACAAAGGTCGGTTTGTAATACGACGGTTCTGTTTTCAGTTTTGCATATAGCAGCATAAAGGGCGCCTCCAATGAAACGTCATCTGTCAAAATTAATTCCAATATTTGTCGAACTTAAATCCAATGTTTCATCAAGATACGGCAGGTGATTTAGCCACAGTAAACTTTCAAAACTGACAAGTCCAAAAGTAGTCCAAAAATGGAATTGAGCCGAGAAAATCTTCGCGAAGTAATTTGTTACACTTTCCAGAAGATTATGTCTCGTCGAGTTGGTTTCTGTTTTTGATAATGAAGCACCGCATCGTTGACAATTTCTCCCTAGTACTGCGAATTCCAATGTTGACGCACCAGTCTCAAAGACGAACTACTCAGGACAGGACTACTAAAGATAGCAGTCACTCAGGGAAACATCGCTGCTGCGTGCCAACTTCATCCTTAGACAACATCCTTAGACATTTCAAAGACCACAGTCTAAAAAATTCTGCATGATGAATTGACTTTATGAGAAAGTTAGTTTTCTGTTGGATCCCACATCTTTTAACTCAAGAACAGAAGACGGTTCGCGTTAATTGGTGCCGAAAAGCTTTGAGCCGGTTCAACAATGAAAACTCAAAAATATTTATACACGGAGAAAAATATATTGCAAATATATCACAACTCGAATTATAGTAGATAGTACGAGACTTTCTAGTGAAATATGTGACAACTGAGCAGGTTAGAACTTGCTACAACATATTTATTATAGCAGCGTTATTGCCGATTTTATTAAATTAGTGTAGCTGACAATTTAACAAAATATTATGGCAGAATATACGAGGTAGGTATCGTAATGTTAAAGATAACGTATTGAAAAAAATTGTTATAGTAAAATTTAATACATAAAAGAGTTAATAATACTCGCCTATTTCAATATTTCGTACTATATTGTATTGTAATGCAAACTGTCTTTATATGGCTCTATTTAGCATAACGCATTATTTTTAAAGTAATTAAATATATTAGACTTCACTAATTAAGTACTGCTTGTAGTACGTACCAGATATATTACTGATACTATATCTAACAAACTCACGTGGAAACATACTTTTACACGCATAAAGAGCAACAGAACAAGCACACATCGTAGTGACAAGGATCAAAAAACGGCGTTTGGTAGGGCTGACGCACAGACATCGGTATTTCGAGTTTCTTGGTCTCTCATCATTGTACGGCACTGCAAGTCAGTCTGGACCTACTTTACTTCCGTTATTCCAACAGATGCCAAGAGGAAATTCAAGGGACATCTGTTGGCACAACAAAAAAATCGGTCTGAACGCTTTCATTTGCCACAACCAACATAAGTGGGCGTTCCGTGTATAAATGGCCAAAACTCAGTAAGTAATTATAAATAAGTAAGCAAACTACGAAAGGTAAAAGTATATTTATGTGTGCACGTGATTTTGTACAGTTTGCTTACGTTGCTTATAGGCGTACAAGTAATTTATTATTTAATTTATTTATTTCTAGATATTATATCTTATTGTAGTACAGTTTATCGTTATGTAGCGGTCTTCGATGATGTAAGGATATTCTGTGGCGACGCTTCAAAATAAACAGATAAGCATTTACCGCCCTAACTGTGAACTCTCCACTTCCCACAATAAAATAATAATAAGTTAATACACTGGGTGTTGTAAACTTTACTAAATTATGTTTTTATTTACTATTTTTTACAGTTCGATGTCGTTGAGTGAACATGTCATTTTCAAACTCTATTGACAACTTCGTGTTGTAGTTATGTACGAGGGACACGCTATATATTTTGAGATGCCACAAAAGTAGAGAAGTTAGAGCTGGCAACACTGCATTTCTAAATACCACCATCCTTAAGTAGTAAACTCTGACTGTCAGTTGAGTCGCTGCTGTCATAGAGTAAACGTGGTAGGTACGATTTGTCATCAAAACATAGACTTGTCAAGAGAACATGTACGCTCAATGATTTACTACGATTTTAAGGTCGGTTTAAGTGAACAACAAAGTCTTGAACGATTGCAACGCGCATTTGGTGATGAAAGTCCTTCATGTACAACTGTGTTTCGCTGGTATAGCGAATTTGAAAGAGGACGGATATCGCTTGGTGATGAGGAACGTACCGGTAGGCCCTGTTCTTCAGTTACCGCTGGAAACATTGAGAGTGTGAGACGTATGATCGACGAAGATCCAAGATGCACCTATGAAGTGATTGAGGCAACTCTTGGTGTTGGATCAGCAACAGTAAATTCAATTGTACATGATCATCTTCGGATGAAAAAAAATGTTACTCGTTGGGTGCCACACACGCTTACCGATTTCCAAAAAGCAGAGCGAGTAAGAATCGCTCGGGAAACATTGGAAATGTTAAATAATGGTAGACATCGCATTCTATCAAAAATAGTAACAGGTGATGAAACTTACATCCTATTTTACGATATTCCTACCCGCCAGGAGAGCCGCGTGTGGATCCACGAAGATGCACCAACACCAACAATGGCCAAAAGGCAAAGGGCTGTCAAGAAAGTTATGTACGCAGTTTTCTTCCGTAGTACCGGATTAGTAAAAGCAATCTAGCTGAAAAATCAACGTACAGTCACAGCGAATTGGTACACCACAAAATGTTTACCTGCAGTTCTTGAGTCAGCCAACATTCGCGGGTTACTGTTGCATCACGATAATGCATCGTCACACAGTGCACAGCAGACAGTTGAATTTTTACGTGAAAATAAGGTCAAAGTCATTGAACATCCACCCTATTCGTCTGATTTGGCCATGTGTGATTTCTGGTTGTTCTTCAACCTAAAGAAACATTTACGTGGTCGACGTTTCACGACGGAGGATGAGATAGATGAAGCAATTCATCTATTTTTTGAGAGCATTCCAAGAGATGACTGGCTTCACGCTTTTACGTTGTGGAAACTTCGGTTACAAAAGTGCATTGATGCAGGAGGAGATTATTTTGAACATAAATAAAATCATTTTCGTAAAAAGACTTGTAGTTTTCTTGTATCTCAAAATATATAGCGTGACCCTCGTATATACAATATTATAAACACAACAGTATTTCTTGTATATTCCTTTACTATAAAAATTTTGCTGACATTACAAACACATTGCGTTATAAGTACCTAAATTTTTATTATTTGCCAAACCACTGAGTAGGTGTTTCAAGAAGAGGAGAGATCAACCAAAGCTATCTGTTCCCGAAATGTGTCGAAGAAAGTGGTGGCAACTTTTGTTGCAATTTTCGGTCAGCTTGCTGCAATTTTTTTAAAAGATCGAAGAACGGCTGGTACCGATTGGTATACAACCGTTTGTTTACCAGAAGTGGTTGCCGTGCTCCGAAAAGCCAACCCAGATGAATCATCCTCCACCACCATAGAGCTCAACACACGAATGAGTTTTTAGAGCAGCAAAACATCGAGTTATTAGCTAATTCTTCGTACAGTCTTTGCCTAAATCCCAAAGATTTTTTATGTTCCCTAGAGTCAAGAGTGTGCTGCATGGTCAATGGTTCCAGTCGCCGGAAGAAGCAGTCGATGCCCTTAAAATGGCAATTTGGTTGTTCCAACTGATACGTTTCCTTTTAATATTTGCCTTTAAGTTCAAAAATATGAACAAGGCTTTGCTAATGGTTACATTAGAAACATTATTTCTTCAAGTATTTGTGTACTTTTAGAAGCTATCTATATCCTACAGTTAGTACGCATTTAGACTACTGTACTATAAAATAAAACCCAAAAGCAGTAATTTAGTTTCGGCAATACGAGGTCTGGCTATAAAATAACGAGGCTGATGCTACTACAGAAGAACTACGCATGCGCCAAAGTCGTACGACCGACGGCTGTGTGGCGTAAAGCCTTCTTTTTGATTGCCACCCCTCCGGTGTCTGTAGACATATTAGTCTGGCCTTCGTTTGTATAAGATCTATTTATTTAGTTTTGCCGAAAAAATGATAACTGTTTTAATAGAGCAACGAATTGTCGTGAAATTTCATATGAAACTTGGAAAAACCGCTACTGAAACTTATCTTTCATTAAAAGAAGTGTATGGCAATGAATGTTTATCACGTGCGCGGGTTTTTGAGTGGTTTAAGCTTAGTTAAGTCCAAGATGGCCGAGAAGACGTTGAAGATGACACGCCCGGATCGCCCTTCCACGTCAAAAACGGATAAAAATCTGACCGTCGGTTAACTATTTGTGCGATTGCTGAAACTGTACGAATTGACAAAGAATGCGTAAGGCAAATTTTACATAACAATTTTAACATGCAAAAAGTGTGTGCGAAAATAGTGCAAAAAATTCTCACAATCGAACAAAAAGAAGCTTGTAAAATGTTTGTACTGAGACTTTCAATGCCATTGAAAATGACCCAAACTTCTTGGAAAAAGTGATAACATGTGATGAATCTTGGTTCTTCACTTATGATCCAGAAACTAATCGTCGATCCATGCATTGGAAGAGCCCAACTTCACCGAGAGCTGAAAGAGCACGAATGAGCAAATCAAAATTCAAAGCAATGATGATTGTTTTTTTCGATATTCATGGAATTGTGTACCTTCACTGGGTTCCTGAGGTTAAAGCATTAATCAACATTACTACCTTGAGGTTCTTGCTCAACTTCGTGAAAAAATAGGAAAAAAAAGACTCGAATTGTGGAAGAAAAAGTCATGGGTTCTACATCAAGACAAGGCATCGGCTCCCACTGCATTGTCCGTCAAGACGTTTCTAGCCAAGTATAACATTCCAGTGTTAGGCCGTCCACCTTATTCGCCTAACCTGGCACCATGTGACTTTTATCTGTTCCCCAAGGTCAAATCTGCATTAAAAGGAACAAGATTTCAGACCGTTGAAGCTGTGAAAGGAAAAGCGGCACGCGTGATGAAGGAGCTCACGGAAGAAGACTTCAAGCACTGTTTCGAACAACGGAAAATTCGCATGAAGTGGAAGAATTTTTCATTGTTCGAAACAGTGCTGGAATATGTATAAATTTAAAATAAAATGTTTTACAGCATCAGTATCGTTATTTTATAGCCACACCTCGTATACATAAACTATTGGTTTGTTTCTAAATAGGCATATTGAGACTAAACTGTTATCAGATAGCTGATTGCTAAATATCGTCATAATTCTTTCCATAACTTACTTATTTCTGACGAAATCAATGTTGACAGTAGTTCAGTTTCACAAATCGCTTTAACGAAAAAATGGTTGTTGGTAATTTTTTATCTAGAATCTTACCAAAAAATTCAAAACTAAAATCATATATTCATACGCCGTACCAATATAACATGATATTGCGCTCATTTCGTTAGCAATTCGAAACCATATAAATGCCTTTGTATTAGGTCCTCTTATGCCTAATCCAGATAACAAACATTACATCTGTCTAATGTGCACTTTTGGAGAAATGATGGTTGCTGTGAATGTTGGTTTAAACAAAAACTAATAAACCCTAAGAAAGCCTTAATATTAAGAAAATAGTGTTTCATTACTTTTTGTCACGAAATTTAGCGAAGGTTCCCAAAGCACAATAACGTGTAGCATGTTTTATTACAAGAACATGTAGTTTTGGATAGCGACGAACTTGTGAAACATTCTGTAGGTTTCAATATAATTTTAAAGCATGCCCCGAATCGGACCTCATAACAAAAATAAAATCGTTTTGAAAAATCTCCTTCACAAGGGCGAGCCCGCGGAGACGACTCGCGTTGTATAATTAACTGTATTAATGAGGTAGCTAATATGCTTCATTTCAAAAGCGCTTAACAACAGGTACAAACTATTTTAATTGCAGATAAAACGGTAATCATTAAAACTTGATTTACTTGAAAATACTCTTCCCTGGAAAGAAAGTTCAACTTTAAATGCTTTCAAAATTATCTTTTATATTAAAAGTAGCAAAACAAATAAAAAAATCAAGGTAATCTACCCTCTTTACGAAGCGATTTCATTCTGCAACTTCCACTTTAGATCCAATTAGCGGTATGGAATAGTTAACATGTTGAAAGCATAGAATTACATCAGCGTAATTTCAAGTTTTCCGTGAAGTTTTAATGAAGTGCACGGATGCTAAAGGAAGTTCAGTAAATCCTGAAAATTTTCGTAGATTCTGTATAGGCTATTATTTTCTTTGTGAGAAAGCGTGAGACGCTTTTCGCTTTGTTGAGGTAGTTTCATTATTGCTGCTGTATTTATGACTCGTTTTATATGTTAATTGTAAGGTTTTAACTTATATGTAAATGTCGTATACATATATAGTTAAAGATAGGTAAGTGTATCTTTTTACTAAATTTGGTAAACTGAAAAGATTTCAAATTTTTCAATTATTTAGTATCGTTTCTAATTTCAAAATTACAACAAATACAGAAAGAAATAATATTCAAAAATGATTAATTTTCCATACTCCATTCCAGTTAGAGCAAAGTTTGACTTAGTATACGTATGTATCAGTTACATACATTTTCTGGACTAAAACCGAGCTCGTAAATACAGAAAATGCTTAGCGAACAGATTATAAGCATAAATACAATGAAAGTAGGTAAAATCGAAACTAAAATAATGTTCATAGCAGTTGCGATAAACGGCGTACAATAATAAAAGCCATATAAAGCAGAGTTCGGTTTCCAGAGAAAATTGGAAAGCGTATATATCATCAAAGAGTAAAGCAAAATGTAACTCAATTTTGTTACATAAAGCACTTGTTATTTCTCCTGACATAGAAATAAGAACACTGAGAAAGGGATTATGTTACCAGCAACTCTGATTATTATTGCTTTAATGGTAGCGTGTACGTATTTTATCTCATATAGACCCCATGAAGGTTAGGTAATAAATTGGATTTAAAAATCACAAGAAGTAATTGGGTAATTGTCGCAGAATTGACCATTTGAATCATTTTATTACGGATTATGGCATAAAAAGCATTGCGAAGGTGTCTTTTATATAAAAATGAAATGAAAAATCAAAAGCAATAAAAGGTTGTTTTAAATTCCCAACCCATTTTGGTAATCTTTCTAATACTAAGGCGAAGAGTGTAAGTAAATTGGAAAATTACAAATTTTTGTTATGATAAACAATTACCTAAGTGAAATATTTCGATTATGTATCATATTTTCCCCTTCACTTTTTATATATCTGCTATTTCTGCTTGCATCTCTTACAATTCTGGAAGAATCCAGAGATTAAACGCATTTTAATCAAATAGATAGGCTTACACGAGTTTTGTAGTAAAATCTTTCACTTTCCACCGTTTTCTATGTGCTGATTTCAACGTTTTGTTATATATTCTGCTATGTTTTATCTGTTCTGCTAGAAACGAATTGAAAATGTAACTCTTTTGAAGACCATCCAAATAGTATCCATTTTAGATGCATAATGAATATGATTTTTTTTTTGTAACATTTGGTTTTCTGAAGATATTCAATAAAAATAAACTGCAAAATTTAATATATGCGTACAATTTCACAGTGAACACCATTTTGCTTCATACAAACTGTAATGCGATTTCTTGTATTTTATTGAACACTTACTAACATCTCGGGAGTATTATATTGTGTAGTGCCCACGATATGCATTGTCTTAAGAAATTCATCCAGGAAGTTTTTTCATAAATATTTCTATATAGCTAAGTTGTGAAATTTTTTAAACAATTTCCAGTATTTTTCTATTATATTTCTTACTGCTGAAAAAACTTAGTGCGGGATGCTAAATAACTATATTCCTTTCATGCTGAGCTCTAAGTGACATTTGTCTATTTATTTTCGCTAGGAAAAGAAAGAATAAACCAGCAAGATTACGAAAAAATAATAACAATAGAAGAACTTTCAATAAACCTGCAAAACATCATAACAGAAAACCAAGTCACCCTTCAAATCAAAAGAAGAGAAGACTGTACATGGATAGACGAACACCTAATTCAGCATATTAAACAAAGAAACAATCTTTACAAAAAGCACAGAAAACACCCACAAAACGATAGAGTACGAGATGAATACAAACAACAAAAAACATACGTATCTAAACTAATCAAAGACACAAAACGACAATATTACCAAAAGAAATTCAGAAAACACAAAAACGACTCAACCAAAACATGGAACATAATAAACCAACAAATACGCAAACCAAAACAATATGATCAAGAAATAACCAAAAACCAAAACACAAAAAGAAGCAGCAGACGCAATCAACAAATACTTTATCACAATAGGGAAACAATTAGCAGAAGACCAAATTCGAAAAGGCACCACTTCACCACAAACCACAATAACAAAAAACCAATACCCACCTACAAACTTCCAAAAAGCAACGGAAGAAGAAATAAGACAAATTATACAAAAATTAAAACTCAACAAAGCACCAGGATTTGACGCAATCACCAACAAGATCTTAAAAGAAAACAAAGAAAAACTCACCTCGATTTTAGTAAATATAATAAACAAGATATTTCAAAATGGCATTTACCCAGACTACATCAAACAATCATCAGACCCATACACAAAAACGGAGACAAAGAAAAAGCAGAAAATTACAGGCCAATAGCACTACTATCAACTTTAAACAAAATCTTAGAAAAATGTATCAAAACTAGAATATCCGCACACCTTACACAAAACCAAATAATAAACGAGCAACAATATGCCTTCCAAAAAAATTCCGGAACATCAGCAGCCTTAGGTACGATCAGTGATGTGAGAACCAATTTAGAAAAAAAAAGAAACAGTAATACCAATTTACATTGACATGAAAAAAGCTTTCGACACAATCTCCAAAACCAACCTAATCCAAAAACTGCCATCCCTAGGAATACAAAATAAAGAACCAACACTAATAGAAACCTATATGAAAAACAGAAGCCAAACAACACAAATAAACGGCGAAAAAAGCAACCCACTCACCACCGAATACGGAATACCTTAAGGCGGAAACCTACAACCAGTACTATATATCCTATACACAAACGACCTCTTAGAAATGGCATTCAAAGGAAAAATCTTCGCGTATGCAGATGACATATGCCTAATATACACAGGAACAAAACAAAAGACACTACAAAACAACATAAACGAAGACATCAAGAAAATAGAAGACTGGTGCTACAACAACCTACTAACGATAAGCCAAGACAAAATTAAATACATGATCTTCACACCAACAAAACAAAGACACAAATTCAACATAAAAATGAAAGACCAAGAAATAGATGAAATACAACATATCAAATACCTGGGAATAACAATACAAAGCAACCTAAAATGGGACAAGCACATAAACCAATTAGTAAAGGCCAACACAAAAACCATAGCGGCACTAAATAAACTACGGAACATCCTCCCAAAAACATGAGAAAACCAGTATACCACGCAATATTCACATCACGAAACAGCTATCTAATAAACATATGGAGCAACACAACTAAAAGAAACATAAATACCATACAACGACAGCAGAACAAAATCCTAAAAATACTCTACTCATTAGACAAAAAAACCCAACCAATGAAGTATACAACAAGACACAAGAACCTAACATACAACAAATGATAACACTAAACAACTTACTCTTATTATACAAAATAAAAAACAAACTAATAAAAACCAATATCAAATTCTCAATAAGCAAACTAATCCACACACACAACACCAGACAACATTTGCACCTAAGAACAGAAAGAATAAGACAGAAGTACACACAAAACCTGACAACAGAAACAATAAGACAATACAACAAAATAGAACCAGAGATAATAAACAAAAACTACACCAACTTCAAAAAAAACATAAAACAAAGGATTTTAAAAAACAACATCTAAATATAAAACACGAACGCGATCATAAGAAGGAAAAAACCAACCAAGAAGAGCGACATAGAATAACCCGTGACGGACAACAACCCACTCTCGAGGCGAAGACAGAGGGCACAGCAATATTATATGTAAAAAAGTATACATATGTAAAAATACGTATACTATGTAGACATATATTTCAAAAATAAAATCTATTTCAAATCAAAAAATAATGGCTATTTCGAGTAGATGGTGAAATTCTACCAAAAAAGATAATGTTTACACATATGCTATAATAAATATCTTTAGCGAAGCAAAAGTTTACAGTATTTCACAGCACTCTGCGTTTTTAAACGAAAAGCTTGTCTGCATAGCTTCATATTTAATTTACCAAAAAAGGATGCATTTTAGGTATAGGAAAATGTTCACAGAAAAGATTGTAGAAGAGCTTCTCTATTATATTCTGTAAAAATACACAGGATGTTCTGTTTGATGAATGACCTGGTTGATATAAAAAAATCTTCGATGTCTTGCCAAAAACTCCAAGAAATGTTCAATCGAATCACCACCCTGGCGTGTAAGGCGTTTAAGATATTGGCCGTTAAAGAAACCGCGACATTTCACAAAAACCGCAAATTATGTCAATTATATCAAAAACTAAGACAGATAGGTATAGGGAATATTGATAAAAGTTGCCATGGATTGAAGAGCTATCTAAAGTCGTAATAGTATACAGGATGTTCAATTAAAAAAAAACAAACTTGTATCGTGCGCAGCGGAAACTGAACATCCTGTTTATTTGAATATAATTTTGTGTTATGCAGCATTTGTCTCCGAGTATTTTTTATTTCAAAACTTTTTCTCTAAATTGCTCAGGAAATGAATTATCTTCCGTCTACGCATTAGGTGAACACGCTGTATATACGCTGAGAAAAATGTTCTTGTGAAAATTGCAATATAGATGTAATGTTGTTGGTGTACATGTCACACCAATTGATGTGGTAACTAATGCAGCATGATTGTACCTTTCCCTTATTAAACATTTAAAATTACAAAAAAAACGATGCTACTTAATTGTGGTAATTTTTACAACACTGGTTGTATAAATCCCATTACTGTGATGTACATTAAAGATCACGACATGCATTTACTAATGGAGGATGTACATGCGTAATAAGTAACTTTTAATTGAAGGTAGTATTCGAACAACAACAGTTTTAGTGCTTGTGCCTCTTTGAACCAATAGGGTATTTTCCTTCTAAATTTATAGATCTTTGTTTTTTTTACTATATTCAGTTTTCATCGTGCAGTTGTGAGTGAAATTATACAATGGACGCGTTTGTGGAAAAGTTATTAACGGAGTTAAGTCTTAGTTTTAATTCCAGTATTCAAAGGCGACAATAAAAATATCGTGGTAAATTAATTGTAGTGTAGTGGGTGAAGTAGCACCTACATAAAATGTTACTGATAACGATCGGTTCTGTGTAATTACCCGATAGTGTTTCATTCTAAGTAGTACGAGGGTCACGCTATATATTTTGAGATACAAGAAAACTACAAGTCTTTTTACGAAAATGATTTTATTTATGTTCAAAATAATCTCCTCCTGCATCAATGCACTTTTGTAACCGAAGTTTCCACAACGTAAAAGCGTGAAGCCAGTCATCTCTTGGAATGCTCTCAAAAAATAGATGAATTGCTTCATCTATCTCATCCTCCATCGTGAAATGTCGACCACGTAAATGTTTCTTTAGGTTGAAGAACAACCAGAAATCACGCATGGCCAAATCAGGCGAATAGGGTGGATGTTCAATGACTTTTACCTTATTTTCACGTAAAAATTCAACTGTCTGCTGTGCACTGTGCGACGATGCATTGTCGTGATGCAATATTAACCCGCGAATGTTGGCTGACTCAAGAACTGCAGGTAAACATTTTGTGGTGTACCAGTTTGTTGTGACTGTACGTTGATTTTCCAGCTTCATTGCGTTTACTAATCCGGTAATATGGAAGAAAACTGCGTACATAACTTTCTTGACAGCCCTTTGCCTTTTGGCCATTGTTGGTGTTGATGCATCTTCTTGGATCCACACGCGGCTCTCCTGGCGGGTAGGAATATCGTAAAATGGGATGTAAGTTTCATCACCTGTTACTATTTTTGATAGAATGCGATGTCCACCATTATTTAACATTTCCAACGTTTCCCCAGCGATTCTTACTCGCTTTGCTTTTTGGAAATCGGTAAGCGTGTGTGGCACCCAACGAGTAACCATTTTTTTCATCCGAAGATGATCATGTAAAATTGAA
Source organism: Dynastes maya (assembly GCA_029619315.2). Lineage (NCBI taxonomy): Eukaryota > Metazoa > Arthropoda > Insecta > Coleoptera > Scarabaeidae > Dynastes > Dynastes maya. The sequence continues at coordinate 25,519,847 of JAROYE020000002.1, forward strand.
TTTACTGTTGCGGATCCAACACCAAGAGTTGCCTCAATCACTTCATAGGTGCATCTTGGATCTTCGTCGATCATACGTCTCACACTCTCAATGTTTCCAGCGGTAACTGAAGAACAGGGCCTACCGGTACGTTCCTCATCACCAAGCGATATCCGGCCTCTTTTAAATTCGCTATGCCAGCGAAACTCAGTTGCACGTGAAGGACTTTCATCACCAAATGCGAGTTGCAATCGTTCAAGACATTGTTGTTCACTTAAACCGACCTTAAAATCGTAGTAAATCATTGCGCGTACATGTTCTCTTAACAAGTCCATGTTTCGATGACAAATCGTACCTACCACGTTTACTCTATGACAGCAGCGACTCAACTGACAGCCAGAGTTTACTACTTAAGGATGGTGGTATTTAGAAATGCAGTGTTGCCAGCTCTAACTTTTCTACTTTTGTGGCATCTCAAAATATATAGCGTGTCCCTCGTATAAAGGGACATTCCCGTTATTGCCTACTTTTCATTAATTTTAAAACTGGCTCTGTGTATTTAATTACATATGATTATTATTCCTAAGTTAAATTTTTTGTATTTTTTAAAGTTAAGTTATAATTTTAGGGAGTTACATCACCTACAATATCGGAATTTCTATTATAATTTTTAACTTTTTGATGTGACTGTATTGTTTTGGTTCCATAAATTTGTAAAATAATTTTATAACGTATGATGTTATGTAATTTCTATTTTATATTCATATGAAATCCTAAAGAATTTGGCAAATATTCCTTACACAAAGCAGGCAATTGATAAATTGAGGGGAATTAAAGTCGGTTAGGTACTTTCCAAATTACTTAAGATTACAATTATATAATTATTTTTATTTTTAACTATACTTATAGCAATTTTTACAACTTTTCATTGTGACACATACATCTCTGAAAGACGTATAGAACGGTACGTCACTCTATTGTAAGAAATACAAGCGTAAGTATGGCACTTATACTAAATATTTGTTAAATCCGAAATAAAGTTGCAGTTGTTACCACAAAATATTAATGTTAAAATTGTATTTCTTTTATGGTGTACTTTTTAAAACTACTATTAGTGCAATGAGTTTGCAACAAAAGAAAAGTTAAATCTAACACACACAGCGGTTGTCGCAATAATTAACGCGCAGTTGTGTTAGGATAATCGCGTTAAACTCAGAAAGAATTTTTTCTCAGTGTATCCCTGAAAAAATAATTTTTGGAAATGGATGTATTTATTATGGAGTGCTCAGTGGTAAGAAGGCTCGCGCCTGTCTGTTGCAGGGTTAGGCGCTATGCGATCGAATTAAACCAGGGTGAAGTAGAAAATTTTTCTGGCAATTCCGAAAATAATTAACTGCGCTTCACCACACGTCAAAAATTGTTTGTTTATTTTCTATTGTAGAGTAACGCGTCTATGGTTGTTCTGTACAATTTTTGACTACGCGTGTGGATGTAGTCAAAGGCAAAGATTTAATTTAAAATTACGTTTTCACCTCTTACCTTTATGTAACGGGCTTTATTTATTATAATAGAAATCGTACATGCATTTGCTTTTGTAGAAAATGCATGCAGAATGTTAAATGTGTTAAACTATTTTACTGCTGCGAAGGTAAACGTTTTAATTAAATTGTAAATACCAGCTTGTTTAGCGTTTAATAACGTTAGTTGGGAATCATCCATATTGTGCTGGACTGTAGAGTTGGTGCCTTCATAGAGGCTTTGTAATCGAATTATGTACAGCTAAGGGTTAATAGCTGCAAAATATATATGAAACGGTTTCGTGTGTAGTTCCACATAATGATCAACGGAACTGTGTAACATAATAACGAGAGTTAGAGGACTAAAACGTAGTCAGACCGGTAACAGCCCATAGTTTCGATTCGATTTGATATTCTGCATTAATCCAATGAAAGGCAGCGATGCCGAAACGTTTGTACATCGAACGTGGGATCTTATGTTTCAGTAATTCAACCAGAACATACGTGGTAGGTGCCATAAATTCTCGGCCTGACAGGCTTATACAGGTTCTAGTGTGTTCAAACGCCATTGTGTCATAGTTGCACATGTGCGAGGCCTACACTATATATATTACGGCTTGAAGGGTAGTAATTTTTAGTAGCCAGCTAAACAACGTGACTAGTGCATGAAAATGTCTCAGGTAACGAAAATTACATTAAACAACGTTAAGACGGGGTTTATGGTGATTTGTCTCCTTCATATTCCCCTGTAAAAAGTGGGCAGAATGTTTCCATTTGGGGCAAGAATCCCTTAAAGATGATGAGCGGTCGGCCAATTGAACTGATAACTCTTCAAAAAATTTTAATTATTGAAGAAATGGTATTAACAGATCGCCGTCTTCGTTCTGCTCTCCAACGCGAACGTCGGGTCGAATGTGCGCACTCGTTTTTAAACATGTGGGGGGACGACTCAAAACCGATTTTGGAGTCCATTGTCATAGGAGATGAAACAATGGTTCCGTATCATAACCCTCTATCCAAAAAGGAATCGATGGAATTTCGGCGATCCGATGAACCGTGTCCCAGAAAGACATTTTGAAGGAAAAACTAGATTATTTTTACAAGGGTATAGAATTATTAATAGATCATTGTAATAAATGTATTGAAGTTAGGGGAGATTATATTGAAAAATAAAAATCGCTATATTTTTAAGTTTATTTTTTCTATATCAAGCTGAGAATTTATGGCGCATATCTCGTAGCTTTCTAAATGCGCGTTCAACTAAAAGTCTAGCTGACTTGCAGACGTTTCATTTATTTGGTGGTTCAGGTTACTGAGAGTTATACAGCGAGATTTCAGGTATTTTCATGGCAATTATAATTAACCTGGGCAAATATGCGGTAACAGCCAGAGGCGTGGCGTTAAGTTTACACATAAAATAAAAGATAAGAAATAAATTATAAAACGTGCTGAAACACTTACCGTTTTAAAAGTCTTCCGTGAAATCACAAACTGGATAACATCTGTTAAATATTTGAATCATTAGATATGTTTCCACAGCTGTTTCAGTCAAGTGAGTACGACGTGCGGAATAAATGTTTTTTAATGCCGAAAACGACCGTTCGACATCTAGTGATATTATATTTGCATATTTAATATAATCTTTGAAACAACTTAATGCATCTTCACACGCACCTTCACAAATTTGTCTTAATATAAGAAAATCGGAGTCTTTTTCTAAAACACTTTCAAATTTTCGTATTACACACCAATTTGTTTCGCCTTCTACAGCGCATAAGTGTGCGTGAACATAATTCACAATTTGAACAGAATCCACTAGCGACATCGAAACATTTTGTAATTTTTCTATTCCCTCCGCTAGTCCGAAGTAATTGTTGTGAATAGTTTGTAAATCTCTTTTAACCTGACTATCTTGAAATATTTCCTGGCTTTTCTTGATTGCGGCAGCTTCTGTTGGATTGAATTTTAAAACTACCTTCTTTACTTGATCAAAATATTTGTTGTAGTAAAACGCAGCCTGCAACCATGTTCCCCAACGTGTAACAATCGGCTGTGGTGGTTCAGGTAAATCAGGACACAGTTTGTGAAATAGTCGGGTACGTTTCGGGGACTTTAGAAACACTGCCTTTGTACTAGTAATCAATGCATTTACTTGTGGAAAACATGTAGAAATCGTTTGTGCCGCAAGATTTAGAGTATGGATTTTACACGTTACATGTAAGAAGTTACCACTGTGTTCTTTAAGAGATCGACCCAAAGAACGCATGTTTGCGGCACCATCACTCATAAACATTGAAGGTTGCTTAGTTGAAACTTCAAATGTGTTCAATGAATTCAACACCACCTTTAAAATCTCATCGGCAGTACAATTTATAACTCTTTTGGAAGCAAGTAAGAAGGAGGATGACGGTCGATGTGGTTCCATTGTACGTACCATTACATTAACCACAGAATGTTTTTGACGATCTGTTGTTTCGTCCACACACAACCACAGTTTTTTATCTTTCAATTCCGTTTTCATTCTTTTTTCTATATGTTCACGAGCAAATGGCACTCCATTTCGTATCGATGTCCGACTAGGTAATTTACAGTTCGCATATTTATTCCAGAAGGAGACAAATGCTTCTTTGTCTAGTAAAGGAAACGATAGATTACATAAAATAAGAGTAACACATAAATCAAATGTAAACTTTTTTTGGTCTCGTATGCCACTTTTTGCAGAAGAATGCTGTTTGCTTTCGAAGTGACGTTGACAATGGCTTCTGGGCCAACACATTAAAGGGATTTTACAAACTAGACATTGAATTTTAGCGCCATCAAAAATTAAGTCCGGCATGTCCACTATAAAGTTTTTAACTGTGTCTGCCATTGGTCGTTTTCGCTACTTCGCTAACTGCGACATTTTTAAAGCAAACATAAGCGTACAATTACGAAATAAGTTACGACAGCCTACATATACACAGAACTACTCGCATACAGCATCGATTTAGTACTGACGCTGTGAACGCGTGAAATAAATAATCGCCGACTCCGCACCACATATCTACTACACTGACTGTTACCGCTGTTTTCCCAGACTAATTATAATAGAAAATTTGCTCCCTCCAATATTTTTTAACAAGTCGTTTAGTAAACATGGTGCTAATACATTAAACACTAAGGCACTACACTTGGTGCGATGTAATTTTATATTACTTAAAACTTCGGAACTATTATCTAAATTTTCTATAAGTACTCCTAGATGATCTACTGTTGAAATGGAAGAGTGTTTACATATGAATGCTGATATTTTCAATTCCGCCAATTTTCGATTTGTAGTAATACTTTTTTTCATAAACTCGGTAACTACTGGGACCTGCTAAATGAATATTTTCCGCGTTTTTGTGTTTAGTAGATTTTTTGTGCAATAGTAAATCTTTCTTATGCGCGATTAAACTACATTTACAGAATTTACAGAAGGCCTTGGTATTTTCACCAGATACAGGACCGATCCATCCTAAAATCAATTTTTTTTTAGTTTAAATAGTGAACACTCTATTTTCATATACCTAGTAGTTCTACATCGGATTCCCAAGCAGCCCTATATTTGTGCGTGTATAAAGTTTTCTTTTCTTTGGGCATCTTCAAAACCAAAAGTTGTTAAAAATATTCCAATATTACTATTCATTAAAATAATTATCACAAGTATTTGTCTCTTCTATCTAAAATTGACTCTTCCGCAATTCCCACTGTGCTCTAAATTACGGGGGGGATTTACCCAATGAGACCCTATGAGACTAATTTAAAATAAAACGAGTTTCACACTATTTCTCTATAGTGCTGCTAGTGGTTAACAAATGGCGCAAAGCAGATAATTCAAAAATGAAATAAATCCTTTCGTATTATCCGTAGGCGCTTGAAAAAAATCCCTCAAAAAATACCCCAAGGATTTCTTTGTTCCCCCAAAAATACCCCAAGGCATATTTTTACCCCAAACAATCCCCCAAATGAACAAATATCCCCCAAATTTTGGGGAACATAACCCAACCTGGTAACCCTGCCACATCGATAACTGACTGCCGCTAACTCCTCCGTTTGAGAGCGAGGAGGGGATAGCGATATGGCTAATTTCGCATTTTCCCAATCGGTATCAACTCCAGCCAATAAATACAGATTGCTGCACATTGAACAACTAGACAAGTGCACCTTTTGAGGTGAAGCAAGTTCGCGCAAATGGCAAAGTAGTTAGTAGTTAGCAGTTAATGTGTATTTTAATATTTGAATAGATTTTTATTTTTTAATCGAAAGCTAAACCCTAAATATTTTAATTTCCACTCGAACAAGATGAACGTTTGCATTTATCTATTCCGATCAAGTACATGAAAGAAGGTATCAGAAATCAATAAATTAAACAATACACAACGAAACAAATGCAGTTGCGTCTTCATCGTGAGTTATTGCTTTTACGTTTCCGGAAATACAACTAGTAAACGAAGAAATATTTGGACGGTAGTTCTAGTAATTCGTTGTGGAAAAATATTACTTCCCACTAGAGAATGAAACATATTTAACGCCGATACGTGTTTAAATTATTTGCTAAAATAGGGTAAAGTACACAAATAATGAATTGATATGTGCTTGAGCTTGAATAATGTGTATGCATAAAAGACTGAGAAACCTTTTTGTTTCAGCATAAAAGCGTCTCGCTAGGATAACGGATCGTACCTGTAAGTAATTTTCTTTTGAAAGAAATACGTTTAGTGTTGTTTAGTATATTTTATATTACATCAATTACGCTATTGTTTCTGGTTAAAAGACAAATCAGGAAGGGATCGAAATGGGTTTTGTGAGAGATAATTTCCTCAAAACTGTTTCTGAACTCTCAGGTCATTGTCAACACTTATACCCTAGTGTATGGGTTCCGTTCTATTGCAACAGTTTACATATACAGGCCTTAACTAATTCTCGATTTCAGTTCGACTGACGCTTTGTGTGCTAATTTTATATTAAATGAATATTAATTTTAAATTATCTGACAAAATTAACGACGAACTGCTTGATTACAAAACGCACAATTATTGTGCGCGCAAATAATGAAAATTTATTTTACCGATATCAGGTAGATTTATGGAGATTTCACATAATTGCAGAAATTCATAAACTTTGACAACCAATTTATTACAATGTGGTTTAATAATAGTTCAGTTAGATTCATGGGATTACCTGATAAGTAACAACAAAAATATATTGTGTATGTAGTAGTCTAAATACAGTGTAAATTAACTGCTTCCTCAGAGATAAAAGTTGAAAGATCGTGTAGGTTGTATAATACTCATTTTAACAGGACATGAAGATCAATTAATTCCAACGCCTTCTACTAAGATTGCAATTTCAAGGTAGCCCAACAATTACTATTCTGATTCATTTTCAATTTTATCAGTTACCTAGGCTGCACATACAAGGACGGTATGAGAAGTACTCGTGTTTGAAGACGGATACCGCTTTGTGTCAAAATCTGCATTACCAACTGTGAATACTAATCTTTAGTCGACTTATGTTAAAATTTTGGAGAGGTTCACCGAGTAGTGTTGTTTTGAGAGCTGTTGCAAGTGAGCAAAATTATGTATTTGTGGAATCATGGAAAAAGGACAACACCGGCCAGTGATTCGATTTCTTTTTTTGGATGGGAAAAGGTGTGCAGAAATCAATGAGAAGTTGGATGCAGTCTAGAAGGACCATGCACTTTCGATGACTACCATCAAATGCTGGTTTAATGAATTTAAGCGTGGTCGAACATCCGTCTTTGATGAGGAGTAGCCAGGTCGTTGTATTCAAGTGACTACGGACGATATGAAATAAAGTTCATGATATTGTGTTAGCAGACCTCCGGGTGAAGATTGGAGAGATTGCTAATATGGAAAATATCTCAATTGAACATGTGCAAAACATCCTTTATGAAAAATTGAGTATGAGAAAACTATCGGCGGGACCGTAGACGTGGATATATCACAACACGCGAGAAATCAAAGATCAGTCGGCAAATTCCCGGCAAACGTGCACCAAAGGAGGTGAAGACGATTCCATCAGCTGGAAAAGTTATGGAGACCATTTTTTTGGAATTCGCAAGGTATAATCTTAATGAGTTATTGGAGTAGGGACGGACAGTCATGGGACAGTACTATGCTATTATTGGACCGATTCGACGCTGAACTAAAGAGAAAAAGGCCCCACTTAGCGAAGAAAAAAATTCTCTACCATCATGATAACGCCTTCTTCATCGGCAATTGCAACAGCAAAACTAGTTCAATTACGGTAGGAATTGATGCCCCATCTACCATGTTCGCCAGATTTGACGCCTTCTGACTTCTTTCTTTTTCGAAACTTGAAAAGGTTGCTTGGCCGAAAGCGGTTCACGTCAAAAGAAGAGGTCATTGCCGAAACAGAAGCCAATTTTGCAGAGTTCGACAAATCCTATTATTTGGACGGCTTAAAAAGTTGGAACATCGCTGAATTAAGTGTATAGAACTACAAGGAGATTATGTCGAGAAATTACTAAATGCGCTGTATTCCTTAATACAGGTTTTTATCATACCATCGTCGTATATCTTTATAATATGTTATTTCAGCGTGATACTTTGATAGGTGCTAATTTACTATATGCCGTTATGGTTTTCATATGAGAAAGTGTTTAGTTTTCAAGTCCATTATTCTATACAACTGTTTAAGAACTTGAAAATTTACTAATACTATCCTTTGTTTTAATTTGTCACTATGGTTTATACGATACAAGGCGTTCCTGCTCACGAGAAGATTGCGAGTGAGCTTAGATGAACACTATTTATTGATACACTTTCTCAAAAGGTAAATGAATTATTTCGAATAGTAAAAGGTAGTGATAATTTATGCAATTTGATGATCGTATAAATTAAATTGATAATTACACTAAATTCAACATTCTGAATATCCATGAACGTATTTCGGAAATTGAACCGCCTATAGCTATTCTTATAGAATATTTAAAGTCGTTGATGATAGTTATTCTTCTTTATCTGCCAAATTCCGAGTACACATTCACATGCATGAGATCTTCATTGGAACATGAAGTTTGCAACGTGATTCTCTATTAGTCAAACATCTTGCCATACATTCGATCAGTTCCAAAATTTATTTCTACAAAAATACCGGGACGAAATTGTTCAGAGCAAAGTAAGAACTAACATAGGCAGATGCAGTGCAGCAGCCGAAATCATATTTATCTCATAAATACTGCATAGCGTAGCTTCTGACACCTCCATTATTAGCAGAAATTTTGATTTCAGCTAAAGCAGCTGTCATACAAATTAGAATATAATAATATTTCTTTTGTAAGCCTATACTAAATAGACAGTACTATAATATTAAAATCCATTGTTTAGTGACTTTGCAATGCCTTAATATCCCTTTTTAGCAAATTTATCATTTATCCACAGTCAGTTGGAAACCAAAGCGAATTAAAGTTTCACAGTTGGCTTAGTTAAGATTATTAAGTGATGCAGATTGATAGTTGGTTTATACGCTTGTTTATAAAGTCTCCTTTAAAGTTAATATTATAGATTAGCATTTAGATTTCTGTTCCTAAAATACAGGAAGTGTTAGCGACGAGTAAAGTGAGCGCTGCGACCTGCCTATGGTCAGTATGTCATGGAAATTACTGCTGAATAGCAAGAAAAGAAGTTATAGATATTAATTATAAAAGACAAACGAATTCATTAATTTCTGATATTGTTTATTTTATGGGGCTATTAGACTTATTAACTGTGTATCAAACCTTATTATTATTCAAATCTTTCAAATAATCAAAGCACAAGGCTACATATTACCAGGATTAAACTATTGTTTGTTTAATGATGAATAAGAATTTGAATTAATTAAAAGTTTATTTGGGGTAACCCTTAAGTTCATATAGAATTTATATTTAATTTATGCTTTAGAAAAACTGTATTAGTGTTTATAAAAGATTTTTTAAAAGTAGTCTAAGTTAGGCCTACAGAAATTCATAATCTGTTGGCCAATGCTACTATAATGCACTTTACAATGTAAATAAATATTTTACTTACATACAGAGTGATTTAAATTAACTATCGGTACCCCAGTTATTATTGGTGCTACGAAGTCAGTTATTAATTGTCAAACTAGTAGCGGTTTTGCTGTTGGTTAATATGCAGTTTATATGGAAACAATTGAATAACACATGTTTGTAAAAAAAACAACATTTACTATTTTTTTAAAATTCAACAGTCATATTTTTTATAACATTTTGAAACGTGATACAAATGTTCTGAAATAAATAATAAGTATTAATAAGAAAGTTACATTAGTTTTTTGGTCCTCGTGCGTTACTCAATTGTTTTTATAGTAATTGCATATTAACCCGCAGCAAAACGACCACTACTTTGCCAATTTAACAGACTTCGTAAGATCAACAATAACGGAGATGAAAATAGTAGTCCGTGAATTTCAATCTGTATATATCGGTACTTCTCCATTGTTCAATAAGTCCTTGTAATCGGTTTCCACCTATTTCTGAGAAATTTTAATACAATGTTGTATTCGAAGATGAAATTAATTATTATTATAAATAGCGCTAATAGGACCTAAGTTATAAAATAAAGGTTAATGTTAATTTTGCACTGAAAAAATTGCATTAGGATAATGTAATGTAGTTGCCTAATTACAAACACGTATTATATATACAGCATTGGCTAAAAAATAGAAGCACCTGTGGATTTTTGTAAATGTAAAAAGTGCTCGTTTTACTATTAGCGAAAAAATAATGAAATGTTATTCTGCGAATTACTGCAGGTGTTCTGATAAACCAAAAAAAATTGAGACACAAACATTTCTAAAAAGCATATCAGTTATATAAACGTGTGGCTTCAGTGTTAAGTACTACTCGCGTTTTAGTTACATACGGGCTGTCAAATCATTGAATTACCAAAGAGTAAGTGTTTTTCTATAAATCTATCTAACAATTATTATGGTAAAAAAGTGAGTTAAGTAAAACTCCCAAACTAAAATTGGTCAATCTAGAATCTTCACTTTGTGATGTACAATTAACCATACATAGGTCTAATTGTTTTTAATAATAATAATAATAATAATAATAATAATAATAATAATAATAATAATAATAATAATAATAGTAATAATAAATTCGTTTATTCCATAATGCAATAGCATAGAATACGTCATCTTAGTTAGTATAAAAAATTGTAAATATAAAAGATAAGCGATAAACATAATACAAATAGTATAAACAAACACATACATGTATATAAATATAAAAGAAAATTATACTAAACACGGTGCATTTAAAAATCTTTGATAGTATAAAATGTATGACTAGAGAGGTATTTTTTTTAAGTTATTTTAAACTGTACTGATGGCATTTGCTTTAGTTCCTGTGGTAAGTGATTATACATTTTAATGCACTGCCATACAGCTTGTTTCTAAACCTTAGTCAAATGTGTTTGGGGCGGGTAATTGATTATTAACTTTGCACCTAGTGCTGCGTTCGTGATCTATTTCATACTTCTTAAAAATGTCATTATAGTGCTGCTTCACAAATATTGATGATGTTAATACATACATAGACGGTAAGGTAAGTATATTATTTTCCCTAAATACCGATTTGCATGAGTCCCTAGGTTTTAGTTGGAAGATGGCTCTTATGCAAGCTTTTTGTAATACGAAGATCCTGTTGAAATTTGCTGCATTTCCCCAGAATATTATTCCGTATTGTAGCCGAGATTTGACACATGCGTGATAAACATTTAATGCAGTATCGACACTTACACTTCACGAAATCACTCGCAGACTGTAGCAGAAACTACCCAACTTTGCAGCGAGATCCCGAAGATAGAGCGTTGTCAAGCACCACACCAAGAAAGCGAGCATGGTCCACACAAGAAATTAATTCTTCACCACACTGGATTACTAGTTCTTCTGGCGCTATTTTAAAAGGTAAAATAAATGTTCTGTTTGCGTTTAGCATTAAGTTGTTACTTTCGCACCATTTCTGCGTGCAACTAAGATTTTGTTCTAGAGCCTTTTTTATTTTTTCACATGTTTTCTCTCTAAAGATACATGAAGTGTCATCAGCATAAAGAATTGCCAAGCCGTCAATGACTTCCGGTAAGTCGTTGATATATAGCAAAAACAAGAGCGGTCCGAGAATAGAACCTTGTGGTACACCAAACTGGATAATTCTCTCTCTGTACCAGCTGTATCATAAGCTACCACCGCTTGTTTCCGACTTGTTAAGTAGGACTCAAGCAACTCTAAAGATACGCCTCTGACGCCCATTACTTCCAATTTGTGCAAGAGAACCTGATGGTGCACGCAGTCAAACGCTTTCGATAAATTCATAAATGCGCAGGCGGTGATTTCCTTGTTGGCCACTCCAATCAATAGTTCCTCCAGCAGTTGAAAAGTCGCTCTAATAGTACATCGTTTCTTTATGAATCCATTTTGATTTGAATGCAGGACGTGTTTGATCATAAATTTTGTCATTCTGTCATATAAAACTTTTTCTATAACCTTGGAGATGTTCGACATCAGTGCAATAGGTCTATAATTACCAATGTCATTTCTATCTCCCTTCTTGTGAATAGGTCTAACAACAGAGTATTTTAACCCTTCAGGAAACTTGCCAGTTTGGAATACTGTATTTATGATGTGAGCCAGGGGAGGTGCAAGATGTTCGGCACAACTCATGAGTAAGGAAACTGGGACTCCATCTTCGCCAGTCACCTTAGTATTATTGAGGCTACCAATAACGCTCCTTATCTAAGACTATTGGAAAAATAAACCAGGAAACGGCCGTCCCAAAATATTAACAGCCAAAGAGAACCGTCTATTAGAGATACTTTCTCTTCGAGATAGGAAGAAAACTTCTTTGCTATTGAAAACTGGAAAAGGGCGTTGTAATAAATAGGGCACACCCATAGTTCCTTTTTCAGCTTTTTGGTACTTCTGGAAGTTTCTTTGTGTGTCGTAGAGTTAACAAGGAATTTCATAGGTATTGCGTTATTCCTACCCTTAAGCACGAAGGTGGCAACATTATGATACTGGGGGGCGCATGTCATCACATAACGTTGGGAAAATGTTCACATGACACGGTCGCATGAATAGCCAAACGAACATAGAGTTTTTAGAAAACATTTTTTCCAACAAGATTCCAACATGCGTTCCCTGCAACACAGCTCGAAAAAATAAGGATTGGGTACACGAAAATAGATTCCACCTTCTGCATTGGCCTATCTAATCTCCAGACCTAAATCTAATCGAGCATTTGTGGCACTTTGCGAAAACTTTACGACAGTATCATAAGCACACTACTTGCAGCCAAAACAAAAGAAATGTACCGCATTGCGAAAAGTTGGTGGGTACAATGCTTAAACGTAGTCATTAAAGGCCGAGTAGGTCATACACTATATTACATAATTTACGTGTAGAACTTTGTAATATAATCAAAGTTTGTAAATGTATTTCAATAAAGTTTTAAGTTTTGCAAAGTTTAAGATGCTCCGTCTTATTGGCCAAGGCCGTATGCTCTTACAGCCCATAGCAAATATGAAATTACTTAAGTGAAATTATCAGTACAGCATTATTTAATATCCGATGTTTTTTGTATTAATTCCAAATAAGTAGTAATTTTGCGGTATAACTTTCAAGCCGGCAAACATTTTCGCAATTTTATATTTCGAACCGATTCGATCGCTTCTAATAATACCGCGATGTAACATCGACGGGCCGTCTTTCTCAACGAAATTGATTAGAGAGGATCTTCAAGCTAATAAAATTCACAATAATGCTCGACACTTTCGCTTATACGCGAAGAGAACGTTCACGTTCATGATAGCGATTACTGATCTTTTAAACTTAAGCCTATTAAAAGGTAATATCCTCGAGCACACAGATAAAAGCGTGTTTGCATGGATCGGTGTTTAAAGTCGCTGTTAAAGATTTAGAGTCTTTCAGCGCGATTACAGAACGAATTGAGAAATCTGATGCATGGTAATTAAACAGCGATTATATCTCTACTTATCGAAAGGAATAGGTAGTAAAAGGTGTAACCGAATTATCGAAGATCCCACAGATGAAATTATTTAGAAGAAATTTTGATGCTCTTTAATATACATATAGTAATGATCTTATACATTGTTTATGTTGGGAATTAAATGATAATTTTATTGTACACTCACAGACAAAAATATTGCATATTTTATTTTTGGCCTTTATTATTTTTCTCTTTAAAACTTTTGTGATTTTTGTTGCTAAATCTTGTCCAGTGGAGCGTTTTACATTATTGATAATGAAATAAATTATATATGGAGGATTTATAGCAAATTCGTGGAGGAATTATTAAAACAACTTGTTTTTGGCTAAAACGTTTAATCGGGAAAAGGAACATTAATTTCCCATAAACCTAACAACGTAACCTAATAACACTTTAATACTTAATACTTTCTCCTCTTGCTCTAACGATATCTTGCATCCTCCTAGACATGCTGCGCAAAAGATCTTTGATGATTTCTTGCGAAATTCGATTCCATTCTTCTTGTGTAGCAATTCTTAATTCTGCAAATGAGTTAGGACCTAGATTTCGTGCTCGTAAATTTCTTTTTAGAATGTCCCATAGATGTTCTATGGGATTTGCGTCAGGACTATTTGCTGGCCACTCAAACGACACAACCCCGACATCCTCAAGGTACTGGATCACGGTCCTTGCGGCATGGCCTCAAGCATTATCATGCATTAGTAAAAAATTATCGTAGCTAATAAAGCCAGCATAAAGTAAAACATGTTCTTCAAGGATGTTGTGTATGTACCAGTCAGCGTTCATTCTTAAATTTACCTCAATGAGTTCCGTGCGACTCTCTTAACTAATGCCGCCCCATAACATAATGGAGCCGCCACCAAAGCTAAGATTTTGTGAAAGTTTACATTCTGCGAAATGTTCTCCTGACCTTCTCTATACACGACTACGTCCATCAGACTTCCATAATTGTATTCTTGTTTCGTCTGTAAAGAGAATTTTTCCACACTGATGTTCATTGCAGTCAGCATGAGCTCTTGCAAATTCTAGCCGTCGAATTTTGTGACGTTAGAAAGGCCGAGGAACTCTGACAGGACGTTTTGGATTTAAGCCGACCTCCCTAAGTCTCCTTATTACTGTTATGACAGATACATTGTCTTGTCTTGTATTCAATAATTCATTTCTAAGATGCGGTGCTGTAAGTGCGAGATTTCGTAAAGATTTAAGTCTCAAATATTGATCATCTCTTGGCGTTGTACATCTTTTACGTCCTTGACCACGCCACCTTTTGTATTTTCCAGCTTCATTACGTCTTACTATACGGGAGACAGTCGATTGATGGATATTTAATTTCCGTGCAATATCTTCTTGTCTGTACCCTTCATTGGTAAACAATCAATATTACCACAATTTATGACACTTAAACGAGGCATCCCGCTAACCGCAACTACACACTTGAGCGCTAAAGCTCTGGAAATGTCATTCTGACAACATCTACTGAAGATCAATCATTGTTTTGGTCTCCAAAGGTACATTATGCTAATTTATAACGCTTTATCGTTATCTCTTATTCATTTATAAAAGGCTATATTAAAATATTCTTTTATCTGTAATAAATTGCAAAATACGTAGAACATTCCAGTGTAAAAGATTTAGCAATAGAAATCACAAAAGTTTCAAAGAACAAATAATAAAGATCTAAAATAACATATGCAATATTTTTGTCTGTGAGTGTATAGCAAATTTCAATCAACGCATTTTTAACATCTCTAACTATACATTAATTTTTAAAATAATTGACATAACTTAGAAATTTGCGAGTGAACGGCCGATTTCTTAACCGCCTTATACATTAGAGCGATGATTCAAATTTTGTTCGATTAACTATTTCATTCTGCAGTACATTTTTATAACTATAGCGCCTACAACATAGCCATCGCAATTTTTGATTTATACTATTCCATTTTTTTTAATGGAACACTATGTATGTTTTTCCAGGGTCTGAGAGAGAATTTCTTATGATTTTCCTATCTTTAAAACGTATCCTTCTGTATAAAACGGCATGGATGAGGGGATTTGGAAGAGGGAAAAGGGAGAAGGGAATCGAGCGCGGGAAGTGAAGTGTATTGGAAAAGGCCATTGTTCAGCGTAGTTAAATTATTGTTAAATATTTCGAAATTATTAAAGTATTTTTCTATTAAAATCAGTGTCGTACTTATTTGTGCCCAAGGTGTGGCTTCAGAAGCGGGATATGAACAATGAGATATGAACGATAAACAACGAGAAAAAGTGTAGAAAAAGAACCGGTGAAAATTGAGAGTAGATAGACATTCGCCGACTTAACGTGTGAAACAATTGTGTTTAGTGTACGTTGAAAACATTTATTCGCGTGTTTCGTGAACAGACAGTGTCGAGAACACCCAGAAACGAGAATTGTGTTGAGGAAAATTTGTGATATGCATAACGGTTAAATTTTATAGAAACTATAGTTTGTCTCAAAAACAGGAGGATTATCTGTGAAAATAGCATTTTGGAGCGATGGAGAACGCCGATGTATTTGAATTATTCCAGAAGAATTTGGAAACAAATTCGATACAACCAGCGGTAAGTGAAAGTGGTGAAACGAGTAACGCAACGGGAAAAACAGGTGATAAGTTGAGCGAGATGACAAAAATCTTAGAGTTAATGAGGGAGGAAAATCGACGGCGAGATGAAATGTTAGAAAATGTACTTCTACAAATGGTGAATAAGCAATCAGCAGCAGCAATACCGGTGAGTGTATGTATACAATATACCAGATTTGTCGAAACAGTAAGCAGTATGTAACAATATTCTTAATACTAGTAATATCCACTGGACATTAGATGTACTAACTTTTTTAATGCTTGGATTTAACGTATCATTTAATCGTATGTATATAGATATACACATTACATGAATGTTCCACGTTTACGTAGCGCATTGAAAGCTTATAAGATGCATTTCTAAATATATGGATATATCTTTCCGTTTTGCTTTGCTGTCTCTAAACACGTTATATAGCTTCATTTATGCAATAATTTTAAAGTGAGTAAGAGGTCCACGTTTTTTACAATCCATAATGTCGCATGTTGCCTAATAGAATAATTTACCTGATGCAACAACGTGTAACTGATATTAATTCCGAGTTTGTAATTTACCTGCATTGCGTCGTCTACGTTCTCATAATACTTGCTGCCTATTCAAATAGTTCGTATAACGTACCTCTGCCTATATAATTTCGTCGCTGTTTGCCCGTATATTACCTTTTCTATTATAACAACCGGTCTTCTATATATACTTACCATTATTTTCACTTTCATGAACTTTCTAACAGCAAGTGCAAGTTAGCATAAGTATACCTACCGATCGGATGAAATCAGCGAAGCTGAAAGCGACACAAAAAGTTAAAATCATGCGAACAGAGTTCACTGCTTTTGTATCAATGATGTGGATGTTAAGAATGCTCGGCATGAAGCAATTAAGTAACGCGAAGGAGAACAGGTCACGTGGTGCTATGTGACTGCACTTAACCCTGTAGAGCGCTTGGGTTATGAAGACCGGCCAACTGCAGCCAGCAATATGTTTCTAGGAGCTGAGGCGGAGAGAACGCAACATTTTCTGCATTTTAAATCTTATAACAGTGCTTCGCATGAGGTATAAATAGTACACTGTTCTCTTGTCCGCTGTTAAGAATTAATAATATTAGTTTCTAGAATTACACAGGTATTTACAGTTGTTTCCATACGATTTTAAGTTAATACGAGCTTTAACTTTTAATTCTTTGAACATTCAGTTTTGGACGTCATTGAAGGTGCTATAATTTCTTACTACCTGTAATCAGTATCTAAGAATTAATTTAATAATTATAATACTCGTAAAAATCAGCAAAGTTAGTCGAACTGTTCTCACTATATGTTAAATTAATTTTCAGGAAGTATGTAACTAAGTAACAAGTACTTAGTGATTTTTTCCTGTTGTAGGATACAACTCAGTATATCGTCACCTTAGAACGACAGGGTTCTATCAGAGCAATAAACCATTTTGAGAAATAAGTAATCGATGTTTCTAGTACATTTCTTCGTCTTATCTTTTTCAGAACCCCGTTACATTTCAAAGTAAGTTATTCAGCATTAGATATCCTTCAAAATTTATAATCTAATAAAATATCGTAGGTAGAACCATGTCAGGCTAAAAACTCATTTAAAAAAACACAGATAGAACCCTCCATTCCAAGGTGACGATATATTACATGCTGCAAATTTGTGTTAACCATAGTTAACACATGGAATTTTAACTACCTCAAAAATAATGTATTCTACTCCGTTAGTCTTACTGAAAACTATAAGTGCTAGTGTTATATAACGTGGTGGAAAGTTTTTTATAATCGAAATAGTAAATTTAATACTACAAATGAGAATTTTTAACGCTGAAAAAGAAAATTTTACGGTAAAGCAAAAAATAGCACCTAAATGATGATATAGAATGTATACTATGTTACGTTTTAATTTATTATTAATATTTTTTGTTAGTTATTTATCTTCTTGGTAGATGCCTTTTTAGTTTTGAAATTAGGGATACAGTTTTAGGTTGTGTAGTTTGGCCGTTGGTTCTTAGATGGCGTCGCAATTTTTGTTATTAAATATTTGCACATTAAGAATCGTTATGAATTGATAATTTTTATCTTTTGGATAGCTAATTTTCAGTTGGTTTGTCCTTACATTTCTATCTGAGGATAATTTTGTCTTTAGTTGCCATTAAATTGGTTATTTTGTGCAATTGTTTTCCTTTATCCCCACTCTTACTTCGGCTTCGTTCTCCTTCTTCGTACAGAAATTCTCAGAATATCTTAAAGCACTTTATTGTGAAATTTTGTAAAATGAAGACGTTTTCCTTGTGTTGTGTGCCTAGAAAGTTATGTAACTATACTCGGTTTGCCCAACAGATGCAGTAGCAACGCCGCATGTACGTCACGATCGAAAAGCCCAAGATACATAGTATAAATTATGAAAGTTTTGATTGAACATATGATACCTATCATGAATGAAATTACCTAACCTTTAATATTTCTCAAAGTAAAAATGTTTTTCATCCACAATTGATAAATATGTAGAATTAGAATAAACAGTGGCTTCCAAACTGTTTCTAATAGTAAAAAGTCAAACTGAATTGAACTGATAGTGGTTGCCAATGAAATTCCATCAAAATTGTTGTATAATTGTTTATTTCTATTATTCGAAAATATGGAATTAATGTAAACAAATAAAAGAAGAAGGGCAAAGGATTTTATTAAGTTATATCCTTATGTAATTTAATTTTCAAGCACATTTTTTCAACTATTATGTATTTTGTATAACTAAAGAGCTCCTGGGCTCATTTAAATAAATATAATCTAAAAAGGTTGTACACTTGGCCCAAGCTACTGAAGATAAGCTACAATTGTGCTCTAAAAAACTGTCTGTAAACACAATTCTTGGAATTGAAGGTGTGAACACTTTAACAATGCAAAAGCTCAAGCATTTCTATCATCCATCTTTATTTCTCTATGCTTCAATAGTTTTCTTTTCGCTAAGATATTTAGAATTATACAGAATATTTGATAGAAACTAGAAGAAAAATGTAAAACTATGTGGTGGTAAAAAATGCCAAAAGTTATATATATTGAGAGAAGCATGGGATATCTCTTCAAAATGACTGTAAATCTAAATAAAGAATATGAATAACAATTTTTAAAATTTAATAAATACACATAATTTATAAAATTATACTTACATCATTCTAGCTAAAAGAATTACAGAGGTCAATATAGAATGAGAACATGACACATTAAAAAAAACATTTCCTTGTTGAAATATTGATATTCATCAGAAGAAGATGACGTATCACTAGTTATTATTAATGGTTCTGTATGAATATCGATTAGATTATCTAATTCCCATAGCTTTTTCTCCGTTTGAATAACATGTTTGATAGCATTTGTCCAATTTTCGCTACATTTTCTTTAATTAACGATAGCAATTCTGCTTTGACCATGTCTTCGCCATATTGAATATTATTTCTTGCCAACCACGCTTGTATTTCAGCTTTACGGTTGCTTGCATTTGCTGGCTTATTTAACCTCCGATTGTGATAAGGAGCATTGTCTAACATAACAACTGCATTTTCTTTGAAATTTGGAAGTACATGCTGCAACCATTCCTCAAATTTCTATGCATCCATATCTTCATGATAATCTCCTGTCTTTTTGGATTCAAATAGAAGCAATCCATTTTCTACAAATCCTTCGTTTGAGCCAATGTGTGCTACAATTATTCTTTTGCCCTTGCCTGAAGGATTCCTCCGGTTGACAAACCTTCCACAAATGCCTGCCTTGCGCCTAATTGATTGGTCTGTCCACCTTTTGCTTACTGTGTGTCCGGCATTTACCCATGTTTCATCCAAATAGTATATTGCTTTTCTATTCTAAGCATACTATTTCGGTTCCTCTTCTGATAACTACAAATATTAAATTTTTATGAGCACACATGTGAATTAAATATTCGCATTTTAGCTTACCGAAAGTTTAATTCCTTCAATAATGGTCGAAGAGTTGCCATTTTAAAGTTTGGAAGATCTTCTTGTTCATTTACTACTGCAAGCACTTTTTTAATAGTTGGAGGTTCGTTTAAAAAAAAAATGAATGGACAATTCTTCAGATGCTATTTTTGTTTCTTCATCCACATTATCTAAAACAGACCTTTTTTGCTGGTATTTTTTCGGTGGTTGAAAGTTGTGTTGGGTAATATATTCTTTTAAAACATTATGCACACTACATTCTCCAATTCCTAAAAAAAGAAACCACTAACTTATGGTTTTTATTAAGAAGTATTTCGGTATACCTGCTGCTGTTGCTGTCATTGCAACACTTCTGACTTTGGATGTTTCAGGTTGTTCCTGACACATTTTGAATATATTTAAAACCCTCTCCTTGTCTTCTACAGTAAAATGTTTTGCAACCCTCTTCGTAGGAGGCGAAGAAAAATAAATACTTTTCGACGAGACATAACCTATAAAAACAAATATTATATCGACATATATTGGTTGCTATTAAGCGCGTTTACTTACGTGTTTTATAAAAACGATGTATAAAAGATTTTTAAGAAAATCTGATTTATAAAATATAAAAGAAAAGAAGTACAATAAAAAATAAGAAAACAGCAAGAAAATAACCAAACAACACAAGGATATAGACCCCAAATGACAATTTTGCCTATTGTAGACGACCGCGCCGATCAACCAATGGGATGCGTTATTGGAGATATGACGTGACATGACGTTTTCGATGTCCATTGTTGCTACTGCATCTTTTGGGCAAACCGAGTATAGACCCAAAATTTGGAATTTTATTGTTGTATATTGGAATCGCTTATGTATTTGGCGAATTTAAGTTCACACTTGTATTAGAAGCGAGATTGCTGGATATTTTGGAATTTGGATCTTGCGTTACCTTTATTGGGATTATGAAAATATCTTTTATGCACGTGGAAACCATACCCTGAAAATCTATAATTTCTTGCTCAAAACATCTCATCCGATTAGCTATAGTGTTGCAGTTTATGATATTTTTGCTAATTCATTTGTATCTTTTACGGTTCTACTTTATGTTACAATTTTAATTATCCCTCTCTATTCTTCTGTTGATTAACTACTTGTTGATGATTTGCTGATTATTTGTGTAGTCTACGTTTTGGTTTGAAACTTTGATATATTAGAAGCATCTACTCGTATACGTCTTTGTGGAATTACCAGTTTAAGCTGCTGCCTAGTGGCACTCCGTTTATCTACCTTGAAAGAATGTTGTTTATCGTAGAAGCTTGAAGCAGAATTGCACCTGTTACTGAAGCAGTACAAAGGAAACACTCTGTCTATTGGAATATTACGGTCAGAATTAATTGTTTATTTGTCTTTAACATTTTGATTCTTTACCATTTAGTGAGTAATTAATATCTTGTACTATTGTTACCATCGCATCGGTATCACATTTTGTGAATATCGCATACATTTATTTGCTTTAGGTTTGCAATCTTATCATTTATATAGTAATTTAATGGATTTAACTTGCAAGAACCTGCTCTTACTGCGTTTTGGCCAATACGAAGTGCGGATGATTCTTTACCTACGTTAATTGTATATTGCGCTTATGCACACTCAGTTCACTATGTGTACTAATGGACACTTTCAAGTAATTTTGTTTTTCTTATAGTAGCTTTTGCCTGGAAAAATTGAAATTGGACAATTTCATAAATTCTACTTTAACCTAATTTTGTTAGTTTCTTAATGAATTTAAGCAATTAGTAATTATTTCATTGACTTTAAATATATTTTCTTGATACTAGCTTTGTTAGTGGAATTTTAACACTAGAACTGCCGAGAATTCCTCATACCTCGAACCGCCGCCCCGGTCAAATTGACCGGTGATTAAAACTCAATTTTATGTCGACTGTTTTTATTAATTAACATTATTTGTTTGCATAAAGATGTATATTTATTCACAAAATATAAAAATAACTTCTAACTTAACTTTGGTATTTTAGATATCGTTACAATTTTTGCAATAAGTTACTTTAAATCCACATTTTCCACACATGTTCTTGTTACAGCTCTTACATCTATCGTAAGTCTTATTTTCACATTTCTTTTCTTGACACGTACGTCTTTTGCGAGATTGCTTATCTGTCTTTGATCCAGCCTGTAAATTCTTGTTGCATTTTTGATTCGATGTTCTCTCCTGAGGGTATTCTTCGTTGTTATTGGATTGTTGCGAGAGTTCTTCTGCCAATTGCAGATTGAAGTCGCCACGTTTTATTTTTTTTTTCCAGTGATGTCTTTGTATATAGCAAACGCATTGATTGCAGCAAGATCCAATATATTATAAAAAACGGTCTGGCCATCTTCTTGAGGATACCTTCACGTTGTATTTTCGGGCTATTTGATCTACTACGTCAACGCTATATTTTGTGCTATTATAGTATAAAACTGTTTCTGGCTTTTCCTTTGTACCAGCATCAATCGAAACTGTTGGATGTTGCGTACTTAGAAGGAGAACATATAAAGAACCTTTGCTTTTTTTGATTACTTCGGGAATTTCTTTCTCGACCTGTTCACAGTTCCAACAATTGTGGTGTTTAGTTTTGCTAATTTTTTTGCAAGTTCCAAACTGGTAAAACAATTGTCCGTTGTCACATTTCTTCCTTTCTTGGTGTAAGACTCTAATAATTTTAGAACGACGTATTCACCAAGTGGTTGTCCTATTGGTCTCGAATCATCTTTTCCTAAATATGGGAAGGCATTCAACACATATTTAGCTTCAATGTCAACAGCAAGCCAAAATTTAATGCCACACTTATCTGGTTTATTGGACATATATTGCGTAAATCGACATCTTGCTTTTGTAGGAAAAAGTTGTTCGTCTATTGTTATGTTTTCCCCGGGCATTGCCATATTTCAGAAACTAAAGCAAACTTGTCATGTTCCAATCTTTTTTTCCTTGTAGACTTGAGATCGAATCTGAGATATCGCATGATTTCTCAAAATTTATTTCTAGACATCGTTTGACTAAAAAACGATATTCCCCACTTTTTAGACCACAAGGAATCTAATTCTAAGTGACTGGAACCCTGAGCACCACGTGCGTATAGAATGACAATAAAGGATTCTAGATCTCCTAAAGATAATTGCCAGTCTTGACAGTCTAGTTGTCTTCTAGCTTCAGCCTCGGTGCATTGTTTTATGTGTCTCAGCATCGAGTCATCGATAAATAATCTCCAGAAACTATTCACATTTTTTGCAGTTACTTTTTGTTTTGCATAGCCTGTTGACCCTGGATTGTCCCTGAATATATTGGGTTGAGTTTTTCTGCCTGCAGTAGGCTGACTCGCAGAAATAATTTGCCATTAGGAATTGTCTTTTGATTTGCAAACTGCACCAAGATTGAAGGAAAATCCTTTTTCTGTCGGTTTCTTTTGCTGGCGATTAGAACGAACAAACGTTTTCACTTCCTGCTTATCACTGGAACTAGCATTAGTCTGCAACCGTTACATCATAAACTGTGTCGCTATCAGATTCATTACTATTTTGTGCCTCACTCGCAACAACTCGAGAACGAATTTCATTTTTACTGTCCGTATTAACTGATTTAGAATCATTCTCGGAATTTTCTGGTGAAAGATTTTCCAGTTCATCTAAATACGCTAAAGCTTGTGCAGCCGAGAGGCCTTTACTGGACCACATACTGTTCACTCTAACTAAGCAGGACGAATGCACTTTCAGAGTACTACCGATCTTTTTATATGTTCACAATAGTGCAGGTTGAAACTTGCAAAATATTTTGTACGCATGCACCAAATTAAGTCTACGCATGTGCGACACTAAAAAGAGCACGAGTAGAAACAGGTTCTTTGTCGAGGGCAAGGCTGAACATGTCGAAACAAGTACGAATCAATCAAAAAGTACAACCAGTTACTGCAGGTATACCCAATATACTCTTTGGGCAGATGAATGTGAGAGAACCATCCGATTGAGTTAAAACGCTGTTAGGCCTAGATACCGTATTTTTATGTATGAATTAAGTGGAAACGAAAACAAATGTGTATAGGTAAGAGATAAACCTATTATTTCTAGCAGAATATCAATTCATAGTTATTATCGCAAGTTTACTTTAAATTTTATAATTGTTTCAGATTGACGTGAGCGTGCCTCGATTATCTCATATGATTCAGAGAAACTGTACACATACGTATGACATAAATTAGATTGTAGTGTGATTGAGTACCTAGTATTGTATCTAGATTATTTGGTAACGGAATTGTTTGTAATTTCCACAAATGTAATTCAGAACTGCAATATATTTGTATTGCATTATCAATTAAATAAATACTTCCGCTTTACAAAATTGTTGACTAATATTGTTACTAATATCGTATTTAAACACTTTATACACATTATTTGTATAACAAAAACAAACATTTAATCTAGAATAAAGATCTCTTAATAATGTTTTTTGTAGTTGATGTGCTTACTTTATTCTATTTAAAATTGTAATATTCTGGGTTCTTATAAATCCATATACGGGTGAGTCATCTCAACTGACTCGGAAGATCGTGCCCTTGTGAATGGAGACTTTCCAAAACGGTTTTTTCTTGTTATGAGGTGTGATTTAAAAATTGTATTGAAACCTAGAGAGTGTCTCATAACTTTGTAGCTATCTATCCAAAGTTGTATTTTGTTAAATAGAATATGCAATATATTATTACATTTTTGGAAGCCTCATCAAATTCTGGAGCAAAATGTAGTAGGGTACTATTGTCTTAAACATAAGCGTTTCAGAGTTATTAGGGCTTTTTGGAAAAAGTCGACATTTACAGAAATCGCTATTTCTACGTAAGTGTACATTAGACAGATTTTCGGTACCTATATTAGGCATAAAAGGGCCTAATACGCGCGCGTAATACTGCGTTAAGTTGGTATGACATATTTTTTTTAATCATTTAACAGGTGACTCACTCTATGTAAGCACAAGTGTATTTACGTAATAGCAAAAAGCTGTGGACAAGTGCTAAAAATAAAAATAAAGGTAGGAGAAAGTACTTAAAACAGTAAAAGGTCGACAATTCATTGCCGCGTATGAGTGGGAGGACGACTACTTGAATAAATTAAAAAAATTTAAATATGTACCGAATTTTAGACTTTTCACGCTCCATAAACTTTGCGTTATTTCCTGTTCCTAATATACCTCCGAAACTTGTCGATAAACTTAAATGGAGAATATTCGAGATGAGTGAAATGAATTATTGTTGGTTTCTGGTTGGCGTAATGGGGCATTAATCATGATAGGCCAAAATACCTGACCATCTGAGTGTTTATCGTTTATAAATGTTCTCTAAGGAGATCGCATTTCGTAAATTTGTACACCATAAACTAAGAATGTCAAGAAATGACCGCGTTCAGTTTCTTAATCAACAGATTAGTGAAATTTTCTTTCAATAAAAATAGATATAATGAAGTGTAGTGGTTTGTAATGGTTACTTTTCTACAGATGTTGATCGCATGCTTGGGAAAATTCATTATAGGCATTATTTCAGAAATTCCGACAGAAACCTGCGATAGGAAATTTGTGTCGCTTCCTTTTTATAGAATGTCGAAAAGTAAAGTTTTTAGGGAACGTAAGCTTCACGTTACAAAACGCATTTAGAAACTTCGGGAATAATAGACACCAGGTTCAAAGCACATAAGCATACTACCGCTGTGGGAAATTGAATCGTTAAGTGTAGCACAATACCTACACGAAACCGGGCATAATGTTACACCAGAAAAGCTCAAATTAATTGAATGCCTAACTTCACTGTTAGAATTAGACGTTTATGAAATAATTTATATGAAAAAGAATCTACTAAGAAGGGCAGGCGCTCATGGTCATTCTGTATTGACGGATTTATTATGGTAGAATATAGACATGGTTTATATTTTGTGTTACAAGCTAGCATTTCTTCCTAGTATCGCGCATGTTTTGGTTTAGGATACACAGTAAAAGTAGAGTGTTAATATTAACATTCAAAATTGGTAGACTCGCGAGAAATGTTTTATCAAGTACATTTGAGTATAGAAAATTCCAAAAAGAATTTCTCATGGTTGTTAAATCTTCCCATAAGATGAATATAAATTTTGAACATTCTAATTAGCAAGTACATGTAATTGTAATGCTGGGTGTAAAATTCACATTTTGCATTGAATATCGTACACTACCGTTCATGGAAGTTCGGGCAAGTAAAAAAATGTACGGAAGTCAAAGAAAATAAGAGAAATATTAAATGGCCATGTATTTAATACTTACATGATTTTACATATTTTCAAACACAAATTTATTAAAAAGAAAAAGTTAATGTAATAAATCCGATTTTCATCGAAAAATCCACCTTTTGCCTTTAGGACTGCTGCCACTATTCTCGGCATCCGATTCACTAATTTTGCTAATGTTTCATTGGGCAAGCTTGTCCATACCTCCTGGAGAATGGTCCACAAATGTTCCTTCAATTTTGGACACTTTTTCCTAACACATCGGTCTAATTCTTCCCATAACAACTCTATCGGGTTCAGATCGGGGGACTGTGGCGGCCATTCCATAATTTTTAGGGTTCTTTCATTTTCTTCTTGCTGCAGGTAATCTGTGCACAATTTAGATTTATGTTTGGGGTCATTGTCCTACATAAATTCAAATGCACGACCAATTAATCGGACTCCTGACGGTATGGCATTTTCCTCCAGGATTTTCCGATATTCTTCTTTTTTCATTATGCCCTCAATTTTGAGCAAGTCCCCTGTTCCGATTAAGGGAAAACAATTCCAAACCATTACAGATCCGCCTCCATGCTTCACCGTAGGAACTATACACTCCCGTAACATTCTTTCCTCTCTTGATCTGTGTACGAAAACTCTCCGTCTATTTCCAAAAACCTCAAACTTGGATTCGTCAGTCCACAAAACGTTTTTAAAATCGTCCACTGTTCAATCTCTATGAGCTTGTGCCCATTTCAGTCGTTTCAGCCTATTTCCTCTTCGGAGTAACGGTTTTCGACAAGCCACTCGCCCATGCAACCTAGCTTCTTTCAACCGACGTTTCACAGTACTCACAGAAACTTTGGAATCTCGCTCATTATTGAATTCTGCAACAATTTCTGATGCTGTTAGTCTTCTATTGCGCTTACTAATTATTTTTATTCGTAAATCTTCCGCAGGAGTCGTTTTTCTTGACGGTCTTGGCCGATTACGATCTTGCACGTCACCGGTTGTCTTAAATCGAACTATAGTATCATGTACTGTAGATTTTTTATTTTTAATTTATCCGCAATCCGTCTTTCTGCGTACCATTCCTGATGCAAGGTAATAATAGCAGATCGTTTTGAAACAGCTGGAGGCTTTCCACGGGGTATTTTAAGCAATTAAATCGAAATTATTTTATTTTTCACTTGCACAACCACAGATACTTTCACAATAACAATCTCTTCAGAACTACTGCGTTTATAAATGTTATAATACTTTATAAAGGGTATACGAATATTTCCAGGTAACAGGAGTGAATCAGGTAACCCTCCTAGGGATTATTATAAAGCTTTATTGTCACTGTAATTATTGGGGATTTCCAACATAATCATATATTTTATGATAACGGTCTTATAATAGACAAATACTACCTGGAAATTGGTAATAGGCCTCCAGAAAAGGTTAGTTTTAATAGTTCCACACGAAAATGTATATGATACAATTTTAAAATTTTTTCCTAAACAGTTAATATAATTTGTCAGCTTCTTCTGCCGTTATTGTAATATATTTAGTGTGAGTATGCTGTTTTTCAAGAAAAATAGCAGTAAATTAAAACTGACAATGCAATTATAACAAGAGAGCAACGTGGAAAATCAGTAGTAAAATTGAAACATTATTTAAGATAGTAAAATGAAATTTGTAGCATAGTATTCCTTTAGTTAACATCCTGGACTTCACAAACATTGATTTTTTACTGTTTAGACGTTAAAATCAGATAGGTACTTGTAAATATCTTTTAGAGCAGGTATACAGCGAGGCATGCTAGAATAAAAATCTGTTTCTCACATCATTCGGTCGTACGTTGACAATGAAATTTCACGAATTTCCGAAACTTATGTTCCGAATTTACTAAACATTTTGTGTGGTGCGGAGTGTACCAATACCTTTTGTGTTTGCTATACTATCCTATCGTCCTATCGTTACCCAGATACCTTAACTGCGCACGTATACTTACTTTGTCTCTCCTAATGCAAGAAAATATAACTAACATTTAATAAAAAAAAATTATTGTAATTCCTATAGTTCAAAAGTTATGGATGAATATCTCACATACTCATTGGCGTTGCGCAGTAAGCACTCTGTGTTACGCTAACAAAAACAATAGCGATATCCTTCTCTCTATTAGCATAAATTACTTTCTACCAAACCGTCCGTGAATGAACCGTTATACCATCTTTAATCAATTTATGTTTTTAATAAACAAACTCTTTCCGCACAGCGGCGTATGTTTGAAACACATTTTACGCCATAATTATGTAAACAGGAAATTAAATCACAACAGTACCCATGACGTTACTCTAATTACGTAATGAGAAAAGTCGTGGATTACTTGCGCATTAGTGCAGGCAGGGAATGTTAACTATATTACAACTAAGGAGATAGTTAATAACGACTAGACAAAGTATTACTAGTGTTACAATACTTGTGTAAAACAAATTGGCAACGCTGGTATGTTACAGTCTGCTTTTGATTGTAGCTAACCATTATAGGGTTTTTTCTGTAATCTGCATTAATTTTCGTGTTACATCATACAATTTCTTTTTAAAAATTTGCACTATTCCCCAGTCCATACTTGATGATTTCTAGTATGTCATATATATACCTTTTCGTTCAGTGCCAACAAATGCCGGATTTGTTTTCTTTCTTCCGGTTTGTGCATCGAACATGCATAACGGGTTGTTTCACTGTTGCTAGTAATAATTGTGAAACTTCAATCGATATTACGTTATTTGATTCGATTGCTACTAGTTGCAATTTTTTAATTGAAGGTGCGAGATTTTTTTTATTTGAAACTAAAAAACGCTTAAGCGAGATAGGAAAGTAGAAATCTAAATCATTCCAATAGGAAACATAACTTACGAAATTATGAAGAATTCCAGACAAGGTAGCTCATCCGTGGAAAAACTCGCAAAATGAAGATCACATAGAATAATACTGAAATAGGTAAATTTTTGTTTTAAAGAGGCACTTTTTGACATAAAACATTTGGCCTTTGTTTCTATAGCCACTTTTTCAAAAATTTAAAATGATGGAATAACTCAATAACTTAATAAGTCTTTTATCTAAGATGACGCCACTGATCTCTTTTATTTTAACACATTCATATTCGATATATGCCACGATGAATATTTTAATAGAAAGAATTAATGGTTTTGACAATACATTGCTTCTAAATCAACTATTAACGTACATGCCAATAAAAATTGTAAAAAATGCAGGGTACGATGGCGCGACATGTGCACATGTGTCATTATTAGCGTATGCTTGATAAGACAGGAAGTTGGCTCTTGTATTTTATTTGGCGTTGCTTACTTAATTTAAGGAAGAAGATGACCTTTGCATTCTGAAGCACCAATGAAAGAATATTAAAATCAACATTCTCCTGATAGATAGATCAGATTCAATTGATAGGCCACCTACGTCGCTAGATGTAATCCCATTGGCTTTTCTTTGCGATACTTTAAATCAAAACTTAGCATAATTCAACCTAGTTGTGCAGGCATATTTTCATAAATGCATATTTTATTGTATGAAAGTTGGGAGTGGATATTTTAATAATAGTATTAATAATAATAATATATTAAACAAAATAGTGATGGTGGTGCTCATGGTGGAATTACCCACGGCAAAAACAATGTGACAAGAGAAATGCGCTAGCCAACGGACATGTTTCTGCCTACCCGGCGTCATCAGCGTTGCTCCGAGCATATTCCCTTGCTCACCATTTCTATTCGCCTCTCAGTTTATACCACTGCTTTCCACAAACAGTACTAAAATATATCTGTACTCCAGTTTCTGTCGCTACTTTCTAGACGGCATGACTATATCTCTGGGCACTAGATGGCGCCAAGAGATATATTTTAGTGCTGTTTGTGGAAAGTAGTGGAATAAACTGAGAGGCGAATAGCAATGGTGAGCAAGGGAATGTGTTCGAAGCAACGCTGATGACGCCAGGTAGGTGGAAAGACGTTAGCTAGCACATTGGTCTTCTCACATTATTTTTGCAGGGAGTAATTCCATCAATATTATGAGCTACATTAGCATTATTTTGGTTATTGTTACTAGGTACTTTTTTCATGTATATTTTTAATAGTATATTAATTTCTCATCACAGAATTGCTAGATAATTTACTTACGTACTTACTTAACACTAGGCCTTTCTACTTTTGCGAAGGCCTGAGTGGAGTCGAGTTCATGTTTTTCTGCACTTTTCCTTCCATTGCTTTCTATCCTGGGTCTGGTTTTTCATTCCTTCCCATTTCATGCTTCTCCTTTCCGTTGCTTCCCTCATTACTTATTCTGTCTCTCCTGATCTTATTTTCTATTCTTCTTAAAAATCGCATATCCATTGCATTCACGAGTGTTTTAATTTTCTCTGTCATTGCCCATGTCTCGGTGCTATACGCTATTGATGGTCTTATCACTTTTTCTATTATTTCAGTTTTGATCTGCTTTGGGATTTCTTTTTTTCCTAAAAATGTTGTTCTCATTGCGCTAAACCTTTTTTCTTCCTTTTTCATTCTTTCATTTATTTCTTGATCTATTCCTCCTTTGTCTTGTATAATTGTTCCTAGATATTTGTAGGTCTCCACCTGTTCAACCTCTTTTCCTTTTAGTTTTATGTTGCGTGTTTTACCTTCTCCTAAAATTATCATTGTTTTGGTCTTGTCAATGTTTATCTTCATTCTAGATAACTGAGATGACAAAACAAGTGTAAATGCAGAAAGGCTCAATACACACTACTACTAAGGTTAAATGAAAACAGGCCAACAGTTGTACCTTTTTAAATTTAAGAAAAAAAATTCAATTATGGTGTAGAAGCTTTTAATAAGAAGCTAATTTTTAATTTCGCGTTGAAAAGTTTGCACCCTATATTGTAGAAGCACTTGCTATATTTTGCCGTACGTTGCATGTCGGGCTGTAATCTATGTTTGCTACGCGTTTTATATTCATGCGTTGTCATTTTTATGGAAAAAGTTATTATTTTTATTTTATCTACAACGGTTAATATTCTTAATTTTTTAAATTCTTCGCGATAGAAGCAATAAAAACCAATACCGGTTCGGACCATAACAGCGCGCTTCTGCGTACTTAGAACTCTTTCCTCTGCAGATTTTCCCAAATGAATAATACCATATAGTAGTTGGGAATGAAAATTTGCGTAGTACGAATTTAAAAGTATGTCTTACAGTGATAGGACATATATTTTAAGCCGTAGTATACTTTTGCTAATCGTTGTGAGAGATTATCTATATGAGCTTCAAAACTTAAACTAGAATCGAAAATTACCCCGAGTATTTTTATTTGAGTAGTAAGGGTTGAATGATCTTATTTGATAGTGTGATCAAAACCTCGGTCTAGTTGAAAAGCTACTAGTTGAGTCTTATCAGCATTCAGTTTCAAATTGTTTTTATAGGACCATTTTATACTTTTGTTCAGTTCAATTTATTTATTTATTTATAAATCTGACTATTGGGAAACGGGAAAAAGGTCGCAAAAGTTACAATATGAACATACAACGTACCTAATGTATACAGTGAAGACCTAAAGTGCCCCCCCATGCTAACTTTTAAACGACAGAAGCTAGCGTTTTTAGAAAAAATATATCGATTTCTATTTTTGTAAACTAACTTTTGCCGTTATCAGTGTTTCAATTGTATTTCCGGTTTCAACGGAAGTGACGTCAACTTGGTTTTTTTAAATAGAACACCCTATATATTTTTACGTTTTTCGAAAGGGAAGCGAAAGATGAATCCAACGATACAACATATGTTATACTTTAACTTAAGAAATATGACGATATGCAGCAATAAAGGTTTTGGTAATCTGTTTTCGTTCTTACGCAAAGTTGGCTAGAAAAGAGCGCCAAATTGTTTTTTGAGACACCAGACTGATCTAAAGAGCTCGTTGCTAAGCAAAGTAATCATAACAATTGCCAAACTGTCAAATATCAATCCCAAAGCGTAAATTATCCTTGTTATTTATTGTTATAATAACCTGCATTTGTCATACTTTCGTTCTTTGTGCTCATTTTAACTTGTTTTGTCAATTGTTATTTCTTTACTTTATCAAACTGTATTGCAATTACTTAATTATGGTAGGCTTGTTTAAATTTGTTAGTTTTTGATAGACAATATGTTGGTTTCTAGGTATTTTGCATGGTTACCCAGCAATTTTGCATGGTTTGTGCCGAAGCCATCATAAAAGTAACAACACAAAAAACGCAAAAAATTGACATATTGTCTATCAAAAACTAATTAATTAATTGCAGTAAAGTTCGATACAGCAAAGAAATAACAACAATTAACTGAACAAGGTAAAATGAGAGAAAATAATAACGAGAACAAAGAAGGAACATACGACAAATGCAGTATATAATAACAATAAACTACAAAAATAATTTACGCTTTTGGAATTGAGATTTGGCAGTTTGGCAATTGTTACGATTACTTTGCTTAGCAACGAGCTGTTTAGATCAGCCGGGTGTCACAAAAAACAATTTGGCGCTCTTTTCTAGCCAACTTTGCGTAGGAATGAAAACAGATTACCGAAACCTATATTGCTGCATATCGTCATATTTCTTAAGTTAAAGTATATCACATATAACATATGTGATATCGTTAGATTCGTCTTTCGATTTCCTTTTCAAAGGCGTAAAAATATATAGGATGTTCTATTTAAAAAAAGAAAGTTGACGTCACTTCCGGTGAAACCGGAAATACAATTGAAATGCTGATAACGGCAAAAGCTAGTTTGCAAAAAATAGAAATCGACATATTTTCTCTAAAAACGCTAGCTTCTGTCGTTCAAAAGTTAGCATGGTGGGATCATTTGGGTATCCACTCTAAAGTAGATCAGTACATTCTATTATGATACGTAAGCATTTATATCCAATGTGCAAATAAAGACTGGATATCCATTAACGTTCAGAATAAGTGTGCAAATCTTTATCTAGTTTGGGCTTAAACAAGAAAGTTAACTTTCTCGGTCTCTCAATCTTATCTGAATCTTATCTGAATGGAAAGTTGAATAAAGGTTCCACACCGTAGAGCAATATTCTAGATTAGAACGCACTAAAATGTAGAATACTAAACATTTTTGAAATTGGAATATTGTGCTTAGAATATAGAAATATACAGGGCGTTAAAGTTAAAGATGACTTCTGGTTAAATCGGAAGTCCGATATTTCCATTTTAGTCATTTTTTAGTCATTCATAATCAGTTATCTACAAGTACTAAATTTTATAGCAATACGTGTAATATTATGGGTGTTTTCAGACTTTTGCGACAGTGATGAATTTTCCTAAAAATATGAACTTTGTGATAATATGTTTAAGGTATACTTTTTTGGAATACTTTAAATAAAATTACAGGATCGTAAAAGAATTCAATTCGACCGCTACTTTGCTTATTATTAATCACATTATGTGTAATTAGAATTCGAGATCCATCATAAAATCTTACCAACCCTTCCTCTCTTTATAATAAAGTTAGTAGAGAGGGAATCACTGTTAGCAAAGTCTAACGACGTTCTATTAAATGTGAAAAGAGAGTCTTAAAGAGATAATAGGATGTTTTATCAATCGCCTTTTATTAAAGGGAAGTTAAGTAGCCAGATTTCATGATAGACTCCTTTGTTCAAAATATCCCCTTATAATCCAATATTTACGGGACGTAATGCCTTATTGAAATTTAATTTCAGCCAACTTACCTATAGCTGCCAACTTATCAAGAAGTTTGTGTTTAGCTTTCTACGAGGGCGTATTGAAAACTAATGCCTCCATGGCTATAACTTTATTAGTAATAGATATATTGTTTGCATATATGTGTGAAATGATAGTATAAACTGTTCTCTACCCACTGATATAATTACTTTTCCACATAATCGCCATTGACAACAATACATTTACGCCAACGTACTACGACTTGCGCAAATCCGTCACGGAAAAAGTCTGAAGTCTTCGCATGGCACCATTTCCGCACCTCCGTTATCA
Source organism: Dynastes maya (assembly GCA_029619315.2). Lineage (NCBI taxonomy): Eukaryota > Metazoa > Arthropoda > Insecta > Coleoptera > Scarabaeidae > Dynastes > Dynastes maya. The sequence continues at coordinate 25,554,268 of JAROYE020000002.1, forward strand.
CCTCTGCATCCGAAGAGAAACGCTTGCCCTTGAGATGCTCCTTAAGCTTTGGAAAGAGGAAAAAGTCACAAGGCGTAAGATCTGGGCCAAAAGGTGGATGAGGTAAAACGTCATGAAACCCAAGCTTCTCCAGTGCTTCTCGCGTCTCTGACTTGTGTGAAGCCGAGCGTTGTCATGATGCAGAATTGGCATTTTGTTTGGATGAACCCTACGCAGCCGTCGCTTCAGATTTGTTAAGGTGTTAACATATCCTTCGGAGTTGACAGTACAGCCACGTTCCAAAAATTCAATAGGAACGATGCCATCGCAATCCCAGAAAACGGTAATCATGGCTTTCCCGGCAGATGGAACTGTTTTGAATTTTTTCAGTTGTGGCGAATCCTTATGTCTGTACTCCATGGACTGACGTTTCGTTTCAAGGTCGTAATGATGTGCCCACGACTCGTCGCCGGTCACAATCCTGTGACAAATTCAATGACAGCTCGTTGCTTTAACCGCACGTCCATGCCGGTCGCCATTTTTAGAACCGTCGTGCACAAACGCGATGTTGCTGAGAATCTCCACTAGAGAGACTTAGAGAAGAGTTAAGGTAAATAGCAAATCACTTTTGACACTGTCTGGCCCATCATTATAAAAGTTATGGTCATGGAGGCATTAGTTATCAATACGCCCTCGTATTATCAGGTTAATATCAAGAAACTTATTACTGTAAATGTCTTCATTTTATTCATATCTTTTTAAAGATGTAAAAATGTATATCTATACATTATGTATTTCTAAATTGCACAGAAGAACTTCGAGATCTGGGCTTGATAGCGGACTCATTTAACTTTCAACCGAAAGCTAAAACTTTATATTAACATCGTCTCTCGTCAGGACGATGAAAATTCTGTACTATAATACCAGATTGCTAATGGCAACCGCATGTTAGTAGAGTTACCAATCCCTAGAGTGGCTTCTCAATCCATCCGTTTCATGATGGTGCAGTCCCGTGAGATTTTAACTGTGTTTAAATTGGGTGCTTACTAAACCACCGTTCCCAAATTGCGTATCTATGACGCTACTCTTTAAAGAGGAAGTTATTGGAACGATAGCTTCTATGTCTTTATTGCAATATTCCATATCGTAATCAATTCTTTGTACGTTGTTAGTAACATAATATATTCTACAGCTATTCATTTAAATCCACAATAATTTTTTTTTACGTTTCTAGAAATTTACGTTCAAATTTTTTCATTTGTTATTCTATTTTGAAATATGTATTATATAAATTTGTGCGTGTTAGTGGTAAAGTTTCAACTACATGCATATAAGGAAACTTAAGTGTAAAAATTGATTCTATTCTTTGAAATTTCTTGTATAAAACTTATCGTTATTATCAAGAAACGTTTTCTTAACAAAAGTGTTTTAAATATTTAGTGTTCTAGCCATATCACCGTTTTAATTAAGGCTGGGTATAATATTCGAATAATTCGAATATTCGATTTGGTGCATGCCTTAAATTCGAATATTAGTATATTCGAATACAGCAAACCCTCATTATAGCGAACAGGCACGGGGGAAGGGATAATGTTCGTTATATAGAGGTGTTCGTATAAATGAATTTTCGTTAGTGCGAATTAGTTCGTTATAAAGAATAATAGCATCTATGTATGTGCATACATAATAAGAATGTTTCAAGTGTTTATTATTAAAAACGGTTTACATACTATATGCATATTATATATTCTAAAGTAATACTATAGCAATAATTAATACATAGCTATATTTTTTAGAATAGCGTTGCCAATTTTATCTTTATTTTATCTATTAAGTTTTTCCGCGGTCTTAGCTTTGGACATTTGTTTTCTTCTACTTCTTCTAAGATGCCCAATTTTCTTTTTAAATAAATTTCTGGTCTTTTGCCACTCATTTTTATTAAATTATGTGTAGACGCACAATTTATGTTAATGACTAAATCTTAACCCTAAAATAACCTCTCAGAAACGAAAATAATAACAAAAAAATGCCGCTTTGGAAACGAATGTTACGCACAGTTTCTAAATTATGTAGGTGTAAGATTATACTGGTTTGCATTAATGGTATATTTTTATGTTAGTTTCTGTGCGTTGGAAGATTAAAATTGTTCGTAATTCGCTTAATTGAAATTTTGTTATAATGAAATTAACTGCTTTAGAAATACATTAGAAGTTTTCATACAGATATTATTGTTCGTAAAATAGACAATTTCGCAGCATCGGTATTCGCTGTAAGGAGGGTTTACTATATTTGAATAGAGGAATACTATTCGATTGTTGAGTGATTGCATAATACTGGAATAAGTTTGTAAAAAAAAAACTGGAAATATTTTCACTGCAAAACTTTAAAAGGAGACAGTGTCAAGAAAATGTGTTTTTTAAGTAAAAATCTGTAAGAAAATAATTAATTTGAGTTTTTAATTCCTCCTTTTTGCTTTATCTGATGTGTTTTGTTTGTTTCCTCTTACATCTTTATAAGGAGTAAATTTTCAATTGATGTATGTCTTTTAAATAGATGTACTTTCTATATCTATCGCTGTGTTTTTTACTGTGCCTAAATATACATATATGTATTTTTTTATTTTTTATATTATATATACATACAACGTGTGTCAAAAGTACGCACCATATGGGACTTTTTTTGTTATGGACTATTATAAAATTGTAGTAATGCAGAAAGTTTGAGCACCTTTTAAAACCAACTTGACACCCATTAATCGCAGTACAGGCTGCACATTTAAAATTGAAAGAGGCTTAAAAGTAAAGTATGCTTATTTTTCAAAATAGAGGAAAATATTATTAAAAAAAGTTGTTTAGAATTAACAGTTATACTCAAATATGAAATCACCGCTTCATAACTCAAAAATAAAAAAAATGCTTTTTTTCTGGATCATCCTTTATGCACTTCACATTTACAACATCTAATCTGCTTAAAGTATTCGTAATTGATATAATAATAATAATAATAGTATATTGGCCCACAGATACAATCCAATAGGACAAGTACATACATTACAACATATGTATGTATATTCTAATTCTACTATAGATTAAAACTAGAAGCATAATATTATCTATAAACAAACAGTTTTACTTAAATATAATGAAAAGTGGTAGTACATTTTCTTAGAAGTGATGTTATAAGGGAGAAATGAATATCAGTGGAGACATCCGACAATGAATTAAAGTTTGTGCAAACCCTGTAAATTGGTGATTTGATCATGACGTTTGTGTTAGGTCTGATGCAGCAGAACACATTGGATGATCTGGACGCTGGAAGAGGAACAAAAAAATTAACATTTTCCAAAAGCCTAGATGAGTCAAAACCGTGCTCCAAAGAATCGATATTATATAAATTTAGCAGTAGCCTGTAACTGAAGCCCTGCTCCGGATAGTATGCATGTTCTTTGAAGAACATGTATTTTAAAGAACATCTAACGTCTCTGAACTTGTTCTAAGAGATTTATTTGATATTTATACATGGGAGACCAAATCAACGACGCATATTCTAATTTGGAACGTACAAATGAAAAGTATAGAGATAAGACGGAATCAACGGAAGAAAATTTGCGAGTGATCCTTATGATAAAGCACAACATCCGTAAAGCAGAGTTAGCAATGGTATTGATGTGGTCACTAAAAGTGAGTTTGGAATCGAAGGTAACGCCTAAATCTATAGAACTTATTATGAGTTGTTATCTTGAACGTTTCACTTCACACTTCACATACAATTTCGTATTGGTCCATCTTTCTATATTGGCGTTTCATAATCCACAAGAATGAGAAAGCAATTTCATTATTTTTTCGATTATTTCCGTTTCAGTTTTAGTGTTTTGTTGCACTTTCTTGCTAGTTTCATCTTTCAAGATTCTATTGTTGTTAGTTATGGTTATTAAGCAGATACTTAAATTAAGTTACCTGTTTAGTGTAATTTGTATCTTTTGGAGTTTGCCATCTGCACCAATTATCATAGCTTTTAACATTTAATCTTCACATTCTGTTCTATCAGTTGCTCATTTGATATGTTTAGATTAAACCGTAGTTCTTCCTTGGCTCCTACAATTAAAAAAAATAATTAAATGTCAATGAAGGAAGGTCTTTTACTGAAGACATAAGGTTTAGTGTTACATGGTTAGTGCTTAACGATATTATATATATATATGAGGGTTGGTTTCCATACGTACTTACTTTTCCGCCGCCTTTACACTGCTATAATATAATTGTAGATTTGTGCAATATTTTATGACTTTGAAGTTCGCTTTAAATAGAAAATAGGTTACAGAAGGTCGGTTTGCAATTGTGTAAAAAACAAGAAAATCTCTTCTATCTTAAAGTTAAAACAATGCTCAAAGTATTCTTCATATATTTTACTTTAAAGTAATAGGTAGATTATTGAAGTTATAGCTCCTGGAATTGGTGCATCTAACATTCAGTTGTATACCAACAATATCTATTACGTCAACTCATTGACATAACTTTTTTATATACGTGTTTTGTACTGGAATCTATTCTTATTTAGGTTTTATTCTTAAAGTAATGAAATACGCGATGAAATACGCTTTGGGTTCTACGCAAGATTTTTGTTAATGCTAATGAAAATTAAATATCGTTTGCTATTTTAATGAAAGGATAAGTGTAAGCGTGTTGCGTGCGCTCGTAAATGTCCTCTTGTATAAAATACAGTTTCCTTTTGACTTCCCGTAAACTCTTTCTAATTTATTTGGTTATTTACCTAATGAACCATTCTTTTCTGGGAGGCTTCTTGTTACTTCCAGTAATATCGTTAAGCAAAGTATCTCCATGTTGCAACGTTGATTGATTTTTGAAGGTGATTTTCTGATACATTTTATACGTACCTGTTATGTCGTTTATTTTACTTCCTGTATAAGTAATAACTGATACTGTCATTAAAGGAAGTGCCATATCTTTCTTTCTAAAGTACTGATTTTTCTCCAAACTGGTTTTGTGAACATCTTTCTTGAATTAGGTTCGTTTCAGTTTGACTCTTTAATGGGCAATGTTGAAAAAATGTTGCTACACGAATTGGACATTAAAGAAAGTCTACTAGTTAGGTACCTAAAATTTTGATGATTGACCAAAAGTACTATGGTGAAATCATTGCCGGAACAAATTTGAAATAATTAAGGCTAACCGGAAAATGTTTTCGGAAACATTTGCGACGAGATATGTAACCTGATACCATCACTTTAAACCAGTCTCAAAAGTGTAACTGTTCACCGATCCCATGAAAATGTTGTGTCAGTTCTTTCGCAAACAAGATCAGGGTGATGATTTGTTGGGATTCTGAAGGAGCTTTCCGCGTTGATTATTTAATTCCATTAACGAAGAAGAACGGCGGAAATTGAGCCAAGGCGGTTTATTCCATAAGGTAAACCTCCTACCCAACAAGAGTTTTATTTGAGTGGCTGCCATTCATAACGCTGGTTCGAAATTTAACTTTGCCCATTAGACGCTCTCAATGATTACACCGGACAAAATAATTTAAAATTTTTGTTGTTGAATGACCTTTATCTTTACCTGTGATTTTCAATGTTCCCTATTATTTACTATTGGGCATAATTGTGTAGTAACTGATACTTATGTTTTGACAATCTTTTAGTAGAATAGCACATCTACACTGAATACCGACTTAAATGCGACATCTTTTGGGCTTTTCTTGTAACTTCAGGCACATTTCTCTTGAGAGTTTAAAAATAATTAGTCAACATATTTGAATTAGATCGTTTCTCCACCATTTTATACGATAATATATTACGTAGTTTATCGTATGTACATACATATAATTCCCCCACTGAGGTTCACGGTAAAAAAATTATTATTAATTTATAATTGTTATAATGTGACAGAATTTCTGGATCACTGAGTTTTCGTTTGTTCTTTTTCTTTTCGGTTGACTTGCTTTGTTTCACACTTTGTACTTTTTTCTGTATTTTTTGTGTGTTTCAAATAAATAAATAAATAATAAAAAAAAAGATATTGCACTGAAGTTAATCTGTTACCAGAAAATGGAGGTCAATTCACAAATTCCATCACATAATAATAATAATAATAATATTAAAAATATCAGTTTATTGTCCAATAGTTTTACAACTAACACAAAAATAAAAATTAATGGGTACATATAGTTTTAGTTTACAGTAATTGATTTATGTTATTAAAAAATATATAAAAATAATGAAAATCCGCTGACCATCCGCGGGCACATTATTGTAGCGAGTGGTGAGGCATGCAAAATATTGGTTCTAGAAAGTGGCAAGGAAAAGGAAGAGGAAAAGTAAATCGAAGAACACGAAACTTAAGAGAAGAAAGGAAGTAAGGACTATCAATAGATCCACGGACCAGCTTTCGTATAAGGCGGGCTTCTTGACATTCACGTCATGATGATAGTGGTGCCAACCCATATCTGCTATAATCTATTCCTCGTTTCGGATAGACAACATCCCCTCAAAAGCAAGGTATTTAAGAAATCGTCGTTGAACTTTTTCCAATGCAAGCTGAAGGTAAACCTAGTGAGGAGACCACACTTGTAATGCATATTCCAATTTATTAATGACGAAACTGAAGAAGAGGGTCTTTAATAACTGAATACCGCGAAATAACTTAGATGGGCGTATAATAAAGCCTAAGGTCTTAAAAGCTGATAAGCAAAGATTTGCTATATCTGTAGAGAAACTCATCAAGTGGTCAAACATAACTCCAAGATCTCTGATCAAATCAACTGTTTATTATCTATACTGTATGTGGAAGGGACAGGATTGAGCTTGCGAGTGCAAGACATGTAACAACATTTATTGAAGTTCAGGTGCAGTTTGAATTTGTCGCATCATGACCATGGTTGACATTATTCTGGAGGGACAAAATATCATCCCAGTTAGAATGATTTATAAAGTTTAATGTCATCGGCATATGCAAATATCGGGCAGGTCAATTTTTGAAATAGGTCATTTACATACAGTACAAATACCAGGGGCCCCAGGTTAGAGCCCTGAGGAACGCCAGGTATCTGTGCCATGGCCCGACTGTAATAATAATAATAAATAATAATGCAGACAGATTCGAAATGTTACAAAGAAAAATTTGAATTATTACGTAACAAATGTACCAAATCTTGGTCAGGAAACTACCGGTTATGATGCGGCTCGGCGTGAGAACACTGTCCCGGAAAAACAATTCGTGTCATTTAGATCATTGGGAATTAATTGCGTTTAAGATAAGAGGTTCAAATGGTTCTATCAACCGTTTATTTTACCTCGTCAAGTTTCTGCAGAGTAAGGTGTTGGCTAATAATCCCTCGTCGTAATGAAATTTCTTCGCTTCGACGATTAAAACGTCATTCGTTCATATAACGCGACAGTAATTTTGAAAAATTCTCCACTTTGTCTGCCGTGCCATGCCGGTGGAGTCGGCCGGACGTTTATCAGTAACGCACCGACTGATTGCATTAGTCGCTCGCGGAATAAGTGAACGCTCGCTCGCAAACGAGCGCCGTCTCTAACAAGGACACATTCCAATTTACACAGGAGGGGAGTTGTGGGTGATGTGAAATGTATTGATTTTATACAAACTGCCCGGCTAACTTAATTAACAAACCATTTCGTACTGTATACACGTTGTAAACGCAAATTAATCTTTACGAGCTGAGTGTTCAATTATATCGGGTGGATAGGAAGAGAGACCTGGATGAAGTTCCGCCACCGCTTACGCTCGCCATGGACATCGGTATAGCGCTCGTCATGATACGCAGGTATCTGCTTATAATGTCGATGTGTAGCTCGAAAGTTGCGGTGTTTGCTCCTCTATAAATCCAGGAGATTTATCGTGCATAATTAAAGTCTTTGTTTTCGTGTATCTGATAGGTATAATTAGTTTGCGAAGAGTATTAGGCGACTGTCGCAGTAGACTGTGATCATTTAAGTATCAATTCCTTAACAGGCTAAATTATAATTTAAATATTCGCTTTTAGTGAGTAGAATCAAGAATTGTCGGGAATCGAATACTTTGTTTTCGAATACTTTTGAGAATCGAATACTTCGTTCTCGAATACTTTTAGGAATCGAATACTCCCAGAAGCGTGATAAACGATAATTTCCGAGGGTATCCGAATATAGTTCTCGAATGCAAAATCATATATAGAATACTGATTGAGTTTACTGAATTTATTACATCGATTCAAGAACCAAATGTAATAAGTAGAGTTGCTCAACTTGCGCCAACAGCCAGTGGCGGGCGCCTAAAAGTTTACACAAAATAAATGGTCAGAAATAAAATATAGTACGTGCTCAAACACTTACCGTGTTAAGAGTCTTCCGTGAAATCACAAAGTGAATAATGTCTGTTAAATATCTGCAATGTTAGATATGTTTCCACAGTTGTTTCGGCAAACCGAGTGCGGCGTGAGGAAAAAGTGTGTTTATATGCAGAAAACGAACGTTCTACATCTAGTGACGTTATATTTACGTAATTAAAATAATCTTTGGAACAACTTAACGGTTAATCTTTCTTTAAAACACTTTCAAAACTTTCTGGAACACAGCAATTTTTTGCGTCTTCTATCGCGCATAGCTGTGCGTGAACATGTTGCACTATTTGCAGAGATTCCACTAACGACACCGAAGGATTTTGTAATTTTTCTATTGCCTCCACTAGTCTGAAGTAATTGTTCTAAATAGTTTTTAAATCCGTTTTAACCTATCTTGAAATTTCGACTGGCTTTCCTTGATAGCCGCAGCTTCCTTTGAATCGAATTGTAAAACCACGTTGTTAATATTCTCAAAATATTTATGATAATAAAATGCGGCCTGTAACCATGTTCCCCAACGTGTAAGAATAGGTTCTGGTGGCTCAGGCATACGGGGTCACGGTCTGTGAAATTTGCGAATACGTTTTGGGGATTTGATAAACACTGCTTTTGTATGCGCTATTAAAGCGTCTTCCTCAGGATAACATTTTCTAATATTATCTGCCACATGACTGGAAGCATGAATTTTACACGTAATATGTAACAAGTTAGCACAATGTTTTTTAAGAGGCCGGCCTACAGAAAGCATGTTTGCGGCACCATCACTCATAAACATCAACAGTTAGTTTGTTGAAAGTTCAAACTTTTCCAATGTATTTAACACTAACTTTGAAGTTACTTCGACAGTACATTGTTGTACTCGTCTGGAAGCTAATAGAATTGAAGGTGACGATTGATGTGGTTCCATTGTGCGTACCATTACATTAACCACAGAATGTTTTTTAAGATTTGTTGTTTCGTCCACACATAACCACAGTTTTTTTATCTTTCGACTCCCATTTAATGTAACGATGCCCGACTTGGTAATTTGCAGTCCGAATATTTATTCCAAAAGAAGACATGTGTTCCCTTGTCTAGTAAATTAAATAGCAGATTACATGCAATAAAGGTAACTAAATTTAAATTTGTCATAGTGTCGTGTGTAATTTTTTTTTGAAGAGAGCTGTTTACTATTTACGTGACGTAGACAGTCGCTTTTGGACCAAGACATTAAAGGGATATTACAAACTACACATGGTATTTTAACGCCATTATAGGTCAGGGATTTCTGCTATAAATTCTGTAACTTTGTCCAACAATGGTCGTTTTCGCGACGTAGGCAACATTTTTGAAACGAACGTGGAACTACGAAATAGTATTTACGGCAGGGTACATGTATACACAACAGATCTGGTTGAGACTCACAGTTATACTGAGGGTTGTATCGAACCTCCCCCACTGCCCGTTGGCGCTACTGAGCAACTCTAGTAATAAAACAGTGCTGTATGCTCTACCTATCCAATGCGTCAATGGAAGAACCATGTAGAGTGTAACAGTAGTTGAAGTGGGACAGGACGAGACTGTCGCAAAGAACTATGCGGTGTTTTTGCCCAAGACACTCTCTACAGCCATATAGCACCTCGAGCTTACAATAATATAGGCGAAATAATCAGAGTTTTGCGTTTATAGACATTTAATTGGTTCAAATTTTTCCAAAATTGACCGAAATGACTGTTCTTTAGTGTATGTTCCAAATACTCACGTTCCCCTTTACGAATTGTTGAAGTTACTGGATTACGAAGGTATTTGTAGTAATGCCATTTTGCTTGGAATTTGGTTTCTTTGAATTCTTTAAGTACCTTATTTCTGCGATCTATCATAATTTTAATCGGATAGGCCAACCATGGTTGTGGAGACTTTTTGAATGGTTTTGTTTTGATAGGTGCGTGAAGATCATAAAGGTTTAATAGTTGAACACAACAAAAAATATACCTTACCATTAGCATCTGCCGAATTGTTCATATGAAACCAGGGTATTGCTTGTGAATGCTATTCGAACAGGTCAGGATTGAATTGGCTGAAATCACGATACGTACGTAATGTAAGGATATTAGTTGTGAGTTCACAGGCAATTTCTACGAAAACTATTTTTTCATTCCATTTTCTTTTATGTAATAAATAAAAATGTTCGTATTATTCGAATTAGCTTTCAAAAGGACTCTTGATGAAAACTCTTTAAATTGTAAAGAAATGTGCAACCCGTGGTATCTGCAACTGGAATTACCATACAAGCTGTGAACCAAAAATCTTGGATTTACTTGATCATGTTTGAAACGTGAAGATGAATTGCGATTGGAACAGCGTTTCAGGATTATTGCCATTGTTTAATCTGGTGGCATGAACTATTTTAGCAATAAAAGTAGTTGAGGAGTAGAAGAAGTAGGTCAAATCAGTTGAACAGGTTTGATTCACACAATAGACGTTCAAGACTCATTAGCAGTAGAGGAAATTTAACAACAGTAAAGCAACATTAAAAACACTTACAGCTTACACATACGAATCTGGCTTAATATACGTATACGTAGCATTTAAGGTACCTTGAATACAAAAGCAATACATTGGCTTGTATTGGGCTGGATACAATTAAAGAATGAATGGAATTGAAATGACAGAGAAGACCAGAGATAGCTATGGTCTGCACAGAGGCTACCTAAAACAAGAGATTAAAGAATGGAAAGAAAACGGAAAGCTTCTTAGTATATGTAAGTGTACCAGGGCAAAGTCAGTCAAAAGCGTTTGATGATGTCAATTTCGTAGCAAAGCAGAATGCAGAACATGTAACCCTAATCACCTATTAGAAGAATCAGAAGATTAACTCATCCCATTTCTGTCTTGAAGTTCTAAAGACAGCACAACGCGCATTATATGCAGATCTGTTCCTATTAATTGAAAACGATACTGCATTTTTAACTACTATTGAGATAAAGGACAAAAATTTTGAGTTTGTCCTAAGGCTCAAGCTTAGAACTAATTCGGCATGTAGTGAGGGCGCTATTACAATAGACCTTCTTAAGTCGTAGTGAACTGCAAGTAAAGATGCAGATTTCCACAGCAATAGCAATAATACTTATACTCTTCTCTATCATACTTGAATCCTCAATACCGTTGTATACTGAATACAAATGATTCACCATCCCAATTTGATGCTATTAGCTATTTGTTTCTTTTGGCGCTTCCTATTTGGAAAGGACAACTCTTTGAAGACACTTAAATAAACTGACAGCGTTAAGTTTTGCTTTAGGAGAGGCACTGCAATGAGAAATGCAGTTGATATTAGAATCAAGGGATACTAGACTTTTCTTTGGGTCAAGGGTTTATAATTTTACTGAGCAATGTGGCAATAGATTTATCAGCATTGTTCTATTGTTTACTTATTGACGGCTTCGAACTTTGAAAGTGTTCCAAATTGGTGGTACTCCTAAATGCAGTTAGTAAGGTTGTGCAAGTTATGGTGAAACAACATCGCTTTATTAAGGTATGCCAAGTTGCTCTACCCATATTTTAGACCTCAATAATAGGAGTTAATTATAATGGACTCACAATTACTTGCATTACAAAAATATAAAAGCGCCTGATCCTACAAAACTTATTCGCGCCATATTCCAGCGATGTTATTAGTAGGTGCTAATTAGGAGTAAAAATCTAATGTTCCAATTCATCTCAAGTCAATGAGCGTTGCATAATCTTTGAACTTATCTCAACGATTTATCGTTAATAGAGCTAATATTTGTATATTTGTTTAGTCACTGTATTAATTAAGCGTTGAATCGGTAAAAAATGGATGTCAAGGAAAGTGCTTCACCTTTTGTGAAGACAAGGTTACTCGGCCAAGAGTTATTTTAATTAATTTTGCGCTGCATTCACATATTTTTTAATTATTTTACGATAATATTTTAATATTTACGCTACTTTAATACAAAACCTTGTGGTAGCAACCACTTGCATAAGCTAACAATAAGTGTTTATTGTCAATGCTAAAATTAGTGCTAGGCTATGTTTACGATAAACGAATGAATGAAATGGATTGCGAGATTTTTTCGCTGTATGCACGCAAGCTCCTGCGATTATTTTTATGTTCTTGTCCTCTAGATGCAAAAATAAAAGAAATTGTAAAGGAATATATTTTTAGTGCTTTCATTTTCAGAGCTTGTTACGTATATACACAATTTACGGTGGACAAAGAAAGCAATCGTTGTTCCAAATCTGTATATTGTTAGAGGAACTGGTCCGAATATGGAACCCCATTTTTATTTTGTAATATAACTTTTTCTGCTTGTTACCAACCTCTATATATTGTTGTGTGTGCTTTTTATAAATATTAACGTACTATGGGGCGTACCCAGTTTTCCAAATAAATTGAAGCTTAAAAAATATTCAAAAGAATATGAAAAAGTGTACTTTCAAGTATTAACGCCAGATTGAGTGAAATATGGCCCCCCTAGAAATGTATAAGAAAACATTTAGGTATAAACTTTATGACATTTCTTCATAAAATTAAACGATACAAGTATACTCCAAACAAAAAACAAAATGTTTGCGAAACATAAAAATATCTCATTCGAGATTTTTTTACAAACCAAATAAACAATACTTTAACATTCAAAACAAATTTGCAACTTCATTTGCAAAAATCGCAAATATAAGCATTTTGTTTTGTCCAGAATTGACACATCAAACAGCGAATCCACAGCTCCTCTCTTCTGTCATCTGAAAACCGACCTTCACAAAACATGCACTCTGCGTTATCGTTTCCTGGAATTTGACATATTTCTTCCAAATAATTGTCTTCATCAGCTGGTACAAAATCTTCGTCTTCTTCTGAATCATTTTCAGTTTTTTTCTGTTGCTTTCGTGACTTTTTGTTTATTGTCTCAGAGCTACGAAAAACCTTTCTTTTTGTTTTTCTTAGAATGAATAATTTTAGAGTTAACAGATTTTCTGGCTCGTGTGGATATTCTTTTTTTAGTAGCTGGTAAGGACGATATGTGGAATGGAAAAATGCATATTGCTTTTTAAAATAATTCTCATCGCTTGATTTTGTAATTTTTTGAACTCTTACAAATTACTTTCACCCACAAAGAATAAAACAATGGCCCAATGTATAAAATGAGGTTCAACTATGACTTCAGATGAAAGGATTTTTACTTAACTAAGTCTTTCCAGAAAATTTTCTTTGAATCTCTTATTATACAGGTTGTTCAAAGTTATCGGACCACTGTTGCTAACATTGTAATTATTGCAGCTACGATATTGGTTAAACGATGTTGAGGAAAAAGCAATTGCGCGTCACATTTCAGCGCGAACTTGGATTGTTTATATTTTTTAAATTGAGCACCCTGTATATTTTTCAATTATTTGATAGGAAATAAAATTCTGCGTAAAATATCCTCATAGTACTATAGCCCTAAAATGAAAAACAAAAGGGATACGATGAAATTTACATTGGATAATTGAAATTGTAATAACTTCATTATTGGAGCAGCTATTGAGGTAGTGGAAAGTGGAAACACGAAAAATATGTAATTTATTCCGCCCAATAAAATGGTGTAATCAAAAAAAAATGCGCATCGTATTTCAGCGTTTGGTTAAGTTTTATTAAACACCTTGTATATTTTTTCACAAATCGATAGAGAGTGACATTTCAAATAAATTACTCATATAACGCTAAGGCCCCAAAATGAGAGACAAAAGAGATATGCTAGATTTTAAGATGAAAGATTTAAATTATAAATCAAAGCAAGCGTTGCTTTTTTTGACCCTTTGCAAACCTTGTTCGGCACTGCGATCAATTAGAGACTTTATTAGTGAGAATAATTGCTTTTTGCTTCCGGTTTTGTATTTTTTTTTTACTTTTGTGTTGATTATGTGTTTTGTACTTGTTATAACAATAATAACAACTACATAGGAGTTTTATTTCCTATCGAATAATTGAAAAATATACAGGCTGTTCAATTAAAAAAATATAAACAATTCAAGTTAGCGCTAAAATGCAATTATTTTTTTTTTTCAACTTTTGTGATCAACGGAAAATCACTACATCATTGTCAATTTAGCGAATATCGTAGCTACAATAATAAAGTTAGCAATTGTGGCTCGATAACTTTGAATAATCTGTGTAATGATTATTATTATAGAAATTAACACGGGTTGGTGGCGCTGTACCTTCGAGTTCTACTAGAATCAATTTTTTTTAGTGGGACCGATATAATTCCCGGTTACCATTCGTATGTAGGGGAACAATTAGGTAAATAATTACCTTCAGAGATAATGTCAATCGGTAGAAATTATCATAGAAAGTTCATGTCAATATATTTATAATATAATTTTCCTTGGAATATCCGATTAAATACTGAAAAAATGGTGAGAAATTGAACCTCACATCTCCTGCTTGCCGGGTGGACATGTTAACCACTACACCACGAGGACTATGCAAGGATCGTTCACTCTTTAATACCTAAGTTGTTATTTTATCTGCAAATATATCGTAATATTTCGACAGACAATTTTTAATTTTACATGCCAAGTATACTAATTTAATTAATATATTTTGGTTTCCGTCGGTGAATTATGAAAATGTATAATTTTCCTCGGAATTTCCTATGTAACTAATTACTGAAAAAATGTCCCGGTGAGGAATCGAACCTCACCTCCTGCTTGCCGGGTAGGCGTGTTAACTACTATACCACGAAGACTATTAAAGAATGAACGATTTTTGCATAGTCCTCGTGGCGTAGTGGTTAACACGCCTACCTGACAAGCAGGAGATAGATGTGAGGTTCGATTCCTCACCAGGGCAAAATTATAGAGTTCTAAATGTAATTTCATACCACGACAACTTATGCATTAGTTATAACCTAATGGAATCAATCAGAAATATCAAAATAATTAATTATTGTATTCATTTATGTACTTTCCTCTTGTCAAAATTAATTCCTAAGTTTAGTATTTAATGATGATTATTTACGGGGTCTACATATTACAATTAATCAATAATGATAGCAAGCACTGTGGGATAGTATGGTAAACACTAAAATATTGGCACACTTCGCACCACACAAATTATATTATCAAATTCGGAACGACTTGAGTTAATTTCTCAAACGTTGTAAAAAAACATAATGCCTTTAACAAGACATGTTAGAATTAAAGATTTTTTCTCACAGCATTCGGTCGTACGGTTGACAATAGGAATTCAGGAATTCTCGAATTTAGTCAAATAAATTATGTGGTGCGGAGTATGCCGATACTTTAGTATTTGTCTACATCTTAGGTTAAATAACTCATGGCATTATGGGTTTTAGTAAAATATTAGTAAAGCCTGCAAAAACAAATCATATTAACCGCTCCAAAAATTGATAATTCTAAAATTGTGATAAAGCATAACAAATCAGGTGGAGTCTACATTTTATGAAGGACATTTAAAATGCTGTCGTAGCTGGAAAGTGAAAACGCCTTGCATGTAAACCTTGTTATATTAGAAGAGTTACGGCAAAATATAAACTTTTGTTTTAACGAATGCAAATTTGATGTATAAATTTATTATCAGCTGAAATGACCGTATATTAATCGACTGCTAAATTCTTCTATATCTTATTAAGTTTCTTATGTCTGCATTCAAACTTATTTTGTTTGTGCGTTATATATCTATTTTTAAATTGGGGGGTTCCCGGCTGACGTAAAGATTCGTGCCAATAACGAGGTTAATAAACGCTGAACTAGACCTTGTAAGAGGTCATTCATAACTTTTGTAATATAGGTCGGTTACATTTGAAACGTTAATTGGAAAAAGTTCTACATTTTCTGCCACTCATATACATCTTCTGAAGAAGATCTAACCGACAAAAGTTAATAATAAACTTGGACGTAATTCGAACTTCTGCTGTCAGTTGAGAAACCATGTGCTCTATATTAATGTTCAAACGGCATATGGACTATATGTATGTTACCTAAAATTCCAGATGTCTAGGTCACTGTGAAACCGAAAATATGCGTGCGGTCAGTCGACTGTGTACCATACCATATGAATTTTAATATTGTATTATACAACTTCTCGCCTCCTCGTCAAATATGTACGAAACAATGTGGACAATATGAACGTTCAGTTCTACCATATTCAATTCCGAACGATAACTTCTTGTCAGGAACATGAAATCTG
This sequence comes from Dynastes maya, assembly GCA_029619315.2. Taxonomy (NCBI): domain Eukaryota; kingdom Metazoa; phylum Arthropoda; class Insecta; order Coleoptera; family Scarabaeidae; genus Dynastes; species Dynastes maya. The sequence goes on from JAROYE020000002.1 coordinate 25,570,799, forward strand.
TTGGTGCTGTAGATAAATAGAAGACAAAAAAGGTACTCGACCAGTGGTATTACTGTTTCAAGTTTCCGGTGTACCTCCAGGCGTTCACCTTGAACCTCATCTTTTGTATAGAAAGCGCGTCAACAAACCAGCAGGTATTTTCTTTAACACACGAGTTATAAAATGTTTCATCAACCTTTTTCTATATTGTACGCACACGTTCTGTATTATGGAGATATAAAAGTACATATTGTACCATTGTGTAAGAAAAGTTTCTCAAACACATTGCGGATATTGATCGGACACCGAATAATATTATTATATACAGTTGTAGAGGAATATTCGAAGTTAAATATTAATTTGTATAGGCTTTTTACACTTACGCTGCATTTATACGTTAAATTTACTACAATGTTTATATTTATGAGTTACATTGTATCTGACAAATGTTAGGTTTAATATTTCATAATTAATCAAGACACTTTCTTTTCTGGATCTGGCTTTATGATTACTTTTACTATATTTTATATTGCATTTGAACTAGTCTGTTCAATAAATTACGGGAACTTCTGCTGGGAGTTGCAAGTATGTACGGTAAGAGCACATCTCGACGAAGGGCTAAAAACAGATTGTTTCATTATTTATAAAATTTAGAAAATAAACAAAAATCCCAAAACTTGAGAAAATGTTATAAAAAAGGCAGAAATTATATAGATTGATCGTTATCCAAAGGCATTTTGTTACAATCAAAACAGATGATTATAGTGAATAAATTTAAAACCATTCTCTTCAGAGTATATATAGTAAAATTGATAAAATTACTCAAGTTGATATCCATAATATGTACGAGGTAGGCGCCATAAATTCTCGGCCCGATATGGAAAAAAAAATTTGGTAAAATATAACAATTTTTATTCTTCAATATAATCTTCCTTAACTTCAAAACATTGGTTACAACAATCAATTAATAATTCTATATCCTGGTAAACATAATCTACTCATTCCCTCAAAATGTATTACAGCTGCTTGCAACTCACTATCGTCGGTAAAACGACGTCCCCTAAGGTCTTTTTTTAAATGAGCTTTAAATGTCCGGACTATACGGTGGATGTTCCAATTCTTGAAAGCCACATTCGCGGATAGCAGCTTGTGAAATGAAGGCAGTATAGACGGGTGCATTGTAGTGCAATAATCAAACACTTGTCAATTTTCGTCGACGTTTGCTAGAATATTGTTCCGCAATTTATGCAGCAAAGACGTATAATATGTGCTGTTTATAGCAAATACCATTTCTTCGGTAGTTGAAATGTTTTGAGGCGTTCTCAGTTCAATTGGCCGACCGCCGTTCATCATCTTCTAGGGATTCTTGCCCCAAACGAAAACATTCTGCCCACTTTCTTACAGTGAAATATGAAGGAGGTAAATCACCACAAACACCACCTAAACATTGTTTAATGTGATTAGGCGTTTGCGTTTCATTTGTTAAAAATTTAATGACCGTGTGGTACTCAATTTTCGTTACCTGAGACATTTTCATGCACTAGTCACGTTGTCTGGCTGGCTACTAAAAACTACTACTTTTCGAGCCGTAGTATACAGATATGGAAAGAAAATGTCGAGCTATACGAAAAAGCGTACATGCGACAAGGATAAACGCGAATGGGTGATTCATCACAAGCGGAGGGGTTAGTGGCGGTCGACGGCTCACGATGGCCACCGATGTGGTTAATTACGAGATAGACTGCATTATGTGCGGACGATCTTAGTAAAAATTTCTAGAGTATTTATTTTTCTTTTCTTTTATTTCAACAAAATAAGTATGCGACTTCAAATTATTACGTGCGCTCTTGCTCACAGTAGGTCTACATCCCACGACCCTCACCGAATTGATCGGATTCCACTCAATCCCCTCCTCGCTCTCTCGCCGTACATATGTGTATATACATAGATATAGCTAATTTCACATTTTCCCAATGTGTATATAGTGTAGGCCTCGCACATGTGCAACTATGACGCTACGGAATTTGAACACACTCGAACCTGTATAAGTCTGTCAGGCCGAGAATTTATGGCGCCTACTACATATGCATATAGATATACATAAATAAATTAAGGAAAATGCAAACTGTATTGCAACACTAGGATTTATTTTATTTTTACTAGCTAACAATTTAGACATAATACGGTCATCCTCAGGCTAATAGTCATTGAAATGTGTTGAAAGAAAAAAGAAAATAAAGTCAAATTGTAGTTTTTTGAGACACTTTTTCAGAATGACATATGTATATGTAATTATTTAGTTCCTTTGTTACTTCCGCTTTCAAAAGACTTCGTTTTTTGTGTAAATTTAAATGGAAAGACCTCTTTCTATTCGGAACTGGAAGCTATTTTAGAAAATATGTCTGGTGTGGATGATGAAACGGATGCAGTGGATACTTCACTGCCAGTAGACGAAGACGATATAAATGATACTCTCTTTATGGAGTAACGAAATATGGTAGATGTTGCTGGAACACTTAAAATACATTCACACAAGAAATTTTATAGGGGAGAGTGTTCCACTGAAGATGTACTTCAACCAAGTATTAGCAGAAAAGGAAAAGCCAAAAATAAAACAATACATTTGGTTTACCCTTGGTCGAAAATATTTACAATTTGGTACACTTTCCTATAATTTGTCTATCAATCCGCAAATATTGGGCGCATTCAGCGTAGGCAACTGTTATGGAACAGTTGACTAAATAACCAATGCGAATGCGTGGCTTTGGGTTTTTATTGGTTATTCATTCAGCTACTCCACAACGGTTGTGTCCGCTAGACACGACCATTGTATTCTGGTAAACATTCGACTAAAATGTTCATCTAAGAAAAACCTGTGCAGTTTGGATTTAAAATTTGGTGCTTTTTCTTATCTCAACCAAGTTCTGCCTTATGGAGGAGTATCAGCTGAAGTACCTAAACCTCAATATCCCTTAGCCACAACAGTTGAACAGTGTGATTTATTGGGTGCAGTCCCAAATTCATCGCAACACAGGCTATTTTTTGATAACTTTTTCTAAAATTAAATTTTTTGTTGTTTTTTTTATTAAGGATAATGGTTCTTTTACAGCCACAGCAATAGAAAACTATCTACCGAATTGTTCATTAGAACACGAGAAAGTAGCACAAAAAAAAAACAGGGTATTTCACAAAAGATTATCGCTATTACGTATTTGTCAATATTACGTAATATTTTGTTAATACATTACGCCAAAGTATCGTTTTCGAGACATTATTTTTCGCCAAGTTGATACTATTTTATTTATTTGAAATATATTAAATATTATTTAAATAAAGCCTATTGGAAGAGATATAAACAAATATTTTTTTTTTCTACTACTTTTGTGTTTGGCCATTAATGGATTAAATGAAAGTATACATATATCCACATCATTTCTGATGAATTTCTTTAATAGTAGAAAATAATTCTTAGATCAAGAATAGTTTGAAAAGGAAAGCAAATTTGCTTCGGAACCTTTTAATAACATTAAAAAATCTTTAACTCCTTAACACATGTGACAAACGTTACTTTTTGCTTACCCTTCAAACTTTAACAGTTAATTAATTTTATGTAAGTGGAAAATAGAACTTATATTCTATTGCTCTGTGGTCTACTACTGCTGTTAGCCTAGTGAATAAATTTCATGACTATACTTACGCCTCTTACAAAGCAAAATGGTTTAATTGATACATTTATATATTTTTTTACTTCCTTTCATTTTACGATTTTTTTATGTATTTTTTCTTTACTTTCACCGTTGAAGATTCTCTAAGGTGCTTTATACATCAAACACATAATGTAGTATTTAAATTGCCAATTGCCTCAAAACGATAATTGAAATTAGTGATGGTTGTTAATTTATATACATATCCATCTGTTGATCTTATAACGACTGTTACTTTCTTCGCCTACTTAAGTAACTTCTCACTAACCTTCGATTTTATTACGAATAAACAACAGAAAGTTTACGGAAGGATGTTTTAATTTCCTTTTTCCTATTTACGCACGTTATCTACTTTTTGTAGCATTTCTTGCTTTTGGAAAATCAAATATGAATTAGATACCTTCGTAAGCGAAATTAAGCATAGCTTGTTTTCTTTGAAGGTGTTTCTCGAGAACGCATCCCGAGGATTATTTCTTTGTATTGGTCTTCTATGTTATTGTAAAGTTACTTAAAAAAATAAGTAAACCTAATCTTATCTTACAGGGCGGAACGGTCCGGGATAGAAAGAACCAAGCTTTCGTTTCATCCCAAATTTTTAAAAATGATTTAGAGCAAAGTGTAGCTTCTGTTTTGAGGCAAGAAATGGGTCTCCGCAAAGCTGCTGTACAATTTGTTGTTTGGTAAGCCCAGAGAAAAATATAAATGTGTATTTTCACCTGAACAAAAATTACAGCTTGCAGCAAGACTATACAGTCTAAACATTTAAGACTGTTGGGGTATAGCTTTTCAGCTAGTCAAAAAAACAATCAAAATCAAACATCCGTTTAAATAAAGAAAAGCAAATAGCTGGTGAAGATTGGTTCGAACAATTCGTAGCGAGTGCCCAAAGTTAAATATTCGAAATCCTGAAGCAACATTATGCACCCGTGCAATGAGATTCAGCGGATCTGTTGTTATTAAGTTTTTCAACTTCTCCCTAAAGTCGTTTGTAAGTACAAACTAACAGTTGACCGAATATAACCTCATCTTCTACTTCACCATTTCCAAATCTATGCAGCCAAATGCCAATTTATTTATGCCAAAAGCAGCACGTTGAACATCAACACAAAGCCTGTCTTAGGCCTATCTTGACATATGGGGCCTTGGCATGGTCAACAGCTGCCAAAAGCCACAAGCCACTTGCAGACCTCGAAAAAACTGCAAAACATAATGCCTAAACTGTTTATTGGAGCATCGTGGTTCGTCGTTGGTTGATCTCCGTAGAACGCGGAACAGAGCCATCTGCTCTAGAAACCCTGCGCTGGTCCGGGTTGTGGAGAATCCACAGGACCATCCGCTGCATACGAAGAGAGAGACCAGGATTCAGGACATAATTGATATTTGATGATCCATTTGGCCCCACCTGGGATTGTTTCCTAATAGACTAACTTGGATGACATTTTAAAAAACTACCTAAGCTACATTCTCATTGCTAGGTACTCTTTTTTTGGAAAAAGATTGTGTTACAATACATATTTTCCTAAATATCTTGAAAAGTATCCATTTTAGATGCATAACGAATATAACATTTACAATCCACATATTACAGAGAGATTATTAAATAAAGTGCAGAGAAGACAATTAGAAACATATGTTTATTTAGACCAAGCCAATATACCAAAAACTGATATCAAAAAACACTACATATCTATTCCGTATATAGGACCGGTTTCATATTCTGTAGCGGAGATACTTAAGAATGACATTAATATATCTTACAAGACGATCCATCCCCTTCGTAACACGCACCTAAACAATAAAGATAGAATAGAAAAAACTAAAAAATGTGATGTCTATAAACTTGCCTGTGATAACTGCCGGAGTTGCAATGTTGGTAGGACGTATCGTAGCTTTGGGATTCGGATAACAGAACAGGTAAGATGCTTACGACCTGCTTCAGTGGGATTCTCACCCTTTGTATAGCATTTGGTTTCCAACAACCACAATTTTTCGTTAGAGAACAACTGTGAGATCTTGGTTATTATCTAAATAACCTTGAAGTTCTAGAAATTATGAGGGAGGAATATAATAACCAAGAAAACTGCCTCAATACGCAGCTACAATTCGAATCTACTCCGACCTTCCAGGTCTTTTTCGAATAGAGGTCACTGTTTTGGGCTTTCTTCCGCGTTCTTTATACAATTAATAGTAGATGTCGCTGCTAATTTTAATTCCTTACATTTATTTATTAAAAAAAAACGGTAGAGTATTTTACATCTGACAATCTGTACATTTTAAATTGTTTGTGATAGTCCATTCTTTACAAATATTGTAAATAATTTTATATATACATATTATAATATGACAGTCTAGTTCATAGTGCCTTATACATATCTTTTTTCGACAAATTCTTACTACTTTTAAGTTAAAATTGTAAGTATTACCTATATTAATCTAAATCAGATTCTATACAAAAAAACTAAAAGATAAATTTAATATACCATTCTTCTTAGTTATACTTTATATTATAAATTGAAATTTAAAAATTAGTTACACATAATAACAAAACATTTAAATTAAAATTAATACATAAATTAACACTTTAATCATTAAGAACAATTTTTTCTCAATTAATTTAGATATAGTTCTCCTAATATGTATTTATTCCTGGTGTCCTTTGTAGCGTGTCTGAGGATAAGCATAAGCTTGAAACTGGTAGCACTGTTTTAGAATATGAAACGAATTTTTGTGAGCAATTGACTAATCTTATTGACCCTATTATTATGATGAACTCACAACGAGTCAAAATTGAATAATCAAATATAATATTTCTTTGTTCTTTTGTAAAAGCAATTTTATAAGAAAGAGAAAAATAGATAGTTGTATTTAAAAAGAGTTTTGAGACTTTTTCCATTTGAAAGTTTAATCGTAATCGGACACACCGTATAATGTATAACGTTTTTGAAAAACTCATTCAGTAAATTAACAAAATTGACAGCTACTTCCGGTAAAACCGGAAGTCTTAGATTGAAAATATTTTAGTTCAATAGTACATGTAGGCTTTAGTACTTTACTAAGTTTTCAGAATTTTCTAATCTATACTCTTTCGTATATCGATCGATGCAGTTCCTCCTGAGACACCTGTATATTTAGAGATCGAAGTGTTCATAAAAATCTTATTCTATGTATGTACATACATACCTCGCATTCTCGAAATCAATTTATAATGTACATAGTTGTTATGCTTCAATAACAGCAATTTCCTTTGTTAGATATATGTAAATACTTCCAAAAAACCTAAAGTGAATTTCCTGTCAAGAGAAATCGCAAACGGGGGAAATTAAATATATGAAAATCGAATGAAAATAAAGGGAGACAACGAAGATACGAAATTATTTGAAAATTTCCGCCGTTATCCGCCGTATAAATTATTTTTGCAATAAAGTTCTCACTTTAGCTTCCTCTTACAATGTCCCAAGTGGATAATTAAAGATTTCGATTCATTGTCTGCGAATGTCATAAAAAGAAACTTTACAGGAAGTGCGTTAACTGTTTTGACAGCTACTGACGGTAAACCTAATTTGGTTGCGAATTCGGAACTGGCGTTTCAAGTATCCGTAGCGATTTGCATGTTTTAATGAGTAAGCAAGATTCGATTTAAATGTATCGTATTTGTATCTCAGATCTTTCTTTTCCTTACGGCAATTAATCGAAGTCAAGTTTACACTAATTATGCAACAAAGAATACGGTGAGAGTTAGTTAGGATGTAGGTATGCGTGTACGGATACATGCATTGACTTGTTAAGCCGTATGATAGACTGGTTTCCTGATCGTAACGTCTAAGTTGGAATTCACATTTCGAATAAGTTTAACGCTATATGTAAAGGTTGCATAAATCGGAGAGAAATTCTGGTTGCTCGTATGGGAACATGTTACGCAACGGATGAAAAGTAAAACCTAAAATTTTATAATCACAATGCCAATGCGAAAGTGAAAGCTAGATGTTACCGTATTCGCGAAAGTATATATTGCTCTATTTGTTGTAAAAGCAGAAGGAAGTTTAGTGCCATCATCGGATTTAAGTAACTCGATTAGAAACTAATGCTACTTAATTGTATGGACTATCATCTTACCGATGTACTTTATTTTGTATTGTTTTTTGCGGTTTGGCTATTGATCAGTAAGATTTATTGCTATCTAATTAATCGCCCGAAGGCAATGATGAGAGAGCGGACAGTTATATTGAATACAAGATAAATGATTTATACTTCAACCAAATATCAATAATAATAATAATAGTGTATACTTTCAATTAAACAAACAATCGTATTTCGTTATTAATTTATAATGATTTCATAGTTATTTTTTAATAATTAATCGCACTTGAATATCTACTACTCACATGGTTTATTATTTCGACTACAAAATTATAAGGAAATTATAAGGAAACCAGGAATTACTCTCGTATATCAAAATTAACCTGCTTGTTCGCAAATACGCAAGCATTTTCGAATATGATCTGGACATTGATTGATTGATTGATTGATTTTCTACTAAAGCAGGGTTAGTCTTTGCATCCTTAAGACTGAGGCTTAGTAACATATTGTATTATTCCTGCTTCGGTTTCGTTTTACTTGAACGGGTTAGTTCCCTCGATCAGGTTTAAGAGCCTATGTAGTAAATCTGTTTCCATTGGTAGATCAATTGCGCTTTGCATAGCAAATCTTCGTTGAGCTAGCGCTGCACATTCGAAAATAATATGAGGGGTTGTTTCCTCCTCCTCATTGGAAAGTCTACATAAAAGTTCATCTTTGTAGATCCCCATCTTATGCAAGTGGCCCCTTAAACAGCCATGTCCTGTTAGTAGACATGTTGCTGCCCTAAGCTGTATCTTGCTTAATTAAAGCAGGTCAGCAGTCAGAGATTGCGACGGTCTTCCCATCATCCGTTTGCTGTGCTTTTGTTCAGTTTCATGGTTCCAATTTAATTGGTGTTGTGTTATGATCCACTCATTAATTGCACCACTGCAATTTCATTGCCCGCTATCCCCCTGGCACTCACACTAGTGTGACCTTGTTGTGTTTAAACAGAGTCATTAGGTTTTGCAGGCACTCCCATGGAGGTTATATGATAAAATGCTAGCGCCTTTAAGGCTGCTTGACTGTCAGAGAGAATGCAAATGGTCTCACCCTGCGGTCGCCGACGCAAACTCTCCCACACGCAGGTTTGTATAGCATAGATTTCTGTTTGAAATACCGTGGTGTATCGCCTAAGTGATGCACATATTTTGTATTCCTGGTTTTCTTCATAAACACCAACGCCAGAAGTAAGGCTCGTTTTTGACCCATTTGTGTACCAGATTTGGGTTTTCGGTTTTCTCCTCTCTCCATCTCCCCATTCTTTCCAATTCAAGAAAATTTTGAAAGGTATGTCATGTCACTACCCATATCGAAGATAGGGTTTGTTACTGCTGTTTCTGTTCTGGTGTGCCCGGACCCACTGTGGGTTCTCCAGTTACTAGTATTTTTCAGTCTGTATGCTGTCTTTGCAGTCTGTATTCTGGCTTCTCGCTTGATACAGATCTCGAGAGGAGGTAGGTTTAGCATGGTTTCCATAGCAGCTGTTGGGGTGCTTTTAATAGCTCCAGTTATACATAGACTTGCCAGTCTCTGAATTTTTGAGAGACTGGTTATCGCATGCTTCTGTGTGATCTTAGGCCACCAAACTAGGCAGCCATAAGTTATCACGGGTCCTACCACCGTAGTGTACAGCTAATACGTCATATGTGGTTTGAGTCCCCATGTTTTCCCAACTGTTTGGGACATCAACACCCTCTTAAATTTGTCGGTCATTTTTTGTATATGTGAGTTCCAGTTCATTTTAGACACCTAAGAACTTACCCGCCTGACTGATCTGTACTACTTCATTGCAAAAAGTCGGCGCTCTTAGACCGTTAAATTTCCTTCTCTTGGTGAAGGGTACAAGTGCAATTTTCCCCGGGTTTACTCTAAGGTTCTCCTTCTTGCACCATACTTCCACCGTTTTTAATGCTCTCTGAATTAGTTCTGAGATTATGCCTGGCATTTCTCCCACTGGTGAATATTACAATGTCATCAGTGTATCTCCTTGTATAGTAGCCAGCATTGTTTAGCAAGACCAGCAGTTCGTCTGTCACCATGTCCCACCATAGAGGGGATAGTACCCCTCACTGTGAGCATCCTTTGACGACGGACACCTGCATCGTCTCACCCGCCAACGCTGCCTCTACTTGTCTGCCATGGACCATGGCTCCCACCCATCTATAGACAGTATTCTCTACTCCATGGCTGTTTGCAGCCAGTAATAGTGATTCAAATGAGATGTTATCAACCGCACTTTTTATGTCAAGAAATGCAACTAATGCAATTTCTTGATTGTTTAAGGATGCATCCACCCTCAACACGAGTTGATGCAAGGCACTTACATATGATTTCCTGCTTGATAGGCATGCCGATTGAGATATAGTGGCCTTTCTATTACGATCATAGTTGCCTTGGCTACATTAAAAGCGTACGTTATATATTAAGGAAAACAAGCAAAGAAAAGGTTGGAGAAACTTTTTGAGAGATCTCTCAACATTATTATTGTGATCAATACCTATTATATTCTACGCACACAAAAATTGTAGGATATATGTTTCGATCCATAAGTAATTAAATTGGAACTACAGAATTGAAACTTTCATCTATTACGAAGATTTTAGAACGTATCAGTTTGAAGTAGGTTACACAGAATCCTCAGGACAGGTGGACAGGAGATTTTCTTTTACTATTTTTAAAGAGACTCTTGCGAGTAAAGAACATTGTTCGTTTTTGTTAATTCTTTAACATTTGAATATTATTTATATGTAAAATCAAGGCCCTGCTAGACATAGTTGTTCGATGTGGTTGTGAAACTCAGGCGTGCATCAAGTACAATTCCAAGATCCTGCATCGAAGGGACTCCTTAATAGTTACCAACATAATAAGCCGTCGGAACGAGTGAATAACTTTCAGAATGTGACACAGTGCAATATTTGTTTAGATTTAGTGTTAGATTACTTGCTTCACATTAGCCCACCATCAAGAGCAGATTTCTCTGAGTTAAATTAACGTTATCGGCATAGGTCAACACAGGACAAGTCAGGATTTCAAATAGGTCATTTATCAAGATGTTAAACAGAAGTGGATTTAATTTTGAGCCTTGTGCAATACCTAACGCAGGGCCCATACTACGAAGATAATTGGTCCTTCCACCTAGGTACGTATATACAGCGTGTCCCAGGATTGATGTTACAAGAGGTGTGAGGAACTAAAAATCTTGGAATCCTGATTTCACCTTTTGGAACTAACCCCTGCTTAGTTTGAAACTTATTTTTAGTTTACTTTCGATTTTCTGAAATCAAGTATGCCTTAGCAGTTGAGCAAAACCTATTTTCGTTTCAGGTAAAATTCCTTTTTCGTCCACAGTATGCTAAAATGTTACTAAGAAAAGTTGTTCAGAATGAAAAGTTATGGCATCACGCAAATTTTCTGAATGATAGACCTACTTTGATAAAATCCATTATTTGTCAACTTCGTTTCAGATAAAGTACCTTTACCGTTCACAATATGCCAAAGTTTTACTAAGAAAAGTTGTTCAAGAAGATCTACCTACTTTGACTAAACCGTAATTTTTTAGATTAAACAAAATAAATTGTATTTATTAACAAATTAAATTTACACATCAATTATGTATTACTGTTCCGAATTTCCACGATTTGTATTTCATGTGCGGCGTTTCGTACCTTTCTTTCAGTATTTCTCTACTGTTGGGTATGACTTAAGAGTAAAACAGGTCTTTGAGGCCAACCCATAAAAAAATGTAATCTAAAAAATGACGGTTTAATTAAAGCATATATTTGACTTTTCTTGAAATTTGTATAGAGCCATAACTTGTCATTCTTAACAACTTTTCTTAGTAAAACTTTGGTGTATTGTGAACGAGAAAGCCACAAATAATGAATTTTATTAAAGTAGGCCGATCATTCAGAAAATTTGTATAACGGCATAATTTTTTATCATGAACAACTTTTCTTAGTAACATTTTAGCATATTGCGAACAAAATAGGTACTTTACCAGAAACGAAATTAGTTTTTATTCAACTGTCAAGGCCTATTTGATTTTAAAAAATCGAAAGTAAACCAAAGATGAGACTCAAACCAAGCAGGGCTTAGTTCCAAAATGCCAAATTGAGATTCAAAGATTTTTAGTTCCGCACACCTCTTGTAACATCAATCCTGGGACACGCTGTCTAAGCTTGGTGAGAATCCAAAACGACTTAGTTTTTGAAGTAAGATGTGCTGATCTATAGAATCAAACGCTTTTGAAAAATCTATGCAAATTACCAATCATTTATATGCATAGGCATTGGAGTAGACATTACGTTTTTTGTCTTGTCTAGGCAGTTCATATTTTATTCAGTTTCGTAATAATTTATAATAAATTTCATATAATTTGTTGAACGAATTACTAAAGCACTTCCCGAAGATGACGTAATGATGTATAATGTACTAGTACGAATTATAAATACGGTAATCCAGGCTTCTAAATTACTGATTAACAATGCATTGAAAATAAAAGCGTTCTATATTACGGAACACATCGAACGTATTATGCAAGCGAATATCTACTTCTATAAATTTAATATCGCTTTCAATCCAACATTTCAGAATTACTCCTTATACCTGCTAATAATCGCCGGTTTATTGCAGAGCGTTGTGGAGTAATTTAATAATTCTCCGAACGATTCTCAGGATTGTAAGGAAATTGTGATTGATTGCCTTGAAGTATCAACACGTTTATTGTGCAAGAACTGTAACAATAGCATTGACAGTAAAATGCATTCAGGTTTTCAACATTTGTACCTACGGAGAATTGCCCGGATCGAGGTAAACTTTATACAATCGATACTGCAATGCACAAACATGTATGCTAAAACTAAACTCATGGGAATTACAAAACGCGTCCCCCTGTTGCATGTATGCATGCTTTCCGTATCGTTTACAAATTCATTTCGAAGGAACGAATGAAATTGACACCCTTTTATTAACATTTCATTCCTATCGAATATTTATTCGGTACACATATACATATCTATTCGACAACTTTGTGCCTTATACGAAACAGTCACTAGTTTTCGTTTCTATCATTATTCTATATAAAATTTCCTATTCTTCAAGTATTTGCCTGTATATAATTTGTAAACAACGCCTCCAAAATGTTTAAACACCTCAATATTATAGAAGTTGACGTGTAATAATTGCAGTTTGGTTTTCGTTTTACATGCTTTTCGTCCAAAGATTAAGAGGGGAGGAGGTTAGGTGGTAGACGCAGAATATTTAAATTAACCAATACTTTTTATTAAAAGTTGGGTAAATATGTACACTATTGGGTAAGTATAGTATCAAGAAAATCCTAATCTCTTTAGAACAAATGCATTTACATTAAAATGTCAATATATAATCAAAATATTTACGACAATGGTATTGGATTATAAGATATGTACAGATACAACAACATTACAAGAAAAACGGACAATTATTAAAAAAAAGAAAACATTATAATATCGGCACATTCCTCACCACACAAGTTATTTGATTAATTCGGAACAATTGTTTCGGGAATTCGTGAATGGATAACATGCTTTGTTCTATCTGTACTCTTAAAGACCTACTTTTACCAGCTATACAGGCTGATTCATTTTCGACCCACACCATGGGGATCTAGCTTATTATTGGAGATAAAGGGTAGGCTTAAATTTGGCAAAGTTGCTAAATTTTGTGTTTGTTATAGACTCAAAGACAAAATGGATCTGTGACAAATGGCACTCGAGACTAAAAAAAAACAAAAATTCCCATTTTCTTCTTTTACCTCTAGCACCTTTATTTAGCCATGTAGAGGAAAATTAAAAACATATTCTCAAGGCTATATTCGATCTTCTATCTAATGGTGTACTCGAAATGTTTATATGACGTTTAGTTTTTTTCCGGCCATCATCAACTTTCTTGTTTCTTATTGGTGCCATATTAAATTTTGACACCGTCAGAGTGTTTTTTTTTCTGATTTCAACCAATAAAAATTTTCGATGCTATGCCCGAGAAAGATCCTCTTTTTCCACATAAGTTTACTGTCTTGCGTTTCTTTTATCTTGAAACAATTACCAGAAGCTATAATCGTGTTAGACATCTTGCCTGACGAACAATTTGGCTGCTGCTCTGGTTTATCGACGGATTTGCAGTTACTAAGTTTAACCGAATCGGTGAGAAACGCTTTCGAACTAAAGCAAACAGTTGGGACGGTGTTGGACTTTCGACACGGTCTGGCATCGCGGCATCGCCTGGTATACAAGTTAAGGAGAGTTGGTGTTGGTGAGAGATTGGTTTCGTTGATTGCGACCTATTTGCGAGGCAGAACATTTTCGTTCCGGTGTGGTTCGCCATATTCTTCTAGAAGGACTTTATCATCAAGTGTCCCACAGGGCTCTTTATTGGTGCCCGAACTGCTTATATTTGTTACCCATAACATTCCCGTACTCCTCAGACACATCTCTCGATCTGCGCGGACGCCACAGCAGTGTATACAGCTGGAAGATCCGAGGACATACTGGTAAGAAGACTCCAATCGGCCCTAGCAGGACAAATGGTGGTTATGGGTCAATCAGGAAAAAAGCATAGCCATTAGGTTTACGTGGAAGAGAAGACTTCCATTAGAAGAAATCCAGCAAGTAGAATAACTGGGATTAATCTTGGACCAAAAACTAACTGGGGACTACACATTGAACTTGTGAAACAAAAATTTTGTTCAAGTGAGAAATCTGTTGATGCTCTTGATTGCGAGAGACAGTGAGCTGGATTTCCTCACCAAGCTGCTCCTACATAGGACCTGTCTGCGGCCGATCCTAATGTACGGAGCCCTGACGCGGACCACAGCTGTCAAAAACGAACAAGGAAGATCGAAATCATACAGAATAAAACACCCACGATGTTGGCATCGGCTCCGTGGTTTGTCAGGAACGAACAAATACATCGGGATTTACAAATGCCACCAATAATGTAACACCTTTGAGAGATTGCAGCAGGTACCTGGGAGAGAACCCTGAACTGCCACAACCCTCTGCTGGCTAGGATTGTCGAGGAGCCTCAAGATCGCTCACTTCCAAAGCGCAGAGTGGCCCGTCCGGAGGATCTAATTCATTAACTAAGAAGACCGTTATCTATCTGGAAAAGGAGAAGAGACCACAGCTAACAAGAAGTCATCGAGGTGGGCATGAAGAGAAAGAAACCTCAAGCAGCAAGAAGTAGCCTGCAGATAAGTGATAGAAAAGCTGAAAGGTGGAAGCCTAGTTTTAGTAGGTGGAGAAGATCCGAGAGATACTATGCCTTAATTGACGCTGTAAAATTTCAAACTGCCAAACATTTCAGTTGTTGTTCATTAGTAATGTCGTACATCAACGAAGAGAAATGGGATATGTTAAGCGTTTTTTACTCATCGAACCGAAATACAATAATAGCGAGTAGAAGACATTTACAATTTTATCCAGAACGACAACAGCTACATCGTGTGATTTTTCTAGATCTTAACAGAAACTTGGCCGAAAATGGATCGTTTACCGAGGCGCGTAATATTTATGTTAACAGGAATTTGAATGAAAATCAACGGGATATTTTACAAATGGTAAAGTAAATGTGTGTTTGTGTTTATGTTTATGTAATTAAGTTTATGCAAGTCTTGTATTTTCTAGATAAATAATAATCCATCAACATCTACACACAAAGTGGGGTCAGAATTAAATTTGGACCAGACTCGAGTATGGTAAACTTTAGATCGAAATAACCATTCATGTTATCCACAGCTGATGATAATTTAAGACGGCTGGAATAATGCAACTAGCTAGTGGGAAGATTAGAAGTCGACAAATATTTTTAAACAAAACCATCTGGTCAGATGAATCAAAATTTACCAATTCGGCAATCTTCAACAGAAAAACGCAGCATTATTGGGCAGAATCCTAGACAAAATAGGGCAAGGGGAGTTGTCTGGCCGGCGAGGTCTCTTGACTTAGGTCCTCTTGATTATTTTGTATGGGGAGTTGTTAAAAATAATATTTATAAAGTTGATGTCCCATAAAACAGTGAAAAACTTCCAGGTAGACTCTAGAATGCCGATGTCATTCCTAGAACAACCATACAAAGCTCAGTTCAAAATGCCAGAAAGCGTGCACAATTATGCATTAATGAAGATTTCGTCAATTAAAGCAAAATATTAAAACTTTTATCAACATGTTATACACGATTGAAATCAGAAAGAAAAACTCTTTCTGATTTCAATCAAACTTTCTGACGATGTGAAAATCCAATATGGCGCCGATAAGAAACAGAAAAGTTGATGATGGCCAGAAGGAGCTGAACCGTTATATAAAAATTTCGACTACACTATTACATAGAAGATCGAAAATGACGTCGATAATGTGTTTTACTTTTTCTTTGCAAGGTCAAATAAAGGTGATAGAGTATTCATATTCGTATTCGTAACAAACACAAAATTTAGCAACCTTGCCAAATTTAAACCTGCCCCCTATCTCCAATAATAAGCGAGATCCCCATGGTGAGGGTCGACAATGAATCAGCCTGTATACCCTAAAACATGCAAAATATACGAAACTAAAAAATATGGCTCTTGCCTGTAGCACAAAACGTAAACATGTGTTCGTTTTATACCAATAAATCCATCAGAGCTGAGTAGATGCCACGAACGTCTTTCCCTATTTAACAAATTTGCATTCTTTTCCATATAATGGTTTCGTAAGCGTCTAATTCTCGTGGCGAAGTTACGTTCTTAATTAATTTGAAGTTTTCTGATTTAATATTATGCCCGGCTTCGTTTATGTGTTGTGCTACACAAAACGATTCAATCCTTCCATAGTGATAATGGGCTATATGTTCTTTGAATCTGGTGCGTATAGCCTGTTTCGTTTGTCCAATATAGGCTTTATTAGTCACCGCATGCGATTTTCCTTCGTATCCGGAGTATCTTTCGAATTTCTTAAAAGGTTTCTGAGTATATTTTGCGAACTGAAACACACGTTTATATGACTTTATTTTATTGTGTTATAAATATAAAAAACTTAAAAGAATCTAATTCTGGCATGTACCAATAATTGTTTTAATTAATATAAAATCATGATCTCTTTCACACATCATTTCCATGAAATATTCATCAATTTTCTAAAAACGAATTTTGAGTGAAACGGTTATTCAAATAAGTTATTAACACAATAAAATAAAGCTATGTGTAGCATATTTGATACCACACCTATCACAATGGCCGCCCCCTATGTGTCCCCATAAAATTAGGCGTGCACTGGTCGAAGCGCATCCTCCGTACCTCTGTTTTTCTACTTTCATCTTACAATACTGCACCATAATTTAAATAATCTCTCATAACAATCTCATTGTTAAGCCTGTTGGTCGTAAGAAAGTTATCATTGGCTCTTGTACTACTAGCATTTATCTGATGTCAAGGCTATTAACTAAGAGCTACAAAATCTTAATCTATAGTAATTCAATTCTTGAATTCACTCATTCATTACGACGGATACTATGCACATAACATGTCCTTAATACCTACTGGATAAGATTTCAGCTAATTAATTTTGTTTGTACGCGCATCCATATTACCTATAAGATTTTTCGTTCATTAATGTTAATTAATTAGCTCGATGGTTTTTTTGATTTTGCTCGACAAAGATATCTTTATTAGCAAATTATCATCTAATCTTCACGACTGAATTATCTACTACTTATTTGCGGATTCAATGAGGTGTAAGCCAGAGAGCACTATCGAAAACATATTCCGGCTGTCTCACGAGGAACAGCATCGATCGATATATGAAAGAGTATACATTGAAAAATTCTGAAAATTTGACAGTACACTAAAGCCAACGTGTGCTATTGAAGTAAAATATTTCCAATTATCTAACACTTCCAGTTATACCGGAAGCAGCTGTCAACTTTGTTATTTTAAATAGAACATATTATTATATCTTTGAATTCCTAATTCAATGTTAAAGTTTGTTTGATAGAACAACTATGTTGCTTGGTTTTTACCAATGTTATTAAATTAACTAATGAGAATAAAATTTTCTCATTAGACACCGGTAGGATTCGAACCTACGACCCCAGTTCGTTAGACTGGTGCGCTGACCACTACACCACAGAGTCTAATGTTGATTCGAATCCTTTTGTTTAACCTAGTTGTTCAGATGGCTGCAGATGTATTGTAACATCTTGACAGACATGTATTTATTTATGCACCAAGTATATAGTAATACTAATATATAGGTGGCTTCCATCGGCAATTATTGAAAATCAACATTAGACTCTGTGGTGTAGTGGTCAGCGCACCAGTCTAGCGAACTGTGGTCGTAGGTTCGAATCCTACCGGTGTCTAATGAGAAAATTTTGTTCTCATTAGTTAATTTAATAACATTGGTAAAAACCAAGGAAATATTGATTTTCAATAATTGCCGATGGAAGCCACCTATATATTAATTATGTTGCTATTTCTAACCATATTTGAAATATTTGTATGTTAACTTTTGTAACTGTGAAAGTCTTTAACTTGGAAAATTGAAATTTTGCAATTGTTGACCGTATAGGTTAGGATTAGAAACCGAATGACTTTTCTAAAACATTGTATAGCGTGTCCGACAATTACGATTAAACTTTCACATGGAAAAAGTGTCAAAACTGAACTGTTTAAAATACAATTCTCTATAATATTATCAAGGACTGTGAGGTAGTATAACAAACAACAGGAAGTATCGGCACACTCCTCACCACACAAAATATTAATTAAATTAATCCGGAACAGCTGTTTCGAGGGCTCCTGGGCACCTCATTATCAACCGAGTGACCGAATAAATCTGAGCGAGAAACACGCATCATACTTGTTTATCCCTCTCTCGGGAAAAGATATATGTATTTACAAAAGATATGTATTTACAAGTGCCTGCTATTTGCCGTTTGACACTGACCATATGCGGAGTATATACGGAACCAAAAAGGTCCGTGCCCCTTCCACCGTCATAAAATAGAGCAAGACACCGATACGTACCCTCTCGTTAAATGTGTTTTTCTGTCTATGCATTTTAATTCTAACCATGCACCATGTACAGGGCGCGACAATATAGTCTTTTGCCAATGTAGCACGTAATATAAAAAACGAAAAAACGAAAAAAGCAGATAAAGGGAATAGTCATTTTGGACAAGTCGGTCTATTTCAATCGCGTCAATAATTTGCTATCGTCAGGACCTTATAAAGAATTAAGAAAAAAAACCGTTACCATCCATGATTAGAGAAACAAAAGATGTTCTGAAAAAATGCCCAAAACTTATCAACGCGAACCTTAAGTTAAAACTGTCAGTCTCAAACCCGACAGTTCCAAAAATGTATTGCCTACCAAAAGTCCACAAACCAGGAAAATCCATGCTGTATATTTTCCTAGAATTTGACTCAGGTATGTAGACGATATCTTCGCGGTTTTTTGTACTAAGAAAAGCACTATACCGGACTTCCTTGTGACTCTCAATTCAAAATTCGAAACTATTAGATTTACACTAGGAGAAGAAGTGAGCAACCAACTCCCGTTCCTGGATAGTTTATTAATTAGAAACAACAAAAAACTTGAAATAGACGTCTATAGAAAGGAAACAAACACTAATAGATACATCATGACCGATTCTAACCACTGTGGACAACACAAAATGGCCGCAATTAGTTTCTTAATTAATAGCCAAGTGCAATTCCCTTTGAATAAAAGTAGGTACAACAAAGAGCTTAAATTCATAAAAAGATGTAGCTATTTATCATGGTCACTCTTCTATAGATGTCGACCGTATTCTTAAGAAAGAGCAACATCGGCATTATGTAAGAAATTCCACGACCTTGATCCTGGTAGAAACCCGCGATAAGAAATTGGTGAAACTTCCCTTCCACAGAATATGGAAAGGTATTGGTAAAGTTTTAAGAGGACAAGATATTAACGTATGTTTCAGTTCACGTAATACACTCAAAGACCTTCTTGGCAATCCGAAAGATAAACCGGACATGAAAGAAAGGTCGGGAATTTATAAAATTGCATGTAATGACTACTAGATTCAAGGAACACAAGGTGCTACAGGTACGGCAAAATAGAAGCGTCAAGTGTAGCACAACACATAAACGAGACTCGGCATAATATTAAATTAGAAAACCTGAAATTGATTAAGAGCGTAACCTCGCCTCGTGAGCTAGATGCATTAAAAAAAAAGAAACGAAACCTATTGAACAAAGACCTTCCATCTATTCATTACCCCTGTCTTTTTGATTTACTAGAGTAAAACGACCATATTTTTTTCGTTTTTTTTTTGTTTTCTGGTTTTTTCGTTTTTTTTTCGTTTTTTCGTCTTTTCGTCTTTTCGTCTTTTCGTCTTTTCGTCTTTTCGTCTTTTCGTCTTTTCGTCTTTTCGTCTTTTCGTCTTTCGTCTTTCGTCTTTCGTCTTTTCGTCTTTTCTTTTCGTCTTTTCGTCTTTTTCGTCTTTTCGTCTTTTCGTCTTTTCGTCTTCTTTTCGTCTTCGTCTTTTCGTCTTTTCGTCTTTTCGTCTTTTCGTCTTTTCGTCTTTTCGTCTTTTCGTCTTTTCGTCTTTTCGTCCTTTTCGTCTTTTCGTCTTTTCGTCTTTTCGTCTTTTCGTCTTTTCGCTTTCGTCTTTTCGTCTTTCGTCTTTCGTCTTTTCGTCTTTTCGTCTTTTCGTCTTTTTCGTCTTTTCGTCTTTTCGTCTTTTCGTCTTTTCGTCTTTTCGTCTTTTCGTCTTTTCGTCTTTTCGTCTTTTCGTCTTTTCGTCTTTTCGTCTTTTCGTCTTTTCGTCTTTTCGTCTTTTCGTCTTTTCGTCTTTTCGTCTTTTCGTCTTTTCGTCTTTTCGTCTTTTCGTCTTTTCGTCTTTTCGTCTTTTCGTCTTTTCGTCTTTTCGTCTTTTCGTCTTTTCGTCTTTTCGTCTTTTCGTCTTTTCGTCTTTTCGTTCTCTTTTTCGTCTTTTCGTCTTTTCGTCTTTTCGTCTTTTCGTCTTTTCGTCTTTTCGTCTTTTCGTCTTTTCGTCTTTTCGTCTTTTCGTCTTTTCGTCTTTTCGTCTTTTTCGTCTTTTCGTCTTTTCGTCTTTTCGTCTTTTCGTCTTTTCGTCTTTTCGTCTTTTCGTCTTTTCGTCTTTTCGTCGTCTTTTCGTCTTTTCGTCTTTTCGTCTTTTCGTCTTTTCGTCTTTTCGTCTTTTCGTCTTTTCGTCTTTTCCTCTTTTCGTCTTTTCGTCTTTTCGTCTTTTCGTCTTTTCGTCTTTTCGTCTTTTCGTCTTTTCGTCTTTTCGTCTTTTCGTCTTTTCGTCTTTTCGTCTTTTCGTCTTTTCGTCTTTTCGTCTTTTCGTCTTTTCGTCTTTTCGTCTTTTCGTCTTTTCGTCTTTTCGTCTTTTCGTCTTTTCGTCTTTTCGTCTTTTCGTCTTTTCGTCTTTTCGTCTTTTCGTCTTTTCGTCTTTTCGTCTTTTCGTCTTTTCGTCTTTTCGTCTTTTCGTCTTTTCGTCTTTTCGTCTTTTCGTCTTTTCGTCTTTTCGTCTTTTCGTCTTTTCGTCTTTTCGTCTCTTTCGTCTTTTCGTCTTTTCGTCTTTTCGTCTTTTCGTCTTTTCGTCTTTTCGTCTTTTCGTCTTTTCGTCTTTTCGTCTTTTCGTCTTTTCGTCTTTTCGTCTTTTCGTCTTTTCGTCTTTTCGTCTTTTCGTCTTTTCGTCTTTTCGTTTTTTCGTCTTTTCGTCTTTTCGTCTTTTCGTCTTTTCGTCTTTTCGTCTTTTCGTCTTTTCGTCTTTTCGTCTTTTCGTCTTTTCGTCTTTTCGTTTCGTCTTTTTCGTCTTTTCGTCTTTTCGTCTTTCGTCTTTCGTCTTTTCGTCTTTTCGTCTTTTCGTCTTTTCGTCTTTTCGTCTTTTCGTCTTTTCGTCTTTTCGTCTTTTCGTCTTTTCGTCTTTTCGTCTTTTCGTCTTTTCGTCTTTTCGTCTTTTCGTCTTTTCGTCTTTTCGTCTTTTCGTCTTTTCGTCTTTTTTTCTTTTCGTCTTTTCGCTTTCTCTTTTCGTCTTTTCGTCTTTTCGTCTTTTCGTCTTTTCGTCTTTTCGTCTTTTCGTCTTTTCGTCTTTTCGTCTTTTCGTCTTTTCGTCTTTTCGTCTTTTCGTCTTTTCGTCTTTTCGTCTTTTCGTCTTTTCGTCTTTTCGTCTTTTCGTCTTTTCGTCTTTTCGTCTTTTCGTCTTTTCGTCTTTTCGTCTTTTCGTCTTTTCGTCTTTTCGTCTTTTCGTCTTTTCGTTTTTTCGTTTTTTCGTTTTTTCGTTTTTTCGTCTTTTCGTTTTTTCGTTTTTTCGTCTTTTCGTCTTTCGTCTTTCGTCTTTCGTCTTTCGTCTTTTCGTCTTTCGTCTTTTCGTCTTTTCGTCCTTTTCGTCTTTTCTTCGTCTTTTCGTCTTTTCGTCTTTTCGTCTTTTCGTCTTTTCGTCTTTTCGTCTTTTCGTCTTTTCGTCTTTTCGTCTTTTCGTCTTTTCGTCTTTCGTCTTTTCGTCTTTTCGTCTTTTCGTCTTTCGTCTTTTCGTCTTTTCGTCTTTTCGTCTTTTCGTCTTTTCGTCTTTTCGTCTTTTCGTCTTTTTCGTCTTTTCGTCTTTTCGTCTTTTCGTCTTTTCGTCTTTTCGTCTTTTCGTCTTTTCGTCGTTTTCGTCTTTTCGTCTTTTCGTCTTTTCGTCTTTTCGTCTTTTCGTCTTTTCGTCTTTTCGTCTTTTCGTCTTTTCGTCTTTTCGTCTTTTCGTCTTTTCGTCTTTTCGTCTTTTCGTCTTTTCGTCTTTTCGTTTTTTCGTTTTCTCGTTTTCTCGTTTTCTCGTTTTTTCGTTTTTTATATTACGTGCTACACAAAATATTATACTGTCGCGCCTTGTACATTTTTGCATGGTTAGAATTAAAATACATAGACAGAAAAACACATTTAGCGAGAGGGTATGTATCGGTATCGCTCTATTTTATGAGGGTGAAAGGGACATGGACCTTTTTCGTTCCGTATATACTCCGCATATGGGCAGTGTCAAACGGCAAATAGCAGGTACTTGTAAATACATATATCTTTTGTGAATACATATCTTTATCTTTTCCCGAGAGAGGAATAAACAAGTATGATAGAATTAGATTTATATTAGTTGTTTTGTGTTTCTCGCTCAGATTTACTCGGTCACTCGGTTGATAATGAGATGCCCAGGAGCCCTCGAAACAGGTGTTTCGGATTAATTTGATTAATATTTTGTGTGGTGAGGAGTGCGCCGATACTTCGTGTTGTTTGCTACAACTACCTACTTTCCTCTTTCTTATCAAATTGCTCTTACAAAAAAAAAACAAAAAAGAATATCATATTCATCACGCATGGATACTTTTTAAGATATTTAGGAAAATTTGTATTGTAACACAATTTTCTTCCAAAAAGAAGGGTACCCACCAATGAGAATGCAGCTTATATAGTGTTTTAAAATGTCATCCAACTTTGGAAACATCCACGTAAATTTCAATAATTCTTGAAAACAACTCAAAATACCTAAGGAGTACCACTAATTCCCGTTTTTGTTAGTTATATCAATTACGAACACTTTAAGCAGATTAGATGTTGTAAATGGGGAGTGCATAGAGGTGATCCAGAAAAAAAAGATAAATCTTTTATTTTTGAAATAGGAAGCTGTAGTTTCATATTTTAATATATATGCTAATTCTGAATAACTTTTCTTAATAATATTTGCCTCTATTTTGAAAAATAAGGGTACTTTACTCTTGAGCCTCTTTCAATTTTAGATGTCCACTTGTATACGGTAGAAGGTAAATTGCGTTTAATGGGTGTCATATTGGTTTTAAAAGGTGCTCTAGCTTTTTGTATTACTACAATTTTATAAAAGTCCATAACAAAAATCACATATGGTGCTTAGTTTTTAACACACGTAGTATGTACCTATTTTATATTCAAGTTTTTTTATGTATCGAGTGAAATTTAAATCTGAATATGTTCTAATGTGCTCTCGGAAATATTCTTATTACTTTAAAATTTTAATCGCTAATTTCTCGCATATTGGCGAGGAGGTAGCAATTATTACAGTTAAGGTTTTACCTCGTTAAATTTTTATGAACTCGTCCCATGCAAGCCGAAAATGAACTCGGGTCATCACAGTGGCAAACGACGAAAATTCCAAAATGTTTGCACTTAATACTCTTCGTTTTAACCTTTTTTTAATGTCTCCCTAATTTTAAGGTACGTATGTTTATACGTATGTATATCACTATTTTTTGTATTCCATATAATTCTTTAATGCTTCCGACAATAGAACCAAATTATAAATTGTATTTTTTTTGTAAAAAAAAACTAATAGTAGTTTTTTTTTTATTCTATCGTATCACATGAAAATTATTTTCGTGAAGCTACAAGTACATATGTTTGTACGATAGATGACATGGTAATTGCAACACCAAAGAGTCCGAATTTTTTGACTAAACTTGGCAGAAACGTATAGCCATTCAAAGGTTAATAATTGATTATAATTTTGTTGCGATAAATCAAGTGGTCATGGCATATCTGACATTTCATGCAGTCTTTTCATTAATGTCAGGTGTATTTATTTCTTGTGAGTTTTGATTCAATTTTCACCGTTTTCTCTTGCCATGCTTTTGTTGAACGTGTTTTGCAGGTTTGATTATGCCTAGAGTGCGGCGACGTGGAAATTACCGCCGCTTAAGCAAATTCGACAAAGGTCGCGTTGTTAGCTTGCGCGAAAGCGGTATTCAGGGAAATTGCAAATCGTGCTGTTATCATGGACTAGGCAGGCTCAGGAAAGTCGTCGAAGAGGAACCGAGAGCCGAAGAAGAACGAATGAGGTGCAGTATCGCTACGTTCGCCTAATCGCACTAAGAGACCGATTCTCCAGTACCAAGTTAATTGCTGATCTATAGTTAGGTAATGAAGGTCGTCCTGTGACCCTTCGAACTGTTTATCGCGGAATCAGGACTTTCGGCTTGCAATTCTATCGACCATATCTTGTGTTATCACTTACGGCCCAACACCGACAGCAACGTTTGGAGTGGTGTGGGTTGCGAATGCACTGGAACGTGGCATAGGGTGGTGTTCAGTGATGAATCTCGATTTTGTGTAGGGATGCATGGTGGCCGCATGAGGGTCAGCCGAAGACGTGGGGGACGTCGCGATAGTCAATTTTTTGTTAAAGGGCGTATACTGCGAGCCATGGGCGTTGTGGTATGGGGTGCTGTAGCATATGGGAGTAGGTTTTAGTTGGTGTCTATCATGAACGCCCAGCGTTATGTTGATGAGGTGGTGGAACCCCATATCCTTACATATCTTCAGCAGCTCAAAGACCCACTTTTCCAGCAGGATAATGCCTGTTCCCACGTAGCAAGGGGAGTCTCTAAACCGGTCTCTCAACCTCTCGCCAATCGAACACGTGTGGGACATTATGGGAAGAAAACTGAGGAACTTAGCGAATCCTCCGCAATGCTAGGTAGAGTGAGGGAGCCCGAAACTAATAGTTTGGTCAAAAAATTCGCATCCCTTCTTGGTGTTGCAATTTACGTGTCACGTAGAATATTTAGTAATTAATGATTAACCGAGAAACAATTCAAGAATAAATAGTATAGTAACTATACTTGATGAGTAATCATTATTTGTAAATATCATACCAGTCTACTACGAAGCAAACGATAAATTTCGTAATCGTCGTTGTTGTTTAAGCGTAAACGGTGACTAATTGGCACCAATTTTTGAACGAATGAATATGTTTAAAACACATTAATATACACAACCGCATCCATAAATAAGATAATGCAATATACCAGATTATATGCCCACATGCTGATCCACATACATGAGGTACAAGGTTAGACGTACAGGCTATATCAAATACGTGGTCCACTGTGGGGATCTAGTTTATCATAAGAGATAGAGTTCAACTTCAAATTTGATAAAACTGATAAAAAACAAAAATTTCATGGTTATAGCTTTATTTTGGAGGAATTTGAAACTAAGTGACACGTTTATTTTTAATTAATTGCCAATGTCATTTGTTTGCCTATTAAACATCTTACGTTTTCTGACCAGCTATTTAAAAAAATAGAGACTCAGAAAAGAAATATTTATTATACTCATTTATTATTACATTCCAAATACTGGAAGTTCTATAAAGACATAAAAATCGAGTTAAATAGTTGAATGTGACTTCTCGAAAGTTCGTAATTTGACCTTACCGCAATCCTATTAAGGGTAAAAAAAGGCAAAGCCAACCTTGATATCTTATCAATTCAATTTGTTATCGAAGTCTCTTTGTCTGTCGTCTTAAGAGTCAATATTTGAACCGTTCCACAAAGTGTAATTGGACGCAATTGTATTCTTCGATCCGTGTTCTCTCGTTCGAAGGTTTTTGTTTGTTCCGATTTGTTTACTGACGTGATACATGTATTTCACCGCAAGTAGAGAAACGATCAACATCTGAAACTTTATAACGACGGAAGAGAAAACGAATTCATGCGTAAAAAACCGAAAGTTACGACTTGTCGTTAATGAAGGTATGTAGATCAATAATCACGCGAAACTGGGTTACATGTTTGAGCACCAAATCAATTATTATCGTATAGTGTATGAAACTTTTAATGGTTTAGAGTTTAGCGAAATAATTATTGAATTAAATAAATAGGCTCATTGAGCAGAAGGGAATATAATGGCTTTAAATTAAGAATTAATTATATATGAATTGTTGCCAATTACCTGCTTTGGAACAGGAATTCATGAAGATATTATTGCGTAAATTTTCCGTAAGATTCCAGCTGTAATGTTTTATTATCAAGGTTCAATGCAAAAATCTTTCCTTATAGTAGAAACATATAACAAATGGTTTTGCCAAAAGGAATTGAAATTTGAAATTGTCCCCTCCGGTGTAAATCATCGCTTCAAACTTTTGCGGAGTTTGGGTACACGCTGGTCTGTTCACATTGAATGTGACTGTTCCACGTGTCAGGTGAATTTTATCCTGTAGATTATCTAAGATCGCTATGAAGGCGGAAGTGTAATGTTTGGCGTAACTATGCATGAAACACCCCGTGGTAGCCATATCCGTAGATTGCGC
This sequence comes from Dynastes maya, assembly GCA_029619315.2. Lineage (NCBI taxonomy): Eukaryota > Metazoa > Arthropoda > Insecta > Coleoptera > Scarabaeidae > Dynastes > Dynastes maya. The sequence goes on from JAROYE020000002.1 coordinate 25,597,717, forward strand.
CATTGCATAGGTTTCAAGATGTAACATACTGATTTATCATGAATAATTGTCATACAGTGCGCATCAAAAGTATGGAATAATGAAATTTTCTTCTTTGTTGTCAGAATATTCGAAAAACTGTTTGACATGTCAAATTGATTTTTTACACTACAACCAATTTGCGGTTATTTTTAATTTTCCAACTCTGTCCGTTTTCGGACAATGACGTCATCGATATTTCTTTTTAATGGCTAACCCCATTTTTTTGAATTTTTAGATAGATTATGGAATTCAAATTTCAGCAATGTATAACATTATGCCCTTCGGACCAATACTTTTTGAGATATTAATAATCGGAAAAAAAGGTCTAGTTGTAAACGCAAAATATTGTTGTATACCTCAACTAAATTTAATGAAATTATTTTTTTTTTATATATTTTGTTTTTTTTTAAGAACATTGTTTACTCAGTTTAGTATCGTTGGTGCAATAAAAATTGTTTATTTGGTGAAGAATCAATTTACAACTAGACCTTTTTTCCGATCTTAAAACATTAATATCTCAAAAAGTATTGGTCCGAAGGGCATAATGTTATACACTAAATTAGAGAAATGGAGTATTGTTCCTGTACAAATGTAGTAGTTAGCGTTAGTTTCTCTTAAGATGTTTAAGAAGCCATTCGTAGTCTTTCCTTTTGTATGTTTTATGTAGCTTCATATTCTATTAAAATATCGCTATTGTTCTCACGCCAAATTAGCTTAAATTTCACAAAGTTTAACTTAGCTCTGGCCTGTGGAGATACAATATAAATGCATACAGCACTGTGATTCTTGCAGGCTTGCTTCATGTAAAATGTCTAACACTAGTGACAATGTTCATCAAATCTAATCAAACTGTTGAAAACACTAAACGTATTGATCCGGGCCATCAGCGTTACTGGAACAAATTTTAAAAGTTCAGGAAAATATGCTAAACAGCGAAAAACTTGTTAATTGCTGTTATTCAACGTATTTAATCCACCGTTACATGTACAGGTACCTTCTCTGAATAACCCCCGGCTTATTATGTTAAGGGGCTACTTTCTAAATATTTTGCTTTGACAGAATTCTAAATAATGTTCAAAAAATACGGCTATAAACGTTTTGGGCCATAAGTTAAATTAAGTTGTTAAAACCCAATTCAATGTGTACATAATGATATCGATTTGAACGCTTTAAGAATATTTTTTTGGAGGATTTTTTTGAAGAGATTAGAGAACATTTTGGCTGTGGCAGCAATAATACAGGGCAAATGAAAATACATTTAACGTTTCGATAATATGTATGTAACAGTATTACTGTTGCTATAACAGTAACGCTTTCCTTTTGTTATTGATTTTTTATAAAAGGTTATAGCTTTTGTAAAGAAAAAAGTAGAATTAGTTTTATGAGAGTAATGTGAATGGGTGTTTGATAAGAGAGTTAGTTGAGAAGGAGCAGCCGAAAAGAAAGAATGTTTTTTTTTAATTTTCTTGTTGTAAATGTGGTTGAAAGAAAAGTCCACTTTCTCACATAATATCAATTTAATGGAAAAGAGCGACCGGTTTCGGGACTAATGTTCCATTTTCAGGCTGAGGTAAAGAAATAATAGGAAATTGTGTGATAAATAGAGTCAATGAATTTAAAATCTTGTAAATCGGTACAAGTAGTCCAACAGTTGTTGATTGTTATACAGAATGTGTAGTAGTTTTTATTTTTATTTATTGATTTGACAATTTCCTACTATTGTTTTAACGCGAACCTGAATATGGGACATTAGTCCCGAAACCGGTCGCTCTTTTCCATTAAATTGAGTTATTGTGAGAAAGTGGACTTTTCTTTCAACCACCTTTACTATGTATTCCTCACACAGAGTGGATTAAATCAATTGAATTTTTTTGTTGTGAAATCTAAAAATATTGTTAGTTCTAAATATCTAACCGCATAAAACACGATACCTGAATCGTCATGGGAAAAAAGAAAAGTATTGTTTATTTCTTTTAATCAACAACGAAAGAAATTAGTCACACCGTTACAAGTATTATCTTGTTCGCTGAAATTGTAAATTTTACATGATTGTAAAATTAGAAATCAAAGAAAATATGATATTAAAATGAAATTAAAATGATACAGCGGTTGATGGTCTAGTAGTAAGAAGGCCTACTTCTGACTGTGGCAGAGTTAAGCGCTGTGCGTTCGAGTCTTACAAGGGTCGGTGGCAGAGTTTTCTGGCGGGTCTGGCACAATCCCTAGTTTCCATAGCATGTTGCGGAATTAACTATGTTTCAACTTTTACGGTGAGTGATACTAACAAAGCCATGGAACACTTTGCACCCATCCCTTACACACTAAAGGCTCCCGACGTTATGACAAGCTTTAAAAACTTATGCACCCGATTGGGCTGTCATCATAGGCAACAAATATAGTAGTACGAGGCGTGTATGGGAACAAAGGTACACTCCTGTGCATGTACATGATATCGCGTAATTGCAACCCTGGAAGAAAGTCGTCCTATTCTGTCATCTTTTAACTCAATGTTAGTGCGTCGTTTATTTTATTCCGGTCAGTACTTTGGAAATTATTGCGATAATAATGGAGCCTCCTCTGTCAAAATGCGTCCCACTGGAAGTTCTTGCAATCATTCGCTACTTTTGTGTGGCAATGAAGGAATCGCCGCAATTCCCCGAAGAATTTCCGAAGCTTATGGCGAGGTTATATCACGCAAGCAAGTGTCGGTTTGGTGTTCAGAGTTTCGAAACGGTCGGACAACGTCGGAGAACGTCTCTGACGGACCGAAACATCCAGCGGGTTCAAGAACTCATCATCACCGACAGACGTTTGACAATTCGAGAAATGGCATCCGAACTGTATGTACATTCCGAAGACGGTAATCCACGATATTGTCCACAACAAGCTTAACTACCGAAAAGTCTCACGGTGGGTGCCTAAGCAACTCACGGATGCGCATAAGGGAGCGAGACTTGCATGCTCTTTGGAAAACATGCAACGTTACCATAACGACCCCTCGTTTCTTATAGATATTGTAACCGGAGATGAGACGTGGGTTCATCACACGACGCTTGAGAGCTAAGTTCAAAGTATGGCATGGAAGCATCCCGACAGTCCACTTCCCAAAACATTTCGCGTTACTCCATCGGCTAAAAAAGTCCTTGCTACAGTTTTTTGGGATTGCAAAAGCGTCCTTTTGCTTTAGTTTAAGCGTTATGGCAAAACTGTAAATGCAGCAGCATACTGCGAAACCCTCGATAAATTACGGGAAGCGATTCGACGAAAGAGGCCTGGTCTACTTAGTCACGGAGTCAAGTTTCTTCATGACAACGCAACGCCTCACACCGTCAAAATCACCACGGATAAGCTTCGTCATTTCGGATGGGAAGTCATCACTCACCCAACTCACAGTCCGTACTAGGCTCCTTCGGATTTTCATCTTCTCCGAGACATGAAAGGTTTCTTGGGAGGACAACGGTTTCGGTCGGATGAGGACGTCAGCCAAACCACAACACAGTGGCTGCGTCGATAGGGACCTGATTTCTATACCAAGGGTATGTTAGACCTCGTCCGCAGATGGAACAAGTGCCTCAATCGGCTTAGTGACTACGTTGAAAAATAGTTTAAGGACAGCACTTTCATCCTGTAATACGCTTTTTATTTTTTAATAAATTTATTTGTATCTTCTAAGCGAGTGTACCTTTGTTCCCGTACACGCTTCGTATGTAGTAATGACTACATCTTTGGCTTCCAAAAGCAAAAAATAAAAAATGCATCAAAACCTCTACTATATTGTGCATTCTTTCGTTATCGTGGGTGTGGGTGTGCTTACAGTTTCATAATGTACCATAAGATGCCATAAGAACTATTACCTCCAATAGCGTCTATGTTACATTATGTAATTTAATTTAGTTTTAATGAGAGTCTTATTAACAGTAAAAAAGGATGCTTAAAATTAGGGGTGGTTTCTGGAAAGTAGTTTACGCTTATGTATACCTAAGAACGACATTTTGAAGCAAATTGGCTAGTGAATAAGAAAGTAGTTGATAGTTCTTCAAACTATGGTTGACATAGCAAATACCTTGCAACTACAACTAAGTTTTACTGATGTGTTAAATTGTAGTCAGTATTTTACCCATATCATTTTACAAACAGCAAGCAGTGATCGTGGAAGCGGAACACTAAAAATATATTGAAGTCAACGTCATTACATTAATGTGATCTTGAAGTTATAGTTGAGAAAATTTTTAGAGAAGTTAAAAAGGTTGAACACAAAGATACTTCTCATACATAAAAAAGATAATTGACACACTTATTTGCTTTATTATTTTATAGTTTAGTGTTACATAGTAGCAGCTAAATATATATAAAATGTATTTTGGATCCAATAAAGTATGCAGTTTGTAAATATGATAGAGATGTAGAATATAAATATTAATAACTAAAACTGGCCACGTGAAATCTAATATACGAGTTGGTTATCTATAAACCAGTTATGAATCCTATCCAACATAGCCAAAATAGCCAAAATTGTCCCCCAATTACAGGCCCATTTCAATAATACCCAATTTTGCTAAACTTTATGAGAAGGTATTATATGTTAGCATTTATAATAACACTCGCTCTTTTATTGCCTTAAATCAACATGGCTTTATCCCCGGGAGATCTACAGTTACGAATTTGGCGAGCATGTCCCAATTTATTAGTGAAGTCTTGGATAGACGTGGTCAAATTGATGTGATTTATACAGACCTGTCCAATGCTTTTGACATGATCAATCATGAAATTTTGTTAGTGAAGCTGAGCTCCTTCGCTTTTGTTCCTTCGGCGATAAGTCTCCTCGAATCCTACCTGAAACAGAGAAAGTGTTATGTAACTTATAACGGATATTGCTCTCGTAACTTTGTTCTCTCCTCTGGCGTCCCCCAGGGATCAAATCTGGGACCGTTACTGTTTGTGCTTTATATTAGCGACCTGCTTTTGAAAATTGACCTTCCGACGATATTAAAATCTTCTCGGAAATATCTTCCGTTGATGGCACGAGGAAACTGCAAAATGGTCTTGATATGTTGGTAGAATGGTGTGAGCTTTTTGGGCTCAAGTTAAATGTTGATAAATGCTGTGTACTTACCTACTTGCGTTCTTGTTCACCGTACTTATTGTCCTACCAAATCAGAGGTACCAATTTGTCACGTAACCTTGAGTTTAAGGATTTGGGTGTACATATCGATACCACTCTCACATTTAAAGCTCACATTAACAATATCTATTCTGAAGCCATGAGATCTCTGGGGTTTGTGATGCGTGTCTCTAAATTCTTCAATAATCCTTCTTTATTAAAGTCGTTATACTTCGCCTTTGTACTCAGTAAACTGGAGTATGCCGCTCTAATTTGGTATCCCTTATATACTTGTGACCTTCGAAATCTAGATCGTATCCGTCGGAAATTTTTAAAATTCCTGTCATTTAAGATTGATGGAAGTTACCCTGAGAGAGGTACTCCACAGGATGGACTTCTGGTAAGGCACGACATGCTGGCTTTGAGTACGAGGAGGGATGGCATCTGCGAGAAATTTCTACAGAAATTGCTTAGAAATGACATTGTCCATACATACTGGAACGAATGAATTTTCTTGTGCCACGTTTGAATTCAAAATCTGATAGTGGCTTCATTCTTCCATTCGCAAGGACTAACACAATGAGACGAGCGCCGACGTATACTTTGTCCAGGGCGGCTAATAAACGTGACTTATTTAAGTAAAACATGTAAAAATTTACTCTTTATTTTTTCATGTATTGCATTGTGTTTTTATTTAGTGTATATACTTACCAACATTTCTCCTATTATTGGGCAATATGCCTGCTGGGAAATAAATGTTTATTATTATTATTATTATTAAAATTCAATGGAGCATCATGTTATGCCGCTGATGAAATCTCTCGTAATTTTAAGGCAAAAACGATTCGCCACTGAACAGTGGTGGTAGGGTCATATTTATTCTACAAGTTCTTTAGGGAGAACACAGAAATATATAGTAGAGTATTAAAGTACATTCTTCCGAGACAATTTATCTTCTGACAATCGTTTAGCAACAAAATAGTATTGTAATGCCATGATGTCATAGAAATATTTAAGTAATTATGCAATCTGTTTTTTATTTTGTAGTTTACGCCTCAAGTGAACGTATAAAAATCACTTTAGCCAAGCCAAGAAATGCTTCTAGAGGAACGTAAGTACATACATATTTGGAAAGAAAAAAACTACAAATCGATTTTGCAATATGTTCAATATTGGCACTACTTTAAATTAATATTTTGATTTAATACGACGTATGATATTACTTTGCGCAAAGTAGTCAGTTTGATTGATATAAAGCAGTGATTCCCAAAGTGGTCCAGATGAGACCATGGGAGACTCGACGGGGGTCTACATTGGCGTGAAAAAAAAATGGGGATGCACAAGTTGTAAGTGGGGGTCCACGAAAATTTATCTGGTTTCGATAGTAAAAAACAAAAATGTTGGCTTAGCTTTACCTATCAATGTAGGCAGATAATACACTACTCAAAAAAAAGGGAGCAAAAAAAAATTCCAAGGTTTTCGGTAATTTTTGACAGGCTGTATTTCGGTGAAAAATGGTCGTATTAAGACTTTAAAAAAGCATTTTGAAGCTTTAAGATTCTACTTTTCAGATTTTTTGGCTAAAAATTTTTAGAAGCTACGGTTCTCATGCAATCCTAACTGATAGCGCGAAAAAATAATTTTGCAATTTTGTTTTTTTTTTGTCCACGGGCTTGAAAAAATGTTAGGCCGGCCTATGGATCAGATAGCCTGTTTATTTAGCTTTAGTTTCCTTTTTTTTTTAAACCTCCCTTCATTTTTTTGAGTAGTGTATTTTCAGGTCAGCTTTTTAAGGAAAAATCTATTCCATTTACAAACATTATTTCGGTGGCAGCAGATGGAGCTCCTGCCATATTCGGGCGATATCGTGGGTTCATAAGCCATCTTAAAAGAATTATACCAGGAGTAACTGCAATTCACTGTGCCATTCACCGACAACACCTGGTAGCGGAAAATTTGAGTGATAGATTGCACCAATCGCTTCAATTTGTGATTAAAGCAGTTAACAAAATAAGAAGCAATGCGTTAAATACCCGTTTATTTGCACATTTGTGCGACGAGAATGATAAAGGCTTCCAACGAATGCTCTTACATGCTGAAGTACGCTGGTTCTCGAAAGGTGCATGTTTAACAAGATTTTACTCACTTTTTGAATCAGTTTTAGAGTTTCTGGAAAGTAAAGATCCAGATTTAAAGGAAAACCTGATCAAATTGAAAGCAGACATCGCGTATTTGGCAGATTTGTTCAAAAAATTTAATGAGATTAACTTGCAGTTACAAGGGGACAGCCTAAATTTAATAAAAACAAAAGGTGTAATTTCGGCTTTTCTTGGAAAATTGAAATTTATGAAGCAAAATATTAGTCGGCGCAAATTCTCCCAGTTTCCAAACTTGTCACAGGCAGAATGTCTTGATGAGGATATTCAGACATACGTTCAACATTTAAATGCCGTGCATGATGACTTTAAAGATAGATCTGAAGATATTCTGACGATGGAAATACCACCATGGATCATAAATCCATTTGATGAAATGGAAGTGGCGAATGTGGTATTACAAGAGGAGCTACTAGAGCTTAGCACCAATGAGGAGCTGAAGGTGAAATTTAAAAAAGGCTATCAAACATTTTGGCTGCAGGCAGAAATACCCGAAAAATATCCTGGGCTGTGGGAAATTGCGAGAAAACTTTTGATAGCGTTTCCCTCGTCATACCTTGTCGAAAAAAGTTTTAGTGTCGTTACAAACCTATTAACAAAAAAAAAGGAGCAGATTGAACATCACAGAACGGGGAGATTTGCGGTTATTCCTCACAAAACTGAAGCCTAATATTCAATCCATCAAGTACATCCCTCCCATTTAAATTATTTTTTTTTAATTGTTGATTTGCATTGTTGAAGTTACGTTACGTTATTCATGTTTAATTTTAATTCTATTAAGTCTGTAATCATATCATATTTTAATAAATAGAACACAAGAAAATATACTATTTTTCTTTTTATTTTTACCACTCCGAATTTAGGGTTGGAACTCAGCCGCGACGCAAATTTCCATCGTTAGATCTAATTTTCACATTTTTTGACGAGTTTTGGGAATATGGTAGAAATGTAGCAGCAGGAGGTCCACCGAAGTGGTCTACGAGAAAAAAAAAGTTTGGGAACCTCTGATATAAAGGATTACTAATTCCTTAGTTAATATTATAGCACTGGCAGTTCTATAAATATTGCAAAATACGAATTTTGAATGTAGAACCTAATGAGTTAACAGCACACTGAATTTATAACCGGCCATTCCAATAATTAATCTTTTAATTAATAAACCTTTCGAACTTTCGAGCTATTTTTAGCAATTAAATATCGTGATTTAGTAATTTTTTCTAAATGAACTTATAAAACGTTCAACTTTGTTATACTTTTCTAAATCACGACATTGTTATCTAACAATAAAAGGTTGTTCTTAAACTTTATTAAACGCAGCAAGATTCGCACGAAAGTTACCATCATTACTGAAGAAGAGAGTCTAGGAAGCGATTTGCTTCAAATGAATGTATCCTGTTACCTCGTTTTTTCCGATATAGACGGATAGTAGTAATTGGTTTATAAAAACGAGACGTTCTTTCGTAAAGGGATCCCAATCGGAGATATTCTCGTTCTTACGTATAATAATCTAATTTATCGTAAGCAAGGATCGTTTATTGAGACCGCAACAATTAATCACAATTATAGAAATAAGTTATTAGCTAGGCATGCATGTGTACATGTACCATCTGCGTATGATATTAATGAAATCAATTCACTTGAATGTAATCGCAGTATGTAGTATGTATTAATAAAACCATTGTTTCTAATCAGTTGTGTGTTCCTGGAAGCGTAAGATTTTCATTTCTAATGGCGTACACTTAGTAATGGTAAAACAATTACAAGAATCTTTCCTTTTCATTATAAAAATATTGAATACAATATTAGTAGGCAGTAGTAATTAGTGACAAAGTTCACTACATTCGTATATGGTAAGGTAATATTTTAAAGATCACGTCAAAGATAAGTGTTGTGTGAATTGTACTGAAGGTAACACTTATCTATGTTAATTATTAATTGAAATATGTATACGTATAAGTAACTCGCAAGGTATAGGAACATATAGAGCTAAAGTCTAGTACACTTATATACATACATTTTCTGTACTTCCTGTAATTATGAAATACACGTATAGAAACAATATGCACATTATAAATATATTCTTGGAATCAATTCTTAATACGTATGTACATCTTAAATATCTTACCTTTCAAATTAGTCGAGATATGCAGCAAATATGACGTCAGCTTTTATTTAAGCAGCTTCTTAACCCTTACAGGCTCAAAGGTGTATTTTTGATACCCCAGGGTCATTCCATATCAGTTCATCCAGGTAATGACACCCAAGGTCTCCGATTTTTATAAACATTTTTTATTTGATCTATTTATTTGACCATCCTAATTAACCATATTAAATTTTATTTGAATATCTTGAATACTTTTTGAGATATGAATTTTCAAAAATTCCTAAAACTGCCTATAACGAGCGTTTTTTAGTTTCATCATTACGTTCCGGTTCTGACTGGGGCAATTATCTGACCATATAACCAAATGTTCAATTTCAAATTTAGCAATAACAATTTCTGTCCACTTAACTAGTGCTGAGATAAGTTCGTGACTGCCCCTTCCTGTAAATAAAATCTTTCATTGTAATTACTGTGGTTGACATAGTCGAACGATGTGTACACAGGATTTTGAAGCCAAAAAATATAAACATTCTGAATGCACACTCTATACATATTGCCTGAATGAGTTATTATTGATCCGCTCTGCACTAGCTTTCTAAAAGTACGCAGAATGAATAAATATAAGAATTATTACATGAATGCATCCTAATAATATTGCTACCACGTATAGTGCGACGGTTGAATGACTTTTCGTATATATTTGTAAACCACCTGCTAAAACTGAATCGCGCAACTTCGCATTACACTTTGTTGAACACCTGCCCGCTCTTGCTAAGTGCACCCTTCTTACTTCGTTCATGCAACCTCCTCCCGAAATAGATGAACAATGTGTCTTCACTCCGTACAGTTTATATACTCTTCATTAGATATCGTGTAGTCTTGGAAAAATTGCACGTTATTGAAGCAATGTCACGTGAACTTTTTTTACCTGCTGGATTGCCAAATATTGATCAGTATGCTTAAAGTTTTGATAGAAGAAGAAAATTAAGTTACTGGGTCTAATGGGAAGCAAGTTTGACTAAAATATATGTATAAAAAGACAGTGCCAAACAGAAGTTTTAGGATACAATTCGAGAAAAACCGTAAAAAGGTGCACATGCAGCTGACGACAGCTATAAATCAAAATATGAGTAAACCAAAAGCTATATAACTTTCTAACACTTGATTAATTGTGGATGAGAATTTTGGATCGTAGCAATACCAACTATTTAATCAATAAAAACCAACTTACTTTAATACAATTTTTCTACTTTTAAAAAGAACCCTAGCCCAATCAATAATCAAAAGATTTTCTCTATAAAATGTGCTCTATAAAGGAGCTTTTATGAGATACCTCTTGACATTAAACTGTTGGTCTGTACTTCCTGCCTTAGGCCTATTTTGATATATAGTGCTTTGGCTTGGTCGATCGCTGCTTCGAGTTATGTGAACCAGTTTGAAGTTACCCAAAATAAAATGTGCGGGTGATTACGATATTACCTTGGTACATCCAAAATACTCAACTTCGTGACGATTTATGCATTCCTAGCATCGTTGAACATCTGTGCGATATTGGAGGATATTGAGCCGGGCGGGAAACCCAGTGAATCCGTTGATAGTACGTGTTCTGGAGGTTTAACATTGTCTTCCTCCTAGAAGCAGAATATGTGTTGAAAGCTACTTTTGAAAATTTCAGCCATGTTGGACGCTCAGGTGTTGTTTAGCAGTCGTTTGTGTCAGTCGATGTTAGTGTTTCTGTGAAAATGGAAAAAATTCAATATTGAGCCGTTTTTAAGTTCTTGCATTTGAAAGGCAATACGCTTACGTAAATTAACGCCGAGATGGACCCAGTTTATGGTAACTCTGCGCCATCATTCACCACAGTGAAATTTTGGGCAGCTGAATTTAAACGTGGTCATACTAGCTTGGTTAACGACGAACATTCGGGACGGCCAAAAACTGCAACTACTACCGATAACATCGGAAAGTTCACCAAATGGTACTAGACGACCATCGAATTAAGGTTGGAGATAGGAGTGCTGTGAGCATCTCGAGAGAAAGTGTGTGTCATGCAGTGACTAAAGATTTCAGCATGAAAAAGCTAACCGCGCGTTGCGTGCCGCGTTTGCTCACTTAGGACGAAAAACACATTCGAATGAACATTTCCAAAGCCCTCTTGCAATTTAAGCGAAACAAGTTGGAGTTTTGGCGTCGATTAATATCTGTAGACGAAACAGTGTTCGCCATGGTAAACATTCACAAATTGGGGTTAGATTTGTTAGACTACGCACCCTATTCACTAGATCAGAAAATTACTTTTTCTAGGCTGAAAGTGTCGCTGGGAAGACGGAGATTTCCATCGAATGAGGAGGTTGTTACATTCGGAAATGCCTATTTTGCAGAAGAAAATGCCAACTACTATTTGGACGGATTAAAGCGCTGACAGCATCGCTGGAAAAAGTATATAGGCTTAAGGAAATATGTTGAGAAAAATAGAAAAAATAAGAAATTTGCTGCTGCCTTAAATGCCGTGAAATGGTTATCCTGTCAAACAAGCATATGAAATATATTTTGTTATTTTTCTAAAAAGTACTTTGCGGTATGAAGTTATTAATATTTCAGTCTGGGTCAGCCAGAACAGCGGGCCAGTCCGACTCATTAGCATATCTAGTACGCATAGTTTGTTATTTTAGTACTGTAGCTAGATGACCAGTAGGGTTTTCATTCTTATTTAAAAATAAGGTCTCTTGATGGTTTTAGTAACTTGTTGCTAGCAAGCACAGGTCTATGTTATTTTTCTTTGATGTGGTCGTTGTCAGCTTGTCTATGATGTCGTAAAGACGCTGCTTCACTATGAAGTTTAATTCCATACAATTTTGTTTGAATGGTTAGCCATAGTTACAGTTACAGTGATAATAGCTGATAGCTCAATTTGTAAATATGGTTTCAATAGTAGATCACTTTTAGAATACTAACATCCCAATTGCTACCACTGTAAATATATTTGCGGTTCAACCCAATTTAAATTACGTACCTACTTCAGTCTTGTGTATCGTAATTTGCGCTTCCACATCCGGGAATGGTGCTGGAATCATCTGTAAAAATAATCAGCGTTCTGCTATTTTTGTTGCATAGTTTGTGGTGGAAATCTAATATATACTACGTACGTTGAATACGAAATCTGCCGTGGTGATAAAAGGCTTCAGCTAAAATGAGTGAATTCTTTTTACAGTCTTTTTATGAAAAATCAAGATTATCTAATTTGTGCATTAAATGTTCTATATTTGCAGTTAATAGGGTTCTAGATCCTTAATTGTGTGTGCATTGATTTTATATCAACTTCTTTTTGTCTTTATACTTCAGATGTCCTGTCGAATCCTTGCAAATTACAGCGAAAATCTGTTGTTTAACAATAAAAAAATAATTTAACTTAGTGCTTTTTATCTTAGCCTGTTCCTAGTTGTCAAATCGGATTAACAGGATATATATTTGTCAAAATCAAAATAGTGAGTATTTAAAATCGCTTTTTCGAAAAATACAGTGTTAGTGTTAACTTTGACGTTCTAAGCAAACATTGCCATTTGAATCAATTGACAAACAACTTCGTTTTAATTGAATCTTGCAGAAAAGGACGGAAACTAATAAGTGGAACGTATCGTAGGAGAGTATTAAGTTTTATGCAAGTAAACTTTTGCAGGATTAACTTATACGGAGGGTCGTTTTCTATGTTTTTCCTTGCTTTAAATGCATTTCAAAGATACAGATTCAGTTTTGCTTTACATTTCAGCTTTTTGTAGGATATAACAGTAATCATGTCTATGACATATATTTGCCATTTGGTGATGAATTCTTCGGCCGTTGCGCGTATATTCATTTTAACATCAAAGAATCCATTGAAATTGTGTGGTTTTGGGAGAGAGGTAAACCTTATTAACAAGAAAAGGAAAAAATCAATCAAACAAATAAAACCTTTTGCATGCTTTAGATTAGGGAGTTGAAATTTGATATGGTAATACAGAGCAACGACACGGTGCATTGAAAAACCATTATGTAGTCTTCAGATCTTGTATATCAATTTTAATTAGTTAGTTATTAAGCCTTTTAGTGTAGCCGCTTCAGTTATTATATTTAAAATTCGTGTCTGGCTTTATAAAACAATCAGATTACGTTTAGACAGCACAATGTGTTCGTAATCTCACTCAAGTCAAATAACTTGAAAATACTTAAATTTTTGTCTTAAATTTATCGCTAATATGCCACAGTTAAAAAACCATATCTTTGGCGATATTAAATTACTATGTGATATCGTGCATGGCGAAAAACGGTGTATTTTAATTCCGCTACTATACGCATTCACCCCTTGTTGGTTTCGCACCAGCAACGCCATTAGGAAATTTGGTAAGATCACGTTACGGAAGTCTTATAAATTCTCATTTATTTTCTAATTGGATACTTGATGACTGTTTTCTGATGAGGAATTTGAAAAATCAATACCGTTGGGGCCGTTGTTATATTGCGCATCAAGAGGCGAGAACAATGCAGCTGAAATAAAATTGGAATCAGATATAGCGAAAACTTTATGGCGTGTATAAAATGATTACAAATTCAATAAATGCTTTTCTTTGCAATGCCGTAGCATTTACCGAAAGGAATTCATAATGACTGGAGGAAGGTATTCAGAAATGCATTAGCAACGAGTAGTTTTCGATCCAAAAATGCAAGTAAAGTTTTACGATTATTCTTTCAAGCAGAAAACTCGGTTACTAAGTTTATATTCTAAGCACAGAGCTGCAGATTTTGATAGAGAAAATGCAGTTGGCTACATAAAGTGACGAAACAAAAACGTCGGAGAAAATGGTTGCCGCGGCTACTTTTTTATTTTTTATTTTTTGCCTCCATCCCGTCACCTGCCCCAGCAATCAAGCATTCAATTGCTGGAGTAATAATGCGTAATCCCTATTAGCCCCGCTTACGGTCTCCAACTTTATTTTAATCAAATTGCCTCAACTGCAATTGCATCAACCCTTTAGTGGGCTTGTCTGTGGCATAAAATATTTCCATTTAATAGAGATATAAGATCGGGCAAGGTGTCCTCGAAAATCGTTTGCAGAATCCTAAAAGGTACATTTTTTAAAACTATCCCTAGTAAACCACCATATAAGTAATCTCCCCCAAACCATATTTTTTTTAATTGCATCCCTCGACTTTTTGACTTTATGGCTGAAGAACAAGCTTGGAATACAACGGTATAATCTAAAATTGCATTCAAAAAGTATTTAATACAAAATGATTAGATCAATAATAAATAACAAACAAATTCTTACAAGAAATTAAACAAATATTAAATACATTAATAATTCATAAAATTAATCATTTACAGATATTATTCAAAATGACTTCGACCATTAATTCCCTGGAAGTTGCTGCTGTGATCATATTTATTGTAACGGAATTACACGCCGAACCTTCAGTTTCAAATCGGCTAAGTTCGTAGGCGGAGTAGAATACACAACTTCTTTCAAATACCCCCAGTAAGTCGAAGATAATGTTGCTGGAGTAAATTACTGCAATAGAATGATGGCATTAATAAATAGACAACTAGATTTTTTTACAAAAAATATTATGGACAGATGAATGCACATTTACAAGAGATGGTTGTTTTAACATTCACAATACGCATTTTTGGACAGACGAAAATCCTCATGCAATTCATGAATTTGGACAACAACGTAAATTCTCTGTTCATGTTTGGTTCGGAATTATAAATTTGCAGGTTATTGGTCCAATATTTATTCAAAATAGATTAAATGCTGAAGGCTACATAAATGTCTTAGAAGAAATGTTAGACAATTTACCTGCGGCGGGCCATTCAAAATCGGTGGTGAGGCCTGTAGTCGTCGGGCATTGTGTTGCTGCACGACAATGCCCGTCCCCATGTTGCTGCAACAACACGCCAATTGCTCCAGCAGTTTCGCTGGGAAGTCTTCGATCACCCACCCTACAGCCCCGATCTAGCACCGTCGGATTACCACCTTTTTACAAAATTGAAAGATTTTCTAGACCGAAAACATTTCCGCAGCGATGACGCCCTCAAAACAGTGGCCACTACATTTCTCGCCACACTGGTGGTAGAGGATTACGACATCGGGATAAAAAATCTCATCTCACGATACGACAAGTGTCTTAATTTACGAGGTGATTATGTAGAAAGGTAATGTATAGTACATGTATATGTGTAATAAAAAATTTGTTCAGATATCTCTATTGGTTGCGATTTAATTGGCAAATGGGTACTAGTTTCCCGGTGAGTCTCGTATGTATGATTCTGATTTGATTTTGAGTACATTGCGCGATTGGAGATATGCCTGCCCAACCAAGAAAAAAATTAAATGTGAGTTTTGATTTCGTGCAGTTTTACAACTTACTCTGTAATTATTCAATAAACGATGAATATGGATTTACCTTAGCATTTCTAGCGACTTGTCGTATACATGTTTTATCTTCAATCAAGACATCAGCACGAATCATTGTTTGCGTTTAATCTATATCAGACGTTTAACATGGTTTTTGAGCATTCATTAGACCACTACATTTTAAAGCTAAGCGCATCTTTCAGAAATTTAGTAACCAATCTACATACCGATTTCACATAAGAAGTAACCCCCTAATTGTTCTGAACAGTATACATATGACAGAAATTTAAATCAAAATAAAGTGACGTTAATAGCTACTTACAAAAGTAAAAGGAAAACATATACACTGTTTATCGCCACCAGGTACTACAAATTGCTGTACATTCCAGCAGCCTTATGCATCGCAGTAAATTGATATTAATTATGTGTAAAATTGTTACCTTTGCAGCAAAGATATTTGCCATTCAATGACACATTTAGGCAGTGAACGTTATCGGTTTTAGATTTCAAATTATTACATATCATAGCAAGTTTTGATTGGACAACGGTCCGTTTAATAATCCAAAATCGCAACATCCTTGAACACATCAAAAACTGGTTCCAAATAGAATATACGTTTTTACTGATTTATCATATCAGATATGCATGTAGGTTAATTAATTCGTTAATGTAAACGGTTTAATGTGGATGCTGAGATAGTTGCAACAATTAGAAATCATCAATTAAAGTAATTTTTGTCGAATAACAATTAATTATATAACGGCGTTATTTCTATACGGACTCCATTATCATCTGTTACGAAATTGGTAGCAATATGAAGTGAACGTGTACGTCGTTACGCTGACGGTACAATTCAGTTGCTTAAATGAGTGCACTGGAAACACTCGTTCTACAAATATGATTTTCAGAATATGTAATGACGCTTTACTTAATTGTATAGCGTGAATATTGTGTAACACTGCACAGTGTGCGATTACAGAAATGTATCGCATTCTATCGTTTAGAGGTAAATAATTTAATGTGATTTCTCTCGGGGTATTTTGCACGTACTGATTCGAAAGAGCAATACGCTAGATTTGTTTATGTTTCTGCGCAAATTGAAAGGTTTGATGAATTGTATATTACAGTAACTTTAGAAAAGATCAACGAACCGTACTTAATGCACATAGCATGTATGTGTGTACAGAATTGCTATAAAAATAAACAATAGCTCGAGTTACGGTGCCAATTAACTATTCTGTCCTTCGAAGTAATAAGTGCAGTAATAAAGACATATTTTAAGAGAAAAGGAAATCTGAGAATAGAATTTGCATCATTAAAGATACTACAGGTATCTACTTATAACCAAAGTTATCTGATTGAAAGTTAATTTCTATTCTTTAATTTAATTGATTATTCGGACAGAAACAAATTGATTTAATTATACGCAAGCTTTTTCCTTCAGTTTTTGCGATACATGTACTATATATTTCCTATGCTCCGTTGGTGTTGTCACCCACTTCTGAAATAACCCAGCGCAGATACAAAGGGCGATACACGAACATCAATGGAGGTCACATTTGTCTGCCAGTAGGTCGAGTGCGGCGTACATATTTGACGAAGAGGTGACGTTTGCTACCATGATCCAACTGCTATCCTGCTGTTTAAAGAACGTATTGCCAATTCTGGGGAACGCTTGCGAGAGAGTGCTGACTCTAGAAACACCACCGATGTTTAAGAAATCTGAGTACTGGATCTAGCTGCGCCCACTGTTTAACTGATTTGAAGATTGCAGACAAAACGTTAACGCGTCTACTGACAACACTGAAGCAACCAATAACGTCGAATGTGTTCTTAACCTGCTACTGAGCTCCATTTTTAGTCTCTGAAACAAATAACATCAACGCATTGTGGCTGAAAAGCCACAATAGCAATCATAATAACCCATGATCGGGGCATGGCGCAGAATCCGACCGTCTGCATCTGCACTTTATGGTAAAATCAGAATTAACCTATGGTCCCAAAGTTTTCGGAAAACTTGTAGATACTGACAACTTGTTCAAAACTGTTTTGCTTTTTAAAATAATTGTTACAACAATCAATAATAGTGAGCTACTTTCTTCGACGGTCCTCGGTTCTTCTGGCTTGTCCCATCCTTCTCTGAACAACAGCAGGGTCAATTTCTCTAATTTTTTTTTTAATGTGACGTCTTAATTGGTCTTCATTTCCTGCTTCCCATCCATTGTCGTGCACTTTTCTGGCCAATATTGACCAAAAGCGTTCTATTGGCCGTAGGATTGTTTAATTTAGGCACAAAGTTTATGTTGTTTGTGTTATACCAGTCTCTAGTTACTCTTGCATAATAACATGAAGTTACATCAGGCTAAAATATTATATCATCATTGGCATGATGTATATTTAAAAACTGAAGCACTTTAGAGAGGCATCTTTCAATATATAGTTCTGCAGTTACGGCTTCTCCTCGAACACGGCCAATGCACGGCTGCGAAATAAATCCAGCCTCAGAAATGGCACACCACACTAAAATTGTGTCCTCAAATTTGGATTTACCATTGAATTTGACATTGTCTGCTGCGTTTTCTATGTCGTCGGTATAAAAACCGTCGTTTCCCTTCATCTCTGAATGGGACAAAGTAAAATATTCCTCATCATTCACAACAATCAGTTTATTGACAAAATGAATGCGCCGAGAGCACGACAATATCTAGAAATTAGTCGCGGTATATTTTGGTGCCTTTCTTCGTTTTCGAAACACCACATTATTTCGTGGTTTTTAAAACACAAAATCTTTGAGCTAATTTTCGCTGTGAAACTCCAACTCTGTCTTTCACGGCTTCAATCAGTCTTTCGGCCCCACCTGGCTTAAAATTCTTGGTTGACCACTTTTGGTCAAATTAACGCATGATATACCTTCTTCACGTTCCTTTATGGTTTGATAAATTGTTGATACAGAAATATTTTGTTCTCGATAAATGGCCACTATATAAGGCTTGGACCCTCGCCCAAGTAGATTGTAAATTCCTTTACGAATATCTAGCTTGTAAGACATTTTGCTGAACCAGATCACAAAAATTAACCTGTCATAATTAGAACAGGGTATTTATGACATTTCACTTCCAGCAACGACTTGATTAAACTCCGTTTGGTACAATTACAAACCATTTGAAAATTTTCCGAAAACTTTGCGACCATACATTATCACTCACGAAAATTTCTTAAAAGGATGAGATGTCACTTTCACTTGTCCAAACAAGCGGACAACTCTAAGATGCTTAAGACTGTCCAGGAAGAACCTTGCATGATTGTAGAGTTTCTAACTAGATATTACCGGTTCAACAAACACCTCGTGGGTGGGATTAGAAAACTATCATGTAGGGGCTGACTCTAAAACTGCCTAATGCTGGTGTCAATAAGAAGGACCATGTTAGGTGAGGAGTCGTTTCGTCTAGTCACCATTAAGGCGATTCCTCTAGGTAACGCCCTGACCTATGCCAAGGCAATGGTTGATGGGTTGACAGCCTGGAGGATTGGGCAATATAGAAAGGATTTTTGAGACTTTTATTTTACAAGAAAACAATTTTGAGATGAACTTTAGAAAAGACGTTTTGAAAATCTTTCATGTTACTTGAATGAAAGGGCAATTTAGGATATCCCCTTTTATTTATCTATCCATGTGATGTCTGGCGCAACAAAGGGTAGTCATTTGGGACCAATTTTATTTTTATTAATTATTAATGACATCAACCACTGCCTAAATTATTCAAGATTTCTTCTTTTCGCAGACGATCTAAAGCTGTTCTCTTCTATCCGTTCTACTTCTGACTGTTGTAAACTTCAAGCTGATTGGCAGTATTTCCACTTGGTGCAACATTAAACATTACCAAATGTAAAACGATCACCTTTACCAGGAAAAAGAAGAACATCATTAGTTATCCTTACACAATCAATGACAATATTCTTGATCGCGTAGACCATATAAAGGATCTAGGTATACTGTTCGATGTTTCTTTAAGATTCCATTTACAGATCGACTATATTACTTGCAGAGCTGTTAAACTTTGCGGATTCATCAAACGTTAAACTAGTAATTTCATAAACATTATAGGAATAATTGAAACGTAAAGCCATCACCTATCCACCATCCATGGACGCGCGTTTCAATGTTATACATCTCGTCAGCATGGCTTTGTGGAAGGTAATGGCATTTCAATATTTTAAATCGTATATATACGAAGTAGATGTTTACATGTATGCATGAGGAAATCTAATTAGATATCCTCATTTGTACATTTTTGTCGAGTAAGTTACTGCAAACGCCTCTACAGAACTGAACAAATCGTATTGTTCCAAATTCTGACGCGACAGTAGCCCCGACTACTGGCTTAAACCGCCATGGTTAATTAATTAATTGAAACGTAAAGCCATCACCTATTCACCATCCATGGACGCGCGTTTCGATGTTATACATCTCGTCAGCATGGCTTTGTGGAAGGTAATGGCATTTCAATATTTTAAATCGTATATATACGATTTAAAATTGGAATAATTTCTCTCTTTCATAGCTTAGTGCGACCCATCTTTGAGTACTGTTTTACTGTTTGGAGCCCCTACACAACATTTCAGTTGGATAAGATCGAAAGAGTGCAGCGAAAATGTGTTAATTTTATTTTATTTAAACTTAATATTGATTTGTCTTCATTGTCGTCTAGACGTAAGATCTCTTTGTTGAAATTGGATTACAAGTGTATACATTGTAATTTGGATTGTTCTGAATTGCTCTCCTACTTTTCTTTCCGAATTCCTATGGCTATGATAATCCATTGAATTTGCTAAATTCAGTGGCAAAATAATTTAATGCACTTCCAATTAACATAGACATTTTCAATTTAACGTACGCACAATTTGTTACATGAATAAAATTGTTGAATTTGTAACATTAATTTTTTAACAATTTCCCTGAAATAAAACATTTCAATACGTACAACAAATATATCGGCATCTACTTTGTAGTTAATCTGTTGCACCAGAAAAGCAAAAAAGAAAGCAATGTTAGCACTAACTATCATTCTCAGGTTCAATGAACTTTATTCATTTGAAATAAATAACTTTATAAATACAGGAATTAACATTGCCTTTTAGATGTTACTAAAAACTCCAATTCACTCAATCATTAATTCGAGTAATCCTTCTTTTTGATGATTTCCACATGTTTAAGTAACAAACATGCTGCACATGATAGTCCCAGCAGCATTGAACGGTAGCGTCCACGTCATTTCCAACCAGCCGGTATGTGTAAACGTTAAAACGAAAGAGCCGGGAAACCAAATCCCATTGAACATAATCGTGTGAACAAACAACTTTATTGGTCAATTATCCTTACATATCAACTTATTCCTGTAATGCTTATATTTGTCGTTACATATACAAAAAAAAGGTACCATATAAGGTACTAAATTGCACAAAATCGTTGTTATTGTCCAGAAAAGGAAATAAAATAATCTCATTCCTCGCGGTGAAATTATAAAAAACGCCTATAGATGGTAAAATATGTACGTCATAGTGACATTCATATACGTTATGTAGAAACGCGCGCTGACGAGATGTCTGAGTGAATGTCTTGTCTGCACTTTCATTTTCTAATGATTACCGGTCGTGCAATAACGCGTTGCGAGATTCGCAATCTAGGTGAGAAGGCACACTTCCTTATTTTTTCCTTGACGAAATTTTAGGTTAAGGCTATGCATGAATGGTATTTTGTCATACCTACGCTACAGAAAGGAAATTTTATAATGAATATGAGACTCCTTCTTTTTTACCGAAACAGATATGTGTAATAAATCAGCTCAACACACTATATGTATATACATGTATATATTTGTCCGGTCGTTATATGACTAAGTAGGTTATGCAAACATTTGCAAACTCTATTTTCATCAAGCGAATAGATATGTATATAAATAAATGAGGTTTAGATTATGAATGCGTAAGGAACAGAGTCTGCGAATTACAAAATATCGACGATGATGTTTGGTGAAGTTCATTAGAAAGTTGAAAATTGCTTTTAGTTTTTGTAAGAAACAAAACGCTTGCTAAAAATGTCGTTCCATCAGATCTAAGCATACTGTAAACGATAACATTAACGATGACATACTAATAGAATATATTGCGCGAAACATGGTATAGATTACTTTTTATATTCAATTTCTTTATACCTTATATGTAAGTAATAACCTTCGCTATTTATGTTTACTGTTTACTTAAAAAAGGAGAGTAATAGCAATAAAAAACAAATTTTTAGATGCCATAGACGTAACTTAAAACAGTAATAAAAGCTTCTACAACAAGCTTTAACACTTCAATCAAAAAGAAGGAAAGGAAATATTGAAAGATGAACATACTATTATCACTTTGGTCACTGCGACTTCAATAGGATTGTTGTAACATTGCTCTTAATGAACCTTACTACCATTGAATCTTCCTCTTTCAATTCAGTAGGTATTAGAGATGGACTATTGTAATGCTGATGACAATTAATGGCAAAACATACATAGAATGTATTCTGCCGTCCCCAGATCTTCTTGGCATAGACGGCAGAACTGATTTTCAGCATTCCTTAGTTTATGCAAATGATATTTTAGGGTATGTTAATAACTCTGCCAGTATTCGCAGTATTTCGCCTGATTTTGTCCTGGTATGCTTTTCCAGTATGAGACCTCTTGCTTTTCCTCCTATTTCCTAATTTCCTGTTTCAGATAGCTCTTTTGTGGACCACAGCAAAGGTGTCGACCAAGGATAAGCTTATTTGCTGCTTTATTGGTCAGCTCATGGGCCGTTTCACTTCCCTCGTTCCCTTGCTGCCATAGGACCCATCGTAAAGTAACAATTTTTGCGTCCTATTTGTCTTAGATTCTGTACATATTAATGTATCAGGTCAGATTTTTATGTATAGACTTTGAGAACCTTTAGTTCTGTCTGACTGTATGTGAAAATATTTATCGTGTACCTTTCTTCAAGTTCTTTTTTTAAGCGAAAATCGACTTGAAATGTGTTAGCTTGGAGCCTCGTAGGCACTCTTAGGTAGCCGTTAAATCCACTAATGGCCCGCCTATTCCCACTTCTATTCTCGAACCACTTGTGTGCCACGCTAAAATTGTTCTTTTAAGTTAAAATTCGCAGATTGCTCATTTAGCCCAGTACAATTATCAATAACTATCTTGCAAAGTTGATCAAAATTGTATTACAACGGAATCGTGTCGTTTGCAATGTGTATGTAACAGTTTGTGTTGAAATCTTCACAGATTTCAAGGCGACTTCTAAGATCTCCAGGCCTTAATCCCAAAGATTAATTTATTCGTCTTTTTTTACAGTTACTATCGATTTTGTTAACATATGTATCCCTGGATTATATATTGAAGTCCACTTCTGAAACTTTTTGAAACACCATATCTAGCAATGGTTGCTTATTTAGGCTTCCCAGCAAATCTTGTAAACTTTCCTATTAAGTAGTGACCAAAATTCTCCCAACTTCGGAAGACATCTACGGAAGTAAAATCTGCATTGGTTTAACTCATTTGACATATGGTGTTGACTTTCCGGGTTCTGAAATAGGGCACTATAGTAACACTAACTCTTTTTGGCTTGAACTTAACCTCCTCTGAACAATTTCTTAAATTGGTAGATTTCCAAATTCGGCAATGTGAAATAGTTTTCATCGCCTATTACAAACAGTAAAGGTGACGACACAATCTGCACTATACAAGCATTTGCTATAACAACACCACAGTTCTTTCATCCATTACAATCACTCCGTTTTCTAACAAAATGATGAAACCTTAATGCTGTGCAGTGTCAGGATGCACTTGAGTTGGATTGCTGCACATTTTCGATACTTTCTCCTTCTTTGATATTTTACAACAGTTTTTGATATTTTTGATAGATTTCATTATTTTTTTTTAAATTTTGCTCCCACATGATAAAATCACAAAGAATTTCTCCTAGATCCTTTCAATTTCATCAAAAACACCTGATTTAGTATTAACATTTGCTGTTGGAATCACTCATGTTACAATAAAAGCTAATTCTTGTGCTTGGAAGTCGTTTTGCTTTAATAAGGAAGCAAACATTGTTTTTAACTTAGATTAGACTCGTTTCATTTTTAAAAATAACTTTGAGAATTGTATCTGGTACATATCCAATAATATTATATATCTATCATTAACTTATGATACAAATTAATTATTATACATTTGTGATATAAAATACTTCAATTAAAATTGAAGCACTTTCAATGTCAAAAAAGAAAAGAAACCTGTTATTGATTAATTACATTGCCTCAGAGCTAATTATTTCATTACCCTGACAAGGAAAGTAAAGGTTAGGTCTCATGGGATATTACGGAGGTGAAATAACATCAACGATATTATCACATTTCAATCAGTAAATGAACAATGGTAGATTGATAATTATTGGCCGGTACTATTAGGTCAATAGGATTTCCTACAATCAGAGTATAATGAATGGGCACGTAGAGCAAACTCAATTTAAAAAAATAATAAAGATCACGGAAAATTGTTTCCTTGCAGTATGAAATCATAATCCATCTGTTTTTAGTATAAAGTCAATGCAGCAGTTAAAACAGAGCAGTAAAACATAATACTTTACTTAAATAGATTGCATTACAATGTGTAAAATAAATGTAATAATTCAATTCAGAAAACCTTAAAATTCTTTTTTTTTTATTTTTCTTCCTGTGGCGGTAATGTCAGTGTTGGCTTCCAAATTTACAAATAATGGAAGTTATTTATAGCTCTTTTAATTTGACCTTCCTAATTAAAACCTCCCCAATGTAATCGATCGATTTCTAGTTAAGTGAAAATAATGGCAGTCCTGAATAATTTATTTTATCAGCAATTCATTATTTAACTTAACAGAAGGCGTGAAACTTTACCAGTCCGCATATACAGTGCGGGCCAAAAGTGCCCTCCCCCCTATGCTAACTTTTGAATGACATAAGCTAACTACTAACTAACTAACTTTTGCCGTTATCAGCATTTGAATCGTATTTCCGGTTTCACCGGAAGTAACGTCAACTTTCTTTTTTTAAATAGAACATCCTGTATATTTTTACGCGTTTAGAAAGATAATCGACAGAGGAACCCAACAATATCACATATGTTATACTTTAACTTAAGAAATATGACGATATGACGCAATATAGGCTTTGGTAACCTGTTTTTGTTCTTACGCAGAGATGGCTAGAAAAGAGCGCCAAATTGTTTCTCGTTACACCAGACTGACCTAAAGAGCTCGTTGCTAAGCAAAGTAATCTAACAATTGCCAAACTGTCAAATCTCAATTCCAAAAGCTTAATTATTCATGTTGTTTACTGTTATTATATCCTGCATTTGTCATATGTTCCTTCTTTGTTTTCGTTATTATTTTCTCTCATTTTACCTTGTTCTGTTAATTGTTGTTATTTCTTTACTTTATCGAACTTTATTGCAACTAATTAATTATGGTAAATTTGTTTAAATATGTTTTTGATAGACAGTATGTCTGTTTTTTAGGCTTTTTGTGTTGTTACTTTTATGATAGTTTCGGCACGAACCATGCAAAATTGCTGGGTCAATTTTAATATTATGTAAATCTGGCAACAATTATCACCTTATTTGCCATGGTTGCGCGACAAATTGTACAATAATTTAAATCATATTATCTTCTGTTAAAGCAGTTCGTCCTGTAAATTTTATACTATTTACGCCTATTTAGCGCAAAGTTATAATATTTCCGGCTGTACAAGAGCAGTGTTTCACTTTGTGTAGTTGTTGCCAAATTTACCGGATATTAAAATTAGGTACTTGGTGGTTATCTTATGTGATCCATGCGGAGGCCATTGTTACATCAACAACAGCAAAAATTGAAACTTAAGCACATTGCTTGTCAAAAACTAACAAATTTAAACAAACCTACCACAATTAATGAATACAGTAAAGTTTGATAAAGTAAAGGAGAAACAACAATTAACAAACCAAGTTAAAATGAGATAAAATAATAACGAGCACAAAGAACGAAAGTATGACAAATGCAGGTTATAATAACAATAAATAACAAAAATAATTTACGCTTTTGGAATTAAGATTTGACAGTTTGGCAATAGCATATGTGGTGTTGTTGGGTTCGTCTTTCGATTACCTTTTCCAAAAACGTCAAAATATTCAGGGTGTTCTATTTAAAAACAGAAAGTTGACGTCACTTCCGGTGAAACGGCAAAAGTTAAAAAGAGAAATCGACCTATTTTTTCTAAAAACGCTAGCTTCTGTCGTTCAAAAGCGTGGTACCACCA
Organism: Dynastes maya; assembly: GCA_029619315.2. Classification (NCBI taxonomy): domain Eukaryota; kingdom Metazoa; phylum Arthropoda; class Insecta; order Coleoptera; family Scarabaeidae; genus Dynastes; species Dynastes maya. The sequence continues at coordinate 25,623,833 of JAROYE020000002.1, forward strand.
CCATTTTTTTACTTTAATTATAATAGTATCATTTTTGTCGTCGATTCAGATCGCATATAGACACTGTTACAGTTTAACTAATATAAAATATAAGACTAACAAATAATAAAAAATACTCACGAATGGCAAGCAACACGTAAATGTATATTACGCAATAAATCCATCCAATGTTTTGTAGCACCTCTCGAGCAATAACCTCCTAAGCTTAAGTTTAAAAGTGTTAACATTTCTCGACTGTTGCAAATTTAATGGCAGTTTATTAAATATATCCAGACCTATATATCTTGGTGTCTTTGTGCCTACCTTATACTTTATTTAAGGTAGATTAATTGTTTTTATTTCTGGTGTTAATATTATGTATATACCAGTTCTCATGATGAGCGTGCTCCGAAGAAGGCAAAACCGTTTTTCGAACCAATAAGGTTAGCCACGATTTTGATACTGGGATTCCCAAGGCGTAATCTTAATTGGCTATTTAAAGATGGGAAGTATAATAACTGGCAAACATTATACTAACTTACTGACAAGTAACGCATCCTCCCATTCGTTCGCTAACTAACTGCTAATTTAGACGAATTAGGTTACGAATTACTGCCTTATCCAGCATAATCACCAGATCTGCACGCCGAGAAACGTTTGCTTGTATCAAAGCTCTCCGCCTTAATTCAAGACAATTACTGTTTCAATTATTGGCAATACAATAACTGTTTTAAATCAAAAGAAATATTTTCTTAGCGTTTCCTTCTCCGCTTGAGAGAAGTATATACTTGTAATGAAATAATTGTATTTCTTTGTTTGACATTTATTAACTTGATTCAAGAAAATTTAGCAAAAAATTTGAAGAAAGCGATTCTTAGTATAAGTAAATGGCAATTCTAACACAAAACAATATTTTCTTAGGGATAGAAAATAGTTTTCTTAATTTCAGAAAGCGTTCAGGTATTGTTCATAAACCACTAGTTTCATTTTCTTAAAATAAAGCATGTTTTACTTAGAATTCTTGAAATGCATATTATTAATTGCGCTTACCTTGTTTAAAACAGTACGACACATCCGTACATAATGCCGTAAATTATTCACATTGTTTGTGATTTTAAAATGGCTAAAGTAGAGGTTATCTACAGAACAATGTCCAAACAAAAGTGAACTTAATGTAGAAGTGCACATGAAAAAAGTGCCCAGAAACAATAACCAATATAATGCTAATAGCTCCTGGTATTGATCGAATCGCTCCCGGCAAAAATAATGTGAGAAGAAAAAAGCAGTAACGCTCTCTGCTCCTGCCCACATTGTTCTCCATTTCTCAGTTTATGCTATTAATCTTCAAAACCAGCACTGAAATATTTCCTGGAGCCTCCTAATTGCAAGAGATATAGTCATGCCATCCTAGAAAGTAACGTCAGAGACCGGAATATAGATACCATACTTAATGTAATTTTTTATTACTATTTACCACGTGTACTAATTTAACTATAGTTTTTTTTTAAATATATAATAAATAATAATAAAAAAAGGGATAAATAAACTTAAATATTAACTTATTAATTATTAAACTACATAAAAATAATCCCTATTTAATTACATTATTAAAGAAATAATTTAATTATACTGTAACCTATAAAAAAATCTTTCTCATTAGCTTTAGGCTGTTTTTTTTTCATTATTGTAATTTTTCTTTTATTGGATATCCTTGTAGCTGACCTGATGATGTGTTGTTTAAAGACAAAACCGGTCTCCTAATTTCTCAGAGGAACTTTGTGGTATCTGGACCATCTTTTCATTCCTACCTTTAATACGAATATTTCTTAACTTAAAACTAAATGATTTTCTTGGAAGAAACATTTTTGGATATTCCTGCTTTTTTATAATCTTGAAATAAAAATATTTTCTTGAATGGAGACTGATTTTTGCAAGAAAATCTATTTCCTTGATGCAGGAAACCATTTTTCTGCGTGTGGCTGCGTGTGATCTCTTTTTATTCCCAAACTTGAAAAAGTGGCTCGGTGGAAAGAGGTTCGAGATAAATGAGGAGGTTAGAACCAAAGCGGCTGAAGCATATTTTGACGAGTTTCTGAAACGTTACTTTTTAAATGGTTGAGAAAAATTGGAAAGCCGTTGGAATACCTGTGTAGAATTGCAAGGGAATTATGTTGAAAAGTAAGATGTATTGTTACCCTAAAATACATTTTTCATTAGAAAATCACTCGCCCGTCAAACTGTCCTCATACATGTAAAGCAGAAATTTGGTGATGAAGAGAAGCGTGATAACAAGCCCTTAGCACTTTGTGAATGTTGCACAAATGACGAAAATATATGGTGCATATATTAAAGCAAGTACTTTTAATAATACTAATTACATCCTTAACAGTGGACCAAATGTAAAAAAAGCGTAAATGATTTCTCGTTGAATAAAGTGTGAATTGTAACAGATATTTACAAGTTAACACCTCCAATAAAGACTATCGTAACTCATTTTATTTCACACTTTCGATAAACGATAATTTTCGATAAAATTAAGCATACAAATCTAAGATACTATTAAATATTGCAATTTAATTTCGGCTGTAGTATATTCACTTTATGAAATACTTTTAAATAATTTTATGCGTATCAGTGAGACTCGAATGCTCTGTTGCCATTCACGAAGGCAATAACCCGTTCGTAACTGGACTGACGTGTATGTAAATGTTACGTTCGGAAAACGAAATTAGCTATCGAAAGCCATAGTGGAAAAATCTATAAGTTGGAACATTCACACTTGCTTGCTTTTTGAGAGGAAATTCATTTCCATTGAATATCTCTGAGATAGCCCCCTGACAGGCTTATACAGGTTGGTGCGTGTTTACACACCGTCGCGTCATAGTCGCACATGTGCGAGGCCTACACTATATGTATTACGGCTCGAAGAGTAGTAGTTTTTAGTAGCCAGTCAGACGACGTGACTAGTGTATTGAAATGCCTCAGCTAACAAAAATTGGGTACCAGATGGTCATTAAATTTTTGATAAAAGAAAGGCATACGCCTAATCACATTAAACAACGTTTATACGGCATTTATGGTGATTTATTTCCTTCATTTTCCACTGTAATTTGAAGATTCCTTGAAGATGATGAGCGCCCCGGTCAGCCAATTGAACTGGTAACGCCTCAAAACATCATAATTATTGAAGAAATGGTATTAGCAGATCGCCGTTTGAAAGTGGAGGAATTAGCAGTGATGTCTAACATTTCAGAAACAAGTATTCGTCCAATTCTCCATAACTATTTGGGTATCAATAATTAGTGCAAGATGGGTACCAAATCTTATTTCTGCTCTTCAACGTGAGCGTCGGGTCGAATGTGCGCGCTCGTTTTTAAAAATGTGTGGAGACGACCCGAAACCGATGGAATGGCGACGACCCGATGAACCTCGGCCTAGAAAGGCAAAAGTCGTTCAATCAACGAAATAGGTGATGGTCATAATATTCTGGGATTGTGAGGGTATTTCACTCATTGACATTAAAGAGCGCAATACAACTGTCAAAAGGACATATTTTGCGTCTTTGCTGCATAAATTGAGGGACAATATTCGTGCAAAACGTCAAGGAAAATTGACAAAAGGTGTTCGATTATTGCACGAAAATGCATCCGTCCATACTGCCGCTATATTACAAGCTGCCATCCGCGAATGTGGCTTTCAAGAATTAGAACATCCACAGTATAGTCCGGGCATGGCTCCAAGATCTTATTATTTATTTTCTCATTTGAAGAAAGACCTTTGGGGGCGTCATTTTGAGGAGAATATGTAGTAAGTTGCAAGCAGCTGTAATACAACATGTTGAAGGAAAAACTAGATTATTTTTACAAGGGTATAGAATTATTATTTGATCATTGTAGTAAATGTATTGAAGTTAGGGGAGATTATGTATATCGAAAAATAAAAATTGTTATATTTTACCAAGTTTATTTTTTCTATATCAGCCCGAGAATTTATGGCGCGTACGCGATATTGCGTACAATATCCATAGATATTGTCTTGCAGGTTACGCGCTAGAAATTCAATTGAAAGTTTTCATTGTCTTTCATTTGGAAAAATGTTTTGAAGATGATTTAATTCTCATTTTAACAATAAACACACTACAAAGCTGTTAAATTGCTGAAGTTACTGTTAATAATTGGACAATGGCTTTCTGTAGCTTTAATGATGCTCATTCATATTTGGTCCTATGTTTTAGAGTTATTGGGAACAAACTGGGCGAATCTAAACTGTCTTTCTCTACAACTCTACCGTGAATTTTGATTTACAAAACTATGTATTTATACATTTAACGCTGACATTGAAAGACACATTACTTGATATTACGTTGCCAGATTTTTCAAATATTAACATTGACCCAACTTTATTTTGCATCCTAAAAACAACAATATAGAACATTTGATATAAAACTGACCGAAGAAATAACAATCAACCAAAAAACTAGAAATGAAGGAAAATAATAACGAGAACGAAGATAAGGAATTAAATACAACAATTTGCACGTTTGGAATTGGAATTTAATAGTTTTAAGATCTCACTGTATAATGTTACAATGTTCTTGTAATGTTTCATTTTATGTTAGGACGCAAGTACTCATATAAATGAAAAACAACATGTAATATTTTTGTTAGTACTATTCGGTTCATCAACCAGATAAAATAACATAGATTTTTCCATTTTAGAGACGTTGTCTTTTTTGTACAGCTAGGGTAATGAAAAATTTACTTTAATAGCTTACAGATTAAATTACGATAAATTAAGAAGGACTGTTTTAATGTAACCCTCAGATTGTGATTAATCCTGAGGATAGACGAAAATGTCTGTATCATTAATAACGAGTATGTCCAATTGAAGTTAATCCGGGTCATATGTCTCGTAAATTGAAATACTCTCTCCCTCGAAACGAATTTGTAACTTCTCTCTTTTGAATTAATAATTGAAACATTTTCAACTCTGCGCGGCTCATCTTTCCTAAGGCGGACGTTTCATTTCGAGAGGCAAAGCGTAATGTAAATTACAACCAATTCGTCCAATTAAATGTGTATATTTTTTCGGGCGCAAAGCCTACTAAATACACTTTTAATTGAGAAACTTTATCATAAAAGAATAATTATAGAATTGCAGAAAAAGCGAAATGAAAATGGAATACTGTTGCTAATTCTTCGCATTAGGAAGAGACAAGTCATCAAAAATGTAAAAGAGAATGGAGATCTCAGAGTGACGATTTCTTCTTCTTAATTTTTATTCATAACTTCTTTCAGAAGTCAAACGGCAGTTCTTAAGGGATTTCCTACTTTTTGACGTTTTTATTACATTGTACTGTGAAGACGCTTGTTCAGATGGGAATTGTTTTGATATTTCAAATTTAGAGGGTGTTTTCTCACTGTATTTAAATAGAGATATTCAAATTAAGGACCTTCCATTTCACTTCAAAATCCTTTTTAACTAATAGAAATTTAAATATAATAGACTGATTTATCTGACAATTTATCAAATGAGTCTTTCCAACATGATTTAAGCTCCCGTTAGTAAAAAAGAATTTTAAATAATTTATCTTAAGTTGGCAAATCTAAAATATACGACTACGAACTACATTTTAAATTCTTTATATACACGGGAAAAGAATCAAACAATTGTAGAAAAATTTACTACAATCTATTTGTAAATATTGTATATGATTGGTTGCAACTTGCGTAATTATTGTTCTAGTGCAAAGATTTATTTATACATGAACAATAATAATTGTAATATAACATACGCATATAAACAATTTTTTTTAATAAATAACCTATCTAAACTACATGTTTACCTCTAGAGTTCATAAAGTACGCCAATAATTGAGAGGTATTCTTTCAATTTGGCTTCGAATGTTTTTCTAACGTCCAGTACAGGGACAAGTTCTTTAATCTCATCTAAATTTAAATTATTGAACCATTCTTCATTTATTTTGTTGTCCGAATACGAATAGGCGACCAGTTTCGTGTTCAAAAAGCACATCATCAGGCCAGCTACAAGGATATCCAATAAAAGAAAAATTACAATAATGTTAATAGTTAATAGTTAATAATTAAAATTAGGAGCAAGTGAAAAGTTTTTTTGTCTTGTAGGTTATTTAAATTATTTCTTTAATAATGTAATTAAATAGAGATCATTTTTATGTAGTTTAATAATTAATAAGTTAATATTTAAGTTTATTCATCCATTTCTATATTATCATTTATTATATACTAAAAAAAAGCTATAGTCAAATTAGCACACGTGGTAAAAAGTAATAAAAAACAAATTACATTAACCGGTATTTTATGAAAATGTTTATGAAACGTTATACGTTAAAGGTTATATCATTCCATGGGTGAGTATGGTATCTGTATTCCAGTGCCGTCGCCACTACAGCACGGCATGACTATAACTACTGGCACTAGGTGGCACCAGGAAATATTAGAGTTGTTGTTTTTGAAGATTAGTGGCATAAACTGAAAGATGTAAGAGCAATATAGCTAGGAGCAAGAAGCTTTAATGCTTTTTCTCTTCTCATATTGCTTTTGCCGACAGAGATTCCATCAATACCAGCATATTATCTTGGTTATTGTTTCTAGACACTTTTCTCATGTACTTACTTATATAATTGTTTGAACATTATTCTGTAGATAACCTCTACTTTAGCCTTTTCAAAATCACAAGCAATGTGAATAATTTACTGCAATATGTATGGATATGTCGTACACATTGCAGTAAAACAAGCTAAGCGCAATTAATAATGTGCATATAAATAATATGCATACAAATAATGTGCATTTCCAGAATTCTAAGTAAAAAATGCTTTACGAGGTGGGGCAATTAAATAACCGGACTGGTGCTACAAAACATTTTATTGATCACCAATTACATTACAAAGTTTATCCCCTTCAATGTACTCTCCTTGCCGATCCCTACAACGTTCCATACGAATTTTCCACTGTCGAAAGCAGTGCTGGAAGTCCGTTTCTGCCAGCTTGTTGAGAACCTCCGCCGCTTCCACACTGTCAAATCTTGTCCCCTTAAGCTCCGATTTTACCTTAGGAAATAAAAAAAAGTCACAGGGGGCCAGGTCGGGCGAGTACGGTGGGTGGTCCAACACGGTGATGCCGCATTTCGCAAAGAACGCCTTCACAGACAAGGCGGAATGGACTGGCGGATTGTCTTGGTGGAGCATCCAGGATTTGCTCTTCCACAAATCGGGTTTTCATCTTCTCACTCGTTCACGAAAGGTAGATAGAACCTCGACGTGGACAGTGGACAATTCCACGCGTATCAAAAAGAAACAATCATTATGGCCTTGAATTTAGACTTACTCATTTTCGCTTCTTTTGCCGTCGAGAGCTTGGGCTCTTCCAATGCATCGATTGGCGCTTTGTTTCAGGATCGTAGATAAAAAAACCACGATTCATCCCAAGTAATCACTCTGTTTAACAATTCTGGATCATCATCAATGTTGTTTAAAAGGTCAGCACAAATGTTCATTCTCGATTCCTTTTGCTCTGGAGTGAGAAGTTTTGACACCATTTTTGCGCAAACTTTCTGCATGTTGAATGATTCGTACAAATTCTGATGGACAGTTTCTTTGTTAATTCCTGAGATTTCAGCAAAAGCTCGGACACTCAAACGGCAATTTTCGTGGATCAATTTACCAATTTTCTGAATGTTGTCGTCCGTTTTTGATGTTGAGGGTCGTCCAGGCCGCGGATCGTCTTCGGTAGTTTCACGTCCCTCCCTAAACCATTTACACCACTCAAAAACTTGTGTGCGCGATAAACACTCACTTCCATACACTTCCTTTAACATGGCATAAGCTTCTGTAGCAGTTTTTCCGTTTCACATGAAACTTGAGGTTAACTCGTTGCTCGATCTGAACACTCTGCATTTTTCCGACGCGACGCTAGCGTAAGGACTTGAACGGACGATTGCTACAGCGAGACTGAGCGACGTACAACCGTGCCCATCGAGCTTAGGGTGGGGGAAGCATCTACAAGCGCAGAAATGTTCAAACCTGCTGTGGCGTGCTCGCTATTTGCCGATAGTAGCACCAGTCCAGTTATTTAATTGCCATACCTCGTATTTTAAGAAAATGAAACTATTGATTTATGAAGAATACCTTCTGAACGCTTTCTGGAATTAAGAAAACTGTTTACTATCCTTAAGAAAATATTGTTTTGAGTTATAATGGCCATTTACTTATACTAAGAATCGCTTTCTTCAAATTTTCTGCAAGATCTTCTTGACTCCAGTTAATAAATGTCTTAAACAAAGAAATACAATTATTTCATTACAAGTATATACTTCTCTTAAGCGGAGAAAGGATAGGTATATCCTTACGCTTGCTAGTATTTATATTTTGGAAGTTTTGATGTATGTTAAACGTCATGTACCCGTGGAACAATTTTGCCAATAGTGGATTTATGCCGGTCACCAAATTCCAGCAAAAAAGTAGCAATAAAATATTTCCGGTTGCAAAAATTGCAAAGCTGGTAGCAGTTGCTGAAGAAGCGGATTTGCGTGATTTCTAACATTTACTGACTTTAATTTAATATTTCTTACACACATTAATATTAATATTTTAACCTATTTGTACATACGATGTTTCTAAGATTCCTCAAATTCTTGTAAAACATCTAACATGGTATTTTTGGATACAAGAAATTCTTTTAACAATTCATTATCGATATGAGATTTTATAATATTATTTGCGTTCAGGACTCGCTTAATTTATAATTTTTACTTAGTATTGATGATGCGCCAAAATTTGAGGTTACGGAAAGTACCTCTTTAACATTTTGATAAGCGTTTTTGCTAATACGCGTGCTTAATATTAAATTATTAATGAAATTATTGGTTGTATAAATAAATATTTTGTTCATATTAAATAATTATAAACAGTAATTATTCTACCACAAATAAGGTTCGGTAAATACTATTGGCCAACCTTGACCGAAACACAAAACCTGCTATAATATTTTTTCCTTTATTTCTTTCTTGCATTTAACATTTTCTTAATATCCAATATACTTTAATAGTTCTAGAAAGAAGTATTTACAATCACATAGCTAAATGCCACGGAAAAAATAAAAGCGGTTGGTAAATTTATTACGCTCAAATCAATAGTTCCACATTCTCGATTATTGAGTGTTACGCAAAACACGCTGTTTATATCTGTGTCTTTAGATATATCGGCACACACAATATCGGTACGATATTGCAACTAATTATCTTAAATTGCAGAAATGTAAAAATCATATCTATATGTGGTAATTAGTTAAAAATAAGTATACCTAAGTACTCTTGTTTATGCTGTTAACGAAAATAAATAAAATTTTCAGTAACTAATGGTTTAAGTTTAATGCACGAGTGATATCTGTTTAGTATCTTGCTTATGTTGGTTTGTAGCAAATTTACCGCAATTTAAAGCATTTTGTAAAGCACGCAAAACGTGGTTGTTTGTGCAAGTGTTCATTAAATACGAGAAATGGAGTAATATGGAAGTTTTAAACCCAGATTTTGCTGTATACGGCGTAGGCGTTCCAGTGCTTGAACGTATATAAGCAGGGGCTATAATTCTTTTCTCCTGGAAAAACTTGCAGTTCGAAAGCGCAAAATAAATCCTATTTTATCTTTATTACCAACAAGTACGTCTTTATTTTGTGAAATTTTGACAATCTGGTTGAAATACGATAACCTACATCTTCATTTCGTCGCTAAATGCTAAAAATTTAATGACGTGTGTGTATGAGGCAAGAGTGATAACTAGTCTGGGCAAACAGCGGTAACAGTCAGTGTAGTAGATATGTGGTGCGGAGTCGGCGATTATTTATTTCACGCGTTCACAGCGTCAGTACTAAGTCGATGCTGTATGCGAGTAGTTCTGTGTATATGTAGCCTGTCGTAACTTATTTCGTAATTGTACGCTTATGTTTGCTTTAAAAATGTCGCAGTTAGGTACGTCGCGAAAACGACCAATGGCAGACACAGTTAAAAACTTTATAGTGGACATGCCGGACTTAATTTTTGATGGCGCTAAAATTCAGTCTTGTTTGTAAAATCCCTTTAATGTGTTGGTCGAGAAGCCATTGCCAACGTCACATCGAAAGCAAACGTGTAAAATCCATACTCTAAATCTTGCGGCACAAACGATTTCTACATGTTTTCCACTAGTAAATGCATTGATTGCTAGTACAAAGGCAGTGTTTCTAAAGTCCCCGAAACTTACCCGAGTATTTCACAAACTGTGTCCTGATTTACCTGAACCACCACAGCCGATCGTTACACGTTAGGGAACATGGTTGCAGGCTGCGTTTTACTACAACAAATATTTCGATCAAGTAAAAAAGGTAGTTTTAAAATTCAATCCGACAGAAGCTGCAGCAATCAAGAAAAGCTAGGAAATATTTCAAGATAGTCAGGTTAAAAGAGATTTACAAACTATTCACAACAATTTCTTCGGACTAGTGGAGGGAATAGAAAAATTACAAAATGTTTCGATGTCGTTAGTGGATTCTGTTTAGATTGTGAATTATGTTCACGCGCAGTTATGCGCTGTAGAAGGCGAAACAAATTGGTGTGTAATACGAAAATTTGAAAGTGTTTTAGAGAAAGACTTCGATTTTCTTATATTAAGACAAATTTGTGAAGGTGCGTGTGAAGATGCATTAAGTTGTTTCAAAGATTATTTTAAATATGCAAATATAACATCGCTAGATATCGAACGGTCGTTTTCGGCATTAAAAAACGTTTATTCCGCACGTCGCACTCACTTGACTGAAACGGCTGTGGAAACATATCTAATGATTAAAATATTTAACAGATGTTACCCAGTTTGTGATTTCACGGAAGACTTTTAAAACGGTAAGTGTTTCAGCACGTTTTATAATTTATTTCTTACCTTCTATTTTATGTGTAAACTTTTATGCGCTCGCCACGCCTCTGACTGTCACCCCATATTTGCCCAGGTTAATGATAACTACATATTATGTACTTACTATATTGTAGAGTAATAGTGTTCATGATATAGTATTGTTTATTTAGTATCTTCCAATTGTATTTAAAGATTAATTTACCTTATATGTAATAGATATTCTAATACACTCATCAGCAAAAAAACGACCACCTAAGTATTTTACTATACTCAGTATTTTTCTGATTATGATTGGATATACAGCGACGTCTTGCCTTTCCAAAAATGTAAAAATATATAGACTATTCTATTTAAGATAAGAAAGCTGACGTCACTTCCGGTGACACCGGAAATATAACTAAACATAACTTAATTCACCAAAAATTTAAACCGGCCTGTTTTCTTCTAAAAACGCTTTTGTCGTTCAAAAGTTAGCAAGGGGGATAATACTTTACGATCGCACTGTATGGTATAGGACTATCTTGAAAATATGGCAACTCATTGACTACTGAGCATCGTTTAGAAATGATACATGAAGTTGTTTAAGTGAATGAACTGTACGACGAAGACTTGTAGAATATGATCTTATTGTTAATTCAGTTAGACCATCCACAGGACCGCAACTAGGGAGACGGCATCTACAAGAACGGCTTCGATTTGCACAGATACACGTAAATTCGACAATTCAGCAATTAGGTAATGGCTCTTTATTGATGAGTTTCGGTGTTGTCTACGGTCATCTAATGGTAATAAGCGAGTGTACAGACGGCGAAATTAAAGGTTTTTGGACAGTACTGCATTCGAGAATATCTCATAACGAGGGGGTTCTGTTACGCTATTGGCCGGTAGCACGTATCGAACCCTTATTTGTGAAAAACGGAATTCTAAATGCCAACCGCTAGGTACAGAACGTTGCTTCAAGAAGCCAGTAAATGATCTTCTCTATTTGTTCAAGCAGAATTTGTGCCAATGCACAAGAATCCAACATTTTGAAAACAATGTGAATAAGTATCTGGTATTTAACGATTACCTTGGCTTGCTTGGCATATAGTTGAGAACCCAAACCCACTGAACATCTTTCGACTTCAGACAATCGTTTGACCAAAACTTATCCTGCCTGCAAATTTTGCATGTTGTTCTGTAAGAAGAATATGCAGCAATCTCTGAAGAAGAGATTTCAAAATTAACCAACTCTGTGCCTGATAGACTACGCACTCTAATTGGAACAAGAGATAAGCATACTATATACTGAAGAATTTTCAAGGACAATTGCATAATTGGATTTCCTTTTTACTCTTGTTATTGTTCTTCTATTAGCATTCTACCAACAAGGTCGAAGATTTTCGAGCAGGCGATTGCATGAAGACTAGCCAGGTACTTCGAAAATCAGCAATGTCTGAGTCAACATGGATGTATTAAGGCCACGTCCATTGGCGTCTTGAGCATAGTCGAACACATGCTGCTTTTCAGACATATCTGAAGAATCGATAAAAACTGAAGTTTCAAAATTTTTACTGTCAGATCATTATAGCATAGGTGTCAAGATTAAACAAAACAATATTGAGCGCATAAATTGCACTAAACAGAGACCGATATCTGATACACAATTAATAAATTTCACTAATGACATAATTAACTTTAACTGGAATAGGGTATTCAGACTAAACTCAGCTAAAGACATGTTTCGAGTGTTTTTTACGCATTTTGAGCAATCTTTTAAAACGAATTTTCCCCAAAGATATCTAAAACATAATCATAGACCCAGAAACATAAAGTGGTACACTGACGACTTAAAATGTATGAAAGAAAGGCTTGATGCATTGTTAATAATATATAAATGCACTAAGTCTGAAGAGGCGTTTGAATTGTATAAAAATTACGTATAAGTCTGAGTATAGCAATTTCTTAAATATTGCAAAAAGAAGGGCGAATTCTGAATTTATTCGTAATTCTGACAACAAGCTACCTGGAAAATAATCAACCAAAATCTAAATCGTAAATTTAGAGAAAAAGAGGCTCAGTAAACGATTTCAACAACTTTTTTGTACCTATACCTAAAATGATCATAAATAACATACCTATCTCAACATATACTGCAAATTCTCATTTAAATAATTTAAACAAATATCAAGCTAAATCCTTCTATTTGCAGCCCTTGACGCATGCGGAAGTATTTATTGCGATCATGAATCTTAAAAATTCGTCATCTGAGGACATGTATGGCATGACTGCCCGAATTGACACGTAGCGCCATTCTTATCCGAACCGCTAACAAGACTTTTGAACAGATGTATTTCCCAAAGTTACTTCCCAGTTGAACTAAAGGTATCTAAAATAGTGCCTTTATTCAAACAGGGAAAGAGAGATGATCCTACATGTTACAGACCGATTGCTATTATCCCGGTAATCTCAAAGGTGTTCGAAGAAATATTAAAACTAAGACTAACTGACTATTTTAACACCATGTCATTGTTCTGTGATCAACAGTATGGTTACCTGAACAATAGATCCACTATGAATCGCCATCTGTAATTTAATCGATTTAATCGATATAGTAATCCAAGAATTTCCGCAACACTTTTAGATCTATCTAAGGCTTTTAATTGCGTGTCTCATTCGATACTGTTGGATAAACTTCAGTACTATGGCATTAGAGGTGATTCACTGCGATTGTCCCATTTGTCGCAAAGAAAACAGATTGTTGTTACACACGAAGAAAGTTCATTGGCAATTGACGTTGGATATGGTGTGCCACAAGGCTCTAAGCTAGGACCACTACTTTTTCTAATTTACGTAAATGATTTAAGCTGCAACATTGAAGCTTGTCAAACAATTATGTACAACGTTGCTGGTTTCTGGTGATATAGCTGATGAAGTTTTAGAGAAGGAAGCAGCTAGCATATCTAGAGCAGAACAGTGGTATAGTGCCAACAAATTCAAACTTAATGCTGATAAGATTCAAAAACTAAACTCTGAAACAAAACCACTCGTCAACAACACTGTAAAATTGTTGGGTGTATATGTAGATTCAACTTTAAGCTGGAATTGTCAAGTAGATCATCTATGCAATAAGTTAAATATCAGTATATACCAAATTCACTATTTAAGTTAAAAATAAAAGAATTTCTAATTTCTAACGCTTTTTATTCCATAAATGATTTTATGTTGCACAGTTGTTGATGAAAAATCTTTACACACGTGATATAGTGATGTAATTATGTATTATGTACTTATTTTTTGTATTTTGACTTTCCTGTGTATATATTTGGAAATAAATGATTATCTATCTATCATTTATACAGTGCTGGAGAATATAATGAATTGAACGTGTTAGACCTAACAAAGGCCTATGATTCGGCAAATCACAATATTCTAATAAATAAGTTGGAATATTATGGAATAAGAGGCGTACATCTTGATTTACTGAGATCTTACTTGACAAGTAGATTGCAATTAACCGAATGGAACAACTTGCAGTCCCAGTCGATGAGCATAACATGTGGTGTTTCCCAGGGTTGCATCTTGATCCTCTACTCTTCGTCATTTACACCAATGATATTCCGGCTAACATTAGTGGAGCTGCGGTATCCAAGTACGCTGATGATACTTTCCTATTACTCCAGGATATCGACCAGCAAATCCTCCGCTAGAAATCCGAAGCTGCTATTGGGGATGCGAAAACATGGTTTGCGGCAAACAAACTAAAAGTAAACGTTAAATCTGTTCTTCGCTACCACACATACTGGCCAGCCTTCGGCGATAAATTTTCTAGGTATTATCGTCGATAGTAGTCCTACATAGTACCCACATATTGAGCACCTGGCGAAGAAACTATCATCTGCATTATTCGCAATCACGGGGCTTAAGCACATAGCCACACATGAAGCAACTAAGGCGGCATATTTAGCAAATTTCCACTCCGTAATGTGCTACGGTTTACTCCTACGGGGGACGTCTTCGGAAGCACAGAGGATTTTTATACTACAGAAGAAGGCTATCAGATTCCTGTGCAACCTGGAATATAAAGACAGCTGTAAAACTTACTTTAAGAGGAAACATACTTACCCTTCCATCCGTATTCATTTTGGCAGCTGTCAGTTACGTCTACCAGAACAAAGAAACATTTCTCCAAAATGGAAATTTCCATAGCTACCCCACCAGATTAGGAAATGAACTAAGAGCGTCGTAATTGGCCAGTTCCCAGAAAACAATCGACATCCAGGAATTTCTAGTCTCCTAGTGTATATATGTTTTGTTTGTCTTTACTTATTTATTTATTTATTTGCCATTGTTTGTTATTTTAATTTTTGTAGTTGACTGTTATCTTTTTATTCTATTTAATTGACAATTGTGCCCTTTACACACATAACAAAGACTGACAATTTTTTGTAATTGTGTAATTACAAATATAAATATACTATTATTATTAAAAATAATTTAAATTAACATTTTCATCACACACTTCATTTATTCGTCTTCGTTTGAGTTTGTCTGTAATTTGATTACTATTGGTGGTAAATGTAATATTATATTCCAATAATATTTCCGAAGTAACATTTATGAAGCATCAATATCAAATTGCGTTCATAAATACCAAACAGTAAACTTAAATAATATTGTGAGCAAATAAAAACCTACGTACCTCGTACCTTTTTTCATGCAATTTAGAACTTTATTCGAACTTATGTGATCCTGCTAGCGTATAAGTTGCACTTTTCGATCCATTTCATACCTATTATTTTTTTATCGATTTCTGAGCATAAACGCATTAAAATCCAAATATCTCGCAAGTCCTGAAATGCAAATTTGTTCATTAAGCTCCTTATATTATTGTCATCTCGTTAGATATTTTCATTTTTGAATCCCTTTCGATCGATTATAGCTTGGATAAATCTGCGTTTAAACGATCCTTGCAGACGTCGATATTCATTAATGTTCTTGAAGAGTTATAAATTCGATTACATTAATTCGTAGCATGACGATGACATTGATGTTAATACATACAGAACGTCGCTAGGAAGATACTCAATTGAATACGGTTACTCGCGGTCTTGAGACGACAGCTAGAAGAATTTCTAATTACGGGTGCAATTGTGCTGGCCGTATTGCACGCGCATTGTTCTAATTAAATTAGATTTGTCATATTCGTTAAACTAAATGCAGCGTACAATGCTGCGAAGCAAGTGAGCGAAGAACGTAATCGATAGTAAAACAATTAGAGCTTTATTGGATTTAATAGGCTCAAATCTGTCGGTTTTTAGTTATCGATTATGAAACTACCTAGCGATCAATGTGAAAATAAATAAAAATCAAGTATTAACAGTATTAAGCGTTCATTTAAAATTAATGCAATGATAGGTTTACTAAACTAAATTGGTTTTAATTTTTAATGTATTTATCTGAATGCTTTATACTGTGCATCATGCATACATATAAGATATATCTTACATAAATGTCGCTTTCTTAAATTTAAATCTGAAAACTGCTTACAGGAGCGTATGACAAAACTTAGAGTTTTAGAAGCAGGTAAACATATCGATGAAATATGTTTAGTAAATAACAATCTATTATCGAACAAGATATCAAGATCTAAAGTTTTGATGGATTAATTGTTATCACGACAATATTAGTCTCGCTACCGTATGATGTTATAAAGTTCCTACTACAAGCCCAAACAAATATACGTTGGGACGCGATGTAATAATTCTACATTATTTTTTTTATGTACATACTTACAACATGATTGTTTGACAGAGTATCTACTCATACTTTGAAAGAAACATGTTTATTAAGAAATTCTTACATGTAATAAGGAAAAAAATATTTGAAACTGCAATAAATAAATAAATTTTAAGCAATACTCGAATACGTGCTGGCATACTTTTTACAAGCTTGTAGCAAAGGAGTAACGTGCCCCAAATTTGTCGTAATTTGGATCGTAAATCAGTAATTGTTCTTTAAGGATTGTTCCGTAGGTTTTTTTTATTTCACGCCATACATTTTCGATTGCATTATTGCGTATTTGAGGACCAAGAGAAAACTTGTATATTCTGTTGGGCAAACCATCGTTTGGTTGACTGAGACGTCTCTTCCGTATAATTTTTCATTACTAGGCAATAAGCTGTCCTGCAAAATTTCTTGGCACTTTGCAGCATTCATCTTGCCCTGGCCACTGGCAGAAATAAAAACCCATATTATTTGCCCTTTTGGAAATTTAACAGTCCTTTTGACACAGTTTTTATGAAAAGCCTCTCTTTTACTTTCTATCGCCCGTTTTAGATTATCCTCTATACAAGCGTCAAACCTGGAGTCGTCACTGAAAATAATTTTCTCCCAACCGCCAAAAGTTCAATTTGCTTTTCATTTTGCCTAAATCAACCAGTTTCATTTCTGAACAGCTGTTAATAGAGATTTTTCTTTTGCCTAAATAAGTTATTTACGTAATCTACTGAAATGTTTTATCTCAGGGATTTTTGTAAGAAATTAGAATTTTGCACTTTAATTAAACTTTTAACTCTTTTGTGGGATTCGGGAGTATTCTTTGATACTCTTTCGGCAAATTTTAATGCATTTTAATCAATAAATGGAAATTAACCAATATTAAAATTGAAAAAATTAAACTAACCTTGATTTTTACGAAGGTGTCACACAAGCTTTAAGTTCCTGTTTTAACCTCGAACCTTATCTTCTACCTTGAATTTATTTTCTAATTTCTATATCGGACAGAAATTTTAACCAGGATTGATCAATTTATTGGCGTCCCTTTTCTCTTTTATTTTAATCGCGATGGCGATTGTTGCTCTCCACAGCAAATTTTGATATCTACCCAAATATAGTCTAACAAGGAATTTTTGATAAATAAAGTTATTTTTAGACGTAGCATGAGAAAATGAATATAGTGACGCTACTAGATGACTCAAACTAGACGACTCTATGATAGACAAACCCTAAAAAACGAAATTTTACTGCTACAAACGAAGATACCTTAACGAAACATATTTAATGTACGAAATGTTAGAAATACCTTTGAATTTACCCTGTTGTTTGTTTTACGAGAATTTTACATTAATTTTGAAGATTTGCGAAATTAGGGGAATAAAAACAAGAGTGGTTTTGTCTTCGATCTACTAAGATCGTCGTTATCTGAACTTATACATTTTATTTAATGCCCACACTCCAAGGCCAGCCGGCTTGAGAGGAAGTTGTGGCTTCCGAAAAATAGCTTTTACCCATCAGAGGAAATTTCATTACTATGGGGTGGCTATCCTGAATATCCTATACGTTTGAGACTGACAGCTGATATTTTCGAAGTAAATATTTAACATAATACTACTTATGTATATATACTTGCCTCAGTAAGAAAAGCCCATTTTTTATCCAAAATGAGATAACTGCTGCTTAATAATAACTGAAAAAAGGCTTTCATAGTTATTTCTTCCAAAAATTA
Source organism: Dynastes maya (assembly GCA_029619315.2). NCBI lineage: Eukaryota > Metazoa > Arthropoda > Insecta > Coleoptera > Scarabaeidae > Dynastes > Dynastes maya. The sequence goes on from JAROYE020000002.1 coordinate 25,642,219, forward strand.
TTACAATTAGTCCACAATAGCCTCTAAAAGAGAAACAAGAGTTTACATTGTGACCATATTAAAAGCAAACAGTTTTTTTGGTCTCCTGCAAATTTCCTTTTAATGGAATTACGCGCTTTTTTCATTAAGGCAACGATATGCATATTTTTAAATAATTCGTAAGATACGAGTTATGTCGGTATATATTTCCAACAACACTCTCGGGACACATTAAAACATTTGCATTGATTCCAAAGGGCCGTAATTTCCTTGGCAGTGCTTCTGCGATTTTCTTTACAAATGTTGACAAGGTTTCTTTGACTTCGTTCAGTTGTAATTCTAGGTCTACCAATATTTTTTCCTTTAATTTCGATGGTTCCAGTTTGTCTGTAGTGTATAACAATATTTCTCACTGAATATTTTGCTATTCTTAATTCAGTGGCGATTTGCTTTTATGATTTTCTTCAATAATTCTGGGACACAATAATTTCGCCCAATTTTTGTGAAGTAGAGAAACCTCTAACCACTTTGAAAAATGTTAACAATTATTGGCTTAGACATTAACAATAAATTACTAACAAAGGTGACAGGTGGGTGTTCAATTTCGTTTTCCATGAGTACTTGATAAAATGTTTCACCCTCAACAATTAGTTGTATACGAAAGTCGTATATTTTTGGAATTTCAATCAAGAACACAATTAACGAAAGAGTTGGCGCTTATCGAACGTTGATGGATGTTCAAAAAGACATTTTCGGAATAAAAACACGTTGAATTTTTGAAAAATCATTAACCCTCCCAACATATAAGTGTTAGGGCACGTAGTAAAAATTGAATGTTTCAAGATTTGAGACTCTGGAAAGCAACCCAATGGCATTGCCGAGCATAATTTCCATAAGTTCTCTCTCTCCTCTAGTTCTTTTATAGATGAAAACGAACGGTACGGTGTTCAAATAACGATTAATTATTTCTTACTCAATGTTTTATGTGAAGAACGCGGATGCATCTTCTATGTATCCGTTTGTTCTATCCGCGTGATTTCCATTATTATGACAATAGTTCAATACTATTAAATAATTATTATTCTGGTATTTTCGCGATGTATTGTGTAGAATTGTTGCGCAAAGGTTGACACATGATACGTAGTAGGCGTCATAAATTCTTGGTATGATATAGAAAAAATAAACTTGGTAAAATATAACAATTTTTGTTTTTCAATATAATCTCCTCTAACTTCAATACATTTATTATAACGATCAATTAACAATTCTATACCCTTGTAAAAATAATCTAAAGTTTTACCCTCAAAATGTTGTATTACAGCGCTGTTTGCAACTCACTGTCATCCTTAAAACGATTCCTTTTTGGATAGAGGATCATAATACAGAACCATTGTTTCATCTCCTGTGACAATGGACCCCAAAATCGGTTTCGGGTCATCATGTTTAAAAACGAGCGCGCACAGTCGACCCGACGCGACGTTCACGTTGGAGAGCAGAAAGAAGATGTGGTACTCATCTTGCACTAATTTATTCATACCCAAATGGTTACGGAGAATTCGACGAATACTTATTTCAGAAATGTTAAACATCAATGTTAAATCCTTCACTTTCAAACGGTGATTTGCTAATTAACATTTCTTCAATAATTGAAATGTTTTGAGGTGTTATCAGTTCAATTGGCTGACCGGGGCGCTCATTATTTTCAAGGGATTCTTGCCCCAAACGGAAACATTTTGCCCACTTCTCTACAGTGAAATATGAAATAGATACATCACCATAAATGCCGTCTAAACGTTGTTTAATGTGATTAGGCGTATGCCCTTCCTTTGTTAAAAGTTTAATGACTCAATTTTCGTTACCTAAGACATTTTCCTGCACCAGCAACGTTTTCTGGCTGGCTACTAAAAACTACTACTCTTCGAGCCGTAATATATATAGTGTAGACTTCGTTCATGTGCAACTATAACGCAACACGAGTTTGAACACGCTAGAGCCTATATAAGTCTGTCAGGCCGATAATTTATCGCGCCCACCCCGTATTTTGTCTTTCTGTCTTTGTTATTAAATTAAATAGGTCACAAACATCTTTCAGATTAATAATTTATGTGCACGTAACAAGCTCTAACGTAAAAATAGAGATGCTTTCATCGTCGGATGAGGAACGTAGCACAAATAAAAGCGGTGGAGTTCATCGTATAGCTACTTTGTAATATGTTCAATGTGAAATGTATCATCAAAGAGTAGTTGGAACAATCTGTAATATAAGTGAGCATTTTTATGATTGCATAAAGTTACAGATTACAACTCGCAACCCAAATTAAAAGTTAAAATATGAATTTGATCTAATTCGCTGTGATTGCGCACCCAAATTGAAGACTATATTAAAGAGAATAATTAATATCCGTTAAGGTTTTTTCCTCTTTTTAAATTACAATAGAGTTACGCAACTAATTTGTTTTTAACGCGTCTGCTTCAGTAGATTCGTAATAGAATAACATACAATTTCCTAGAAAATGCCGTGAATATGTATGAAATATTTGCATAGAGGTATTCAATTTAACGGTTTTTTTATATAAGATACATTGTGTAACTACTTAGTAGCATATATAAATACATTTTTATAACGTATTTTGCAATTAAAAATTAGAACGCTAACAATTAATGTGGCATAAGAACTATTGCTGTAAACATAAAAGATCTTTTAACCTTACATGCATACATATATGCATTTTATCCTGCGTTTATTCCAACCATTGAAAGGAAGCGCTCGTTATAACACTACCCAAGAACACCTACGTTAAACATATAAGCGACTTCAGGCCAATTAGTGTCCTACCGGTTTTCAGTAAAATGTCGAAGTTCTGGAAACCCAATTAGAAGAATATGCTGTAAATAATGCTTCATGTAACAGACGATATACGAAGTGTGGCAATTAAATAACCGGACTGGTGCTACTTTCGGCAAACAGCGAGCACGCCACGGCAGGTTTAAACATGTCTGTGCTTGTAGATGCTTCCCCCACCCTGAGTCCACAGGCGCGGTTATACGTCGCTCAGTCTCGCTGCAGCAATCGTCCGTTCAAATCTTTATGCTAGCGTCGCGTCGGAAAAATGCAGTGTTCAGATCAAGCAACGAGTTAACCTCAAGTTCCTTGTGAAACACGAGGTACTAACTACCCTTCGTGAACGAGTGAGAAGACCCGATTTGTGGAAGAGCAGATCCTGGATGCTCCGCCACGACAATCCGCCAGCCCATCCCGCCTTGTCTGTGAAGGCGTTCATTGCGAAATCCGGCATCACCGTGTCGGACCACCCACCGTACTCGCCCGACCTAGTCCCCTGTGACTTTTTTTATTTCCTAAAGTAAAATCAGAGCTTAAGGGGACAAGATTTGACAGTGTGGAAGCGGTGAAAGCTAAAGCGACGGAGGTTCTCAACAAGCTGACAGAAACAGACTTCCAACACTGCTTTTGACGGTGGAAATTTCGTATGGAACGTTGTAGGGATCGGCAAGGAGAGTACATTGAAGGGGATAAACTTTGTAATGTAATTGGTGATCAATAAGGTTATTTAATTGTCACACCTCGTACTTCAGCAACAGATCGAAGTCCTATTACAATTCTTGTACTTCTAGATTAGGCAAAGACATTTGATAAGGTTAATTACCAAACACTACTTACTATCATTATCGGGTTCGATCGGGTATGTTAGCTCACTTACGGAATAGCGTTTCCAAGGGACTGCCAGTGAAGTTGTGGCAGGGCGCGTCACAGCAATTTTTTATTCCGTTTTCCCTCTACAGATCCCCTTTTGTAGATGTGATAAAGTATCCTAAAATCCACTTACACGTTGACGATACTCAGTTCTATTGCTCCTTTACATACCATTTCGATTGATCACATATTCAAGATGAATTCATCTAACTCACAGTTTCTAATTTTCGGGAAGGATGTAGAAATGTAACTAACTCTGTTGCAAATACACAATTTCAATATACTGTTTGTGACGAAGGCGTCTAATCTAAGAATGATAATCGGCAACAGCTTTTTTACAGAGAACAGATTGCTAAATATGTAAAAAGCGCTACACTCCTGGTTTCGGGGTTGGAACCGCGTCGTTGTCGTAGCGTTTGCCGGCGTTTCGTCGACACTCTTATGGGACATCTTCAGAGCTGTTACTGCACACTGACCGAGGACTATTCATTCCAGAAGGGTTTATATAGAGCTTGTTGAAGCGTGGCGGTTGCTAGGAGGTTTAATCAGTTGGGATTTCCAAGTGTGATGCAAGGGGTAGCCATCTTCGGGATTTAAATTGTTGGGATGTTTGAAGATCTCTATAGATTTACGATTTTTCTACTATAATAGTAAAGGTTGCGAGACAAGATGCGGGCAGAGTTAAATTGGATTTGGTGGCCAGTTTCCAGTCTATGCTCAGCCAGCGCCGACCCAGCTACACGTAACAACTGCGTACAATGCTCGTGCTCAGTAACACACCGAAGTACACGCTACCGCACGAACATGGAATGTGGTAGACACCAGAGGCTTCCAGATGATTGCGGTCTTGGGGAAGTACTCTGAGAGTTTGAAATTGGGTTTGAAGATGGTTTTTATGTTGTTCCTGATATGGTTGCTTACGGAAATTAGGGTTAGATGGGGGTAATTGCTGTAGAGAAGGGTTGGTGTAGCCGTTAATGGTAATTTGAATATCTTTCCTAGAATAATTATTGCGGATCAGAGTTTCGGTGAGGTGGTTCAGTTCTTGAGGAAGCGAATAAGGTTCCTATGTGGAAATGGCCCTTTGGGTAAGAGAATTGATAACACTGCGTTTTTGGGCTGGATGATGGTGCGAGAGGCTATTGAGATATTTATCCGTGTGCGTGGGTTTTCGGTAAACGGAATGTCCCAGCGCACCATCAGGATGCCGGTGTACGAGAACATCTAGGAAAACGTATGAAATCATGTTTGGAATTCAGAAACGATAGGAAATTGTTTAAAGATTCGCGTCTATAATAGATACTGTATCCGCTATGGAAAGTATGGTGAATAAGCATTCGACATCAAAGCAGACAAGTAAATCACCAGGATCTATCGTCAACTCTTTCAGTCGTTTGACGAAATGTTTTGGATGAGAGTCGCTGGACACAGCGTAAGGTTTTAGAAGGTTACAAAGGTACTTCGATAATTTGTAGGTAGGGCTATTAGGAGTACCGACAATAGGACGTAAGGGGATATAGGATTTGTGAATTTTAGGGAGACCATAACTTAGAGGTGGAAGAATCACTAGGGAGAAGTGACTTCTGGGTATCGGTAGGAATAGGTTACGATTTAAAGGAGTTAATAATGGAACGCTCAATTCGGGAAGTAGGATTACGTTTAAGAAGTTGATAGGTGCCGTCTTGCAGTAAGGAGAAAACGTTTTGCTCATACTCTTCATTGTCCAGGATCACCGTAGCATTTTCCTTATCAGCTCTTACTATAGCAAATTTGAAGGTCGGATTTCAGGTTTCTTAAGGGCAGGATTTCTGACTTAAGAAGGTTTGATTTCGGAGGTTTGGCACGCGCGAGGATTTTAGATGTTTCAAAGCGAATGGGATCAGCAGCTTCAGAGGCCAAATGCCCTAACTTTGCCTTTACGCCTAAACTCATCCCTATTGAAGACATCATTACTGGCAAAGACTCTGCCCTTGTCGGTCTTCCATCTGAAGAGTATAGTATTATTGACGACCGCGGAAGCCTACATACATAAAAAGCGCATTTGTTAAATTAAACATTCTTTATCCATACCGTTCGATATTTGATGAGAACGAATTCTTTGCAATACCTTTGTAGAAAGCATTGCCACATACCGCGCTAGTTCAGTGATACTGGTTGGTTAAACATGAAAGATAGACGAGAGTCCCTGTTTGTATCATAAAGTCATGATGTACAAGAGTACAGTTTATCTATATAAAATAATTCGCTTTAGAACTGATGCTCATAACATTTTAAGTCGGTTATGTTAACGCGGTAAAATTTCATTGACTGGCTCTTTTTCATCATTCAATTTCAATATTTACAAGAAATACAACGAATCACCTAGTGTTTGAAAAATATTGAACTTGCAAAAATTCCGCGCTGTGTTACGAGCCATGCAGTTATGTTCTCTAAACAACCGCTGACATGCGGCATATATGGATACCCCTATATAACATGGTTTCCCGCTCCGTGCGTGACGTGTACTCCTTCAATTAACTTATCATTTCTATAATTTTTCAAACCGTACGTTAAAATGAAAATTTGTGTGATTTATTTTTTTAGTTTGGAGGCAATACAAAACAATACGGTGTCTCGCGAAGAACTGCATCGATCGATATATGAAAGAGTATACATTGGAAAATTCTGAAAATTTGATAATATATTAAAACCTACATGTACTACTAAACTAAAATATTTTCAATAATTTAAAACTTCTTATAACACCTATATATTGTTACATTTTGGAATTCCTTGTTAAATTTTAATATTTCTTTAATAAAACAATTATGTTGCTAATTTTAATGATATTTGAAATATTTGTAGAATTACAAACCGAACGAATTTTTTGAAAACGTATGGCGTATCCGACAATTACGATTAAACCTTCAAATGGAAAAAATGCCAACATTTATCTTTTAATACATCTATTTCTCTTTTTCTTATCAAATTGCTCTTATAAAAAAACAAAAAAAAAGTCATATTCATTACACATTTAAAATGTTTACGTTTCAAGATATTTGGGAAAATTTTCTTCCAAAAGAAAAGAGTTTCCACTAATGAGGTTGTAGCTTGTGTGGTTTTTTAAAGTGTCATCCAATATTGGAGATATGAAAAATTAATTCCTACCCTATACAATCAATAGTATCATCTGTCAAAGATCCTCAAAAAATGCAAATATTTGAAATTTGGTTAATAGCAAGGTAGTTGTTGTATTGAACAAACCTGAAAATTGAATTAGGCATTCAATAATCTAAGAATATGTGGGATGTTCCATTTAAAATAACAAAGTTGACAGCTACTTCCGATATAGCCGAAAGTGTCAGTTTTAGATGTTTTAGTTCAATAGTATATGTCGACTTTAATGTACTGCCAAGTTTTCAGAATTTTCCAACGTACACTCTTTCATATATCGATTGTTGTGGTTTCTCGCGAGGCACTTGTGTACAAAGACAAAGAGTTTGCCTCATTATCATTATTGTCTAAACAAAAATACTTGGTTATTTATGTACATTTATTGTTCCCCTCTATGTGCAATGTATGAAATAGAAGTATTAATTACACTGTGCTCGAATTGGAGACTTTTTTTGCAACAAGCTGGGCACCCGGAGGGTGAACCTAATTCGAGTATGCTGAATCTAATGGTGCTAACCGTTTTTAAAAGTTAGCTCGCGTTTGCGAGTAATTTCGATTTAAAAATTTTAGGTCCCAAAACCCCCAAAAAACCTAATTTTTATCAGTTTTTGGCCATTTATTGGATTTAAATCGATGGAAACCGATCGAATAGACGAATAGACGAATACACATCAAATAGAAACTATTTGAAAAAAATCATATCGATTCAGTCGATTATTCATTTTTTTGCAAAAAAACTTTTTTTCATCTTTCATTCTCTGATTGCTCTGATTCTTCTGTATCGTCATCTTCTTCTTGTAAATTGCAACAAATGTCACCCAAAAGAGCATGTAGCTTTTTGCCGCTGTACCAATGTTCGAGTCTCGCCGTCACTTGATGAGAACGCTCGCTACGCTCATCGGATTCATTTGATGATTGTTCGGCGAATTTTTCTATATGGGAATGCAAAATACGAATTTTTAATGACGTGCGAACATTTAAACGGTGAAAAGCTGTGAACATGCCTTCAATTAGTATGCGCCAACTTTCGGATCGATGAATTCTCCTCATCAAACGACGAATGTCCGGTCCATTAAATATTCCTATAAAATAAATGTAATACAAAATGAAATTTCAATAGATCAACATTCAGATTCAGAACTTTTATTTTCATCCCACTTAACCGTGAAAAAATACGATGTAATTCGTTGAATGCATTTAAAGGGCTTCTAGCAAAAACAACAATGTCAAAAAAACGCAATTTACAGAAACTGCAAACTGTTGGTCGCAGGGATTCATAGAATATAACATGTTCTTTTTTACTTAGTACCTTGTCGAGTGTCTGCAGGTCTTTTATTTTTAAAGGATCAATGGCTTGAGGTTCCTTATATGATTGAAACAGATGAAGTTCGTTGGAAAGAGGTATTCTACTTCGAAGTATGGATTGCCTCCAGGATCCATTATAATTATCCCGTAATTCTAAAAATTTGTTTTTTGATTGAACGCTGTACATTTTTAATGATTTAAACTATACTGAAGGATTTTTAAGAAAAAATTTATCAGTAGATAATCTCACGTCAAAAAAGTTATTTTGTTGTGCCTTAATCAGGTTAAACGGCGATGGATTGCTCCTGCACGTCTGTATGATAGTATCTCAATGCTCAGGAATCTTTGCTACTTCAAGAGCTTTTCGTTTAGAAATAACTGAAAAGTCCTGATCATTAGATAGAAATGAATGTCCACGCACCGGAAAAATATAGGTAATATTATCAAACAACTTGAAACAGTAGACTAACAAATACAAGAAATGCATCATAACATAGTTTTTATTTTGTCCCGGACACCTGTCACTTAGCAATACCAAATTTCGAGAGGTGATGTCAAGGATCCATGTAAAAAAATTAAAAAGCAATGATGTAACTTCGTTTTGTCCTTTCTTGGCAATTGTCTCATCATAGGTGTACATTGTTGCACTATTATCTTTGAGATTATGCACGCTAAAAATATAATACCGAAGCTGACGGCACCTGAACGCTAGATTGTCTCTCACGTGCAGCAGAGGTAGATTTTGTATAAAGTCAAAACAAATAACCATTGCTTCCCTCTTTCTAGCCTTTTTTGCCATTGCTTCTTTAGATCATAAAATGCTTTGGCTCTTCGTAGGTGAAGTTCTTTTTCCGCTTGTAGCGAAGCCCTTGATTAGGATCAGAGAATCGCATATTGTGCACGTATCAGTTCTCGGAAGTCCAAATTTTTGCGAAGGTGAATTTAGTGTATACAGATGCTTTCCTGTAGACGTCTATGACTCGCACTTCTTTATAACTGTCTCCAGCTTCCTTTGTTCGCATCAGAAAAATCAACGAGAACATTTTTTCTGGCTCGTTTGCGTGACCTTCTTTAACTGGCCGTAACGTAATAAGACCATAAAGATGTAAATCTTGCAGGTTTTTTGTTGCAATATCATAAAAGCTTTAGGATATTGCCTGCCTTTGCTCTGGCGACAACACACTAAAGCAGTTGTAACGGACACACCTACAATAGTTTTGAGGTTAGGAACCGTAAACAAGAAAAAATGCATACGTGAGTAGCACCTTTTACTTTATTTTGTCGTATTATCTCACTTTTCTCTAATTTTCTTGATCTTTTTGCCAGCACAATGCTTTCCGAAGCGCGTTTAAAACTGTCAAGCTTCTCTAATTTCCTGCAAAAACAACGCATGTCACGGACAAGTGCGGTTTTTGCAGAACCACCGTTATTTTAACCGTACAAATAAGGCTGCCAGGTGCTGTTTTTGTTTAAAATATTTTGTAGACGATTAAATATGGCGCCAATAACTCAAAAGTGGGATTTCTTGGCATATATTGTTTTTGCTAGAAGTTCTTCACTTCCTTCAGGGTTCAATGCTTTCATAAATTTTTTAACAATTCCTAGTTTGATGTGGAGCGGTGGTAGCTAGAGCACTGCACGGGCCTGTTTTTCACGGGCCGGCCCGCTCGTGACCGGTTACAGTATGGAGTGGGCCCGCTCGGCCCGCCCGTTGCGTTCATTACCTCGTCACAAGGCCCGCCCGGCCTGTCTAAATTATTTTAAGCTGTTTAGGTAATTATATCTGCACTGTCTATTTCTAAACATTTTTACATTTTCTTTAACCAAAAGAAAACGTAATATAACATTGCATACATCAAAATTGTGAATACAAACGATAATGTAAAAACTAAACAGCATTTACTGCATACGTCATATCCATTCGATGTATTTAATAAAACATTCTCGGCCCGGCAGGCCCGTACAAATTCAGGCTCGGCCCGCAATGAAAAGAGACGCAAGCTAACTTTTAAAAGAAGTTGGCACCATTGGATTCAGCGTACTCGAATTAGGTTTAGCCCCCGGGTGCCCAGCTTGTTGCATTTTGCAACTAGCACAGTGTTATTATTACTACTGATCTATTTTCTGTATATAAATTCAACCCATGTAGAAACAAATTAATTGAAAACCGAGGCTATGAGTTTCTAATATAGTTTAGTACTTACAATAATGTTTATAATCTTTGGGAAACAGATTTCCCAAAGCGTACACAATCATAATCTAAAGACTATAACAATATACGTATCGATGAAAAAAGTTGCGTACATACATACATCTCTAGCTATACAATGCATAATAAATTATAATACTTAACATAAAACGTTTATGGTGTGTTCTCTATAGCAAATGCACTAACAGTTGCCATACACGTATTAGTATGATAAATAACAAATGGGTACCAATAGCTAATATCATCATGAACATTATAATGCAAACGATCTCTGTAATAAACTGCGCCGTCTTTATATATCTTCTTCGATGTAGGAGACTTAAATTTACTCAAATATATTTACGACGATTCCACGAACTCCTAACGGTTTAATGCCTCGGCAGCTACATATTTGGTATATCATTTAAACTTGGTAAACATTAAGCTTTGGTGTAACGAGCCTTGTGTATATTAACATTGCATAACGTTGTATTTTGTATACACACATGTAGATGCGCGGTCTAATACAAGCATGCGATATATAAACACATGCACGTAAAAGGTTTTGCGTAGGATACACAAGAAAGATAAAAATTATTATAACATTAGCCAGCGCTGCCATAATGCGGTTGTAATAAAGCAAATGTGAAGCAACTGTGAAATTGCATGTGTGTAGTTCATCCTTATAACTTCTTTTGTCTAATCAATAATTTGTTTCATTGTGAATTATATCAAAAGTTATGTTGTTTACTTCTTTGGTACCTAAGGTAAAAACCTAATTATGTACAGCAAAACAAATTAATTAGAAAAATAAAAAGAAAACGATATGCTTTTATTTTGGGACCACATTGAAGGTCGTCCCTTGATTACAACTTCCGCATACAGTTCTTTATTACTTAAAGGTGTAAGACAGTATCTTCACGTTCAGTATAATCAAACAATTGTATTGCAAAAATCTGAACGATAAAAATAGTACAATTTATAAGATATGAGGGGAACCCTAAAAATTTCTGGAAAAAGAAAAAACATATTTTATAGAAAAAAACCACTTTATTGTTTTATCTTTAAATTTTAAACACTTTTGACACAAGACAAATGATTATTTATCGGCCATCTGGATCGTTATTACTAAATTGGTCACAAAGCACAATATAAGTTTAATTAATTCCTTTCTTTAAAATTGATATGTGAAATAGTATGATTTGCTGTAAATATACATTTGTCAATGCCTGTGTGTTGTATATAATCTAGAGCAGGCATGTAAATGTATCTTACCTATAATAAACAGAATAGAATTGGATTGTCATCAGACATAATATAACTTATTATTACTCTATTTTAAAGTGAAAACTATACTTAATCTTTAAGTATAGGTGTTTTTAGTATAATAAACAGAATAAAACTGCGTTTGAACTTGTAAACCAATAAGATTAAAAAATTAATGCGCTTAAACTTGCAATTAATATAAAATCATTCCACCCCACGCATGAATAACCCATCCGATATGTTTTGGCAAAAATTTTTGACGCCAATTATACAGAAAATCAACCTATTATCTAAAATAGCACGTGTACTAGAAAACTGACAAAGTTTAGTGCGATCTTCATTCGAGCAACTTCGATCTGAAGTTGGGATAGGCTTTTATAAAAACAACTTTCTGTATTTCGTGTCTCTTCACATAACAGAATTTAGAGCGTTGGTATCAACCCTACTACTGTTGAACATATATATTTTCATAATCTATAAGGTGATACATTTCTATCAGGATGTAATCTAAGTAAATGAGTACAACTTAATGCATGCTTCATTAGAGCTAATATACTTTTACTTTCTGAGTTATGTGTAGTTAATTGTCTATACCATATGTCATCAACAATAGAGGAAAATAATTACACTCTAGTCATTTACTTCATCCGTACAAAGAAACGCACAATTGAATGATTAATTACACTAGTTTACACGGTTTATATACCTTACATGAAAGTTATGACTTCTTATAGATTTTGATGCACTGAGTTCAGAAAAAATATTTACAAAATGCCGCCGCATCGCGTTAAAGAAATATTTCATTAATAAAAATATAAGAGTAATCCGAAAAACCTACAAAACAAAAAGTGTTAAATAACCTGCTTTACTTTGTTTTTTACAATTTTCAGGATGAGTGTTCCCTGTAACAGATCAATAGTAATCCCCTAACTTACTGTTATCCCAAAAGCCTTTGTGCCGATCTTCAAAATTCTTCAGATCGTACCCTGTTCCTCACTCATACTACCTAAGTTTTCGGGAAAGAAGCCCAAATGCAAATTAGAGAAATGTATTTTAAGTGACACATTTGAAAACACGTTAAAAAATAATGACCAAAATAATGTAAATATACCTCTTCATGGTATTGATGGAACCACTTACCTCGGCAAAAGTAACATAAGGAGAGAAAACACCAGACAATTGATGGAATCACTCACGGCGAAAGCACGTTCGTTGGTTATTGTTTCCTCTCCTAACATTGCTTTTGCCGTGTGCTCAATACCATCAGGAGCTACATCAGCATTACTCTGGTTAAACATATTTAAAGTGATAATTTCGCAATAATTCAACAACAATTTCCTGATATCTCTCATCTTTTTATTTCCTCAAAATTCTTTGACAGCCTTTTTCAACGATGTCCAAGCATTTTTCCTTCAAAGACAAAAAGTTGTCAAATTCTCTATCTTGCGCTACTTTACGTTTTTGTGGACCCATAAATATTCCCTCTTTTAGTTCTGCTTCCGAAATACTTAGAAACACTTCTTTTAGATATTGTAAACCAGCTCTGGCTTTATCCATAGCTTTTACAACATTTTTCATGAGGTCCAATTTAATATGCAATTGTGTATCTACCAGATATGTTTCTTTTACATTCATTTGTCCTGGAATAAATTCATTCCGAACAGGCCATACATTCTTCATGTAATGATGTTCTCTAACCCGAATGTCTCATAAAGTAAAGCGAGGTAATGTTTCTGCGCGGCATAGGCATGCGCTTCCTTCAGTAAGTACGATACCAAAAAATAAGTAATAAATCAAATAATAATAACAGAACCAATCAAGAATTATAATATCGGAAAAGTTGTGAAACACTCACCCTCTTAAGCAGCGTTATCAAGTAGGTTGGCGGTCTGTATCGGAATTACCGAACATTAAAAGTAGAAGCACCATTGTCATTATTATCATCCAGAGGATAAGAGTCGTCAAAAATTGACAGCATTAGATATATTTCCGCAGTTGTCTCGTTGAACCATGTTCTTCGTCGTGGTGAAAAAAATATGTTTATAGTTTGAAAAAGATCGTTCAACACAACACTACGAATGTAATACATGCATGATTAAAACACTCTTTGAATTCAGTTAATGAATTAGTCCATGCACCATAAAAAATGTGCTTGAATGTAATAAAATCGGAATCTTTCTTTAACACATCCTCGAACTTTTCTGAAACGCGATTATATTTTGCGTAATGTATAGTGCGTAGCAGTGTATATACTTCGTCCACTATTTGCGGTGACTCCACTAACGACAACACTCTTGTAATTGTTTATAACGATTTTGTAATTGTTCTGTTGCGTCATGTAATCCTTTATATTTGTTACGAATAGCTTGTAACTCTGCTTCAACGGAAATATCTTGAAATTTTGTCTGGCTTTCCTTAATAAGCTTCACTTCGGCAGGATTAAATTGTATAATAACAGCTTTTACTTGTATGAAATATTCAGCATAATAAAGAGCTGCCTGCAACCATGTTCCCCAACCTGTAAGAATCGGTTGTGGTGGTTCACGAATACCAGTACACTGTGCGATTACATTTTGCGTCATGTATAGTGCGTAGTATGTACTTCGTCCACTATTTGCAGTGACTCCACTAACAACAACGCTCTATTTTGTAATTGTTCTATTGCATTTTGTAATTGTTCTATTGCGTCATAATCCTCTACAGTTCTTACGAATAGTTTGTAACTGTGTTGGCCTTAATAGTTGCAGTTTCGTAACACAAAACACAACGCACGCTCTCGTTTCCTAAACTGAACGAAAAATAAACAAGCGCTCGCTCTACCCATAAGCACAGAAAACAAACATATTTAGAATAACCGGCCTGTAAACCCAATAGCAATCCAATCACTTTTAGGTCTTCACATATTTTCTAGTTGTACTGCTTATATTTTATCAATTTCATTAATACAGACACCATGTCATAAGTCTCTTTAGTGTTCATAGCATGACCAATCGGTAAAATCGTTTTCTATTGTTATTGTGAAACAATACGGCTTTTAAGTTATACTTTGACGAATCAATAAAAAGCCGCCACTCGTTTGGGCCATACAGTGAAAAGTCCTAGAATATCATGGCAGACGCAAAAATCATATTTTTATTTTAATGAAAATGTCACTGTAACCTTTACTTCTTTTCCTGTAATATGTTACTTGTGTACTTGGTATGAGTAGGTGCTACTATTGTAATCTAGAGGCTACAAGCTCTGTCTTGAATCTAGACAAGTCTCTTGCCAGATCATTTAACTCACTTTGGTTAATGAAATTGCGATTTGTTATCCTCCTGCATACAGAAACTGTTATCGGAGTCTTCAACAAAATCTTGCTCCTCAAACAACCACAAATCATTACAGAACCATCCCCGTGTTTGATTGTAGAGACTGTGTATTGCACTAGTGCACGTTCACCTACAGATCTTCTTACAAACACTCGTCTTCGCGAACCGAAAATCTCGAATTTGGATTCATCGGTCCACAATAACTTGCTCGAATCTTCTACCGTCCAATCTCGATGTTCACGTGCCCATTGTAACCTCTTTTTTTTTTGTTAATTTGGCGAAGCAAGGGCTTTCGCATCGCAATTCGTCCATGAAGGCCCGCTTTTTGCAGACGGCGTTTAACCGTGGACACGCTAATCGGCTTCAGAAGTACAGTATTGATTTCTGCAGCGATTTCTGGAGCTGTTTTTCTTCTATTTCGCTTGCTGGATACAACGATTGCAATATCTTGAGTAGGTGTTGTCGCCCTTGGTCTACCACTTCGTACTTTATTTAGAAAACTGCCACTTTCACTGTATTTTTTGATGTTATAATCAACAGTAGACGGATTTAAATGTAATTGTCTAGCAATTTGACGATTGCTTATGCCTAAGTTAGGTTGTGCTACTATCAGAGCACACGTTTCAACACCAATTTCTTAGCTCTCATACAGATAAAAAAAGTAAATACACCGACATTATTGAATGAATTTAAGTGACTTTTACTGATTATTAGCATACTATTTAATAATGCTGGAATGTATTTCCTAAATGTATTCTTTGTATACAAAAATCTAAAATCCAAGGGTGTCCAAATATTTATGAGCGGTAGTGTAGGTTTTCCTCTTTTTGCAAATATAAATTGTATACAACATAACAAAAACGATCAGAAGCTAATTTACTCGATCTATTAGACATTCTTTTCCAATTACGAAATCAACCACTTCCACTGTATACATAAAAGCCGCCAGACGCCGTTTCTTCTGAAAGTGTTATATTATCATATGTTCGAATGTTACTCTTTGCTTTTGCATCTCCGCTCCACACACAAACAAGTGGAAAGTCAAACAGTCACTCACAGTGACGTTAGAAACGACGACGATTAACGTTCTAATATAAATTGTGAGAGACCACAAAAATCGTTTAATAACAGACGCTAAGTTTGTTCTCTCTTGCGTTATAAACGGTCGGACTGACGTAATGCATCGTAATATCTTAAGAGGTTTAAATTTAAAGTCAGAAAATGCATCCGAATAAACATTCGCACAGAGATCACGATCTCGACGACGACAAGGCTACGGGTAATAACATTTGATATTCGGCAGGAAACAAACCACACAATGGCACGGCACATTGTGCTGTAAGTTACAGGAGACGATCAATTTTCATGTAACATAATATCATTTTTAGTGTCGCTGAGGTTTATGTACAATTACGGCATGCAGCCAATTTGCATTGCCATGAGTTACCCACAATGCAAGTACGAGAATGCGCTTATGTATTTTATGACACTTAAGTAAAATTAATAAGGCATGTACAGTTGCGGGCAATGAAAAGTCGTACATTTTGACAAATAAAAAAAAATGGATTTATTTTTCTGATAAATTAACAATCAATGACATTTTTAAAACGTCACCACAATAATTTCAGGGGCGCAAAATAGACCACAAAATTTATTGAACATTAAATAAATAAGCAACTAATGAAAAAATGAATTAACTATTTTTCAATTCTTTGTCTTTCTTTGGGGATGCCGGTTATTTTTAAATAAAACAAATTATTCCATATTGCGTGTTATGTTTCGGATTTTTTTTTTAAATCCCTTTTTCAAACTTTTTTTATTTATTATATTCGATAATGTTTGCTTGAACAATATCTAAAATAACTAATTGATGTACTAGCTCCTCTCTGTAAGACTGTAAGATAATACAACTTTCAAAACATGTTTCAAGATGTTTAACATGTTAAAACGCAGTAACATCGTTCTCAGTAAAATCTTTCAGTTTGGAAATAACGTCCCACAGTCCAGTATAGGAAGTTATGGAATTAGGATCCTGTTCTAATACTTGAAGCTAATCTCCTGATTCACTCTAAAAACTTCTGTTTCCGTGTCAAATTCAAAAACTTCGATATTGCCATTGTCATCTTCTGCCTGGACATTTTTGTCTATAGCTAAAAACTCTTCCACTCTTTCTAAATAAATCGACTAGCGTTGACAGTCGAAGTTCATATTCCGGATCGTACTCAAATGACCTGATTTGACCTTTCTGTAATCCTGCCTTTACGAAACAGGTCTTAATTGTATCAGGATTTACTTTATACCACGTAGTTTTAATGAAGTACTATTGCTTTCATAAAAATCCGGGACAAGCTATACTATTGTGACATCACCCATTTTAAGCACGTCCTTTGTAAAATATAAAAAATATGTCAAATTATCTGTCAATGTCAATCGTAAATGGACAAGTCATGGTCACAAGGTTCAAAAAACGTCAAAATGAGATAATAAGAGTTGTCCCAAATTTTTATGAAAGCGGTACAAACTATCTAACACACCTATAGATTTTGACAGTTTGGACATTGATTAAACGCAATACATTTTTGATAAAATGTGCTTCAAGATTATGTCGCGATAATAAAATTTAAAATTACGTATGGCGCCCTGGTCCAATTGTTAGTATTACTGAAGTCGCATTTAAAGGCAAAGAAATAATTTTTGTATTCTTTAAGTTTAATTCACGAGGTTATCAAGGGATAAAATATTTTGTTCTTTTTCTATTATCCATCTTTTTGTCAAACTCAATTAACCACTCGGTCATAATGTTAGGTGACATCCATTCCTTTCTGTGTGGTTTCCATGTGGCTGGTAAATCTTTGGATACAATATTTTTAAAGCTCGTGGACGAGCTACTTTCCCAATCACCAACAAATCTTTTTTTTGATCCGTCATATCTATACAAAGCAAAATAGTCAATCTCTCCTTTACTACCTGTACACTTTTCTGATTTCAGCGACAAGGTTTTATCCAATAACGCGTGGAAGAAATGTCAACTTTTATTTACGTTGAAGATATTCTCTGGTCAGTAACCACGTAACATGGTCGGAAGTCCTCTTGAATAGTATAGCTGCGTTACTGGTGAAACTGACCACTTTTGTAGGCGCGTGAAATGTATTAATGCCTAATATTTCTGTTATTTCCTTAGCTCTGGCCTTTACCAAAGGTATTGACAGAAATATTTTGACTTCTTTTACAAACCTTTCAAAACAGGAAAGTAAACCCATCACCTATCCACCATCCATGGACGCGCGTTTCGTTGTTACACATCTCATCAGCATCGCTTTATGGAAGGTAATGGCATTTCAATATTTTTAAATCGTATATATACGAAGTAGATGTTTACATGTACGCACGAGGAAATCTAATTAGATATCCTCATTTGTACATTTTTGTCGAGTAAATTACTGCAACGCCTCTACAGAACTGAACAAATCGTATTGTGTCAAATTCTGACGCGACAGTAGCCATAGGTTAATTAATTGTAACGTAAAACCATCACCTATCGACAGTTCAGTCAAAATCACCACCTTTGAAAATTAAATTTAGTACATCGGTCAAAACAGGTCATATCCACTCATATTGAAAATATCTGTAATATACACAATAACACAAAAGTAGACGTATCCATATGATACATTCTGTATATGTATGTATGGTGTTCTGTTTGATTATTAAAAAAAAAACGATTTTTACACCTGGACCTAAAACCAGGCTGGTCGTGGCTTTATAGAAATTGGATCAGCTTTGTTGACCCATCTTAGATCTCTAAATCTAGAAAATGTAGAGTCAGTACGTTTATCTTGTGACGGCTGTGGAGGACAAAATAAGAATGCCCACGTTGTCCACATTTTGGCATTTTGGCCTAGAACCCAAGGCCCAGCTTCTGTGAATAATCTGGTTTTGCATTACCCTGTAATGGACCATTCCTACTTGCCAGCCGATCGTGTTTTTGGCCGTGCAGAAAATATATTGAAGAAACAAAATATCATCGTTAACGTTGAAGAATATAAAAGATTTTATGAGAAAGTTGGGGAGGTTCGTACGTTAGTGGCAATTATAGGATATTGGAAACCTGCTGCAATTTACAATAAAATAACTGGAAGCAAAGATTTAAAATGAACATACATGAAAAAGTATTTCTAAAAATTAAGAGAGTAAAATTTAGAGCAAGTTTTTTTTAAAGATGGATGAAAATCAGTTTTACATTTCTATTGTTAAAAGGGATCGCAGTGAGGGAAACTGCAACATAAGGATTCTACCACTAGACAATTCTATATCTGCTGAAAAAAAAGCTAATGTGAAATCTCTGCTGGAAAAGCAGTTTAATCACGACAATACTCTATGGCAATACCTCCAGCACTCAGCTTTTGCAAGGAAATTCTTATGGCGGATAGCCCACGTACGTAAGAAGAAGAAGGAGAAGACAAAGAAACACAGTACAGTGAAGAAACTGAACTTTTCTGTGACTGTTTGGAGGATAACCATGCCATACATATTTAAGTTTTCGTAGCATTTTTCATTTGAACTGTTTGTATCAGTTCTTGTTTTCAATAAAAATATTCCAGAATACCAATTTTCCAATGTTTTTTCGTCGAAAAACAAATATTAGATAGAATTAGATCCACGTAAATTATATGTTCAAACAAAATCAGACATGTCACTTGCATTCACACAAAACAAGACATATCCATTTCTTTTTTTGAATTTTATTCTAGAAGGATGCACATTTTTCCATAACCATGACAGTATTAAATATGTAATTCGATACACTGGTCGTCATATCAGTTGCACAATCGTAATTGCAGTGCCCTTGGAATAAACAGTTTTTCGCGTTTTTCTCAAAACTACTTTATGTGAACATTGATGATTTTGCATGAACGCTCCTCAAATATATACAAAAAAATTTTAGCTCAGAGGTGTGTATGTAGTCTTAATAGATATTGGTATGTAAATATGTATCAATTTTACAACATCGAGGTAGAAATTAATTAAAAATTAATTTATTTAAATGTCTTTAAATGTCCGATAAAATTGATTTTAATAAAAAAAACAAGTTCTAAATAAATAAACAAATTGCACATAAATAAATAACAACCTTTAAATAAATAACAAATTCTAAGTGAGCAACCTATAAAAATAAATTTCTAACTAAATAAAAGAATATATAAAAACAATAATAACTTCTCGATTTTCTGTACACATTGTTCGTCTACACAAATAATATTAAACATCTGATTCCCAAACATCTAAATACAAATTGAAATAACCCATCTGCGAATCGTAAACTCGAAGTACAATAAATACACTCGTGGACAAATTTAGAAGAACGCAAAAAAAAACTTTAACAGCGATGGCTTAAGCCAATTTTTTTAACACGTATTCATTGATACTGAGTAATATATTATACTTAATCAAGGTGTAGTGCATTTTTGATACTTTCAAACACAATTCTTTATTTATCTGTACGTGATCTGTATTCCAATCGTTTTGTGTGATTGCCGTGTTAAAGGTTCTTATGACAAATTTCATTTTTCTTTTCAAATAATCTTTATTAATGTCAACGTTTACTGTCGATAAGCAATTTTAAGTGAAGATGCGCGATCTTACTGAAGTTGAGGTTTCTAGAACTCTCACTCTGATCGAAAGTGGATACAGTTATAGGGAGGTGGCCGAAATGCTGAATGTTTCAAAATCATTGACCTTTCGTGTTGTACGACGGCATCGATAGATGCGACAATACAAAAGGCGTCGTGGATAAGGTCGAAAAAGAGCAACAACAAATAGAGACGACAGATTTATCGTTAGCGCGCTCAGAAATAGGATTGCCACTGCTTCAGAGATATGAAGCGGCCTTCAACAAGTGAAGGTGAATATAAGCACGAAAACCGTAAAACGAAGGATAAGAGAATCAGGAATGGTTTCACGTATACCTGCCAAAGATCCGTCGTTAACCAAGCAACACAGAGCAGCTCGTAAGGCTTTTGCTCGAAATCACCGTCATTGGTCTATAAGGAGTTAGAGTCAGATGTTCTTCAATGATAGGTCCAGATTTTGTCTCCGGCCAGATGATGTAAAAATAAGAGGGCGGCGACGATCAATTGAAAGATATGCCCAATGTTACATTGTCGAAAGAGTTCCTTATGGTGGAGGATCGCTGATGCTGTGGGGTGGTTTTTGTTTGAGAGCGCGCATACGACTTCACATTGTAGAAGGTGGATCCTTAACAGCTGCAAGATATGTGGCAAACATTTTAGAAGACGTTGTTGTGCCTTTCGCACCATATGTTGCTGACAACTTTCTTTTGATGCATCGTAATGCGAGACCTCACATTGCAGACATTGTTGCTCAATATTTGCAAGAGGTCCAGTTGAACACCCTGAAATGGACAGCGAGATCCCCGGGTTTAAACCTAATAGAGCATGTTTAGGACAGGTTTGGGAGACAATTAAAACATAGAAGTCCTGCACCTCAGAACTTGCAAGCACTTAGAAATGCGCTATTGGAGCAAAGGGAACAAATACCTCAAGAGGATGCAATACACGATGGCGACATATTTTTCTCGTGTACCACACATTAAACATTCGTTGCTGATTGCGTTGGTTATCTTAATTTTATTTTTGGTTGAAACGTTAGTTTTTATAAATTCCTTTAAATTTAGGATAAAAAGTAAATATACGTAAATATTTCTTGTGTATCAACAGAAAATCTTGTAAAACATCATTATGCGAATTAAAACATCAATCATATAAAAAATCTTTGTTATTTTATTTATTTTCTGGCCTTCCTCTAAAGTTGTCCATGAGTGTATAATTTTATGTAAATTGTCACAAATAAATAATGATAATGCCCTTCCCTGCTCTTCTTCTACCTGAGAATTCGAGCCGAACCGAACTTCTCGGCCTAGCGTGCGAAACATAGTATTGATATTTAGTCGTCGCAAAATAATTTTGTCACTGTACGTCTATTAGAACTGTCCGTAAGGAGAGCTTTCACTGTACATGTAGAAATAAGTTTATTTGTTAGGAAAGGAGTAATACCTATCATGTTCCAAATTAAATTTGAAAATGAAGTAATATAGTACAGATACGAACCCTACAAAATTTTCTTCTTTAGAATTAGAAAATTTATGTCTGTATTTCCTTAAGACAAAGAATTACTACAGCAATCGTAAGTTGGAAAACCAACTTTGTCAAAAAACCACAAATGGTTACAATAAATTATATTTGTCTAATTCAGCGCTGTTATTATTTAACGTTTAACGTTGACGTACTGCTGTAATTTCTGCAAAGTACGGATAACTTCAAAAGTTTGTAAATTAAATCCTACGGCATACACCACGGCAGATCCTGAGTTGTAAACTCCCATATTAAAGGTAACAGTAACTTTGAATGTGTATAGAACGATATTTATAGTATGTGTTACTGAATACAATTAATAATTTCAATAAAATGCCTTTTACCTCTTTCATTACTACATTTATTAACGGTAGCTGTTTTATTTATTGGATTATAATCGGTAACCAATATTAAACAAATAAAAAAGGAAACAAGGACATTATGTCAGTATATTTGACGAAATTTGCTTTCCATAGTAATTAGTAAAATAATTTCTACAAAGTATCAAGGAAATGAATGGCGCCATTTAATTAAAAATTCAAGGCGCCTTTCTTTTTAAAAGAAGTAAATTAAAAATATATGTATATAACTGACTTTATGCAAAGCAGACCTTTGATGAAATTTTGTACTGAACATCTTTGTTGGCTTACTGAAGTGCCTTTTAAATTAAAGAACACATCTAGATACTGGAATTAACAAAAGAAGAATAGAAGTCGTGATAGGTAAAGTAACTTTAGGCAAAAACATTGAAATAAAAATATTCAAAGATAAAACGTGAAACCAATATACCGAGCTTCGTTATACTTCAATGAAATAACTTCAAATCGATATTCTTTAAACAGCTTTATTTCTTATAGAAAATATTGAAAATTAACAGACATTACTTAGGTATAAATTCGTTTTTAAGGGTTTTGCGATTGTAAATAAAACTAATAAAGCTTATTTTAGAATAACACCAAAGTGTTTTCCTTAAATAATTATTGGAAATTCAAAATTCGAATTGTATCCAAATTTTTATTAGATTTGCATTAAAAAAGTACTTAAATGACTATGTTCTTATGCAAAATAATATTTCTTAAAATACAATGAAAAACTTTATTCAACTAACACACTACTCGCATTAGCACTGCGGCGCCCTGATCTCCTTAACAAATTTCTTTTTTAATTTTGCTAAATCGTTATTAACATTTTCCGAATAATGCCAATTAATACTGTCTACTTTATGACAGACTTAAAACTAAAAAAAAACTGCATAGGTAATTGATATACGAGGAGTATGATAACGGTATGTGTTAAGGAAGACAACACTATTGTTATACATCTATTTCTCTATATAATCTCCTTGAAGCTCTATACAAGAAGTCACAGGGGCCCAAATCTGACGAATATGGGGGATGGGTCACCAATTCGCACTGTAACTGGACTAGCTTTGCTGTCGCAATTGCCGATGAGTGGGCCGAGGCGTTATCATGAAGGTGGAGAATTCTTTTCTTTGCTACGTGGGGTCTTTTTCTCTTTAGTTCAGCATCGAATCGTTCGAATAAATCAGCATAGTACTGTCCCATGATTTTCCTTTTCTTCTGCAAATAATCAATTAAGAATGTGCCTTACGAATCCTAAAAAATCGTCGCCATAGTTTTTCCGACTAATGTAACCGTCTTCGCCTTTGGGGCACCTTTGCCGGAAAAAAATCATTTTGCCGACTCACCTTTGGCTTCTGGTGTGTAGTGATGTATCCATGTCTTATCTACAGTCACATAGCGCAGCAGAAACTCACTCGTATTGCACTTAAATATGTCCAAACATTGCTTTGAAGTTATCACGCGATACCGTTTTTGATCAATCAACTCTGTTCTATAAGTCTCTCCGAAGTTTTGACAGACGTCGACTAAAGAATAGTACTTACAGTCGGTGAATTCCATGAATTCAAAGCAGATTTTGATACAAGCGCCATCTGTTTCCAAACACGTGTACATTTCATACCATCCTCATATGGTCTTAGTTTTTGTGTTTGAATATTTTGTATTAATAACTAGCGTTGTAATTTTTGAGCGGCGCGCCAGGATCGTAGTAAGTATGTACGTACGAACAAACAGATAGCCGCCTGAGTGAAGCGAATATTAACATCGACCGCCGATCAAAGATGTGTGGTGGATTTATTCATACCACTCATATTAATATGTCTACGCACAACAACGGATCCGATCCTGTCGCGCCGTCGAGAATTACAACTCTATTAATGACACCTTTTCCTAAACTTAATACAAAAGTTCTGAATTCCAGCTCGGTAAGAAGCCATGTTGGATCAAACAAGCATAGACGACAAAATATGAAAACACCACGAAATAATTTTTTGTTCGTTGCAGCTACACAGGAACACGCTATCTATACAATGCAGCAAGGAATGGGACGGTGCGATAGCTAGGAGCAAATGCAAATATTAGTTACTTTGAGAACTTTACTATAAAT
Source organism: Dynastes maya (assembly GCA_029619315.2). NCBI lineage: Eukaryota > Metazoa > Arthropoda > Insecta > Coleoptera > Scarabaeidae > Dynastes > Dynastes maya. The sequence continues at coordinate 25,666,753 of JAROYE020000002.1, forward strand.
GTCCGCTGGGGCCGATTAAAAAAAGTTAAATCTTTGGTTCATCTTCCTATTATCGTAACTCTTCAAAATTAATGTAAAATTCTCCTACAACAAACAACAGGGTAAATTCAAAGGTATTTCTAGCAGGATTTCGTAAATTAAATATCTATCGTAAAGTTATTTAGTAGATCTTCAGTAAAATTTGTCATAATTATGTTGTCAGTTGTATTTTCGAGCATAGAGAGGTCTAGTTTGAGTCATCTAGTAGCGTTACTATATTCATTCTCTCATGCTATTCCTAAAAGTAATTTTATTCATCGAAATTCATCATAATATTACGTTTAGGTAGAAATCATTTGCTGTGGTCAGAAACAATTGCCACTGCGATTAAAATAAAGGAGAAAAAGGATCAATTTTTTCATTCGTTAATTTCCATTTATTGACATCAAAATTCATTAATAATTGCCGAAAGAGTATCAAAGAATACTCCCGAATCCCACAAACGAGTTAAAAATTTAATTAACTTGCAAAATTCCAATTTTTTAACAAAATCCCTGAGATAAAACATTTCAGTATATATGTATATATCACCGCTAGGTGGCGCTACCTGACCTAACTTTTTTAAAATTGTGACTGTGTGAATTGTTCATAATAAGGGTTGAAATAAAACATGGTCTTGACTCACAAAATTCTATATGAACTTTTATATATTTAAGACCAACGTGCCTATATCAGAATCTTTCATAAATTATTCTTTGGTTATTGTCTTTACAGATAACATCTTTTATTTGATATAAAAGTAATTCATTTGTTGTCAGTATTTCGAATATAATTTACTTACCTAGATATAGGTGGTTATATTAGTGATAGTGGTTACAAGGAAAGTTATCACCAATATGTAGCAGACTCCAAAAATCGAATAAAAAGAAAGGCATTCGATTTTGATGCATTTAGTTTTAAAGAAAATTACTAGAGAATGTGTGCCTTCAAGCGATATTTATAGGAAAGTTTTAAAATCTTCGTTCGCGCTCCTCCATTCCATGCTGAACAAACTTTACATACATTATATATCATTTGGTGCTATATAAAACAAATTTCGTTAAATTGATTAAAAATATCAATAACAATCAATTACTTCATTTTATGTTACAGCAAATAGCAAAACGACATTTAATTACTTTCAATTAATTTACTATTACGATATATGTCAAATTTCGAGTTCAAATTTACTCATTATATTATTTTTCCAGTTAGATACTGAGAAACGAGACCTTAAAATAGCAATAACTTAATTAGATTCCACACAATATTCTTGACATACAATCTCTCGTTCGTCTATTATACAATTTTACGAAAACTTCAACCGGCCTTCCCTTGATTGGCCGTAGAGACTGAGAGAAGTCTGAAGTGCCCTCTTCAAACAATGTCGTCTGGTCGATTGTATTCAACCAATTTAAAAATACTCGAGTTTTAATAAATGTGGGTATATTATTCTTAACAACGCGGTTGAACTTGGAAGGGTGGATGTGTTTCGCCCCCATTTACAATGGAAACAGTCTACCCACGGTAAATGAAGTATATAAAATGCGCTTTCATTTAATAAATAAATGTACAGGTACGGAAAAAATAACTTTTCAGTTAGAGAAACGATTATAGGGTTATTAATAAACGAATTGAAATGAAATATTTCATATTAATCTGAAAAATTGCACAAGTTAATATATTTCAGTTTGAACTGCGTTCCAAAAAGATACTATTTGTGATTTACTAAAAATGTTTACTTTTACAAAGGATGTACTTTCTCGAGATGGCTTAATCAAACAAAGGCTTCAATCTTGAGTCCTTTATTATTTTTAATTTATATATCGCAATTCTTCTATTTTTCAGGATTTAGTAGTAAGTTTCACATGTATGCGGATGACATTCAATTATACGCTTCCTTTAACGTTAATGACCTGACTCGTGCAGTTAGTTCTATTAATGAAGATTTAAGTACCTTGTTTAAAGTTTCTGCAAATCACAATTTACAATTGAATCCGGCCAAGTAGCATTTTATGCTATTTGGTAGAGAAAAATCACAAACATTTGCACTCCCTAGTATTAATATTGTCCTTGCTGGTACTAATCTTGAGCACAAAAATTCCACACGTAACCTGGGTCTCATCATTGATGTGGATTTATATTTTAGGAATCATGTCGATCGCACCATTCAGAAAGCTTTTTATAACCTTAAGAACTTATATCCTAGCCGTCATGTTCTTAGTATAAAAGCTAAAACGTTATTATGTAATGCTCTAGTGCTATCACATTTTTGCAATGTAATTTATGGCCCATGCATTTTAGCTGTTGATAGCAAACGTATTCAGGTAATTCAGAACATGTGTCTCAGATTTATGTATGGCATTCCTCGTAGGCAGCACATTTCATATAAACTTGCTGAGGCTTCATGATTGAATGTGGAGGGACGTAAGGACTTGCATTTTTTTACATTTTGTCGTAGGGTTATAAGTTCTGGCACTCTTGCTTATTTGACTGCTAACATAAAATTTCGCACAGATATTCATAATATCAATATTAGACAAAAAGATACAGTACACATACCTCGCCATAAGACGTCGTTCTTTAAGCGTTCCTTTTCCTATAACGTGGCAAGTTACTATAATTCTGTGCCAGATGAGTATAGGCAGTTTTTCCTTTCTCTTCCCAAGTTTAAAAAAAATATTAGGGGGATGCTGTTTTCTGGATAGGTTGTGGTTGCTGGGATGTGGTCTCGCGGGTGGGTGTGTAGATTTGTAGATGTGAAGTGAGTTTAGCGTTATATGTTGACTGCTTTATGTATACTTCTTTCTTAGTTTCTTCCTTCTTTTCTCGCTTCTTTATAATTATCACCACTTTTCTTTCCCTCTTACTAGGCTTATTTTAACTTTAATTTAGTATATAGTTTAGATTAAGTTTAGCCAGTTAGGAAGAGCAGCTTTCACTGATTTCTAACTATTTGATTCGAAACTTTGTAATTCTGCAATCAAATTATTATTTTCATAGAATCAATAAAAACCACTTTATTATTATTAAATAAGATTGTCTTATAATCATGAAAATACTGATATTAATGTTATAAAAGCTATTTTGAAGGAAGTATTCTTTCAGTTTGTTTTTAAATAGCGCCAAAATGCTGCAACCAGTATCTTGATCCAGAGAGGTATTTTGTTGTACAATGTTATTGCCGTGTATCTGGGACTCATTTCATATAATTGTTTTCTTTCATTGTAAATATCGCTATTTTCAATAAAAGTTCCTTCATTGTTTTTATAAAAAATTTCAAATAGACCAAGGGAGTGAGTATTTACAATTCATTGAAAAGAGAATGGCATGGCGTTAAAGGAGAAAATCTAATGATTTTCTTTTGCAACAAGTAAAGTTGTTTTGCATCTATCGATAATCCCCAAAAAATTAGCCCATACCTGAGACGAGATTTAACGTACGCGAAGTAAAATAGTTGTAATGAATGTAGACACGCTAAAACTTCCTTTAACGGGCACTTCTGTTAACCCTTTAGCGAACATTTTATCCGGTCCCAAACATTTAAATAGGGAATTCCTAATAAATTGATTTCTTTTATGCGGACATTCCCTTGAACGGACACGGACAGATGTTTAACTACTTTCTGTTCTTAAAGTCTCTATTAAGCATACGTGAGTGTCCAGATTTTACAATCCGATGCGGTAAATTCCCTGCTTTTGTCGTGGTGATGATATATTTAACGGTACCGTTCCTAAGTCAACGTCTTCTGAGTACGTTCTTTGCAATTTTGAATACTTCTTGTTGCGTTCTTCATAGAAAATTTTTGTTTGTACTTGTTTTGATGGTATAATTCCTAGAACTAATGATCATGAGAAAAGAATAGTTTCGTACAGTACTGGTGTACTAGAAATAAAAAAACTAAAAGCATTTTGTTTTGAAAAGAATGATATGCAAGCATTTAGCATGCCTTATCATTACATTTTGAGACGAAATTGGCAACCAATAAATGTAAGCGGAGTTCCATCCTGGTAGGATAACCAATACACCATATACATAAACAAGTTAAGGTATAATTTTATACACCTATGTACTCGTATATGTATTGTAATGGTGTATGTTTACATCGTCAAACATAGCTGTCATTCGAGCACGTATAGTGTATTTAGTATGGCTACTCGGTCAATGTGAAATTCCCCCTGGCGGACATTAGCTATTTTTCAGAAGCTTCTATTCCTCCCCGAGCCTCCGATCTTCGGAGTGGGGGTATTAAATAATTTAATTAAGTCCAGACAACGACAAATGTCACAAAATATCATATTTGAATCATCCAGACTCGCGTCCCTGCATTCATTACATTATGTCAGATCACTAAATAGGTTTATTTATCGGAAATTCAACAAAATTTGCTGTGGACAAAACAATCGCCATCGCGATTAAAATAATGGTGCGAAGGGACGCCAATTAATTTATTACATTTGGTCAAGCTTTCATCGAGGTAACTCGTATTTTAACTGTGTTCCAACTTTCGAAGAGTGTAATATTAAAATCATAGTAAAAAAGAATTCAAGGTAGAAGTGAAGGTTGGAGTTTGAGAATTAGCAGTTCCCCGTGAATCCCATATAAACATAAAGTTTATGTGACATCGTCTTAGAAATTCCAAGTTTAATTTTCGTTAATTTCCATTTACTGATATAAAAACTCGTTTAAAATTGCCGAAGAGTATATAAGAACACTTTGAAGCCCCAGTTCATCTAATTATTTAACTAATTTACAAAAGTTCAATTTTTTTGAACAATTTTCCTGTTTTAAAACATTATGTTGTAATATTACAAGAAATATGTTCAAGTAAAAGTTTAACTTTAAGTATTGACTCCGTTCTTACCTCGGACTTCTAATAGTCGGACACCCCCTTGACCGGGCAATATTTTCCGAACGATCAATGTCGTAAGTTCCACTGTAGTTGCTGTAGCTAATTTGCGCTTCAACATTTCATAGTGCTCATTGAATTTTAAACCTTGGTCTACTATCAAATTGAGAAATGTAATGTTATCAATAATAATAGCAAGGACTGTGGGGTAGTATGGCAAACAACACTAAATATCGGCACACCTCGCACCACACAAATGATTAATTAATTCGGAACAGCCGTTTCAAAGACTCGTGGGTCTCCATCCGGCCCCCATTCGGTCACTCGGCTGAGGATGGGGACTCACGAGTCCTTGAAACAGCTGTTCCGAATTAATTAATCATTTGTGTGGTGCGGAGTGTGCCGATACTTAGTGTTGTTTGCCTTAATATTGTCACCTGATGAAATTAGTGTACCGTTGAAATATATATAAAGGTCGTCTTGTTCGTAATTTGATGATCCAAACTTGATTACATTAGCTTTCTTGGTATTTTTAATTTTTAATTTTAGATTATGTCGCACTAATCGGGCAGGGCATAGATGCGCCATTAGTACCTGCTGTAATCCCCACTATTATAAGGGATGGTTAATCCGTAGGCATGGCCAGCGTCTCAAATGCAATTAGTTCCCATAAAAGTAAATGCATGTAATAATGCAATTACGATTACACTTGGACTTTCCAAATGTAATATCGTAATTGACCAACGAGGGTTGAGTTTATTCATAACTGTTTTCTATAAATTTGTTAGCAAATCGTCACACTTTTAGTCATTAAAAATTTCACAATCCATCCTTGACCAAAAAGGAAAAGTTTTAATTGTGAAAAATTATTTTAAATTTCGAAAATGCGGCAGTGTTACCAACTCAGGTGTTAAGTGGAAGTGCACTAATAAAAATTGTTCCGCGAAAATATATTAGGGTACGTAAAAATTCATTTATAGTCGCGAGTCCCATACATATATCGAATAATGTTGTCGAGCGTGTGTTGTAACAGCGTCCTTGATTCGCTTCGCGCGCTCCCCACCTTATACTTTCATAGCGGGCAAACGTTGTAGCACTGTCTATATATTTTAGCGGTTCACTTTACTACGGAACTTACGAACACGGTATACGGATGAAGCGAACACTACAATCTTGGGTGAAAACATTGACCGTAATCATGAAGCTGATGCCACTCTGCATAGACAAGCTATTAGCAATAGTTTAAAAAGAAAAGCATCCACTGATCTGTATAAGAAACCAGCCAAGAAAATTTATCAAGAATTGAAAGACCACTCATCTACCGATTTGGATAAATTTACCAGACGCATACTACAGCATCCGGAAGTGTATCGAAAGCAACGACAATCCCTGCCAGCGTTACCAAAAACTATTGCGGAAGTACATATTGCACTGAGTACAGATCGAATCACCACGTTCAATAAAAGTGAGTCATTTTTGTTAGTTAACAATTCGGATGATAACATTTTAATATTTTCTTGTAAGACAAATTTGATGTTTTTGTCTACATGTTTTCTATTCAGTTGCTTACAGTACATGGAGTTAAAAATGGCCATTATATTCCACTGGTATTTTGTGCGCTACCTAAAAAATTGCACGTAACATATGTTAAATGTTTTCAATTAATAATTAAGAAATGTCTTAAATTAGGGATTCACTTTAAAGCTATGAAAGTTATTGCTGATTCGGACGGTTAGGATGGTATGGAATCACATTGAAGTTGTCGGATATAGATTTCATTTGGCCCAATCATGGATACGTAAAATTCAGCAAATAGGTTTAATAAATGAATACAAAAATGCACAAAACAAAACATTCCCAAATTGGCATATTTTTGCACTGGATTTTTGGTCTAATGTTTTTAAAACCTGAAATGGTAGGCGATTGTTTTGTTTTTGACTTTGCGGCAATTCAAATAGATGATTATTATCATTTTTAGATTACTTAGTCGAAAATTATATTGATGAAAATGCAAGATTTCCGCCAAGTTTATGGCCTTGCACTTCAGCGTCGAATGAAAGAACCACAAATTGTTGTGAATCGTTTCATTCCGATTATAGTACATCTTTTTATAGTACGCACCCCAATAGTTTTAAATGTATAGATGTTTTAAAATAATTTCAAATAAAACCTTATTTAAAAATTAATAGTGTAAATTTACCAGTTAAAATAGCAAATAAAAATTATAGAGATCGCCTTAACCATTTAGAAAATTTCACAATGGTGATTTTGATTATGAAAAAGCCGTATCCTACCATTTTTCTTATTTATTGTAATATTATATATTATAACACATAAGTATAAGTCTGATATGTTTTGTATATTATTCTGTCTATATATTGTACATATTTTATTATCTAATATTTTAGTTTTTCAGTTTAGTTTAGTTTTATTTTTTTACAAACAACTATACAAATATTGTATCTACATATAAACATTTTAAATATATTTCTATGTTCTACATTCTTTGTATGATTTATTATTTTAAACATTTAATCGGGTATTAAGCTGACACTCCCGGGGTCAGTTCCGGCGCATTTCTGCCCTATCCTCAACTACCTGCAAAAACTAATTGCCCTCGTCTTCAGGTAAAATAAATTTTGTGACGCACTTATCCTACACCCCACCAATTAGCCATTTGTTATATAAGTACTGTCGCTGCGATTGAAAGATCTGTCCCGTTGTAGAGTATATGATGCCAAATACTTTTGCAAGTCATTGACATAAATTAATAAAGTATTGCGGCTAAGACGGATCCTTGAGGAACGCCACATTTCACCTCAACAGGTTGAGAATAAAATGTTTGTGATAGATAAGTAAGTAAATTTAATATGCATCTCTAATTCAATCAGGAGGGCATCATTACATTTTCATATAGAGACTACAAATTTGTTTAAGTATGATGTAACCAGAATTCGTTAAATAATAATTACTTTCATTCAAAATGTATTAATTAATAACCAAATTAGCACGCTCTTCGGCTCTTAATTGCTGTAAACTGCAGCGATCTTCTAATTTTATCCGGTTTATGCACGACCAAATACATATTATCGATTTTGCCGGAAGCGTTTTAAACTAAACGTGTTGTCTCTACGCCATAGTTGTTAATACGTTAAACTGGCAACGCAACCAGAACGTTGATCACAAATTAAATTGTTTTACATAAAAAAACAACAACTTTCAGCTTTAGGCTAACAATGACATTGGCACAATGATTAAAAATTCCAGTGATGTGAATTTAATTGAATTTCTTATTTCCAATTATACTTGAAACGTTCGTAGGTGTTTAATTTGGAAACATTCAACAAAACTTGCTAAATGGTTTGAATGGACGTTTAGAGTGTTAGAAGAGCCACATTTCTTACCCATCTATTTCCTCCTTCGGGCACCAATAATTTAAAATAAGAACTATTCAGCGGTTATAGATGAAAAGAACACCCACAATAGCATTTTATCTATGCAGGAAAATAACCACAATGAAATTCTTTTATAATATAAAGACCTGCTAGGATGGTGGACTCCATAATCAAAAATAAATTCAACTGTTACCGACGAGCGTTTACATTCAATGAGCCCACATAAAACGAATCTGCTAAAGCACAATTTGTAGGTTGTATTATAAAAGTCACCTTTTACTGTCTACCGCACACACGATATGCAACAATTCTGCGATTCATGTTTAAACATTAAGTGCGAATTGTTTTCGTTTGGTATTCGAATATATTGAATATATTAAGGTAGCGTAGTTCTCGTTTATTTAGAATATTACTTTAAAAATATACCTCGGGTTGTATTTACTTTGTATTCCTTTATATACAGTGACCATCAAAAAGTCGGCATCAAATGGAGAAAGAATTTATTTATAGCTTTTTGGGAAATCAAATCCTAGCGATAAGAGGTGCATGAAAAAAGATTACCATGTTATTAATTAGTCAAATAAAAATTGTCACGTGACTTCCGTCAAATTGTATAAGTGAATACAATTTGACATTTTGTGAAAATAATTACAAAAACTGCATTTACTAGCTAAATTAGTTACAAGTTTTACTAAAAAAGTTGTTCACAAAATGATTTCTTATCTAACAAGCAAACGTACGTAACTGTCCCCTCCAATTTTGAAAAAATGTTGCATGGGTATAGTAGACCGAAGAATATTGAATACGTATTTTTTTAGCTGCTTTTTTTCGGTTCATGGAAGTGTAATTAACGCTCAAAGTTACCCCCCGAAAACACATTTTTAACTATATTTCAGGAACAAGGCGAGATACAGAATTCATTTAAAAAAGGGATTGTTCCCCGTTACTAGCACTACTTTCAGATGAGAAAAAATCATACGGTCGTTAGGGTATTAAAAGAACCTAATTTTTTTTCGCCCCCGACCACAGGTATTGTCAATTTATTTTCCCTCTTCATATCTTTAAACCACACAAGAAAATAAAAGTTACCTGTTTTTTGATTTTTTTCTCAATGTCCATTTTAGGGGAGTTATCGTCATCTTAATGTATCTCCCCAACACCCATTTTTTTTCGATATTTTTTGAATGAAATCTTACATCATTATATCCTATTGTATTTTAAGTAAAAGCTCTTTGCTATAGCCTTTATGATATTGATTATGTTGTAGTATACAAAATTTGATGTGAAATATACATATACGTGACATAAATTTTGCTAAATTATACAGGGTGTGCCCCTAGGGAAGGGACAATATCAGAGAGATTTAAGCTAAGAAATCTCGATTTTTTTAAATAGCAACTCCTGATTTTCTAAGCGATATTAGATTCTGTATTGTAAGTGCTATTGCCAAAGTTAATAGTTTAGAAGATATTTTGTGAAAACCTCCTTAATCTTAAATACCGCATTGTTTAATATCAGTTTTGTTTTGCCATGGTCAAACAATTGAAGGTGGCTGTCAAACGTACTGTCAACAGTAATAAACACAGTTATAGGCCCTGAACCGGGTCTAGGTATTGCCAAGAGTGCAGTGCGTGGTGCAATTAATGAGTGGATTATAACACAACACCAATTAAATTGGAAACATGCAGCTGGACAAAAGCACAGCAAACGGATGATGGGAAGACCGTCGCAACATCTGACTGCTGACCTGCTTGAATTAAACAAGATACAGCTTAGAGCAGCAACATGTCTATTAACAGGACATGGCTGTTTGAGAGGCCACTTGCATAAGATGGGGATCTACAAAGATGAGCCCTTATGTAGACTTTGCAATGAGGAGGAGGAAACAGCCTCTCACATTATTTTCGAATGTGCAGCGTTAGCTCAACGCAGATTCGCTATGCGAAGCACAATTGAACTACCAATGGAGAAAGATTTACTACATAGGCTGTTAAGCCTGATTGCGGGAACTAACCTGTTTAAGTAAAACAAAACCGAAGCAGGAATAATACAATAAGCTACTAAGCTTCAGTGTTAGGGATGTAAAGACCAGCCCTGCTCTGGTAGAAAATCAATCAATCAATCAATAAACACAGTAGTGGTCCTCAGCAGTTTATACTGTAGTACAATTATTCGTAATTATTCATAATTTCTAAAAATTCTATTTTTCGAATAATTGTATAGTTTAATAACTACCTGGATACGCAAGCAAACTGCTGAGGACCGTAATGACAAAATTTAAGTGAATTGAATAGAAATGAAATTATGATTTTTGATATGCGTAACTACCTGTTTGTACATTTAAATTTAATATGTAAATTCTTTAATTACTTGTAACATCGAATTGCTTACTATGTAAATTTATACTGTTTGTAAAATATATATACATAAACATATAATTATCTTGTAGGGCCGTAATTTATAATCAATACGGCCCTTAGATTCAATATGCATTGGCAGATTGTTATCGTCACAGAAGGTGCAATAAAAGTATTAAAGGTCTTGTAAGTCTATTCTTATAATTTGAAATAAACTATACTGTAATATGAATAATTTAGAGTTAATTATGTTGATTAATTACTACTGAGGAATACCACTGTGTTTATTACTGTTGACAGTACATTTGATAGCTACCTTCTATGGCAAACCAAGACTGATATTAAACAGTGCGATATTTAAGATTAAGGAGGTTTTCACAAAATATCTCTTAAACTATTCACTTTAGCAATAGCACTTACAATACATTTTTGCTTTATTTTTTGATTCAGAATCTAATACCGCTTAGAAAATTAGAAGTTGTTATTTAAAAAAATCGAAATTTCTCAGTTTAAATATTTCTGATATTGTCCCCTTCCTACCAGCACACCCTGTATAATTTAGCAAATTTATCTGCTACTGCGGAAACATCGTTTTATGAACATTACCAGCAAGTAGAATAACTTTTTTCGCGAATTACATTTGTAAGTTATTTGAAAGTTTGTAATGCATCACATCGGTCACACTTTTTCGAAAAGATGTAATATCTCTTTAAGAGTGAATTCTAGGGATAGGGTATGTTGCATAAAATAATTTTAAAATTCAACACAGAATCCAAATCTGACATAAAAATGGTACTGTTCTATTTAAAATAGGGACGTTGACGGCTACTTCCGGTGTAAGAGAGAGATATCGACAGTTGTAAATATTTTGGTTGCGCTAGCTTTAAAGGATAATTTGTGTTTGTAAATTTTCAAATTTCTATTTTACTTACTTCCCCATATACTTTTAACCAAAGCTCGTCGTGATATATCCTGTATAACATACCACAGCGCATTTTATAAAATTCTCTACAAATATACAGGCTGTTCCAAATTTCAGCAACCGCCTTCAACTTATTTATTTTAAATAGATTGCTATATTTTTTATTGATTATTTTGATAGCCACTTAAATTATCTTTTCAATGATATACAGTTACGTGCACTTTCGATAATTGCTCTTGGCTATATTGCAAATTTTGTTAAAATTTTGACATTTACAGACTCTGATATTTTAAGACCTAGCCGGAAAACATTTCAAGGTGGTATATTGTAAAAATATATACAAGGTGTTAAATATGTTGTGTAACGTTTATGGAAATTCAAACGCTTTTTTTTCGATTTTTTTTTAATAGAACCTATATATTTTTTTAATATTGCTAGCAATTCCCTTGTAAAATTGCATTTATGTAAAGTGATATTAATAACGTAATACTTATTCCCAGCATTTTCGAAGATATTGCACTTTTTTAGGAAATACGTCTGCAATATTCGAGTAGTGTATATGTGAATTTCATATCCGTTTTTGTATATTGCAGCATAATCAATATCATAAGGGCCATAACAAAAAGTTTTTACATAAAATACAATGAGATATAAAATTTAATTCTAAAAACGTAGAGAAAAACAGGTTCCGCGGGGATGAATTAAAATGACGACTCCCCTAAAGTGGACATTGAGAAAAAACAGGTAACTTTAATTTTTTTACGTAGTTTACAGATATGAAGAGGAAAAATAAAGTGACAGTACCTGTAGGCCGGGGCGAAAGAAAAAGGGATTTTTTTAATCCCCCTAACGACTCCATGAGCACGCCACTGATATTGTTCATCTGAAATGTAGTGCTGGTATAGTAACAGGGAACAATCCCTTTTTTAAACGAATACGATATCTCCTCTTGTTTCTGAGATATAGAAAAAAATGCGTTTTCGAGGGGTAACTTTGAGTGTCAATTACACCCTCTTAAACCGAAAAAAAGCAGCTAAAAAAATACGTGTCTAATATTTTTCGGGGTACTACATCCCTGCAAAATTTTGTCAAAAGCGGAGTGAGGCAGTTACCTACGTTTGCTTGTAAGTACAAGCCTTAGACTAAAAAAAATTGAGAAAGAAATCATAAATTAAGAAAGAATAGCTAACTTTTTGTTGTTATTTTTAGTAAGAATTCAAAAACTGTTTAAAGCAGTTATCTGTTATGAAATTTGAATCATTCACTCTAATTAAACAATAATTGAGTTCAATTGAGTGATTTCTCGACGAAGAGTTTGTGGATTTGCGACAACGATCTGCATTACCTGAAGCTGACGCTCTTCAACGTTAGCCCGGAATTATGAGGAACTTTAAACCTATTCTCATAATTACACAAACTTTCACATTTCTTTAAAATCCTACTAACAGATGATTGGCGAATATGTTTGTGAAGCCACAACCCTTACTATCATTATTTAAAATTAATATACGAGAGCGATTCGTAAAATAAGTTCCGTTTGGTTATTAAAAAAAAAAAACACCAATACATGAAGAGGTTTTTATTATATACAACTTAAAGTTACTACTTTCAGCTATTCTTCTACGTAGTTGCCATTATGATTGAGACATTTGTCATAGCGATGAACCAGTTTTTGAATGCCCTCTTCATAGAACTCTGCCACCTGTGAATTACCCCATGTTGTAACACTGTCCTGCAGCTCTTCATCGCTCTCAAACCGTTGTGATCCAAGCCATTTCTTCATGTTAGGGAAGAGATGGTAGTCGCTAGAAACCAAATCAGGGCTGTAGGGAGGATGCTCAAACACTTCCCACTTAAAACTGTGCAGTAGGCCTAGCGTGCGAACGACGGTATGCGAGCGGGCGTTGTCATGAAGAAAAAGGATGCCCGAACTCAATAATCTACGTCGCTTGTTCTGAATACACCATAAATGGAAAAAAGTTCACGATGAATCTCAGCAGCCTTCATGTTCTTTGCACACAGAAATTGGATAACAGCACGCATTTTCAATTGCAGCAGCCATCTTAAACGACCCAAATACCACGAAAGAATGTCCGAACGATTCTCTCACTAGCACTGCCAGACACACATTGAACTCGACTATAGCGCGGTGCTGCGATCGCGCCGATATCCCCACTCCTCTGCTTACTAGACGGAAACGGAGCTTCCTTTACGAATCGCCCTCGTAATTAAAATTGAAAGTAACACCATAACGCAGTTGCAGAGATTAATATTTACACTCGGTTTAAGAAACGAAATTGTCAAGGTCTTAATATATTTTGGCTTCCATCGGCGAATTCTGAAAATTTATAATTTTCCTTGGAATTTACGACGTAATTAATTACTGAAAAAGTTTCCCGGTGAGGAATCGAACCTCACATCTCCTGCTTGCCGAATAGGCGTATTAACCACTACACCAAATTAAAAATTGTCTGTCGAAATATTGTGATATACTTGTGGATAAAAATAATAACTTAGGTATTAAAGAGTGAACAATCCTTGCATAGTCCTTGTGGGGTAGTGGTTAACACACCTACCCGGCAAGCAGGAGATGTGAGGTTCGATTCCTCAGCGGGACGTTTTTTCGGTAATTAATTGCGTCGGAAATTCCAAGAAAAATTATAGATTCAGTTGGAAGGTAAATAAAAGAATTTTAAATAGTGTATTAAATATTTCTTTCCTTCTAGAATTGAAACTGTACATTTTTGGAATGCTTAAATCCATTTGTTTCTATGCAAAGTTAATGATAATTCAATTAAAATCTAATATGTTTCTTGTTAAACATTTAAGCAGTATTCGTTTAATGTAGTAATTGTTACTCAATAATAAACGTCTAAAGTTCACAAGAATACGTCATGAAAGATTAACATCTGGTGACATTCCAACTTAGTAAATATTTTATTAATCTTTCAGTAAAATGGCACATTTCAAATGCATTCGTTGGAATGTTCCTTCATAAATAATATTTAAATGCTTCAATTTTCCATCGTTATTTTTATTATATTCGATTTATATACATTTTCTGCAACATGTATTTTAGGTCGTATTTTATATTTAGTACAATATATTACCTAATAGGCAAACAACAATAAAATTTTCAGTAACGATGTTGGGCGACCCGCATATTCAACCCACTAGCAACTGAACTTTTGTAGACAACCTTGATATTTGGTTCGCTTTTACAATATTGTCGACACAATTGTTACGCTCAAGCATTTAAAGTGCAAATACTATTACAGGTATGCAATTATTTATTATTATGTATTACAAAAAATATTCGCATTAATATTTTCATAATTAAATTAATGGCTGTGAAATAGGTATAAAATGTACCAGACAATGTTATTTACTTACTAGTAAACTGATTTTATTTGTTATTGTACAGTGTGTGTATAAAGTAAGGAACATCGATGCCGAAGCCTTTAGTATTAGTTTTACGTGAAAAAGTTCTTATCAAAAGTTAAAGAACTAATTATTTGCTATAATTAGGTACTTTTGACGTCATCAACTCAGTCTATGACATCATTGGCTTATTTTTGTTTTAGTTATTTTTAAAGTATTTCAAAAATTACATCGGAATTTTGATGATGATTGGGTTGGATGACAGAAGAAGATTATATGAAGAGGTCCGCGCTTTATTTAACGCGAAATCGTGAACTCATTACGCGGTCCACTGTCGCCAAAGTGTATTTGAATTTCAAATCATGTTCAAGATTTAGATAAAAGTGGCGGCGCAAAGCTGGCAAATGACGAAAAGGTATTGGATGAAATTCAGTTACCGAAAATCCTCACGTGCCAATTCGACAGCTAGCTTTGGGCAACACTGTTAGTCAGAGGACCGTAGTAAAAATGTTATATAAGGAAAAGTTTCATTCTTATAAGATACCGCAGGAATTATCGGAGGGTGACTTTGACAAACGCATTCAGTTTTGCGAAGAATTGATGGCCATGTTTGAAGGCATCCCAGTTTTTGCGAACAATGTTTGTTTTTTCGACAAAGCAATCGTTTCCCTGCATGATGCTGTGAATAAACATAACTGTCATTATTGGGCCCAGTGGATAGGAAACTTACACACGCAGTATCCACACAAGGTCAATGTTTGGGTGTGGATTTTAGGGAACAGAATTCTGGGTTCCTTCTTTCTTGAAGCTATGCTAAATGCAGAAGGTTATTTAGATTTTCTACAATTTGAACTCATTGCTGCATTAGTGGAATTGCTTCCAAATGTAACAAATCTAGATTTTACCGATGAAATCATTTGGTTTTAATAAGACGGGGTTCCACCTTATTATAGCAGTCGGGTACGGCAGTATTTAGATAGAGTTTTTGAAAATAAGCGGATTGACAAAAGAGACATCATTCACGCAGAGAAACGTTTACTTGTATCAAAGCTGTCCACCTTAATTCAAGCCAATTACTATTTCAATTATCCGCAATGCAACTGTTTTAAATCAAAAGAAATATGTTTTTAGCGTTTCTTTCTCCGCTTAAGAGAAGCATATACTTGTAATGAAATAATTGCATATCTTTGTTTATAACATTTGTTAACTTGATTCAAGAAAATCTTGCAGAAAATTTGAAGAAAGCTATTCTTAGTATAAATGGCCGTTATAACACAAAACAATATTTTCTTAAAGATAGTAAATAGTTTTCTTAATTACAGAAAGCGTTTAGGTATTGTTCATAAATCAACAGTTTCATTTTCTTAAAATAAAGCATTTTAAAACAGTACGACATATCCGTACATAATGCAACAAATTATTCACATTGCTTGTGATTTCAAATAGGCTAAAGTAGAGATTATCTACAGAATAGTGTTCAAACAAAAGTGATCTTGCCAAAGTACACCCCAAAGAAGTGCCTAGAAACAATAACCACGATAATGCTAATAAATAGCTCCTGGTATTAATGAATCACTACCAACAAAAACAATATGAGAAGATAAACAGCAATAAAACTTATTGCTCCTGGCGACATTGTTCTTACATTACAAGAAATAGGAATACTATTCACGTGAAAAAAAAAATGAGAAGTACCTACTTATGGCTAATAATTAATTCTTCAACTTTTGACGAGAATATTTTCTCGTAAAACTAATAATACGAGGTGTAGCAATTAAATAACCGAACTGGTGCTACAAAACATTTTATAGATAACCAATTACATTACAAAGTTTATCGCCTTCAATGTACTCTCTTTGCCTCTTTGCCTCTACAACGCTGCATACGAATTTTCCACTGTCGAAAGCAGTGCTGGAAGTCCGTTTCTGTCAGCTTGTTGAGAACCTCCGTCGCTTTCGTTTTCACCGCTTCCACACTGTCAAATCTTGTCCTCTTAAGCTCCGATTTTACCTTAGGAAATAAAAAAAAGTCACAGGGGGCCAGGTCGGGCGAGTACGGTGGGTGGTCCAACACGGTGACGCCGGATTTCACAAAGAACGCCTTCACAGACAAGGCGGAATGAGCTGGCGCATTGTCTTGGTGGAGCATCCGGGATATGCTCTTCCACAAATCGGGTCTTCGTTTTCTCACTCGTTCACGAAGGGTAGTTAGAATCTCGACGTAATAATGTTGATTGACTGTCTGACCTTCGAGGATCCAGTGGACGTAGACAATTCCACGCGTATCCGACGCGACGCTAGCGTAAGGACTTGAACGGACGATTGTTACAGCGAGACTGAGCGACGTACAACCGTGCCCATCGAGCTCAGAGTAGGGGAAGCATCTACAAGCACAGACATGTTCAAACCTGCCTGGTGCTCGCTGTTTGCTGATAATAGCACCAGTCCGGTTATTTAATTGCCACCCCTCGTAAAGGCTCTAGCATCGATGTTCCTTACTTTATACTCACACTGTATGTACTTAGAATTAAGTAGAAAGTTCATTTAGATCCTCATTTGAGAGTATAAAGACAAAATTAAAAATTGATTTATTTTTATTTGATTAACAGTAAGTTATTAAAATTTTGTTATTCGTTTGTTCCTGGACATGACTTCATCATTTATGTAAGGTCGTTAACAAACTATATTTCACGACATACCATGGCTCCTAGCACAAAGGACAGAGGTGATTGTCCTTAAATATCTGTAGGATTATACAGACAAATTTCATAAATAAAAGTAGCCTGGTATTATAACTTACGTATGTTTTAACAAATTATAATAGTATAAAAACAAATCTGATGCCACTCTTATTAAAATTAATAAGCGAAACAACTTTTAATAGAGACATTCCTGCACTGGTTTGGCTAATAGCGAGTAGGTTTGATCTAAAGACATTTATCCCAAGTGTCGTTCCGAAATTCTCAGAAATTTACATGATAGTAAACTGTAGTGTATAATAGCGTAATAAATATTGTCAACTCTAATTGAATAAAATAAAATAGAGACAGGCATTCGTTTCAGATGGTTGTAAAATACTGAATCATCTAGGTAATAACCAAACGTATATAAAGAACCTTCCGCACATGTATTTTTTGTTAGTAATTTACACATAATAATATTCAATTTACACCTTTCTATTCTACTTACAATGTAACGCTTTTTTCATTATTAGCCATTTATCTTAACAGACGACCTGTCATCACCAACCTCATTATGACATCATAATAATATTGCCAACATCCTTATTGAAAAAAGTAAACTTTACTGTTACAGGTTATGATGGCTGTCAAATATGAACGCATACAATGTAGAACTTAGCGTGTTCATTCTCTTCAATTCATGTCAACTTTATTCAATATTCCCTATATAGCTTAGTTTTTGAAATAATTGAGATAATTTGAGAATTTTGCGAAAGGCCGTGGTTTCTTTAAAAGCCGATAGCTTAAACACTTCATATGTCAGAGCGGTGACTCAAATTTTATTCGATTGAGTATTTCTTGGAGTTCTCAGGAATATATCGAAACATTTTTTATGTCAACTAACGTCTACAAGATGGTCGTCGAAATCGTTGCTATGTTTAATTCCTGCAATTTTTTTTTTTTTGCATAGTGTGCTGCGACGAAATACTGTAACGTAAATTATTGTTTTTCTAAAGATGTTCATTAAAAGTAATCTGGAAAATTTAATTTATGCTTACGAGTTTAACATCTATTCGAAGTGAGTACGATTTTCCTTTATACAAACAATATCATTTCTTATATTTTGGTGAATATTTACTAATATTTTGCAATTTTGTATAACGTACCTACACATTACCCATTGTCTGAAGAATTCATTCGGAAAGTTTTTTCATAAACTTTTTTGTTTAGCTAAATTACGAAAATGTTTAAATAACTTTCAGTATGTTATTATATACACTCGGGAGCAAAAAATTTGATCTATTACTTGTTTCATCTTCATTTGTACTTCTAAAACTCTGGACTTGCGACATGGTGTAGATCGACACTGGTATTGTTAAATAAAATAATAATGATAATCGAAAAGATATTCAGCGTTTGAAGCAGTTTTCTTTCTAAAAAATATCTTTAAGTCCAACCGATGCAGCCAGGGCGGTAGCTTTAGTTCAAGATGGCCGTAGCTAACATTATGCTGCTCAGGTACGAAGCGTTACTTGTTCAGCAGCCCAAAGAGTCATTCTGCCTTTTTAATGAAACTGGCAGCTATATTAGGAGACCAGAATCAGGCCATAAAAGAGCAACATCCGAATGAGACGATCGATTTGTGGTTTCTTCAGTTTTGAGGAATAGGCATCTAACTTCGGTTGAGGGGCAAATCGACCGAGCGATAGTTCGTCGACGATTAGTCGAAGGTAATTTAATGTTTAGAAGACGAGCCTAATGTCCACAGCTATCTGTAGAACATCGTAAAGCTCGACTAGCTTTCGCACAAGATTACGAAAACTGGAATCACGCCGATTGGAGCAACGTATTATTCTCGGATGAATACGGATTTTGCCTAAGATCACCAGATGACCGAAAAAGCATTGCAATATTGTGGAAAGAATTAGCTACCGGGCAGGCTCCGTTGTGGTTTGGATTGGCATAACTAACGAATTGGTGGTAGTTGATGGAAGTTCTATGTCGGCTGCAAAGTACTTAAACACCATTTTGAAAGAGCATGTAGTTCCTTTTGTTCCATTTATAGGGCATAATTTAATTTTTATAGACGATAACGCGCGTCCGCACCGTGCTCGAAACGTCAATGAATATTTAGGTGAGGTCAGGATTGTGCGTATGAATTGGCCAGCTTGCGGTCCCGACCTCAATAGCATGAATGAAATCTAGCAACTATTCCGATGGCTACCTTGTAAACGCCAGTTGATATAAAAAAATGTATCGAAACCTCCAAGAAATACACAGTTGAATAAAACAGCGGAATTTCAGAAAAAAACTCAAATTATATCAATTACCTGAACATCTAAGGTAAATGGGTAAAGAAAATATTGAAAAAAGTTGGCACGAATTGAAGTGAGCCATCAAAAAATGTAATAACATACAGGTATTCCTTTTAATAAACCAAACTCGGATCGTTTGTAGCGGAAACTGAACATGCTATATATTTGAACATAATTTTATGTTGTACATATCTGCCAATATTTTTTATTTGAAAACCTTTTCTCGAAATCATCTTCCGCCCACGCACTAAGTGGACACGCTGTATAGGTGAAGGCGTCTGCTATTGAACCAAGTCTAATAATGGTATTTTCAATGTAGAACTGCCGTAGTGAAGCCATTGCAGAATTTCATAATTAATAATAATAATAATGATAATAATAATAATAATAAAGTGTTTATTTATTGCAATGACAATTGTAGTGCAATGAATAATCTTGCTTTCGTAATCTGTTTCTGTTGTTACGCAAAGTTGACTAGAAAAGAGCGCCAAATTGTTTGCTCTGACGCCAGACTGATCTAAAGATATCGTTGCTAAGCTAAGAAATCATAACAATTGCCAAACTGTCAAATCTCAATTACAAAAGCGTAAATTATTCTTATTGTTTATTGTTATTATATCCTGCATTTGTCATACATTATTATTTTCTCTCATTTTAACTTGTTTTGTTAATTGTTGTTATTTCTCTACTTTATCGAACTTTATTGCAATTAACTAATTGAATAAATGTGTTTTTGATAGAAAATATGTCTGTTTTTAGGCTTTTTTGTTTAGGTTTTTCTGTTGTTACTTTTATGATGGGTTCATCACGAACCATGCAAAATTGCTCAATTTTAATATTATGTAATTCTGGCAACAATTATCGCCTTATTTGCCATGGTTGCGCAAAAAATTGTACAATAATTTAAATCATATTATCTTCTGTTAAAACAGTTCGCCGTGCAAATTTTATACTATCTATCCTTACTTAGCCCAAAGTTCGAATATTTCCGGCTGTACAAGAGCAGTGTTCATTCTATTCCACTTCGTGGTAATTGTTGCCAAATTAACCGAATATTAAAATTAGGTACTTGATGTTTATCTTACGTGGTCCATGTGGAGACCATTGTAAAATCAACAACTTAAAAAAGCGAAACTTAAACACATTTCCAATCAAAAACTAACAAATTTAAACAAACCTACCACAATTAATTAATTACAATAAAGTCCGATAGAGTAAAGCAGAATCAACAATTAACAAAACAAGTTACAATGACATAAAATACCAACGAGCACAAAGAACGAAAGTATGACAAATGCAGGTTACAACAACAATAAATAACAAGAATTATTTACGCTTTTGGAATTGAGATTTGACAGTTTGGCAATTGTTATGATTACTTTGCTTAGCAACGAGCTCTTTAGATCAGTCTGGCGTCACAAGAAACAATTTGGTGCTCTTTCCTAGTCAAGTTTGGGTAACAACAAAAACAGATTTCTAAAACCCTTATTGCTGGATATCATCATATTTCTTAAGTTAGAATATAACGTAAAAATGTACAGGCTGTTCTATTTAAAATAAGAAAGTTGCCGATATTTCCGGTGACACCGGAAAGACAATTGAACTGCTGATAACGGTAAAAGTTAGTTCACGGAAAATAGAAATCGACCTATTTTTTCTAAAAACGCCAGTTTCTGTCGTTCAAAAGTTAGCAGGGGGGCACCATATAACAATAAATATAGTAAAAGATGTGACAACAACACCATTTTTGTTAGAGCTACTCTATATTCTATTGGATTAAATAAACATTTTGTAATTCTTACTATAAATTGTTATTAAAAATATATTATGAATCATTATTGTAAAAATATATTATAAATTATTATTTTAAAAATACAATGGATTGTTGTCCCAAATTTTTCTCCGTGTGTTGATCAAATTTCCTGTTTGGTCACTGAAGAGATTTTATTGATGGTAGCAAAATGATTCTTTAAAGCATTTGCCACTCTGTCAAAATAAGTAACAATTAACAAATATACTAGTAAATAATAAAACAACTGCTATTTTGTAAATGGCAAATATGTAAGCATTTTTAAGAGCAGTAAATACTTACATATTTTTATTAGACTGTAAGTAAAACACCCCTACACAACTTGTATTCTTTGATTTACTTTCACCGATATTAAATGATTCATACTTATTATTATTATTATTATTATTATTGGCCTCGACTGGAAATGATTCACACTGAATTCTATCTAGCAATATAGTAATAAAAACCTGAAAAATCTAAAGTAAACATGCAAATCAAAGTTTAAAGTCTTATTAATATTAGCATTATTTGAAATTAGCTACCTTCATCAAAAACTTTACATAATCACACAAAATAGCACGTCTTAATTTCTTTAATAACATAAAATATTCTTCCCAGAATTAATACGGGAAGCGTGTAATATCAGCAGAAGCGTAAACGCTAAACTCTCGAGATTAACCAGTCTACGAGACACGACTTTTCTAGCGTTTATGCTGATAAAAGTAATTTCTCTGGAAAAAATGTACGGTGAAGGTCACTGTGATAGTAAATGATTATAATAAGGAAGGAGAAGACGGCAAAGAAGAAAAGTGGATACAGGTTCTAGATGGAGGTGTCTAGAGAGGCAGGGTTCAAACAGGAGCTGCAGTAGCACACAGCGGCGGCAGACAAGGGCAGAGAATGTCAGTGGCCGTGATGGTATGCGGCTGCGCAGTAAGGGGATAAACACCAAGGCCAGGGTTCTACCTGCCGAGAAGTTTCTCGCACCATATTTCTCCGTATACTTATTTTACATTAGCTTTCCGATGGTTCTTTGTTTCTCCTCTACGGATCTGTTCTTTATTTTGATTCCTACATATTTAAGCGCTGAGCCTTTTATTGTTAAAGTTTAAGTGGAATACTTCGTCGACGCAGCCATATTTAAGAGTAGTGATAGCTAAAATGTTCACATCTCTTTAATTCAATTAAACAACCATCAACGAAGTAAACGTTTAAGTGCTGAAGTTACTAAAAGAAGGAATCGTTAAAATAATTACAAAGACGGTAGCTTCGGAGTAGATTTCTTAAGACCGCTACGGCGCAAGAGTTAAAAAAACTTGCTCACTTTATCTTTTCAACAAAACTACCACATATACGTATGGTTGGGTCACAGAACTTTAAAATTGACATAATTTAAACAAACTACCAAAAGAATAACGTCGTTTTCCTTTCAGAAATACGCATTTCCTTTAAATCTTTCATTCGTTATTACTGTTACATATTTTTCACTTTAAAAATAGATTTGTATAGTAATAATGTCCGTGGTTTATCACACAGAAAAACAAAATACACAAGGGTAATTTCTCTAAATGTCATAGTTCGAATTTATAGTTGCATGTAATACAAGCATAACTTTGAACACGATAGATGCCATTTTGCTGGTCATTGGTAATAGTTTACGTAAATCAAATTGCAAATTTTTTTTGCGAAATTGCAAACGGAAATATATTTTTAAAGAACATACCGCGTGCCCACTTAATTTTTAAGCGGACAACAAGTAATTCCCTCCTCGAGCAATTTGGGAAAAGTTTTCAAACAAAGAATGTTTGCAAACAAATTCCAAACAACACAAAATTATTTTCAAGTATATAGAGTGTTCAGTTCTCACTACACATGTTACAGGTATAGTTTTTTACATGGAAGCTCCTGTATATTTTGTCCTTTTTGAACCTCTTCAATTCATGTCAACTTCCTTCGACATTACTTATACCTATCTAGCTTAGTTTTTGAGATAATTAAGATAATTTGACATTTTTGCAAAATGCCGTTGTTTCTGTAATGCTCGATATCTTAAACGTCTTACGTGCTAGAATGGTGATTCGAATTTTATTCAATTGAGTATTTTTTGGAGTTTTCACCAGCGCATTGAAAACACACTTATATCGACTAGATTCTACAAGAGAGCCATCGAAATTGTTACCAAATTTGATTCAGGTTAGCTCATTTTTTATGGAATAGCCTGTATTTTTTTTCAGAATCTGGTAGACAAGCTCTTTTAGAAGTTTTTTATAAACATCTTCTATATCCAATATGCGTAAATTAAATATGGAGCTGTACTGCGACGAAATACTACAAATACGAGGTTATATCAAATATAAACGGGACTCGTTTTTAAAAAAATTCTAACCTTATTTAACTAAGCTTACAAATATATATTATTTTTTACATACCCTTCCGCCCTAGAAATACATTTTTCCCATCGGATTGGGAGCTTTTTTATTCCATCATCGTAAAAACTCTTCGGACGTTTGTATAGCCATTGGAGCACAAACGCTTCACGCGCTTCCTTGTCGTCGAAACTCTGGCCTCCATGCGCTTTTTTGAGGGGTCCAAAAAAATGGAAGTCACAGGGTGACAAGTCTAGACTATAGGGTGGATGTTCCAGCGTTTCCTATCCTAATGCATCCACTTTTTGCATCGTTAGCCACGTGGGGCCTGGCGTTGTCATGTAGAAGAATGACACTTCTGGCCGATTACTTCTTCCTTTTCCTTCGAAATTACAATTTCGCGGCATCTGGTACTTCACAATAATATTGCGTATTAATTGTGCGTCGATCGTGGAGAAAATCAACGTGAAAAGCACCTTGCCGATCAAAAAAACTGTTGCCATTACCCTTCCGGCTGACAACCGCGTCTTTGCCTTCGCCGGTGCCCTCTCGCCGCTCTTTCTCCACTCCATACTTGCCTGTTTCGACTCGGGCGTGTAGTAGTGCACCCAAGTTTCGTCATCCGATAACAGAGGTGGAACCCACTTAGCGGCCACTTTGCGAAATCCCGAGTCATCTGTCACGATCCGTTGGATACTCCCGTAACTGATGTTTACTTCCGCAGCGATTTCGAAGAGAGTTATGCGCCGATTTCCCTCTATAAGATTTCGGACCGCCTCAGTGTTTTTTTGTGCCATGCAAACACACGGGTTCTTGACAGGGTGTTGTCCCCGAACTGTGTCTGCAATCGCCGCAAAATTTCGGTTGGGTTCACCCCCTCCTTGGCCAAAAACTTGATGATAATCCGCTGCTCCACGGAGAGATGCACTTCTTTCTCGCTCATGGTTTCTTTTGATACTAAAGGGACCCGCAACTATCTGGGCACAGGCTGCCTGGGCATCAACATCTTCCAGATCTAGAAGCTCTCCGGAATTTTTAAGAAAATCAGTTCCGTTTATATTTGATACATCCTCGTATATTCATTAAAACTAATGTGAAAACGTTGTCTTTTCTGCTACCATAGATTTTGATAGAATAGATTTATTTATATCATCGCACACTGACTCGACTACTCGACTACTCACAGGCTGTTGCAAATCTAATAGAGAAAGCTTATCTTCGTTGATGTGTGCATGCTGAAAATTAAACTATTAATGAATATTTTTACTACATTATTGTTGGGAAAAATCATCAAAATCGGATTGGAAGTTAAAAGAAATCCTAGGAAACATTACTTATGAAGTGTTTATTCTAATAAAAATAATTTCTCTGGGAGAAATGTACGGTAAAGTACTGTTACCACGGCAAATACACAAAATTTTATTTACATAATTATTTGCCTCACATCTTTATTCATTACACTTCCCAGAATTATTTTCGTCCTTCACAAATATTCTGATATTTTCAGAAAATGCTGTTCGAATCTTTAACAGAGTAATCTTTAGCGAATCATGTAGAAAAGCTAATACTACCGTGACCTGTCAGCTGCTTACTCATACGCATGAGCCTGTTAACCTTCATTTAATTTAATTAACTCGATGTTAATGTGATGGGATGCCATATTTGCATATTTCCCTAATGATGTTCTTAGATCAGCTTTATTCAAATTAATGTTTGGAAATATTTTCAAATCAAATAACATATTCGACAATTTCGGATAACGATTACCCGGAATCAGTTGCTAACTTCGAAAGAAATTATTGTGCCGAATGCATATTGCAGTAGGTTATCTTTGAGCTTCACTAAATTTAAATTCGCAACTTGTAATACACAAACAGATATGATTTAACATAAAACATGCAATAAACTTGGCACCAATGTAAAGAATCCCATGCAAATGTTTCTGTCAGCGCGAATCTCTTGTTACGCTCCTATATTCCCGTTAGACAAATCTCTCATTTTCAATTTGCTGGAAAATTTAACTTCTGCGAGATTGCTGTTGGATTCTGTAATATTCGGTATTCTTACAATGTACAAACTGTTTAATATAAGGAAGCAAGAGAACAAATCGATGAAAATTATTTCTGAAATGGGCAATAAAAGAAAACATTTAGGTACAGAAGTAAGTACGATAATTGAAGTAATTTAGCTAGACTACTTTACAACCACGTTTCAACAACTCATTAATTATCACTTTTTTACAGTAGAAATCATCTTACAAACCGTAGAAAAAATTGCTTATATTTTAACAAAATCCATAAGTACTCAACGTAACAATTAAATTTACAGTGTGATGATTTTTATACCGTTTTTAATTTTTGTAACGTTTTCTCTTAACCCATAATTACTTCGTGATTGCTCCATGTAATTGCATAGTAAAACAAGTTCGCTTTTAGCAAAGTATGATGAGATTTATGCATCTTGTTGTGTCGAAAGCGTGTAAGCACATACAAATTTAGGTTCTAACTTTGAAGAATGGAAATTTATTTAAAAATCAATTATCAAAAGTGTTGTAAGCGTTCGGGGGCATTATCCATAATGGTTAAACAAGTTAAATTTATTAAATTGTATCTTTCAGAATCATTTTTAGTTTCTCTTTTATCGAGATTGTTTTTCTTAACTTGTTGATTGTATGTATTAAAAGCTTTTTTATTCAAATCACTATGGGTAATCTATCATGGTTTTAGACATTTTGTTTCAAATACTTTGCTTGAAACTTAACCTAACAGCAACGGAAGCTATACGGTAATTGGAAGGGAACTAATACATAATTATAATATGTGAAAAGTAGGGAAGCACTCACCCTTTTAAGCAGCCTTGGCTACGGAACAGTAAAACTAGAAGCACCATTATCAGGATTAACATCATATGGATAAGAGTGGCAAAAAGTTGACACCATTAGATGTGTTTCCACAGTTGTCTCGGTGAGCGATGTTCTCTGTGGTGAGAAAATGAGTTTATATTTTGAAAGAGAGCGTTCAACATCTACCGATGTTATACATGCATGATTAAAATACTCTTTGTACTTAGTCAGTGGATTATTCGATACACCATCACAAATTTGTTTTAGTGTGCTAAAATCGGGATCTTTCTGTAGCACACTCTCAAACTTTTCTAAAACGCGATTATATTTTGCGTCATGTATAGTCAGTAGCTGTGTATGCACTCCGTCCATAATTTGCAGAGACTCCGATAATGATAACGATCTATTTTGTAATTGGTCTATTGCGTCAGCTAATCCTTTATAGTAGCTACGAATATTTTTTAAATCTGTTTCAACGGTAATATCTTGAAATTTCGACTGGCTCCCCTTAATAGCTGCAGCTTCGACAGGATTGAATTGTGCAACAACAGCTTTTACTATTTTGAAATGTTCAGCATAATAAAAAGCTGCCTACAACCATGTTCCCCAACGTGTAAGAATTGGCTCCGGTGGTTGACGAATACCAGGACACTCTGTGTGAAATGATCGTAGGCGTTTGGGAGATTTCAAAAATACTTTTTTTATGCTTGCTATTAATGCATCTACCTCGGGAGAGCATTGGCGAATGGTTTCTGCCACAAGATGTAAAGCATGCACTTTACAGGTAATATGTAAACACTTGCAACCATGTCCAAGAAGAGAACGGCCTACCGAACGCATTATCGCTGCCCCATCGTTCATAAACATCAACACTTTATCTTTTGAAATTTGAAATTTTTCCAACGTACTACGTACAACCTTCGTAATTGCTGCAGCAGTACACTCTTGTAGTCTTCGGCTAGCTAGTAACAGTGGTAATGTAGGTTTACTAGGGTCTAGTATGCGTACCATAATATTTACAATTGAATTTTTTTTACAGTCTGTTGTCTCGTCAACACATAACCAAGGAAACTGCTTTTTCAATATGCGTTTCATTTTCTTTTCCACGTCGTCGCGTACAAATGCAACATGCTTACGTGCCGTTTTCTCCGTTGGCAACCGCAACTCCGGATTGCATTTGTCCCAAGAGTCCTTAAACGGTTCTTTATCGAGTAAGCCTAGTGGCAAATTACAGTTTATCAACATAAGAATTATATAAAAATAAATGCACTTCTCGGTGGCATGCCCAATTTTCGTTTTCTATGCTGTGCGGAATTTACGTGTCTTGTACAGTTCCGCTTCTTATTTGACATCTTGTACAGTTCCACTTCTTATTTGCACACTTTACAAACTATCTTACTCCCGTTGTAAAACAAATCGAGAAAGTCAGAAATAAACTTATTTACTATATCTTGAATGGGACGTATTTTAGCCTACGTCTGTATCAATAAAATCAAAACGCACTACACTAAATAATAAGTACAATTAATAACTATGTCTATATCAATAAAATCAACATGCCCTATCCGCTATCCAATGCTAAACTGAACTGAGTGATGATGATTTGTCGTGTCGTATCATAATCGATCAGCCCTCCCCGCCCACCTAAACACAGTCACACCGCCGCTGCGATTGCTCTCCAGTTACCGGGCTCTAGTTATTAGTTGTTTTTTTTTTAAGAAAGTCGGTATTTACAGAAACTGTTATTTCTCCGAAAGTGCGGAGTAGGCAGATATGATGTTTGATACCTAGATTAGACGTGAAAGGACTTAATACACGCACGCTTATGTGCTTCCAAATTGCGAATTGCACGTAATATTGGTTGGTATGACATTTGCTAAAAGCTCGTTTTTGATAAATAAAACTCTCTGTATATGATTTTAGCTTTGAAGTTCTGGCAAAATTCAAAACAGACAATTACTAAACTGTTAGCGGTCGAAAATAATTAATTTTCCTGTTATAGTGATTTTCAAAGCTGAATTAATGTTAATATTTATTTTCACCTTCATTTGAACAATTATTAATAATGATGGACTTTAAGTTGTTATTGATTAATTTTACGCTAACTTGAGCCCGGTACGGATGGAACTTGTTGCTGTTTAACGCTTTCTCTACGCCAGTTGAACTAATGTTTAGGTCACGAGTAATTTCGCGTGTGCTGACCAACAGCTAATCCTCTTGGTTTGGAAGGTTTTCGTTTAAATGGTTTCCGATAAAAAAACATTACCCGTAGCCGTAAAGTTTTCCAGCAGTCGTCTAAAGGCTCCTGGTTTAAGGCCTGTTCCCGGATAGTGGTAAACTCTACTGGCAAATAAGCAATTCTTAATACATTCCACCAACATAAATACCATTTCTATAGGTTTTCTCTTCGGTAGCTTTAATTTCTATTAACTTAGTATTTGCGAGAAACAAATTAGCGAAGATAGTATGTCGTTCTACTGTCGATAGAGTTGCTATTCGATACTTAGCAATTATTCCAATAACTTACCTGATTCTGTCATGGTAGGTAGTTCAGTTTAAAAATTGTTATAACTAGAAAATGGTTAGTTTTAGACTACTAGAAACTTAGTTATTTTTTGTATAGAATTTTACCAAAAATTCAAAACTGAAATAATGTACAGGGGGTTCCATTAAATAAATGATTTTCTAACAAAAATGTGTCATATCAATTTACACCGTATACACGTTGGAAATTTGCAAGCACATAAACGCCCTTGTACTAGGTCCTTCTATGCCTAATCTAGGTGCCAAAAATATTTGTTTAATACTCACTCCCGGCGAAATAGCTTGTCATGCAAAACTTTATTAACTCTAAAACCCTTAATTTTAGAACGATGGTACCTTATTGCTAGAGTTGCTCGCTGGCGCCAACGGGCAGTGGCGGAGGTTCGATACAACCTTCAGTATAACTGCGAGTCTCAACCAGATCTGTTGTGTATACATGTACCCTGCCGTAAATACTATTTCGTAGTTCTACGTTTGTTTTAAAAATGTTGCCTACGTCGCGAAAACGACCAATGGACAAAGTTACAGAATTTATAGCAGAAATGCCTGACCTAAATTATGATGGCGTTAAAATGCAATGTGTAGTTTGTAATATCCCTTTAATGTGTTGGTACAAAAGGGAATGTCTACGTCACGTAAATAGTAAACAGCATTCTTAAAAAAAAAATTGCACACGACTCTATGACAAATTTAAATTTAATTTATGTGTTACCTTTATTGCATGTAATCTACCGTTTAATTTACTAGACAAGGAAGCATATGTCTTCTTTTGGAATAAATATTCGGACTGCAAATTATCAAGTCGGGCATTGTTATAAAGAATTGTGCCATCTGCTCGTGAACATGTTGAAAAAAGAATTAAATCGAAGTTGAAAGATAAAAAACTGTGGTTATGTGTGGACGAAACAACAGATCGTAAAAACATTCTGTGGTTATAATGTAATGGTACGTACAATGGAACCACATCAATCGTCACCTTCAATTCTATTAGCTTCCAGACGAGTACAACAAGGTACTGCCGAAGTAATTTCAAAGTTAGTGTTGAATACATTGGAAAAGTTTGAACTTTCAACAAACCAACTGTTGATGTTTATGAGTGATGGTGCCGCAAACATGCTTTCTGTAGGCCGGTCTCTTCAAAAACATTGTGCTAACTTGTTACATATTACGTGTAAAATTTATGCTTTCAGTCATGTGGCAGATAGTATTAGAAAACGTTATCCTGAGGTAGACGCTTTAATAGCGCATACAAAAGCAGTGTTTGTCAAATCCACAAAACGTATTCGCAAATTTCACAGACTGTGCCCCTGTATGCCTGAGCCACCAGAACCTATTCTTACACGTTAGGGAACATGGTTACAGGCCGCGTTTTATTATCATAAATATTTTGAGAATATTAAGAACGTGGTTTTACAATTCGATCCAAAGGAAGCTGCGGTTATCAAGGAAAGCCAGTCGAAATTTCGAGGTAGTCAGGTTAAAACGGATTTAAAAACTATTCAGAACAATTACTTCGGACTAGTGCAAGCAATAGAAAAATTACAAAATCCTTCGGTGTCGTTATTGGAATCTCTGCAAATAATGCAACTTGTTCACACACAGCTATGCGCGATAGAAGACGCAAAAAATGTTTGTGTTCTAGAAAGGTTTGAAAGTGTTTTAGAAAAAGATTCTGATTTTGGCACATTAAGACAAATTTATGAAGGTGCGTCAACAGAACCGTTAAGTTGTTCCAAAGATTAGTTTAATTACGCAAATATAACATCACTAGATGTAGAACGTTCGTTTTCTGCATATAAACACACTTTTTCCTCACGCCGCACTCGGTTTGCCGAAACAACTGCGGAAACATATCTAATGTTGCAGATATTTAACAGACATTATTCACTTTGTGATTTCACGGAAGATTCTTAAGACGGTAAGTGTTTGAGCACGTATTATATTTTATTTCTGACCATTTATTTTATGTAAACTTTTATGCGCCCGCCACTGGCTGTTGGCGCAAATTGAGCAACTCTACTTATTACTTTTTGCCGCAGATTTTAATCAGGATACAAAAAAAAATGCAAATT
Source organism: Dynastes maya (assembly GCA_029619315.2). Lineage (NCBI taxonomy): Eukaryota > Metazoa > Arthropoda > Insecta > Coleoptera > Scarabaeidae > Dynastes > Dynastes maya. Next base: position 25,698,286 of record JAROYE020000002.1, read on the forward strand.
AAATGTCAATAAATACTGTGTTTTAAAGTTCACACGAAGAACAAATGTTATTGATACTTTGTATTCGGTTGACAATATTCCCATCGAATGGAGAAACTCTGTTAAAGATCGGGCAACATTTGATAACAAATTAAGTTTCCATCTGCCGTCTATATCTACCGTCACCACACCTGCATGTAGATAAGGTTCATAGTCACCTTATAGTATAGTCAACTATAGTCATAGTCAACTAACCCGTAATTCCACTAACATGTTGTTGAAATCTTTATAAAATTGAGCAGAAGTGACGGAGTACTACATAACTATTAAAATGTAATGTCGTCAACAGACTCCACCAATTAGAAAGGAAAGACCTAAATATTGTAATGTTCTTTCTTTGAATTACCAAAATTGTTCGAGTGCTTTTTCACTCTTCATCATATGAAAATTTCCCTAGTAATCATTGTATTGAAAATGTGACGAATTACACAAAACATAATAATTTTGAATAAACAGCATAGGTATACCGACAGAAAATTGTGGAACGGCGAATCGGCGAACGAAATTTTGTCAAGAACAGGTGTCATTTTAAATCAACAGAAAAACGCAATATTTTCGTAAAAAATGGTTATATTTTTATTTTAATCCAAAGTGCAAACTCCGAGTTTAGTAATGGAACACAATATCTGCCAAATGTCCGCCTTGGCTCTGCCTACAACCGGTCATTCTTTTGATTAAATTTTTCATCCCGTTTTCACATAATAACGGCTATATTTCGCCAATAGCAGCTCTAATATTGCCTTTGAGTGCTTGAATCGTTGCTGGAGCATTGACGTAGACTTCATCTTTAATGTAGCCCCAAAGAAAAAGTCTAATGGTTTTAAATCGCACTATCTAGGCGGCCAAGTCTCCATTTCTAGAAATCACACGTCCAAGAAATTTTTCACGCAATAGAGCCATTGTTTCACGAGCTGTATGGCAGGCCGCGCCGTCCTGCTGAAAATAAACGCTGTCTACATCCATAGCATCAATTTCAGGCCAAAAAAAGTCAGTCAAAATCGTTCGGTAACGCAATTCAATCACTGTAACGGTCGAACCAGCAGCATTTTCGAAAAAATATGGTCCGATTACACTGCCAGCCCAAAAACCGCACCAAACTGTCAGTCGTTGTGGTTGGAGAGGTTGTTCGATTATTTTTCTTGGGTTTTCGGAGCCCCAGATGCGACAGTTTTGCTTATTTACGTACCCAGACAGATGAAAATGAGCCTCATCACTCATCACTTTTGTTGAAAAAATCATGATCTTGTTCATACATTCCCAACACCCAATCAGCGAATGTACGGCGTTGTGCGTGATCTGCCGGCTTCAATTCTTGTGTCAACTGCCACTTATACGCATGTAGGCCAAGATCTTTATGCAAAATGCAGTGCAACTGGCTTGCGTGATCGTCTCGAAATAGACAAACCTCGGTTTTCAGCCACACTCTCAGCTACAGCGGCGATTGGAGTCTTCATATCACTAACTTGTCCGATACGTTCGATTTTATTGATTAAATTCACTATAGCTGTGCGAGAAAGCGCTTGATGATGACCAAAAACAGTACGAACTTTACGAATCGCTTCCGCGATATTTCACCATTTTTGTAGAAAATTTTCACTATTTCAATGCGTTGTGCGAGTGTGTATCGATCCATATCTGAAAATCTCCTAGTTTTTACTTGTCAAATGTCATCACAATTACAGTTATATGTTAACAGTTCAAAAATGGCGCGAAATTTCAAGTGATACCTCTTGTTGAAAGACTCATTACTTCGCTTGCGTTGTTAGAAGATTAGAGTATGCATCAATTGTCTGGTATCCCATCTAGTTTACATGGATTGAACGAGTACAGCGAATTTTTTTTTAAGATCCTTAGCTATAGGAAAGACAGAGTCTATCCAGAACGGAATTGCGACTACCCTGCTTTGCCGGTGAGACATGATTTTAGAAAGCGATCAGAATGAGAGAAGAAAAGTGATGCATTAACAGATAGACACATTAATGTGTTAATTATCTTTTTTGCCTTCTTATGGCACCTCCATCTTTTATCACGCATTACTTCGTAACGTGTATCTATAGCTTTGTGCTTCTGATGGCCAGGATTAATATTCTTGAGAAGTTTCCAATAGCATATTCAATGAAATATCCAAATCAAGTGCATAGTCAAGTGTTTGGCAAGTAATGAATTTCATCTAGAAAGTGTAAACTTCCATACACATTATCTTTGTATTTTCTTATCCGTGTTGGAGTAATTCTGGTAGGCAAAATATGTTGTAAATAAATGAATAGATAAACAGATTAAAGCATTAGCATAAGAAGAAAAGGAGAGTTGATTAGGACTTTTGGAAGAAGACATCAAAGAAATCAACTGCAAATCAACTACCAGCCATTATTGGTGCGTATCGTCATATTTCTTAAGTTAAAATGTAAGATATGCGGTATCGTTGGATTTGTCTTCCAAAAACGTAAAAATATATAGTGTTCTATTTAGAATAAGAAAGCTCCGGTGACACCGGAAATACAATTGTCGATAACGGCAAAAGTTAGTTCACAAAAAATAGAAACCAATCTACTTTTTCTGAGGACGCTAGCTTCTGTCGTTCAAAAGTTAGCGTGAGGGGGAGGGCACTTTAGCCCTTTAGAACATCACTGTATATCGTTTGTAGGCACTTTGTAACTATATTACTGTCAACGTAACATGAAATAGATATTTTGTTTTTGCTGATGTACTGCGACATGAACTCCCTATTATCGTATACGAGGAAGTGTTTGCGGCACATACGTAGTTGGAACTGATATTTTAGCAAGTTTTCAACCCAAAATTTCAAATTCTGTAAATGCAGTTTTATAGTGAGGGTTTTAGTCACAAGTTAACGTTATATGCATATTTTATTTGTCTTGCTTTGCATGGATTGTACATACATCTCTACAAATTAATATCTTCATGATCATTTGCACCTCTAATTATTATCATTAGTGCATGCTTGACGTGTATAAAATTTAATAGTGGTCGTTTGTCACATATCAAATCTAATTAATTATCTAATATCAATCTAAATTCATGACGTTTTGGAAAAGTGTTTGATTTAGGGAAGTGTACAGTTAAGTAAACGTATCGCATTATTTGTTCAAACATGAAAAAAAATGTAATGTTAAGAATTTACTCTCAAAGAGATATCAAATTCAATCTGTTAACGTAACACTAATTTATAAAAACAGTTCGCTTAGAAAACGTCGAAATATGAGGAAATTGTAACTCTTTGTGTTAAACTGGCTCCATGCAACAAATATTCTGCATGAATGCTTTTTAAGAAATGTGTTTATGTAATTACACGTTGTAAACGTTGGTTTGTGCCAAGAATGACGTATAAAGTTGTGTAACATACGGTGCAATATGTATTCAGCTCTTTTGCTCACGTTTTACATCATTCTGTTACAGGAATGCTTGACGCTATGTGCATTAATCTAAGAGGAATTTCTCTTATGATTAGAAAAGCAAATATTTCTTTTACTTAAAGTTACTGCTTTAATTGCTGTGATACAGCTTACAACTCATTTGGTGTTAAATAATTAGAAAAAAAATATATGAAAGAATTTAAACGCTTTATACTTTAAGTGCAAAAAACAGAAAAAAGATTTTGCGTATTCAATGCTGCTGAAGGAAATGTTTTAAAGATATGTTATAAAATATTGATTAAAATATTTGTTTTGAATAGCACGTATACTACAACCACGCACGTATACTACAACAATACTTACAAACTGCTATGTTGGCAAGAACTATATCTCAACGGAACAATTCTATATCGCTATAAATCACATACAGTTTGCTTAATGAAGATAATTTAGGACTAGATATATGTACATATGTATATCTACTATAATTAAAGCAACGCCTTTAAAGTGTGCGAGCATCAAACTGTAATTATTTATCATCACAGACCCTTCAACAAAGAAACCGCAACATGTAAACATTTGTTTGCTTAGCAGTGGTATTCGCGCCAATTTACACAAGGCTGTATTGACAAACTTTACCGCTCAAGTTTGTGATGTATGTAGATAAATTGGAAACAAATATACAGAACGCTCGCAGCAATATTGGTTTATAATTTCAATTATGTTAATGGTTCCGTTTTGCATGCACAGATATTAGTAAAGTTTATTCAGGGACGCCTAAATTTTGATTGGTAGAGAGAAATGGATGTTTTGAGTGTATATTGCCTTTCATTTCACGTATGAAGCGTAATATAATATGCCATTAAATAAAGGGAATTTGCCGCAAATTGGAAGCTTTATATGTACTAAACTAAATCGATGGAAGCGTTACGACAAGCAAATCTAAAATCACATTTAATTCACGACACCTTGTTTATTTACAATTTTTGTCTATGCCAAAAGTTAAAAACACTATATGTACATATGTGTACATCGATTAGAGATGACCAAAGTTGGTAGATTATAATATATTAAGCATCAGTTTCTGTAATGAATAATTGATGCGTTGTTGTTTCCCAATGAAATTAGACGCAAGTTACGATTTAGAACAGAGATTCCCCCGGCAATTTGCTGTAGATATGAAGAAGGAGGGCTAGTAGGAGAGATAAAAGAAAGATTATGGACAAGGCAGTTTAACAAGTTGCTAAATGGCGTATAAGAAAAGAAACGCCAACGTGAACAAAGACCTTCAGAACCTGTAGAAGGCAATGAAGAAGAAGTAGAAGAACTTACAGAACAACAAGTATAGAGCTATAAACGAACAAAAGGACAATAAAAGTTCAGGAGAAGATGAAATTCCTGCAGAGGTATTAAAGCAAAGAGTAAACAAACTGCAAAATAAATTAGCTCACTTGATACGAAGAGTGTGGTGCGAAGAAAAAATGCCAGAAGAATGGAATAATGCACTCATTCATCCAATCTTTAAGTGACAAGACACGTTGCGAAAATTATAGATGAAGTGCACTGCTAGAGATAAAATCATGGTCGAAATTATACAGAATAGATTAAAGAAATATACTTCAAGTGTTCTCTCTTCCGCTGTACCTTGCATTTCTTTGATTTTCGTAAATTTGGTTTCCACTCTATTTATTTGAGGCCATACGTTTTCTGTGAGTTGTATTAATTTAATCATTGGTGCGGAGTTCTTTCTTGTGCCCAACAAAAGGCCCGTCAGCCTACACAATATACACAGCGTCCCAAACAACTGGAATTGTAAAATTCTGCCTATTGTTGTATATAGTACAAAGATAAAATTTTCTGATAACATAATGGACGTCATAGAGTATCTTTAAAAAATATTTCTGTTTATACAGCGTGATCAACATATAGCGACCATGCTCCTACTTTGTTATTTTAAATTGAACTTCCTGTATATTATTACGTTTTTAGTTTCTCTATCTGGAAATAAACCAATGTATGCTTATTTCTAATAGATTTCGAAATATTTATAATTTTTCTTGAAACGCCTAAGTGTAGATATATACCGATTGGGAAAATGTGGAATTAGCTATATCGCTATATCAGCGTACATATAGCCAACGTATATATGTATATATATGTACGCTGATATAGCGATATGGCTAATATCACATTTTCCCAATCAGTATATACGCTGGCTATATGTACGGCGAGAGGGATTCCCTCCTCGCTCTCTCGCCGTACATATAGCCAGCGTATACCGCGTAATAAGTTTCGTAGTAACCGCTAAAATATGTGAACAGTGTTACAGCGTTTGCATGAAAGTATAAGGTGGGGAGCGCTCGAAGCGAATCAAGGACGCTCATAGCACAAGCGACAACATTATTCGCTATATGTATGGGACTCAATATCCTGTTAGCAGGCCTACTATTGTTCTAACAGACTTTCTGTCCCTACTTAGTAGGTCTGCTGTAAATTTGGGCCAGTGTCCAATCAGAAATTGCTTGGCCTCTGTCTGACCTGGGATACTCTTCCACCAGTCTTGAGATTTCTCATTTTTCCGTTGTTTAGTAGTTGCCTTAGTGTAGAAAAGTGTTTTAGGTTTTTGTCTGCCTTGACATTCCCTCGATAACCTTCGTGTCCTGGTACCCAGACCTGGGTCACTTTAGTTCGGCTACCCAGTCTGTTGAGCGCATTCATGCAGTCTCACACCAGTTTCGCCTGTGTGCAGTCCAGTGCTTTTATCACTGCTTGATTGTCTGAATCGATAGCAATGGATCGATAATTGACTTCTTGCTTATCTAATTCTTCAATACATCCCAGTACTGCTGTTATTTCGGCAAAATACTGTGGCGCTTTGAATTAAGCTTAGTGACTTAGTTATTTTTGGTCTAATCTCGCAAATTCCGGCTCCAACTCGAGTTTCCGTCTTTGAGCCATCTGTGTACCAGAAAAATTCGGCTTTAATAGACGGTTCTTTTTTCCATTCTTTTCTATCTAGTACTACCATTTTATAGTTCTTGTCGAAGCTGTATTTGGGATTAATGGCGTCGCTAGGACCGCTTATTATCGTCCCTGCCTTGAGTTCCTTTAACAGTTGCTGGTGATCTGCACCATGCGATCTAATTATGGGAGGTTGGCCATTCATTAGTCTGTAATTTGTTAGCCCAGCTTCTCCTTGAACATGTACATGTAGTGGTTCTAGATTAAGGATGACCTCCAAAGCAGCGAGGTTTTCAAGGCCCTCGTGGCACATAGACATGCTTTGTATGCCACTTAGCCGCCTTATTGCCTCCACTGCAATGTCTTTGTCCACCATACCACCGAGCCATATGTTGTCATTAGTCTAAAAACCTTCATGTATAACCGCAGCAAAAACTCTTACTACAGAAAGATGACAAAGCGCATTTAATATCGAAATCATATTATTATGAATTTGTACAAACAATATGTCTTTCCGGGCTTGTTGGCCATGGTCTTGAAATAATGTAAGTGGACGTTTCGCCAGACACTGCGGCTGGCATTGTTAGGACGATATTGAAGGTTCACTAAACGTCCGAGACGAACCGGCCGTGGAAGCCTACAGTTATCATATTATTATTACAAACGAGCCTTTTTGATCTTCTTTAATTTAATAAACGGCGAAACATAAAATACAGTTGTTACAGAAATGGATTCATTTCAAATAATAACTCTTTAATCACCAGACATATCAACAAAGCTCAGAAATCGCACTGACATTTAAATTTCCACCAAATCCAGAAAGATAATTCAGCAATTACTGTTTTGATTTGCTTTGGAAGGCCATACCAAACACAAGAAAAGTGCCACCCGTACTCATATTTTACAATTTAACAACTCTAATAATATTTGCAGACAACCAAACCTTTTAAAACCTCACAAGGCTAGGCAAACATGGGCTTTATATTGAAATGAATTGTGTCCTGGGAAGCGCGACTTTGATATTGTTATTGATTTGTACCTCTCTCGGGAACAGAAATCTTTGTCAGTATAGTCAGAACAATGTGATATAAATTCACATAAAATATAAACAGACATATTGTTGAATGACGAAATATGTTCGCAACAATGAAATTTACAATTCTGCCGAATTTAATAATTTATTGTATTCTTTATTAATTTTCAGTTGCCCGAATTAAATGCGATTCTAAAACAATGAATTTTGCAAGTTTTTTTATGAGCGTTCGTTAACAGCAATCATGTTTTATTAAACGTTTGACTGTGCACGGTAATTTAGTTATCAATTATTTGCGTTCCGCCATTGTTGTTTTTCCTAATAGATTGAAAATAGTATATGCAATACAAAGCTCTATAAATTTCCACCTAACGTTGTTATTAAAGTTTAGTCTAGGATTTTTACTCGAAATTTCTTCAAATTATTTTGTACGGTTTTCGAAAAACAACTATCTATATGTTTGGACAATTTTATCGTAAATATTACTTACTTGAAAACAAATTGTATTGTCTACTAGTTTGTGCATAAAATTTTAAGTATTCGAAGAGAAAATATAACTGTTACAGAATGAGATATTTGTGAAATATTTTGACGTAATAAATAAAAATATTTTGATGCGCGTAACCTACAACAGTGTTCATTTTTCCAAATGCCGTTTTTGGTGTTTTTTTCATTCTATAAAACAGCTCGTAAAAACGGTTAATAGGTGCATGGATATGACCTCTACTATGAGCAAAATTTTTTGAAATAAATGATTTAAAATTGTTGATATGTTGATATTTCTGCATACGTAGAGGGAAGTTGTCTAGTGTAGGGAGCTATCCTAATTTGGGGACGCCAGTTATTTCCCACAAAAAAGCACTGTTACCTATCACTAAACTTCAGATGACTATACGAGTAGTGTCTTGAGATTTTACAAACGACCACCAGATGGCGCTATTGAGATTTTACATTACATTTAATTGACTATATCTAATAATAAATATTACTAAATTTTAGTGTTCACGGTGAACGTTTAGAAAAAGTAATTTTGTGAAAAAATGGAAATTTCACGTAAAGGTTTTCGTTGGATGCTTTTTTACGATTTTAGTAAAGGCCTAAGACAACAACAGTGCCTCGAATCCCTTCGTTCAACTTTTACTTATGAAGCACCATCAGAAAAAACTGTTCATAACTAGTTTGCAGAATTTTGTTGTGGTTGTGCTTCCGTCAGTGATGAATTTCGTGAAGATCGACCAAAATCGGTTATTGTTTCAAAAAACATCGATGCTGTGCGCAACATCATTGAAGAGGATCAGCATGCGACTTACTGCGAAATAGAGGCATCCTTAGGCATATCGAAGACTGCCTCACATTCGGTTTTCCATGGACATCTAGGTGTGACAAAAATCTGTCGCGGGCGGACTACGCATAATTTGACCTAAGCACAGCAAAGGGCTTGTGTTAATTGGTGTAAGGAAACGCTCAAAAAATTCGACGAAGGAACTTCAAGATTCCCAATTTATATCCCAACAGTTACAACCAATACGACGTATCATTCTCCACTATTAACCATGACCCGAAATTTTTATGCGGTTTCTCAGTTCTATGACATAAATTATAATTCAATGAATGAAATTATCGACGTTTCACACACTTGCAGTAGATCTTAGTTAATGTCTAGTTAATGTTTAGTTTATGTTTAATTATTGTTATTGTCAATGTTGTAGAGTGTTTTGGAAGTTGTTTGCAACAATGTTTTTCTTTTTCTGTTGTATTTTTATATTAAGGTGTCTGCAATTGAATTTAATTTTTGTCCTTTGTTTGGATCTTGTAATCTGTTGGACAATAAAGTTGTATTATTATTATTGTTAAAATTCGTAAACAACATCGTAACAGATGACGAAACTTGAATATATTCGTACGAACCAGAAACTGAGCAGCAATCAACTATTTGGGTGTTATGAACCGAATCCGACAAAAGTTGTTCGTTCACGAAGCATTTCCAAGAGAATGATTGCTTGATTCTTTCGTTGTAGTGAAGAACAATTAATTCTGAATGGTACACCAGAATATGTTTGCCAGAAGTCGTCGATGAAATCACGAAAACCAATCGACAACGTCGCATCATCCTCCATCATAAAAATGCCAGCTTACACACATCACGTCAAACAATTGATTATTTGAAGGAGAAAAAGATCGAATCAATATCTCATTGATTGTATTCAACTGCTTTATCGCCCAACGACTTTTTGTTCCCGAATATCAAACAAAAAATGCATAGACAGCGATTTTTATCACCTGCGCAAACTGTTGAAGCCTTCAAAAACCATGTTTTGAAGATACCACCCTCAGACTGAAAAAAGTGTTTCGAGAATTAGTTCGAACGCATGCAAAAGAGTATAATTTGTGAAGGTTTTGATAAACAATAAAACGATTTGTACCAAAAAATGTTTCTTCTTTCATTGTAAAAATTTAAACATCCCTCGTACTGAAGATATAATTGAAGTTTTGCTAATTTTATCCACGTCACCGGAAATTATCAGTTATTACACTTCTGATCTTAATCAACTGTATTGGCTTGTGTGCTTCACATAGACTCATCTTTCAAGCGCTCTTAAGTTTTCAACTCAACCAACGCAACGAGTTGATCCTATTATGGGGATTGGTGATTAGACAGTTTTGCACAGATTAAGTTGTAACATATTGGTAATTTTTTTTAGGATTATTATTTTAAATTCACGTATTCTTCGTGAATTGAACAAATCTCAGACCTTCAGACCAGTGCGGAGTTTGGTTTGTTTCCGTCCAAGTCGTCAGCATGTTTTCAATGTCCTGATTTGCGCGCTTCACAGAGCCTTGCGACTGGCTATATCTCGGTTTTCCACGAACTATCTTCAATTCACTCCACATTTCGCATACTTCTTGGATGATGTGATTGCAGAATTCATGGCCATTATCACTTTACGGTATGCTAGGAGCGCCCAAAATTGTGAAAATATCAAGCAGCTTATATGCAACATCCTCTGCCCTTTTGCTTTTCAAAGGCCGCAACTGTACAAATTTCGTAACATGATCCTGGTAAACGAGGATGAATTTGTAGTTATAGTCAGGCTGACTCTGCATGTCAATTAAATCAACCTGACATCTTGAGTTGATGTCCTTAAAAATCATGAGAAGCACTACAAGTCCTTTTTTGCCACTTTTGATTTCTTTTCACAGGTTTCACATAATGTCAAGTACATTTTTACCTGTTCTTGAGTGATGTTTTTGTACTTTTTCTGGAGTTTCTTCAAAATTCTTGTTCTTTCTCCATGTCCAATCGCCAAGTGTGTCCCGTGAATAATGTTGAAGAGCTGCTCTGTATGCACATAATAACAGACTGATGATGACTCGTCACTCACCGGGTATATTAATTTTTCGCTATCACCCAACTTCATAATGTCGTACCGCTTCAATCGTTGATAATCCTCAGGTTTTTTCCCACTGGTTTTAGATTTTAACACTCGCACATTCTCAATTAAGTTCTGGTAGCCTTCTTTACTCATCATTAAAGCTGGCCACGAGCGGTACCGCGCAGTAGCGTAGAGTCGACCAGGCCTCGCGTTCCACTAGACTTATTCTGCCAATAGAGATGTTTGCTGCCGCAAATAATTTCGCTCATCTTTTAAATAAAAATTAAATAACACGTGCTCAAACACTTACCATTTTAAGAGTCCTCCGTGAAATCACAAAGTGAATAATGCCTGTTAAATATCTGCAACATTAGATATGTTTCAACTGTTGTTTCGGCAAAACTAGTACGGCATGAGGAAAAAATGCGTTTATATGCAGAGAACGAACGTTCTACATCTAGTGACGTAATATTTGCGTAAGTAAAATAATCTTTCAAATAACTTAACGATTCTGTTGACGCACCTTCACAAATGTGTCTTAATGTGCCAAAATCAGAATTTTTCTCAAAAAAACTTTCAAATTTTTCTAGAACAGAAACATTTTTTGCGTCTTCAATCGCGCATAGCTGTGCGTGAACATGTTGCACTATTTATAGAGATTCTTCTAACGGCACCGCAGGATTTTGTAATTTTTCTATTGCATGTGCTAGCCCGAAGTAATTGTCGTGAATGATTTTTAAATCCATTTTAACCTGACTATTTTGAAATTTCGACTGGCTTTTCTAGATAGCGGCAGCTTCCTTTGTATCGAATTGTAAAACCACGTTCTTAATATTGTCAAAATATTTATGATAATAAAACGCGGCCTGTAACCATGTTCCCCAACGAGTTAGAATAGGTTCTGGTGGCTCTGGTATACGGGGGCACAGTCTGTGAAATTCACGAATACGTTTCGGTGATTTGACAAATACTGCTTTGGTATGCGCTATTAAAGCGCCTACCTCAGGATAACATTTTCTGCTACTATCCGCCACAAGATTGAGAGCATGAATTTTACACGTAATGTGTAACAAATTAGCAGAATGCTTTTTAAGAGACCGGCCTACAGAAAGCATGTTTGCAGCACCATCACTCACTAACATCAAGAGTTGGTTTGTTGAAAGTTCAAACTTGTCCAATGTATTTAACACTAACTTTGAAATTACTTCGGCAGTACACTGTTGTATTCGTTTGGAGACTAATAGAATTGAAGGTGCCGATTGATGAGGTTCCAATTTGCGTGCCATTACATTAAGAACAAAATGTTTCTTTCGATCTGTTGTTTCGTCGACACATAACCACAATTTTTGATCTTTCAACTCTGATTTTATTTTTTGTTCAATATGTTCGCGCGCAGATGGCACAATTCTTCGTAACGATGTTCGACTTGGTAATTTGCACTCCGAATAGTTATTCCAAAAGCAGATAAATGGTTCCTTGTCTAGTAAATTAAACGGTATATTACATGCCATAAACGTAACGCATAAATTAAATATAAATTTTTCATTGTCTCGTGCGCAATTTCTTTTTGAGACATGCTTTTCACTATTTACGTGTCGTAGACAATGTTGTCTGGACCAACACATTAACGGGATTTTACAGATTACACATTTAATTTTAGCACCTTCATATATTAAGTCTGGAATTTCTGCAATAAATTTTCGAAGTTTGTCCGACCGCGGTCGTTTTGCTGACGAAATCATAATTTTTCTAGGACAGATAAACAATTGCGCAAATGACCGGCAGCGAAAATGTCCGTACTGCTCCGCAGACGAAGTAATACTACCGTTCCTCTCGGTCCGAACTGATTCTACGCCGATGCGCGGTACCGCTCGTGGCCAGCGTTACTCATCATCCCACTATTTTTCTTCTTATTCTTAAAAGCATTCAATAATCTTTCATTAAAACGAGCCTCCATTGTGTTAAAACGACCGGTATCCATATCAAGATAACGCAAGGCATCTGCACTAAATGTACACTCAACCTCGACTGTCATGAAAGCGAGCAATCAGACGCCACGTGCAACTAAGACAGGTTGAAACTTGCACACAGACAGGTTCAAACCTGTATAAGTGTGACATTTATCATACTAACCAGAGAGTGCTGCATATTATTCATAATAACACGTTAATGTGTAATTCTTTAAAATATAAAATTTTTATCACATTAATCAGGAGCGCTTGGTGTTATGTATAATACCCGGTTATTATGCATACTACCCTCATTTATCAAAGTAACGGTAACATATATAACATACAGTTGGTATAATTGGTAGGATGGCAGCATAAACATAAATTGGTTTTCCTTTTGACAGATGCAAACTTCAATATAAACGTCAATGTCTCTTCTGTGGCATTAGCTATGTAAATCGGTTTGGGGATTTTTATGAATCATATACATAAATAAGAAACTAGAATACTATTCATATCATCCACCAAAATTTTAAGAAGATGTTTTAATTACTTTCAGAGATGCTAGTTTTAGACACTATATACTACGGTTTCTTCTACCGAAATTTATACACCAAATTATCAATTATTTTGATATAATGCAATTTTTTTCATCTAATTACCGTGTCAGTCTTCGGTTTACCACTGCATATTGCAATGAATTTATGGAGAAAACGCACTTTCAAGAGTAATAAAGAAGGTAATGCCTTAAAGCAAACAGAAGATATTTCTACAATATAAAATTTACACATGTGGACGCATTCCAATTATGGTATCTACTAACTTTCCACGGCTTACCTCTACATACGGTTTTTTCCTCTCTACTTTCAAGCTGCTTGTGTTCGATGGAGGTAATATAATCTTCAGTGCCTAATTCTACACATTATTCGTAGAGCAAATGACATATCTGTCTCAATAATTTAAATATTTAGGTAGCACGCACTGGTGAAAGTGACAGTATTAATGGTATTACACACAAATAGCAATAACACCATCTACATGCCAAGTATTTTGTATCAACGGAAGTACACATGGAGTGTATAGTCTACGGCAATAAGATTCCTTCGTATTAGTTAGGGCCTACATCATATACTACTCATTTTAAATGGTGACACTATACACGAAGAAAAAATACACGTATGGCCTCGACGGAACTTTCTAAACTCAATTGATGTAGAGAGAAGTATGACATCAATGTCTATGTATTTCTATTTTTTGTGCTTTTTTGCCTGTTTCTTTTAGTGTTGGAAATATAGAGATTTGATCTGTTATATACAGTGTGTTCATTTGAAAACTTCCCAGGTGGCCTGCACCCGAAACTGATAAAATTATTAAAAATGCAAGGACAGGTCAATTTTCTTCTTCGAGGGGGAACCATTAATATATCATGATACTAAACTTATGATATTATCTGTGACACATCGCTATCTTACTTTGACATTTGGTCAAGTTCCAAGGATTATAACAGAAAAAATCATGCTAAGCAAAAATTGTAAAATTATAAACTTTTATTCAATTAAATGTTCAAATTGTGCACCATTTTGTTGAAGACAATAATATAGCCTATTTTCAAATTTTCCTCTGACCCTTTCAAATTTTTGGGGGGCAAGTTTAGTATCTCGATATATTAGTCAAAATGGTTCCCACTCGAAACAAAAATTGACCTGTCTTTGCTTTTTTTGATAATTTCATTAGTTTCGGATATAGGCCCGCCTGGAAAGTTTTCAAATGAACACGCTGTATAGGTATTTAGTAAGCGATTAGCGAGAGTAAACTATAAACATTCACACAGATCCCGAATATGAAAAAAAGACACGAAACCTACGAAAAATACAAGAAACCTACGAACAATATTTTTTCGGGGGTTAGATTTCACTCACGCCAAATAAAGGAAAATTAACTTGGCAATTAGTTACAAAGCACGCATTAAAATCTACTAAATTAGGAATTCTTTTTGTGCTATTTTTTTTTTTATATAACACAATATCTATTTAAAAAACTCTATGCTTTAATGCATCTCCAATAGTGACACTATTTAGCTGAAGTATGTTAGCAAAATCAATAACTGTCACTTCACTAACAACTACAAACACTTTTGGAAACGTAAAATAAAAGTATTCCTTCTAACGTCTTGGTGGCCGAGTGGTAAGAAGGTCTGCTCCTGACTGTCACAGAGTTAGGTGTTATGTGTTTGAGTCCTACCAGGGTCAAGAGAGCCCGACACAATTTCAAGACACCATTCGCATGTTGGAGAATAATTAACTGCGATTCACCCATTACGGCTAAGACGAAGGGGCGATAGTTACACAGTCATGGAGCAGTTTATACACGCCATTAAAAGTCTCCTAAAGTTATAACAAATTTTAAAGCTTATGTATCCAATGGAGCTATCGCCCACGTAACTTGTATCATTGGATGACTTTCAGCCTGCCTGATGATGAGCTGACTTGCTCGAGAAATGTAGACCATTATTATACCTACTCCCAGTTATGAATTACTCACACAGAGTCACCTTGGATGGTTTTATCATCTTTATTTTTATCTTTACCATAGAGCATCAAAAAGATGTTGAGCTTGTGTCTTGATGGAGCTGTTTTGGTACTCACTTTTGGACGTAATTTAATCGAAAAAAGTGAGCAATAACACTAAATTTGATAAGAACTAACACTTTTTCCGGTAAAAACTTTGCCCATATTATAACACCAATACGAAGGAAAATAATTCAGTCCAAAATTTTTATGTACGATTGCTTCAGCAATCTTTCTAATTTATGCATGAGATAAAACATAGGAATAAATATAAATGGAAGTGCAACACATTAAAAACTTACAATTAGAGCACGCATTTAAAGTATTATTTAACAAACGCTCTTCTATTGTCCTCATCACTCTCACGTTTTTGATTCTACACGGTATAAAATTGTTGATCTTTGATGTTTTGTTATTCTCTCGATAGTGTAGTTTGTGTTTCTGCCAGGTAAATATTAACGGTGCTTTTTGTATCATGTCCATATTTTAGAACAAACCAAAGGGATATCTAGGATATATGTACAGGCCGGTAAGTGCACCTTCCACAGACACTGTTATACAAGAATCGGTACTTTTTAAGCGAGAAGCACTTCTTATGCACGAGTTTTGCAGGAGAAATGGTCTGCTCATATCTCGACTATTTCCTCAGAAGACCAAGCCATATCTTAAATGTGCATCCACATGAGCTTTGTAAGCACAAACAGCCGCCCGAGCGTTAACTAAAGTATATAATGTTAGTCTTGATTAAGTTCCAGATAAGATTGTTTAATGCAAACCATTTTTCTGTGCAACTCAAGGCTTTCGCTATATTAGTTCGTTTAAATATTTAGATCTTACAGCTACGGACACATCGATGGACATTAATAAAAGTTAATAATCTATAATGTAAACTGCAATACAAATAATTTGGAGATTTGATACTCTACATTTCATTATAAAGCTTTGATTTTATATTTTAACATTAATTTACGACAAGTAATTTTATTCTATACGAAGTATAATTGACCAGTTTGAGTTGTAATATTTTATCATATTTTGACATACCTTTTACCTGCAGTAAATTAACTATAAGTATTTTCATATTTAGGAATTGTTTTTCTAGAATCTTACATATACAGTCCTTTCTGTTTTTGTAATCTAAATTATTTGTATTGCAGTTTACATTATAGATTATTAACTTTTATTTTTATTGGTATTTATTTACATTAACTATATCTACAATTTTCAATTTTCTGTTATACATTTATACAAAAAATTACAAATTTAGACTATATTTTTTACTAGTTACAATGTTTAAGAAAAATAATTTTAACATATGTTACCTAATTTTTGATATAATGCAACTTGTATCATTGGATGACTTTTAGCCTGCCTAATGATGAGCTGACTTGCTCGAAACCGGTAGCATCGATCCCAGTTATAAAGATGATAACCTAATTTTACTGTTTTCGTCGTACCTAACTAATCGGATCCAGTATGTATACTATAATAGTTACAAATCACAACTGTTTCAGGCAACATCTGGGGTATCACAAGGTTCCAATTTAGGTCCTTTGATGTTTCTGTTATTCATAAATGATATAGTAAAGCAAATTGACTGTAGTAAATGTATCTTTGCCAACGATCTTAACATTTTTACTGCAATAACTTCGGATGCAAATTGCATCCACTTAAAGAATCAGATGTGTGCGATTGAAAGGTGGTACTCTGCTAACTACCTGCACCTAAACGTTGCTAAATGTAAAATCGCCACTTACACTAGGAAAGTAAGTCCCTTGATCTTTGATTATTTCATCAATGGTACACCGGTTGTTCGAGTTTCAACGATCAAGGACATGGGTATACATTTTGACAAAGCCTATAAACCTTTATTCCAAGGAAGCCTTGGGTTACAAAAAATTAGTACAAAATTATTTTCTATTAACAAAATAATAACCGTTACAACTAATGTTTAATATTAATTTCTAAGCAGTACCTAGCATTTTTGCTCAACGTTCCTATTAATGATGTTTAAAACTATACTTGGTAATTCCGAGTGCTTTTACAGCAGAGACGGATGGACCCGGTGGAACACCGAACAAATAATCAGTATTTTTTCTGGCGAAAAGGGTTCAACATACACTGTGTTCATGATTAAAAGAATAAATTTAATAAAACTTTCAACGAGTAAAAGTACTCTGACACGCCACGTGGTATCACTTCCGGTTTGAGCGGAAATGGCAGCACCCTACGCACGAGGGTTTTTTGATAAATTCTTAGCCTACCATAAAATAAAAAACAATTTTAAAATCAAAATATGTTTTTATTCGATGTATTTTCCTTTCAAAGTTATACATTTATTAGAGCGATCCTGCAACTTTTGTAAACCCCTTAAATAAAATATTTCTTCTTGCTCCGCAAACCAACGCTCGACAACTTCTGTTATTTCTTCGTTCGAAGAAAATTTACGTCCTTTCAAACATTTTTTTCATTTGAAGAAACAAACAATAGTCGGACGGGGCCAGGTCCGGCGAATAAGGAGGATGCGCAATACGCGATTTGTATGCAGGCGCATTGTCCTGCAAAAACAGAACACCTTTGAACAATTTATCAGGTCTTTTTTCAATGATTTTTTCTCGCAGAGTTGTTAATAATGTAGAGTAGTATTCTCCAGTTATGGATTTGCCTTTTTCTAAATAATCAACCATAATGACTCTACAAAAATCCCAAAAAACTGAAGCAAGAACTTTTCGGACGGATTTCTGTACTCGAAACTTCTTAGGCCTTGGCAAACCAGAATGCCTCCATTCCAACGACTATTGTTTTGTCTCTGGGTCGTAAAAATAGAGCCAGGTTTCATCCATGGTAATAAGACAATTTACAAGATCAGGGTCGTTGTCAAACCGGGCGCATAAAGAGCGCGACGCTTGCACTCTTGCTCACTTCTGATCAGCATTCAAGCATTTAGGAATCCATTTTGCCGAAATTTTTTTCATGTCTAAATCGAAGTGAATTATTTGATGTACACGCTCACATGAAATCTTCAATGCCTCAGATATATGTTTTATCCCAATTCGACGATCTGACAAAATCATGTCGTGAATTGCATCGATATTTTCGGGGATGGACACAGAAATCGGTCTTCCAGGTCTTTCGTCATCGTCAACTGAAAATTTACCCCTCTTGAATGACGCAATCCAATTTTTTACAGTCGCATAGGAAGTATTTTAAACATATCTTCGTAAATCTCCTTACCCTTTTAAAAACAGGTACTTAATGATTGGTCGATATTCCATTTTATCGATTTTCACAATGTCGGTGGACATGGCTTTTTTTAAATTTTATCACACAGCAATACGTTTACTTTTCTTACTCAAATTTTAAAATGACATTTCAACGGAGTTGTTATTTGTTGCTATGGCAACGAAAATTCGTTTTGACAATTTTAAACTATCTAGGCTAACTATTTATCAAAATATCTTCATACATGTATTTTTACGGATTTGAATAGAAGATTAAACAAGCTCTTCAATGATCCCTCCATATGCAGGTTTATTATGAACAGTTTTTGAACTGTTATAACAAATACATGAATTAAATAAAACACGATAACAAATGATAACTTGACTAACAATAACTTAGAAAATAAAATGAAATACTTCTTAAATTTTCTTCAAATGAATTTCGCTTAGCTTACGACAAATTACAGTACCGTGCAATCGAATTAAAACAATTTTTATTTATTTATATATATATACTTATATTAACACGTACATTAATATTTCGTCGAACAACCCCTTGCTTTTATGACAGCAGCAATTCTTTTTGGCATGCTTGCTATACACGCTGCTGCAACTTCTTTAAGGTGAGCATTATTTTGCCAGCTATTTGTTGTGTTTACTTTCAAAACGTCAACTATTGTATTGGATGCATAAACTGTACGTTTTTAAAGAATTCCAAACATTTTCGATTGGATTCAGGTCGCGGGAATTGCCTGGCTATGGCAATATCTTCAGTTTTCTTGCTGAAAACATTTTTAGAATTGTTTTTGCCCTGTGGCACGGTGCACCATCTTGCATAAATGTGTAAGAGTAATTTTCAGGGTCTAAAGATGTCATATACGGGATTAAGATTGATTCCATAACTTGTTTATATTGAATTTGATTCATGGTGCCCGTTACAAAATAGAGAGGTCCAAGCCCTTCCCCTGATATACAGGACCAAATCATGACTGTCGGTGGATGTTTCACTGTTTTTACCACTGCGCTTTCATTATATCGTTCCGATGGTCTTCTTCTAACGAAACGAGCAACTTCAATTACAGCCTCTAGCCGTGACTCGTCACTAAAAACCGTTAGAAACAGAAATTTTCATTACATTTTCGAATTTACTAAAAATGTTCCAAATTTTGAAAATATACATAAAATATTGATACATACTTTTTTCCAATCCTCAACAGTAAAATGCCGATGCTGTTGCGCCCACTGCAATCTTGCCTTTTTCATCCTTAAAGTAAGTTTCGGCTTTTTTGCAGGGCATCTACTTCTGATATTAGCTTCATATAAGCGCGATTTTAATGTTCGATCTGATATTTTGATATTATCAGCCTGTAATATACGCTGAAGTTCTTTAGTGCACAGTTGCCTGTTTTCTAATGCCCTTTTTATGATAATTCTGTCTTCCCGTGGCGAAATTTTGCGAATACCGCGACAATGAGAATGACCACTTGAAGTCGCTGGTAAATTTTCTTTCTTTGACATCGCTACCCTGTCGACTGTTTGACGAGAAACTCGTTCTCTTCTGGCTATTTCCCGATGCGAATACAGCCCCGTCTCTAATAACACTTGAATTCTTGTTTTTTTCTCATTTGAAATGTCTTTACGTTTGCCCATTTCACAAAATTTATCAATAAAAAAAGAAAACTAAACGTCACGAAATTTCAATTTAATTACACTAAAACAACATGTAAAACGAATGTTATAGCACGAAAATATAATACTTGCACTTTACACCATCAAAACTACACGTAAACTAACTTGAAGCAGGTAAAGCCAGTCACCGATTACCGACCCTAAACGTACCTTGGATAGAAAGGAATGTTTGGTGGGGGTTATAATAACGAGAATTTTATACCTACTTAAGAGGATTATCTCAAATACAATTAAAAACATTTTATTGCGGAAAATATTTAGAAATTTTGGTTATTATAATATTAATAGCAAATATTTGTATAAAATCAAAGTGGCCCTAATCGATTGCACGGTACTGTACATTTACTAAAATGATCCATTCTTATTTACAACAAATATATTTATAACAAATATGTTTATAACAAATATATTTATAACAAATATATTTCCAAATCTAGATACTTTTATTAAATGATGTACCGAGCTTTTTACCTTACTTCCACTTCATCAATATTTAATCCCGTATACTTTAAGCTGAAATGATCGAGCACTCCCAAATTCTCAGCGCTCGTTATATAAAACCAACGTAAGTACTTTTCGATAAACATTCAATAAAGGATCCTTTCGGGAAAAGCTTTCCGGCACAATAGTCGTACATTATTTCAGAATATTTACGCAAGTTTCTTTAGGGACTGTTAGGAGTGTCTCGCTTGTGTCGTCGATGCCGGTGGGCGGACCGCCTGAATGACTTTCTCGGTTTTCGTCTATCCGTTCGTATACCTTGCGTCGAATGCATTTATCTTGAGAATGCTTTATTTTATATAATGTAAATTGGGGTAGATATTTCAAGTTTAGATTAATTTTTATGAAATTTACTAACCACGTTTAATTCAAACCAAAAATGGGAAAAATTGTAGAGATGTCTAGGAAAATCGATATGGGAAAATTTTCGGTAAAATCGTTTTCGCGAGAAACTATGTAATGAAACATAGTGGATGATATTTGAGATAGTTTTCTGGAAATTAAATGTAATGTTAAGCTAATATTTCTGTTATTTACATTTAACGTGTTTGCGGTATTGGTAATGCAAAGATTAACAGCCTTACAGTGTCCACAAAATACTTATTGACTTAGTCACCATCAAAAATAACCTATACTTAAAGATAGTAAACTCAACGCTAAAAAATTGAAACGCCTGGAGAATTTGGTGGAGGTTAATTTTCATTAGTTCGAGTCTCAAATGCTAGATGGCACTAATCTCTGCGCGCGTAATTTGAATGTGCTCCCGCATAGCTATACGAAGTGTGTTAGAAAATTAATGAGACTGATTTTTTATTTACCAAAATTTTTATTTTTTTCAAATAACAATATTATCCCCTTCAAAGTAGGTCTTTTGGGCAGCTATACACCCGCGGAGTCGTTGTTCCCAGTGTTAGTAGCAGCGCTGGAAGGCTTTTAGCATGCCTTCAGCATGTCCGCCACATTCTTTTGGATGTTCTCCAAAATCCCGAAATGACGTCCTTTTAAGACACTTTTTAGTTTGGGGAAAATAAAAAGTCGCAAGGACTGAGATCAGGTGAATAGAGGGGCTGAGGAACCACAGGATTGCCTTTTGATGTCAAAAACTCTGTGATGGGGATGGCCGTGTGACATGGGGCGTTGTCATGATGGAGCATCCACTTGTCTACAACGCCTGGTCTCACACGAATCATCTTTCTTCTGAGTCTTTCAAGGACACCCTTGTAAAAAACTTGGTTGATAGTTTGCCCTGGAGGTACAAATTCTTTGTGAACGGTACCCCTACTGTCAAAGAAGCAAATCAGCATTGATTTGATCTTTGATTTGCTCATTCCAGCTTTCTTCGTTCGAGGAGAATTCTCATTGTGCCACTCCTGGCTTTGCCGCTTTGTCTCAGGGTCGTATTTAAAAATCCAGGTTTCATCAGCTGTGATCACACGAGTGAAGAAATCGGGGTCTTTGGCAATTCTTTCAAGAAAATCAAGGCACACGTTTTCTCGAATGTCCTTCTGCTCAATTGTGAGATTTTTATGCACCATTTTGGCACAGACCTTTCGCATGTGCAATTCTTCAGTTAAAATTTGATGAACGGTGAAACTGTTCAATTGTAACTGGTTACCCGTCATCCTTATTGTTAAACGACGGTCTGACCTCACAAGACCCCTCACACGTTCGATGTTTTCATTGGTTTTTCAAGTTGAAGGCCTCCCTGAGCGAGGTTCATCTTCCACCAGTTCTCACCCACCCAAAAATGATTTGTACCAGCGAAAAACTTGTACTCTTGATAAGCAATGTTCCCCATAGGCCTGCTTCAACTTTTCAATAGTTACACTTGCGCATTCCCCAAGTTTGACATAAAACTTAATGGCATAACGTTGCTCCAAATACCGCTGTTCCATTCTGTGTGACACACAACAAAAACACAACTTCACTGATAACGCTCTCAAAGATCACATAGTGACAGTAGGAAGTTCAATCTCGGACTGAGCGTCTGGAGCGGACTAACAAACATTCCTAGTGAGGGAGAACAACTACAGCGTTGCCAGATCGCTCGCAATGGTGCCAGTCTCATTATATTTCTAACACACTTCATATATTGTACACGCATAAATTTATGTTATTATGAAAATTGAAGATATCTACATAGTTGCAAACTTAAATCTTGTGCTGCAGATACGCAACAGAAGATTCGTTGCGTATTTACGTAAAATCATTTAATTCACTATATATTGAAATGAATAACCTGAGTATTATATACATACATTTTATGCCAATCAATGTAAATAAATAATGCTGCTGAAAAAAAAAACCCGCTGTCAGAACTATGAAGTTTCGATGTATAATCATAATAGTTCATAACGATAAATACCTTCAATTTTCAAATTGATCTTGTAATGCAATTGTAAAATGTAGTTGTCCGATGGTCATCAAAAAGAACATTAAACCATACTCGTCAATTACCTTTATTTGTACATATATTCAATAAAACAACAACAGTAAAATTGTCAGTTCATATACTGTCAAGGGATATATGAAAACGTCCAATCAATATTTTTTTGTAATATTGTAAATATTTACTACTGCCGAATATATTCTAAAGCGCATTATATTTTCACACAAAATGCGATGATTATTTTGCAAAAGATCACTTTGAATTGCGATTTAACACATTTTTACATACTCTACAAGCCATATATGTCTCTGCACACAAGTACAAAAATACCCCCTCGTTCTCTAAAATCAATTTTAGGGGACAAAGTATATTCTGATATTTTTTATCGATCAATCAATATCGCGCTGGGATCTTTCTTGTATTGCATTAAGACTACTTATGCCACTACTTAAAAATCTCTACATTTCTCCAAACTAAACCAAACGTTAATAAATGGGATTCTATGAGGATATTAATATTCACGAATAATTTTAACTATAAATATGTCGACAGTTATTTGATAATTGTAAAATTCGACAAAGTTGACAACCTAACATAATACACGCCATCTAACAATTGAGACTGGTACCTTAATATATCTGCTCTTAAAGTTGAACTGAACCGGTCACCATTGCCTTGAAACAACATTGTTGTTGATTTATTTCCAGAATCTTTACCTAACAATACACAAAATGTTTTAAAATTTGTCTTTACTTTATCATTACTTCACACTACGGAATTGTACACTACCCGAAGATATACATCATTAAGATATATAGGATCTAAAGTCCGCTGAAATAGTTCACTAAAACCCTTACCACAACACTGTGTTGTGGAAAGGGTTTTAGTGAACTGTTTCAGTGTTCCAGTGCCACAGTTTTAGAGTATCCGTTTAGTGATCTAAAGTCCATTTATTCTCCAAATAAAGACAGAATTAAAATTTGACGTATCGACAGTGGAAATGCAACAACAGTTAAGTAACAATTGGTTACATTTACAGAAAAGTCAAAAAACCTATATAAAATATGAAATATGGCACAAAGTAAGAATTTTATTTTATAGACATTAAACTCATTAATAAAATAAAATTCATACTTTGTGCCATATTTTGTTTTTTTCTGTAAAATTAACCAATTATGACTTACGTGTTGTTGCATTTCCACCGTTGATATATAGACTTACGACGATCAAATGATAAATAACTGTATTAAGGAAAACAACGCAACTGCTTTCCATTTAGTAAATTTATTTCCCGACATAATCTTCCTCTAGCTCTATTCACTTAGTCTAGCGATGTTCCAACTTTTTTAAGCTATCCAAATAATAGGATTTGTCGAACTCTGCAAACTAGGTCCCTGTTTCGGCAATGACCTCTTCATTTGACGTGAACCGCTTTCTGCCAAGCCATTTTTTCAAGTTTGAAAAAGAAAGACGTCACAGAGGACCAAATCCGGTGATTATGGTAGATGGGGTACCAACTCGTACCGTAACTGGATTAGTTTGGCTGTCGCAATTGCTGATGAGTGGGGGACATTGTCATGATGGTAGAGAATTTTTTTCTTGGCTAGGTGGGACCTAGTTCAGTTGTCTTTAGTTCAGCGTCGAATCGCTCCAATAAAGCAGAATAGTACTGTCCCGCTATTGTCGCCCCCTCCAAATGATCAATTAAGATTATGCCTTGCGAATCCTAAAAAATCGTCACCATAACTTTTTCGGTTGATGAAATGGAAAAAACCATTTTGCCGACTGACCTTTGGCTTCTGACATGTAGTGATGTATCCATGTCCCACCTACAGTCGCATAACGCCGCAGAAATTCACTCGTATAGCGTTTAAACATGTCCAACATTGCTTATCCCGCGATTCCGTTTTTAATCAATCGTCAGCAGACGCGGCACTCATCTCGCCGATAGCTTCCTCATACTCAATTCTTCATGAAGGATGTTTTACACACGTTCAATTGAGATATTTATCATATTAGCAGTCTCTCTAATCTTCACCCGGCGGTCTGCTAACACGATATCATGAACTCTATTGATCATATCGTCCGTAGTGACCTCAATGGGACGACCTGGTCCATCCTCAATAAAGATGGATGTTCGGCCACGCCTAAATTCATTAAACCAGTATCTGATGGTAGTCATCGAAGATGCATGGTCCTTATAAACTGCATCCAAATTCTCTTTAATTTAATCACTTACTGGCATTATTTTTTTTCCTTTATTCAACAAATACATAGACTTGGTCACTTTCAACAGCCCTCAAAACAACACCACTCGATGAATCTCTCCGAAATTTTGACAGACGTCGACTAAAGAATAGTACTCACAATCGGTAATGCAGATTTTGGCGCAAAGCACTATCTGTCTCCAAACACGGATACTTCTCATACCATCCTCGTATGTGGTAATTTTCAGTGCATAACTGTAACTTCACAGAGTGGCACAACTGAGTTATTTTTTTAATAGAACAACTTAATTATTCATTAAATAAAAATTAAAGTCTCCTGAGGTTATGACAAGCTGTAAAAACTTATATACCCCGTTGGGCCGTCATCACACTTAAAAAAATATTTAATATAAAATTGCTGCTAAACTATTGCAACGCTTTAGGTATTGGAACAACTACTACAAATCCGTAAAAGATACAGGTTGCTCCATTTGAAACAAACAAAATATTACCAATTAAATTCTGTCCAATTTGGTAAGGTATTTAGAACAGCCTGTATAACGACAGGCCTTTTCAATTTGGTAGTGAGGTGTCATCTACCCTATACTAGCTGGATACGACAGGATTTAATTTTTGATAAGCGCTATTACGAAATATAATAAACACCTGCAAAACAGAGATTTATATAAAAAAAAAATGCCAATATCTCCAAAACTATTGGAGTAAGGTATAATGTACGTCTAATAAAACATTATAGAATGTAATATGTAGGTGTTCTATTTTAAACAAGTTAACGTAGTTACGCCATTCTGTAGATAATCATCCTGAGTTGTTATATTTTTGAGTGACGTTCTAATAATTACTACATACGCCCATACACGTCAATTTTCATCTTTGTTTGGAGAATAAATGGAAATTACTAAATCGTTGGCTCACCTTGTACAATGTGCCCAAGGTTCACTACTATTAATTTTATTATTATTATTGAAGCTACGAGCTCAATTAAATCAGAAAATTTAATTTTATTTTTGCATTATCTGTAAGCTATTTATAAAAATGAGTGTCTTGTATATTTTTTAAATTTTCGAAACAAAATGTAACTTTTTTTAAAAGACTTTTCAATACATTACAGCACTATTGTATTACATTAGTGAATAAGCGTGCAAGAAAAATTGGAGTAGTCGTTTGAAATAATAACCATTAATGATAATTAAGGTTCGACAAACAGGTGCAATGTCAGAGGCGTATCGTGCAAAAGTAGGTACGTGAGATACGATATTATTAAAAAAATTATATATTCTTACCTTTTATTGACGTCTTGATGTTCACTGCGACAAAATACTACTGCCCCAAGACGTCAAGACGTCAATAAAAGGTAAGAATATATATATGTTTTAATAATACTGTATCTCACGTGTCTACTTTTGCACGATACGCCTCTGACGTTGCACTCGTTTGCCGAACCTTAAATGATAAATAATAGGTTTAAATAAGTCACAATTCTTTTACAATAATAAACTAAATTATTTAACGTAATAGATACTCAAAAACACTGCTTTTCCACGTAATACATTTCTAACCTTCTTACAGACCACTAATATTAAAATACATATAGGTAAAATTCTGAATGTGTCAAAAATTTCAATTTTTGTAAGAGCAACACTTACCAGTGCCGATCATAATAACTATCATAATACAGGATTATTACAAAGGAAACGTCGAGATTTAAAAAGCTATATTTTATGCCAGATATAATATTCTTTAAGTTAATTCAGATCTTATCATAAAAATATTGTTATTTGAACCTATTAGTATCATCAATGTTTGTTATTTGAATTTTATTTTAACCTGTATCCAATAAAGTGCATTTTGTATATTTATTTCAAATATTACATAGTGGAAATTTTCTTTCAAACTATACTTCTATAAATATAGATGTTCAATGGTGATTCGTTGTGAGTTGTTCATATTAGGAAGAAGGGTTGATAAAAAGGTCCTTTTACTCACAAAATTTTTTTTTCGTTATATTAAAAAAGAATTTTGCGAGTAAAAGGACCTTTTTATCAACCCTTCTTCCTTCTATAAATATCTTATAAATCAAATATGTAATTGTTTTTCTGTTTTTACTATCTCAATCCAAAGAGCAAGTCGCTGACGACAAAAATTCCACCACCTAGAAAGTATTTAGTTCCATAAATAAAGTTGTGATTTGAGGGTGTCATTTATTTTAGGAAAGGAATTAATCGGTATATCTCAGTACTTTTGCTGATACATCAATTAATTGCTAAAATGTTGAAAATAACTATTTTAGGAAATATACAAGAGTTTGCTCGAAGGTTAGGACGCTATGCTCAATTTGGGGAACAACAGTTAAATGTACCCTTTTAAAGGTGTTTGGATTTTAAGGCTTAAAATCTTTAAATTTGCCTTATACAGTAACATTGTTATGCTTAGATTTGATTTGTCTCTATCTCCCGTTTCCGATGAATTAATTAACCTATTTTGCAATGATCAATCATGTTTTGCTGCATAAATTATATCTTCCGTCATACGTCTTGTAGATCAGTAGATGTACGGCACAGGATATTAAGCGAACAATTTAGTTGTGTGCATAGGTACACCAAAATAACAAATTTGCATGAACATCATGTTTATAAAACCATGGGTAAAAAGTACTAAATCTAATTAATAAGTATTACACTTATTTTCTGTATAACAAATTACGTTATACACAATCAATAAAACAGTTTAACTGTTGTCGACTTCAATAAATGCACCATGAACTGACGTACTTGTTTTATTAAATTTAATATACAAAAATTATTTGCAATTTTTTTTGATACAGCCTTTTCGAATTCCCATATTTTTATGACAGCAGCTTCGTGGGTGTATACTAAATTGGGTTATAATGGTCGCTGATGTGGCATGAAAACAAAATTAAATTGATGAGGATCGTGCTTCCAAGATAATATGCTATGATAAAATGCTACATTAATTTATATTTTGATTGTTTGATTCATTTTATTTCTTGTAGTTTCTTTAAATTGATGTTCTTACCTCAAAGTTAAAATTTATTTTGTTTTTGAAAATTTATTCGAACAAAATACTTTTTTTAAATAAACTTTATGAGATATTTATGCTAGTACAACTTGAAAAGTTATTAAAATGTAAACAAGTGTTTCGCTAATGATTTTTAATTCAATTCTGATTCTATTAACCTTTATCATTTTTTAAGAAGCACGTAAATTGAGATAATATTTTCAGGTACTAATCTTACGAAATCTATGTGCCAACTGCAAAATTATATTCGTTAAAATTATACATTTCTACAAAGTTTCAAAGGTCGATACGTCCTGGCCCCCCGTTTCTCAATTTCAAACTTCTCTGGACAGCCCTTCCTTCCTTCCCTCGACTTAGTTAGTATTACAGGCTTCATTGTATAAGTTTTTAATTACTTGTTAGGCTTTTAAATTGAGTGCGCATTTTTTGAGGGGTTGCTGTTTTCGGGGACAGTGGCAAACCCTTGTCTATTTCCTTAGAAATATATAATTTTTCTTTGCACTTTTGTGACAATTAGATCACTCTGAAATAATTTGCCATGCAATGCTCTATATCTTACAATTAATTACCTATTATACTATTACACGCTTTTTGAAGCGTATGATTATATCTAGTATGTTGGCTTCTGTAATTTATTTTGAATTAAAGTTTATACAATGTGTTCAAATTATATGAAATAATGCTTACACAGCCGCTGTAGTACGCTTTATAAAAAATATTTTACATAAAGGTTGTTTGGCCAGATCTTGGAATTATTTTGGATTATGTAAGAACAATTTTCCTTAGTCAGCTTTGACGTATGACGCCATGACATTTCTAAAAATATGGTAAATTGTTCTTCAGGTGTTTGATAAAACTATTTTTTCTCGTTATAACTTTTACAAAACTATTTTAGTTCTTACCTCAAAATTTAAAAAAAAGAGAAAAAAATTTAAAGTTTTTATTTGAAGTAAAGGTATTTATAAATGTTTATTGATATGTTCATCATTTATTTATTGTATAAAAAAAAAATATTCCAAAACTAGTCTACAACAACATAAGATGGCCATTTTAACTAAAACTGAGTAAAGAGGTACCCTAAATTTGTGGCACTGGAACACTGAAACAGTTCACTAAAACCCTTATCACAAAACGTAACTCGTACGGGACGCACGTTTCGATAGCCAAGCTATCATCATCAGCAGTAAAACTGAATTCAATTTTAGGTGAGTTCAGTACATCGTATATTGAAGGAAAACAAGTTTCACCCTTATCTATTCTAGCTCAAGAATTATTCGAAGATGATTTTGATCGACGTGTTGAATTGTCCGAATTGATGACGGATAAAATTAACAACCATGTAAGTTTAATTAACAGGATTATTTTTTCCGATGAAGCATCATTCTGTATTAATTGTATTGTTCCGGAAAATCCTCATTGGATGATACAGTTCCATACCCAAAGACCACAACGGAAATCTTACTGGGAATAGGAATTCAGATTAATCGCAGAATCAAATTATTCCATCTTCCAGAGTACTATTTTCTAATGATGAGAAGGTTCAGGAAGAATCAATAGACAATAATCTAAATACCGATGTGTGGTTCCAGCAAACCGTTGGATAGGAAGGAGGGGAGTTGCCGAATGGTCGCCACGATCACCACAAGTTACTCTGTGTGATTTTCTCTTACTCAGCCATTTAAAAAACAGAGTTTACCGCGACCATTCCGAAAATATTGTAGAATTCTAACAACAGATAGAGACGAAATCGCATCATTACCTCGAAATGCACGAAATTCAATTTGTGTATTCAATGACGGGCTAGATTATTGTCTGGCTGTTAACGGTGCACATTTTGAACATATGCTATAGATTTTTTTAATTTCTTTTCAAAGAAAACCATGGATTAAAATGGAGCTTAGAGCGCGTTAAAACATCATAACATTCTTCCAACTGATTGATAATTGATTGATAATTATGGATGTAAAATCGGCGTTAGTTATGTTCACACCTACCTAATTCTTCCTTATTTACGTTTTTTCCTTTTCAACTAAATGTATTTTTATGACATGTACTGTTAGAAATATTAAATAAGGAGATATTCGACCTTTGACGAGGTTGGTGACTGTTGTTTATTAAATATAAAATAAATTGGATTAAAAATTACACAAACAAACCCACGTATGCTTTTGTCTAATATTCTACTAATAACTTATTGACTGATGTAATACTGTTTGTATCAACTTAACAAAAGTAATAATCAAATTGACAAGATAATATTACAATCAGCATAAATATCAGCAAACGCATTAACTGCTTACCGTAAGCCTTTGTCTTTGAGATTGGGGGTTACTTTGACACATTTTGGGGCTCTGACATCATGTCGTAGAAAAGTTTCTAAGCAAACAAACATTAAAAGGCAAAGAAGTTCAATTGGATCCCCCGAAATTATAATATTCGCGACGTTTTTAATGTCGCAGGTCCATCACATATATTTATAATTATGATGAGGAACACATTTATAGTTATGATGAGACCAACATCACCGATGATCTAGGCGCCCAGAAGGTGCTTATGCCACATGGTAGGAAACGTAGGAGCGTGTACAAGAGCACTCTCGAACATCAATTAGCGTGATGTTTAGTGGTACGGCTGAAGGTGTGCTAATACCATCTAGGTTGTGTACAAATTCAAAAACCTCTACGAAAACCGAACAAAAGGAAACCCCCCTTGTACTGTCTACAACCATAGTGAATGAGGATGGTTTGATATGAATATTTTTGAGATGTGGTTTTATTGCCGCACATTAATAAACACAGAAATGAGAATAAATCGTCATCGCAGCAAAACACCGCCTACCACAAAAAATGTTAAATAACAATAATTTTTTGTAAGCTTAAATAAATGTTATTAAATATCCCTAAAACTACGGCAAGGAACCCTTATACTAATTAATATGGAATTTAATTTTATATAATATGGAAACATAATATACGGGCTGTTCCATTTGAAATGATTGAGAAAAATAGCCGTGAAGTTGTCCACATTGAAAAAATAATTTCGAACGCCCTGTATAATATTGCAGCACGAAACTTACAAAAATGAATTGCCGAAGCCTTAGCAGCAACAGAGTACAAACATTATTTGTTGAACTTCGTGTTTGCGAATGTGGCGATTTTTCAAGTAGAAGTATGAAATAGCCATTTTTTTTTTCGTTTAAATATTGTAACTCGGCAACTTATGATTGAATGTCGCAAATATTTTCAACGTGAATAAGGACTATCGATAGGCATAAAAAACTGCATAAATATACAGGGTATTTCATTAAAACAAAATTAGCTGACCATCGATACTCTTTTTTGGGACAGCCTGTATAATTGAAAATAATTTTAGAATGTTCATATCGTCCTCTTAAATGCTTACTGAAAATTTTAACCTCATATCTTCAATAACAACTGAGAAACAGAAGACCGGCGCATTATTGCAGGACCCTGTATACTCATTTTGTTTTTTTTATACTAGTCAAAGTTACTTAAAAGTTGTATATGTATATGAATAATTAAGGTGGGGGGTGTTAAAGTAATCCCGTGTTGGGACTACTTTGACTCCTAATATAAAATAACGCTATGTCAAAGTAGTCCCACAGACGGAGGCTACTTTGACAATTTATAAAGTTGCCCTTTGGTAGATTTAGAACCAAAAGGCCAATTGCTCAGATAAGACAAATACAATGCCACTTTAACAAACAATAAGAAAATGACATAAAAAAACCTCTAAAACCATGTCCCGGTTTACTGTACCTTCTGAAATACAAATTTCTTCATAAAGTGCTTACATTTACAGTACTTGAAGCAAATTAAATTGTAAACGATGGTTAAGCTAATTTAAATCGATTAAATTATGTAAAACATATTACACTGATAATAGTGCGTTAAAGTTATACGACCATGACACCGATCATTTTCCACCTATCCAGGTCACTCTTTTACGATAAGATAATAGAATTAATAGGTGGTACAAGTTATTCCAAAATTTTATGCCCAAAATATTAGTGTTATTATCGTTAGCATAAATCGTTGAATCTCGTGAATTGACTTAATTCGGGCATTAAACACCAATTTTTTGTTATTGACGGTGAGTTGATTAATTAAAATCGTGTTTGTTCAGTGTCGGGCTAATTACGGAGAATTATAGTGCTCCTTGTTTAACCTCCACTGCCAAAACAAACAGGGTGTCGCGTATACACAGTGCGGCATATTAATTATAGTATATTGTTGTTATTAATGCTAGTTCGGTGGAAATTTTCTTTCCACTCGGAACGTACAGGCTGTTGACATATATATTTGCATGTATGCATACAATTGCCAAACGGATATACGAAGCTATTCAACTTTAGCGAATAACCGCAAATTAATGAGTTGAACCGCCAGACAATAAATTAATTGTAAGGACGTTATTGACTTTAATTTCCTTTCTGTATACTGTTAGCAGGTTTATGTCGGATACACGAACGTATTTATACGTTCATACGCTCAGGTTTTGTGATTCAATGTGTATCCAGGAAACATAATGTGTTCGAATATTCAAGTAATCTTTGAAATCATTTAATCTTTAATGTACAAGGTCATTCAAAACAATGCATTATTAGACGTATCTCTCAAAGTAATTAAAATACCTTCTTGAACATTTTATGGACGATGTTATGAATAAAAATCTATTTTCTAAATATATTTTTTATTTCCTGGCACTTTTGATTAGAGTGGTAGCGAATTTAACTTCCATATTTTCAATAGAATGTTCTATATACCGTACGAGCGAGCGTATTATGATCACCCGTTTTTTACACGAACTCGGCGCATCTAAACGTATGCTGTGTTGAATGTCACTGTAGAATGTCATTTGCTTGACAAAATTACGTAAACGCAAACTGATTTGTGCCTCTTGCTCACGTTATATATTCGTTCAAGTACATGTCCAAGCCACGACTTCGCTCTTGCATTTCCGAAAACACCTTGTTCAGGTTATAAACGCCATATTCGTTCACGTACACGTGCAAGACACAACTTTGTTCTCGCATTTCCGAAAAATGCCGATTATGCTGGCTGATCATAGTACGCTCGCTCTTACGGTATATTATAGATTGAAATCGTAAAAGCCATCACCTATCCACCATACACAGGCGCGCGTTTCGCAGTTTTACTGGTCTTCAGTGTGTCTTTGTGGAAGGTAATGACATTTCAATATTTTTAAATCGTATATATACGAAGTAGATGTTTACATATACGCATGAGGAAATCTAATTAAGATATCCTCATTTGTACGTTCTTGTCGAGTTAGTAGCTGCAAACGCCTCTACAGAACTGAACAAATCATATTGCTCCAGATTCTGACGCGACAGCAGTCCTCGACTACTGGCTTAAACCGCCATAGTTAATTAATATGATTTTTCAGTTCTGTAGAAGCGTTTGCAGTTACTCACTCGACAAAAATGTGCAAATGAGGATATCTTAATTAGATTTCCTCATGCGTACATGTAAACATCTACTTCGTATATATACGATTTAAAAATATTGAAATGCCATCACCTTCCACAAAGACACACTGAAGAGCAGTAAAACTGCGAAACGCGCGTCATTGTAAGGGGGATAGGTGATCGCTTTTACGATTTCAATTAATTATCATGATGACATTTATGAAGCTTCGGCAAACGCGTCAGTTTGATAGTTGTCTAAATATTGTCATTGGCACCTTTCTTGTTTGATTTAGGTGTTTTTGGTCCCATATTGGGGGCCTAAGATAAATTTCGGAGTTTTTCTTTTTTGATTTTGATCTTCTTGATGCCATACTAACGACCTCAGGTAAATTTCGCGTATTAAATTCTCGATACCCATTAAAACTAGAACTGACGAAAGCAGATAAAATTTGCCAGCTCGATTATAAATGCTCTTGTCTTTGCTTACCATCGCTATCCACAGATGTCGCGCAGTTTCAACATAAAGACCTGCATACAAACAATGTATCTCATCGCTTCGCTATTATCGCCACTCTTATCGAGTATCACAGCTCGCTTCTACAACCATGGTTACGCAAAGTTACAGCGCTCACAGATTGGCCCGTTTTACTAACACATCGCTCTTATCGACTATCACAGCTCCACTATAAACACAGCCTTAACAGAACGGGCCAATCAATGAACGCTTTCCGTAACCATGGTTACAGAAGTGAGCTGTGATACTCGATAAGAGCGACGATACTAACGGAGCAGTGAAATACGTTGTTTGCATGCAGGTGTTTATATTGGAACTACGCGACATTTATGGACAGCGATGATGAGCAAAGATAATAGCATTTATAATCGAACTGTCAAATTTTATCTGCTTTCATCGGCTCTAGTTTTAATAAATATCAAGAACTTAATAAGCGAAATTTACCTGAGGTCGCTAGTATCGCATCGAGAAGATCACAATCAAAAGATAAAAACTCTGATGAAAATATTTAGACATCTGTCAAAGTGACGCGCTTGTCGAGGCTTCATAAACGCCAACTCTGATGCATAGTTTTCAACGCTCTTATCACAACTAGTATCGTCGTTCTTATCGACTATCACAGCTTCACTATAAACACACCCTTACACGCCAGAGTGACGATTCAATTTTTATTCGATTTAGTATTTCTTGGAGTTTCGTTACCATGCTTGATTCATGCCATTTCAATTTTTTTCGATGAAACGGCCTGTATATAGGGAAATATATCTAGTATATTTCTTATAAATATTTCGCTGTACCTAAATTGCGTCATTCTTTAGTAAATTAAATACGAAGCTCTACAGATGAGTTTTTCGTTTAAAAACGTAGAGTACTGCGACGAAATACTGTAAACTTTTGTTCCGATAAAAAAAATCCAATAAAACTAATTTGTAAACATTATCTTTTTTTGTACAATTCCAGCGTCTGCTGGAAGTAACCATCAATTTGCTATACACCTTGTCTAGCAAATTAACAAACACATATAAATAGTGAATAGCGAAAATAAGCAGACGAATACTGATTAGAGCTGAGCATAAAAATAATAGATTTATTTAAAGCATCGCACACTAAGTTTTTCAGCAGTAAGGAATATAATAAGAACATACCAAAAGTTGATTAACAAATTTCACAACTTAACTAAATAGAAATGTTTATAAAAAAAACTTTCTAGATGAATGTCTTGAGGCATTGCATAACATGGGCATTACACAAAATATTACTCCCGCAAGTCACGCCAAATGCTGTGAACAATTTAACCCCACCAATGTATCCTTTATATTTCTATATCAATTAACGTGCAACTTCATCGCATTAGTTAACAATAGGTTTGTTCGTTTGTCAATTAGTGCAATACGGAGTAGCTCGAATTTCTAAATTGCGCGTTCGTTTGTAAAAAAAACTGGCAATCCGATGTTCGTTTGTATATGTTGGGCAGCTTCCGACAGTTTTGAACTGCACAAACTTACACCTCCTCAGGAGGTGAAGTAAATTTGTGCAATTCAGTGCAGCTGTCATTACATTGTTTGCCTAACCCAACTTTACTTCATATTTATACAAAATGGCATCCGTTGCAATCATTGAAAGTAAAATACAACAATTAATAAATAATAAGGATTTTTTAATACTATCGTGATTGCCAATTGCCACCATTCTCAATCTTTTAGGTTATATATACTATACAATTACCAATTTGTACTGTTCGTTTGTACCCATTTAGAGTAGTTCTGAGCAATCAAAACGATCGTAATCCTATCACACTCTACAGTCTCTGGTCAAATTACTTGAAACACTCAATATTTTGTAGTTTCTTCATAATAAAATATAAACTATACATGCATTATATTTTTTATTTATAAAATATATTGTAAAAATTTGTAACATATGTAAATATTAAATAAGTAATTAATATTTAGTCCATAACCCATGATTTTTAATAACACCCTTAATTCTTCTTCAACGTAAAAGAGGTATGTGATTGTCTTCAAAGAATTTCTTAACCTTTTTTGCCACATGACAAGGAGCATTATCTTGCATAAGTATACGCCCTGTTGGTATGCAACGTCCTGGCTTAAAATACGGTAATAACGTGTTTTTTAACATATTTATGTACTGCTCTTGACGCATTGTACCTTCTACAAAATACAAAGGGCCGGGTCCGTTTCCACTAATCACTTCCCAAATCATTACCTGCGGAGGGTGTTTTACAGTTCGAAGAACCGTGCACTCTGTGAGACGTTCGCCAGGTCGCCTACGAACAAATTGTGCTCGCTGCACTAACACACAGAGCGAGCACTCGTCACTAAAGAAAACTTATTAAATAATGCAAACAATAATTCAGTAAAAATCATGTTGTTAAGTTATTCACCTTTTTCCAATTCTCGTCTGCGAAATGTCGATATTCTCTTGCAAAGTTGAGACGAGCAGATTTCATTTTTTCTATTAAACGCGGCTTTTTTACAGATCTTCGGCCCATTAGGCGATTTTCGTGCAATCGACGCCTGACCGTTCTGCTCGAAATCTCTATTCCTCTCTCTTGTAAATTTTTTTGAATCATTTTAATTGTAGCAAATCTATTGCTCAAAGCCTGATGAACAATTTCACGGTCAGATCTCTTCGAAGTTTTTCTTTTCCGACCGCACTTTGCCCGTCTTTGTGTCGATGTGCTAGCTCCTTCGTTTAAGTTTCTAGCTAAACGCGATACAGAAGAAGGAGATACTTTCTGTAATTTTGCAATTTCTCGTTGTGAATGTTTGTTTGATTGTAGAAGAGCTTGTATAGCGGCTTTTTGTTCACTTGTTAAATCTTTCCCGGGCATTTTCTACAAAAAACCCCAAATATTTCATTTTTTTTCAAATTCCAAATAATTAATTATTAAGAGAGAGATAGCATAACAATTTTACCTTTGCAATAACGATATGTCAACACAAAACACTTAACGATACTCCACAACTTAGCTTCTATACGGTTATAGCGAAATATTTTAAAAAATATCGATGCATTCTCTAAACTGTGAACTCGCTAAATGTAAGTTGATAACTGAAATATTTATATATACGTACTTTACTCTTCTAAATATCATTTCTCTGGTATTTTTATTTATTGATACAATAATCTAGTCCCCCTATAAACGATCGGATTCAAAGCAAAAGAATATCACTATAATATAAGATGAGAATTTCCAGGTAAAAGGGTTGATTTATGTTTCAAGTAATATGGCCAGGGACTGTAGAACTAACGCAAGCAAGACAAACGAACAAACCTAATAATACTCCTTTCACCAATAAAATTGTATGCACTTTTACAGGACTTGACATTTTATGAACTACATCACTACATCCGTTTTAAAACACGAAGTCTTTAAAAAATAATAAGTTAAAATTGTACAGTATTCGCTCAGGAAATAGTATACGTCATCAACCAAAATATCTTCGGCTAACGGAAAATTGAAGGTGTATTGTCAGTTATACATAAAAAGTGTACGTTCACCTACAAATAAAAACTGAACTAACGAATTTCACACGAAACATGATCTACACTTCTAGGAATAATTAATTTTTTGCATCACATATATGTAGCGTTAGTAATTATATGATAACACCTCAACATTTAATAAGCAGCGAGCTGACAAAAATAGCTCTGTGATGGTGTTTCTAATTCCTAATGACAGACGTAAACATGAATAAATATTCATTTGAATCAATAATCAGCATTAGTCCATATTTTCTGCCCCTTCAGTTTTTAACATCCGCACAACTAATAATTTAACAATATACAAAATCGGATTTTTTACCACGTAACAGGAAAATAATTATTATTTATGAAAGTTGACTAACGTCTAAACGTCGCTTAAATCCATTTTAAAACATCATCAATCATAATTTGTAGGAGAGAATTATTTTTCTCGGTCGTTACCCAAACAAATTCCAGTCCAGAACATCTTGTAGAACTAATTTTGAGTTATTATCTTTCAGACTGCTATTGTCAGAATAATATCTAGGTTCTCTGATTATTTCCAACTACTTATTGATATTGGCTTTCAGTTTGGAATACGATTTCTACGTATAATGACTGCGTAAAATTACTGTGAAGGAAAATGTTCACATCCCGTTTATTTATTTATGATGCTATCTAATTATACACATACTTATGTACTTATAATACATGTCACATATTTCCGAGCATTTTAATCAATAACTACTAACTTCCATTACTGAAGTGTATTTTCTATGCTTCACAAATTTCATTGTTTTAACCTTAGGTATCTTGATATGAAAAGATTAACGAAGTTTAACACAGCTTCTTATAGCATTGAATGTCTATGCTATAAACTATTAAAACTAGAGCGAGTAGGCTGCGTGCAAGAATCGATTCTCGCTTTGTCAGTGTCCGCTTGTTTATTTTTCGTTCAGTTTAGGAAACGAGAGCGTGCGTTGTGTTTTGTGTTACGTATTATCCGTTATAAATACTTCTATATAATTATTAATTTAAAATGTGTAATGTGAATAAAGCTAAAAAACGACCCTTTGCTGGTACAGTAAGTCAGTTTATCTGTGACTTTCCGGATTTATTCTACGACGGTGCTAAAATAGTTTGTAAAATAGTGTACGAGAAACATTTGATGTGCTGGTACAAGGCGGACTGCAACAAACATGCAAATACCGAAGAACACAGAAATAGAAAAACGGGCGCGCCAACGATAACTGCCTTTATTTTCAATTTACTTGTCATGATGATAAGCTGTAATTTGTCACTTCTTACTTGAAAAAGAACCGTTTCAGAACTTTTAGTATAACTTGTACACATTTTAACACTGCTAAGTTTTTGATAATCATGGGGGAAAACAAAACGTAAATTAAGCTATCTGGACGTAAAATATAACTATCTGTTCATTAAAAATTACAAAAGCAAAATTTTAAATGCAAAAAAGACGGTGTCTATCGACTTCTTCCAAAAAACCCTTTCGTTTAGGACACTGGTACCTTATTATATTTTGTCTCAGAATTTAATGGGAATTTAAAAAATGGTATAATAGCATGTTCAATTTAAAAAAGTACAACTATGGATGGCTACGAACTTATGAGACACCTTGTAGATTTCAA
Organism: Dynastes maya; assembly: GCA_029619315.2. Taxonomy (NCBI): domain Eukaryota; kingdom Metazoa; phylum Arthropoda; class Insecta; order Coleoptera; family Scarabaeidae; genus Dynastes; species Dynastes maya. The sequence goes on from JAROYE020000002.1 coordinate 25,737,754, forward strand.
TATAATTTTAAATTTAATTTAATGTCCACAATCAGACCTCATAACAAGAAAAAGCTGTTTTGACAAATCTGTATTCACGAAGACACAATCTTCCGAGCTCGCTGAAATTAGAACCTCGGTTATCCGAAATAATATGGACCCAAGTAGTTTCGGGTAATCGAAATTTCGGTTAAAACGAAGCTTTTGGATAAATAATAACACACTCGTAATTGATTAAAAAAATTTGATTAAACATTATTATTTTACATAATGAATCATTAGCGAGTTAAAAATGACGTTATTTTTTGTTGTACCCGGTTGGCACTGACTGTATTTTTTGAAGCAATGTCTCTCCAACGTCTGATAAGTAAAACATCAGTTGCTGTTGCATTTTCCTGTTGTTCTACATAGATTAAGGCTTTCTGTAAAGCTCCCATTCCACCTGAGTGAGAAATTTTCGTAGGGACATTGTTAATTGCTTCTAGCTGATCGTCTTCAACATCCAAATCTATTTTGTCATCATTATTACTAACAATTTTTATAAGGGCATCATCTGTTAATTCTTCGTTCAAATCATCACTATTAAGCCATTCCTCGACATCTTCAGGAGTAACATCCTCGCCTCCTGATAATTGTGTTATAATTTCATGCAAACTTTCATTAGTATTTTCAGCGTCTCTGTCGGGTGCTCTCTCTTGTTTAATTATTTTTGACCAAGATTTTTGCAGAGTAGAACTTCATACTTGAATCCATGCTTCTACTATCCAATACATCACATCTTTCAGATTGATTTTCTTTAAACAGTTAACTAGATTACCCTCCTTTTCCCAAAAATCGTTCTACTCTAGGAACAAAACTCTTCAAAAAACCACTTTTTAAATATGATCGCGTTCATCCACGCACTTTTCTGGTTTTTATACACAACAGGGAAAGCGTTGGGACGAATGTGTTTAAAGGCTCTTAGGGTTTGCTGATTTGCCGAAACACAATAAGGGAAGTTTGTGTGTACCGGAGGAATTACTGCATGCAATAATAGTCACACGTTCTTTGCTACGCTTGTATCCAGGAGCAGCAGATTCTTGTCTTGAAGCCAAAGTTTTCGATGGTAGCATTTTATAATTTAAACGTGTTTCGTCGCAGTTGTAAATTTGATGTTGTACATAACTGTTTTCTTCCATCATTTTGTTGAAATTTCTTTTAAACTCTGTTACAGAAGATTCGTCGCCGGATAACTTTTCACCGCAAACTTTTAACTGACGTATACCGTGCCGTTTCTTCCATTTATGCAGCCAACCTTCACTTACTGTAAAAGTGTCAGGTGCTTTCGTAATCGGCAAATCTTCGCTTAAACTTATTGCCTTTTGTTGCAAAATTGGACCAGAAACTGGTATTTCGCGTTCTCGCTGTTGTATGAACCATAGGTATAAGGCATCATCCACTTTTGGATATTCCGCCGTTTTCATAGTTTTTTGCGAAGGTGCAGGTGATGTCAGAACACTAGACCACTTTTCAATTTTATTACGATTTCTTTTCCAGTCTGCAACAGTACCTATGCCTACGCCCATATCACTTGCTACTTGCTTTAACATTTCACGTTTATCTAAACGTTCAGTTACTTTAAGTTTCTGTTCAATCGTAATAACAACCCGTTTACGCTTAATACGGGGACATTCCATGTTGGGATACTTCCGTCAACTGCAATTCAACTGGTTGAATAACATCATGTGCATAGGCGATCTATATCAGGGGAAATGCCTTATTATACAATACATGTAAACGATCTAATGTCGGGGAAGTCCCGTATTAATTTAAAAAATATTTTGGTTTTCTAATAATACGCCCTAATTCGGATAACGCGGAGATTTTTCTTATTGTTTCGGTTAAAACGGGAAATTTGTTGTTTAGTATTGTTACGGTTAGAACGGAGTTCGGTTAATCGCAATCCGGATAACCGAGGTTCTACGGTACATCAATTTTTACCGCCAGCTTTGTACAGAATGTTTTTAGAATTATGGAAAACAATGTACCCTTTTTATTCGTTAACATTCCTGAGCTCCTGCTGATGACTATGCACAGAGTAATAAACAACTAAATACCTCGCGAATGTAGCTTTTAATTTACGTATTAATAAATCTGCCGAACGTGCACAATGGGAATAAAATGGTATTTAACATTGTCGAATAATTCTGTAATGTTTTATTTTTGTCGCGCATTGTTCGAAGCTTTCTGTCGGTTTTCAGCTTCAGGCAATCGATATCGCCAACAATGAAAATTACTTGCACTTATGCAAACGGATCATTGTTATTATTGCTCTCGTATTGTAGTAATACGTTTTCTCTGCATATTTTTATTTTTTCAGTGTAGTACAACTGACCATGCAAATATTGGTCTTGCTTACAGAACATTTACCAATGATCATTTGATCCAACGTACGAGAAATTACAGCTAAAAATAATCGCATGTACTTAACACAAGATTTCATTTGTATTGACATCGTATAACAATTAGCATCCATTCAGCGAACCGATAAACACAACCGAATAAAGGACGAACTGGAATGAATGACTAATGCGGAAAATATTTGAATTATTCCATCGAGATCAATGCACTTGTTCTTCGTTTGAGTTTTGTGTAATACACATAGGTCGACGGCGATTTGTCCGCAGTTCAAGCGCATATCCGTTAATTATAATATCTGTCGGCTGTTATAAATTTAGATTTTGTTGAAATCAATTAAACATCGATACAGAGCAATCCCACGCAAAGAGAATTTATTGGAGTGCTGAACAGACGGAATCACTAATAAGTAATCACAATCACAGACTTGCATACGTCCAGTACGTTGATTACAGATTGTTTTGTAATCAAATAGAATTGTTGAGTACTAATTTCGGCACCATAGTAACCAGTTCTATCGAATTCTAAAATTTTTTAATTAAATATATTCAAAATTCGAATTGAAAAACTTTCGAAATCCGAAAAATCGAGTTTAAGATCCGAAATTCGAAAGCGAATTTAAGAATCGAAATTCCAAATCAAATTTAAAATTCAAAATTCAAACTCGAATTTAAGAAATTGAATTTTGAATTATAGATATGAATGTATTGCAAGAAATTTAACGAGAAAATAAAATATATACTTATTTTCTACCAAAAACATAAACATATTAACATTTTCGAATGGTGTCGATGTAGCTAAAATGGCTAAATACGAGGACAAGGTAAAAGTTCTCAGCCTAGCACAAAGATAGCGTTGTGTGCACTATGACCTGCGGAACACTCAAATGCCTACTTGATGTATTTGGCTGGCACGAACACATTTGTGCAGCTTAGATTTTCTTCTTCATCGAGGAAGTATTAATATAGCCCTCGGCTACAGCAAATGACTTCCATCCTCCATAGCATTTTTTTGTGATCAAATCGCTACCTGTATTGGCTAAATGTGAAACACTGTAGAAAACGTCGAAAAATTTGAAAGTTTGAAAAAAGTTACAACCACTTTAGGCAATCTCCCAATCGTGTCAATCCCTATGGAAGCAAATATGCAATAACTATTACTATATACAGTGCGGTCCTAAAGTGTCCTCCTCCCCCATGTTAACTTTTGAACGACAGAAGGTAGCGTTTTTAGAAAAAAATAGGTCGATTTCTATTTTTTGTAAACTAACTTTTGCCGTTATCAGCACTGCAATTGTATTTCCGGTTTCACCGGAAGCGACGTCAATTTTCTTTTTTTTTATATGTATATTTTTACCGTTTTTGGAAAGGTGATCGAAAGACGAATCTCATATGTTATACTTTAACATAAGAAATACGACAATATGCAGCAATAAAAGTTTTGGTAACCTGTTTTTGTTGTTACGCAAAGTTAGCTAGGAAAGAGCGCCAAATTGTTTCTTGTGGTGCCAGACTGATTTAAAGAACTCGTTGCTAAACAAAGCAATCATGACAATTTCCAAACTGTCAAATCTCAATTCCAAAAGTGTAAATTATTCTTGTTATTTATTGTTATTATAATTAAAGCGTCATAAACGGTTGCACCCGCACCTGTACGGGCTGGTATATGTACGTATGTGGATGCAGAGTTCAGTAATGCGGTAGACATTGAGGAGTTTGGTCGTTCGGCTATTTATCGGATTCTCATTGTGTGTTTTCGAAAACATGAGACGTAAGCCTGGTGTACCTCTTGCATCGCATGTGAAGAAATATATTTGGCGTTTCCCTGGTTTGTAATTTACAGGTTCGCACATTCGTTGCAAATTTTGCGGTATAGGGTTGCTAGGTCGCACGACATTTGAATGTAGAAGTCATACTAAAAGTAAACGTCACGTATTGAAATTAAGAAACAATATTTCGTACTGGCAATTTTTATATGACTTTATTTTCATGTTCAGCACGTGCAACATCCTACAACACCTAGTAGATAATGAAAACTTTCGTCTTTTTTGGGATAACTATGATCCATCATGGAAGCTACCAACAAAAAGACAATTGCGATACAATTTACCACATGTGCAAAGTACAGTAAAAGACTGTATAAAAGAGATGGCGTGACTAACAATAAAATTTTTGTTTTGTAATATTAATTCACATGTCACAAAAACAAATGTCAAATTTCCCCTTGATCGGATGAATAATTTTCTTTACACAGCTGTTTAAAGTAGACGTATTGTGTGTGTTTCATTAAAATTGATAAATCGGAATTTCTGGCTGCCATAAGATTCTTTGTTTTGGATGGTTTATCATCAACGAAAAGACATCCAAAGTTAGTAAAGGTTTATCAGAAGCCTACTCCTTTGATTTCAACTGTGAAGAAATGGGCGGCTGAGTTTGAACGTGATCTCTTGAAGATGATCCACGGGAAGGACGGCCAAAAACTGCAACCATCCATGAAACTATCGAGAAGGTACACAATATGTTTCTGGATGATCGACGTTTAAAGGTGTATGAGACAGCTGAGACTGTAGGCATCTCAGAAAAAGGGTACGGTACATTTTAAATGAAGGATTAAATATAAAAAAGCAAAATGGGTGCCGCATTTGTTAAATGCTAATCAAAAACAAAAGAGAAAACGAATTTCCCAGCATTTTGGGACCGTTTTAAAAAGAGCCCATCAGATTTTATGCGTCGATTTGTTACAATGCATAAAACGCGGGTTCGTCACTTTACGCCTGAAGGACAACAGCAGTCAAAGCACTGGGTGAAAGCCGGTGGCTCTGCAAAGTCAATTGCATCCACCGAAAAAACCATAGCTGGTGCTTTCTGGAATGCAAAAGGGGTTCGTTTAATTGATTACTTTGAAAAGGGTAAAACAATAACTGGCAAATACTACTAAATCTTGACCAGGCCTGGATTACAAAAGAAAAAAACAATCTTCCATCAGAACAATGCGCCAGCCCACAAAGGTGCTTTGGCAATGGGAAAGTGCAGGGATTTGAACCCAATTCGCCAGATTTGGCTGAAAAATATTTTGGGTCAAATGAAGGGGTGATAGCAGGGGTAGATGGATATATATGTGTAATCGATTTATTAGAGAAACGTTGGACAAGGTATATTGAACTAATGGGAGACTGCATAGAAAAGTACCACCACGGATTGTAGTTCTTTATTCTAATGATGCAATGTAGATTAACTCTTTTTGTTTTTGATTTATACACTGTGCTAGTAGCAAAAAGCAACAAGCTGGGCACCCAGGGGATAAACCTAATTCGAGTACGCTGAATCCATTGGTGTCAACCGTTTTTAAAAGTTAGCTCGCGTTTTCGAGCAATTTCAATTTAAATATTTTAGGTCCAAAGAACCTTCTGGAACATTTTAGAATTTTCTGGAAAATCTGATTAATGGCCGAAAAGCTTTCTGGAACCTTCAAGAACCTTCCATGGAAAAGAACCTTCCATGGAAAAGAAACTTCCATCCCCACTAATGCCACTTGGTCAAATGGGTATATTAGCGGCGCTGTTAACCACTGAGAGCTCAGTCTGTTTTCAGAAGTCAAAGTGTTAACATCTAAATATTAAAGCAAATAACCCATACGAAGTGAGTAGTGAAAAGTTCGAGATTGTTCATTGTATTGGCTTGTAAAATCAATTAATTTGAAATATCAAAATGGATAAATGTTCTAAATTGAGTACCTTTTGATACGTGTGTGGAAAATTTGTAATTAAGACCACTCGGCGTAAAATAAGTGCTGAAACCGCTGATTTGTATCAACAATATTTCTCACAAAATGTCTTTACCGATGTCTATTGGACGCCGTCTATCGTTTGTACAACATGCGTTTTGAATTTGAATAAATGGACAAAAACCGGAGCCGCTATGCCATTTGGTGTTTCGATGATTTGGATAGATCCAAGAGAACATGATCCAGCTAAACAGAAAAAAAAGCGGTTCTTTGGAATACATTCCAACAACATATACTTAATTGCCACTGCCGCATTCAAATACAATTCCTGTTCCAACAAGACCAATTTCAACAGAACAATCTGAACCATCAGCATTAGAAACCATGAAAACCGAAGAAGCAGGCGTATCGATGTATGAACTATCAAATGCCACTGCGCCATCCAATCACATTGAAATCACGCAATCTCGTTTGAATAATACGATAGGTAGCCTGAAACTATCACAATCCATTGTTTTGGCAAAGGACTTGAAACAAACGAACATTCTGGCAGCAGATGTTCGGATATACGGAGCAATAAATCGTCATCATCGTTTAAAAATTAAGAAAAATGTTTTTCTTTTGCAAAAAATGATGAAAAATCGACTGAATCGATTCAATTTTTTTCAAATAGTTTCTATTCGATGTGTATTCGTCGATACGATGCCTATTCGATCGATTTCCGTTATTTTAAATTCAATAAATGGTCAAAAAATGATAAAAATTACGTTTTTTGGGGGCCTTTGGGCCGAAAATGTTTAAATTGAAATTGCTCGAAAACGCGAGCTAACTTTTGAAAAGGGTTTAGCACCATTGTATTCAGCATACTTGAATTAGGTTCACCCCCCGGGTGCCCAGCTTGTTGCAAAGAAAAAGTCTCCAATTCGAGCACAGTGTAATGGATTGAATAGTTCAGTTTATTTTGACGTTTTTTGAGTAGTTCAAAAATATTTGATATACTTATTTTCAAGTGCTATTCCTTATTGTCAAATGTTGTTTATCTTTATATTACCCTTAATTTATATATTCCTTAATGGTTGCTGAAGCAACAAATTCAATGATTTTACTATACAAGCTCAGTATAGAATTTGTACGATACATAGCCCTATAAACACGTCAAATGCATGATTAATTATTTCAAGTTGAATGTAATCGACATCTAGTTTCATGTGAAATCTTAACAAAATATTTCTAAGATTCACAATAGTTCAGATGCGGTTTGGAACTTCTTACCTGACCAGATATAATCCGCCAAATGCAATGTAAGCGGTTACACTGCAGCCGGTTTCTTACAAGTATCTACACCCTTAGTATACCTACGGAAACTTGACATTTCATTTCGGAATGAAAAATTGATCTAATCTCAGCCAGGTATAAAATACTTGCCTTCCGGTGACATTTTTTTGTGAAAGTAAAACGAATATTCACACGTTCATAATTCTCGTTGACTCTATCAAATTCCTTAAACGCTATCAACGGTTACGGCAATTCCATGAATGCTATTAGAGATATGTTGATTTGCTCTACCTTCTCATTTCAGATCTAATTAGTACGCTATACCCATTACTTACATCAACTAGTAAGTATATTATACATATCTTAGAGCTATTAATTTTATTACACGATATTTATTTTCGATTTTATGCAAAAACCGTAATGCGTAGGCAATCCGTGTATAAGGAAAACATTCATAAGAAATTTTAAATACATATAGAAGGAAATGTGGGTACAGTAGCGCACAGGGTTCAGTGGTATATTTTAATTTATATTAACATATTACGTCAGATTTAGTAAATAAAGGGGCAGCAGTGTCATTATTTCCTTTATGAATGTATGAGTCGAAAGAGTCAAAAAATATATGTTACAGTTTCGTAATTATCGACTGTTACTCGATGTCATATGCGAAAACAAAAAAGAAAAAACGAGTTGCTGCATTTATTTGCTCCTAATTTGTTCCGGCTACACTCAAAACAAATTTAATAAGCTTTATTGTAATTTTAATAAGCCTTATTACAATTATGTTACCTATTAATATCTGGTATGTGCCTTTTAATATACGAGCCCCGTCCAGCTTCAGTTGGCCCACCCGATAAAATTTCAGTTATTAGCATGTATTGAAGATCATTTAAACTAATAGAGACAATTTTTATTTTGCAAATAACAGTTTGAAAATATATTGCACAAAAATAACGGAACTGATTACAACAATTGAAACTGAGTAACATCACCTTTATTTTTAATAACTGCTTCCATCCTTCTTGGCAAACTATTTACTAGATCCTGACACTCCTCTGCAGTGAAATTATCCCAAATGTTCTGGAGCCTTTGCTTGAGTTCTTGCACAGTCCTGGCAGGATTGGCTCGCAACCTCTTTTTCATGATATGCCACAACGTCTCAACGGGCGAAAGCTCCGGACTACTAGAAACCCATTTTAGAACCGATATTTCATGGTCTGAAAGCCATTTCATGGATCTATTGGAAGTATGACATGTAGCACTCTCTTGCTGAAAAATGGAGTCATTTCCAGAAATCCTACTCTCTTCCAAAGTAGGCATCAAAGACTCCTCTAGGATGTCTAAATATTTGTCTGAGTTAACAATGCCGTTGATAAAGTGTAATTTCCCAACTCCTCTAGCCGACATTGAACCCCAGACCATTACCGAAGATGGAAATTTAACTTTGCACAGGATGATAAGTTTCATGTTTCTGGCGAATAATTCTGCTCCGGATATCACCGACACAATGTTCAACTCACGACTCGTCACTCCAATGTACACTATTCCACCTCTCCATATCCCAATTTCGATGGTCTCTAGCCTATTTTAACCTGCTTCTGCTTTAGGGTCAATAACGGTTTTTCTTTTGCCTTCGCGAAGGGAAAAACGAATTATCTTTTGTCCCTTAGGATTGAACTCATGAAACTTACCTTGTAAGTACCAACAGCCTCACTCCAGAGTACACTCAACGCTCCGTAGTTAGCACGCCTATTAGACTTGATAATTCTGGCCAACGCTTGTCTATCAGCGTCTGTTAATTTGGACTTCTTCACATATCGGGGCTTTTGGGCAGCTGAACCGTTTGATTTGTACAATTTTACAATATTTCGAACACTGTAATCTGGATATGCTGAGCAATATTCCGATTTTGCTGTTTGATTTTCCGGATTTGTGTAAATTAATGATAATTGATCGAGTTTTTTCATCAATTGCCTTTCTCCTGCCCATTATTGACAACAATTGCACTATCAATTAACTGTTCTACAATCGAAACATCTGTCACCGTCATTTTCATCAAAGAAAACGTTGTTTCCTTAGCCACCTTAACACTCATCGTTAGCAGTACTTGGGTAATAGAATGCAAGAAAACTACATTTTTTTTAATATTCTCGATTTTTTATAAGACAGCACGCTCCATTGAACCCAGATCTCTCCTAAAGTCCTCAACATAGCATATTTTGTCTTAGATATTACATTGTAGTGACTGGTTTTGCTCCTTGAGAGATAAATGCCAACAACACTACAAATTTTATGTGTGGGCCAACTGAAGCTGGACGGGGCTCGTATATTTTCATACCCATTATTAAAAATATCTGATTGTCCCTAGATAATGAAGAGTGCAGTAAATGATAGTAAAAGGTATTTTATTTTCATATCTGGTATTAACCATTTTTTTCAATATACTCTTACTAGAATTGGCCTGTTTCAATGGTGAGGGTAATCTTTAAAGTACCTGCATGCAGAGAAACCTTAACTTGCGTCAATTCAAGACAATTACTATTTCAATAACCAAGAAAATGCTAATAAAATAGCTTATGGTATTGATGGAATCACTTCCGGCAAAAACAATATGAGAAGAGAAAAGCACTAAAGCCTTTTGCTCCTGCTCACATTGTTGTTTATCTCCATAATTTTCAAAAACAGCACTGAAATATTTCCTAGCGCCACCTACTGCCAAGAGATGCAGTCCTGCCGTCCTAGATAGTAGAAACCAGAATACAGATGCCATACTTAGGCATACAATGATATAACCTTTAACATATAATGTCTTGAAATAAAATTATTTTCTTGAATAGAGACTGATTTTTGCAAGAAAATCTATTTTCTTGTTGCAAGGAACCATTTCTCTGCATGTATAACCTATATCTATTCTTCCTTTTTTAACTAGTATTCCAAGTCCTTTTATTGTAAATCCCCTCCAATTACTTTTCTTAACTCCTTGAGTTTATTTTTCTTTCTTATTTTGTTCGACATGACTTTTAATCACTTTTAACTGTTTTCAAATAAACATAATACTTGCAATGTTGTTTAAAATTGAATTTCTAGATAATTCTCGCCGAAAACGTCTGTTGTCAAAAGATTTTTACAATATCTGTCCACTTGTTTATCCCGTTGTCATAGAAATACCAAAACATTCTGCATTTTGACTACTAGATTTCATGCAAATAGTGTTATCTACGAAGTTTGTATTGTTTAATATTAATGGAGTCTTTTTTTTACAAAGAATTAATAATATAAGTTATCGAAATGCCAGAATTCGAATAATAACTAACGATAACTCGAATTCTACAAATATTAAATGAAATTTTGATAATTAATGATTATTGAAATTAAAATAGTAATACCTCATGAATTTAGGTGCAAGTGCACGCACTTCACCTTAGCATCTCACTATAATGCAGTACTAGCACTCTAGCTATTTTTATGGTTACAACTCTACAGCACCGTACATTTTTGACTGCAACACTTTAGATTGTTCATAATTCATCCCTTAAAAAGTGTTTTTCGTAAATACTATATCCTCTTCAACAAAGGTAGCATTGAATATTACAAAAAAAAATGCGCCACTGTTTCCATATCTCCCCTATATTTTAAATAAATTACACTGTTTTGGCAGATGTGTTTGAAGAAGAATCTTCATAAAACAGCATTGTGAATTTTTACTAATTTCTGATTTCTATTGACAGTTACAATTATAATAATAAATTACACCTCGATATTAGTAACCGAAGGGAAAACTCCATGAAAAGCGATCGAAAATACTGGAAATTGATTTTGCGCAAATAAAGTAAACAGTAGTAATGATTTTATTAGCTCCTCCAGAATTTAGTTTCCCATCAAGCTATTATGCTATGGTTGAAACAACAAACACACATTTCTTGATGGAAGATATTCCAGGCACCCAATAAAACTCTCTATCTATTGACCATAGTTAGTATATCATAGCAATATATTTTAATAGTTTTAAAATCTATAGTCAAGGTACGTACGAGGTAGGAGCCATAAATTCTCGACCTGACAGGCTTATAAAAGTTCGAGCGTGTTCAAACTCCGCTGCGGCCTAGTTGAACATGTGCGAGGCCTACACTATATATATTACGGCTCGAAGGGTAGTAGTTTTCAGTAGCCAACCGCACAACGTTACTAGTGCATGAAAATGTCTCAGGTAACGAAAATTGAGTACGGCGCGGTTACTAAATTTTTAACAAAAGAAGGATATACGCCTAATCACATTAAACAACGTTTACACGGCGTTTGTGATAATTTATCTCCTTCATATTCCACTGAAAAAAGTGGGCAAAATGTTTCCAAGAGGGGCAAGAACTCCTTGAAGATGATGAGCGCCTCAGTCGGCCAATTGAACTGATAATACCTCCAAACATTTCAATTAATGAAGAAATTGTATTAGCAGATTGTCATTTGAATATACAACCTGCCCAAACTGAACTGTAGAGTTTAATATCACTATTAAAGATGTTAGCTTAGCTGTCAAAACGTGCGTCCAGTTTTAGCAAAGTATAAGTAAAGGTGATAGTGAAATGTATCAGTGCCGCAATGTTTGAGTAGTTGATTTAATTTGTCTAAAGTTACGGGTTTATAATCGCTAATTTCTTTATTATTGATAATACAATATCATGCTAAAAACAAGAAAACAACTGATTTTGGTGATTGATTCTAATGGTAGCAGGTTTTGGTTGATGACATTGTCGTTTTAGAGATCATGTTTCTATAAGTACCATGTTTTGTGCTGTTAGCTGGGGTTGTATTCAAGAAAAAATGTCCTCTGAACACGACATTTATCTTAACAGATAATGAGAATTACTTTTCCTGTAAAATGAAACCAAAAATCCCAAAATTAACATAAAAACCTGGAGTTAGATTTTGTTCGCACTTTTTCAACTCTTCAATTAAAACAGACGATATTTAATTAATAATTTATGAAACATCAGTCGTAGCGGTGAAGCCATTATAGAAATAAAAAAATATTCTAATTTTTTATAATTGAAGTCTACCTTATACCATCCTTCTAGAAGGATTTTTCAATTATTCGTAGGTAGATATAGTATGCTAATGTTACCCATATTTATTTTTGTTGTGAGTGAAGATTGTGACAGTTTTCATACATGTACCTGCTGCTAATTCCCTAAATATTATATGAAATATGTACAAACGGCATCTATCATCGCTAATGATATACTTTACGATATATGTAGTAGCGCCGAACGCCTTTATGATAACATTTAATCTTTTTCAGATAAAGTTCGGTGATAATTTTCTCTATACCAGGTAAAATATTTACAGTACTGCGTAGTTTATGACATATTTTACTGAGTTAAGAAAGAGTTTATCTTGTTGGAGTGATCGAATATCGATTTTTAAAATAAACACCAAATATTTCACTTCTGCACATTACCTGGCTGTAATATTTACACATTTTGATTATCGTGAAAAAATTTACCATTGTGGTTTATAGATGACAATATGCTAGCGTTGGTATTGTAAAGATATCCTTACTAAACTGCCATGCTAAGCGAAAAGGGGGTATCTACATTTTTTTCCAAAACCGAGTAAGTAATCTCTAAGAATTCCAAACAGCATCTCCTACCTTATTTTAGATTAATTTTGTCGTATCTTCACTGCAAATATTTTATTGTAGACTATAAGCTTAAGGGTATCTACAAAACATGTATTATATACTAGTATTTTAGTGGTAACTGCAGATACTAGACGAGAATAGTGGTATGCAGATACTCCCTTTTCGCTTAGCACGGCAGTAAAAAGGAACGGTGAAATTGCTATAATTTACGTTCTAGAATTTGACACAATAGCTCCCGGTCTACAAAACACTTTTTAATTCCGGAATTATCTTCAATTAAAATTTAATTCCTGATTAAATGAATTACTATATGCATGTTGAGCTGGCTTAATTTAAAGTTAATTAATTTGAATTAAAATGATCGGCAGCAGAAAAATATGTTAGCGTATGCTAACGACAATATTTAAATGATTATCTGTTCTATTTTAAAGAAACTAAATTTATGCAAATGACTGTTATTTCCTTGGTATTTTACCTTTTTTTTACGTTAATATTGACAGATGTCAAAGTGACGTTTAGTTATAATCACGAATTAATTTATTCAATGACTAGTTGTTTAATCGTGATTACTGATCTCACAAAATTAAGTTAATCAGAGGATTAGTGTGCTAATTCGTGATTAAATACTTAATTCAAAATAATAAAACACCAATTAAAATTTCCGTTTAGTTGTCAAATATACTGCTATGTTAAATATTTACTTCGAAAATATCAGCTGTCAGTCTCAAACGTATAGGGTATTCAGAATAGCCACCGGATAGTAATGAAATCCCTTCTGGCGGATAACAGCTATTTTTCGAAAGCCACAATTTCCCCCCAGGCTGACTGGCCTTGGAGCGAGGGTACTACAAAATTAATTTAAATTCAGATAACGACAAACGTTATTCCTCTTTAGTTCATCTTCCTGTTTTCGTAAGTTAAAGTAGAATTCTCCTAAAACAATCAACAGGGTAAATTCAAAGGTATTTCTAGCAGCTTTTCGTAAATTAAATATCTATCCTGAAGTTATTAAGTAGATCATCAATGAAATTTATCATAATTATGTTGTCAGTTGCATTTTAGAGCATAGATTTGTCTAGTTTGAGTCACTTAGTAGCGTCACTACATTCATTGTCTCAGGCTACTTCTAAAAATAACTTTATTCATCAAAATTCCTCGTTAGATTATATTTTGATAAATATCATCAAAATTTGCTGTGGAAAGAAGCAATCGCCATCGCGATTAAAAGAAAGAAGAATAGGGACTCCAATAAATTCATCAATCCTGGTTAAGCTTTCTTCGAGTTAACTAGTATTTTAGCTGCGGTCGCAATTTAAAATGTCCGATATAGGAATTAGAAAATAAATTCAAAGTAGAAGAAAAGGTTCGAGGTTAGAACAGGCATATTCCTGCGAATGTCATAAGGAACTTATGAGTTTGTATGACATCTTCGTAAAAATCAAGGTTGGTTTACATTTTCCAATTTTAACAGTCGTTAATTTCCATTTATTGACATCAAAATTCGTTAAAATAAAAGAATACACCCGAATCCCACAAAAGAGTTAAAAATCTAATTAATTTACAAAATCCAAATTTTTTTTTAGCAATTTTCCTGTGATAAAACATTTCAATACATTTTTATTTCTATGAATGTAGCTGTCACCGGGTTTTTAATCGTAACAAAGGAATATCTCGCGAAATATGAATCCGACGAAAAAGTTCGTCATACAATTGTTTGTTTGTCTTATCGAAATGACGATTTTTTATCAAAATGACGATTTACGTTTCAACGTAGATGGCGCTGTAATCGATGAAAATAGGGTAGCTTTATTTTTTTTAAACGGAAACCCCTATTGTTTATTACATATTGCAATTGTACGCTAAAAAGTAAGTAACTTTTGTCTGAAACATTCTTTTGTTAATTTCATAGATGGCGCTGTAATTGATGAAAAACATTACCTTTATTTATTTTAATGGAAACCCTCATTTTACATTTTATCAAATTTCGGTGATATGTCGTTGTTTTCCGATCATTCAATAAAGACAACAACATTCCAGGGAAATTCGGTAAAATGCAAAATGGGAGTTTCCATTAAAATAAATAAAGGTAATCTTTTTCACCAATTACAGGGCCATCTACGAAATTAACAAAAGAATGTTTCAGACGCTTTAGCGAAGAGTTGCAATATGTAATAAAAAATCGAAGTTTCCATTAAAAATAATAAAGTTACCCTATTTTCACCGATTACAGCGCCATCTATATTGAAATTAAAATTGTTATTTTGTGGCCCCCGATGAGACAAATAAGCAATAATATGATTAACTTTTTCGTAAGATTCATATTTGTCGAAATTATTCCTCTGCTAAGATTAAAATGGAGCGCCCGGTATATTCTCTCCTTTATTTACTTAGCCTTGGTAATGTATGAGTTCACTAATTGCCAACGCGCATACCTACTATTGTTTTGTATGAATCAATAAAAGACAATAACTTTACTACTACTTTTATCGAACACTTGTTGCCCATTTTGTACATTATTGATTTCCCATTTGATTTTGAAAACCTTTATTAAAATAATAACCATATACAATAGTCCTACAAAGAATTCTATTGTTCGATCATGACTAATGGGTAACCTTTTAACTTGTACCTGCCAAGTGCAAAATGAAACAATGCTTTTATTTTGAAATATTAGCATAAAAGTTATCTTTCGCTCTAAGAATCTCGTCTGCTTTATTTCCTGACTTCATAAATTTTTATGAAATATTAAGGCCGCTTAAGTTTGTGTTGAAGTACAATGGCGTAAAAGAAAAATTTCCATAATTTAAATTCCCAACATTCATGTTTGTATTTCAAGCAGCTTTAGCGTATAAAACCCTTATTTAGTAACGTAGTGTATAAAGTCGTGCTTTTATATATGAAAGTGCTATTACGCTGTAGGATTGCCTGCGCACAAATCCATTTTTCCCTGGAAGAAACTTAGTATCTTGATGTCTAAAAAGAGCTTTAAACCTCATACTCTATTTGCTCTTTTACAAAGCGCTGCACATACAAAGAAGGTTATTTTATTTATTTATTAATTTATCGTAATTTGCGAAATGGTGCAGTACAAAAAGATCGAAAGACGAAGATAAAGCGACTACCTGCGCTATTTACTGCCACGAATGGTAAAGCATTGTGTGACAAGGATAAATTGTAACTAATACCAGAACATTATAACAGACGGACCCCATTGTGTAATTCAATGGGCTATAATAAATTGATCTATTGTTGTATTTAAATATTTTATAGGTATGTATGCTACCAACAAAGGAATCTTGTAATGTTTACATAGAGTCAAGTCAATAAGATATTAGAAAGTTTCCAAAGATGGAAACGATATAACTTTCAACCACCCGGAAGGTTAATCTTTGTAGTTTCACAATTATAATTTTATTAAAATTTTAATCAAGGACATTTATTTAATTTGTGGGCGCATCTATAGTAAAGATAATTTTTTACGGGAAAATATATGTAACACAACTAACAGCGTAAATGTAGAAATGTGGCAACCATTACATTGTTTGTTGTATTTGGCGAATAAATTTGAAATCTATGTATAATTGCGAGTTATCATTTATACTTTATTGTTATACTAGTAAAAGCAGAGTGGGATAATAGTAGACAAAATTTTTGAGTAGTACCTTGACTATTGAAATACAAAAAAAGAAAATCGTAAGTATTGATAAGATGCACATATTATTATTATTATTTTCGTCGGGCCGTGGCACACATGCCTTTAATCACTGCGACCTTAATAGATCTATTGTAACAGAATGCCCTTATGTGTGTTAGAATAGTTGGAGGCCTTTAATAAACCTTAGTACTACTCTAGGATCTGCTTCCTTCAGTTCAGTAAGTGCAAGAAATGGCCTAGTAAATCCTAAAAATCATCCTAATAATATTATATTATCCTGCATATTTTTACTAGGGGCACATATTACCTTAAGATAGTTTTGGAAATATTTTCAGTTTTTAATAAATATCTGTTTCGCCAATGTTTACGAAGTTCCTTTTATTTCATGACAGTGTTGATCAAAAACTGAATCCCGTGGTAGACTGCTAGTACAGGGATGTACTAAATGAATTGCTACGTGTTCCATTTTTCAAAATTTTACTTTCATCCTTATTTGGACAATAAATGAACTTTAACAAACCGTTGACTCACTCTGTACATTGATCAAGATGATAATATAGCCTGCAATTGCTAGGGCAATGACAGTTATTCTTTATTTTTCAATAAAATAATCAGTTTGTTCCTTTTTGCACTTAGCAAGGTGGCAGCAATTTATATAGAAGTTTGAATTAAATTTATGAGTTAAATACATTTCTTAAGCCAATACAGAATCGGTTTACTTTTAAGGAATAATTTTTTTTTCTCTTATATTTCGAATTTTTATTCTGATCCTATACTTTCTTCATAAACCCTCTGTGTTATGAGTGAAGCTGGCCACGAGCGGTACCGCGCAGTAGCGTAGAGTCGACCAGGCCTCGCGTTCCACTAGAGTTATTCTGCTAATAGAGATGTTTGCTGCCGCAAATAATTTCGCTCATCTTTTAAATAAAAATTAAATAACACGTGCTCAAACACTTACCATTTTAAGAGTCCTCCGTGAAATCACAAAGTGAATAATGTCTGCTAAATATCTGCAACATTAGATATGTTTCAACTGTTGTTTCGGCAAAACTAGTACGGCATGAGGAAAAAATGCGGTTTATATGCAGAGAACGAACGTTCTACATCTAGTGACGTAATATTTGCGTAAGTAAAATAATCTTTCAAATAACTTAACGATTCTGTTGACGCACCTTCGCAAATGTGTCTTAATGTGCCAAAATCAGAATTTTTCTCAAAAACACTTTCAAATTTTTCTAGAACAGAAACATTTTTTCCGTCTTCAATCGCGCATAGCTGTGCGTGAACATGTTGCACTATTTGTAGAGTTTCTTCTAACGGCACCGCAGGATTTTGTAATTTTTCTATTGCATCTGCTAGCCCGAAGTAATTGTCGTGAATGAGTTTTAAATCATTTTAACCTGACTATCTTGAAATTTCGACTGGCTTTTCTGGATAGCGGCAGCTTCCTTTGTATCGAATGTATTTAACACTAACTTTGAAATTACTTCGGCAGTACACTGTTGTATTCGTTTGGAGACTAATAGAATTGAAGGTGTCGATTGATGAGGTTCCAATTTGCGTGCCATTACATTAAGAACAATTTTTGATCTTTCGACTCCGATTTTATTTTTTGTTCAATATGTTCGCGCGCAGATGGCACAATTCTTCGTAACGATGTTCGACTTGGTAATTTGCACTCCGAATAGTTATTCCAAAAGCAGATAAATGGTTCCTTGTCTAGTAAATTAAACGGTATATTACATGCGATAAACGTAACGCATAAATTAAATATAAATTTTTCATTGTCTCGTGCGCAATTTCTTTTTGAGACATGCTTTTCACTATTTACGTGTCGTAGACAATGTTATCTGGACCAACATATTAACGGGATTTTATAGATTACACATTTAATTTTAGCACCTTCATATATTAAGTCTGGAATTTCTGCAATAAATTTTCGAAGTTTGTCCGACCGCGGTCGTTTTGCTGACGAAAACATAATTTTTCTAGGACAGATAAGCAATTGCGCAAATGACCGGCAGCGAAAATGTCCGTACTGCTCCGCAGACGAAGTAATACTACCGTTCCTCTCGGTCCGAACTGATTCTACGCCGATGCGCGGTACCGCTCGTGGCCAACGTTAGTTATGAGGCACAATCGAGTCTCTTTTCCTTCTTAGCTATATCACATATCCAGTAATTCCGCTTCTAGGGAGGTATCTGATACTCGTAAATACAGATTGATAATACATTGCCTTCTCATATCCTGCAATTTAAGATCACATTGTCGGCACATATGTACATACATAATATGGATGCTTCCCGGAATCCTTTTTTTGTATTTTGTGATATTGATTTAACTCCAGTCAAAAGAAAATCCCATCATGTAAACACTTTTCGGCTATAATAACAATATTCGGTATTCTATTACTAGAAATTTGTCTAATTATTGTACAATTAGCTAGTACAACTGTAATCAGTAAAGCTGGCCACGAGCGGTACCGCGCAGTAGCGTAGAGTCGACCAGGCCTCGCGTTCCACTAGAGTTATTCTGCTAATAGAGATGTTTGCTGCCGCAAATAACTTCGCTCATCTTTTAAATAAAAATTAAATAACGCGTGCTCAAACACTTACCATTTTAAGAGTTCTCCGTGAAATCACAAAGTGAATAATGTCTGTTAAATATCTGCAACATTAGATATGTTTCAACTGTTGTTTCGACAAAACTAGTACGGCATGAGGAAAAAATGCGTTTATATGCAGAGAACAAACGTTCTACATCTAGTGACGTAATATTTGCGTAAGTAAAATAATCTTTCAAATAACTTAACGATTCTGTTGACGCACCTTCACAAATGTGCCTTAATGTGCCAAAATCATAATTTTTCTCAAAAACACTTTCAAATTTTTCTAGAACAGAAACATTTTCTGCGTCTTCAATCGCGCATAGCTGTGCGTGAACATGTTGCACTATTTGTAGAGATTCTTCTAACGGCACCGCAGGATTTTGTAATTTTTCTATTGCATCTGCTAGCCCGAAGTAATTGTCGTGAATGATTTTTAAATCCACTTTAACCTGACTATCTTGAAATTTCGACTGGCTTTTCTGGATAGCGGCAGCTTCCTTTGTATCGAATTGTAAAACCACGTTCTTAATATTGTCAAAATATTTATGATAATAAAACGCGGCCTGCAACCATGTTCCCCAACGAGTTAGAATAGGTTCTGGTGGCTCAAGCATACGGGGGCACAGTCTGTGAAATTTGCGAATACGTTTCGGTGATTTGACAAATACTGCTTTGGTATGCGCTATTAAAGCGTCTACCTCAGGATAACATTTTCTGATACTATCCGCCACAAAATTGAGAGCATGAATTTTACACGTAATGTGTAACAAATTAGCAGAATGCTTTTTAAGAGACCGGCCTACAGAAAGCATGTTTGCAGCACCATCACTCACTAACATCAAGAGTTGGTTTGTTGAAAGTTCAAGCTTGTCCAATGTATTTAACACTAACTTTGAAATTACTTCGGCAGTACACTGTTGTATTCGTTTGGAGACTAATAGAATTGAAGGTGCCGATTGATGACGTTCCAATTTGCGTGCCATTACATTAAGAACAGAATGTTTCTTCCAATCTGTTGTTTCGTCGACACATAACCACAATTTTTGATCTTTCAACTCCGATTTTTTTTTTGTTCAATATGTTCGCGCGCAGATGGCACAATTCTTCGTAACGATGTTCGACTTGGTAATTTGCACTCCGAATAATTATTCCAAAAGCAGATAAATGGTTCCTTGTCTAGTAAATTAAACGGTATATTACATGCGATAAACGTAACGCATAAATTAAATATAAATTTTTCAATGTCTCGTGCGCAATTTCTTTTTGAGACATGCTTTTCACTATTTACGTGTCGTAGATAATGTTGTCTGGACCAACACATTAACGGGATTTTACAGATTACACATTTAATTTTAGCACCTTCATATATTAAGCCTGGAATTTCTGCAATAAATTTTCGAAGTTTGTCCGACCGCGGTCGTTTTGCTGACGAAATCATAATTTTTCTAGGACAGATAAACAATTGCGCAAATGACCGGCAGCGAAAATGTCCGTACTGCTCCGCAGACGAAGTAATACTACCGTTCTTCTCGGTCCGAACTGATTCTACGCCGATGCGCGGTACCGCTCGTGGCCAGCGTTAGTTATGAGGCACAATCGAGTCTCTTTTCCTTCTTAGCTATATCACATATCCAGTAATTCCGCTTCTAGGGAGGTATCTGATACTCGTAAATACAGATTGATAATACATTGCCTTCTCATATCCTGCAATTTAAAATCACATTGTCGGCACATATGTACATACATAATATAGATGCTTCCCGGGATCCTTTTTTTGTATTTTGTGATATTGATTTAACTCCAGTCAAAAGAAAATCCCATCATGTAAACACTTTTCGGCTATAATAACAATATTCGGTATTCTATTACTAGAAATTTGTCTAATTGTTGTACAATTAGCTAATAATCGATTGCTAATACAACTGTAATCAGTTGCCGTGTAATAGTTGTTTCGGTTGTAATTACAGCAAGTTATTCAATGTAAATCCATATTTCCATTATACACATTCAAATTCGGGATGAATTTATTGCTGGAAGTTAGCAAATGATCTTTTTACGTGTTTTAACAGGATCATGTTTCAAATTCATGCTGGGAAGAAACACTGAGTCTGAAATATTCATTTACAAAACGGAACAATAAACCACGTTACTGTGCCTCGCTAGTATGATATTCTATTATATTAAGGTGCTGCATAATTCCGGCATTTCGTGAGAAGTAATTCCGTTCTGTCAGGATAGTGATTAATTAATTACTCTCGTGGTTATTGTTGCATGTATAATACATGTATGTATCTACACCTTATACGGTATGTGATTGACTTTTTTCATCTAATCCTTGGCGCTAGCTGTATTTAGTCGTTGCTTAAGATATAAATCTTTCGAGGAAGCATCGAATGTGAAACGGTTAAATCTAGCATGTTCAACGGAGAAAATGAAGGTATTATAACGATATCCTGCAAGTGATCCCCTCTGCTCCTTTGGCATGCTAACATACATTTTCTAAAATTTTCTATTACATGTTCACATAAATTCTGTCCAATTTCTCCACGGACAAAAATGTTAGGGCAGCAACCCTTGTTCTTTTGAAGTAAGAACAATATATACTAAGAATTACAACACGTTTATTTAATCTAACAAAACGTGTAGTTGCCCTAACAAAAACTGTAGTTAGATTTGGGATAAAGTGTTGCCGTCACAAATTTTACTGTAAAATATAATAAAAATATAAGGGTTACTGCCCAAAATTTTTCTCTGTATCCAATGAAATTAATAGCGTTATCTGGAAGGTGTTCAATGGTTTGAGGATCGTCAGCGTAAACTCTTTCCTTCGAAAAGCCCTACAGGAAATAATCCAGGCGTGTGAGGTCGCATGACCTAGGTACCCAATTAACTTCAGTTCTTCGAGAAATTATTCGGTCGCTAAATCTCTCCGTTAAAGGATTGATTGTTTCATTTGCTGTATAGCAATCGGCACCGTCCCGTTGAAACTACACATTCTGGACATCCATGTCTTCCAATTCGTTTCACAAATAATTTGTTATCATTGCCCTGTATCGAGTAACTGTATTACCAGCTTCATTCTTTAAGAAATAAAAACCAACCACGCCTCCAGCCCAAAAACTACACCACACAGTCATATTTTCTGGATACTGTCATTTCTCCATTATTTCTTTCGGATTTTCTTCACTTCATATCTTGCAATTCTGGTTGTTTACGTATGCTCCACTTTCAAAATGGGCTTTGTCGCTAAATTTTTTTTTGTAAACCGCCTTGTTTCTAAAGCTCAATTAACAAACGTACGACATAGCAAGGAATTGTTTGGTTTTAAATTTAAAGTGTTATATAGACTCGATTTTTTAATATTCACTTGTTGATCTTTTCGGGTTTTCAGCAACACTAGCTTTTACCGTGGCAAAGTTTTCTTCTGATCGAACACGATGATCGTAAACATGTTAGCTTATACTGACCTATACTGTTCAAATTTTTTCATAAAATCCTCAATAACTTTAACAGATGGTGTAACACTACTTCCGAAACACGTACAGGATTTCCTTGAAATTTCAGCAGAACATTCCTCATACAATAAACAAGCGTTCTGCAATGGAAAATCGTTCCATGATAATCAAGTCGCAACTAATCGCAAGGCTTGTATTTGATGTCTGTCACTATAGTACAACATTTAATGAAGTTAGGTACAAATGGCAGCCAATTTAAATCGGAAAGCTAAATTTAGACAGCCTTTAGAAGAGTTCCTACGGAAAATGCAAAATCTTTCTTTCTACTATTCTACTGACTAATTTAACAAAGAGTAAAGGCTGGAATTTAAAGGTCCTTAATATGAATTCATTAAAATGTTCTTGCCATCATAACAATCTAATTGCATATTGCCGTCTACCTCCTTAATTAATTTTATATTGACTACCTTATAGATATTTTCAGGCAGATCCAGGACGATGCTAGATTTGTCATACATTGTGTAACTAAAATGGGCTTTAAACCAAACTTTGATTGGTCTTTTAGTTGATTTAACATGCACTTCGTCACAATTTTTACATACTTTATAAATTCCTGATTTATTCATTTTATCTACTTTGTCTTTGGGGTTTCCTAAAGTATTTTTGGGGTTATTAGTTCTTTCTAGTGTGTTTTTTCATATTCTTCTCAAATAAACTAAATTAATAACCACTTCACGGTAGGTGCATTGGCTCATTGAACAAAACAGCGTTAACTCTACAACGTAGTAAACGCTTTTCCGCAATTCAATGTTATGCTCTTCACTCATGCATATCAGTGGCGGCTGGTAGTAACGTAAATGGGAGGTCAAGGACAATGCTTTGATTTCCTGGTATATTTTTTGTCAAGTACACTATCTACGATATGCGACGAAAACACACGAGGGAATAGAAGCCTTGTCCTTGACCTTCCATTTATGTCACCTCCAGCCGCTACTAATACATATCGTTGTGTATCTATTATTTTAAATCTTCGACTGATACATATTTATTTGTTTTCACTTTACACCTGCATTTGTATTTACTTGGTTGTCATTTAGAAAGCCAAAATAATCTGTTAGACTAATTGTAAGATAAAAAAAATGACAACCATTTTCTGTAACAGATTCATTTCTCTGAAGTTGCGTATAGAAAACTCTGCAATGATTGGTTTTTTGCAGATTTAGAATTCTAAAAATCATAGCATTCAGAATTCTTGACTGATATATTATTACAGCATCCATGAAAACAAGTTTCTTGCAAAGTGATTGGTGTCAAAGAAGATATAGCGTTTTAAAATTATCAGTGGAGAAAAAAGAAGGTTACTACATATCCTACCAAAGCCATGCATATACAACATGACTACAAAGTAAGGAACATTGATGCTGAAGCCTTTATTATTAGTTTTACGGAAAAATTCTGATTAAAAAACGGAAGAAATAATCATTTACCATAATTAGGCCCTTTTTAATTTTTGGATACTCAGCATATGACGCCATTGGCAATTTTTTGAAATAGCAATCCCTAAGTTTTGTGTCAAAATTGAATATTACTCCTATTTCTTTGTGACCAACCTTAGGGTTGGATAAAAAATAATCAGAGAAACACCTCAAAGTAAGTGGTAATTTCTTCCAAATTTTTGAGACTGCTTTGGTATACAGTATTTGAAGATGACCCCACAAGAAAAAATCTAGTAAGTACAAGTCAGATCAGACTGGCCATTCGTTGATATCTCTTCTCCCAGTCCACCTATTTTCAAAAACTCTAAATACTGTCGCATCCGAATGTTGTAATGAGACGGAGCCCCATCTTGTTGAAACCAGATGGTTTCGTTGGGAATATCTCGATTTGCTGCATTTGAGATTTTTTCTTATCCAACCCTAAAAAATTTTTACGCAGTCTCAAAGAAATATAAGCAGGTTGTTATTTTATCAAATTACCAATGACGTTATAGTTAATAACGTAAAAAAAATATGGCAAATAATTAGTTCTTCAACTTTTGATCAGAAGTTTTCCTCGTAAAACTAGTAATAAAGGCTCCAGCATCGATGTTCCTTACTCGGTATTCACGCTGTTCCCACTATACATACATAGATACGGAAGTCAGCTATCCGAAGGAATTTTGTTTTTTAATATGAAGTTATCTAAAGCGTATCATTTTAAAATGAACACAGCTTGTGTATTTATTTTCTTCTTTTAATCAGAAGATAAATATTCATATTACAGTAACCTGTGGTAAGCTTTTTTACATGTATAATGTCAGCCAGTTACACTGTTAAAAGAATATGTAGAGGTGAGTTGTTTGGACAGAGCACCTAATACCGGTAATGTAAGTCTATATAAAAATTTATAGCTAGACTTCACTAGATTCGTTAACAAGCATCATTTTGAAATTTATCTTTTCAGATTTCAAACAAAATTTTGAAATCACAGATATCTCTTACAAAAATCTTGGAATATTTCTGATATTGGAAAAGAGTTACAATATACGTACCTATCATTTATAAGTTTTAAAGTGGTAGTTACGCAACAATACGTACGCCTTCAGACAAATTACAGTATTTGTACTTACCCTTTCATCCGAGACTGATATTTATACATCCATTCGACTTTTACAAATACGAGGTGTGGCAATTAGATAACCGGACTGATGCTACTATCGGCAAACAGCGAGCACGCCAGGACAGGTTTGAACATGCCTGCGCTTGTAGATGCTTCCCCCACTCTGAGCTTGATGGGCACGGTTGTACGTCGCTCAGTCTCGCTGTAGCAATCGTCCGTTCAAGTCCTTACGTTAGCGTCGCGTCGGAAAAATGCAGAGCGTTCAGATCGAGCAACGAGTTAACCTCAAGTTTCTTGTGAAACACGAGGTTCTAACTACCCTTCGTGAACGAGTGAGAAGACGAAGACCTGATTTGTGGAAGAGCAAATCCTGGATGCTCTACCAAGACAATACGCCAGCCCATTCCATCTTGTCTGTGAAGGCGTTCTTTGCGAAATCCGGCACCACCGTGTTGGACCACCCACCGTACTCGCCCGACCTGGCGCCCTGTGACTTTTTTTTGTTTCCTAAGGTAAAATCGGAGCTTAAGGGGACAAGGTTTGACAGTGTGGAAGCGGTGAAAGCGAAAGCGACGGAGGTTCTCAACAAGCTGACAGAAACGGACTTCCAGCACTGCTTTCGACAGTGGAAAATTCGTATGGGGCATTGTAGGAATCGGCAAGGAGAGTACATTGAAGGGGATAAACTTTGTAATGTAATTGGTGATCAATAAACTGTTTTGTAGCACCAGCCTGGTTATTTAATTGCCACACCTCGTATCCCACAGGCTACACACGCATACATTTGTATTTACATGCAAGGTATGTTCCCTTCTTTATCTGTAACTAGTGAACTGAGTTAGAAGCGACACATATACTACAATATTTAAATCAAAAAACTCAAATTTATTAGAATATTTTAGTTCAAATAATTAAATTAATCACAAAATACTCGTAGATCGAATAAAACTAGAAAAGTAGAAAACACCAAATTTAATCAGTGAAAAACTCGGACAAGGAAGAGGAAAAGTGTAATGATGAAAATAACGTGGCGTCTTAACGTGAAAGCTGCCACGTCCTTTCCGTTACTTAACCTCTGAGAGCCATCACGCTGCTCCTGAAAACTCTCAGGGTACACATACACCGCCATCGTAGTAAGTGGTATTGCTCCTGCAAATCTATTGCAGATTGTCCAACGATGAGTAGTGGGATTTTAGTTCTAGCCGATTTAATTTTTCGTAGATGTAGTCGGCTAAGTAATTTATTAATTATTAATAATAATAATAATGTTTATTGTCTAACAGGTAACCCCAATTACAGGACAAATAAACACATTGTGAACGAACTTAAGCAAGTTGTACTTTTTTACGAATGACACAAGTTAGCATGTTATACAATTTACTCATTCTTCTGTGTCTGTTTTCTCTACTTGGAAAAATTCATTTCGACTAGAATCGTTGTTTTTCTGTAATAAATTACACCATACTATATGCCAACAGTAAATCGAAGTTCATAGGGTTTTTAACTACCACTACACGACTACTTATTCAACTTCTATTTTGTTACTTTATCGAGATATCACATGTTCGAATGTTCCTTCCTTTTCAAATGTGTTATCTACTAGTTTACTACACACTGGACGACAAAAATAATTTTTTGTTCCATCACAAAAACAAAAGTAACATATTAGAACTCCATTTGTCTTGGTGCCTTTTTCCGTCGTAAAAATTTCCTGATGGAAAAGTTCACGGCGCTCGTCACTGAGGGTCCAAGAAGTGAATTTTTAAAGACATGTTGCATCCCATAGCTTTATATAAATTCAGAAGATCAGCTACCATATCGGGATAGCTTTTAAAATCGCTACATATATTTTTGAATAACTGCCAGGTTGCTTTTTCCAGTGGATTCTAGTCTTTCAAAATGTTAATCAGCCATTAGTGATCGTATTCGTGACCCTACAAAAATTTCTTTTTTTAGTTTAGTATTATTGACTTTGGGAAATTTCGATTTCAAGTACAAGAACCCATCAGTTTTTATCTATTGCTTGGACGAAATTTTTCATTACTCCTAATTTCATAAGCAATGAAGATAAATATACTTTTTCAGGATTCGCTAAAGGGACATGTAACGCTTTTTTCTGACTACGGATAAGATTCATCTTTAAGCCACAATTTTTTAACGTAGTGATTATTCTTACCTCTACTGTCCCATTCGCACAAAAAACGGCAAAGTGTTGTGTACCCAAATTGCAAACCCGAGAATGAGGCAATGACCTTCAAATCACCACAGACATCCCATTAATACTTTTCATATTGGATTTTCTCTAACACCAGTTTCATATTTTCACACGTATCTTTAATATTACATATATAATTGCTATTTTATTATACACATTGGGAAAATATGAAATTAGCCATATCTATATATGTACGGCGAGAGAGCGAGGAGGGGATTGAGAGGAATCCGATCGATTCGATGCGGGTCGTTAGTACGCTTATAACAACATTGGCATGTAAACCTACTGTGTGCAAAAGCGCACGTAATAATTAGAACCATGACTTCAAATTATCGCCTGGAAATGAGAGTTTCGCATATTTATTTTGTTGTTGCTACGAAGCTTAGACGAATCTAATGAGGAATTCTAAAGACGAAAATAAAAACAGATTCTGATGAAATAAAAGAAAAGAAAAATAAATACTCTAGAAATTCTTACTAAGACCGTCCGCACATAATGCAGTCTACCTCGTAACTAACCACATCGGTAACCGTCGTGAGCCGTTGACTGCCGCTAACCCCTCCGCTTGTCGCATGTAGCATGTACGCTTTTTCGTATAGCTAGATATTTTCTTTCCTTATGTGTATATATACATACAATGTGGCCTATTTGAAATGGAAGCATCTCTGTAAAACCTATACTTTACATTAAGATGAAACCATTTTTTTTTTAATACATAGTGGATCAAAAGGTTTACTTTCACATAAAATTTCAAGGTAGACTATGATTATTTTTCGAAGTCGAAAATAGCAAAGTTTTATTAGCGATTTTTTAGTAAAAATCTAACTGTACGACTAAATTCAAACGGTCTTGAAATGGTTTTAACCAAAATTTCATTCAAATATATTATTAATAAAAAAGTTACGAAAGAATCATTTTTCAAACTTTACCGCGCATTATTTCATAAATCCGCTTCATACTACATCTATTGACCAAGGTAAATAAAAAGGTATAAAAAAACAACTAAAAATTAGCTAATGGCCAATCTCATCGAGATAACTTAATTTTTAACTTAACCAAGCAACACTTAAATTACAGAAAGTCTTAATTTTCTAACCAGGTGCATGGTGTTTTGAAAAATATTGCTAATGATGACGTCATTAAAATGGTTGCATATTAGCGTACCTTAAATACGTCCTATAGGTAAAATTTACTTGTTTAAACGATACTTACTGCTTTAAGAATTACTTATAACTTAAGACATGTCGGTGAAACTGGCCATAAACTTATTATTAGATACCACAAAATTGGAAATAATCATTTTTAAAAAATATAACTACAATGACAAAAGTGAATGTAATAATACCAAATTACAAATTTTAAAGAAATAAGTATACCTACTAGCTTCATTGGTTTTTAAAATAATCTTGCTTTACTTTTATTTAGTGCATTTTTATATTGCAGTACCTTAAAAAATATTTCAATTGTTAATGGTAATTGTTAAGGTTCGACAAACGCGTGCTACGGCAGAAGCGCCGAGAGGGGATTTAGGTCGATGCGAAGCCAGTGGAGAGTTTAGTCATTCGATAGGCGTGGAAGTGCATGGTCGTTCGATAATTATCGGTTTATCGGTGTGCGTCCTTTAAAACATGGATCGTCGTAAGCGAGGTTTACCTTTAGCATCGCATATGAATAAATATATTAGAATTTAAGCAACAATATTCCGTACTGGGAATTTCTGTATGATTTTATTTTTATGCTAAGTATGTGCAACATCCCACAACACCTAGTAGACAATGAACAAATTTGTTTCCTCGTGAAAACTACCAACCAATAGACAATTGCGATACAATTTACCACATTTGCAGGGTACAGTAAAAAACTGTATAGTAGACGAGTTGAAAAATAATAAAATTTGCGTAAGTGTGGATGAAACAACTGATGCACAGAAACGCAGCTTAATTCATGTTGTAGCGCGTCCTTTAAAACGTAATGATCCAGCAGCTTCCTTGTTATTAACCAGTAAAAGGATTAAAAAAAGTGATGCTGAAACCGTTATAAAGATAATAGAAGATTCGTTAAGAGAGGAGCCCAAGTCACAATGCTAGTTACTGATTCAGCTGCAACAATGTTGAAAGTTGATAGGATGTTGAAAATATGCTTTCCGACTCTCCTTCACATAACATGTCTCATACACGCGTATCATCTCGTTGCAGAAACCATTCGAAAGAAGTATCCGATGGCGGATAATTTAATAGCATCTCCCAAAAAAGCGTTTGTGAAATCTCCCAAACATATCCGCGTTTTCAAACAATTGTGTCCGAAACTTGTAATAACTCCTGTAGTAACTCGATGGGGAACATGGCTCTAGGCAATATTTTATCATAAATTTGGAATGAATCTGTAGCGATTCGAGAGAGTCACCAACTTTTTTCCAATTTGGACGTTCAATTACAAATAGATGAAATTTCCATAAACTATTCTGCAGTTGTACAAGCTATATCGCTGTTACAAAACAGTCACTTATCTTTACGAGACTTATTAAATATCTTAGATAATTTACAAGCCGCTCTAGGAAGCTTGACGGATCCTATAGGACTAGATGTCGCTCAAAAATTTCGTGCAGTTTTAGATAAAAATCTCGATTTACAAAAGGTTCGGTCTATTACTGAAAATAAAGAGTACACAGAAGAGATAAAGAAATATCTGAATTACGCAAATCCTACTTCGCTAGATGTAGAACGATCATTTTTGAAATACACGAAAACGTTTTCAGACCAACGTCGAAGGCTAAGTGAATCGACAATGGAACCGTTGCTTATGTTGCAGTTTTACACGGCTTACCGGGACAGTAGTATTTTATCGCAGTGGACGTCAAGTCAAGTCAAAAAATACATATAATTTAAGTAAAATCCAAAATACGCTACGACAACGTCGAAATTAATAATTTATAAACGAAGTCAAATGAAAGCTGTGACATTGACAGTTACTGCATAATTGTTTATTAAGTTCATTGATAGTTGAAAAATCGCTAAGTTTCATAACTGTTGAAGTAAATTTAAATAAGGAATTGCATTTGTTTTTTTTTAAATAAATTTTGATCTACCTAGATGTAAGAAGCGCATGAAATAATGCATGGTAAAGTTTGAAAAATCATTCTTTTGTAACTTTTTTATTAACAAACATATTTGAATGAAATTTTCGTAAAACCATTTTAAGACTGTCTGAATTCAGTGGTGCAGTCAGATTTTTAATAAAAAAAATCACTAATAAAATTTTGCTATTTGCGTCTTTGAAAATTTAAATGAAATGACAAGTACAAATGCAGAATATGTTATCCTTGATCTACCAGTCGACCTTGAATTTTCAGAAAAAAGAATAGGCACAGAAAATCTGCCTATAAATAAATAATAATCTCTCTTCTCTACAAACAAGAATTTTGTGAGTTTTTGTTTGTTCTATTGGGTAAATATTATATTTATATTTAACCTATTTTTGCATTTCTACGGGCGTATTTTTCCGATGTGGTTATTATGGTTTTACGGCCGGTTTTTCAATTGTGAGGTTAACCTTCCGATTAACAAATCGGGATTAAAGTAAAACCTCCTTTTTAAACGCGATTAAATGTTAGTTTGTTCTTCAATGCCATATTGAACACCGGTTAGTAAATCGCGATTATGTACATGATATTATTAGGTTGGCAGTGAAAACTTGTTCGACGCTCACTTCTCAACTATTAACTACAGATGATGTAGATGTTATAGCCAGAGAATATGAAAATAACCATCGGCAGTATTTTATAGATTTTTTTAATAATTTATAAACCAGGTTGTAATATTGTATTTTTTTACTATTCTGTGTATGCATTTTGTTCGTGAACTTATTTACAATTCTTTTCTTTCGAGATTTATAATAATTCTGTTTCTAGAGTTCTTAATTTTTGTAATTCCTCCCTTTTTTTGGTTTTCTTTTCATTATTTTCCTGCTTTAGTTTTAGTTTAAATTGAAGATCATCATGTACAAGAGCCAGATGATGTAGAAGATTAACTAAAGAATATGAACACAACCATCCATAGTATTTCATATTTATTTTTAAATTAAATCATATTAAGCAAAGTTAATATTGAATTTTTTGACTCTTCTATAGTCTATATATAGATTATATTCGTAAACCTATTTACAATAATTTTTTTGTTCGGGATTTAAAATAATTCTCCTTAGCTTCTAGGACTCTTAATTTTTGTTTTTGTAATCCCTCCCGTCTTTTGTTTTTCTTTTCATTGTTTTGCTCCTTAAGTTGTATTTTTAAGTTTAGATACTCAGCATGTAATGCAGCAACTTTTCTTTTTTCAGCAATATATAATTGAAAATTATTTTCATTCTGATGCCTTTGATTAACCCTTGGAACCTAAATTGAAAATATGCGTATTTTTGTAATTAATGTGTTAGTATAAATACGAACTCTACGCTTCCGCAGTGTCCTCTCTAGTGGTCGTCCAATTTCAATATTTTGTAATGAACTGCTCTCATCTGCCAGTGGTAATTTTCTTTCTGGCACATCATTACATTCTGCAATTGTTTCTACCGCTTCCAAATTTTCTAAACATGAATTCTAGACAAGCAAAATTATTTCTTTCAATTTTTAAATTAAAAAATTATTTCAAATTACCTCTGTTAAAACAATTGCTACAATTTCTTCGCTATTTTCAGTTTTCCCTACAGTATTATTAATATTTTCATCCTGAACATTTTATTTTTATATTTATACTGCATATATATGTTTCAACATGTATATACCTCAATGTTTGGCAATTCTTCCATCTCGACCTCATCAAATCGTGGAGGCAAACCTTCAACAGCTAATTTTATCATTGCCATAATTCTTTCTTCAATTGAAGATATATCTATAAATGATGGTTTGCCTCCTCCAATCTTTATTATTTCTCTTCTATTGTATGCAGCTTTTTTTCTAACAATCTTTTTCATGTTGTCCCATTTCAGCTTCAATTCATTACTTGTCCGTGACATTGAACCTGAACTGCTGTTGAACATTTGGGGTATTATTCCCCAGGAATTTTGTTTTTCTTTCTGGCTTACTTTATTTGTGGTTTTATTTTCTATTATAGACTAAAATTGCATCGTGAAACCTTTCTTAATCACGTGTATTAAACACTTTATTCGTAGTTGTATGGTGATTAATTAAATATAAAATTTCGTGTGTTTGAGACCTTTTTTCCAAGGTAATCGTTTATTTGTCGGAAAAATCCCGCAGAAATTTTATATTTCATTAAACATTTTACAAAGATTTACTTACTTTATTTTTTTCCACTAATGAAACCAGCAGGTTTATTTCTTCTGTATCAAAATTATGACCTCTCTTTTGTGTTTTTACCATCTTGAAAATCAAAGTATATCAATTGCGCCTAACGTATTCTATAGACCTAACCTATACAACTTGTACAAACTACCCCACTACTTAATTAACCGAGAAATTCTGAGATTAAACGGTCACTACGGGAAGATTAGTAAATCGAGATTAGCTAGCCGAGATTTACGTTTAAACGGAATTGAAAAACCAACATTTTATTTTTAATCGGGATTAAAGATAATCTCCTCCTTTTAATCTTGGTTAAGCGTATTGAAAAACTGGCCGTTAATGCTGTAAATATAAGTTTTGAAAATAGCGTTTGTTCTATCGATAATAAGTATACGTTTTATAAATACACGCTTAAATAAACATACATACATTTTCGGATCTGACCCGATATATATAAAAGCGGAACTCGAACCGCAGTCAACTCAA
This sequence comes from Dynastes maya, assembly GCA_029619315.2. Taxonomy (NCBI): domain Eukaryota; kingdom Metazoa; phylum Arthropoda; class Insecta; order Coleoptera; family Scarabaeidae; genus Dynastes; species Dynastes maya. The sequence continues at coordinate 25,771,079 of JAROYE020000002.1, forward strand.
CAGTTGTTTCGGGCGAATGATTACCAATCAAACATTTTGATTATTTTCTTTTCGGTCGGGGTCCGAGTGAGAGAGGGTGATATAGACTCATGGATCGATAAAGCGGACGTTTATATGCGTAGGACGACGATCCATGTCCTACCCCAACTCCCGGGCCAAACAAACCCTCCTTCACCCACCCCAGCGTCGACAGAAGAACGCGTTGCTATGGGGGGAGCTTTATAGCAACCGCCGTTTACACTACTGATGCCGGTTTTCCACTGGCAAGTACTATTACTTCACTACAACGACTACCTTATGCAATACCAGTTAGAAATGCGTTTTATCGATTTAATACCGACACACACGTACACGCACACCCGGCCAATACTAGCAAATCCACATTCGTTTCAAGAGCGTAACGATAACAGTAGGTACCGCTATCATCAAATCCTCCATATAGCTATAAGAGAACTCTAAAAGGACTCAAATTTCCAGATGTCTTTCTATTCGATAACCAGTCACGTTCGTTTTCGGGAAAAGAAATCGTAGAGAAGGTTGAAATATCAGGCAGCGACAACAGGAATACGGATGTGAAATTTTAAGTAAAACGACAGACAGGAAGAGCCAATGGTGTAACTGGAGGAAGTTTACGGCTTCCGTACAAGAAGGTGAACGTTGCGCGTCTGCGATATATTCACTTACCAAGAGACTTTAACGAAAGAGTTTATGCATTGTAAAAGTACGTATGCATAACATCCGAAATTGCAAAATTTTCGACTGTTGTAATTTGATTTCGCGATCGCAAACTTTCTCGGACAAGACGAGGATGTGTTTACACGATAATACACACATTAATATTTACGAATCCATATGTACGATCTTGATTAATGCTATAATATGTAAACACTGCGCTCATATACTGGCTGATTTTAATTATCAGGCACCATTGTTATCTCCATTATGATCGATGCTAAATTAAACTAGTAAACTAGTTATGTTTTTAATGCTGAATAATTTACATTAGCATTGAAAACAGAACACTTTAGAAGTAAAGCTGACGACAGATAGTAATTACGATAGTGCAGTTATGTGTGCTATGATGCTATATCGAGAGGATGTGGACGCTTTCAATTTAATTTATAAATTTTCTTTGGAAACTGTTAATGTATAAGAAGGTTCTTCTGAAAGATATGTTTTATTACTTAGTACAGATTAAACTTGAGAAGAAAAGAAAACGTGTTTCAAATCATGGTGTTCCCATATAAAATGAATCAAACAATTTTAGTTACAATTATTTTAGTTTTCCAAATATATTCTATTAGTAGATACTTACATATAAACTATTTCATAGTTTTCGTAGAAAATGTGATAGCTAATGATAACTTCTTCACAAAAATTATAAATTCTCAAAATCCTAAATTTATACCATGCAATATTATTAAAGATGGCCCTAAAGAAGTTATTTCTAAAGCATCTACTTATTTTTGTGTAAGAAAATTTTATATCAGCTGTCAATAAATCAAAAGTGGTCACGAAGTTAAAAAGCAATATTTTTAGTAGAGGTCTGTCTACATTACCACTCACCGCAATTTCAAAACGACACATATTTGCATTACACTGTAAAAAAACATTAGGAATTTTACCTCTGCAAGCTGTAATTATAACGCAAAAATCATTGAATATTGAGGTCAACGAAGTTTTAATCTAAAAATTATGTAAAAAGACAGTCCTTGGTACAAATGTATTCTTATAAAATCAAAACTTCCGGATTTTTTTGGTTTATTTTATTTTTTCACTTTTTTATTTTTTCTCATGTTCGAAATATTCTCATTGTTAATCTACTCTTCTATAGTTCATTTTTCCCTCCGTAAAGCGGTTAGGCTGTTGTGTAGAATTGCCGATGCATTCAAACGCTTTATATTTTGATGTATGATTTTCTTGTTTATGTTACGCTAACATAGTAACATACGCGACAAATAAAAAATTGTTTGAAGTAATTGTAGAACTTTCGGGTTTATACTTTGGAAAAAAAATAGATTTCACAAAATGAAAGAGTTTTTACATAAATGTCAATGGTATTAATTACAAGTAGAGCCCGGTAACAGGGAGCCGTGCCATAGCCGTACTTGCCTAGTAAACAAAAACAATAGTAAGAAAATAGAAAAAAAATAATAAAACTAATACATAATTATAATATGTGAAAAGTAATGAAACACTCGCCCTTTTAAGCAGCCTTGGCTACGGAACAGTAAAACCAGAAGCACCATTATCAGTATTAACATCATATGGATAAGAGTGGCAAAAAGTTAACACCACTAGATGTGTTTCCACAGTTGTCTCGGTGAGCGATGTTCGCCGTGGTGAGAAAATGAGTTTATATTTTGAAAAAGAGCGTTCACGATGTTATACGTGCATGATTAAAATACTCTTTGTACTTAGTCAGTGGATTATTCGACACACCATCACAAATTTGGTTTAATGTGCCAAAATCGGGATCTTTCCGTAGCACACTCTCGAACTTTTCTAAAACGCGATTATATTTTGCGTCTTGTATAGTCAGTAGCTGTGTATGCACTCCGTCCATAATTTGCAGAGACTCCAATAATGATAACAATCTATTTTGTAATTGGTCTATTGCGTCAGCTAATCCTTTATAGTAGCTACGAATATTTTTTAAATCTGTTCAACGGAAATAGCTTCGGCAGGATTGAATTGTGCAACAACAGCCGTTGCTATTTTGAAATGTTCAGCATAATAAAAACCTGCCTGCAACCATGTTCCCCAACGTGTAAGAATTGGCTCCGGTGGTTGACGAATACCAGGACACTCTATGTGAAATGATTGTAGGCGTTTGGGAGATTTCAAAAATATTTTTTTTGTGCTTGCTATTAATGCATCTACCTCAGGAGAGCATTGTCGAATGGTTTCTGCCACAAGAGGTAAAGCATGCACTTTACAGGTAATATGTAAACACTTGCAACCATGTTCAAGAAGAGAACGTCCTACCGAACGCATTATCGCTGCGCCATCGCTCATAAACATCAACACTTTATCTTTTGAAATTTGAAATTTTTCCAACATACTAAGTACAACCCTCATAATTGCTGCAGCAGTATACTCTTGTAGTCTTCGGCCAGCTAGTAACAGTGGTAATGTAGGTTTACTAGAGTCTAGTATGCGTACCATAATATTTACAATTGAATTTTTTTTACAGTCTGTTGTCTCGTCAACATATAACCAAAGAAACTGTTTTTTCAATATGCGTTTCATTTTCTTTTTCACGTCATCGCGTACAAATGCAATATGCTTACGTACCGTTTTCTCCGTTGGCAACCGCAACTCGGGATTGTATTTGTCTCAAATTACAGTTTATCAACATAAGAATTACATTAAAAAAATGCACTTCTCGGTGGCATGCCCAATTTTCGTTTTCTATGCTGTGCAGGATTTACGTGTCTTGTACAGTTCCACTTCTTATTTGACATCAAATGTATTTTGCATACTTTACAAACTATCTTACTCTCGTTGTAAAACAAATCGGGAAAGTCAGAAATAAACTTATTTACTATGTCTTGAAAGGGTCGCTTTTTAGCCTTCGACATGTTCACTAAAAGCTACAATTAATAACTACGTCTATATCAATAAAATCAACACGCCCTATCCGCTATCCACTGCTAAACTGAACTGAGTGATGAAGATCTGTCGTGTCGTAACATAATCGACCAGCCCTCCCCGCCCACCTAAGCACAGTCACACCGCCGCTGCGACTGCTCTCCAGTTACCGGGCTCTAATTATGAGTTAATGTCAGACACAAGACAGTAGAATAGTGGACTGACAACCACACAAACGATTACATTACGTTATATGCACCTATCTCTTTCTAGCATATGCACGAGTCGCGAGGAGATTCTGCCGAATTTGTATACGTATTAGTATAGTTAATAGTGGTTAAGGTGTTTGAACGTGTTAGCAGCTAAGTTTATCGTGTTATTAAATGTAGATAGGTGACAATATTAGCAATGTATTTCATACCTAACTTAAATCCTTGCTGTTGTGCATTAGAATTTTTAGCTAATATCTATTTTAGGTGCTTCATATGTGTGCAAATAATTGTAAATAAAATTTCAATTAGTATTGTTTTAATAATTTCCAAACATCGCTAGTCTTTTTATTCATCAAATTAAATTGAAGAGTGAAAATAACATATCGATAACAATTTCCTTTTACAGGACTATTGAGCTTGAAATTACATGTTATTTACTAGTGGGAAAACCAAAACTATTTCATTAATGAACAAGTTTCATGATATTTAAGATCCTAATTCTTAAAGTTCTCCACAAAAAAAAACGTGAATCCATTGAAAAATGGGAGCAATAAATCAATTACAAAGTTTTTACAGGAATGTTGTGTTTTAAATTATATTTTATTTAAATGTTTGCATTGGATAAATCTAACGGAATGAAGAAGAAAATAATTACTTTATAAAGTATGAAAAGTAAATACTTTAATTGAAGATAATCTCAACTTCGTTTAACAGTGGATTTTGTTTTTCAGCAATGTTTGATTCTGAGCAAACAGCGGTAACACGTGTTCACAGCGTCAGTACTAAATCGATGCTGTATGCGAATAGTTCTGTGTATATGTAGGCTGTCGTAACTTATTTCGTAATTGTACGCTTATGTTTGCTTTAAAAATGTTACAGTTAGGTACGTCGCGAAAACGACCAATGGCAGACACAGTTAAAAACTTTATAGTGGACATGCCGGACTTAATTTTTGATGGCACTAAAATTCAACGTCTAGTTTGTAAAATCCCTTTAATGTTTTGATCCAGAAGTCATTGTCAGCATCACATCGAAAGCAAACAGCATTCTTCTGCAAAAAGTGGCATACGAAACCAAGAAAAATTTACATTTGATTATGTTACTCTTATTTTATGTAATCTATTTTTCTCCTTCTGGAATAAATATGCGGACTGTAAATTACGTGGTCGGACATCGATACGAAATGTAGTGCCATTTGCTCGTGAACATATAGAAAGAGGAATGCAAACGGAATTGAAATATAAAAAACTGTGGTTGTGTGTGGACGAAACAACAGATCGTCAAAAACATTCTGTGGTTTATGTAATGGTACGTACAATGGAACCACATCGACCGTCATCCTCCTTCTTATTTGCTTCCAAAAGAGTTTTAAATTGTACTGCCGGTATTTTAAAGGTGGTGTTTTGAAGTTCCAACTAAGCAACTTTTAATGTTTATGAGTGATGGTACCGCAAACATGTGTTCTTTGGGCCGATCTCTTAAAGAACACAGTGGTAACTTCTTACATGTAACGTGTAAAATCCATACTCTAAATCTTGCGGCACAAACGATTCCTACATGCTTTCCACTAGTAAATACATTGATTGCTAGTACAAAGGCAGTGTTTCTAAAGTCTCCGAAACGTACCCGACTATTTCACCAACTGTGTCCTGATTTACCTGAACCACCACAGCCGTTTGTTACACGTTGGGGAACATGGTTGCAGGCTGCGCTTTACTACAATAAATATTTTGATCAAGTAAAGAAGGTAGTTTTAAAATTAAATCCGGCAGAAGCTGCAGCAATCAAGAAAAGCCAAGAAATATTTCAAGATAGTCAGGTCAAGAGATTTACAAACTATTCACAACCATTACTTCGGACTAGCGGAGGGAATAGAAAAATTACAAAATGTTTAGATGTCGCTAGTGGATTCTGTTCAAATTGTGAATGATGTTCACGCACAGTTATGCGCTGTAGAAAGCGAAACAATGGTGTGTAATACGAAAATTTAAAAGTGTTTTAGAGAAAGACTCCGATTTTCTTATATTAAGACAAATTCTGGGAGATAATCCTGCTGTGTCAATTTTACAAGAAAAAATAACTCTTAGAATGTAATCTTAAATATTATTTCGGTAATATTCAATTAAGAAAGAAATATCACTGTTGAAATCGCCATGAAGTGTCAAAACTACTGAGAAAATTACTTAATAAAATAGAATTTTAAATGCAAAGTGAAAATTTTAGAAGCGGCAGCTAATTTTAAACTGATGTCTGGTAATTTTCACATTACACTTTAACATTTTCCATTTGTGCAATTCAATTTACATCATAAATACGAGGTAACAAATTTGTCTCCTATTTCTAGTTTCAAATTCTCCAACATTTTTTGTAGTATACTCCCAAAGGTATGCCTATTAGACCATCATCATGGGGAGTCGGTTAATAGCTTGTATGTACGAGGGTGCATCAAATATTAATTACAACTTTATTTAACTAAGCTTACAAATGTATATTACTTTTATGCTTACTCTCCCGCCCTAGAAATACATTTTTGCCATCGGATTGGGAGCTTTTTTATTCCGTCATCGTAAAAACTCTTCGGACGTTCGTGTAGCCATTGAAGCACAAACACTTCCACCGCTTCGTTGTCGTCGAAATGCTGGCCTCCAAGCGCTTCTTTGAGGGGTCCAAAAAGATGGAAGTCACAAGGTAACAAGTCTGGACTACAGGGTGGATGTTCCAGCGTTTCCCATCCTAATGCATCCACTTTTTGCATCGTGGCGTTAGCCACATGAGGCCTGGCGTTATCACGCAGAAGAATTACACTTCTGGCAGATTGCTACTTCCCTTTCCGTCGAAATGACAATTTCGCGGCATCCAGTACTTCACAATAATATTGCGCATTAATTGTGCGTCAATCGTGGAGAAAATCAACGTGAAAAGCACCTCGATGTTGGCTTCGGTCACACTTGTCCTTGGGGGGCGATCCAGAAAATGGGTGTTGTCCCCGAACTGTGTCTGTAATCACCACAAAATTTCGGTTGGGTTCACCCTCTCCTTAACCAAGAACTTGACATGCACTTATTTCTCGCTCATGGTTTCTTTTAATACTAAAGGGACCTGAGAGAGTTGCGGTCGGTTCTCCCCTCTCCCTAACAGTACAGGCTACCTGCGCATCAACCCCCTCTAGGTTTAGAAGCCCTCCGAAATTTTTAAGAAAATCAGTCCCGTTTGTATTTGATACACCCTCGTATGTTTCTACCACTGTATAATGAAAGTTTTTCACCGTCGAAATATTTTGTTCGTATAGGAAATTTGTTTTATAAAGCATGTATTAAATGAAAAAGATAAAATTAGCAGTTATGAATATCAAATGTTATAATAACAAAAATATTAAGAAACAAGTTATTAAAATACGACCCCTATAAGAAATGAACGGGACTGAAATTAGCAACAAGAATTCATCATATCGGAGCAATATTTGATTTACCAAGACCTTCGTCTTCTTGACTAGATATCACAAGTTACTTTAGTACAAAGTAAATCAAGTAAAAGATCAAATAACTACTGAAAATGTATGCAAATAATATAAGATTTCAACTTCTGAGTACAACTATTGTTAGTGAATGCATCAAACAACTATTCATCTTTGTCCTTTTCAAAATAAAAGCCCAAAAAGAATTCCTTTTACAAATGCCTTACATAGATCTGAAAATTACCTCAAATTGGAAGCACTGAAGGCATTCGGAATTCTGTGCCACTACTTGTCTTTGTAGAATAATTTAGCGTTTGTCGTTATGAGTCGCCATTTGTACAGCTTCAAGGCTGTTGTTTGTCTATTGCATATATTTTCCCATTCTCATTGCTTCTATCGCCTTGCTATTCCATGTCTGCATATCATCTTGCACAATCTATTTAATTTATCAAAGACCTCCTTTCTTACGCAGTTTCTCATCCGTCCTTTGCATCTTAGCTGTTTTGTTTCTGTGTTTACCTAAGCTGTTTTTCTAAACGACACGATTTTTAACAAAAAGCGGCGCAACTTATGGACCTAGTTTTGTATTTTGTTATTTCTATTTTTTCGAAAACAATCCTACTTTGATAGAAGTTCATAAAAAACTAGAAGCAACGTACTTCTTAATTACTAGAGTAACCTAAACTTGCGGACTCGCATAGGCGTCGGTATTACGGGTTAATTTAAGAATACGAAAAATTCATAAATAAACTAAACCGGTAGAGAAGCAGGCATGTAGTGTTTACCTTGAATATAAATCATGTTAAACCGCCCTGAGAGAGATTTCGTTTTAGTACCGGTTGAGCTGTTGCAGAGATTAGTCGAACGGTCAAGGTTATGTACTTACGTGTCGCTTTTGAAAATATAGCTGGTGTTTTTTGTGTGTTGTAGTATTATACCAAGTACATAATTAGTGTATCGTTTCATATAGAACTAATATTTACATACCTAAGAAAACAATGCCTCGTAATAGAGTTGCTACTAATATACATAAGTATGTGTCACTTTTTCCCCATTTAAAATATGACGGTAGTGCAGTTTTTTGCTTAATATGCAATGTTCGTTTGGCTGCATTGGACAGAACTGATTGCCAAAGGCATGTCAATGGTATTAAGCATATGGGAAATGCAAGAACTAAAATACCTTATACGCTATTTCTCATACATTTATTAATTATGTTTACCTCTTGTAATCTTCCGTTGTCGTTGGTGAGAAAAGCAGCTTTTAAAACGTTTTGGCGACAATACGTTCCAAAGTACCCATTACCCTCACAAACACAATTACAGAATCATTTGCCGCGAATGAAAGAGATGCTAGAAAATGTGTGTAAACGTGATTTGTGTTCCAAAAAAATATGGATTACCGTGGATGAGACGACCGATATAAAGAAAAACAGTATTGTGAATGTAATAGCTCGCGTTTTATCTAGCGAGAACACAGCATCTCGATATTTGTTAGCTTGCAAACGTGTTCAACAATGTACCGCGAAAAATATTCAAAAAGTGATAATGAACGCTTTGAAAAAATTTAAAATTGCCCAAGATCAAGTTGTGATGATTGTGACAGATAGTGCAGCAACGATGTTAAGTGTTGGGCGATCCTTAAAACATATATTTCCTAACTTAATACATATAACCTGCGTGTTGCATGCTTTGCATTTAGTTGGTGAAGTTGTTCGACAACATTACGGAAACGTTGATCGGATGATTGGAAGTACTAAAGCAGTGTTTCGTAAATCTCCTAAACGTTTAAAAGAATTTCGTAAATTTTGTTCTGGTATTCCAGAACCTCCTGAACCAATTTTAACGCGATGGGGTGCTTGCCTAACAGTAGCTTCTTACTATTTGATCCATTTTCAACAAATTCAATCAGTTATAATGCGATTTAATCGGAATGAATCCCAAGCAATTAGAGAAAGTCAAAGAGAATTTCAAATTCCTCAACTTTTAGAAGATTTAACAACAATATGTACCAATTATACAGTATTACTAGATGCCATCAGAAAACTACAATGTACTGAATTGTCATTGCATGAATCATTAGACATAGTGGAGAGTGTAAAAAATAAATTACACACATTAAATGATACGCCAAGATTATGCGTTAGTCAAAAGTTGGCAGATGTTTTAAGGAAAAATCCCGATTTTAATACTTTAGAGGCCGTTTATAATAAGTGTAAGAATAGTGAACTTTTAAGTGATTTTGAAAAACAGTTTCTACATGCAAATGTAACTTCCTTAGATGTGGAGAGATCGTTTTCTATGTATAAGAATATTTTTTCTTGTCGACGCACAAGGTTTAAAGAAGTAACTGTGGAAACATATGAAATGATGCAAGTTTACAGTAGTTCACATCCTGATGCCTCTAATTTGTTGAATAATTAGCAAGTACGTTTATTTATGAATTTTTCGTATTCTTATATTAACCCGTAATACCGACGCCTATGCGAGTCCGCAAGTTTTGGTTACTCTATTAATTACTTCTAATGGAACAACATCACTTCATAATTCTAGAAAGTATACTTGTATACACTTGTATGCAATGAGGTTGTAAAATATGCCTCCTCCCATACTAACTTTTGAATAGCGGAAACGTTTTCAAGAATAATAGACCGATTTTTATTTTAACTGGTGAAAACAAAGGTAAATAATAACGAAAATAAAGCCTGCAAATATGAAAAACGCAAGATTAAATAACAATGAACAATAAAAATAATTTGGACCTTTAGAATTGAGATTTGACAGCTGTTGTAATTACGTTGCTTAGCAACGAACTCTTTAGATGAAGCTGGTGTCATAGCAAACAATTTGACGCATTTCCCTAGTCAACTTTGTTCAAAATTAAAAACAGGTTACCACAGCCTTTATTGCTGCATATCGTGATATTTCTTAAGGTAAAGTATCTATAACATATGTGGACTCATTGGGCAGAATTTTTCTATACAGGCTGATTCATTTTCGACCCTCACTATAGGGATCCCCCTTATTATTGAAGATTGAAGAGGGTAGGTGGCAAAGTTGCTAAATTTTGTATTTGTTATGAACCCGAAAAGAAAATGAATCTATAACAAATTACGTTCGAGATTTAAATAGAAATCAGAAAAAGCTCAGTTTCTTCTTTTACCTCTAACGCCTCTATGTGGCCTTAGAGAGAAAAACTAAAAACAATTTTAACAAACAAAAAATTCGATTTTGTCAGTTATTGTTGTTTATTTACCTAAAAAACACGAATTCTAAAGAAATTCCATACATATTGTTACTTTACTACTAAAATAGTATATTTCTCCCAAGTTCTTCTAGAAGGGATATGTTGCGCTACATTCTCTACAGCCGAAGAATTCTACGTATACATATAAATCATTTTTTCCAGTGACACTTTCGCCCTCCTCCTGAAGTCAAAATTTGAAACTGAGCGGATTATCTTATTCGTACAGTGTGTACTTACTGAAGAAATGATCAAATAAATTTATCTTTAGAATAAATATACACTTGTTGAAGTCCGTGCCTGTTACACAAGTGAATTTAGAATTTTTGGTTGCAGAAAATGTAATATTTAAGCAGTATATAAATGATAAATACGTTATATTATGAGTTGTCAGGGCTTTATTTGCCTTTGAAATTATATAATTATTGCAACTAATTTTCTATATTGCTATTTCTAGTCTTAATATGTATACACCTATATTGCACAGAATTTGGGCACCCTTGGATTTTAGATTTTTATACACAAAGAATGTATTTAGGAAATACATTCCAGCATTATTGAATAGTATGCTAATAATTAGTAAGATTCACTTAAATTCATTAAATAAAGTCGGTCTACTTACTTCTTTTATCTATATGAGAGGTAATACCGTCATAAAAGCGCAGATAATAGCGACAACAAAGAGCGTATTTCTTGAAATTCCAGGTAAAATGTAACAGTTGGAAATTTTATTATGAATCATGAAGCAATAAGTCATTTGGAGTAATATTTTTAAATTATGGTCAGTTATCGTTCCATGTTAGTAGTGAGAACATCTTTTAACGAATAGTGTTTATCATTTCGTTTAAAATTTTAAAACATGCCGAAAAGGAAAGAAATTAGTGTTGAAACGCGTGTTCTGATAGTAGCGCAACATAACTTAGGCATAAGCAATCGTCAAATTGCTAGAAAATTATATTTAAATCCATCTACTGTTGATTATAACATCAAAAAATACAATGAAAGTGGCAGTTTTTTAAATAAAGTACGAAGTGGTCGACCAAGGGCGATAACATTAGCTCAAGATATTGCAATCGAGATGTCCAGCAAGCGAAATAGAAGAAAAACAGCTCCGGAAACCGCCACAGTAATCAATATTGTACTTCCGAAGCCGATTAGCGTGTGCACGGTTGAACGCCTTCTGCAAAAAGCCGGCCTTCACGGACGAATTGCGATGCAAAAGCCCTTGCTTCGCCAAATTAATAAGAAAAAGAGGTTACAGTGGGCACGTGAATATCGAAATTGGAGGGTAGAAGATTGGAATAAGGTATTGTGGCCCGACGAATCCAAATTCAAGATTTTAAGTTCACGGAAACAAATGTTTGTAAGAAGATCTGTAGGTGAACATGCACTAAAGCAATGCACTGTCTCTACCGTCAAACACACCGGTGGTTCGGTAATGATTTGGGGTTATTTTGCTGGTACATCCGCGGGTGATCTCGTAAAAAACAACCGTGCTCATTGAGTTCAGGGTGGGGGAAGCATCCACAAGCACAGACATGTTCAAACCTGCCGTGGCGCGCTCGCTGTTTGCCGATAGTAGCACCAGTCCGGTTATTTAATTGCCACACCTCGTATTATCGTACTTGCTTCAAACTATTGGTATGCGCGGATTTCAATACATTAGCAGAAATTAAATTAAAAGCAAACATTAAAAGTCTATAAGTTACAAAACAACATTAAAAGAACTTGAAAACAATTTGAAAATAAAGAGAACACGACATTACACATCCGAAGAGAAGCTGAGGGATTAGCTCTAAATAGGTTTATCAAAATTTTTACGTAAATACTTGAAAATAAAAAGGGGATATAATTTTCTCAAATCCATATTTTTATTCTAATACATACATATGTATATGGTGTTTCAAACTTGGCAACGATTTCGATCGCTATCTTGTAAAATTTAACGAATACTCCTAGAAATGTTTAATTGAATCAAATTTTAGTCCCCACTTTAGCACGTTAGGTGATTAAGATATCGAGCGTTAAGAAACTTCGGCATTTCGCAAAAATCTCAAATTGTCTCAGCAACTATGCTAGTATAGGGAATGTTTAAGAAGGTTAACATGAATTGGCGAAAGACATCCAATAACCCAGTCATATATAGAGTGTTACATTTAAAACAGTTAACTTGTGTGATGCGTAGGACTTTTCTTCGCATATTTACCTATTACTTAGAAAACTTCCCTCTAAATTGCTCATGGAGAGAATTAGCCTCCGCCTTCCGACTGTTGATGATACTAATTCCGTTCAAATAGTTAGTCGGTCATTAAGTTCTATCACAGATTCTTTTTTAATTCAAATGCATATCATGCGATTGATAAAAACAAACGACTAATTCAGGTTATGTTATTTATTCTGAGTCGTTTGACGTTAAGGTTGTTGCGAACGAGTAATAAATAAACATGGAATGAAACCAAAGAGAAGACTGAAAAACTTTGAAACTACGAAAAGATTTGTTTATCGTACCATTGAAAGATACAATGAAACTGGCAGTGTCGATGACAAGAAAAGATCTGGCCCTCCTCGGTCAGTTCGCACTCCGGCTGTTATTACAACTGTCAAGGCACGCCCCAGACAAAATCCTGTCCAAAAATAAAAAAACCATTGTCGTTGTAGATGGGTGTGACTAAAAGCACAATCAAAATATCCTGAATGAAGACCTTAAGCTTCAAAGATGACGAGTCTTATTAAAGCGGTACGCTAACAACGACCACCGCCGTATCCTATTTTTCGACGAGAAAACCTTCACTGTTGAAGAACAATTTAATCGGCAAAATGATTGAGTGCATGCCTCCAATAATGATGAAGCAGGTGTGGTTGCTCCCCGTGTTCAAAGGGGTCATCATCCATCCTCAGTAATGGTTTGGTTAGGGGTATCTTATTTCGAACCAACCGAAGTTAATTTCTGTGAGAAATGAGTGAAAACCAGTACCCAAGTCTATCAAGACACGGTCCTGGAAAAGATAGTAAAACTTCTAAGCCGGAACTTATTCAAAAACCAGGATTGGGTCTTCCAGCAGCACTCTGCGCCTGCTCACAAAGCCAAAAGCACTCAGTATTGGATACAGGCGAATAACATCGACTTTATCAGGCATGAAGATTGGCCATCTTCTAGTCCCGATCTTAATCCTCTGGATTATAAAATCCGGCAAGCTTTGGAGGAAAAAGTCTGCGCTAAACGCCACAGAAATTTGGAATCGTTAAAAGCATCTGTTAAGAAGGCAGTGGCGGAACTAGACATGGAAATGGTGGGTAATGCGATCGATGACTGGCCTCGCAGATTAAGCGCCTGTATTACGAAACGAGGGGATCGTTTTGAATAAATTTTAGATATGTAATTGAGAACACTATATTGCTCTATTTAATCAATAAAAGATTCTTATTTTCTTTTCTGTTTTATCTAATATAATGATAAAAGTTGTGACAGAACTTAGTGAGCGACTAAATACTTGTAATTAAATATAAGCATTTATTTAATTTATCCATAAATTGTGGGAGAAATTGTAGATGACTGTTATAGATTCATCAATTAGAATACCTTTTACCTTCGCGTTATTGGCCCAGCTTTAATATTGTGAACAAAACAAATAAATTTGTTGGATGCATACGTAACACATTGACATAACTAATATTGACACACCATAAAGTTATTTTCAACTTTGATTACAATAGGTATTAGCAATTTTATTATTTGATGATTTCAAATCAAGCAATAACACAAGTTATTTCCAAATACAAAATTAAACCCATCAAATTAATTGACCGCTAATTGAACAAGCAAATGAATTTTAGTCTCTTTATGAAGTGAATTAATTTGTATTGGAATCGTACGCAAAATACATACAAAACATATGTATGTATGTACATATGTCTGGATGGTATGCATTCCATCAATTTAATCGTACTCATGTATTAATGTATTTGAAAAACTCATTTATCTAATAGAAATAACCCAAAAGGATTACCACAAAATACTTTGATCATGAATAGTATGTTATAAGAATACCGTAGATTATTCATTAGAACTATTACAGTTATTTCCGTATAACATGTCTAAAAATACACTCTTATTATCGCCATTAAAATGTCGAAGAAGCGTCCTTGAACCTCCCGATGACCGTTGTCAACAAAGATGAATTATTATAGTGTTCTCATCTTCATGATGATGAACTCTCTCTATTGTTCTTCGGTATTCACATATGCGAGAGTATAAATATTTATATCGGTTTAGTATTATACAACTTCTACATGTTTATAAAATAAAATTTAACTATTGGCGATTAAATATAATGTGCTTAAAAAGATAAACGAGACTGAAACAATAACGTCAAACCCTCCGATATTTCAATGTCCGAAACATACAAACTGGAAACAACTAAACTGGAATTGCAACCGATAACAAACTTAAACATATAAAATACGTTTTACTGTTCTGTAAAATCCTCGTTTGTTTCTGATCCATTACAAAGCCAATACGATATAGCTTAATCTACATTCCGATTTTTATTCCCTAAAATTGGGCGATATGGCCGAATGTAAAGTTCAGGACGCACACCTAAAAGCACAAAAAATGTGTGTAAAACGGTTACGGTGCTTTTATGTATTGCCCGAGAATAAACACCAGCATATGGTGAATTATACGAGTTTCGGGATTGTTCGTAGCTAGTATTTGTGGCAAAGAGTAGGTAATCTCATTCTGCTTATAACCGATATTCGAACTGCCCAGTTTTGTTTATTATTTCGGGGAATAATGCAAATTAATCATTTTATGTTAACTGTTAATACCTCTTTGTAATTCTGATTTTATCTGTTCAGCCTAAATCTGCACTTTTGATATTTGTTGACGTGAAAAATCCCATCAAAATACTAGAGTATGAGTGGAAAAATAGTAGTTACCCAACACAACAACTGATTTCAACAATTCAATGTACAGGGTGGGCAAATTTGGATACTTTTATAATGTAACTCAACAACTATTAGCTATAGAAAAAAAAATGAATAATACATTCTCGATGTCCTTTTTCAAAATAAATTCATTGAACAAAGAGAAATTAGCTATCGTCTTTTGTCTTTGAGTTATGAACAAAACTTGGATTTTGTAGGTTTACGATGCATGTCGGTATCTCATTTATTTGTGATGTTAATAACTGTAATTTTGACATTTTTGAGGCAATTTTTTGAATAGAATGCGGTGGCATAGACAAATTTTCAATAAGTTAATAAAATTCCGAATTATGACATAAATTTTTTATAATATAAATCATAAATTGCGTTGGAATATTTAATTAGACCTATTTCTCCTGTTTTCAAAAATATATAAGAATATAAATGTATATTATATAATTGAACATTTTTCTCCTTTTATTTAGTAGGTCTGTATCAATGAAGCTATTGTTGTGTGGCTTTTGACACTAAATGTTCGCAGTTCCGTTTCAAATACCTGCATCTACCAAGTGTATCCTTTCCCATGGACACAAACAGACAGTAACTAACATATGTTGAAATCGTACTAAAATGTTCACATGTATCCTTTTTTTACTAAAAGTTAGAATGAAACATATTTATTTACTTATTTGGACACGAACTAAATGGAATGTAAAAAAAAATAAAAATAATACATTGTAATGTTATAATTTTACAACTTCGAACGTAGCTGTCATTAACGACACGTATAGTGTGTTCAGGATATCCACTCGTTCAACGTCAAAATCCGTCTGGCGGGCATTAGCTCTTTTTCGGTAGCTACTACTCCTTTTATAACCCCCTATCGTTGGAGCGCGGATGCTAGGGAATTATAGTAAGTCCAGTCAACGTCGAACATAGGGGAACGGATAAGTCACTTGTCTTCTGTTGATTTTCTTCACATTGTAAATCTTGAAATTTAATGGGATACTTTCCTACGACAAGTGACAGTATAAATTCGGAAATATCTCTAGCATAATTTCGAAAATGAAATATCGTACGTAATGCAATCGTCTTGTACGTCAGTAAATTTTATTATTATACGGTTGTTAGTGATGTTATATGTGATAAAGTAGCATAGATTGAGTGTTCCTGTTGTGTCATTGCATGGAACGCATTACGCTACTTTTAAGAATAAGTATATTCCTTGGAAGTTCTTTATCAAATTATATTTCGAAAGTAATATTATCCAAATTTGCTATTTAAACAATCGCTATCGCGATTAAAATACAGCAGTAGAGGGACGCTGATTAATTTCTCACTTTGAGTGAAGATTTTCATCCAGGTAACACATGTTTGACTGTGTTCTAAGTGTTTAAATCGTGCCATAAATACGAAGTAGAAGTCGAAACTGGTGATTGAAGAATAGACAGGTTTCCAGTAGGTAACATGTAAACATAGAGTTTATCTGGGATCGTCATAATTCCAAGTTAGTTTTCATTTTTCCAGTTTTAATACTCGTTAAATTTCATTAATTGATATCTAGATTCATTTAAATTGCCCAAAATGTCTGTTTAGAACACTCCCGAACCTTCAGACCATATAATTAATTAACTAGTTAATAACACCAGTAAATGTTTATTTCATAATTTCCCATGCTTAAAATATTACAATATATGTCCATATCCACAACTCACAACGTGGTGAGTCCCATGTAGATTTGTCCACACATATTTGTAATATTTTTAATTCTCCTAATGTTTAAATTTAATATTGTGACTATTAGGTTACCTGAAGAAGTGGATTTTCCCGAAACCGGTGCCAAATGTAGATTAAAAAACTGATTTAGAAACTGCATTTTATTCTAAACTTAAATAATGATTTACTTTATTTTGAATAGGCTTTTATTATTTAGTGAAAAGGGACTTAGGATAAGTATTTGTTTAGAAAAAAATATAAACACAAAATCGTTGTATTCCCAAAATTTCCGCTCCTAGTTCTTTGAAATGTACTCCCATTACTGAACAACTGTATTAACATATTAACCTATATTTTTAGCTAAATGTAAAATGGTCGAGCGCTACGTTATAACAACGAAAAAAATTGAGATTAAGCATATCGCAGTTTTGTATAAATTTTTTAGTCATCACTTCAAACAGACATTTTTTGTGTGAGAACATGCTTTTAAGGCAGCGGGACGTATTTAATTATTCAAAATTATACAGAATGAAAGTGGAAAGCATATACGAGTATACATGAGTTTACTCTAATGCAGGTAAAATTTGCGCTGATAAAAAAGCGGGAAAACATAATTGATGTATCTTTTTTACCGCGCTCGCCCTGAAAACACAGTCAACGGTTACTTAAACAAAGACTTTCAGTTAAATTTTACCCCAAGCAACCTTTACGCATTATTATATGACACCCCTCTGGCATGACCGGCCTATTAAAAAGAGTACTTATTTGTTACACAACTGCTAACCCTAAATCAGTAAAAAACGAGGTTATTGTGGTCTAGTGCATTTTGTTGAAAAGAATACCTAACATCTTGTTAATGTTTTCAAAAGTGTGCGACAATATTATAATAATATGTAAGAATATGATATTGCTAATTAATAACTTTGTGATTTTCTATATTTATACCCATCTATTTCAGAAAAATTAAAAATCGTTAATTTTTATTTAAAATTTTAATTAAATAAACACAACTAGGCACTCTATTTCGTCGATCCCCAGATTAGCTGCTTTACACTACACCAATGGTGTCAATATTTTTAAAATGTCTATGTTTTTAAATAAGATAAACTAAACTAAAAAAAAGTTCATTCTAGTTTTTCTTAATAAAATATTCTTAATATTCGATGATGTTGATTATCAGAAATGAAGTCCAAGTAGTAAAATGAAACACGATCAAATCTTATAAATTTGTATTTAGATTTTAAACATTTCACATTCGATACGTTTAAATATTTGCCGTGATAGGAAACAGAGGTAGATATTTTAAAGTGATTGCAACATACAATCACCTTAAAACCGATTAATATAAAAAAATTGACAGATATTTACTGTATATTATTTGGCGTCGTGGCTAATGCCGTCACCGAATATAAATGTATACTACATGACATGGAAATTGCAACACTAAGAGGGGGTGCGAATTTTTTGCTAAAACTTGGCAGAAATGTATAACTATTCAAAGGTTATAATTGATTATAATTTCAAAGAAAAAAAATGTGTTGGGCCCCTTATTAATTTCACACTCCCTCTCCGTTCGTGGCATTGATTCTAGTAGGTGGTCGATGTCCTCTTGGGTTATGCTGTCCCAAGCAACCTGAAATTCATGCCTGAGAGCATCCAGTGTTTGTGGAAGATTCGCTAAGTTCCTCAGTTTTCTTCCCATAATGTCCCACACGTGTTCGATTGGCGAAAGGTCGGAGATCTGGGTGGCTATGGCAAGACACTGACATTTAGTTTAGAGAAGTTCTCTTTACGTGAGGACTGGCATTATCCTGCTGGAAAAGTGGATCTTCGAGCTGCTGAAGATATGGAGGAATACGGGGTTCCATCACCTCATCAACGCAACGCTGGGCGTTCATGGTTTCACGGATGAATACCAATTGAGACCTACTATATGCTATAGCACCCCATTACATAACTCCCACGACTCGGTGCACACGACTTTCAACAGAAAATTGAATATCGCGACGTTCCCCACCCCGTTCCCCATCTTCGTTTGACCCTCATGCAGTCATCATGCATCAAGATGATCACTGAACACCACCCTATGCCACTTCATGTTTGAGTGCATTCGTAACCTACACCACTCCAAACGTTGCTGTTGACTTTGCTGGGTCTCCCTAGTCTATGACTGATAACAGCGCATGGTGGTGGATTGGTTCCGGTTAAGGCGATTTGCAATTTTCCAGAACGAAAAACCACCTTCACTCAACTGGCGATAATTTCCACGTTACCGCACTCTAGACATAATGGAACCCTCAAAACATGAAGTGTAAGGTATGCCATGACCACTTGATTTGCTGCAACAAAATTATAATCAATTAATAATTGATTATAATTTTCCCGTCAAAGGTAATACCTTTGAACAGTTATACGTTTCTGCCAAGTTTGGTCAAAAAATTCGCACCCCTTCTTGGTGTTGTAATTTCCGTATCATGTAGAATATTTGTTTGTGTTTGTTCATATAATAGAAGTAAAATGGTTTATATAATCTGTTTGTTAGAAAAATATTTGCTTCACATTAAATAAAGGATAATGTCCATCAAGTGAACGAATTGCCGATATTCAGGACATCTAACCTTTAAATTCATCTGCAGACCATGGTGTAACTCGCGCTGAACGTCACCAAAAGTTTTGACAGTTTTGACAATGAAATGACGTTTAACATATGTTAAATATTATAATTACATGTTATTCTGACATGTGTAGTAGATGTTGGCAAGCTGCTCAAGTGCAGTGTTTCCAATAAAAGGATGCTATTATACTACCAAGCACATCACCTGTGGTTGATTCATTTAATTAACATGTGATTCAAGTTATCACATTAGATTATCGTTATTTTATTTTTATGTAAGTGTAGTACAAGCATGAATACTTCTTGTACTCTACCCTTCTGCAGTTCTTATGTCAGTTTTGGTACGTATGTATGTGAGAAAGAGATAATAAATTGCTGCAACAATTTTTGAAAATATTTAAAACAAAATGTGGTTATGCAATACACATCACGAATTAGAGTTATATACAGTGAGTGCCTAAAGTGTTCCCCCCGTGCTAACTTTTGAACGACAGAAGCTAGCGTTTTCAGAAAAAATAGGTGGATTTCTATTTTTTGTAAACTAACTCTTGCCGTTATCAGCATTTCAACTGTATTTCCGGTTTCACCGGAAATGACGTAAACTTTCTTATCTTAAATAGAACACCTTCTATATTTTTATGTTTTTGGGAAGGTAATCGAAAGACGAATCTAACTATACCACATATGTATGAGGACATGTTGATAACTAATGCCTCCATGGCCATAACTTTTATAATGATGGGTCAGACAGTGTCAAAAGTGGTTTTCCATATACCTTAACTCTTGATACATAACTTTCCATAGTGGAAATTCTTAGCAATATCGCGTTTGCGCATGACAGTTCCAAAAATGGTGACCGGTATGGAGGTCCGGTTAAAGCGAGCTGTCATCGAATTTCTTACTGCGGAGGGTGTAGCGCCCATTGACATCCATGGAGTACAGACAACCGAAAAAATTCAAAGCAGTTCCATCTGCCGGGAAAGTCATGATTACTGTTTTCTGGGATTACGTTGGCATAGTTTATATTGAATTTTTGGAACGTGGCTGTACTGTCAACTCCGAAGGATATGCTAACACCCTAACAAATCTGAAGCCACCGCTGCGTAGGGTTCGTTCAGACAAAGTGCCAATTCTGCATCATGACAACGCTCAGCCTCACATAGAGAACGCGTATAGCACTGGAGAAGCTTAGGTTTCATGACGTTTTACCTCATCCACCTTATACCCCAAATCTTGCGCCTTGTGACTTTTTCCTCTTCCCGAAGCTTAAGGAACATCTCAAGGGCAAGCGTTTCTCTTCGGATGCAGAGGTGATAACGGAGCTGCGGAAATGGTGCTTTGTGAAGACTTCAGACTTTTTCCGTGACGGATTTGCGCAACTCGAAGTATGTTGGCGTAAATGTATTGGTGTTAATGGCGATTATGTGGAAAAGTGATTATATCAGTGGGTAGAGGACAGTTTATACTACCATTTCACACTTATATGTAAACAGTATATCTAATTACTAATAAAGTTATAGCCATGGAGGCATTAGTTTTCAATACGCCCTCGTATGTTATACTTTAACTTAAGAAATATGCAGCAATAAAGGTTCCTGTAATCTGTTTTTGTTGTTACGCAAAGTTGGCTAGGAAAGAGCGCCAAATTGTTTCTTGTGACGCCAAACTGATCTAAAGAGCTCGTTGCTAAGCAAACTAATCATAACAATTGCCAAACTGTCAAATATCACCTTCAAAAGCGTAAATTATTCTTGTTATTCGTCGTACTTTCGTTTTTTGTGCTCGTTATCATTTTAACTTGTTCTGTCAATTGTTATTTCTTTACTTTATCGCATAGCCAATATGTATGTTTTTCGGTTTTGCATGGTTACCCAGCAATTTTGCATGGTTCCTGCCGAAACCATCATAAAAGTAACAACACAAAAAACCCAAAAAATAGACATATTGCCTATTCAAAATTAACACATTTAAACAAACTTACTATAATTAATTAATTGCAATAAAGTTCGATAAAGTAATAATAACAACAATTAACAGAACAAGGTAAAATGAGAGAAAATAATAACGAGAACAAAGAATAGAGATTTAATAGTTTGGCAGTTGTTATGATTACGTTATTTAGTAACGATCTCTTCAGATCAGTGTGGCGTCACAAGAAACAATGTGGTGGTCTTTCCTAGCCAACTTTACGTAACAACAAAAACAGATTACCAGAACCTTTATTGCTGCATATCGTCATATTTCTTAAATTAAAGTATAACATATGCGGTATCGTTGGATTCCCCTTTCGATGGCCTTGCCAAAAACGTAAAAATATACAGAGTATTCTATTTAAAAAAGAAAGATGACGTCAGTTCCGGTGAAATTGGAAATACAATTGAAATGCTGATAACGGCAAAAGTTATTTTACAAAAAATATAAATCGACCTATTTTTTTTTTTAAACGCTAGCTTCTGTCGTTTAAAAGCATGGGGGGGGACACTTTAGGCCTTCACTGTATAATTTTTTATGTACATTTATTTATTAAATGTTAAACTCCGTTCTTCAAATAAGTAGAGTAATCAACATAAGGATTGTAAGTATGGTGTATAAATACTTGACTGAAGTAAGTCAAATATTAAAAGCAAGTAAATAGCCGTTGGTAACGATAAAATATTTATTTTATTCTCCAAGAATTTAAAACCTGCCGTTTACTAAGTTGAAGTAAGGTTTACTTAATGCAAGAAGGTGTGTAGGTATTATGTATGTGTTTGTGTTAAGCATATACGTGTATAAACGAGATGAAAAGAAAACAATTTTATCAATTTACTTTTATTCGAATCAAAACAAACGATATTTAGATCTGCTTACATTTTTTCAAAATTTCTTGTAATCCTATATACACAAACCGACTAATCTTTCATTTCGGATACAATTCCAGTTTTTGTTAATATATTAACTATTTAAGTATTAATTGTTGAGTTTTAGGTCTTCATTGGAAGAGAAAAAGAAACCTTTTTTCTGTTTCTTTTTCTTATATTTACTTAATTGCAAGTGTTTTGTTGTTAGTTTTAACTTTTTCAAGCATTGTAATTATTTAGTATTTAATTTTTTTAACTTTAAGGCTCGCGCATTTACGCTGTACCTCTCTACCCGATAGTCTGTGTGTCGTATACATCCTGTGTTTAATTAGAAAAACATATTTTTTAAAACAACCTACGTGATATGATCCTTAGGACATGACCACATTAACCTTAAAATTAACAAAAAAAATTAGTGTTAAAAAAAATTAAATACTAAAGAAAAAACAAAATGAGAGTTAAGTGGATCGGTATACCAGCGGTAGGCGAAATACCAGGAACTTCACCGCAGCTGCAACAAACTGCTGATCTACGCATAGTTTACTTTGTGAACTAAAACTGTTACATTATCATTCTATTGTTAACCGACAAAGTGAAAACACGTAATTATTTTAGTTCTCTCGGAATAAAATATTACAGTCGTCAACAAGGTGTTTCCTTTTGTGTTCAGTTTCTTTTTAAAAACTATCTGCCCCTACGAGCAGACGAAATTGGCGCAGTCAGTAGGATGAATTGCAACTTCTAAAATCGGAAGTTGTTGTAGGAAAAACTACTTCAAATTCAAAAAGAAGATAGAAAAAAAAAGAACAAAACCTCTGCTTGGTTAGGACACCGAGGGACAAAAGTGTTAGAGAAAGTTTGGACGGGCTACGGAGCTTTCGAGCAAAGCTGGCCGCCTTACTCGCTGAATCTAACCCTTTGAGAAGACATCTTGCCAACCTGACGCATGTAAGTACCTTTGTAAATTTAGCAATACGAATCGCCCGGACTATAGTAGTCATTTTTCCTTTTCGGAAACGATTCCTTTTGAATCCCACACCTTTTAATTGGTGAAACAAAAGAACCAAACGAAACGAAAGAAACAAAACGAAACTGGAGAACCTAATACAAACAATAAGCAAATTAAATCTATCAGAAACATCAGAATCAAGAATGACGGAAGTAAATTACCCATTATTTAAGATAGAACTAGACTCAATCCCAATATTCAATGGCGCGAGCAGCGATTTAAACCTATTTGTAAATGCATGTGACAGAATATGTAGAAAGTACGCGAACAACCATGACCTGAAAGACCTAATTTTTGCAACAATATTAGGGAAACTTAGAGACCGAGCTAGAACGTTAATTTGTTCGAGAAATGAATTAAATACGTGGAATTTAGTCAAAGACGCTATAAACTCCTATTTTGGCGACAAACGTGATTTAGGCCAATTGGCACAGGAATTTAACAATACAAAAATTCATTTTAAAGAAGATCCGATAAGTTTCGGACATAGAATTCAAGATATATTGTCAAAATTAATGACGAAACTAGGGCAAACCGCGGACGTAAACTATAAAGCGCAGAGAGCAGAGATTTTCGCACAAACCGCGTTAGAGATATTTTTACTAAATCTACCAGAGGATTTACAAGTACATGTAAAACCACTGCGACCCAATACTCTCGAATTAGCGATGGGCTATTGCCAGGACGCAATCAATTTTAAACAATGCTCGAACGCAATAAAAAATGTTAAGCCACCCAACATATTTGCGCAACAAGTACATAGGAAACAAAATGAGAACTTTAGACCGAATAATGAACAAAACCGAAATCCGCAACCTGTTAGTAGTAGTCAGAATCCATTCTTTAAAAATTTCTCCCAGTCTGCTCAAGTAAGAATCCCCCATTTTAACCAATTCCCACGACTCGGGAACAATACTCCCATTCGACCAAATTTTCCAACACCGAAATACAACTTTGGAAACAGCCAACTAAACAGGACATCCCAAGGTAATTGGCAATCAAACCAAAATGTGACACCGAAAGCAACACCGATGTCAGGAGTAAGCACGGCGGTCGCAAAAACAATCAACGCTAGACCCTATATGATGACCCAAGAGTATCTCGAAGAGGAAATTCCAGAGGAAACATCCGGAGAGAATACCCCAGTCTATAACGAAACAGATGGAAGATGGTACATACCACTAGACGTTTCACCAACCCAAGAAGCAAACGAGGAAGAAAATATGGAAGAAGAAAATTTTACGATACCTGCCTCGTCGGAGAACTTAACCGAATAACACGCAATGAACTCCCGTTTATTGAAATTAAAAATCCCCCTTTAAAACTATTAATCGACACCGGTAGTAGTATCTCGATGATAGACCCAGACATTGTAAAACAATTCTATCCAAACAAAATTTATCATGAAGACACAGAAGTGAAAACTGCTAAAGGTACGTTAATTTTAAATAAAATTGCGTTAATCCCGTGTTTCAATGAATTAAAATGCATAGGGAATATAAAAATGCTTATGTACAAATTTCACAATTTTTATAATGGAATAATTGGCTTAAACGATCTTAGATCCATGAAATTTAATTTAGACCTAATAAAAGGATTACTGGTTAGAGATAATTATAGTATACCAATAAAATTTAAAAAATCTGAGAGAATCGTAATACCTGGTAAAACAACAATTTTAAAGAAAGTATTAGTAAATTATGTACACGGAGATGTTTTAGTTAATGGCATAGGTACCGACGAGATTCGAATACCAAGTTGTATTGGGCGCGTACAAAATGGCGAAGCGATAGTTGAAATTCAAAATTTAAGCGAGTCAGAACAAATGCTCGATTTAAAAGCATTGTCGGTTACCCCATTAGAAAATTTTTACGTCTATCAATATCAAATTCAAGAACAAGAATCGATGAGAAAATTAAACAGTATGTTACGGGTAGATCATTTAAATAATTACGAGCGAACAGAAATCCTTCAGGTTTGTAAAAAATACTTGGATATATTCAAAAAACCGGATGAGAAACTAACATGTAATAGTAATGTTACTCATGAAATTAAAACGAACTGCGAACCAATATTTAAAAGAGCACGACGGTTTCCTTTCACGATTAAAAACGAAATCAGAAATCACATAGAACAATTATTAAGCGACAACATTATTACACCAAGCGCAAGTCCATGGGGCTCACCCGTAAATTTAGTAGAAAAGAAAATGGACGCTAGCGGTAAACGAAAAACAAGATTAGTCGTTGACTATAGGGCGTTGAACGAAAAAACGGTTGATGATCGATACCCAATTCCGAACATCGAGGATATTTTAGACAAACTAGGGCGTTGCCAATACTTCACAACACTTGACCTTGCATCAGGCTACCACCAAATATTGATGCACCCCGAATCAGTAGCAAAAACGGCATTTAATACAGAGGATGGACATTTTGAATTCTTAAGATTACCCTTCGGCTTAAAGAACGCACCGGCAACCTTTCAAAGGGTAATGAACGATGTATTAAGAGAAGTATTACACAAATTTTGCCTAGTGTATTTAGATGATATCATTATATTCTCCCCATCTTTGGAGGAACATATTAAGCACGTTAAATTAGTATTTCAAAAATTAAGAGAGTCAAACTTAAAACTACAGATAGATAAATGCGAATTCTTGAGGAAAGAGACGGAATACTTAGGGCATATAGTCACGCCACAAGGTATTAGACCAAATCCCAAAAAAATAGAAGCAATACGCAACTTTCCAATCCCGAAAACTCAAAAAGAGATAAAATCGTTTTTAGGGCTTTTAGGCTTTTATAGAAAATTTATATGTAACTTTGCGAAAATAACGAAACCCTTAACGAAATATCTAAAGAAAAATGAAATAGTCAAGCATATCCCCGAATTTGTAGAAGCGTTCAATAAATGTACAACCCTATTGTGTAATGACCCGATTTTAAAATACCCGGACTTTAACAAACAGTTTGAATTATTAACAGACGCTTCTCAGTTTGCTGTTGGAGCCATACTATCGCAGGACAGTCACCCTATTGCGTATGCATCGCGAACTTTAAATTCGGCAGAAATAAACTATTCAACAATTGAACGCGAAATGCTAGCCATAGTATGGGCATGCAAACATTTTCGTCCATACTTATATGGAAAGAAATTTATAATTAAGACGGACCATAAACCACTACAGTGGTTATTTTCGATAAAAGACCCGAATTCACGTCTGACAAGGTGGAGGCTAAAACTAAGCGAATTTGATTACGAAATTCAATACAAAAAGGGTAAACTAAACCAAGCCGACCCACTTTCGCGTATTAAAATCAAAATGACAGAAAATTATATTAACACAACCAATCAAACGGACACCGATGAAACGGAATCATTATTAGTAAATATAGGCGATGATTTCGATGAAATTGACAGTAACGAACTAGAAAATATGATTAGAGAATTAGAAGGAAATGCTCAAGATGTAGTAAATCAAACAGACGATAATAATACAATACACTCGAGTAGCGGAAATGTAGAAATAGTCATACCGTATTCTGAAAAACCAATAAATCTTGCCGATAGACAAATCATTTTAGATGCCTCACATAATGTAACGATACCAATATTTGTACATAGTAAAGTATTTGAGAAAGCCAGAGTGTGTGTAACTTTGCCACTAACTGCCCGACATGAAAGTATAGTAAACGCATTAAAGAAAGTTCTTTTACCAGATCGGAAAAATGTCATTTATTTTAAACATAAAAATATAGAACGCGACGTGATCCAAATCATACAAGAAAGTTTTATCAAATTAAAATTGGAAATCGCGAATAAATTTATAGAAGATGTGGAAAGCAAAGAAGACCAAGAAGAAAAAATGAAGTACTACCACGTAGGAAAGACATGCCACCGAGGTATCAATGAAGTTTATTCATCAATGAAGAAACGTTATTATTGGCCGAATATGGAAAAGAGTATCACCACCTACATCAATAACTGTGAAACTTGCCAAACAGCGAAGTACGACAGAGCACCACAGAGACAACCCTTATCCCATACATACACACCCAATCGTCCTTTTGAACAACTCCATATCGATCTATTGTTCATGAATAATATGATAATACTAACAATCATTGATCACTTTTCTAAATACGCACAAGCCTATTTGATTAGCGACAAGAACGCAAATACAATAATAGACGGCATAGTTAACTTTACAAGTCACCACGGCATACCGCGTAAAATAGTAGCAGACGCAGGAAAAGAATTTGACAACATCCTTTTAAAAGAGTTCTGTAGATTACATAAAGTAGAATTACATATAACGTCCGTAGGAAGTTCTCAATCCAATGGAATAGTAGAACGCTTTCATAGTACTTTGGCGGAATCAATTAGATGTCGACTAGTTGATAGTCAAGCAACATTCAGAAGTCATTTGTTAAACGCGATATTGAGCTACAATAATAGTATGCATTCAAGCACAAAATTCACCCCTTTTGAAGTAATAAACGGACATAGCGAGACGAACTTACCATTTGATTTAAATGAAGAAATAGTAACACAACAATTTGTAAAAGACAGAGCGGAACAAATTAAAAGTATAAATAAGGAAATTTACAGAAATTTAGAATCTAGTAAAGAAAAGATGTGCGCTAACGCTAATGAAAATGTAAATGAAATTACTGATATTGAAGTAGGACAGGATGTTCATATAAGACGGAAAAATAGAAATAAAGTAAAACCGAAATTTACCAAAGAACGAATCGCGCAGGTAAATAATAAAACCGTGATCACTAAGAAAGGCGCGAAATTTTCTAAAACAGCAATTAAAAAGAAACGCAAATTTACGACAGAAAATCTGTTACAGGATGAAGATAACCCTGGTAACGATACTGGCGGTGCAACTGGCGTTAAGCCAAGTACAAGTAAAACAAATTGAAAATTTTATATTACCACTTAAGTTAGGACCAGCTCGAGTTGTACAAAAAACACACGATTTTATTTATAAATTAGAAGCAGGAAAATTATACTCTATAGTAATTGATTTAGAACAACAAATCAGAAATGTACAACAGGTATATGAAAGTAAAACAAACTCACGCACAGGAATCTTTAAAATTGCCCGCATTAAACTACCAGTTGAAATAAAAAATCAATTCAACAGAAGTAGGGTAGTGGAAAATCTAATACACCAAACGATATTCGACATCGGACAAACAAAAGCAAAATTAACGAACATATTCCCTGAATTCACCCGTAGGAAGAGATCACCACTTGATTTCGTTGGAAATGTAGGAAATTACCTGTTTGGAATAATGGACAGCACGGAAAAGAAACGGATTGACGAAGCATTCAACATCTTACAAGAAAATCAGCAAAATATACAGAAACAGCTAGAATGGAACGTATCTATGTTAAAATCTATATCAGAAAGAATGGTTAAAACCTTTGAGAAGCTAAGCAATAATCAAGAAATCCTTCGCACTGAGGTGGATAAGTTAAAACTAGATTTAGAGGAGTTAAAATTTTATCAAATAATTGAGAATGTAAATAATTATATAGAAAATAGTAATAAAATATTGCAAAATGTACTACGAGAAATAGAAAATGCAGTAGTATTCTCTACCATGGGAAAAATGCACCCAGCCACGGTTTCAATTTACGAAATCAAGGAAATAATTCACCAATTAAAATCCTTGTATGAACCAGAACGATTATTACCTTTGAAATATCTCTTTAATTACTATATGTATCTAAATGTTTTAACTTTTGTACACACAAATGAAATATTATTTAAAATATCCATTCCAATATTATATAAATAAACTTTGACCTATACCGTATATTCCCTGTACCTTATCATAATCAAATTGTACCCATTCCAAAATCGTATTTGCTAATGAACGAAGGTACCACCATTTCAAGAGACAGTACCTGTTCCAAAATTGAAGAAACATATTTGTGTGCGGAACCCATGTTAACAAGTGCGGATATGTGCCTATTAAATCTGATGAAAAATAATCAAACATATTGTGACAAAGTTAATGTACGAATCAGTGAACCGATTGTACAACAAATAGGTCCAGGACAATTATTAGTATTTACACCATATACATTAAAAATATCATATGATTGTAGAGAGATAGGTATCTTAGAAATTAAGGATGCTGTTTTAATAGAAATAAGTTTAGATTGTGTTATAGAAATAAATAAAGATAAGTTTCAATACAAAAGAGAACTAATGAAAGGAAATATATTCAATCTGCCTAAATTAAACATTCAAGTATCAAATGTCACTAGCAAGGTAAACTATGTGAAACTAAATAAACTAAATTGGTCAGATATTTATAAATTAAAAGAAGATGTGAAAAATATAGAGAGAATAGAAAAAATTAAAACTTTGCCTGAAAACAATCATTTAAATTGGAACACGTATGTACTTATTATTGCCATTATAATTTCGATATGTTTTGTAATATATAGAAAAAGAACTAGTATTGTAAATAAACTTAAGAATAGGAACCAATCAAACGATGGGACATCGGACTCGGTTCCTCATCAATCGCCTTCGGAACCTTTCTAGGGATGGAGGAGTTAAGTGGATCGGTATACCAGCGGTAGGCGAAATACCAGGAACTTCACCGCAGCTGCAACAAACTGCTGATCTACGCATAGTTTACTTTGTGAACTAAAACTGTTACATTATCATTCTATTGTTAACCGACAAAGTGAAAACACGTAATTATTTTAGTTCTCTCGGAATAAAATATTACAGTCGTCAACAAGGTGTTTCCTTTTGTGTTCAGTTTCTTTTTAAAAACTATCTGCCCCTACGAGCAGACGAAATTTGAGTATGATAAGACCACGCTTGAAAAAGTTGGCAAAAGTATCAACGAAAAGTTGCAAAGACGTAAATATAAAAAAAAAAAACAAAAAAAAGGTTTTTCTTTGTTTTCTAGTTAAGACCTAAAACCCAACAAATAATACTCAAATAATTATACCCAAGTCAAGAAAAAGAAAAACAAAGTATTAATATATAACACATTGAACATGAAAACATATTGAAGATTCCTAGTTATGAATCGGTGGATCTAAAATGTAATATTTTCCGAGGAAAATAAATTTGAACCGGCCAGAAATGTTAAACTTCGGCTATACATACGGCGGTACATACGTCCCTTGGAAAAAAAAATTGAAGCAATTTTAAATGTAATACAAGTTTTGAAAGGTGCATGTCAGCAAATGCTTCAGTTATTTTGTTTTTTATTATTTATTATTGGTTTGTGCATGGAGCATATTTCATTTTATTTTTGTATATGTAGTTCAATGAATGTACACAGGATTTATGAGGGAGCAGCAGGCAGATCAAAGCAATGAAGATAAATCAATACGTTCAAGTTCGATTTTTAACCATTACGGAAATAATTAATGGTAGCTTTCGAGATTTTTGCACTTAACAATTTTAAAGTTAAGTTAATAGCACAATATTTATTACAGGTAGCAAGCAATAATTAAAGAATATTTTCGAAAACATCACCATCGTTTAGTTATTATTTTTACAATCAGCTGCCTAATTAAAAATGTAAGTCAGAATTGCTGTTTCGAAAATATTTCTTCTCGACCGTCTAAATGTACTCTCGAAGTATTTTTTCTTCTTCCCGAAACACCCTGCACATACGAGGTATGGCAATTAAATAACGGGACTGGTGCTGTTATCGGCAAACAGCGAGCACGCTACGGTAGGTTTGAACATGTTTGTGCTTGTAGATGCTTCCCCCACCATGAGCTCGAAGGGCACGGTTGTATGTCGCTCAGTCTCGCTGTAGCAATCGTCCGTTCAAGTCCTTACGCTAGCGTCGCGTCGGATACGCGTATTCTTGTCTACGTCCACTGGATTCCCGAAGGTCAGACAGTCAATCAACATTATTACGTCTAGGTTCTAACTAACCTTCGTGAACGAGTGAGAAGACGAAGACCCGATTTGTGGAAGAGCAAATCCTGGATGCTCCACCAAGACAATGCGCCAGCCTATTCCGCCTTGTCTGTGAAGGCGTTCTTTGCCAAATCCGGCATCACCGTGGTGGACCACCCACCCTGCTCGCCCGACCTGGCCCCCTGTGACTCCTTTTTATTTCCTAAGGTAAAATCGGAGCTTAAGGGGACAAGATTTGACCGTGTGGAAGCGGTGAAAGCGAAAGCGACGGAGGTTCTCAACAAGCCGACAGAAACGGACTTCCGGCACTGCTTTCGACAGTGGAAAATTCGTATGGTGCGTTGTAGGGATCGGCAAGGAAAGTACATTAAAGGAGATACACTTTGTAATGTAATTTGTGATCAATAAAATGTCTTGTAGCACCAGTCCGGTTATTTAATTGCCACACCTCGTATAATATGGTTTTAAATGTATTCTTTTTTTAAAAAATCGACTTTCGACTTCGAAACCGGTGTTTTCGAAACAGTGGAATCTCGGAGGATTTTGTAGTCCTAGCAATGACAAATAATAGCGGTTCAAACAATAGTACGAGGAATTATGGTAAAATAAGGTTCCCAAACCCCTACAGCAGCAATCAGACGTGTTAGGCGAAATTCAACAACATTGGCGTGTGCAGCAGCTCTCCCACTCTATATACGCACCACTCCTGTCTCGCTACGCCGCTCAGTCCGAGGTGGAACTCCCGATCGCCGCTACCGCCAGGTGCGAAATTCGCGCTGTGATACGTTTTTTAAACGCGAAAAGAGTCACCTATACACATTCATCGTCAATTAACCGCAAATAGTGTAGGAAATTCACTGGAGGTCGGACGGATATTCACGATGAAGAGCGAAGCGGAGGACCATCAGTTTCAGAGGAAATCGTTGAAAAGGTCGAGAGCATACTGCTTGAAGATCGGAGGGTCACCATTTGTCAACTCGCTCTTCGGATTCCTGAGATTTCCAACACCACAATTGACAAGATTTTGACTGGCGGCAGAATTTTACGACATGGGGATACAGAAGTTGGAGCAACATCTGCAAAAATGCTTGGATAGAAATGGCGGTTATGTCGAAAAGTAGCTTAAGTTTTTACCTTTTAATGTTAAGGAAATAAAGAATGCTGTCTATTTTTAAAAAATATGGAAATCTTACTTTACGATCATCCCTCGGGCATATTTTAGTGAACTCAAAATTACACTAATTGTAAATGCTTTCATTTCACTTAACTCGTTCTTATAACACTGATGGATGTAGAATACTGCTTAAAGGTTCTATAACGTAGCATGTACTTACAGGTCGCTGTACTTATGGGTTCGGCAAGTTGGTTGGTACATCCGCTCATAGATGTCACCAACAACGTTGAAGTAATTCTTATGCGCTGTCAAAAATGTTTGGAATATTTTAAAACTTTGTACAAGTAAGCAATGTTTAGCTTCAATATTTACAATTTAATGATTTGGACGTGTTTCTTTGATGGGATTAAGCACAATGTCGATATATCGTCTACCGGGTTGCTTTTGTGGTGTTCAGGGTACAATGTGGGAATGAAAAATAGGTAAGTACTATTTACAAAATTTTATTTACACGTGATAACTAAATGTTCCTTCAATAAAATAATTTCGGAAAATAACGAACTATATCAAATAATACAAAATTCTGCTTCAATCATATTCTGATTACATTAACTCAAAATAAAAGATAATTTCTCGGGAAAAATAAACATATAAAGATCGGGAAGTATAACGGTATGTATCTTAAGTTGTCTATCATAAATGTACAACGGAAATTGGCTTTACGGTCATCAATAAAATGAATTTCGGACTTGTATTTTAAAATAGGAAAATAATAGCACTTCAGCTTATCATAGTTAGCGTTAACCGACTTGCCCAGCCAGTCTCTCTAAATGCAGATCTCGAGGGTTTATATATCATATTTGACCATGACGTATTACTTTTTGTTGATGACGTGTAGTGTCCTTGTAAGTGATGCGTACCGGTAAAACATTACAGCATATCGTTACACAACTGCGATTGGTTTGCTTAATGAAAAATATATACGGCCATACAAAAATATCATACAGGATTTTCGAAAATGAACTAATAACGTAAAAGTTAAATTTATACAATAAAAATTGAATGAAATTGCAAGCTAATTTAAATATTTGTGAGAAAATGTTAATGTTCTAATTTTACACTCTTTCCTTTCAGCTTAAAAGTCTTTAAATTAGTGCGAACAGGGAACAGTTTGTCACAGTATAACTATAAGCGAAACACTTTTTAGATTTAATATAATTCTATTTGCATTTGCAATTCCGCCAAAGAGGAGTCCGTACAATAAGTAATTCAATAATTTATACTTTTCCATCTATTCTTCGAAGTTATCATTCTTAAGATTACCACTGCAATTTCGCTTCAAAGACAAACCTTTAGATATTTATTTTTCGCGTACGCTCTGTCAACAAGATGCAATAACCGACCCGAACGAACGTTAATGTTATTTTGGCGAAATATGAAGGTGTTCTTTGAAATCTCGCACGCGACTCGATTCCTTTGTCGTATATCACATAACGAAGAAGAACATAGGTAAACACAGCGTGAATGCCTTCTATTATTAATGGAATCTACTTCGCGCCGGCAACTATGTGGCGTTAAAGGGCATTTTAAAAATGTACGAACCGCGTGGATAAATTTTGTTTGGAATGCCGTGGCATAAACAAGCCATGGAATTCGAGATTCGAATATTTTCAATATTCGTATTTAGACGCTTACAATGAGTTAATGCGTTATTGTCGGTTATGAGGCTGATTATTCTACCTCAAAGAAACTTCGCACTTTGACTCCATTAAATGAGTATACATTGATAAGTAAAATCTACATCACAATTATGATTATTAAAATAGTTTCAGTACAAGTACTACTAACTAAGTAGGTCAGTCCCGAAGCAATGGTTTTGCATCGGAGCAATGTGCGAACTTGAAAATTAAACTAAAATACTTTTTAAATATCCAAAAAGTATTTTAGTTTAATTTTCAAGTCTAAATAAACATTCGCTTTAATGATTATCTTTTTCACATTACTCGAAATTTTTATTAATTTCTCTTTACAACTATAGTCAACATGCAAGGGTTTACTTAAGAAATGCTATCGTTGACAGCGAATTATTTCATTGACACGTTATTTCAAATTAATGCGTAAATCAATAGGCTTGTTCGGTAGTAACAAAATATAAATAAATCAAAATAAGAATATAGTGACGAAGGTCTAAGAAAAACAGCTGGCTGGGTCACGTCCACAAGGTACAAAAAGCAATTTAACTTGAAGAGTTTTCAAAGCAGAGGTTGAAAGAACAAACGAAAGAGGAAGGCTGAGATGGTGGATGAAGTCAAGGAGTTTAGCACAAGACAAAAGGGAATGAGAAAAGAAAATCAACTCAATTCAGCAGTCTTACATCTTACGTTAGAAAAACTTACATTTAAGTAAGTAATTGAATAAGAAGCAATAAACGAGCATTTAAGATATGGATGGCACCAGATGCAAATTACTGTTAAAAAGGTGAAGATGGTAACCATGTGTAAAGGTTATTTATTAAAACAAAGGCTTATTTAGACCAAAACACTCAAAAATTCCCATCTCATCATATAAACCTTCAGTTTACAAACTAAACTGCTACTTTAAAAAATAGATATTTCCTAGATTTTACCGATGTAATTAAATTTAATTAAAAAAATAAAAATCTCAAGACATCAGTAGCACTCGAACCTACAACTCCCGGTATTAAAAGGATTCGTTCCTACAGAGATATTGTGGTGCAATG
The DNA here is from genome assembly GCA_029619315.2 of Dynastes maya. NCBI lineage: Eukaryota > Metazoa > Arthropoda > Insecta > Coleoptera > Scarabaeidae > Dynastes > Dynastes maya. The sequence goes on from JAROYE020000002.1 coordinate 25,806,468, forward strand.
GTATCGCACCCGTCCGGCAATTGGCTGTTGTAGGTTCGAGTCCTACCGATATCTTGAAATTTTTATTTCCTTAATAAAATTTAATTACATCGACAAAATCAAGGAAATATCGATTTTTCAGTATTCACTGATAGAAGCCATACACAGTAGTGCTGACGTCTCTACTTAAATGATGAAAAGAAAAAATATAAGCGCTGTATGCGTCACTCATGCTCCCGCCCGTATTCTCCGTTTCATATATTTACGTAGCGGCTTGAGCAGTACCGTATATTCATAAACTGGTACTTCTTTGAAACTAAATAAATTCAAATAAGTATATTCTCCTTAATTATTTGCTATTATTATCTTAATTAATAATGTTAGGCATTTGGCGTACTCTCAAGCAAGAATGCAAGGACCGCAGGACCGTGTACAGTTATATTGTATCTCCGCAGGCCAAAGAGTTTCAACAACTTAGTAACCACCGCCAACCCGAGAATTCCAATTTAAATTTATAATTATTATGGTCTGATTGAATGTATAGCGAGTGTTTAATTAAATACGGTACTACTTGCGGCAAATGCTGCAAGAACTATACAAAAAGAACGAATGGCTTTTTAACTATCTTAAATAACAGTGAAAGAAGACTTACAAAATGCAAAGAAATAATCCAACCTCCATATTTACTGTACATAGTACGAGTGGCTTAAATTAAAATAGAACAATTAAAATTTGGCTAAACAATTGCAGATGTGAGAGTTGTTAAATATTGTCGATATTGTTGACTTCTGTTTAGTAGACATACTGAATTACGTATTTTACCGAAATTTTATTATTAATTTACAATTATACTATAATTTTATACCTACCTACCTTATTTCAATTTCGTTTAGCTTCAAAATACCGTTAGCTAATTACCGATAACAATTATTATATAATACACTTAACACATGTTCATATTAATTTAATAGTAATCGTTCAGTGTTTTTTCCAATGAATAGTTAAGTGAAAAAGCAATTGAATGAACATTATGTAGTACTCTGAAGCCCGGCACTTGTAGCAGCTAACATGTGTGATTTTGATAGAGCGAGCAAACCCGACCAAACAAAGCTGTGTATATGTTGTCGCAAACGTATATCCGAACATGTGATGCAATTCGCGGGCCAATATAAATTTTCTACAGGAGAAGCATAATTCGAATCCATGTATGTATATGCGTATAAGATGTTGCATGATCTCTCTAACTATTTTCGATTCCGTTGTATTCTCAATAGCTCAAAGTGTACGCAAAACGCCTAAGCCTATTAATTGCCCAACTGTTAAGAATTACAGTCTTCGTTCTATACTTCCTATTCGTATAAAATTAATTAAAAATATTTGGAAGCAAGAAACAATTGTAGTGCCAATACAAGTTGCCAGGAAAACGATGTTGGGGTTATTCCTAACTTCTTTAATTAAAGTGAAATCTTGGAAAACATACCCTTTAATAGTTGGAATATCACGAAGAACCATTTGAAAAGTAATTAAAGGAAGAAAAATATATGTATACCGAGTGTTGTTGTTGAAAAGCTATTGATTTCATTTTCTTTTCGCATATTATGAAGTTAGAATTTAAAATTTTTCTAGTATTACCAACGAGGTACCATTTCCGGTTTAACCAGAAGTCACATCAACTTTCGTATTTTAAATAAAAAGCCACACTTTTTATTGCCTAACCGATAGAGAATTTTTTTCTCTTTTCAATGATATTATTTTAAGAGTCCTCTGTGAAATCACAAAGTGGATAATGTCTACTTAATATTTGTAACATTAGATATGTTTCCAAAGTTCTTTCGGCAAAGTGAGTGCGGCGTGAAGAAAAAGTGTTTTGTATGCCGAAAACGAACGTTCTACATCTAGTGACGTTATATTTGCGTAAGTAAAATAATCTTTCAAATAACTTAACGGTTCTGTTGACGCACCTTCACAAATTTGTCTTCATGTGCCAAAATCAGAGTCTTTATCTAAAACACTTTCAAACCTTTCTAAAACACAAGCATTTCTTACGTCTTCTATCGCGCATAGCTGTGCGTGAACATGTTGCACTATTTGCAAAGATTCCACTAACGACACCGAAGAATTTTGTAGTTTTTCTATCGCATCCGCTAGTCCCACGTAATTGTTCTGAATAGTTTCCAAATCTGTTTTAACTTGACTACCCTGAAATTCCAAGCGGCTTACCTTAAGAGCCACAGCTTCCTTTGGGTCGAATTCTAAAATCACGTTCTTTATATTCTCAAAATATTTAAGATAATAAAATGCAGCCTCTAACCATGTTCCCCAACGAGTAAGAATAGGTTGTGGTGGTTCAGGAATACCGGGCCATAGTCTATGAAATTCCCGAATACGTTTTGGGGATTTTACAAACGCAGCTTTTGTATGTGCTATTAGAGCGTCTACCTCGGGATAACATTTTCTGATACTATCTGCTACGAGACTGAGAGTATGAATTTTACATGTAATATGCAACAAAGTTAGCACAATGTTTTTTAAGAGATCGACCTACAGCAAGCATGTTTGCGGCACCATCACTCATAAACATCAACAGTTGATTTGTTGAAAGTTCAAACTTTTCCAATGTATTTAACACCAACATTGAAATTACTTCGGCAGTGCATTGTATTCGTCTGGAAGCTAAACTGGAAACATTTTCAAAACAAACGTAGAACTACGATATAGTATACGACAGCGTAGATGCATACACAACAGATCGGCTTTCGAGTCGCAGTTATACTGACGCTTATACCGAATTGTCCCGGCCGTGTTTATTTTGTGTAAACTTTTATGCGTCAGCCACTGGCTTTCAGCGCAGTTTGCGTTGCTCTAGATATTATACATGAACATATTCTTTTTGACAGTATCCACAAAATTAATTAAAAAGTTTAAAAGGTTTTAAAAAATCATCTTACAATTAGTAGATTTTGGTTGGGACAAAGAATATTAAAGAAAAATAAATTTAATGCATACAAACTACAACTACACCAAGCATTGGTGCTTGGCGATTACAACCGCAATATTGCAAGATAGCATTTTACAAAAAGTAATAAAAAAGCGACTTTATAATGTTTTTAAATTCCTTCAAATAATGTTTCCTTTTAATAAAATTTGTATGGTAGTATAGTGTACCACCATACAAATTTATTTATCGATGTTAAAACCAATTATTGTCGTCTGTAGCTGGTTTTTGAGCAAGGACAGTTTTCTTCTAAATGAACCTTGATCTCTTAAATTTCTCGCCAGCCTACTGAAACACATTTGGCTGGGTACGCGTCTTTCGGGAAAACGTTCTTGATATAATCTACGAGAGCACGGCAATTACGACGACATTCTTCAAATATCGAAAATATCATATTTCTCTCTATTAATAAAATCCATAGTAGTAAGAAACAGAAATTATTATAAATAATCCTAACTGAAACTGTCAAAAAGAAATTTGTTTTCCATAACCCACTGTATAAGAAATCGGTTTTCTTCGATATATACAACGGTAGCTACATGAAAACCAGTCTACTAAGATAAACAATTTTAAAAACCTCTTAAGCTTTTGGATTAATTATGAGGATACTTTCGAAAGGAATATGTTCATGTATGACATCATTGAAAAGAGAAAAAAAATCTCTATCGAATAGGTAATAAAAAAGTATGGCATTCCATTTAAAATACGAAAGTTGATACGACTTCCGGTTAAACCGGAAATGACACCCCTCTAACTACATAATATGTAAACAAATAAATGAAATCAATACCTTTTTTAACAACAAAGATGTTGCACTGGAATAGGTACGCTGAATGACCCGGTATACCGTACGAGCGAGCGTACTATGATCACCCGATTTTATACGAACTCAGCGCATCTAAGCGTGTGCTGTGTTGAATGTCACCGTGGAATGTCATTTGCTTGACAAAATTGCATAAACGCAAATTCATTTGTGCACCTTACTCATGTTATAAACGGCGTATTCGTTCACATGAACAAAAACTTATTTAAATCCCTCCCCGGCAGCTACTTAAGCATTAAATTACTTATTTGAAATTTTAAAATTTAGATAAACTAAACAAAGTTGAATTTTCCTTTTTAAATTTATTATTTGGCCAAATATTTAAATTTCGGTACCTGCACACTGTTGCCCTTCTCAGCGAAACAGCTCTTCGTTATTTAAATAGTTTCATATTTATTCAAAAAGTGAATAAAAGTATCGATAAATTTTGAAATTTTTATCTCTTGTCGAAAACTTGTTTTTTCCGTCTTTCATTGTTTTTGTTACCCAGAGCCCCAATTAATTATTTTGAGTAAATAAATCTTGACTTTTCTAAAGCCATTCTAAAGCCATCCGTTAACTTGGAGACGATGTTCAATTTTGCATGTACGGTAGTGCCAGGTACGGTGTATTAAATGTGGTTACCGTGAGAAAGATGTTTTAGATTCATAAATTACATATGAATAACAATTTGCCTAACACAAATACGATACATTTACATATTTCCGATTCCTAAGAAATATAATTTGAATTTCAGATCGTAAAATTAGATTCTGACCTTGTCTGTTTTTTTAACGAAAATACATTTTATCTTCATGTGTATAAGACGAAGAAAAGAAATCAAACTAGGGGACTATAGAGGGAAGAAGTCATCAACACTGCTTCGCCTGTCAAATATTACATTTTCTAACAACGGTAAATAAATATCACAACAATATATATAGTTTTCCAACAAGCCTTTTAGGCCCATAGCTTCGTTATCTTCTTCCATTCTTTTCTGTTTCTTGCTTTTACTTTCCAATTTTCCACTTCCTTCTGTTCCAAGTCCGTAATGACCGCTTTTCTCCATCTTTTCCTTGCCCCCCCCCTCTTCTTCTTATTTTGCAGTATCTTCCAAGCTATGCCTCTTGTGGTTCTTCCTTTTTCCATGCTTTCTATATGGCCAACCACCAAAATCTCCTTGTATATATAAAAAGGGAAATTTTGGAATTTATTAGCTTTTTTACTACGCTTAGATGTAAATATTTCTTTAAATAATTGATTAAGAGAAATACCTTTGGATTGGAGTATTGTTCCTCCAAATCTCACCGTATTTAATTTAAACAAATATTGCACGTTGCTTTTATTAAAATTGATGTGACGGTATTCTTAATTCTTAATCGCTATAAAATCATTCTCACTTAGGCTAACAGCTGTGACGAAGATCCAGCCAGGTTCTGCGTAAATATTTTATTTCTAATTAGTGAAATAATGGATTATACGGTACACAGTGTTTTATTTTCATTAATACAAAAACTCCCTCGCTATCAACCATTCATCGTTGTGAACTTTCTTATACGCCTTAATTTATTAACAAACCATTGTTGATAAAGTAAAGTGGATGGGCGATTCCTTCTGTATTTTATTTTTTTGTTGTGAACATTTCAAAATTTCACTTTTTGCAAGTTACTTTTTGGATGTGAAAGCACTTTGTAAAATCTATACGTTTTTGACTCCTGCTATTTTAAAATTATGGGTGTCAGGAATTTTATATTTTTGATTCGTATAATAATATTACTTTTTAAAGAACATATATTTTTATTTATCCACACATAAAACAGCACGCAAATATCTTAAATACTTTTAACTTATTAATGAGACTGAATATCGATGCAGAATAAACTGCTGTAATTTTTGATTTTTCAACTACTCATTGTTAGTAACAAAACTGAAAAGCAATAAGCTTTTCCTTGTTTTCTCTCCTTTTAACAACAATATCTAAAGTATTATTTCCGATATTGGAGTGCATAAGAATGCTTTTCAGTAAGTAAACACCTACCACATATGTTGAAATTAGTCCGACTCCTGTAGGTGACAGTCTTCGCTAAAAGCGGGTAATATCCCGCTATAAGCAGAATGAACATAGGAAACTGCAGTTTCGATTGAACTTCAAGTGCGCACAAATTTCAGGAATGTTAAATTCTAAAATTGTGAACATTTGCAATCACTTGCCTGCTAGCTATAAGTGTGAGATCTATAATCGATTTAAAATTTTTGGATGTGGTAAGCGGCGCAGCGGAGTTTGCAAGCTATTAATCTTATCACAAGCATAAGAGCGTTTAGTGTGTAGATTGCTACAATCACCCCCTCACCATAAAGTATTTGAAATATACCGGTCTCACCAGAAAAATTTCCCCTGTCTCTAGTGGGACTCCAACGCGAACCACTTGTAATGCAAAACATAACCTTTAAACTAGATGGCTTGTAGTATTAATACTCATATTCAACTAAATTTTACGTGTAACCCTTAGATATACGCTGGATCATCGAAGTTAGTGATTCTGTTAGACTACTCCATAATTTATTCACAAATCCAGTTATGCTTCTTTGATTATATAGGTTTCAACGCCATGTACGATACCCTTTTGTAATCAACTGTTGATTGGAAATTATTTACATGATACACTTATCTTGTTTCATTTAAAAAATATATTTACTTTTGTAACACAGAAATTGACTGTATAATGTAATACATAATCATATATACAGGTGTGTATAAAGTGACGAAAGAACTACATGAAGTGATGTTCTTCATCATATTCTCAGTCGATTTTATTAATAAGTAAATGTTGTACAATAATTCCTCTGTATACACTAAGTCACTAAGTTTGGAGTTTTAGTAAATTTAGAAGCATTTTTAGTATCTGTTGCTTAAAAAAAGCTGGAATGTATAATAACGTATAATTTTTATGGTTATCTTTGACAAAGTATTATCGTATCGCGTTAGAGTTTGTTTTAAGATTTCCTCGCATAGTGCTGCATTCAGAAAAAATATACGAGGGTAGGTTGACAAGTTTTCAGAATCGCTACCAGGGGGTTACTTTTTTCCAAATGCTTTATGTCGTTGTTTTGGCAAGTCTTTCATATTAATTGACTGCAAATGTCAAATCGCTCTGTCAAATAGTTTAGTTTTGGCAAGCATTGAAGTCAAGTACCTTTTTGTGTTTTCAATTATGGATAAAAACGAAGTTCGAGCGGTCATCAATTTTTTTCTATTTGGAAGGGAAAACCGTATCGGAAATCAAACCAAGGTTAGACGCCGTTCTTGGGGATTCACCACCTTCATTTTCTACCGTGAATTTTTGGGTTTCGGAATTCAAGCGTGGCCGCACGCATACATGTGATGAACCACGTTCAGGACGTCCGAAAGCGGCTACCACGCCAGAAATTGTATATAAAATCCATGACATGGTTTTGGCAAATCACCGAATAAAAGTGCGTGAAATTGAGAAAGCCGTGGGCATCTCTTATGAAGAAGTAGTTCATATTTTTCGTAACGAATTGAGTTTAAAAAAGCCTTCTGCAAGATGGATGCCGCATTTGTTCCATTCGGAGCAAAAACGGATTTGAGCTCAAACCTCAGCCGATCGTTTGGAAGTGTTTACGAGAAATCCAACGGATTTCAAGAGACGATTCGTGACCATGGTTGAGACCTGGCTTCATCATTACACACCAGAAACAAAAATGGAATCAAAACAGTGGATTGAACGTGGTAAATCAGTTCCGTAGAAGGCAAATAATAATAATAATAATAATAATAATAATAATAATAATAATAATCTTCAATGGTGCTACTGCACAACAATAGTGCTTACACAAGTCAATACAAATGAAAAGGCATAAATTTAAATGTACAAACACATATTGCAACTACTACTATTTAAATATTCATCGACTGAGTAGAACGCTCCAAAAATTAGATATTCTTTAATTACCTGTTTAAACGAAGACATCGGTAAATCCCTAACAGTGTTTGGGATGATATTATAATACTTAATAGCATAATAACTTACTCCGTCTCTGTTTTTTGCAAACCTATGAAAATCAGATCAGATATTGTCATTATGTCTCGTGTAATGGTCGTGAATCGAAGAACTATGTGTATATTTACTTAAGCTTGATTTTACATACTTGACACATTCAAAAATGTACAGACATGCAGTTGTGAGAATTCCCAACGATCTGAACGAGTTTCTGGAGTCATCCATGTATCCAACGCCAGCTATTACTCTTATACACCTACGTTGTAAAGCGAATATTTTATTGGTGTGAGATGAATGACCCCAGTTCAATATGGCATATGACATACTAGATTGAAACAGACCATAGTAAACACATTTTAGAGAATTAACTGTCAATCTGGAACTTAAAGATCGTATCAAATAAATTGTCGATGTCAGTTTTTTGGATAAAGCATCGACATGACTTTCCCAAGTGAGAATTTCATCCAGAGAAACACCTAGAAATTTAACAGGTTCTTTTGGTGAATCATTTACAAAAGGTCGTAATGTGAATAATTGTGTCTGTGTTTTATCTAGATTAATGCAAAGCTTATTTGCAGAAAACCAATTCTTAATGTTTATATTCATATCTTCAGTTTCATTTCAACAGCAGATATAAACATTACCTATACCAGCGTGAACAGTGTGAAAATTAACTTATTCCCTATTTTTAATTTCTGGGTGACATATGTATTGCTAATTATCAATGTGAACTATTAAATAATTAAGTACAAGATATTCAATGTATGTAGTAAGCCGTTTATAAATGCATTTGTGCGTACAGGTAGATGGATTTCAATTCGAGCATCTCAGACAGTAATATAAAATACATACATGCATTTTAATTATAAAATCATTACTTTTATAATGAAATAAAATGTTTGTTACTCTCTTACATACTATGCATTTGAACTAGAGTTACATATTGAAATGTTGCCAAATGTATGTTTCTTTCAAATAGTTTTTTAGAGAAATATTGCATGGTACAATGACTTAATATTAAAGTACATATTTTGTTGAACGCAGTACAAAGAACATCAGTATGCGTAATTCTTTCCCTGCCTTCTACAACTAATTTACAACCAACTCTCCTCTTTTACATCACGAGAGGTTTAGAAATTAACTTATGAATTAACAAATTTCTTTTACTTCTATATTTGAATTGCTGATGTCCTGTCCTTATATTGAATAAGTCATATTACCATAATTTCCAATTAAAAACGAGCTAGAGATATGGATCTGCATTTATCAATGTTCAATATACAAAATTGAATACTGCAAAACAAAGTAGTTAGTTTGAAAAGGACATTTACGTTTCACACAGCAACCACCATGTAAATAGACCTCAAAACGCAAAAGGAATGGCCGCACAAAAAAGTATGTCAGATAAGACCCTAAATACTGGTTAAGGCGATGAAAAAATATTTACATAACACCAGGAGTAAATAAGTTCTCCTAGACGCTTTTGTAATTGCAAGGGAAAGTTGAACAGGTTTTACTGAATTCGAAACAACCTGTCTAGGTATAAAGTTTTTTATACGGCAGCAGACAAAGACATTTACCTGGACCGATGTGAAAGAATGTTAAGAGCTAATATCTCACACGGCCTGAATGAAAACCATGCTCATTCAAACAGCAGTATAGATCTTGATATATCAAAGTGTATAGATCGTGTCTAAAAGTTATCTATTGATTATTGTTAACTTCGTTATTAAATCTATAAAGATGATTAAAATTATTGAATTGATAGAATTTTTCATTAGAAGTAACACAGTATAAACAAACGAACCACTGAATGGTCCATTTCAGAGATATTTTTTAAAGAATTAATTTATACATATTAAAAAATAAATAATTATGAACAACTTGGGTGAAAGTTATATTTTTTTTATTTATGGTGACCGTGTCATCGCAAGACTCTTTAACGAAAGACATCTAGATAAGATTATAGAGCACAAATACGTACTAGAACTTGTACAAAAATTTAAACCGATTGGATCGGTAGCGAACAGGAAAAGGCATGGTAATAAGATACTAAATGAAATGGCGGAGGTTATAGTGGGAAATTTTACCATCTATCCAACCACCTCCTTGCCTGAGGTTGCAGCATCAACTGGACTCATTTTACTCATCAGCAAAATCACAAAGCAGCATAAATTTCACCCATACAAAATGAAGGTAGGTGAAATCAAAATTTTTTAAAAATTGTTTTATTGAAGAGTACACTTTTTACTTAAAGGGACATGTGAACAAACACAATGTATGGTACTGGAGCGATAAAAATTTTGGTGTTATAAAAGAAGAACATACGCAGAAGCCACAAAATATTAATGTTTGGGCAGGTTATTCCATAGCTGGGCCCATATTCATTAATGAAACGCTAAATGGTGACATCTGTTTGAATACGTTGAAGAAATTGAAAACCAGCGTGATGAAGAAGGCAATCAAATGCTTGCCGAACATCAAGTTTTCTTCCAGTAAGATGTAAGTAGTCCATCGCACTATACACCTAATGTTCGTAACTACCTTAACCGAAGATTTACAGAACACTGGATTGGTAGACCTGAAGCGATCAAATAGCTTCCACGATCACCAGACTTCACAAGTTTCTTTGGGGCTATTTAAAATCAGTTGATTATAAACCTCAATCAACTGATTTGCACTAACGAGTTGCCAACGGTTGTAGACACATTTCACAAGGAACTTTTCAAAAAATAAGGCAAGAATTTGAAAACCAGCTCTGTGAGTGCATGGTGTTCATTTTGAGCAATTCTTGTGAACGCCACTTTTTCAGTTTTGTTTATTTATTTTAATTGTAATTGTACTTTAAAATACCGTTATAGCCAACGACTATCTAGATGTTTAAAAACTTATTGTCAGTTTCCTAATATAATTTGTCAGCTTCTAATACGTATTTTTTTCAAAAGAAGGTACACTGGAGCTTTCTTTGGAAAACAAGCTTCCTTTTTATTTGAGGTACCACACGATGAGTTATTCTATTTAAAATTTTGGCGAGGGGGGCAGGTATTCGGGGATGAAGGTGCAAACATCATGAATTTTTATTTTCGTTTTAGTTTTCGAAATATTTCGGATGGATCGTTTTCAAGAAATTACACTGTATAAACAAATGTTAAAACACAAAGTTTTTGAATTTTTTTTGTTATAAAATGTATTCATTTCCATTTTACTCACGAAAATACTTTAAAAACAAATTGCGAATTTAATGTAGAGCCATAGCAATTAGCCAACTTTAATTAACATGCAGGACAAGTAAAGGAAATATTCACTTAATAGGAACCTAACCGGAAATAGAAAATAACGTTACTATTTTCACTTTAACATATTTTCCAGTTTTTCTCTGTTGCCTGAAGTCATAAAATTTAAGTCTTTTGTATGTTCTGCTTTGCTTTTGAAAAGAAAAAAGAAAGACAAACAGCGTCAATTTTATTATTTTCAGTTACATTGTTAAAGCATAGTATGGGTACGTTCCTGATAGGAAGGCCAATTAAGCTTCAAAATATATAGCGTGTTCACCTAGTGCGTGGGCGGAAAGTTTCTTTCCTGAGTAATTTTGAACAACAATCTTCTGCTTAACATAAAATTATGTTCAAGTATACAGGATGTTCAGTTTCCGCTACACAAGTTTGGTTTTTTAATTGGAACACCCTGTATATGGTTACATTTTTGGATGCCTCTCTTTAATTTATGTCAACCTCCCTCAACATTCCCGATACGTATCTTCCTTAGTTTTTAAAATAATTAAGATAATTTGAAATTTTTGCAAAATCCCAGTGCTTCTTTGACTGATATCTTAAAAGCCTTATACGCTAGAGCGATGATTTATTCGACTGCGTATTTTTTGAAGTTTTCGGCAATACGTTGAAATTTTTTTTAAATCAACTAGCCTCTATAAGATGGCCATCAAAATCGTTTTTCCAGAATCTGATAATAACCAAAATGGTGCTAATATAGTTCATGGTAATGATTGAATCACGCGCAGCAAAAGCAATGTGAGGAGAGGAAGGGCTAGCCAACGGACATATTTGTGCCTACCGGGCGTCATCACTTACATGTGCAGGTACCAGAGCGCTCATTTGCTGCGCCTTTTTGGGACCAGTAGTCCAAGAACTGCTTGAGAGGCGGTTTGGCATCTGTACCCGGTTCTTGTCACTAGATGGCGTAAGGAAATATTTTTGTTGCTGTTTTGGAGATAAGTAACATAAGCTGAGAGGCAAAGGCAAAGAAGCTGTGAGGTAGGGTAGCACTCGGAACAGCACTGATGACGCCGATAGGCAGAAACATGTCCGTTGGAACCGAACAGCCTGTATCATGTTGTGTAGAACTTGTGTCCGAATATTTTTTATTTGCATTTTGTAGAATTTTTTTTGACAAATGAGTCAAACGTCAATGTTTTGTACGAACGTTTCTCTTAAACAGAAAATCGTTTATTTGTTAGTTGTAAGAATGAAAACTGCTGCTATTGAAAATTTGCGAGAACGTATTTATTCTGCCCTTGGAAGATGGACCCCGGCGGAAGTGGTGACACTTTACAAAAGAAAATTTTAGCCGGAGCACCATATATAGCATCATAAAACGTTTTTACGATGGCAAACCTACTACTAACTTGAAAAAAAAAGGCAGAGCGAAAAAGCTAAATAAGGGAAAAGTTACAAAAATGATAGAATTGATGGAAAATAAGATTGGAATATCGCAACGACAAATGGCGGCAATGTTTAAAGTGTCTCAGTCTTGTATATCAAGAAATTTGAAAAAAGAAGGTTTAAAATATTATAAAACACAAAAGCACCAAAATATACGGTTAAATAAATGGAAATTATTCCGGTTCGATGTAGGAAGATGAGGACCAATCTAAAAGTTGCACAAAAAGTGTTGATCTTAGATGATGAGAAATATTTTACCGTTGGTAACACATCGCTGGAAGTGCTGGATTTTACACAAAAAATAAAAACTGCTCCTGACGAAGTGAGATTCGCAGGTAAAGCAAAATTTGAGCCAAAAATTTTAGTTTGGATTGCCATTTCAAAAGCCGGTGTTTCAAGTCCTCTCACAAGAAGTGTGCGTGATTCAGCATTAAATGCTGAAGTGTACAGGACAAAATGTCTACCAAAACTGAAGCGATTTATTGACAGATTTCACCAAAGAGATGATATTCTCTTTTGGCTAGACTTAGCGAGTTCGCATTATGCGAAAACTGTTACCACATGGTTAACAGACAATAAACAGACTTTCGTCCCTAAAGAAATGAATCCTCCAAATATTTCACGTCCTATCGAAGATTTTTGGGCAAAACTTAGTCGACTCGTTTATGAGAAGAGTTGGACCGCAGAAAACGAGAATCAGTTAACACGTAGAATTAGCAATAAGCTCAAGCAAATTAGTCCGGATTACATCCAAACCATGATTCAAAAGGTTCCAGTTAAACTGAGAAAAATTGAAGAAAGTGGACCTTTTGCCATTTTAACCTAATGATAATTGTAAACAAAAGTTCTAGTTTTAAGATTAATAGTTTTTGATTAAAGTATAAAAAATGTTAAAAGATGTCCAACTACTTTTGCATCACCCCTTAGGTAGACACACTGTACAATGACAATCATGATATGAACATTTACTATTAGGTACACTGTTTTATCTTCAAAACAGTACTTTTATTGCTTCATCTGCACACATCTGTATTGTTGCAGACTCTATAAACACATGTCCGAGCAAAAATTTACATTGTTGCAAAGCACTTCAATACAAAATCCAATACATATCAATATAGAATTTCTCTTTCAATTTTATTACGTTAGTAAACAATTAACATTAATTGTGCTACTAGCATTGCATTACACAACGGTACATTACAAATTATTGCACTCAAATCGCAAACAACAAATATGTTCTGCAAAAGGTGTTTGCTTTGTATTTGTCGGATATTGTCTTCGTCACAGCCTTGCAACTAACAGATTTTCCTTTCTTTGTTTGACTGTGAAATATAGCCGTATAAAAGATTACGAATATAGTAAGGTATGTGTATTTATTCTATTACTTCTCATTGTACTAAGCACATTTACCTTATGTTAAAGTACAAGTAATCAATTTACGTATATGCTTTATTGTGTTGCCTAAGACGCTTTTTCCAGGCTACGATTAACGTCATATAATATCTAAGTAATTGCGGTAATTTTCAACCTTCCTAAGTTTAGATTTTACTTCAATAATATACATTTTTCATTTGTTACGAACTTATTTATCGTAAATATCTTGACAACTAATCTTCATAATATGGTAAAACTGAATTCTCGTTTAGTTTTTCAAGGAAACTAAGTGTATTCATTAATGCAGTGGTTTATTATGAAGGGTGAGAAAGTTGTACAAATAATGTACCATTTGTATTGTTCAAAGAACTGGAAGGCCAGTTGTTAAGGCTTCTTAACATTACATTGTTGTTTTTTACGCTAACAAAATCGTTACTGCATTTATTCTATTTTTGTGAATCCATCATTTATTGTCTTACTTTGTAAATTTAATATTTCATTTGTGTTAATTGTAAATTCACCATTTCGTTTGGTTTATTTCTTATAAATTTGCGTATATTGTATTTGTATACATTTAAAACATTGTATGTGTATCTATTTAACACAAAAACTAATTTAAATTCATTTAATATACATAAATATAACAAAATCACCCGCACACAAAATGAGAATTGATATAAAACTGTACTAATTCAAATAACCGCAACATCGGTACGCAAACCTCGAGATAAGGGGCACACTAGAGAAAGAACCACCGCGGTCGAGCATGAAAAGTGGGAGAAGGTAGAGTACGAAGTGTCATGATTGCCATCCGTCGTTCCTTCGCTTGTGCGTAATGCAGCGCTCGGACTCGCACGATGTATGGTATTTGGAAACTCCGCTTATATAAGGAGGTAGTAGCGAGACGGAGCATACATATAAGGCACATAGCGTATAGATTATAACTAGAACGTCTGGGTAGTCGTTTTCGGCTATATTCTGCTACTACCTCCGGGACCAGACGTTCGAGCTCCGTCAAAGGTTTGGTGGTGGCCCTAATAATGCATAATGTATATAAACATTGCGAACTAATATACAAATAAGCGTTGCGATACTAAAGTCACATTTAAGGTTACAAAATGCCTCGCACTCGTACTAGGTGCGTTTACAATTATACATGCAAATATACGTTTCGAATTTATGAAAGACATACAAACGTTGCGATTTAATATATACTGAGACACATTTATACTGTAGTGGGATGTCCTAACGTGAAAAGCGTATGTTAATATGTTGCTAAATTCATTCTAATTAATATTATATCAAAATTCGCTGATATTAGATTTTAATAGAGTTTTATGCGGAACTTCAATTATTTTCGATCAATATTCAAGTTCTGACATTTGATTATTTATATTATTAATCTTTTATTCTTAAAAAAAAAAAACTTCGTTAATGATATGTTACAAGGGAGAATCAACATTCCAGGCTATTTTAAGTTATTTACATTTTGAAAACATTATTTGAAAAAATGACACGTACACACACGAAACACACACTGTATTTGGAAATAACCGTCAAAATCCCTTACGTCACCTGCGACACCGACTTCGATCTTCAAAACATCAAACAAATATCAAGTCGTTAGATTGGCAATGCTAGGGACGACGAGAAAAAACAGAAGTTAGCAACGAAAATAATTCTGACAGAAAACAAACATCTTTCGATTGATATTTAGAAAATTGCATTATAAAAGTTAAAATCTCGTCAAAGTTATCAGTGCAAATGTATTGAAAAGCGTTTTAAGTGAACCATAAATCATCACCAACGATTGTTAAGAATATTACATCAGTCGAAAAATTTAAAGAAGTAATTCGAAGAAATTTCATTCGAGAAGACGATCAAAAGGCTCCAAAATAAGAGGATTTTACCAAGAAAAGGAAAGAAGGAACCATTAGGGTTATACACACACACACATATCAAACACCCATTACTACATAACTGTAAGTAATTTAAATAGATAAATTTCATTTTCTTTTTTGTAAGTGAAAAGCTCAAATAAACATAAAACTGATTATCTCACTATTCAAATCTTTTAATTGTTATTTGTAACATAACAAATTTGGCGATCCTGCCAGGATATTTCGATCAAGTCGGAAAATTTTAAGAAGTAATTCGAAGATTTCAATTGAGAAGACGATCAAAGGGGTCCAAAATAAAAGGATTTTATCAAGAAGAGGAAAGAAGGAACCATTAGGGTTATACACACACACACAAGCTGAAAAGCTTAAAATAAACATAAAACTGATTATCTCACTATTCAAATCTTTTCATTGTTATTTGTAACATAACAATACAAATGTACGCATTATAAAATGTATATATGATACTAAGGTACACGCATATTTTTTATATTTTACAAAAGCGAAACCTCACATTTTTTTATATTGTTTTATGTAATAATAAGGGGAACTGCTTTAATATTTTTTTTATACATACGTACATGTTTCATTTCGAGAGGTACTGAGCTATCGAACAAATGAGCAAATGTTATACATCTATGCAAAGCAATTGGTCCTGCCCCTTCGCAAGAAAGATACACCGAAGCAGACGTTTAGCGGCATTGTTCTTCAATCCAGGAGAACGTAACACCAGTAGAATAATAAAAAGTAGAAAACTACAATGGTTGGATCATTTGAGACAAATGGAAAATACCAAAAACTGATCGTGATCAATTTCAGATGGCTAAAGGGAAAATGAGAGTTCCAGAAGAAGATGGAAAACTAAAGCCAGGAATGGAGCGGAAAGGAAAAATCCAACTACTAGTGTTTGGAAAGGATTAGAACGCTATAGTTGAAAGGTGCACTACAAGACTGTTGTATGCGACCACCTTTGTTATTTAAATGCGAGCGATTTAAAAGAATGAATTATTCGAACTATGCGATTGATTAAATAGGAGTTATTATTAACTTCTGGGAGGTATTATTAGTTTTTGTATCTATAATTATCCGGACCCGGATAACAGCTCTACTAAAAACCAATACACACATGTTGATTTCGTTTGTAAAGAAGTTTCTAGAGTATATTATGTACTATATAACTGAAAACTACCGTTTAATATTATATTTCTAAATTTAAAAAAATAGTACTATTTAATTATACGCTCAGATAACGTACAGTCGAGACAAAATAGTGTTATATAAATTATTCAGGGTCCCCTTAATTTTTTTCCTGTAGTATGGATAAAGCCATAAATGCCTTTATATGCAGGCTATAATTGATTTAGTTTTGACATTCACGGTATTTAAGGTGTTGGCTCTTAATTTAGTACACAAGCACGAAGTATTTAGGTCCCGTAAAAAATTTCTATCAGTATACACTGTTTTGAAAACGGTAAAAGTATATTTTGATATTTTTCCAAATATGGTACAGAATATGGTTTTCTAATGTGTAGAGAAAAAGCTAGTTACACAATATAAAAATGTGGTTATTTAGTGTACGCTTTTTAAAGTATTATTTCTAACATTTTGAGTCTTCCTGAAGAAGATTCAGTGCTCTACGAGCAGTTTGAAATGGTACGCGTTTAAAATATCAAATTTGAACAAATAAACCTCCACCCACTAGTTTTCAGCCCATAATATAGACAAAATTTTGAAGCGCACATAACTTTAATTTACTGTGACAACTACATACGCTTTTGTAGTTTTTTGCTTTGTTTTTTAATACACAAAATGTTGTGTAAACTTCTTTAAAAACTATTTTGTAACGTTCATTTCCATCAACAGCTGCTAGTGTGCATATTAGCCGTTGAATTGGGGTTTATGTGGATGCACATAACTTTTTCCATCTGTTCTCAATAAATTTTTCTTATTACAAGAATTTTTTGCTGTTTCTAAACGTTTTATCGCTGTATGTAAATGTGATTTTATATCGTTTTCAATAAACTACGTGTATTGAAATTTTTAAAGATAAGTTCACAAACAGACTGTAGATTGGTATTTCCGCGTTATCTTAGCTCTCCCCCTCATAAAAACATTCTTGAAAAAGTAAAACTTACAAATTATTCAATAAGTTGCTTAGTTAAGTGACTTAAAACACTTGGGTTATTGAAAGAGTTATTTCAAAAGCGTTAAAAATAATTGGGTCTATATTTTAATATATTTCTTCTCTACATTGCCGTGCGTATTCGAAGCTTCATAATATTCGCAGTTTCCGATAAATCTTTTATTCTCACGACGTTGGCAAGCAGAAAACGGGCAAGAAGGCGAAGAAGGTAGACAACATAGGAGGAGTCGATCGTCGGACCGATGATCTCCGGCTGGTCGCCGCGAAGGAGCTTTCTGTTGCTCTTCTTGGCCGTCTCGTCCGTCATCGGGTCAAGAGCCTTCCCCGAAGGGCTTGGCAATTGAGCGTCGCGGTGCCGGTGCCTCTGCTAGTTTGGCGTTCCTCATTGACCAGGTATAATTATCTGTGCGATCGTAAACACAAAGGGTGGGGTGCAGCAGACTGGGGTGGCTGCGTCAATACGAACGTCGGAGTCCCCTCGCGCAGCCAGTTGCCCCACGTGGTGTTCTCCTCCCCTCTTGGAGCCCGGTCAGCACTGGTTCCGTGCTTGGCGCACAGCTTTATTGTGCCGCGAATCTTCGAGTCGAACGTGTTGCTAGTATAAACCACCACTCCCTTAAAAACAGCGTCGTCTCATATAGTCTTTGTTTTCCTAATATACGCGGTTGTGCATATACATACATCGCTCACCTATATTTTATACCGTTTTATTATTTATAATTACTACATTATAAGTTCGATATTTATAATTGTGTTTACTCCAATTATACATCTTGAGATCGACCATCGTTTCCGAAATAATCAAATTTACCTCTGGATCGCATGGCGACTCAAAGGTAAGCATAGTTATTATCCATTTTCTTAGAGTTACCTTGTCTCATTTCATTGAAGAATAGTGATTAATCAGTGACGCGCACGGAATTTCGAAATTTCTCATTTTCTCTGGAACCGGCGAATCTTTCTTTGTTATTTGTTTGATGTGTTGTTGTTTCTATCCTCGTCTATACCTTTGAAATAACGCGAGCGTAAAGGAGCGTAGCTGAACGGGCTGTATTAAAGATTATATGCGTTAGGAGTGTGGGTGAATGAACATCACAACGTTTAGAAGTGTCCAGACGCCACATTGACGCTATGATTCAGCCTATAGCGTCGCCGGTTTCGACGGCAACCGAACAAACAAAGAATTTTCTTTCCCTATCTGTATATAGGCTGCACCACGCGCGTGTGTATGTGTGTATACTTAACCTTCGTTGAATTGAAATAAAATTCAAACCCCGCCGTCGACGACAACAACGCGACAAATTCGATTCAATCTGATAACATTGATGGGGTTTCCTGTTTGAAAGTGTACCGTTTTCTGTACGACACACTCGGTAATACACATAGACGTACGTATGTATACACGCGCACACAAACATACACATCAGATCAGGCATATATACAATATGGCCTCCAGCATAATTTGATTCCATTGGCCTCGGACGGCACACCTACAAACTTTTACTTGTTACTCCAGAAAAAAAAAAATCGGACAATTAGTAAGGCACGTTGCTCGCCGCAGAAATTATCTAACAGAGTACCACGCGTTCCGAAAACTTTTTAACGAAATAGTACTGGTCACAGAAAACAATTAACATTAATTCTACATACATGCACAATAATTTCACAAAAAAGTGCCGCTTCCGCTCTTTGCTTTGTTTTACAATTTAGTTAAAATTAGCATTTTACAAACTGATGTCATGAAATCTTTATTAAAAGTGAAAGTCGTTTTTGCAGTTGTCGACATAACATACGCCATACAACTCCGTAACATCAGACACCGTGAACGAAGAATCATTTAATTTAATCCTTTCTAATTAGCTAACGGTATTTTTATTTAATCATCACATTTACGAATTCGTATCCGTGTCATTAACACTCGCAACAGATTCTTTTCATTTCTTTTTCATTCTTTGACCGCACTCCCCCTCCATCGCTTTGTTTTGATCTTTGTTTTCTATGCAGTAGGCCGTGATTTAAAAAAAAAACAAAGAAAAACTCACAACGTCATCACATTTCATGACCTACCGCGTTTATTTTTGTAATATTAAAAATATCTCTGTTGTGTTCAGTGTTCAAATATTCCCAGCTTTGAAAATAGTTTTTAGTTAGTATATCATGAATCCAATCCAGTTTTCTTAGTTGTATTCGTTGAATGTAATAATATCATATTGTACTATGAGTTATAAATAAATATATTTATTCATAATTCTATTTAATATACTTTAGAACGGAAGTGGTACTAAAAATTGTATGAATTAAAAATCAACAGTGATATTGAATGGAATGATCCTAAAATTGTATTAGGTACTATTATTGGATGTTACTTGCTGATAATAACCATTCATCGACACTTGCTTTGTTTTATTATGTTTAATATTATTGATTAACTAACAATATTCTAGTAATAGTATTATTTCTGCATGATATCTACTAGTTTGTTTCTGTAATGAAATTAATAAAATAGTTACTTACAATTCATATGTTTTGAATTTGATAAGTTTCCAACATGTTGTAATAAGCCGACAACCATATATTTACAACAAATAATTTATGAATAATTATTTGTATTGAAATGATTATTTGTACTTATACTGATAGGGAAATAGATATACCGGTATCATTTGTCTATTCATATACTAGTCTGTAAGAATCCGCCTCCAATAGGAAGAACTACCAATAACCAAATACCTTTAGGATCCATTAAATTTAGCATTTGGATTTCCTTCGGGAAGGAAATTCCAAGAAACAGAATAAAAACGTGTGAACATGAAACTATTTAAGTCACACTGTGTTTGTTTTAATATTTTTGAAATTCTATAAATTTTATTTACCAAAAGGTTTGGTAAAAAAAGGACAGGAAGTGTTTCATTACATTTCGAAGCATATTTATTTGTATATGTATGTAATTTTTTATTACATCCTTGATTGCACAATTTTCATATACGGTTATTCTTCAAAAAAAATTATGTTTAATTAAAAATAATATGAAATAATTGCGCGTTTTGTAAATGAGATGTGTAAATGTAAACACATGTTTGTGTTCAGGAAGTAAGATAAACTGTATACGTACAAGATAAGGTGTACTGGTTATGAAAATTATCGACAATGTCTAACATATATAATACAATTGTCTGTTCTCGAAAGCTATGTCTAATCACAGAGTGTGCTAATATATTTATTTTGGTAACATTCATTAATATCTCTATTCATCTTACTTTGCGACTACGCTATAATTTAGACAGGGACCAATAAAATTTCAACCGAAGTACTAATTCTAAATTGTTAGTAGAGTAATTAGCCTTACTAGTTTAATATGATGATAAAATCGGGGGCATTAAACTCTTAGTAAAACAACGACGTTCTATGATATATTTAGACATGAAAAATGTGAAACTTTTCACTTGTCAACACATCACTACATCAATAGCATGGGTGCAATTATCACCTGTTGACGTTAAGTTATATGTTTCATATTTAAATTGGGCAAATTAATTTAATACGCAATCAAATTGCAGATTATTTCGTGCCAATGAAGTTCTAAGTGAAAACTTTAAGAAGGTGGTTCGCGTGAGAAATCTTCAGATCCACTTTCATATTGGTCGAAATGAACAATAAATTGTTTAGTTTATGACTTTACTTTTCATTTAAATCATTAATTAGATCATATAAATAATGCATGGCATTAACTAATGTATTTTATAATGAAATACAATTAAATTTATATAGAATTGATTATAGATTCTTACTAGAAACTGACTAGATTTATGTAGTTGGACAGAATTATAAAAGCGCCTTATATTTTACTTGATGACAATCTTCTAATTATCTATTTAAAGAAAATGGCATTCTTAAAAACAACAACGCCCTATTAACAAAAACACCATAATACTGTAACAAATTACATGTAGAAGTAGTTGCTACATAAAAATATTTTACAGGCATCTACAACCATACATTTTATCACAGTCTCTGAAAATGCCATCATCTACAAAATATGTAGATCAGACCACGGCTTATGGTGGAAGGTGAAAGATTGTATTGTTCTCCCAATGATAAAATCAACCCTAAATGTTACAATCAGTAAGATATTACCACCAGAATATTTATAAACTCATCTCATAACATCTACATATATGAACAGTGCCTTAGCAAATATGGAACTTTGTTAAGCACGTTTCATTTCAAACATCATCTGTTGTTCACTTTAATTAATATGTTCGTTTTTCTTTTTCTTGACCTTGGTATAATTATTTGACTATCAATTACTTTTGGGGGGTTTTAGGTCTTTGTTAGAAGAGAAAAGGCATTTTTCTGCTTCTTTTTCTTCCTTTACTTTATCGCGACGTTTCATTAATCAATTTGGCAACCTTTTCAAGCATTGTCTACAAAAATTAATTACTTACGAATTTATTTATTTGATTTGTTTTTATTATTATAAATAATTAATATATGAATTATTAGTTCGCCCTCAGTACTGGAATAATGTTCCAGGACAAAAACAGGCGAAAGCACTCATATCAGGCTCGCCAAAAACAACAAAAATAGTGCTATCGTTTTCAGATTACTGGCAGAATTTCTGACAGGCCATGTAGCCCTAAAATATCACCTGTTTAAACTAGGAAAAGCTGAAGATCAAGTCTGCCGTTTATGCCAAGAAGATCTGGAGACGGCAGAACACGTCCTGTATGAATGTGTTGCCATCAGTCGCATACGACACCAACACTTCAGTAGGCCATTTCTTGCACTTACTGAACTGAAGGAAGCAGATCCTAGAGTAGTACTGAGGTTTATTAAAAGCCTCCAGCTATTCTAACACATAAAGGCATTCTGTTACAATAGATCTATTAAGGTCGCAGTGATTAAAGGCATGTGTGCCATGGCCCGACGAAAATAATAATAATAATAAGTTCGCTCTAGAATCATAACTACACTGACTCGAAAAAGTCTCCAAACACCTGTCACCATTTTGATTTGAGCGCTTAAAAAAACAGTGCAATCCTATTTATTGTTGCGGAAAATTGTTGGTGAACAGTATATTGGAATACAAATGAACAAGATAACATAAAAAGACAATGTTTTATTGTACAAGTAACATTACATTAAAAAAAAGAACAAAAGCAGGTACAATTCCAACCTCAAAAAAATCTCCATACGCTTAGCAAATCCGGAATTATTACTAGAATAGTAACACCATTTACAAAGTTTAGTAACTTGTTGATCCACCCTTTGATTTTATAATTGCTAACATGCGTCTCTTCATACTTTCAACTAATTTGTTCTTTACTGTGGGATCCATGGAGTTTCATTCTTGTTGTAAGGCGATTTGTAGCTGCTCCTTGTTGCAGATCATATGTTTCCTTATTCTTCGTTCCAGTTCATCTCATAGGTGCTCTATGGGATTCATGTCCGGCGATTGTGGAGGTGTATGAAGCTGCTTTCCCACATTAAATATCAACCATTCCTTAACCCGTTGAGCGGTGTGCTTGGGGACATTATCTTGCTGGAAGATGAATGACCATCCAAGACCGACTTTTTGGGCACTAACTTGTGAATTTTCTCTCACTATATCCACGTATACATATTGGTTCATTATACAGTTAATAAATTTTAAATTACCAACGCCTACAGCAGTCGCACACCCCCACACTAAAACTTTTCGTCCATCAAATTTTACAGTCGCGCACAAATTTTTAGTTTTCAGTTCTTCATTTCTATTTCGCCACACCATTGTACGGCAGATGACCATTTTTGGGCCAGAAGCGGCTGTAAAATTTGGTGGAAGAAATGTTTTAGTGTGGGGGTGTATGAGTGCTGTATGGAGATTTTTTTGAGATTGGAATTGTACCTACTTTTGTTCTTTCTTTTAATGTAATGTTACTTGTACAATGAAACATTATCTTCTTATGCTATCTTGTTCACTTGTATTCTAATATACTGTTCACCAACAATTTTCTGCAATAAATAGGATTGCACTGTTTTTTTAAACACTCAAATCAAAATGGTGACAGGTGTATGGAGATTTCTTTGAGTCAGTGTATTACTTTCTACAGTTTTCCAGCTATATATCTCAGTACTACAAGCTGTATCAAAACTATTGAGAATAGGATTTGGAAACTGAAATCGTTTTACATTAAACATGCAGTTTATATTGATTTTTGTATTGTTTCGGTATCAAATTTTAAAATGTCAAAGAAAAAAACTTCTAAGATATTCGTTACAAAATAATAATGTGATTATAGGAGAACGAAGATAGGAACAAAGCGGGCAGTAAGTCGAAAATAAACAGCAGTTTTCGTTAAAAGATGAATAGTAATAGTTGTAATTATGAATGTTTAACAATAATATAATTTACCACTGATCGAAGTGTTGGCCTTATAAGAGATAGCACTAAACGTTGCCAGATTCCCAATAGAAGCGTTACTTGCACAGAGAAACATTTTGGGACAGGTAGCCTTGTATTTTTAAAATAATAACAATTTATACCAGGGTTGGAAAAAATCATGATTTAAAAAAAAAAAATCAAAAATCGCGATTTTAAAAAAAAAATCATGATTTTTTTGATTTTTTTTATTTTTGTTTTTGTAAATAGCACAATCGAAGTTTGTAACGTGTTCTGAAACATTCACCTATCTCCTAATATTTTTCGTTTTTATAAACTCTTATATTAAATATTTACCGCGAGAAAGCACTTGCACTGTCTTGAAAATTCCTGTCAGAACACGCAGATTTACTCATCTATATAAAGGGAAGGAACGCGGACGGGCGTCATTTCCTAGTTAAGATCTGTGCGCGCGAGCATTGTTTTTACGGCTAACTGAAAATTTGATATTGTGTAAAATATAAAATATAGTTTTTTGAATATGTCGTTTCGAAGAAGTGGTAGAAAGAAAGACCTTATCTGGCAGTTTTTCAAAGAAAAATCGGGGAAAGCGGAGGGAAAACCGGGATGTCGCGCTACATGTAAAAAATGTAATTTGGAAATGCAAGGATTGGTGGAGAGGATGAAAAAGCACTGGGAAAAATGTAAAAGTGTAAATAATGAAGACATCGATACTATCGATACTTATAGTGACTCGTCAGCGTCATCACAATCAGTTTTAACCGTAAGTACCTTTTTATTATTTGTTAATTAGGACAGCAGGTTTGTTAATCGATATTAGAAAATAAAAACAAAATTCGAGAATGTTTTTTTTTTTTTGTAGTGATCGGCCCAACGGGGTCATAAGCTGATAGCTTGTCATGACCTCAGGAGCCTAAGTGTATTTTTGTGTGTGTAAAGTGTTTCATGGCTTTGTTACTATCTCTCCGTCGCCGTATAGAGAGAAGCATAGTTAATTTGTCCCAACTACGAATGGTAACTCGGTAACTACAATATTCAGAGAACAGCAGAACAGCTTTAAAAATTTTTAATTTTTACGATATTGGATTGTAACTTGTAACAAAACATGTTTTCTCCATAGTCCATTGTTTTGGAACCTTACTTAAAAAAATTTCTTCTTAAAAAAGTTCTAATCGTTGTTTCATCTTGTTATGTTTTTTCTTTCGTATTTACTGTTTTTGGGTTTGCGATTGAAGTTTTAATAAAGAGAAAGTATAAGTAGATTAAAAAGAGTGGATACTTGATTTTTTTTTGTTTGAATACGGTGGTTTTGCGTTTTGCTTTATGGCCTGTTATTGCTTCTGCTTCTCTACAGTGCTTTAACTATTTTTAAAAATGGTAATTTTCCATGTTTGGAAATTTTTTAAAACTTATTTACAACAATGTGATCAATGTGTTGGTTCTGGTGCACTTTATGTGTCACGGAATTTCACAATTTTTGAAAATGCTTTGGAATTGATACGTTTTTTTAAAACTATTTGCAACAAAAAATTCTTGGATGAACAATATTTTCTGAAAAAAAATACAATTTTTTTTATTTTTTTATGCAAGTAACTATTAAGGTATGTAGTATTAATATGTAACTATGACTGATAACACAACACCTTTTATTTCTCAAAAAAGTGGCTCATTCAACGATTTTTTGCTTTAAATTGATTCCATTTGACGGGCTCTATCAAACTAAACTAGAAAAATTGTAAAATTCCGTGACACATAAAGCGCACCAGACCCAATGTGTTTTCTTAGAATACTTTACATGCATCTCTGGACAATTGAAGCCTCATATTGTTTTTTTTTTAATTGCAGGTACAACGTACTTCAAGTGTAAATACGTCACAAATTCAAACTGAACAAAACTTTCAGCAAGCAAGTACGTCGCACTCAGTTTCCCCTTCAATCCCAGTAAACAAAAAAAGAAAAGAATGTAATACTGACATTACTGACACAACTTCTTCTGGATCTCTGATGTCTTTTGTTGTACGTACTAGTAAGCCCGCCAAAAATGAAATTGATAAGCAGATTGCCAGAGCCCTCTATGCAACTAATAGCAGTTTCATCTGCCTGGAGCAATCCGAAGTTAAGAAAGCTATAGCACTACTGCGACCTGGATATGTACCGCCCAGTCGAAACGATGTGTCAGGCAGACTGCTTGATGAAATATATACCGAAGAGAGAAGCAAATGCTTTAAGGGGTTGTCTAGAAGTAACGTTTGTCTTTCACTCGATGGATGGTCTAATGTGCATAATGAACCCATAGTATGTGCAACAGTTACTGCAGAAAATGGCTCCTCCTTTCTATTCGACACTGTAGATACAACTGGGCATCCACATACATCCGACTACCTAACAAAAATTGCAGCAACCCTTATAAACAAACTAAAAACCGAGTATGATTGTACAGTGAGTAGTTTCGTGACAGATAATGCAGCTAACATGTCTGCAATGCGAAATGAAATAAAGGCATCTGATAAATTCAATGTAATAACATATGGCTGTGCTACACATATACTAAATTTATTATGTAAAGATTTGGAAATCGTTGATATAAAACAGCATGTAGTCCAAATCGTAAAGTACTTTAGGAACAATCATTTTGCATCTGCAACATATGCCAATGAAGGAGGCAAAAAACTAGTCATACCTAGTGATGTTCGATGGAACTCGCTTGCAGACTGCTTGCAAGTATTTACCGAATCATGGTCCATACTTTTTAGAATCAGTGAAGAACACAAAGAAAAGATTGACAGTATTATCAGGAAAAAATTTCAAACATTCATTTAAAGAGAAGTGCTGAAGATTACCTCAAAATTCTTAAGCCAATTTCCATTGCCATAGATAGGTTGCAAAAGACCGACGCCACTATTTCAGATGTTGTAGAGCAATTTAAAATATTAGAAGATTACTTTGAAGAAACTAATCTGACATTAAATCAACTGCAAAAATTTAAAAATCGATATAATATGTGTATAACCCCGTATCATTTGCTGTCATTTCTTATCGACCCAACGAAAACACAAAGTTTGACATATACTGAAAAAAATATTGCATTAGAAACTGCAAAAGAACTGTATTCAGATAGTGGTTTATTACCACTAATCATCAAGTTTCTTGCCAAATCAGAGCCTTTTAATGATATTATGTTTCAAGATGATATCTTGAAAAGCGTAAAATCTATTGACTGGTGGAAATCACAACGAAACGTAGATATTATTGAAAAAGAACTTCCCATAATTACACAACTGCTCTGTGCAGCTGCTTCGTCTGCATCAGTAGAGAGGATATTCTCAACATTTGGTTTAGTGCACTCTAAACTTCGCAATCGATTAGGTACTGAAAAAGCTGCCAAACTAGTGTTTCTTTACAAATATTACAATTAAATTTGTTTTTTGTTTTGAATATTTTCTGCAATAATACTTCTATCTATGTGTTCTTGTAATAAATTAGTTTACTATACTAACGTAATTTATTTTTGTTTCGATTTTTTTTCATACCCCAAATTAATTCTTTCATAATATTTATTTTTGATTTTAATCATGATTTAAATAAAAAAAATCAAGTGATTTAAATCGTGATTTAAATCGTGATAAAAATCAATTGATTTAAATCCTTGCAACCCTGATTTATACTAAGAAGTACAACACGTTCATTTAATCTAACAAAAAATTGTAGATGAAATTAAGATATATATATATATATATATATATATATATATATATATATATATATATATATATATATATATATAGATATATATATATATATTGTTATTTCAAATATACTTATATCTTTTCGGTGTGAGATAGATTGACATTCCGTGTAATTGGCAACAATTATAATTATTAGCAATATATATGTACATAGACCATTTATACGTACCGTGAAATGATTTTGTATAAACGACAAGTTTAAGTAATTAAATATATGGAATAAACCAGTTTAAGTATCTTTTATTTTTATTGGCGTGTAAGTTCAAACGCAATTTTACTCTGTTTATTGTATTAAAAATATGTGTGAAGGTTATATACAGGGGAACGGCGTTTTGAGCTTTGGGCAAAAGTATTTCAAGAAGGGAGTAAAATAGAAAATCAAGATTTTGCGAACATAGATACTCGATAAAAATTGTTTAAAATATTTTTGAAGACGTATTACTTCCGGTTATTCCGGAAATGGGTGTCATCTTTCTTATTTTAAATGGAATATTTGGATTCCTCTTGAAATTCTGAAACAATATTCTATACGATTACCTATACCAAAATTTGACCATTTTGCAAGAAAATAAAACTCGTTTTTTTTTCTAAAAAAAATGAGTTTTATTTTAATTACTTGTTTATTATAAACTATACTGCTCATGTAAAAGGTGTTTCGTTAAACTAATGCAAAAAGTCCGCATTATTAATAGCTGTGTCAATCGATTGGAACTATTATACAGAGTGTTTAAATCTTCGAATCGAATTTGGAATCGACAAAATTAGCAAAAATCGATCTTTTCAAATAGCACCCCCCTCAAGTGAGTGTAATTTTCAACTCTATGAAAAAATTCATATACATTTGTGTGCAATATCCTATGTCGAAAATGTGTAGTTACTGTGATATAATCAATTTTTGCAAACATCGTTTTTATAAAAATACATTTCTGCAATGGTAATCTAAGTTGCCCTGGAAAATAATATTACAAAACGAAAATCGTATGATGACGACGATACAGAAATATGGTGCTTGGATACTTCACAACATACTCTATAAACTCGCTAAAGGACGCAGAAGTTACTCTTAGATCTTAAGATCAAGATGTTTTTTCTTTCGCGTATTTATTGTTTTATCGTTTATTTTGTTTTATTACAGTTTAAGATTTTATAAGCTTATGTATGTTTTGCAAGATATATCTATGTGAAAATGAATTGAAAGATCCTATGAAAAGTTCTCGAAGTAATCTTACTTCTTGAAATACTCGATATCTATTTTAAATAGAGAAATTAATCTTATATTATTTCTGATGACCAAGTTGTCAAAGATAATCCAAATGCCCGATGATTAACAACTTCTTTCAGAGCATTTTGTGATTCATCCTACATTAGATGTCTTATTCATATAAAGTAAAGGAATTGTATCTTTTATTAGTAGTAGGCGGCATAAATTCTCGGCCTGATATAGAAAAAATAAACTTGGTAAAATATAGCAATTTTTATTTTTCAATATAATCTCTCCTAATTTTATTACAACGATCAATTAATAATTCTATATCCTTGTAAAAATAATCTAAAGTTTTTCTCTCAAAATGTTGTATTACAGCTGCTCGTAACTTACTAGCATCTTCAAAACGATGTCCCCTAAAATCTTTCTTTAAGTGAGAAAATAAATAACAATCACTTGGAGCCATGTCCGGACTATACGGTAGATGTTCCAATTCTTGAAGGCCACATTCGTGGATGGCATCTTGTGAAATGGCGTCTATATGGACGCGTGCATTGTCGTGCAATAATCGAACAGCTTTTATCAATTTTCCTCGACGTTTTGCACGAATATTGACCCTCAATTTATGCAACAAAGACGCATGATATGTGCTGCTGGCAGCCAATACCATTTCTTCAATAATTGAAATGTTTTGATGCGTTATCAGGTCAATTGGCCGACCGGGGCGCTCATCATCTTATAGGGATTCTTGCCCCAAACGGAAACATTTTGTCCACTTTTTTACAGTGGAATATGAAAGGGATAAATCGCCATAAACGCCGTCTAAACGTTGTTTAATGTGATTAGGCGTATGCCCTTCCTTTGTTAAGAATTTAATGACCCACGGTATTCAATTTTTGTTACCCGAGACATTTTCATGCACTAGTTACGTTGTCTGGCCGGCTACTAAAAACTACTACTCTTCGAGCTGTAATATATGTACATAGTAAAGGGCTCGCACATGTGCAACTATAACGGAATAGAGTCTGAACACGCTCGAACCTATATAAGCCTGTTAGGCCGAGAATTTATGGCGCCTACCTCGTATATACCTGGTATATATGCATCTCCGATCGGCGGTCGATGTTAATATCCGCTCGCACTGTCTGCTCGCTGTTTGTGGGTACGTATATACTTACTACGATGCTGGCACGCCGCCTGAAAGTGCCAACTCTACTGATAAATGATAAGAACTTGTGCAATCGTGCTTCTTGAGAAACTAGGTACACCTTTTTCGTTATTTATAACACCCAACCTAGACCTTTAGGTCTAGGTTAGGATAAGTGCTAAGTATTTGCTCGTAGTATTACAATCAAATGTTCTACCCATGACGCTTCCATTTTTGTTTTTCTCCACAGTTACCGGTGAAATATTTTGCCTATGTTCTTTAATCTTAAGTGAATGCACAATCGCTTGGTCATAGCCTAATGGTTTGCTTATTTCTTTAACTGCATAGGAAACATACTGAGAGCCATCTGTATGTATTCTCTTGCAGAATAACTTTTATCCTAGCACCTTCTCGTATAAAAGTTCATCTTCAAAACTTCACAAATTTTATTACATAAGCCAAACGATGGCGACAAATGACACAAACGTAAACACAACAAACATTACATTCGGAATAAAACCTGTCAAAAGACTTGACGACATTTCTAGTTCTAAAAAATTATAGTTATATACAAATCGGTATAAATTAATAAAAGACCTAACACTTTGGATCCCAATGTGAAACAGATTATACAATAAATGCAATTCTTCCACCAACCGAAAAAATCGCTGGAAACCTATTTAACAGTAACATTTCCAGCAAAAATGTAGTTATTGTAATGGCAATATCCAATGTAGCTACCGTATTATCCGTATTTGCGTCCGTCAATCGCCGCTTTACTAGCATTGTTAAATCAAAATCATGAAAGCAAAAAGCATCCTAAACTATCGTACAAATACCTTCCAAAAACGTAACATATTTTTGTTTAATTTAGAAGGACACGGGATGTCATTAAAATCTACACGAAGAATAACGCTCTGCGTGGGCGGGGGCAACTGTTATTAGTGGTTACCTAGCAACTGAAAGTACTTAACAAACACTTTGTCAATTATGCGGTAGGTATGGAATACTTCTACCGAAATATACTCTAGTTCTGCTTGTAATGTTTCGAGCAAGATATTTTCATATACATAAAATTAATAGGATGTCTTCTCTTTCACAATTTTCTTACGTTTTTATTTTTACATCTTGAAAGTTACAAATCATTCTTTCCATTTGAATTTGGATGAACATAAATACAAAAAATATGTAAATGTACCACAGTACTCTTTCCGCAAATAGAAATTGGCAATTATACTTTGTTATTATTATGGCGACAGCGGTGTTTTATCTTTTATGACCCAAGTAGTCGTTATGTATATACCATACGTTAACATAGCAAACACATTATATAAACATTTTTATTAAACGTTACCTTTACCGATATACGAGACAGATTTGTTTTTTTTTTTCATTTAGCTATGAGAAAAAAATCTCACGTACTCTACAATTATGTAGAAAAAAGAAGTCATCGCTTAGAGATAGATCATCGCGCTCTCAGGCCAGGGTAACGCACTCGCAGCAAATTATTGCTTGGTCGGATCAAGGTCGGCCTTGTGAAAAACCTGCTTTACTTGCAACCACTATCGGGCGTTATTTGTCGCAAAAACAGCACATATACATACATATTATATGCATTTTATATACCTACATATCCATATTATCCTATGAAAACTTATCGCACGCCAAATTTGGAAAAATTGGAAAGAATAGTTAGCTCGTATTGGTATCCAATTACCTAACATGGTGCCAACATTGTAGATTCCTCGTAATGTTAGTTATGCTCTCTCTAAAGTGTAAACATAAAAAACACATTGGAAGGGCATCATAATAGATAATCTATGTTTTTATTAAAACAAACGTGCAGTAAATAAGTATGTACTTGAAATTAAGTAGACATCATCATTTATTCCTCCATCATTTTAAAATATCCGATGCATGATGTACACTGACTCCAAAAAGTCTCCATACACCTGTCACCATTTTGATTTGAGTGCTTAAAAAAACAGTGCAATCCTATATATTGCAGAAAATTGTTGGTGAACAGTATATTAGAATACAAATGAACAAGGTAACATTAAAAGATAATGTTTTATTGTACAAGTAACATTACATTAAAAAAAAAGAACAAAAGTAGGTACAATTCCAATTTCAAAAAAATCTCCCTACACTTAGCAAATCCGGAATTATTATTAGAATAGTAACTCCATTTACAAAGTTTACTAACTTGTTGATCCACCTTTTGCTTTTATAACTGCTAACATGGAGTGCTAATGGAGTTCCATTCTTGTTGTAAGGCGATTTGTAGCTGCTCCTTGTTGCGGGTCATATGTTTCCTTATTCTTCGTTCCAGTTCATCCCATAGGTGCTCTATAGGATTCATGTCCGGCGATTGTGGAGATGTATGAAGCTGCTTTCCCACATTAAATATCAATCATTCCTTGACCCGTTGAGCGGTGTGCTTGGGATCATTATCTTGTTGGAAGATAAATGACCGTCTAAGACCGAATTTTTGGGCACTAGCTTGCAAATTTTCTCTCTGTATATCCATGTATACATATTGGTTCATTATACCGTCAATAAATTTTAAATTACCAACGCCTGCAGCACTCATGCACCCCCACACTAAAACTTTTCCTCCACCAAATTTTACAGTCGCGCACAAATTTTTAGTTTTCAGTTCTTCATTTCTCTTTCGCCACACCACTGTATGGCCATCTGACCCAAAAATGTTATATGTATAACATTTTTGGTTAGTATCGTCATTTTTTAGCGCAGCACAGACCAACTAAAATTTGTCCACTGAAATTTGGGCAGAAAATTTTAGTTTTCATCTGCATTCTCTTTCGCACACACTGTATTGGCATCTGAACCCAAAATAAAGTATACATTTTTGGGTAGATGGATTTTGAGCAGAAGACTGAAAACTAAAACTTTGTGCGCGACTGTAAAATTTGGCGGAGGAAAAGCTTAGTGTGAGGGTGATGAAGCGCAGGCGTTGTATTTAAATTTATTGACGGTATAAAGACCATTATACATGGAATACTGAGAGAAAATTGCAAGTATGCCCAAAACTGTCTTGGATGGGTCTGTCATCTTCGAAGATATACCCACACCCGCCACGGTCAAGGAATGGTGATATTAATAGGAAGCATTCATACACCCACAATCGCGGACAGAATCCATAAGCATCTAGAGATAACTGGAACGAAGAATAAGGAACATATGATCCGCAACAAGGACAGTACAATGCTTACAAAGAATGGAACTCCATTGATCCCACAGTGACGAACAAATTAGTTGAAAGTATGAAGAGACTCATGTTAGCAGTTATAAAAGGAAAGGGTGGATCAACAAGTTACTAAACTTTGTAAATGGAGTTACTATTCTAATAATAATTCCGGATTTGCTAAGTGTATGGAAATTTTTTTGAGACTGGAATTGTACCTATTTTTGTTTTTTTTTTTAATGTAATGTTATTTGTACAATAAAACATTATCTTTTTGTTATCTTGTTCATTTGTATTCTAATATACTGTTCACCACAATTTTCTGCAACAATAAATAGGAGTGCACTGTTTTTTTAAGCACTGAAATCAAAATGGTGACAGGTGTGTGGAGACTTTTTTGAGTCAGTGTATGTACACATGTTTAAAACTAGTAGTAAATGTTAAATTTATACGCATTAATATAAACTAAATTTGCCTATCTTTTTCCATCATTCTCTTATTATTTAGAGTGAATATGTTATATTTTCTTTGACCTATTGTACATTTTTATCTTTATTTGTAATAAATAAACACAATAGACCCCGTCTGTAAATTGAAACTAAGATTTAGTGCTATTGGGAACATTAATTGTACTGGTGTAGAAATAAAAAAAGAAACTACAATACTAATGCATCTTTTTAGCGAAAAAGGATTTGGGGAACAATATTTGAATAAAAGTTCATACAGACTAACAATAAGTGATGTTAACATAAACATGTCAGCATAACATTAAAAACAAAGCAAAAAACCCAAAAAAAGAATAATAAGTAACACCATTGGTATGCACTATGAACAAATTTAATGGTGTTTTTTTGTAATTTTTATTGCAATAACTAATAGCTATCTACTTATTTATCTATCTACAGTGAACGCTGGAAATTCCTTCTTCTACCTCGATACATTTGCACAACCGTTTGTAAGAACTGTTCTGTACTTTTCTTATCACTTTCTTTATAATAATAATAATATATAATATATTTATCCAACAGACGTTACTCCAATACAAGGACAAACTACATAAATAAAGAAAACAGTAGTGACAGTAATACAAGCGTTAGTACATACTCAGTAGCACATCACAAACACCGCGACTCACAAAATTAGCATTTATAGCAGAATGCACAAGCGGCGCTTTACAGAGAACATTGGTTCTATACAAAGGAACACGAAAAGTATCGCAGTGTCTTGCTGCCATCCTTGGGACATTAAACTGCAAACGTGCTAACAAATAGGGGCAGTCTACTTTGTTTTCGATTAGCTTGGATGCAAAGGACGCACTGGCATGAACTCGACGCGTACCTAAAGGTTTCACCGCTTGACGCCTCAGTAGCAACACATAATCAACACCTCGCTCTGGGTAGACTAAGTCAATCTTGAACGACAGGGATTTTAAAAACTTTCTCTTGACGCTCTCGATCAGCCGACTATGCACTTCATAACACGGATACCAAATTGTACTGCTATATTCGAGCTTGTTTCTAACAAATGCGTTGTATAATAATGTAAATATTAGAGGATCCGTGAACTCCTTGGATATTCGCATGATAAAACCAAGTGATTTAGAAGCAGATGAGCATAACTCACGTATATGTTGCGTAAAACTCAACTGGTGGTCAAAAATGACGCCCAAATCTTACAAAGCTGCGAGCAATGGCAAGTTCGTTGATGGTGTAAGCAGTGAATATTAGATTTATGTTCTTCGTAAATGAAATGATATTGCACTTTCCAATGTTTAAAGTGAGTCGATTATTATTACACCACTCCACAATTTTGTCCAAGCCTTGTTGCAGTTGTAGACTGTCTGATGCATCATTCACTGTGTCATATATCTTTACGTCATCGGCGTATGCCAAAGAATGACAGGGAAGAGAAACCAGCAAATCGTTGATAAACATGTTAAAAATAAGCGGTCCGAGATTCGATCCCTGTGGCACGCCTGAGGTGGTAACATATGTATAAGATCTAAAGCCGTTGTAGTAGACGTAGCTCGGTCTCATATCTAGATAGCTCTGGAACAGCGATAGAAGTGGCACAGTTAACCCAAAGTAACTCAGCTTCCGCAGTAATATTCCGTGGTCAATAGTGTCAAATGCTCGTGAGAAGTCAGTGTATATGACATCCATTTGACCCCCGTGATCCAATTCTTCCGCAATGTTCTGAGCCAGACAGACGAGGTTGGTTATGGTAGAGCGTCCGGGAACAAAGCCATGCTGTAGCGGAGATAGATATAACTATATTTTCGGGAGCAGATTTTCATAAAGTGTCTGCTCAAAGACCTTGGAAAAATTACACAAAATAGACACTGGTCTATAGTTCTTCACGTCAGTTGGATCGCCCTTCTTTAAAATAGGAAACTTAGAGTGTTTCAAAGACAAATTAAAGATCAATGCTAATGGTTCACTGAAAACACATGCACAGTCTCTAACCAGAAAGGAGAGAATTCTGTCATCGCCAGCCGTCGATTTATTCTTCAGCCTCCTAATAGATGTGGTCACGTCATCAGATGTAGCACTTGGAAGCGACAATACTGGAAGATCGGATACGACATCAGGAGAAGTAACAATAGTACTAGATGGCAGATAGACCGACTCAAAGCTATCTACAAAGGCATTCACAATATCTTGTGGATTGGCGAATTCATTGTCATCTAATTGCATCTTTACCGGTATCCTAGATGTATTTTTTTTAGTATAACCAAAATTCCAAAATGTCTTGGGGTTCTCCTCAGTTGTCCTCACATAGTTCAAATACGCATTGTTTATTTCATTGTTGGGCAGAATAGCTGACGATGGTTTTCTTGTTTATGTACAATGTTAGCGGCGCGACAAATAAAAAAGTTGTTTGATAATAATTATAGAACTTTCGGTTTTGTGATTTGAAAATTAGATATTAGATATGCAACTATTTCTTTCTGAAATGTACACGAGTCGCGTGGAATTGCATCTTCAATTACCGACTTCCAACATAAAGTTAAATTAATCTTCAATAGTTATAGGAAGTTAATTACTATGCATTGGTATAACTGAATAAATGAAATCTTTACGTCAATTTAATTTTAAATTGGAAACTATAGAGGCAAAATATGATAACAATAATCTATACTGGAATAATAAACAAAAATATCTGCATCTCTTGGAATATTGTCGGTACGTGCTGGATCAATTATGTGCGGGTGATAACAGAACCGCGACCACATTAAATGTAATTGTATTATTAGTTCTTAAAAATGTTTTCAGAAGAAAGAATACTCTACCATGCTAATACTGGTTATCATTTATTTGAATTAGTAAGTTGTGTAAAAGGGGAAAATAAAACACCAGAATGTTGTTTAGTGTTGTCAAAAAAGAGTACCAATGGCTGTGTCATTTAGTCTATGTGCCCCATGAAATTTCCAGTTTTCTTGCACTGCAATGTTACACTCTTTACAAATTGTAAATATTTTTAAGAGCACATCCAAAATGAATTGTGGTAGATAATACATGCAGTTCTTTTTTTAAACAAACTGAGAATGAACGAGTACCATATTTACAATTAAGTTGACATCATCATGTTATTTTCTCCATCATATTGAGATAAAATATTACGTCCGATACTTTATATTATTCACTCTTAAAAATATATGTTGATGTATTTTCGAGTACTATATTCGTAAAAAATTCCTTGATAGTTATCGTTTCAATACACTCCTGGACAAAATTAACGCACCAATATAATAAATCCCAAAATTTATATTTTAATTCGTGTGTATGTCTACGGAAATCTTAATAGTAGGCTTTGGACCTCTTTTGACAATTCTATAAACAAACTGTATTTCTTTGACAATTTTAAAGTGACGTTATTATGTTTAGCAATACCTTGTCCGTAAATTGTGATAAAATCTGTTGGAAATCGAGTTTATCTATTGTTTTTTTTTCAATTAATGTGTTTATCGTTGTTTGTGTGTTTTGGATATTCATTTAGGATCGTTTGAAGTTTGAAAATGAATCGTCCAAAGAATTAGACAGAGCATAAGGTAGTGCGTACAGTGAGTCGTGTGATTAGACTGATTAGACGCCCCAATGAAGTGGAAACTTATTGGCGGGGGCCAGGACAAGGGCGAAAACGATGCATCAATGCAAGAGATAAACGTTTTCTTAGGCAATTTGCTTTAAGGACCAAATCGGTGTCAAGAAATGATCTCGGAAACCACTCGTAATGTTTCGATTTCTACTTGAACAGTCAGAAGAAGGTTAAACGAAGCTGGACTGGTTAGTAAAAGACCAACAGCTGTGCCACTGCTTACCAGAAAGAACAAAATTGCAAGGATGCGCTTGGTCTATAGGTGATTGGAAACGTGTCATATTCCCTGATGAAACTAGGATGAACCCAAAATCTCCTGATGAACGGGCCGGCCAAAGACCTAGGGAGAGGTTTGCACAATCCAAAGATTCCATTTAGTTGTGGCTCTGTAATGTCATGGGATGTTGTGGAAGATGATTCTTTATTTATACAGGACAAGACCTGACCTTACATGGCTAGCAACGCACTGAATTATTTCAGTTATTTTCATATATCTTTTATCAGTGACTACTAAAAAGTCCGGACACAAATCCGATGGAATATCCATGGCACACGCTTAAAGATAACGTACGACGTCATATACCCGCACTTGCTAACTTAAGAGAACTCGAAAATTAAGTTCCTACAGAATAGAAGAACAATTCGTAGGAAGCCATCCAAAATGTAATTAAAAGCATGCCTAGGCGTATAAATCTTTAATAATCAGAAGTAGAGGAAGCAACGCACTTTCACTAACATCCCAATAATACCATCCATTCATTTGTATTACCATTTAATTGTTTTTTTACTTTTTCTCTAACTTTAAGAATGACATTATTTTATTGAAATTAAACACTTCTTACTTTTAATTTAGTTTCCATTAATGTATTTATTAAAAAACATTTTTTTGTAATTTAATATATTGGTAGGTTAATTTTTTGTTATGTGTTAAGTTTGTCCCATATTAGACCCTTGATAAAATAATTATATATATTATTATATATGAGGACAGTAACGAACGTTTAATTAACTACGCCTATATTGATAACTAGCGTTGGCACTTTCGTCGGCCTGACAGGATTGGATCCGTTGTAGTAAGTACGTACGCACATACAAACAGCCGAATGGGTGAAGCGAATATTGGCGGCGACCGCCGATCGGTGATACGCGAGTATACAGTTAGTTTGGTTCAGCTCTTGCGTTGCGTTGTTCTAGGTGTAGTAAATATATAATCAAGCATGTCGAACGTGCGAGTAGGAAATGACCATGGGCTGGGAAAGTGAATGAGTTTATCGGTGACTTTCCGAATTTATCTTACAGTGGTGCTAAATTATTTTGTAAGCTTGTGATATTGCTCTGAGAAGCCGAGACAAATACGATTGTAAAAGACATGTAAACAGTATAGCACCCAGAAATAAGGAAAATGGCGTGCCATCAACGATTCATTTTATGTTCGATTTACTTACATGCTGATTGATAACTGACGCAATAGAAAAACTGCACTACACGATATAAACTACGCAAAAAACCGTCGTGTTAAGGAAAAGTGGGAGAGTGTTTTAAAAAAATTTTCAGATTTTACGACATTAAGACAGATTTGTGATGGTGCGTCTACAGACCCGTTAACTACTTTCAAAGATTATTTTAATTATGCCTCTCTTACATCGGTAGATGTTGAACGGTCTTTGTCAAGGTACAAATACATTTTTTTATCGCGGCGAACACCGGAAAAAATGTGGAAACATTTTATGCTACAAACGTTTGATAGATCTTATCTAGTTTGTGGTACCTCATTTCATAACAGCTGTCAAGAGGGTACGTGTTTTACAATATTTTTAAATAATATGAATTATTTATTTTATTATTTGCTCATCATACTTCATCGATTGGCGGTCGATCATATTCGCTTTGCCCAATCGGCTATCTGTTTCTGGGTACGTACACACTTACTACGATCCTTCGGCGTCGCCCGAAAATGCCAACTCTGTTGATAACAGGAATTCAGAAAAAACCTTCCCCAATTTTGTTTCGAATAAAATATCGGTTATTTATATACATTTTTCCCGATGATATGCAATCAGTTTACAGAAGTGTATACATTGCGAAGTCGTACAACCTATAAAAAGAATATAGAATATTCTACGAGTCAAATTTGTAAATATTTAAACTGACCGCACACTACATAATTTTATCAATTAACCATTCTGTTTATTTTAGATTACCTTATCTTCTTTCTCGTTGAATCCTACGTGCCGTGTTTAGAAACTTCCGTTGGGCCAACCGGTCTCTTGTTAAAACTATAACCTTCGACGACGATGTTTCATTCTGATGATTTCATATTCAATTTGACGAATTGTCGTTCGTTTCTTTACGCGGTTTGAATACTGGAAACGAATATTCTAGCGTTCAATGCGCTAAAGTTAAACCAATGTCAAACAGTTTTTTTTATGTACGGATTGGTGTACACCGATACATTTTTGTCCAGTTTCCGACTCCCTCCTACAATAAGATTCTGTGGTAATTCTCATAATTGTTTCATGAAAATTAAAATTCCTGTAAATTACTCGAGGCAAAAAATGAAAGACACTTTCTAAAAATCACAATTTATTAAAGTAAAGCCGGATAAGAGTACACAGGGGATAAAAATGCGCAACAGACTTTTTTGATATACAAAGTTGCTCTGATAAATACTTGTGTTAAGGAAGACAACGCAATTGTTTTGCATTTAGTAAATTTATTTCTCGACATAATCTCCTTATAGTTCTATACACTCAGTCCAGCGATGTTCCAATTTTCTTAAGCCATCCAAATAATGGGATTTATGTGCAAAATAGGCCTATGTTTCGGCAATGACCCCTTCATTTGACGTGAACCGCTTTCCGCCAAGCCATTTCTTCAAGTTTGGGAAAAGAAAGAAGTCAGACGGCCAAATCTGGCGAACATGTGTGGGCCGGGGTGTTATCGTGATGGTAAAGAATTGTTTATTCGCTGGGTGAGGCCTTTTTATTCTTTAGTTCAACATCGGTCCAATAAATCAACATAGTATTGTCCCGTGATTGTCCTTCCCTTCTCCAAATAATCAATTAAGATAATGCCTTGGAAATCTCAAAAAATCGTCGCTATAACTTTTCCGGCTGATGGAATCCTTTTCACGTTCTTTGGTGCACATTGGCTAGGAAAAACCCATTTTGCCGACTGACTTGATTTCTGGCATGTAGTGATGAATCTCTGACCGGTATTGTTCTTTTTCCATGATTCCACAAATACATAAACTTAACGCTACTTGATGAATCTCTCCGAAATTATGACAAACGTTGACCAGAGAATAGTACTCACAGTTGGAAATGTAGATTTTGACACAAAGTGCCATCTGCCTCCAAATACGAGTCTCATACCATCCCCGTACATCAGACGTACCTATTTAACATGAGAATTAGCTCTAAATAACCCTTTTCACCAACAACTTTAAACAAGTTTTACATTTAATTGTTTGTGTAAAATCGTGTGTTGAAACTATAACTTTAGCTATATCGTTGGTAAGTGTTTGCACAAAAATGGAAATACATTATTTTAAATAAACATAAATTCAAAAAGTTTACAAATTTAGAATGTTGCATAGATAGACAAAAGTACGCAATACCAATTAGCTACGAGTGTACAGTTCGTACTTATTCGGTGTAATACAAGTAAATTTAAATTTTGATTCGGCTAATAGCAGCATTGTAAAAAGACAGAAGATTTAAGCTACTCTTGCCCAATATGTGGAATTGAGTATAAAGAGCTTCCAACGGAAGATTGCAGTATGGAGAGCGTTTGACAGGCAAGGAACGATAACACGAAAACTGTAATCGCTATTGCAAATTGATATGTAAACGCTGCTAAACCTCGCGCATTAGTATATAGTCGTGTTCAAAATAACTCCAAAAATACAATTAAACTAAGGTGTCCAGACTTACCCTAATTTTAAATATAAAAAGAATTCTAGGCGTACAAAATCGTCCCAGTTTTATTTTGGCAATCATACATTTGTACTTCTTTTACTTGGGACGTTTTGAAACATTAAAAAATCAAGATGTAAGCCGAACTTTTATTTTTCGCAGTATAAATTATGTATCAAACAAACAAATAATTTATAATAAAAAAATTAAATACTAAAAATATTTAAAGATATTCGATATCAGATTCACTTCCTTTGTCTAATCAATGCGCAACTTTCTCTAAACTTTTCCGAAAACTAGCCTGGCTTTCCTTTGACAGGAGCTCCAGATTTCCTATATTCTTCTGTGTACGTGAAATCTTGTCCTTCCTAATGATTATTTGAGGTTTCATGTGTGTGCACGAACGTTATCCTCTCTTTCATGTTCTTAGATAATCTTGCATCGGTCCATGCTGTGTTTCTGTTCATCAGTGCTCCTCGTATTTATTTCCTCATTCCATACATTTCTTGCTCTTCCTCGTTTTCTTCAATTTTGAACTGTAAATTGCCAGATATGTTTAAGTGGTTTTTAGCTATTGTTTTGCTATTATTTCTGCGATTGGCTCTATATTCAGTTCATCTTTCATGGTTTCATTTCTGATTATATATCTAAACATCTTAAGATTTGTCATACTTATCGTATGTACTTGCTTTTCAGATATGGAAGTCATTTAACCAAATGTGCTTTTGCATTCTACGCAAGTTTGTGGGAGTTTTCTCTCATTAATGTAAAATATGGACCCAAACATTGAAATTTAAATCAAATGTGAATACAATTAAAAAGTATAATCGAATTTTTATATTACTACACATTTAATACTACAAAACGAACTACAGATGTATAAATTAATTTTGATTTATAACTCTAAACAAAAGAAATAAGATTTAACTGTATATGCATATGCTTCACTTATCGCAAAGATATAAATAACTTCATTGCACATAATGTACAATAAAGTTATTAATAAGAATTATATATATATATATATGTACATTAGCGCTTTGTTAACTTCATATCTAACATAACGGAAAAGAAATTGGCCTAACATTATTACAATAATCAAAACTCGCCTTGAAATAATATTTATACAGAGTAACCATGAAAATCCTATTTACTGATCTTATGCTTTATAATTTCAATACAAATACATGTATTTTACGTTGTTAATCTCTACAGCACAACTTGGAAAAGTTTTACAAAATGAGAAAGAATCTTAGATTGAGATAGCTTATACAACACATAGCAAAAGCCCTCCGTGTAAGCAATTAATTTTGCTTATCAAATTGCTATCACTTATTTCTTCAAAAATCTCCCTTTAAAGGAAATTCCACAAACGATGATAATTCGAAGGCATTTTTTGATAAAAACGACTTTTGCTAAAAATCATTATTGTACCTTCAAAACAGGAATAAACTCACTATAAGATAGTGTTCGAGGAAAAATACCAAACATTGTTAGGAGATAATCTGTTATTAATTGAAATACACTAGGTGTAATAAGTGGCATTTTTCAAATTTCCAGAGGATATCTCTTAAAGAATCCAAAATACATCTTACTTAGTAAATATTCCGCCTTCTAATAATAACAATCACTTTTATGGTCCGGCAGATCATATGAATCCAATTTCCTGACAATTACATGTTTGTATATAGCGTGTCGACGTAGTGCGTGGAGGGAAGATAATTTCTTTCCTGAGCAATTTAAAGAAAAAGTTCTCAAATAAATGCTGCACAACATAAAATTATATTCAAGTATACAGGCTGTTCAGTTTCCGCTGCACACGATACAAGTTTGTTTTTCTTAGTGGAACATCCTATATATTATTACGATTTTAGATACCTCTCTTCGATTCATGGCAACTTTCATCAATATTCTCTATACCTACCTATCTTAGTTTTTGAGATAATTGACATAATTTGAGAATTTTGTTAAATTTCCTTGTTTCTTTAACGGCCAATTTCTTAAACACCTTACACGCTAGGATGGTGTTTCAAATTTTACTCGATTGAGTATTTCTTGGAATTTTTGACATCGAAGATTTTTTTTATACCAACGAGATTTTACAAGATGGCCATCGATATGGTTGCCAAGTTTGATTCATGTTGTTTCAATCCCTCTAGTGGAACAGCCTGTATGTGTCCCTATATATAAAATGCGTCCTTCTTAAGTAAAATAAATATGAAGCTATGCAGATAAGCTTTCCGTTTAAAAGCGCGGGGTGCTGTGACGAAATACTATAAACTTTTGTTTCGCTAAAGAAATGTATTAAAGGTAATGTGTAAACGTTATTTTTTCTGGTACAGTTTTATCATCTAAGTAACCATAATTTTCCAAGAAATATAATAAAAACATACTGAAGGTTGTTTAAAAAATTTCACAAAAGTAGAAATATTTAGGAAAAAACTTCTTGGGTGAATTTCTTAAGGCAATGCATAGCATGGACATTACATAAAATAATGCTCATTACAGTTTGTATGAAGCAAAATGGTGTTCACTTTGAATAGATATGAAATTGTATGCATAAATTAAATTTTACAGTTTATTTTTAATGAATATCTTTAGAAAAACAAAAGTTTATAGTATTTCGTCACAGCACCCCGCGCTTTTAAACGGAAAGCTTATCTGCATAGCTTCATATTTATTTTACTTAAGAACGACACATTTTATGTGTGGGGAATGTTTACAAAACAATCTATTACAATTTCTCTATTAGATCGCGGAAAAATATACAGGCTGTTCCATTAAAACAAATTGAAATAGCACGAATCAAACATAGCAACAATTTCAATGACCATCTTGTAGACGCAAGTTACCATAAGTAACTTTTTGATGTATTGTCTGAAACCCCAAGGAATACTCAATCGAATAGAATTTGAATCACCATCCCAACGTGTAAAGCGTTTAAAATTCGGGCGTTAAAGATACAGCGACATTTCGCAAAAATCTCAAGGTATGTCAATTATCTCAAAAACTGATGAAAGTTGACATGAGTTGAAGAGAAGCATCTAAAATCTTGTATCGTACGTAGCGGAAACTGAACATTCTGTATACTAGGATATAATTTTATGTTGTGCATCATTTGCCTCCGAATATTTCTTATTTCAAAACCTTTCCTCTAAATTGCTCAGGAAGAGAATTATCATCCGTCCACGCACTAGGTGGACATGCTGTATAATAAATTATGACTTACTGCAGCGAAATGA
Source organism: Dynastes maya (assembly GCA_029619315.2). Taxonomy (NCBI): domain Eukaryota; kingdom Metazoa; phylum Arthropoda; class Insecta; order Coleoptera; family Scarabaeidae; genus Dynastes; species Dynastes maya. The sequence goes on from JAROYE020000002.1 coordinate 25,851,310, forward strand.
AATGTGGATATGCATAAAGAATGCAAATTCAAAAAAATAGGAATCCGGCGTGCACTCCATCCTTCAAAACGATCCCCGTGTTATTCACATTCTTCAGAAGGGTTTTTATAAAAGAACTGGTATTCGCCTTCGACATATCGACGGGTTGATGGAGATAGTACCAAGAGGTTTACTTACGAGAAGAGCGATGACCATCTATGTAGCCATTAATAAGGTATACAAGAAATCTGGTACTGGCTAGCTTTCGCCTTTCACCAAGTTGAGGAGCATTATGTCTTCGGAATACAGCATCGTTATCAGTCTTCCTCATAGTACAAAATCTGTTGATCTTAAATGATAAATATTTCAAAAATCATTTTTTCACTTTTTCGATGGTCTGATTTTATTAAAGTATAACCTTTGTAAGGGTGTCATAAAAATTGGGTATGCACAAGCATACCGCACTTCATTTCTTATACTACAGTCTCTGGCCAAATTACTTGAAACACTCAATATTTTATAGTTTCTTCATTATAAAATATAAACTACACATGTATTATATTTTATATTTATAAAATATATTGTAAAAATATGTAACATACGTAAATATTAAATAAGTAATTAATATTTAGTACATAACCCATGATTTTTAATAACACCCTTAATTCTTCGGAGCATACTTTCAATACAAGATATGATTGTCTCTTTTATATCTTCATCGTTCTCCCATACATCCTTTATATTCTTCATTAATATTTCCTTTGTAGGGTTTTCTCGATGGGATGAGGTCCGGTGAATTTCCGGGCCAACGTAAGAGAGGTATGTGATTGTCTTCAAAGAATTTCTTAACCTTTTTTGCCACATGGCAAGGAGCATTATCTTGTATAAATATACGCCCTGTCGGTATGCGACGTCCTGGCTTAAAATACGGTAATAACGTTTTTTAACACATTTATGTACTGCTCTTGACGCATTGTACCTTCTACAAAATACAAAGGGCCAGGTCTGTCTCCACTAATCATTCCTCAAATCATTACCTGCGGAGGGTGTTTTACAGTTCGAAGAACCGTGGACTCTGTAAGACGTTCGCCAGGTCGTCTACGAACAAATGGTGCTCGTTGCACTAACACAGAGAGCGAGCACTCGTCACTAAAGAAAACCTATTAAATAATGCAAACATAAATTCAGTAAAAATCATGTTAAGTTATTCACCTTTTTCCAATTCTCGTCTGTGAAATTTCGATATTCTCTTGCAAAGTTGAGACAAGCAGATTTCATTTTTTCTGTTAAACGCGGCTTTTTTACAGGTCTTCGGCCCATTAGGCGATTTTCGCGCAATCGGCGCCTGACAGTTTTGCTCGAAATCTCCATTCCCCTCTCTTGTAAATTTTTTTGAATCATTTTAATTGTAGCAAATCTATTGCTCAAAGCCTAATTTCACGGTCAGATCTCTTCGAAGTTTTTCTTTTCCGACCGCACTGCCCGTCTTTGTGTCGATGTGCTAGCTCCTTCGTTTCAGTTTCTAGCTAAACACCGTACAGAAGAAGGAGATACTTTCTGTAATTTTGCAATTTCTCGTTGTGATTGATTGTAGAAGCGCTTGCATAGCGGCTTTTTGTTCACTTGTTAAATCTTTCCCAGGCATTTTCTCCAAAAAACCCCAAATATTTCAATTTTCTTCAAATTCCAAATAATTAATTATTAAGAGAGAGATAGAATAACAATTTTACTTCTGCAATAACGATATATCAACACAAAACACTTAACGATACTCCGCAACTTAGTTTCTATACGGTTATGACGAAATATTTTAAAAAATATCGATGCATTCTCTAAACTGTGAACTCGCTAAATGTAAGTTGATAACTGAAATATTTATATATACGAACTTTACTCTTCTAAATATCATTTCTCTGGTATTTTTATTTATTGATACAATAATCTAGTCCCCCTATAAACGATCGGATTCAAAGCAAAAGAATATCACTATAATAGGATGGGAATTTCCAGGTAAAAGGGTTGATTTATGACATGTTTCAAGTAATATGGCCAGGGACTGTATTTGTTTATTCTGCTAACTATGATACATTAGATGATTCAATTTAGTAATATAGTATAAATAAGTGAATAAATAAGGATGTGGACAAATAAGATGCACTCCTAGTCACAAAATATCAATTGGCTGTAGAAATATACCGGATTATAATTAGGTAATACTTCCAAAATATATAAAAACTTGTAATATGAAAAGTCGAAAAGCAACATATTTAAAGAAAAGCTTTCAAAAGTTATATGCAAATACATATGTGTTATTCGGGTCCGGCTGTTCTCCGGTTTGGTTAATATCGAGGTAAATAAAATTGTTGACGATTGAGTTGGTGTTTCGTCAACACGTCCATCAGTTAGAAATTACGTCTATCAGGCAATACGACAAGATCATGATGAAACTTGCCGAGGAAGCTAACCATCTCACTTTTTTTACAAAGCAAAAAACAACAACGTTATCTCTAAAGGCTTAATAATTTTATTAAACCTCCTGTTAGAAGCACCCGAGCAGAAAGAATTGCCAAAAGAGCGTCAAGCGATAGTTAGAGAAAGGATCTACCATTACGCGATCAAAAAGATATGGAAAAGCCCAAACACCAACTCAAAAACTATTAGTGTCGCATATTTTAAACGATCAGAACTAGGGTATTTACATGTGATGATTAAGATATGTTCTGTTGCGTGTCCCAGAACCGATGGGGTTCTTTTAAAAATTATGGCGCCTTCTGTGAGTGTGGATGAAATTCGTTAATGGTACTTTCAATAATATTAGTTGCCTATAAGATCATTTTTTGCAATATAAGGTTTTGGAAAGGTCAACTGAACCCACTATATTTTTAGGTATTTTCGTGAAATATATAGAAATATGTATATAGACATTGCTGCTTTAACGAAACCATGTAGATACCTGTAATCTAATCGAAAATATTTGTGCCGTGAAATAACAGTTTCCTTTTAACACTTGCACACTCTAAAAATGTATAGTTCTTTTACTAATATACAGCAAATTAAGCAACTACAACTATAACCTTACTTATCATTCCAAAATAAAAATACAGTGGTTGTCATTTTGCAAGGGCAAATTTTTAATTTAAATTTTCATATGTACAATTTTCAGTTAGATAACTATAAAAATAAAGTATAAAATAGTTGTTTAAACACAGTAAACACTGCCCACGTTTGCCGGTTTTCTGTCCAATTTGAAAGTAATAAAAATGAGACGAATCTCGTCCTGCAAAATATTTATACATATTTTGATCCATTATGTTGTGATGGTTAGTGAATATTCCAGATCAAAATAAAGTTAGTATATACACATATGTATGTAGAAATGAAATGTATTTTATTTTATATTCAGCGAATATAATTAATCTCTTTTGAAGTTTATTTTATTTATAATGATGTTAGTGTGAAACCGCATGCGATATAGACTACAAATGTTCTTATGTTTCTTTTAATTAAAAACATGATCTAGATGAAGGAAGCAACGCTAAAACTGCTGATATAAATACGTGTCATAACTTATTCTTTGAAATACGTTATGATACACCTATATTTATGCATTTCACAAACGAATTACATATCAGCATTTTAGGAAGAAAAATGAATGATGTAAACCATCTACTTTATACATCCATTTTACCTTTTATCTGATTTCTCAATTATGTCGGCATAGAAATAAAGTCAATACTTCGCAATTAGTAGTTAAACTCTCACCTGTCCACTACCATTTAACCTTAGCTGTAATATCTAAAACCGCATAAGGGACTTGTATTGTGTTTAAACAACAATCACTACAAGCGTAATTTTAAGAACTAATGACTCATACATACAACGTCTACGGAAATACCTGGAAATTTGTCTCACAAATTAGTGAATCACTAATAATAGATGTATAACGGGAAAAAAGAGTATATAGCATTCTAAACGCAAGCTGCTAAATTCTAATTGTTCGGGTATTATCTCGTGTAAACCACTTACGCAAAGATTGCAACAATTGGTTTTAACAGCTAGGAATCTAAGTATTATATTGCGAAGAATAGGTCTTCCGTAACAAACTACAAAAACCGGAAAATATTTTATCTTAAGATTAGTTTAATGCCTTATTTTTTTCTTGGATAAAGAAAAATCCTTGAGTTAAATAGCAATATATGTTTCGTTTGAGCAAATATTTCTTACATTCTCCATAGGTACCTCTCTAAAACGAGGGCTCTGCAAGAGTCGTTAGCTCTTTAATACCTAGTTGTTATTAATTAAAATTATAGATTTCATAATTCAGGCACGGAAGCCAAAAGATATTAATTAAATTAGTGTGCTTGGCACGTAAAATTAAAAATTGTCTATCGAAATATTACGATATATTTGCAGATAAAATTATAACAACTAGGTATTAAAGAGTGTACGATCCTTGCATAGTCCTCGTGGTGTAGTGGTTGACACGCGCAAGAGATGCGAGATTCGATTCCTTGCCGTGGACATAATTTTAATTTCATTAATTAATTACGCCGGAAATTCCAATGAAAATTATAGATTTCATAATTCATCGACGGAAGCCAAAATGTATTAATAATTAACTCTCAATAATGATAACAAGGACTGTGGGGTAATATAGCAAACAAATATTCTTGGCACACTCCGCACCACACAAATTATTAATTAACTCGGAAAGGCCGTTTCAAAGACACGTGGGTCATCATCTTCAGCTGCGTACCGATTGATGTGAGAGAACATATATTTAGTCTAACGAATCCGCTCTATCCATACTTTTCAAGAAAAATAAGCTAGTACCTACTTTTGCCGTTTACTCTAGAAAACAAGTTAAAATAAGGAGAAAAGGCGGAAAATGGTCTGTCACCACGAACCGAGACATGTGGTCACCCCACCCTAATAAAAATCGAGTGAGACAACGGTTGTGTCCTTTCTGTTCGTCAAAGTGTTCTTTCCGTCTCTATCTTTAAAGATTAAGATGCAAGCGGAATGTACGAGAGGATCGACATCTCTGTTATAGCACAATCATAAATCAAATGTCCGCTTACCATAATAAATCGAAAAGACATGAAAAGTGTAAAGGCCCCTTCTCTTTATTGATTAGGTTTGCATTCTTATTTATGTAAATATTCTCATAAGCGTCCAGCTTGAAATCAAGGTTTTAATGAATTTTAGGTTTTCTAATTTAATATTATGCCCGGTATCGTTTATGTGTTGTGTGACTCTTGATGCTTCTATCTTCCCGTACCTGTAACACCTGATGTGTTCATTAAATCTAGTACCTATCGCTCGTTTCGTTTGACCAATATAGGCTTTATCACAACAATCACCACGTGCAATTTTGTAAATTCCCGACCTGTCTCTCATTTCATGTTTATCTTTTGGATTGCTAACAAGGTTTTTGAGTGTATTTTGCGAACTGAAACACACGTTCATCTCTTGTCCCTTAGAAACTTTACTAATACCTTTCGATACTCTATGGAAGGAAAGTTTCTCAAATTTCTTATCGCGGGGTACTTTTGGGATTAAGATCGCGGAATTTCTGACATAGAGCCTATGTTGGACTTTCCTAAGCATGCGATCGATATCTATAGAAGAGTAACCGTTGTAAATAACTACATTTTTTATGAAATTTAGCTCTTTATTGCAACTACTTTTACTCAAGGGGAACTTCACCAATCCATAAGTAGGTAAAGAGTAAAAGGACATAACCGTTGTCTCACTCGATTTTTATTAGGGTGGGATGACCATATGTCTCGGTTCGTGGTGACATACCTTTTTCCGCCTTTTCTTCTTATTTTAACTTGCTTTCCAGACTAAACGGCAAAAGTAGGTACTTGTATATATTTTTCTTGAAAAGTAGGGATAGAAGAGCGGGTTCCTTAGATTTAATATACGTTCTTTCACATCAATCGGTACGCGGCTGAAGATGATGACCCATGTGTCTTCGAAACGGCCTTTCCAAGTTAATTAATAATATGTGTGGTGCGGAGTGTGCCGAGAATATTTGTTTGCCAAGTAACTCTCGATTTAAAATTTGTATTTATGTTGTTTGCACCAATTATTTTGAGTACTTGAATTGACGGAAGGAATAAAATGTTTGCTTTTGGGAGTCGGTTTGCATTTTTTAATTTGTATTAGGAAATAGACGCTCTACCTATTATTCTTTAAGTATGACGTGAAACTAATTTTAAAAGAATTTTGATAATAGATATACAGAGTGTAATGCACTTCAATCTTCGGGTGACACAGACTACAGATGAGGAACAACTTACACTTTCTTATTTCCACAGTTTCCTTTGCTGCTTCTAAACATTTATTATTATCTTTATCTTAATTATGTGCATTTAAATTTCTAAATTCAACATAAAGGGTTTCCCAATAAGAATGATATGTTTTAAATGTAAAAAAAAAAGTTAATCCAATTTTTTTTATTATTTGAAAGTTTCATCGATAGCATTTATACTTTAAACAACATCACCCAAATGTTCTCCGCGACTACGAATGCAGGAGCGAATTCGATGAACCCAATTTTCAGTTACTTTATAAAATAAATCCGCGAATGCAACGCTCTATATTGGTTTTCAAGTCCTCTACTGTCTGTGATTTGTTCGCATAGACCAACGACTTAACGTAACCCCTTAAAAAACAATCCAATGGTGTTAAATCGCAGCTTCTTGGAGGCCAAGCATCTGGTCGAAATTGTCCAATTATTCTTTTCTCGCATCAAGAGAAATCAATGTTTTAGGAAACTTTTCTTTCAATAAATCAATGGTTTCACCACAAGTGTGACATGTGGCACCGTCCTGTTGGAAGAACATGCCATCCAAATTCATTTCTTCCAACTGAGGCCACAAAAAATCCGTTATCATCGTTCGATATCTTTCACCGTTCACCGTAACCGCATTTCCTTCCTCATTATAAAAAAAAATACGGTCTGATGATGCCACCATGCCATAAACCACACCAGACAGTGACTTTCTCTGAATGCAAAGGCTCCTCAAGATCTCATGTGAGTTATTTTCACTCCAAAAACAGTAGTTTTGCTTGTTTACATAACCGTTTAGCCAAAAATGAGCTTCATCAGAAAAGATGATTTTCTTCAAAAAATTAGGATAATTTTCAAGATTCTCTTGAAATGCTAGACTATACTGAACACATCTGTCAAGAAATTACATTTCTTTTCATTTCCAAAATGGCCGCCGTGGCATTGAAAACATATCATAGCTATTGGGAAACCCTTTATAAAACTTGGACCATCAGCAATCTAAATCTTTAAAGATAAATTTACAAACCGATTGTCTATACACAATTGAAAATTCATCAAAACACGTATTTTGAAGTTGTAATAGGTTAAACGGCATCTGCATACTTAGACCTTGTTAATTCACGTGAATACGTGTAATATGTGTACACGAACTAGTCCGAACCTCTTCTGAACGGCACGGCACGTTTGCGAACTGCACGTGTATCTAAGGTGCGCAATATACGTGTATTGTTAAAATCAAGTGAAATTCATACAGCGCGTTCTTAAGGTGTTAATTTAAGATTAGGTCTAGAAAATATCAATTATATTTAAACTACAACGTTAAGCAGAAGTTAATTTTGTAAAATGAACGATGTGACGACTAGATATGACAATATGTCGAAACAGATAACTTCTTTTTAGCTAGCTTATTGATGCGGGACACCTGGATTGCTATTTTTTAATTTGCAACAAAGTATGGTATGTGTAAGATGGCATATTTGCAATATCGTTTGTGGATAAAATATAGTTGTACATAGTATGTTTCAATAAAAATACATAGTTAAGAGCTAAATTTATTTTTATTTTTCCACCTAAAAACGCCCCTACACATTAACACCCAAAAACATCATATTTGCACTAAATATGTATAATATACACTGTAAAGTGTAAATTTTACACCCAGTACACCATTTTAATACGACGGTTTAGACAATTAACACTGGTGAGTGTTAAAATTTATTTTGAGAACATTTAACATCCATGAGAAATACTTTTTGCAATTTTTTACGCACGAAGATACTTGACAAAATTACACTCGTGAGTGTAGATCTATATGTACCATTTTTGATTGTTAATTTTAACACTGGATTTTTTACTGTGTGAGTATGAAAAGTTCGTACATACATGTATACGTGTGGTTCGTGTGCACGCTCAAAACCAGCAGCTCTAATACAAACATTAATTAAAAAATAAGACACTAGCGATATTTGTAACCAGTTGGTGTTCAAGTCAATAATTGCCATACAAACCAAGCATACGCTTTATAATACGCATTCTGAAATGTGCTGTAATTACTGAAATTGGTCTTGCTGGAAATTCTACTGATTAGCTGCCCCGAAATGGAAATCTGTTGATATTTCAGAATGTTAGATTATTAAAATAATCGCGATATAAAAAATCTAATGAAGAAAGTCGTTTGTCAGAAACTAATATAGCAAACTCGATTATGCGTGAATGGTAAACAATATACTTTTTAAAATAAACTTCATTTTATTTGTTAGAGAAAAACACGTTTTTGTTCAACAATAACATGCTAACCTCACCACAACCAAAAGGATAGATTATGATATTTAGTGGAACTATACGAAGTGCGGCAATTAAATAACCGGACTGGTGCTACAAAACATTTTATTGATCACTAATTATATTACAAAGTTATCCCCTTCAATATACTCTCCTTGCCGATCCCCACAACGCTCCATACGAATTTTCCACTGTCGAAAGCAGTGCTGGAAGTCCGTTTCTGTCAGCTTGTTGAGAACCTCCGTCGCTTTCGCTTTCACCGCTTCCACACTGTTGAATCCTTTCCCCTTAGGTTCCGATTTTACCTTAGGAAATAAAAAAAGTCACAGGGGGCCAGGTCGAGCGAGTACGGAGGGTGGTCCAACACGGTGAAGCCGGATTTTGCAAAGAACGCTTTCACAGACAAGGCGAAATGGACTGGCGCATTGTCTTGATGGAGCATCCAGGATTTGCTACCCGCAAATCGGGTCTTCGTCTTCTCACTCGTTCACGAAGGGTAGGGTCTACCTCGACGTAGATCAATTTACCAATTTTCTGAATGTTGTCGTTCGTTTTTGATGTTGAGGGTCGTCCAGGCAGCGGATCGTCGTCGGTCGCTTCACGCCCCTCCTTAAACCTTTTGCACCACTCAAAAACTTGTGTGCGCGATAAACACTCACTTCCGTACACTTCCCTTAACATGGCATGAGCTTCTATAGCAGTTTTTCCCAGTTTCACAAGAAACTTGAGGTTAACTCGTTGCTCGATCTGAACACTTTGCATTTTTCCGACGCGATGCTAGCGTAAGGACTTGAAAGGACTATTGCTACAGCGAGACTGAGCGACGTACAACCGTGCCCATCGGGCTCAAGGTGGGGGAAGCATCTACAAGCACAGACATGTTCAAACCTACCGTAGCGTGCTCGCTGTTTGCCGATAGTAGCACCAGTCCGGCTATTTAATTGCCACACCTCGTACTACCTAGATTGAGTAATATGTTCCCTTTAAAAGTACCGTACTGACAACCATTTCAGAATGATGTGTCTATAAAAACAGTACTGATAGCTGATTTCAGAACACAACTTCCACATAAAGTATGAAATATTATGAATACACATGCGTATATCTTTAAAAAATTATTTTTGATAACTATACAGTTATATTAATTTTTATTTATTGTGTATTTTTCTTCGCATATATTTGCTCAAGCATGTACGGTAAAATACTTTCAATAGGTAGTTAATAATTAATAATAATAATACCCTTTTACTTCTAATCAGCACAACAAACGGAATGATAATGTAACACTGACAAAAATAGAAACTACGCTAAAAGAAGAACCTTACATGAAAACAATGCGACATCACACAAACTCTAGAAACAGTTGAAAATCTACATAATAATTAATAACTTATATACATATGTAAGTCTAAATATTCGTCTATGGTGTATGGTTCCACATAACATAAACAAGTCTGTATCTTGTGTTTAAAAATATGAAAGTTGTTTATATTTTTTATTTCAGGTGGTAATCTATTATAAAATTTTATACAATTGTAATATAGCCCTCTTTCTGTCATCTAAAATTGCATCCGTGTATTCAAAAAGTGCAGTAGTAGTACTTTTACCAGACAGAAACCTATGCTGGTGTTCATTAAACAAATTATACTTGTTTAAAAAAATTAGAATTTGTTGGTACACTACTATTTTGAAAATCTTAGAAAATTATGTTAATAAAGTGGTAACATTAGCAACCCAAACTTAACGAATTATCATTTGGCGAATGCATATTGTCCTCTTGTTCTGAATATAATATTCATAACGTAGCAGGGAATTTACCATGTCCGTTGATTTATATAGATAGATTTTCAGGAATTTCTCTTACGTTGAAATTTAATTTTAGATTGTGCGCACTTTGTTCGATGATAGTTCAGTTTCATTCAATTTCGCGTCTGCGGGTAAACGCAATACGCGGACGTCTGATGCGGTACCTTTCGGTTAAATTTAAAAACAATCGGCCATATGCGAACATAACGCAAACAGTAAATCGCTTCCGGTGCTATGTACAAGCTGGAATCCGATGATGCTCGCAGTAGAAAAACAACAGATTCCAGCGTTACCCATTGCACGTCTAATTTGTCAGTTTTCTTCGTTGTCGTTTCGTCGTCCGTTGGTATGGAACAAGAGTCTGTAAGAGCGCGGATAATGTACTCTGCCGGTTTCCAAGGTCACCCACTCGTCAGCTCTCACGAGATAAAGCGAGTAAACCAGTAACATTCAGTGTATATATATATACATTTACGTATCGGCCTGGTATAAGTAAACGTTTATGTGTGCGTTTGTGTTGTTGCAAATGAAATAAAATAGCGTCGACACTTCACCTTCAACTCTTGGTTCCACTACAGGTTAACGTTCTGGTAAACATTGGGCATTACATTCGTACCCGCTGCTTTCAAATGATGCGTATACATGCACATATAGTTGACTGGGTGCTATTTTGAATTACACGATTGATTTCCCTCAAGCTTTTAAAAAGCCAGGCATAATCGAAGTCAAGTATACCAACGTCTAGCAACTTTTTAGTGGATATAAGGCGTACGTATTCATTTTCACATACTTTGCATACTAACACACTACTTTTTTCCTCATTTAAAAAAGTAATGGCTTCAGTTTATCCAAATCAAACGTATTATTTTTAACTTGCAGTTATTAGAGTTGTAAAAATTAGAATAAATCATCCAATTTTTGTTTTTTATTAGATCTTGACCACTTATAAATTGTATGTAATTAATCTGGTCATTTAATAGATTTCATTCGAATGTAATTTAAAAGTTTTTTTTATTATTCAAATATACAGCGTGTCCACCTAGTACCTGGATGGAAGATAATTCCTTTACTGAACAATTTATAGAGAATGTTTTCAAATAAAAAATATTCGAAAATAAGTGCTGCATAATACAAGATTACATTCAAGTATACAGAGTGTTCAGTTTCCGCAGCGCATGATACAATTTTGCTTTTTTTAATAGAACACCCTATATATTATTGTTTTTGAATACCTCTTAAATTCATGTCAACTTTAATCAGTATTCCCTATACCTATCTGTCTTTGTTTTTGAGGTAATTGACATAATTTGAGATTTGTGCGAAATGTTATTTCTTTAACGGCCGATATCTTAAAAGCCTTACACACTAGAGCGGTGACTCAAACTTTATTCGACTGACTATTTCTTAGAATTTTCGGCAATACATGGAATTTTTTTATATCAACTAGCGGCCATCGGAATGTATATTTTTGCAGAATCTAATAAAGAAACTATTCTATTTTTTTTTTACATTTCCCTTCACCTAAAATGTCCTTCTTTAGTAAATTAAATATGAAGCTATGCAGATATATTTTTTGTTAAAGGACATAGACAGCTACGACGAAATACTCTAAACTTTTGTTTTTGTAAAAATATTCACTAACAATTTGTAAAATTTAATTTATGCGTATAATTTCAACATCTCTTCTAAGTGATCACTAGAGCGGGCCAAGAACGCCACGCGCCAGGTTCGCAATCAGGCTGCCGGGCGCATATATGTATGTAAACATAGGTAATTTAAATATGTAATTATTAGGACGAGGACCAAAACCACTGTCTATTACGTCGTGAAGACGCGCAAATATACACCTGCAGTTTGGGTGTTCGTTGATAAATAGGGCGTTGTTCACAGTGGGCCACTACAAAAAAAAAAAGTTCATTCATCGACGGCTACGAACTAACAGCGCGCTTATTCATTTACGGATGACGCGCTCTATTCATCAACAAATGACGAGTCTGCAGATGTTACGTTTGCACCACTTCGTGGCATACTAGAAACAAGCGTCGGTGTGCTCGCTTTAGTGATTATGTCTAACGTAACTATTAAAAATAAACGGCCATTACCTACGAAAGTTAATAAATTTCTTAGTGAATTTGTGGATTTACACTAGAATGGGAGTACAATTTTCTGTAAAGTTTGTAAAAAGAAACTACTGTGATGGAGCAAACGTGATTGTGAAAGACATATAAATAGCGCACACCACAGAAATAAAAGAAATGGTGTGTCACAACAACGTCAATTTCAATTAGAATTGCTTTTAACGTTTATGGTATGTGGTCCACCACTTCGTATACTTGATAAAAAAGCATTTCGAAAATTCTGGGGTACATACAATACCGAGTGGATACTACCATCTCGGACAGCGTTACGGAGAGATATTCCACGAATACGTGAGGACATTGAAAATCGAATTAAAGCCGAATTAAAAGATAAACAGCTGTGGCTATGTCTTGATGAGACGACAGATTGCAAAAAAAATTCTATTTTGAATATAATAGTGCGCGTATTAGATCCCATTAAACCAAATTTTGCAATTCTATTAGCCAGCAGAAGATTAAAACAGTATACTAGTAAAGCAATTACGGCCGTAGTTCTCGAAACGTTACAAAAATTTCAAGTGTCAACCAGTCAACTGTTGTTGTTCATGAGCGATGGTGCAGCAACAATGTGTAGTGTAGGCCGTTCCCTTAAAGAAAAGTGTGAAGGACTTTTACATGTTACGTGTAAAGTCCATGCTTTACATCTTGTGGCACAAACTATTCGAGAGTGTTACCAGGAGGTGGATGCATTAATAGCAAACACAAAAAAAGTGTTTCTCAAAAGTCCTAAGAGGACTAGGGCATTCCACAGGTTATGCCCTGGTATTCGAGAACCACCACAGCCCATTCTTACGCGTTGGGGAACGTGGTTAAAAGCCGCTTTTTATTATAATGAACATTTTCAAGAAGTCAAATCCGTTATTTTGCAATTCGTCCCTGCAGAAGCTAGAGCTATTAGGATGAGCCAGAAGGGATTTCTCGATATTTCTGTTGAAACACATCTAAAGAATATTAGCAACAATTACAAAGGGTTAGTAGACGCGATAGAAAATTTGCAAAATTCTGGATTGTCGTTGGTAGAATCAGTGCAAGTCGTGGACGAAGTTGGTACATTGTTACACAGTATAAACGATGCAACAAGTGGCCGAGTTTTAGCTAAGTTCGATAGTGTTTTAAAAAAGAATCCGGACTACACGAGATTAAGACAAATGTGCGATGGGGCATCTGCAGATTCCTTGACTAAGTCTAAAGATTATTTTAATTACGCCTGTCTTACTTCGGTAGACGTGGAACGGTCGTTTTCGAAATATAAGAACATTTTTTCGTCTCGGCGAACATCCTTCACCGAGGCAAATGTGGAAACTTATCTGATGGTGCAACTTTTTAAACAAGCCTATCCGCATTATTAAGAAGGATAGAATTTATTTATTATATCTTTATTTACAGTTACATTATTAAGTACAACAGAATAAAAAAAGCGTTCAGTTTCTCAGTTATTTCCTTATTACATCCCATTTACAACGCATACCGTTTTCAATCAAATAAAAAATCATAATGAAAATAAAAACACCTCAGCGTGTACATACATATATATATATATATATATATATATATATATATATATATATATATATATATATATGTATGTAATTACTATGTAATTACTAAACATTATTATTGCGTCAGCTTTTATTTTTTTACTCTTGTGTATTAATTTCGAAATATCACATATCTGCTGTGACTCACATATACGCTATTTACAATAAGCGGCCGTTGCGCCTGATTCCGATTCTGTTGGATGGCGCAATTTGGCCCGCTCTAGTGATCACCATTTCCTTTCATGCAAACTCAAACGATTCCTTGTATGTTGTTGGACATTTGCTAACATTTTAGGAATATTATTTTGTGGAATGTGTAAGATACACATTCTTTTATAAACATTTCTAGTCAAATTTCCAAATTTCTTAAACGATTTTCAGTATCCTTATTATATTTTTTACTGCTGAAAAAACACTGGAATGCTTTAAATAAATCTATTCCTTTTATGCTGAACCTTAATCGATATTTGTCTGTTTATTTTCTCTATATATTATTTATATGTGCTTGTTAACTTGCTTGACAGTGTATGTAGGAAAACGATGGTTACTTAGAGCGGATGCTGGAATTGCACCAAAAACGATAGTGTTCATTAAAACTGATGTGTATACGCACACATTCGTTTTTTTTTTAATTTTTTTATTGTGCAATATTCGTCTCCGAATACCTTTTATTTGACAACTTTTTCTCTAAATTGCTCAGGAAAGGAATTATCTTCCGCCCACTCACCAGCTTGATACGCCCTATATACTGACTGCAAAAGTATAGGTACATTAATGACATACGCAATATTTAGTTAATTGATATTAAATTGAACTATAATTGATGAGCAAACAGAATGAGTGCTAAAATTAAATTTTCCCAATTAAATTCTAAATAAGTTCCAAATATATATTGTTTTAATGTGATCTTTTTAATCTTTCTTGGTCTTCTTTTTCTTGTACAAATTCTCTGATTTGTACCAGAGATGTTCTGCTGGATTCCAAATCATATCCATTTCTATTGTATTCAGATTTCAAGATTGACTGTACAACGGATAAAACATTTATTTAGATAATTCCAACAAAATTTAGGGAATAATGTAAAAAAACTAATTTTCAGCAATAATGGGCGACTTTATTAGACAATGACACACCAAAGTGGCGGCCTATACAGGGTGTCACAAGATGAGCTTACGTTAGCCGTATATCAGAAACTAAGCAGGTTCCAAATTTGTAAACTTGCAGACTTATTTTGTTCGAGGGGGCTAATTTTTAGAAAATATCGGCACTTCTAGTCAACTTCCGGGTTCACCGGAAGTAATCCACACTTATTTTTTTTTTAACGGATTGCCCTAATTTTGATAAAACATTTGAATTCAGCAATTAATTTGACGTAAAATCGATCTATTTCCATAGGTCTAAATATTATCGTTTTAAAGTTAACTTGATTTTTATGAAGATTTCAGTAAAATCATCATAAGGTAACTGTCCCAAATTCAGACACATTTAGGTATTCCTGTTCTGTCTTGTTCAACAAAATTTACAGAAATGTAGCAAGATGAAGTTGCTTTTCTATGCATATATAAGTATCAATTTACGAAGAGGTTTTATCATTTATTTATAATACAAAATAAGCTAATATTATCTTTTTTTATTATTTTAAACAAGCCCGCCAATTTCACCTAATTCCGACACAAATACTAATATTTGACCTAAAAACCGACACCTTCAGGACCCCAATTCCGACAGCGAACTTAATTCAGACATTAAGAGAACTTAATTCCGACAAAAACAAACACTAAGGTAAGTTGCTTATAAATTTTATTACAATTTGTAGTATTTATAACAACATTTGTTTCTCCAGCTCCTTAACAAAAAATAATCCCCTATTATTTATTTTTACAGGGGGTGTGATTTTTTGAACAATTTCATAATAGTCATACCAAATTTCGTCTTTAATGACAGGCCACTTCCAATTGTGAAGACCTGCTTTTGCCATGGCTTTCGCCAAGATTTTTCCATTTTCTAAATTTGTAATTAATGCCGGGTAACATTCATTTAAGTATCTCACTATAACATAATCACCAATAACCACATTCTCATCAATTTCATTCTCATTTTGGGACGCGTTTTCTTTACTTGAATCTTTTTTTCTCGATTTTTTGATAGCATTGTTCCGTGTTTCCTTATTTTGATCTCGTTTTCGTTTTCGTTCTTCTTTCTCTTTCTGAATACGATTTTGTTCCTCCTCTTTTTTTAAAAAATATTCTCTCCAAGCGTCTGACGTGCCAACAGAAGGAACTTTAACACGAGCTTTTCTTGCCTTAGGTTTTTGAATTGGATCAGGCCAAAATAAGGAATTTTTAAATGGCGATGGTACTTGCACTCCTGGCAACACCAAAGAATGTTTAGTACTATTGTTTCCGTCACTGCCTATTTGTTTTTCTGGCGTCTTTTGTTTCTCTGGCGTCTTTTGTTTCTCTGGTGTCTTTTGTTGTTCTGGTCTCTTCTGTTCTTCTGGGGTTTTTTGTTTTTCTGATATCTCTTGAACATTCTTTAGTGCTACCTCTGAATTAGTCTGATTTACGACAAATTTTTCTACATCCATTTCTATTGTCAAATCATTTACTTCACCTTCGTGATCTTGTAATCTCATTTCACTTTCAACAGTAGATTCCATGACTGTGACACCTTCTTCAAAAGTGTTTTCTGTAATTCCTTGTATAACCTCTGACGATACA
The DNA here is from genome assembly GCA_029619315.2 of Dynastes maya. Taxonomy (NCBI): domain Eukaryota; kingdom Metazoa; phylum Arthropoda; class Insecta; order Coleoptera; family Scarabaeidae; genus Dynastes; species Dynastes maya. The sequence goes on from JAROYE020000002.1 coordinate 25,868,075, forward strand.
GGACGATTTTCCTCATTATTTTCAAATACCACTAACTGTTCCCAACCATCTTCTAAGGTTAAGCCCTCTTCTACTTCTATTGTTACATCCAGAACTCGTCCTGTACTATGTTGCAAACCCGACTTTTTATACATTTGGTACCAGGTGTTGTATAAATCTTTAGCCTCCAGTCTCCCTGTCCACTCTACACCCATTAGTTCATAACATTTATCAAGAATTTCTGGTTCTATATAAGATTCAAGATTTCGCAAATGTAGTACCATTTCAGGGTCTACTGTTTCTTTATCATTTACATTAGTGTGATCTACAGTAAGAAGCTTACTGTAATCAATGTTATTCGCGTTGAAAGGAAAAAGACCGCATACTTTAAAAGAATTACTAAAAATTGTTTCTATGTTTGAAATAGATTTTAAAGCATTATCTAATATGGGAGCAAATGTATCCTTTCCTAAATTCTTATAATTATTCTTAATTTTAAAATTTTGAACTTCATTTTTCCATTTCATTTTTAAACTTTTGAATAATCCACGTCCAGAGGCTGTAAAATATGCGTCGAATTCGGTAATAAACTGATTAAAATTATTTGTTTTTCTCTGCAGAAGTCTGTTAAAGGCAAAGTAACATGTGATTTGTGTCCATCTAAATATAGAACTATCGGAAACTGGATATTTTCTAATATAAGCCACGGATAAAAAACGTTGGTTAAATACTCAAAAAATGTTTCGGAGGTCATCCATCCACTAGATGACTTACCAATACCCCAACCCTTAGGTACATGTGATACTATTTGCTTTGGTATTCTTTCATAGGGATATAATACCATGGGAGGGGCTAACTGACCAGCAGCACTACCTGTAATGAGTACAGTTAAACATTCCTTATCATCACCGCACCTATTGTGTAACGATTTGCTGCCTTTTTTGGCTAGCGTTTTACGGCCTTTCGGCGATAAAAAAAATGCCGATTCGTCTGTATTAAATATTCTTTTGGGATCTGTAACACAAATTTCCGATGCAGTGAAATAGTCTTGTATTTCTTTGTGCCAGTTTTCAATTTTAAGTTTTGTGACTGCTGCTCGTGACGCACATAAATTTTGTGATATTCTTTCACTAATTTCAGGATGCCTTTTACTAAATAATGCGTACCAATGACGACCCGGTTTTCCATTAGTGAAGTTATTAGGACGTTTAAAGTTTTTTACTAGAAGTGAAACACTATCAATTAGTTGATCCTTTGTTACAGGAAACCCCATGTGTCCCATATTTATTATCCATTGCACCAACAGATTTTCCTCGTCGCTAGTTAAGACAGAAGGTGCTCCACTTTGACATTCTTCGGGATAGATGCCGCGAATTTTGCCAATAAGCGTTGTTCTAGGAACATTGTACTCTTTGGCAGCAGTTAAGAAAGGTGTACCACTTTTCACAGCATCCAGAGCACGTCGCAAATCATCTTTCGTATATTTGCAGTTCTTCTTGGACATTCTATAATAATAAATTGATGCAGCAAGTAGTTTTACTTAAGGTGTGTTCCAACAAAATCACAAACTTCTCAGATCCAATCGCATATCGTAAAATATAATTTTTGTTGGAACATACCTTCAATAACAGTTCAACAAGGGTAAAAAACAACCTCAGTATGGTAAAATATAGTAAAATACACAAAGTTCACTTGTCTTTAATTGTACCTAATTCAGACAGGTGAGGTGCGTAATTCCGACACCCGTGTCGGAATTTGGACAGAGCGCTGTAGGTAAATTCTATTTCAAATGAATATATACAAAATGGTATTTTAATATAAAGGAAAGAAATAGAACTATATCTAATGTTCATTGCTATGTACCTTATTCCGACACATGATGTCTGAATATGGAACAACGACTGTTATTTGTACGTAATTCTGACACCAATGAAATTATGAAATATTTCAGTTACATTACATTTTATATCAAATAAAATACAAATTTAAAGTATTTTCTTGCTACTTACATCAATACAACGTTCATTATCGTAATAACAGCCATTTTACAATAATCTAGAAATGCTACTGAATCTACTTACGTTATAAGAAAAACCTCGATGTTTAAATGAATGCACAATTTATGAACATATTCAAATTTATAGGTTATGTATTAGCCGTTACACTACCGATAAAAAAGGAACTGTTTTTGAAATGAATAAAGAATGGATAATATTTGTCAAAAGATGTCCCACCGTACATTTCGATATGGCAGATTTCTTATTTTCACTAAATAATTAAAAACCTGTCTGAATTTGGGACAGTGTCTGAATTTGGGACATTTACCTTAGTGTTTTATCGCTTATTTACTGGGCATGCATAAGTGTTGATTAATGATTTTTATGAGTTAGTAAGCCATAAATATGGGCTATTGAAAAGTATTTATATTTTTGCACAAATGTTACACAGGATGTTAGTATTTATCGATCAAATATGTTAAACTTCTATCATTAACATCTATGTTATTTTAAATAGAACAACCCGTATATTTTTATTATAGATGACGCAACATTAAATTCTTCATCAAATGATATTACATTTCCCTACACCTAAAATGAATACTTGGGCAACTATTTGCAATTAATGTTATTGTATTCAAAAATTTCCTATAAGTTCGAAAGTTAGCTATGAACGTTCGTCACCGATTTGGCGTATGGGTTTAAATTTATAATGACAGTTGTGTGACAATTCGATAGTGCCTTAGTAAACTTCCAAGTATATCGCACATTTCGTAATCTAATTTTTTTTATAACGTACAAGAGAATATCACATTTGGAATTGACAAACCAAGATTACTTGAATTTACTGATTATTTATGACGAATCAAGTACTAAAACGAATTAATAAGTGTTTAGAAATGAATGGTGCCAATTTTTAACACGTTTTGAAATAGTTTATTCTTTAATATATTCAATTTACATTTATTTAAATTTCTTATTTTTTCTGGCTTACAAAATAAAATTCAATGTTCTATTGTCTTCTTTTCTTTTTAATAACGGGCACGTCGACGCTAGAAAAACGGCATATCCAAGCGACTTTGTAGAATTTTTTTTATTTCTCAAATGAATTCTTATATTAATCTTAACAGCGGTGCTGCAATCGATCATTCTGTTAGTGTGCAGTAATATTTGATTCCTATTACCCTAATTTTCCTAAACAATACAATACACTTGGATGTCTCAGCATATTTTTCAACTGTTGGTCATTAGAAATTTTGACAAATAGGACGAATATTCATAGCCATCTTTCGAATTTTACAAACCTGTTTGTAAAATTGCGAATAATTGCCAAAGTATTCGTTTTAGGTATAGAAAAATGTAATATCATTTGATGAAGAATTTAATATTTTATCATCTACACTAAAAATATAGAGGATGTTCTATTTAAAATTACGTAGATATTAATGATTGAAGTTTAACATATTCGATCGATAAATACTGACACCCTGTACAATATTTGTACAAAAATGGAAATACTTTTCAATAGCCCATATTTGTAGTTTACTAATTCGTACCAATTATTAATCAACACTTTTGCGTATCGAGGAAATAAGCGATAAAACACTACGATGATTTTTCTGAAATCTTTATAAAAATCAAGTTAGCTTTAAGACGATAATATTTGGACCTATGGAAATAGATCGATTTTACGTCAAATTAATTGCTGAATTCAAATGTTTTATAAAAATTAGGGCAATCCAATTAAGAAAATTAACTGTGCGTTACTTCCGGTGAACCCGGAAGTTGATTAGAGTTGCCGATATTTTCTAAAAATTAGCCCCCTCGAACAAAATAACTCTGAAAATTTACAAATTTTGAACTTGCTTAATTTCTTACATACGCCTAACGTAAGGTCATCCTGTGACACCCTGTATAGCGCATTTAGGGCATGTTACTTAATTTTACGATACTTAAAATCCTCAAAATTGCCTGAAAAAATGTACATACTATCATTTTCTGCTAGAATTGGATTTTACGTATGTATTTTCATAGGTACCCATATTTACCAAACTACCCATACGTTACTATATCCTCTTTAATACTAATAATCTAATTGAGAAAATTGAATCAGAAAACGGTAGCATGGCTGAATGATGTAACATCCTGAAACATACTTCATTTACGTAAGTGCACCTGTGGCTCTGCGTGTTGTCTTTTTAAGAAAGAAACTTTTTTCTTATTTCCAATTTGATTTACTCTAACATCTGTTTTACGTAAGATGTAAGCTATATAATATAATTTAAGTACCATAAACACGAACCAGTGTGCTTCAACTTTATACAAATTAATATTCCTGGCGGTACAAGCTGTTCAACTATAACGCGCCATGTTTTGCTACACTACGCGATTCCCACAATAAGAAAAACCATCTTTTATAGTGCGCATGCACAAACTTAAAATATTGTGTAGTGAATAATTAATAGTATTTTCTAAGGCCATTGAATTTGTTTATTGTAATATGCGCCTTTGACTAGTAAGTATACTGAAAAATAATGAATGAAAACCGAAATATTTCTAGAAAAACGAAAACTAAAATTTTGGTATAAATTTACAAATACACATTTATTAATTTACATCATTATGTGACTAATTTTATACCCCTACTTTCACATTTGACTCAACAATGGAATAAACCTTCGAAATCATTACAGGACACTTAAAAGAAATTTATTCCTTACATTCATACTTATAATGATATTGCTTTTATTGTAGTTATGTCAGAGTTGATGTTAATTTTACAATTCCCATTACTTGTTTATTGTTAAACACATTTAATCTTTAATCGTTGTCTGATTTTTCTTACGTACTCGCAGAGAAATGGTTTCTTGCATCAAGAAAACAGATTTTCTTGCAAAAATTAGTCTGTATTTAAGAAAATACTCCAGTAGTTACTTATCCATACAATGATATAACGTACAACGTTTCATAAACATTTTCAAAAGATACCGGTTAATGTAACATTTTTTTCTTTTCATAACTATTTACCACATGTACTAATCTAACTATAGTTTTTTTAAAATATATAACAAATAGAGTTTGTTAAAAAGGTGGTACCGGCAGTTGCGCACCGCATAAAAGTAGGTACGTAATATACAATATTAGTGAAAAATAATATTGTTACCTTTTAACCGATCTGGTAAGCTGCGTAGAATTGTAACATCAGCAACGCTTCTATTGTCGATTCATTCAGCCGTCGACGGTGTTGTGAATACGTTGTAGTATACTTCGAATATGATCGTCCGACATCCAGTGAAGTAAGATTTGCAAATGTCAGATATTTCTTTTCCTCATCTGGGCACTCTTGATTTTCAGTTATAGACCGAACCTTTTGTAAATCGAGATTTTTCGTTAAAATTGCACCAAATTTTTGAGCAACATCGACTCTTATAGTGTTTGTCAAGTTTTCTAGAGCGGCTGGTAAATTGTTTATGCAATTTAATGCGTCTCGTGCAGATAAGTGACTGTTTTCTAATTGCTCAATAACTTGTGCAACTTCAGAATAGTTCATGGAAATTTCATCTATTTGTTGTTGAACGTCCGAATTGGAAAAAAGTTGCTGACTATCTCGAACTGCTGCAGAATTATTTGAATCAAGTTTCAAGATGATATTTTTCACTTGTGAAAAATATTTCAGATAGTAAGATACTGCCTGGAGCCATGTTCCCCATCGCGTTATTACAGGCTGAGGTAGTGGTGGTAATTTCTGACACAATTGTTTGAAGACACGGATGTGTTTCGGATACTTCTTTCGAATGGTTTCTGCTACGAGGTGACATGCGTGTATGAGGCATGTTATGTGAAGAAGAGTCGGAAAGCATATTTTCAACATCCTACCAACTCTCAACATTGTTGCGGCTCCGTCAGTAACGAACATTGTGACTTGGGTTCCTGTGACACAAAATTCTCTCAACGAATCTTTTATTATCTTGACAACGGTTTCTGAATAAGTTTTCCGAATCCTTTTATTGGATAACAACAATGAAGCTGGTGGACCATCACGTTTTAAAGGACGTGCTGCAACATGAATGACGCTGTGTTTCTGAGCATCAATTGTTTCATCCACACATAGGCAGATTTTCTTATTTCTCAACTCGTCTTTTATACATTCCTTCATTGTACCTTGCACACGTGGCAAATTGTATCGTAATTGCATAGATATTGGCAGCTTCCATGAGGGAACGTACTTAGCCCAAAAAAGACGAAAGTGTTCATTAGATACTAGATGTTGTGGGATGTTGCACACACTTAACATAAAGATAAAATCATACAAAAATTGCCAGTATGGAATACTGTTTCTTAAATTCAATACATGACGTTTATTTTTACGATGTTTTCTACATTCAAACCTATCGCGACTTAGCAATCCGCTATTGCATATCGTGCAATAAATATGCGGACTTCTATATTCTAATCCAGGGAAATGCCTAAGATATTTATTCACATTCGAAGGGAACGTTACTCCCTTTGGGTATCCCATCTCCGCGTACTTCTTTGACGTGCAGCGTACACATATACATACTGTCGCTTTGAACTCTCTCGCGGTACTGTCGAGATCGACTACGAGTTGAAAATTACCCCTACCCACACGCTACCGCTACGCTACTGCCATCCGGTACCATCTTTTTAACAAACTCTAATAATAAATAATAATAATAATAAAAAGGATAAATAAACCTAAATACTAACTCTTTAATTATTAAACTACATAAAAATAATCCCTATTTAATTGCATTATTAAAAAAATAATTTAATTATACTCTAACCTAGAAAAAAAACTGTTTCATTAGTTCATTCACTTGCTTCCAATTTTAATTATTAACATTAGGTTTTTTTTTGCCATTATTGTAATTTTTCTTTTATTAGATATCCTTGTAGCTGATCCAATGATGTGTTTTTTGAACACGAAACCTAATTTCTCAATAGAACTGAAATCTAGACCATTTTTCCATTCCTACATTTAGCATGAATATTTTCTTAACTTAAAACTAAATCATTTACTTGGAAGAAACAAATTTCTGTCTTGGATTTTCTTAATTTTCTAATCCTAAGAAAATGTTTGTTTAATCCAAATAAAATTTAAAGAAAATGATCTTCTCATATTATATATTTTTATAGTTTTGAAATAAAAATATTTTCTTGGATAGAGACTGATTTTTGCAAGAAAATCTATTTTCTTGATACAAGAAACCATTTTTCTGCGTATAAGAGAAAAATTACAATAATTAAAAAAAACCTAAAGTTAACAATTAGGATTAGGAGCAAGTGAATGAACTAATGAAAAAGTTTTTTTATAATTACAGTATAATTAAATTATTTCTTTAATCATGTAGTTAAATAGGGATTATTTTTATGTAGTTTAATAATTAATGAGTTAATATTTAAGTATATTTATCCCTTTTTTATTATTATTTATTATCTATCAAAAAAAACTATAGTTAAATTAGTACACGTGGTAAATAGTAGTAAAAGGAAAAAAACATATTACATTAACCGGTATATTTTGAAAATGTTTATGAAACGTTGTACTTTAAAGGTTATATCTTTGTATAATTAAGTATGGTTACTGTATTCCAGTTCCGTCGCTACTACCTAGGACGGCATGACTATAACTACTGGCACTAGGTGGCGCCAGGAAATATTTCAGTTGCCGTTTCTGAAGATTAGTGGCATAAACTGAGAGATGTGAGAGTAATGTGGCCAGGAGCAAAAAGCGTTAGTGCTTTTCTCTCCTCACATTGATTTTGCCGGTAGTGATTCCATCAACACCCTGAGCTATTTATTAGCATTATCTTGGTTATTGTTTCTAGGCACTTTTTCCATGTGTGCTTCTACATTAAGTTCACTTTTGTTTGAACATTATTCTGTAGGTAACCTCTACTTTAACCTTTTTTAAAATCACAAGCAATGTGAATATAAATAATGTGCATTTCAAGAATTTTAAGTAAATAAATGCTTTATTTTAGCAAAATGAAACTATTGATTTATGAACAATACCTAAACGCTTTCTGGAATTAAGAAAACTATTTACTATCCTTAAGAAAATATTGTTTTGTGTTATAATGGCCATTTACTTATACTAAGAATCGCTTGTTTCAAATTGTCTGCAAGATTTTCTTGAATCAAGTTAACAAATGTTTTAAACAAAGAAATACAATTATTTCATTACAAGTTTATACTTCTCTTAAGCGGAGAAAAAGACACTAAGAAAATATTTCTTTTGATTTAATTGTATTGTGGATAATTAAAACAGTAATTGTCTTGAATTGAGGCGGACAGTCTTTATCAGAAACCACACAACGGCAATTAAGTGTTAAATATATTTCTAGCAAAAATACATTTTTGATTTAATGTCTCCGATATCTAAAGAAGCGCATATTTCTGTGTCCTTATCCCTCGCAGAATGACCTGCACCTATACTTTGGCATGTCGATGTACATACATCAATCTCATAGATTTTTTTAACTGTTTCAATAGATAATCAGATATCTTAGATTTGTATTAGGTACTTGGAATTTATTCATTAATGTTCTTTAAAAATAACGCTAACTCTTCTAATATAGCTAACTCTTCTAATATAATTAAAACGCTGCAAAAGTCCAATTGAAATCTAGTAAACTAACAAGCGATGTTTAAATACAAATACTACTAAAAGCTTTATTCAGTAAATTTCTAAATTTTTGTAAAGCAAGAATTCTAAATAATGCGTATAACATTAAACTGTATTTTTGTGTGCACAACAATAATTTATATTAAGTTATTCTTTTGAAACTAAAAGAAATTGAAATAAATATCTCTAGAAATAGATGAGTTTCGATAACCGACTACAACCCACGGTTTTACAATATGAATATTAAATTCGTTTGTATATAACATATAAAGCGTGGTCATAAAAATTCATTGTTGTTTACGTTTGATTATGGAAAGGGAATTGCTATTCAGATTCGTCTGATTGTGAGTCAAATGCTAAATGCATTTACTACAGTGATTTACTTTAATTGTTTATTAGTAGTAACACCAGTCTCACAATGTGAATACGGATGAAATTGCAAGATGAAATTCTTAACGCGTCTTCGAGACATAACCTTAACATTTTTAATGCAACGCGTTCACGTGCCAATAACAATAAATGAATTAAGATACGCAATAATTTGTGCTCGTTGAAAAAATAAACAAAGTATGTAGATGCATTCGAACCTTTTATTCACTGCAGTAATTATTTTCCATCTCAAAGTGCGGAAACATTCTGAAACTCACTTGATTGAGTCTTTTTTGTTTTAAAAAACGTTTATTTATTTATTCTGCAAAAAAGACTATTTTAAGATAGAGATAGATTACAATCATTATCATTAATATACCATCCATTGTAAGATTAAAAGCAAGAATATAGTGGAAAACTTAAGTTAAGGATGTGATGCATTAATAATTATGATAGCAAATAACAAATTGTAAATAATTTTAGGAATTCAAAGAACAATACCACATCTCACATTTACGACCGAACAGATATCATAAATAAGAATTTAGAGATACGTAGCTATAATTTACATTATAAAGTTATTATCCAAAACTTGTTCCTCGGGAACAATTCCTTGCTGTGATAAGAAATTTATTTTAATGCAGAAAATATTTTATTTGGTTAAACGTAGTGCTTCTTCCTGATTTCATTAACAATATCTTAGGGTTTGTAGGTAATATCGAGAGAAAGCGATCATATTCATCTATTTACCTAATATTTATTTATTTTTATTGTTGTGAAAATTGATAAGCCTTTACGATATCTAACGGTATACGGTCTAACATTATTTAAGCAATTGGTATTCTTGATCAGCTGAATTCCAAATTATATTATTAATACCATAGAGGATAAGGTATTTTGCATATACGAGGTATGGCAATTAACGTGGAATTGTTTCGAATGCTCGAACTGACAACATTGGCGGGTATTCAACGACGTAGGGATAAACTTCCACAGTTTTACAAAATGCGTAATAAGTTTCAACTCGATCGAGTGCTCTGTGTGTGAAGTAGTAGGTTTGAAAGGTTGGTGTTGAAGCGTTGTATGTCGAAAAAAGGTGCGATAAAAAACTCGAACAGAGAATTGTGATCAAATTTTTGACGAAATTAGGCGAGAAACCGTCTGTTATTTTACAAAAATTAAAGAGCGTGTTCGGTGATGTGTACTTATCGACAAAGTAAACAGTGGGTTGAGATTGGAGGAGAGCGTCCTCAAAAAGCAAGAATGTCGCGATCACAAATGAAGACAATGCTCATTTGTTTCTTCGACATCAATGGCATTGTCCGCAAAGAATTCGTTCCGCAAGGCCAAACTGTTAATTCGGCCTTCTATGTTGAAGTTTTGAAGCGGCTGTGTGCCAGGGTTGCGCGGGTAAGGCCTGAACTGAAGAAATCTGGATGGATCCTTCATCACGACAACGCGCCCGCCCATTCGTCGCTTTTTGTTAGACAGTTTTCTCTGTGCAGCCCAGATCTGGCACCGCTGGACTTCTAACTGTTCCCAAAAATGAAAAGTCCCATGAAAGGACAACGGTTCGACTCCATAGAAAATATCCAGAGGGAGACGATGACGGTTTTGCAAGGTCTAACTTCTGGCGACTTGCAGAGGTGTTTCCAGAAGTGGGAAGAGAGATGGAATAAGTGCGTGGCATTCCAGGGAAGTTACTGTGAAGGAATGAATGCGTGATTATGTTCAGTTTTTTATAATAAAGCTTTAATAAACAAATTCTCGTTATTTAATTGCCACACCTCGTACATATGTAAATATAAATATAAGTTTACGTTAAAAAAAGTTACCTAACAACCAGAAAGATAGATTAATACTGATTGTTTATAGAAAAGCAATAGATTGATATTTGTTGATTAAGTGAAAAAAATTGGATAATGATAGCAAGGACTATGGGGTAGTATGACAAACAACACAGAGTATCGACACACTCCTCACCACACAAAATATTAATTAATTCGGAACAGCTGTGTTGTTTGTGAAAAAAATTGAATCTAATGAAATTAAAAACAGTAATTATTACATATTCAAATTAAAATTTCTAAAAAAGAATCTTTTCATATTAGATATAATTTAATTTGAAAAAAATATATAGCCAACTGAAATTTGGATATTAGACATTGAATTCCCACTAGAGGAAGGTAGAATTTGCTACGCAACTTAAAAATTTAGAAAAAAAAAACAGTTTTGAAGGAACTGTCTTAATCCATCTTTGATTAATTTTAGCAAAATTAGACTTTAAGTTAAGCTTACACAATCAAACTAAAGTAAATGATTATTTCATTTCGTTTTAAAATATTTAGAAAACTCCCTATCTTGAGACAGGATTAATTGAATTAAAAGTTTCAATATTTTGAAATGTTTCTCCTTTTATTGAATCTGGTACACCCTTTACATGGAAGGATGTGGTAAAGCAGACACTTTTTTTCTTATTCACACTATCACAAATTATATAAAAAAGTAACCAGAGCTTATCGCAATTTCTTATCCGCGCGATTTTTCCTGGAAAATGAGTATAATTCGTAATATTGAATGTATGTAGGTATCTTGTAAATACCAAAAATAATCAAAAAATATATATACGGAAACGAAATGATTGGCATTCTTTTCGACAATTTATTGTAACTACAACTAATAACTGAAATGATGTATGCAAGTAAAATTCATTGAAGAATATACAGTGTTTTTCTGAAATATGGAGTATACTCAGTATTTCTCAATATTTATTCTAAATCAAACAGTAGTTGTGGTACTCCTCTAAACAGACTCAAAAATTACTAATAATTGTAGCAAGGACTGTGGGGTAGCATGGCAAACAACACTAAGTATTGGCACACCCCGCACCACGCAAGTTATAAATTAATTCAGAGCAGCCGTTTCAAGTACTCGTGGGCCCGGACAATCGGACAAAATATTAAATTAGAAAACCTAGAAAAATTAGAAATTGATTAAGAACGTAGCTTCGTCGGGAGAAATTAGACGCTTACGAAACTATTTACACAAACTTGATGAATAGAGAGAACGCACCGCTGTCTTACTCTGGTCTTTTTGATTTATTAGGGTAGGACGGACACATGGTTTACGTTTCGTGCTACAATGGCAAGAGACCCTTTTGTCTATTTTTCTGTATATTTCGCATGTTTTGGTTTTATGGTGTATAGACAGCAAACGCAGGTACTTAAATATTTTTCTCGGGAGTAGGGATAGAATAGGCATGTTAGAATTAAAGTTTGTTTCTCACATCATTTGATCATACGGTTGAGGATGGGAACCTACGAGTCCTTGAAACGGCTGTTCCGAATTAATTTATAACTTGTGTGGTGCGGAGTGTGCCGATACGTGTTGTTTGTGTAAAACTACTGATAACTACGCAATATTACTACGATTTCTTAACACCGAAAACATTTTCTTTCGATAGTTTTGGGATTATTATTGTAAAGTTTGCTCTTAAATCTGTGCCATTTATGTCATATATTCTCCATAGCAATTTAAAATGTTCGTTTTAGGATGTACCTTCTACGTCTACTAACTCATTCTCAAGCCTTACATTGGCGCAGTGAAACAAATGCATTTAAACTTGTTTACAAAAAGTAACGGGTAAAATGCACCAATGGAATTAAAGTCAATACGTTTGGTTTGAGAAATAATTAATTTTTTTGTAGGATTCACCGTGTATTATGAGGATGGTGTAAGAACTACTTGTGTTTGTAGACACATGGCGCTTTGTGTCAAATTGTGCATTGTCGACTGTACTGTGTAAGTACTATTCCTTAATCGACGTCTGTCAAAATTTCCGAGAGATTCATCGAATAGTGCTGTTGACAGTGAACAAGTTTATGTATTTGTGCAATCGTGGAAAAGAACAATACCGGTCAATGATTCGATTTCTTTTCTGGAACGGAGAAACGTATGCAGAAATCAAAGAGAAGTTGGATGCAGTTTGTGGGGACCATGCGCCTTCAATGACTACCATCAGATACTGATTTAAAGAATTTAAGCGTCACCGAACACCCGTCTTTGATAAGGAGCGATTAAGTCATCTCATTGAGATGACCACGTACGATATGATCAATAAAGCTTATGATATCGTGTTAGCAGACCGTCGGCTGAAGATTAGAGAAATTGCTAATATGGTAAACATTTCAATTGAATGTGTGCAAAACATCCATCACGAAAGCTATTGGCGAGATGGGTGCCACATCTGCTCACGATTGCTCAAAAACAGAATCGTGTGATAAATTCAAAGCAATGTTTGGACATGTTTAAGCGCAATACGAGTGAGTTTCTGCATCACTACACGCCAGAAAAGTTATGGCGACAATTTTTTGGGATTCGCAGGGCAAAATTCCTATTTGATTATTTGGAGAAGTGAAGGACAATCACGGGGAAGTACTATGCTGATTCATTGGATAATTTGAATTGGACTAAAGAGAAAAAGGCCCCACCTAGCGAAGACAAAAATTCTCTACCATCATGATAACGCCCTAGTCAACTAATCGGTAATTGCTAAAACCAGTCCAGTTACGGTACGAATTGGAGCCCCATCTACCATATTCGCCAGATTTGGCCCCTGTGGCTTCTTTCTTTTTCAAAACTTAAAATAATGGTTTGGCGGAAGGCGGTTCACGTCAAATGAAGAGGTGATTGCTGAAACAGAGGCCTATTTCGCAGAGTTCAAAAAATCGTATTATTTGGATTGTTTAAAAGAGTTGGAACATCGCTGGATTAAGCGTATATAGTTGCGGGGAGATTATGTCGAGAAATAAATTTACTAAATGCAAAACAATTGCACTGTCTTTCGTAGCACAGGTATCTACCATACCATCTTGGTGTATTGGTATTGTACCATCTAAGTATCGTTGTGTATAATTGGTAGTTGCGTCAAATTTCTCAGGAAGAAACTGTTGATCTTAAGAACATAAATCTTGTTTTAAAGATGCTTCTCTCGACCTTTCAATTGGAATTATTATTACATGTACTTATAAATAAGAAAACACATTTTCCACTTATTCTTTATGTCTAATACACACCTGCCTTCCTCTCCGTCCAATGTTTACTTGCATATACACACCCTCATTAGATATCGGTTGCCTTTCCTTGAAGTTCAACCTGCTTTAAGCCTGACCTGTGGTAGCAAACATCGCACCACTGCCAACTATACGTTGAAAAGAGTTATCGATGTCGGTTGTAGCCATGTACTTACGTCGATCTTTCTTGTGTTCTTCGAACCATAACGAAGAACTTGCCGTTCCCGCGCTCTTAGATTTTTCCCGCGCCGAACAAAGACTCTCTCGGACCTCATACAACGGCAACGACGAAAAAATGAAACACCAACAAGAACGGATGATAGAAAATGAGGAAGGCACTTAATAGAGTGGAGGTAATTTTAATAACGTGTAGGTATACACATACACTACTCGAGTTTATTCAACTCCTTATTTCATTTCGTTGGTTGTGTGATGTTTCGACGCGTATATGTATACAGGTGTCCCACTTGACAACAACAAAGGATTGCGTGACTATTCTATTTTATAACGTTCTAAGTAATTGCTTAAGCAAACGAATACATAACTAAATATATTTTATGCATTCACAAATAGTCGATTTGGAAGCTACAAGAACTGGGGGGAATCTAATGTTGTTCTTTTGAAAGACTACGTGTTTTCGTTAGGTGCTAATGTATAGCAAAGGATGGAAAATTTCAAGAAAAGTGCTGCCAAGCAAACATGCTTCCAATATATGAACCTTTCTGCTTAATTGTTAGGCACCATACATAGAGTAGAAGATGCAAATATGGAATACCATTTTGTTTTATGAGTACATCTTCGTTGTAAATCGAGTTATTTAAAGTTCAATTTCATTAGAATATACTCAAAACAGTTACGGACCAAGCTCTTTACATATATTGCTTGTGATTCTACACATTCTCGAAAAAGAATTCCTTGAAAAAAATGCCAAAATTATTACTTGAGGAACTGGGGTGCAAATATGGAATACACTGGAAATTTGCTACATAACATTTATTTATCGATAAAACCTACAGATATTATAATTGCAATAACGACATAATTATTTGCACCAGTCACATCCTTTTTTCTCTGACTGCTGTAATTGCCAGACTCATTTCTTCTTCGCTGTACTGCTTCCTTTTTTTTACAAACTCGATGTTGACTTTTTCCCGGCATTCTAAATAGGAACAAGCTTTGATAGAAAACATATGCGAAGAAACGGTTGTGCAAATATAGAATAGTAGTATTCCATATTCCCAACAACCCACAATGTAAACATTTTAGATTAGATTTCGTTAAGTATTAAAAAATAATAAATGACAGTAGTATTTTTGTAAAACCCATTTCACGTACCAGTCAATAGTAGCAGACACTTAAATAATAACAAGCTAGGAAAACAAATAATCACTCATATGTACAGTTACGAGGTAGGCGCCGTAAATTCTTGGCCTGACAGGCTTATACAGATTCGAGCGTGTTCAAACTCCGTTTGAACACGTTTTAACATAACAGTGTTAAACGACATTATTTGGTGATAGAAGATTACACCGGTCAAAACAGTCCACTGCATACATATTAGATTTATAGACTAATCAAAGAAACGGAACTGTCCATTTAGAAATTTTGTCCATGGCAAGTAATTCTTGACATCGCGTAACCAAAGCTATTGGGGATCTAAAACTGCTCTTTACTTCTCAATTATGTGGTTTTAGTGGCGTTTACTTCTTAATTATGTATTTTGAAGAAATTTCTATTTACATTTACTTAGATTATTGTATTTTGAAAGGCAAAAGATCAGTTATTGTATTCTGAAATGAGACTTTTAAAATAAACTTTACTCAGGGATTACGTAAGCGAAAATTAAATAAGTGGAATCTAAATGAATATTGCAACTTTTTACTAATGAGTTTTAAGTCAAATCAAACCATTTAATACCAAAAAAGGGTGCACAATTTATTAAACATTAATAATCATATTAGTTTTTACAAATTAAGGTATTTTTGACAATCGCCTAATACAAAACCTTCGGGATGACGACCAAGGTTTCAGAAAAATGTAACTCTTTGAAATTTCACCTATATTTCACTTTTATTTAAAGCTTCGTCAGGGTCAAAAATGAGTTAAAGTAGACAGACCGAACATGTGAACTAAAGATTTAATGATGTCCATCTGAGGAGCTATCACTGATGAGAGTGATGAGTAGTTAGTTCCTAATAACCGCCATACTCCTTAGTGTTTTAACACAAAACCTACCAACAGCTAAATTTTGTTTTTCAAAATTTATTGGCCAAAATAATAATTTCTTGGTAATCACAGTGGTTCTTCA
The DNA here is from genome assembly GCA_029619315.2 of Dynastes maya. Taxonomy (NCBI): domain Eukaryota; kingdom Metazoa; phylum Arthropoda; class Insecta; order Coleoptera; family Scarabaeidae; genus Dynastes; species Dynastes maya. Next base: position 25,884,449 of record JAROYE020000002.1, read on the forward strand.
AGTAAATATTACGTTTAAAATCCGTTCCGAAACTTCTGCCCAGTCGATATTTCTAAATTAGCTCCGAAATAGATGCTGTCTCTTAGATCTTCCTTGTAGTTTCTCGTTTTTTTAATCAAATTGGTTTCAAAATATTTCAATTTAATAGATTTAAACAATTATACGCATATTGTTTGATATTTTTGTATTTAATAACTCCATGATCAATTTAGATAGTTTTCGTCAAAAATAAAAGCAATTACTTTTGTGGTTCTAATTTGGACACCAAAAAATATTTGGCTTCCATAGCAACGCATGTCGAATTTTATTTGAAATGGTTTCCATGATTTCTATATTTATCTTAGAACTTATATACTTATATTACGTCTATTTACACATTAAAAGTTGTTAACTGTGCTCTTTTCTATGTTTAAGAATAAAATTGGTCTCACCATAATGTGTAAGACAGAGACACAAAAATAAACTAGGGGAAGATCAAGGGAAGAGGCCACCAAGACTGCTTCGTCTCGCAAACTTGTAACCATTAGCAGCCAAACATGAAGCCTCAAATGAAAATACAGGTACAAATACATTTTGACCAATACATCACAACAATTCAGTACTTGCATATTTACACTAGGTCCCAAGTGATTACAATAACCGGATTTCATTCCATTCTCATTTTGGTTAAGGTTAGTTGTTAAAGTGCGTTTGCCTTTTTATCAAAAGTATACTTTTGATGTTAGGACCTTACAAAGGTGATAATATTTGTGTAGAAAACTATACAATATGTTTTAAAAGAAACATTGGTTCTAATTTCCCTGATTGTTCTCTGAATGTAAAATTTTAAAGAAATAATCCTTTAACTTCATTCTGAATTGTCCCATCCAGTTGCTACGTCGTTTTTGAATATTTTGCAACAATTTATAAGTTAATATAATTAACAATTTGACTGAATTAATCTATTAAGAAGAGTTAATATGTACATGTATAACATATTTCTAATCCTCTGAAAAGTAGGTGTAAGTTCGTTGAGTAGCAGAATGTGTACTTATACTTTGAAACCGTATCATCCGCAAACGAGAGCAGATGGAAAGTGTTATTGTTTGAATTGCAAAATATATAAACACGTTTAAAAATAGCTCCAATACCGAATGTATTTCATATACGAAGACGGAAAAGTATTGCTAGTAGGCATTACCTCCAAAATCCAAGGAAAAAATGAAAAAAATACGACATTAATAATTAATAGAACATAACGTACATTCGCGGTATTTAAAAAGTAAATATTTGTCTATTAACATACTTTTACTGAAACACACACACGTGCAGACATATATCATGACTGAAAGTTATGTGTGCAATATACGTATTATTTCCAACTCTTTAGGTCATTGACTTCAGCACTCAAAGTCACCTTATTATGTAGTATTAGCGATAGAGTATTTTTTATTCTTTCAATTTAACTCAGTTATGGGCTATTCAAACCGCTTGCCGATAGAATAGAAGACAGTAAATTATGATGTGGACGTCGCAAAATGAAGTTAAGTAAATGAAATGAATGAACGCAATGAAAAATATTGAAATAATTGGAAAGCCTTATCTTCGTAGTAAACATTACGGTGATAGGAAGGAATGTTTTTATAGACGCGTCAATTTCAGTACAGAGGCGTGTTAATATGGAGCAAACCACAGCGGAGTGTCGGCGTAATATTTCCGTTGTCACAGTTAATTATCTCGAGCAACGCAATGCTTCATATAGAGCATATAATTTTAGTATGATGAAAACTATATTTAATTCACCAATTATAAGCAATTATTCAAAACGGAGGAGCACTATCTAATACGAAGCAATTTAGCTTATTGATAATTCTTTTAACAGCGAAAAAGCTATTATAGAACATAATTATTTACAGACAGTCAACATTATGGTGTACAGATAGCTACAACGATATGATATATAAACAATTTGCTATTAGAAAACCACAAAAGTTTATAGAGCTATAGGGAGTTTGTTGATAAACTTAATGTCAGAGATAATACAAACAAGATAAGCTACAAAGCTGTCTTCAATGGTTTTGCCTGTTTCTTTGATAATTACCAAAAGGATATGAAGACAGGATATAGAGACGTGACCTAGTTATATTATTAAACAATTGCATGCCTTATAAAATAATGTTTCAATCAAATAAAATCTCTCGACTTCCTATGCGCAATTTTATAATTCTTTGGATTACGATTTTTTGTCATATATTTCTTAATTTTCAACTTAATGTGTTATATTTTGAATCTCTAATATACAAATAAGATCAAAATAGCGCTATGTTGTGTTACGTTGGAATACCGCCAAAAGTTTTTTTATAATAACTTTGCAAAGATTAGCCAAATAAACTGAACACTAGGTTCTGTCTTTGTTGATGTAATACCTTCTAAATCTTTATATGCGTCTTCATGTAATTAAAAAATGTTCGAGGATTACATAAACGTGGAAGAGGGAAAGGTAATAGTAATAGAACTTAGGATAGTATCAAAGATATGAAAAACACAACAAAGAAATGCCCAGAAACGGAATACATACAATTCAGCGTACTATAACGTATAAAATATTTGTTTGTACCATATTTTATCAAAGATGCGCTTATTTTTTTCTAATAATGCCGAATAATTTGTTGCAATCTCTATTATAATTTTAAATACTCGAGTTTAAATACAGTGGATAACCATTTTTAAAGAAGTGAAAGAATGTTTGAGCAACTGTCATAAGATGGTACCCAATCCAAATTGAGATCAATAGAGTTCGGGATCTTCACAACGACAATGCATTTTTTTTTCATTTCATTTTTTTTTTTAACGTGCACTAAGAAATTATTGAAATTCCTATTTTAGCTTTTGGACCTTCAAAACGAATTAATCGATTTCCTATGGAAATCGATGATCAGAATAGTTCGGATAACGAACATCAACTTGGAACGGATTGTGTTCGTTAACTGGTCACCCGCTGTTCCAAACGTTAGACTAGTTTGTTTTATCGATGATATGCAAATAAATGAACTTTGAATAAAAGCTTTTAAGCTCCATTATTGCTGACATGAACAAAGGCAGCAAAAAAAGCTTTTCTAGAAAAAGGGTATGTTTACAGCCCAACATTTTCAAAAGGATTTTAAATGCTTACGATGTGCGACATATGTAAGAGTGATTGGAAAAACGCATACATATGTATTGAATGTTTTATCTCGGCGATTTTGTTAAAAAAATTGGAATTTTGAGAATTAATTAAATTTTCAACTCTTTTGCGGAATTCGGGAGTATTCTTTGATACTCTTTCGACAATTTTTTAATGAATTTTCAGATCAATAAATGGAAATTAATGAATGTTAAAAAAAACCATGATTTTTGCGAAGATGGCATACAAACTCTAAGTTCCTTATGACATTCACAGGAATACTACTCTCACCTCCAACCTTTTCTTCTACCTTGAATTTATTCTCTAATTTCTATATCGCACACTTTAATTTGAGACTGCAGCCAAAATACTCGAAGAAAATTTAACCAGAATTTATGAATTTATTGACGTCCCTTTTCTGCTTTATTGTAATCGCGATTATTTCTTTCCACAGCAAATTTTGATGATATCTACCAAATATAATCTAACGAGGAATTTTTTATAAATAAAGTTATTTTTTTTTTGAAGTAGCATGAGAGAATGAATGTAGTAACGCTAGTAGATAACTCCAACTAGACGATTCTATGGTAGACAAACCCTAAAATATGAAATTTTACTGCTACAAACGAAGATACCTTAACGAAACATATTTAATATTCGAAATAATGTTAGAAATACCTTTAAATTTACCCTGTTGTTTGTTGTGGAAGAATTTTACATTAATTTTGAAGAGTTACGAAAATAGGAAGATGAACTAAAGAGGCACTTCACCGCTTCTCCACCTTTGTCGTTATCTGGACTTACATAAATTATTTAACACCCACACTCCAAGGCCAGTCGGTTTGGGGGGAAGTTGTGGCTTTCGAAAAATAGCTTTCATCCGCCAGAGGGAATTTCATTTCTATCGGGTGGCTATTCTGAAAACCCTATATGTTTTAGATTGACAGCTGATATTTTCGAAGTAAATATTTAACATAACAGTATAGATACCGGACTTTTTTTATAAATGATTAAAATTTTATATTTGACTCAACTATATTTTGTTTCTCGTGTTAAAGGGTATCTATGTATATATATGAACTATATTTTATTTAGTGAATCGATGCCTACTAAATATTAACCACTATTTAAAAATATTTTTTGGAATAAGAACATCTTACCAGTTTGAATGAAATCATAAAAAGTCCTATTTGGGGTTCTTTACAAATAGAAAAACATTATTAATACATATTTGTTAAATGAAATAACATGAAATAATAAATATTTCATTGACAAGGTAAGAAATATATATATCAAAAATGAACTCAATAATAATATATTATTATTGATTATGAGAGTTACTTTAACAAAGTGTTTGTTTTTAGTAAGCGTTCGCTATAAAAAATGTAATGATTTATTTGAAAAAAAAACACATATTTATTACTAATAAACCGAATTTATTTTCAGAAAATCTTCTGAAACATATAAAACTGAACAAAAGTTCTGAAATCTACATGAAATGATACCCTAAAATGTATGCCTATGATTTTGTCAGTAAAATACTTGCATATATACTGAAATATTTTTCTCGGGGAATTTTTGGGAAAAATTTGAAATTTTCTAAATTAGTCTAAATTTTTAAATTCTTTGTGGGATCGGGAGTATTCCTGAATACTCTTTGGGCAATTTTCTAGTGAATTTTCAAATTAATAAATCGAAATTAACGAATGTTAGAATCAAAAATATAACTAACCTTGAATTCGAATGAAGCCGATGTCATACAAACGCTCTGTTTATAATAACTTCTACAGGAATTGCCTGCTCTAACCTTCAACCCTTTCTTCTTTGAATAAATACTTTAATTTCACTATCGAACACTTGAAATTGGTATCATAGTCAAGTAAACACAAATTGATTCGACGAAAACTGAATCGAGATTGATGAAAATTTTGGCGTCGCTTATCTTTCTTTTATTTGTAATCACGAAAGATGGCGATTGTTTCATTCCACAGCAAATTTTAAACAAGTAAACCCAAATATAAGTTTTTATATTGCATTTCTATGAAAGGAAGTTATTTGTAGAAATAGCATAGTAGAACGCATGCAGTAACGCTACCAGCTGACAGAAAGTAGGGAAATCTGTAACCTAAATTCTGTCTGAAAAGGTTTAAACGTGAAATTTTACCAACGATTTACTTAATAATGTTCGGACAAAAATTTAATTTATGAAATGATGTTTGAAATATCTTTCAATTTACCCTGTTGTTTGTTTTAGATGACTTTTACATTAATTTTGACGATTTACAAGATTAGGAAAATAAACAGAAGAATGGATTTATCCGTGTTACACTACGATCGTCGTTGTCTGGACTTAACTTTATTATTTAACATCAACGCCCCAAGGCCAGTTGGCTGGGGGGAAATGGTGACTTGGAAAATTACATTTTTACCCGCAAGAGGGATATTTCATTACAAACGGGTGGCTAACCTGAATACCCTATCCGTTCTGAGATTGACAATATTGAACATTACAATACAGAAACATTATACATGTGTTATTAATTTCTGTCTATCGACAAATAATTCCTTTTTATTGAACAAATTGTTTTCAATATGTTAGTCCAATGTATGTAGGTGGATAAAATATTAATCGCATTGTACACTTCGCATATTGTAAGTGGTGTTGTGTCGTTCTCATCAGTATCGGAATCATGGATGCACTCAGGGTCTGTTTCAGAGAATTTTTACAAGAGCTCTGCATCTGCAGGCAGTTCCGTAACAGTTAAGCCACTATCGATACTAGTGAATATGGGTATATGGATAATTCCTCTTCACTGCCACCTGCCGTATTGATATCATTATTATGAACTTATGTTGAGAGTGGAACATTATCATCAACCTCGTAATCAATATCCACTGAGCTAAGGCAAGCTCATCATCTTAGTCCAGAAGGACCTTGATTTAAAACTACTGTGATGGAAACAGCTTTCAATAGTTGTAGAGATCACATGTTCCCAATCACTGTCTACCATTATTGTGGCATCTAATAACAAAACTTTCAAACTCTTGGTGACTGAGTAACCGAGTTAAAAAATCGTTTATAATGTGACTGCCGACACTGAATCATTCCTTTGTTCTTAAGTTGTAGGAATGCTGAAATATTAGGTGATAGGGACACTAATTCATCGAATTTTAATTTTCCGGGCAGTTATCAATCAACACTAAAATTTGTCGACTTTTCTTCTTCAGTTTGTTGTTCTACTGGTTCAGCTCACTCGCGAAAATTTTGGATTTGCATTTTCATTTGCAACATGAGTAAAACAATTCATAATTTTTGAAACATCTACAATTCCTCAATTTACCAACAATTAGTGATTTTTGTTTTTCTGTACCAATTATATTTGCATGCTTTCTTCTTCTCACTTTGCTTGGACCCAACACATTTTTCGCATTGAAATTTTTAAGTTTTATCAGGCGTCATCGCCGTTGAAAATATCAGCATCGCTGTGTTCCCTTCTTAAATCAGGCCAAATATTTTTAATCCTAGAACTTATAATTTCTTTTGGTACACTTGCAGCTTTACTGTGTATTTTTCCTGAGACTATATTGTAGCATTTTGTAAATCTTTCTAGTCAACCTCTGCTACATATAAAATTAGTGTGTCATTCTAATTCTTTTACTTTACATTTTAAAATTTCACCACTAATTGGCAATCCCTGACTTCTTTCCTAACCAGACTCCTTTACAAAGAAAAACATAAAAAAATGTGAAGGAATTAAGAAAATTAGGTGCTAATGTATTGATTTTAAACACACGTACTTGTTTTCCTTGTTTGTTAAGGTATTTTTTAATCGTACCCCGAATATCTGCCCTTGTGAGAGGAGATCGTCGATTACAACCGCCAGGTTATCCGCAATCGTGGCCTCCTGAGTTTTACAGAGGCCTACTGCTTCCGTTTCCATATTCTTCCCAAGCATCCTTCGGACTAGCGTTGGCCGTGACACTTTAAGTTGTTTTGCCGCGGCCTTCTTAACACGCCATTTTTGACAGGTTCTATAGCATTTTCAATATTTTCTTTGGTAAAATTGGAATAGGGCGGTGATCCCGACAAAGTTCTCTCGTACTTTTGCACCATTATTACTTACAATTATTTGTAACAAAGGAAAAATAACACTCATGAAAACGAAAAATTAAAAAAACAATACAAAATTATAAAAAAAAAGGAACACTTTCAAAAAATGTTCAAATTGCCTCTGCATATGCAAGATTACGGTAGCACCAGAAGTTGGTTTAGTCAAACGATTTTCTATATACTAAATATGTTATGACATGTATAGTTTAAAGCACGAAAAAAGCCAATTAAACAAATAATTCTAGTTAGATTTATAGCCTGCGGTATGTTAGTAACATAAATAGAGTTTGTTTTGTCAACAGGCTCGGCTCTGATCCGGTTTACACATGTAATTGCTTTATAAGTAGAGAATCGAAAAATAAACATCTTTGTTTATCACTATTATACGTATGTGGTATATACGGGTGCAACTAAAAGGGCGGTTAGTCAAATAAACACGAACCAATATCGAATAAGTGCGTAGTGGATGATGTTGCACATGCTACGCGTATTGAACTTTATTCATTTCCACGGGGATATTTTAAAATCCACGTTATAAATAGATTTAACACTCATAATTTTATCACATAACATTGAGTAGTAACTGACTTATGAGTTCCACGCACGTGCACAAAATCGGAACCAATATAAAGGTAGAATAAGCTGTTGCCAGAAGGTTCTATCACATAGGAAATGTACAGTGTATTGCATCAATTTAGTCTTGAATATACGTTAAATCCCCAACTGAGAAGCTAAACATTTTAAATCGACTACTTTTACATAAATATTATTATCTAGAATTGGCTCTGTTGGAAGAATTGCAAAAATATTTAAAGCAATAACTTAAATTATATTTTCTTAAGTAAGTGTATAAGAATCGTAGCAGTAATATTATAGCAGGCTATATTTCAGTATTTTTAATGAAGTGTGAGATACATATATATGCATATTATACCAAGATAGTATTATAATTTTTATAATATAATATAATTTTCTTCCATAAAATTAAAAAAAAAAATTTGAACTAAATTTAATATTATAAACTATTCACTTCTATTAGATTCATTATTTTCACTCATCATAATATTTCATGCTTTCTCACGCTCTTATATGTGTGGATTTAGCACACTTTTTTGAAAATCGAAATACTGGCGGTTGTTCCAGATTGTTCTAGGTTTGTTCTACATTGCATCTCGAAAAAGTCTAAACCGACCGAAAATACAATTTTTCACTCAGCCCCACTTTTTTGAAAATCGAAAGCTCCAGATTGTTTTAAATATTATTTCAAAGTTTCAGTCCCTCATCTCTTATAGATCAGAAGATATGGCTAAAAAACGAAATCCGCGTAGCCCTGATTTTTCAAAAATTGGAATTCTAATGGTTGTTCTAAGCATTCTTCCAGAATTTCGGACTTCTCTTATATATCAAAAGGTGTGACCAAAAAATGAAACAGGAAAATGTGAAGTTAACCCCATTTCTTTGAAAATCGAAATTTTAATAGTTGTTCCAGATTGTTCTAGTTGTTCTAAAGATTGTTCCAGAATTTCGGAGCCGCATCTGTTATATATCAAAACATGGCAAAAAAACGAAATAAGAAAGCTAGACCCCCTTTTTTTGAAAATCTAAATTCTGAGAGTTGTTCCAGATTGTTATAAACATTGTTGCAAAGCTTCACATCTCTGTCTCTTGTAGATCAAAAGATGTGGTCAAAGAACCAAATCGAAAATCTGACGATTGTACGATTAGATGAATAGTAATAGAATTTTCTCAGAATTCCGATTTTCAAAAAAAGTGGGGCTAGATGAAAAGTTCATACTTTTTAATTTTTTCGGCCGATTTTGACTTTTTGAGATATTTTGGAATAATGTAGAACAAACCTAGAACAACCGCCAATGTTTCGATTTAAAAAAAAAATAGAGTAAACCACACAGGCCATGCTCTTTTATTTTAATGGTATGAAATCGCCTTACCACTAAAAATAAAACAACTTTCCATTTAAGATCACTGAAATAGCTTTAAGAGTTAAAATAAATTAATAATAATAATAAAGTTTATTAAGCTCAACAGATTGCAAATCCACTTACAGGGTCATAACTATTATAACAATTTATAACACAATAAGTTCTTAAACCTAAACATATGCACAATTTGCAGTAAAGAAGGAGAAAAAAAAAGAAATGCATATCACTCTATCGGTACAAATATGCAAAATTAAAGCAATTACAGATAGATTTTTTGAACTCATTGTATTTGCTGCCGTATATATCTACAATATAGCTCACCGAGCTGTATGTTGCGCACATTACACGCAACGAGTTCATTAAAAAATTAGTGCTAGCTATTTTATTCAAAAAGGTAACTGAATTCCGGGAACTAAACCTCGGCACATAAAAATTAATTTTCTCAAAAAATACTGAATCATCAACAATGTTGTGAATCAATTTATATGGCAGCAATTTTTCTGCTATTGCACAAAGGACTAAAACTAAATTCATCTAACAAGAACTCATAAGTTACATGCAAATCGGGATAGTGTTGCTTTTTGTACTAGAGGTATTTCAAAAAACGCTTCTGAACAGATTCAAGTAAGTAAGTATACTTGTAGTACATTGGAGACCATATCACGCTACAATACCCCAATTTACTCCGTATCAAAAAGTTATACAGCAATACAACAGTGTCTGTTTTCAGAATCCTTACATGATCGAATAATGAAACCTAGTAATTTGCAGCACGCAGAGTACAAATTTGTGATGTGATTATTAAAAGATAATTTAGTATCATTTAATACTCAATATTAGTCAATATTAGTGATTTTGCGCGAATAGGTCATAGTCCTGCACTTATTGATATTTAAGTTCAATCGATTGTTCTGGGACCAAAGATACAAGTTATTGATGTCAGATTATCACGCGAAATATTTTTAGGTCATCGGCATGTAGCAGCTTATGAGATGATAACACATCACGCACAGTGTTTATGAAGATAGCGAACATGAGGGGATCGAGATTAGAGCCTTGGGCTACACCGCTATTTGCAACAAAGGTTCTTGAACGAATACCTTCATACTCGACATATTGCTTCCTGTCTTCGTAATAATTCACCATCAACGAGACAAAATCCAAATGAGTGCAATTTACTCAAGAGTACCTTATGCTGTGTGCAATCAAAAGCTTTGCTGAAGTCTGTGTATATCACATCAATCTGTTTTCTGTCATCCAGCGCTTCTGAGACCAGTTGAGTAAACTTGCACAAATTTGAAGTAGTTGAGGAATCTTTCATGAAACCATGTTGATTACAATGAACACAGGGACTTACGTCCCGGAAAATATTATTATAAAGACTCGTCTCAAACAGTTTAGCAAAGTTTGATATGACACAAAGAGAACGGTAATTCTGAACTACAGTTCACTCCCCAGATTTATATATCGGGACTATCTTTCTCTGTTTCCATATCGCCGGGAAAGTTTTCTGCTTTGTGGAGGCTTTAAGAGGCATGGTAAGCAATCCTTCACTAGGAGCGATGGTACTGCATCCGGACTCTTAGTCTAACTATTTTTTTAATCATATATATACATATTTCAAGTAAGTACAATAAGGAATTATTTCAAATTCAAAAAGGAAGAGGTATCACGCAATAAAGATACCAAAAAAGATTGTAGTAGACAGGAAATGAACATTTTATGAGCTATAGTAATAATTAGATGAATATTTGGCAAGTCAGATAAATTACAGATATCAGTGTGTTGTAACAGTATTTATTTTCACCAAGATATCTACAAGACGATAACGGGAGGCGAGAGCAAACACATGAAATGAAACGGCAACGGACAGAGACTATTAACACTGGCAATTGAACAAAAGATGAAGATTATGAGTACACATTTTAGAAGAAAGGATATACACAAAGAGACATGGACAATATCGGGGACTAATGAGTCTAACCAGATAGATCACATCTTAATACAAGAAGAATATGCAAAGGTAGTAACCAAAGTTAAAACATGCAGAAAAGCAGAAATCGATTCCGATCACTTTCTGGTAAGAATAAAAATGAAGGATAGTTTCAGACAAGAAAATAAAATGAAATAGAAACCAGAGCGCAAAGTTAATTTTGATGAATTAAAAAAAAACTGAGCTGATTCAGAGCTATCAAAAGTATATTTGTGAGGCCTATTGTAAAGAAACGGCCCCTAACACAGAATCGATAGAAGAAAAATGGAATAAATTAACAAACACCATAAAAGAAGCAAGAAGGAAGGCACTACCAAGAAGAATTGGGAACTATAGAAAGCATTGGTTTAACGATGAATGCAGAGCGAAAATAAAGAAGAGATCAGATTTGAAAATGAAGGCATTACTGTCTGTAGAAGAGAGAGTAAGTAGTATTGAAGAAAATTACAAGAAAAAGGACATAAACATTTTTTACAAGGAGGTTAATTATATTAGAACTAGATATCAAGGAAAAACAGTATGTGTTAAAGACAAAGACGGTAATCTGATCGAGGAAGACCAGAAAATATGTGAAAGATGGAAACAACATTTCGAAGAACTATTAAATGCAGAACTATGGAGTGAAGAAAAGTTTGCTATGGAGAAGCCAAGAATAACAGTAAATGAAATCCAGGACCCAACAAAAGAGGAAGTTGAACAAATAATTAAAGCGTTAAAAAAATAACAAAAGCTCGGGAGAAAACGGTATTGTAGCCGAAAACCTAAAATATGGAGAAGAAATTATACAGGAAGAGCTGTTTTAACTAATAATGTTTGGGATACTGAAGAGATGCCTAAGGAGTGGAATAAAGCAATCATAACCCCGATTCAAAAAAAGGAGATAAAACTGAATGCAGAAATTATATGGGAATCTCTCTATTGGATGTAATGTATAAGGTCATGGCCACATTAATAAAGAAAAGATTAGAAGTTTATGTTGAGAAGAAGTTGGGAGAATACCAGGCAGGGTTTCGTAAAGGGAGGTCGACAAACGATCAAATTTTCATGATTAAACAAATCTTAGTAGGCTGTTGTTACGAGTATGAGGTACCGGTACAATTGTTATTCGTTGATTTTAAGGTCGCGTATGATTCTGTTAACAGGGAAACATTAATGAAAGCTCTTAAAGAACTAGGAGTCCCGAAAAAATAATAAGACTGGTCATGATGACACTAGGCAATACCATATGTGCGATAAAATTCAATGGCCAATTGTCGGAAGCTTTCGAGGTAAAAGAAGATGTACGCCAAGGGAGTCCACTATCTACACTGTTGTTTAATGCCATACTGGAGAAGGTAATAAGAGATAGAGGAATAAACAGAACAGGGACTCAAAGAACGTCAAAGAATTAAAAGCAATAGCAAGAGACCTAATATTTGCAAGCAGGAATATGGGATTGGTAATAAATAATGAAAAATCCAAATGCATGGAACTATGGAATAAGAATGAAACATTGAGAAGGGAACCTTTGTTACTAGAGAGGGGGGATGGTTCTACTATGGACTTTGAAAATGTAACAGAATATATGCATCTTGGTGTACTTATCGATAGGAGGTACCAAGAATAGACAGAAATCAATTTAAGAATGGCAAAGAGCAACAGATGTGCCGGTGGAATGAATAAAATTCTCAAGTGCAAGGAACTCTCCCGCGCCACGAAAATAAGGGTCTACAAAACAATAAAACCAACGATGATTTACGGTTGCGAAACGTGGACGCTAAACAAAAGTTTATAAGAAAAATTGGAAGTTAGAGAAAGAGGAATATTACGTAGGATCTTTGGAAAAAAAAGAAGTGAAGTCGAATGAGAAAGACGAACAAACGAAGAAATTTATGAATTATATAGCAGTCCAAGAATTACAAATACGATCCGAAAACGACGACTAGAGTGGTTAGGACACCTGGAATGTATGGGAGGCGATACGCAAATCAGGAATATCGGATGGAAATCACTAGAAGGAAAAAGAAAGAGGGGAAGACCACGAAGGAAATGGAGGGAAGCTGTTTTGGAAGATGTGAAAGAAGTAGGAATCAGTAATTGAAAAAAAAACAGTCTTTATAGAATTAAGAATCCTATAGCCTTAGTAATGTAACAGCAACATTATACTGTTGTCCTTATACCATCACGCTAAGATCTTAGGGCCAATTGTACCAGTCAAGTTCACCGGTTGGTCAGCGTGAATTTCGGTTCAATAGAAAAACGTCGTTGTACCAATCAAGTTCAAAGGTGATCTGACAGTAGGACATATGGCTTCCATCGGTAATTACTGAAAAATCGATATTTCCTTGGTTTTGCCAATGTTATTAAATTAAGCCATATATATTAGTGTTAATGTATATTTGGTGCATAAATAAATATATGTCTGTCGAAATGTTACAATACATCTGGAAACATCTAAACATTAAGTAAAATAAAAGGATTCGAATCAACAGACTCTGTGATGTAGTGGTTAGCACGCCAGTCTGGCAAGCGGGAGTCGTATCCTACCGGTGTCTAATGAGAACATTTTATTCTCATTAATTAATTTAATAACATCGGCAAAACTAAGGAAATATCGATTTTTCGGTAATTGCCGATGGAAGCCATATATATAAATATCAACTTGTTTGAAACAAAATATAGTTAGAGTAATACAAGAAATAGGTGCCATAAATTTCAGTGTATTTTTCAGTGTAGTTACAAATATCTCCCTTATTAGTTGTTGTGGATTTGCATATAACTATTCTTCTTTGGAACTTGATGTATTGGAATGTTCCTATGGTAATACGTCTCCTTCCCTTGATTAGAAACCTGAAAATGCGAAGTGATACCTCCACCTTCATCAATATATGTGCAATTACACGGCTTACAACGCTAGCAATCTACTGCTATACAAGAAACAAGTATGAATTTACTAACAAGCTCCGATCAATAGGTCGTTAACATTAACATTAAATAAATAGACGAATAACAATAAATGTTAAAGCATATCCTTAGGCATTTCTGTGAAGAAATTTAAAATTGTGTCTATGCTACTTACTATATTAATTTTTGTTTGATCGCTTCTATATATCAATCGAAAGATCTAAACATTATTTCTTTGAATACTTGATTTTTGGATTCATTATGAATGTTACAAATGATATTGGAAGGATGTAATAATTTCCATTAATTGTCAAGTTTTCTGTTTTAAATATGACTTTTTCTTTAATGACTATGTTAATCCACACCTACCATTGAAGCCTTTTATTATACTCCTTAAATCTTCCACAATCGTTACATGTTATCTTCATCTGTTATATCCAGTCCATCCTTTGGGTACAAATTTTATTTTACTAAATGTTTCATATATCACACCTTCAACTGTAAAAAAAAAAACTAATTTTATTTACTTACTTCTGAATTATATTTCCAATAGAACTGAAAATAAGAATTAAATGAATAACGTCTTTACTATAATCATTCTTAAGTTAACGTAAGTACAGTGGCGGCTGGTGGTGATGTAAATAGGAGGTCAAGGACAACGTTTCGATTTCCTCGTGTGCCCTTTTGTTGAGTACAATATACACGATATGCAACGGAGATATACGAAGGAATTGATGTCTTGTCCTTGACCTCCCATTTACGTCACCATCAGCTGCCACTGTATGCCCAAATATTTTATTTTAAAATATTAATTTATAATACCCTTCGATTGTTCCTAGGCGTAGTATACTATTTTTGAGAATATTCTGTGTACGTTAAAAAAACTTTTTCATTATGAGGTTTACAACACTATTTTTACATAACAAACTTGTGTGTTTTTCCACTCATAAATGAATACAATATACTTACTGTGCTTCCGTTTACAATAACAATCCTTATACGATTTTAATACATATTTAAACAATCATTTTTATGCTGTTTTGTTAGGTAGATATTTGTAGTGCTCACATCATTGGACTTTTTAATCGTTTTATCACTTGTGACCGGAGGTTTTCCGTATTCTTTATCGCATGGTCCGTATCCGTTTTCTACGGTTTTTATCTGAACGATTTTTTTACTAGTTCACAGGCGTTTAAGGAAAATAATCCGTATATTTGTTATTTTTTCCCAAACGAACACGCTGTTAATTTTAATTGCTTGTAAATCATAATAGTTTATATAACAGTTTCCTGTACTATACAGGAAATGGCTTTACAACTTTTAACGTCTCACCCTTAAATATGGAGTTGGTTTCCTGTTTTATACGCACCGATGGACAAAACACTTGAAATTTAAATGGCTTCTTTTTGAAAGGTCTCTATGCATTAACGTCGGTTTTCCTATACGCATGTGGAGCCATATAAATTGTATCTGCTTATTCCTAAATAATATATATAGTTATCATAAATTAATCTATCGTATCTGATGGTTATTGTGTGATAAACCAAGTTGATATTGTCTAGGCCATTCAACCTTCAATAAAATTATCGACAAAATTGCTTTAATTATACTCAATTAACATTGTTTGTTGTCTGTGTTTTATATATGTACTAACATGAGTTTGAGATATTGTCAATTGTTGGAAATGGTGTAGAAAGTATAAAAACATGTTGTTTTAGCTGGGTAAACTTTTTCTCCGCGAAATATTCCCTATTCCTGTTAACTACCGATCAACTTCTATGGTATTTACTAAGTGATAACCATAAATACCACAAATGTCATATATTTATTTACGTGCCCGCAATACTGCAGTGTGTTTGGCGAACTGCGTAAAATCAAATCTCCTATTAAATTTGAAGCGTATAAAATTCTGCGTACATGGCTATTGTAATCAATACTTTAATAATGACGCAGTAACTAAGTGACATACAGGTATTAAGTGAATTAAGTTATTTTATAGAAAGGATTAGATTGTGTTTGTACTTAATTTGTAATGTTTATATCTCACAATGTCTTCATTACTGAACACTGTTTTTTTTTGTTTCAGGTAATTTGTGTTCCATTAGAGTGAAAACGATGTGATTAGGTAATTGTCAATATATTGCTTTCTTAGATTGCAAATCATATTTCTAATAGTATTAGTTCAGTTATTGATTATCATAGTTGTTACTAATTATAGGTAAACATAAATTTAGTATTGTTAGCATGTAATTTGAAAATATTTGTATCTTGCAAAAATATAAGATTCCAATCAATTGATTTAATTATGAAAACAATAAAAAAGCTATTGATTAATTATAATTTGCCTCATACATCAATAGTATGCGACTAGAATTGCAAATGCAACTGTTATTTAAAATAATTACTGCTGGTATGCTTTAGAAAACTGATGCTAATCTGCATTTTATTTATAACAAGAAAATAAACAAAGCCTTGTCATAACAGTTAATTAACATTTTTGTTAGATAAAATAAAATTGACTTGATAATTTGATCTCACTACTCCAATATGCCGATGTTGCATTTTTACTACAACTTCGGTAACGTTTGTATGAATAAATTTGTATTTTTTAATTTAAAATCCAGGTATCTCCCTTACCAATTTGGGTTAAAAGAACATTTGTTAAATGTATACATTATATTAGCATTCAAAGATGGTAAATAAGAAATTGATTTGTAATCAATTCCGCTAATTAAAATAGTGTATACCAGCGCTTCCCAAACTGTGGTCCACGGCTCAGTACCGGTCCGCAGAAAAAAAATACGAGCTCTCAGATAAAATTTAAAAAAAACTTTTTTGGTATAATTTTAGGAAAATTTGCTCATCGTACATGTAGCAGTACGCTAGCTGGTCACTAGTAGTTAGATGTGGTACTACCTTTAATAAACAAATGACAGGCATCTCCATGTTCGTATGTCATATTATACCGTACGAGCGAGCGTACTGTGATCACCCGATTATACACGAACTCAGCGCCTCTAAACGTGTGCTGTGTTGAATGTCAGTGTGGAATGTCATTTGCTTGACAAAATTGCGTAAACGCAAATTCATTTGTGCATCTTACGCACGTTATAAACGGCGTATCTGTTCACGTACATGTGCAAACCACGACTTCGCTTTTGCATTTCCGAAAACACCTTGGTCACGTTATAAACGGCATTATTCGTTCACGTACACGTGTAAGACACGACTTTGCTCTCGCATTTCCGAAAAACGCCGATTATTAGTACGCTAGCTCTTACGATATATTGAAAGACGCCGCTTAAATGTCATTGTCATTAGTGTCATTACGTTTGCATTTTGTGTTGATATTCGTTTATTAAGATTTGTTTGGAATTTACTATTTTGTTTGTCAGTCATAAATAATTACTGCATATGAATATGAATAAATGGCTAATCCGGCTAATCAAAATCAAGAAATCTATTAATTTTTATGTTTTAAATTTATAAATTAACGTATTTCTCTCCTAATTTGCAATATTATTATATGATGGGAAACAACAACATCATTCACACACGCACCAAAATACGTAAAACAGAATTTGCTACTTATGGTGCAATTTATTGAGATTAACAAAGTCTTTTTAAAATAAATAACTTGACTTTCTGTTAACCCATTTATAAAAAAAAAATAAAATTAGCACATTAAATAACATGATATTTGTTTTCTACACACATCAAGACCGTGTAAAAGTTATACCAAAAAATAACGGTCCGCGATCGGAAAAGTTTGGAAAACGTTGGTGTATGCATTGTACTATTTTTGGTACTGCTGTAGCGTTACCTACGATATAACAAGGTCTGAGCACTCTTCGATGACGTTACGCTGGGTTGGTGATGTATCGCCTTGCTCGATGTTAGCCTAAGTGGTAAAGGAATCGTTTTTTTGCAATTCTTTTTTTTAAATTTTCAAGGGCTTCGGTTTAAAGAGGATGCCAGTCGTCAACTGAGCCCTTCTTCGCATCCCATTCGATTTTATTTTTGAAAAACAGAGTTTCAAAGCAAAAACCAAACACGTAACCGAGCACCGTTTTCGTGAAAGATGTATTTGTGGTTGATATTTAATCGACTAATTATTATTATTTGTAATTGTACATGTATTTGGATGAAACTAAGGTTGAAATGATACGGTAATTGCAATTTTATTTGAAATTTTGTTCAATTTCACGAGAAAATTTACAGACATGCCATTTAACCAGGGTCTTTAATTTCCTATTATGTGGTGTTTTACTTAATCTATATTTCCTGTTGTGTGGTGTTTTACCTTATCTATCATTACTTTTCCCACGGTCATTTTTAAAGAGGGTATTTGTAGAACAAGTTACTATAATTATTGCAATATGTTCACTGCTGTGAATATGACATTTACATATATCAGTATCCAAATGGCTACGGCGTTCGGTGACATAATTTAAAATATATTGTATTAAAACAGAACGTTTATTACACACATTTAAAAGCATCTCTTCGTGTTCAAAAATAATTTTGTTAAATATAACGTAAGAATATAAAACTATTTGAACAATAAAACCTTCACGTTTTTTGTCAAATACAACGGACAGTTAGGGAATTGAGTTGGAATATGATTTTTTTTAAGCCTAGGATTTTTTAAACTTACATTTATAGTTTCCCCGATCCTTGAATCTGTAGCTGTTGAAAAATAAATAATAACTTCTTTTACAAAGTGTAACTCACAAACAAAACATACAAATCAGCCGACGCCATGTTGAGTTAGGTCACCTCGCTTTTATCGTTTCAGAAAAGGTTTTATCGCTTATACAGCACTAGAGAAACATTACAGGTATCACCAACAAAGTACGGAAATATCACTACACAGTATTTTTTTTTAAATAAAATCAATATAATTTGGATAAACCAATTCAAAACGCAGAGACGGTCTAAACGTGTAAACGCGTTTATGGATGATCGACGACCTACTGCAAAATACGTTACAGCCTGCTGACGTCAAAGCCATTTGGCCTTCTAGTATCGTAGGTAACGGCTGCAGTCGTGATCGTTAATTAACGCCATTTAGTCGAATATTTTCAACATTTGAAGGACAGAAAAGTTCACAAGAATTTAACTACGGGAGAGATCATCTGACAGTTAACAGTTGTCATTTAAAGATACTGTTTTCAATAATTCGTAAATAATTGCCATCGGTAATAAAATTAGTATATAAATGGGTGCCTATAAATTGAAAAATACTATAATAGTAAAGTTTAGCATTATCCTCTCTCGACACTATAAGATCTCAAAAGCTTCAACATCCGTTCGTTTAATAAACTTTATTATTTCATATCTGGTAATAGAAAAGAAGCTACATTCTAGGACAAAAAAGAAACTTCAAGTAATCTTTCTGGAGATCTTCTCATCCTAAAATTCTGACACGATTGGCATCTAGAGCTAGGTACTTAGGTACTGCACATTTCAACATAATATTTATGTAATTCCATGACGCCTTCCATCAAAATTGTTTCTGAGAATACAGGAAGCGTGGTATGACACTTTAATAGTAGAATTTTCGACTTTTATGAAGGACGTATTCACAAAGAGGATATGTATGTTATGGTTTTGTTTTTATTGTTTGAAGTGATAGTAAAGATTCTATATTATTACAAATACTCGCAGTGCTTAAAAGTAACTACAAATATAAACAAACAATGCCGAATAAATTATGCGGTTAAATTTGAACTTCCTGAACTTGATGTTTTCTGTAAGTTTAAAATTTCATACCCTCGTGGTGTAAAGAATCAGTTGAGTCTTCCTATACGATTATCGTTACAGATAAACTGCAAGTTACCTTTAGAGCTCTTCTGATACTTTTCTAATTTAAACAGAGCTATCAAAGTATATCTTCCTTATATAACCAAAACAAGCAGATTGCAAAGAACATGTAAAAATGCATTTGGTGCTATTTATGTAGGAAGAAATATGACGGGAAAGTAATTCGTAACTTTTCCTAAGTATAAAATATTTAGGCTTTTTCTATATAAGAAAGGGAAATGCTACACAAAGCCTAAAACCTTGTAATTTGCATCACAATTGGTAAATCATGCTGAAGTAAAGTATCAAATAACATATTCATGAAGGCTTCTATCGTTGCCACTTATTTAATATTTATCGTCAGTAACGAGCATTATTATCTGCATTGCTTGCTTCGACGGAGCTCCTAATGAGTGAAATTACATCAAATTACTAAAACGAGAATTCATATAATATACATTAATGTGCTCGTCGTATAAATTACATAGAATCGATTGAACCCTTTCGACAAATCAACGCAACAAAATCCATTGGTAATGCACTTTTTCCGCCTTCAACATTCAGTACCTGGCGCGTTTATTTCAATACTTTCGGGTAATTTTCGCTACCCAGCAGTTGATTGGTGAACTTGCGTGGAATTATATGAATGATAGCATCGGAAGTTTTCCCATTGTTAAAATGTCAAGTTACACGGAAACCATACAATTTCGAATTTCATAGAAATGTCGATAAGAAAATTATATCTATTATACATGTGATAAAGCATGTAAAAACATATTTTTCTCTTAACTAACTGAACGCTGGCGCGTTTTAGAACATAGGTAACAATTTTATACAATTATGCAGATGTCGATAAAAAACTCAAAACCTCTGCAGTATTACTATCTACTTAAAAAGCACTAGCAACCATGCAATTTTTAGCTTCTGATTAATTAATCTTCAACTAACAATAAGTTAATACGCAGCACATAAATAATAACCATCTTTTACCTGCAAATGCAAGTGAATTGCAATGGCCTTGTGAAGTTAAAGTTTGTAGGTATGTCTCACAATCTTATTCTAAATAATTTTAACTTCGAGCAGGTAGTTTCAAAATAGTAACAATGAGTCAAATGTATGTATAAGTCGTAACTCAAGTGTTAAGTAATAATTCATCTGTGATGTTGAAAAGCAGATGTTGAATCTCAATTAGTTATACAAGACAAAATAAATTTTCGGAATTATTTTTCCAATAATAATAAATGAACCATTGAAAAATAATAAATACAGAAAACTGCAGTAATATATCACAGTACACTCTAAAATATTGCATTATTTGAATTTTCAGCGTCCCAAAACGGATCGTTATGTATACAACCGAAAATATTGTATATTCGTATCGTAAACTTAAAGCATGCTTCCAGACGTTGCTGTAAATCTATCTACCTGCATTCTTCAGTTCCAATTCTGCCTCATCACTCCTACGTGTTCTAGAAAACAGGCTCTCAAATCCGACCCGCATCCACACACACACACACAGACAGATCTTTTTTTTTCTCTCCAGGCAACCGTTCGTTATCCCTTATTTTATAAAATCCGAGTTATCTCGGAGCTTCCTTGAATTTCTATACGGTTTATACATCATTTATAAGACACGCAGAAACGATAAAAAATATTAGATCCGATAGCAGTAAATTTGTGAATCGAAATATATCAAATATAAGCGCGCGAACTGAGGGAGCGACTGAAAAATCCATGCGCTGATATAACTACCCTTTTTATTATGAAAATGTTATCTACATATTTATATAGGCGAAAAAATTCAATTTTTGACGCGGAATGTTCTTATTGACGTTTGCATACACAGGATGTTGACTGTAATATTCATCAAACTGCACAGAGCATCTCCGAAATCATAGAAATCAAAAACCTGACAACAGTGTTCTGTGTCTTTCACGTCATGGTTACTGAAATTGGTGTCTAAACTACAGGATAACATTGACTATATCTCGGTTGCTAGAACAGTTGTAAAAAAATAAATTAAAATATTGGTGATAAAATTGTACTCTGAAATGCTAATGATTTTCATTTAGAGCTCGTACTCGTTGTTACTGATAGGTCTCAATTATTCTTCACGTGTAATTTTCCATAAAATTGTGTGAGAAATTTAATATTGCTTCACAGAAAAAAATCTTTCAAACAATTGTAAAAATCTGCCACACTTTTATTTGTGTAACATATAGGGGCGAAGACAATATATTTGAAAATTGCTCTAAAATTGTAATAGTTTACTGGATAGTGTTAAACAAATTGTATGACTTTTTACTGAAATGTATTTAATTGTACTACACTATTTATAGTAATATATATTATTGAATTTTGACAACTAATATTTCAATAATACACGTACTATTCTATATGTTATTACAAAAGACATTGTAGTAATACATATACATTAATATAGTATATTTTTCTACAATTTCTCAAGCAATTATAAGTGAATACAAGGGAAGATTTTTATATTATCTACCTAGCCATCAATAAAAAGATTTAGGAGACAAAAATAGATATTTTTCAACATATGTATGTTCCATTAACGGTAACACACTTATTCTAACGTTCTTCTAATAATTCTATACCCTCCAAAAAAATCTTTCGGTGGGTCTTCACAAAACTCTTCCACCGCCGCTTCCAAGCATTCATTCAAAGAAAACGTCGTCCTCTCAAGTGTTTTCTTTTTAATTTAAGGAAGAGATAATAGTCACTGGGTGCCAAGTCCGGACTGTAATGTAGTAAAGTGAATTTCTCATCTATATAAAACCACAGTCGTTGATTATATTTTAAAGCAGCGTAATCTTTCGCTCACAATTTTGAAATCTTTTTTGTTGAATGCCAGTTTTTAATTCTTCGTTTCCTTATAGACTTTCCCTTGTTGTTGTAATGCCTTTCTCCATACATTTAATTAACAACATCCCTTCTGCATCCCAAAACACCGCAGACATCAGTTTTCCTGATGAAGACTGCGTTCTTGCTTTTTTTGATCCCTTATGAACCCATTGCATGAATTCTTGTTTTGTCGGTGGGTCCCAGTTATGCACCTACATATGTCTCATCGCCCGTTACAATTTTTGAAAAAAAGATCCTTGTCGCCAGCCAATGCCGCCAAGTTTTCCTCATAAATTTGTTGCTAACACAATGTTTTTAAAGTTGCCACCAACATTCATCATTTTTAATTGTTTATGTTTTTGCTCCATAAGCGAACCAATAGTCCAGAATTAAATAGAACGTCGGGATAATGTATCATGTGGGGGTGTTATGGTTTTAGATCACCAAAGTGGCAAAGACATATTTTTTTAATTTAAAGAAATAATTTTTTGACATCACTATTTGATTCAAACATGATCTCTTGAAACAAATAACCTCAAGTTTAATTTGAAAACATATCTGCTTGATTTAATATACGTAATATGTTCGATTCAACAATACAGTTCTTTCTTTTAAAGAACTTCGTCAGTTTTGAAACAAATATATTTTTCTTTGCCATTTAATTGACTTCACCTTTAATGACGAACATTCCCAAAATGGGAACATACTAAAAAATCTATTTTTTATTGAATTAATCATATTATTTGCATACAATTTTTATATGTTTTAAAATATACATAGATGTAAATTTTTCTGATTGGTAATTATAAAAATTTTATGCAAATAATATGATTAATTCAATAAAAAAATCGATTTTTTTCGTATATTCCCATTTTGGAAACGTTCGCCATTAAAAGGTTAGATAAATATGTATTTGCTTAACAAAATATTTCTGTGGTTTAAAGTATGCTGTTACTTTGACAAATATATTATTCTGTTAGTGTTGTTACTCCACTGAAGCGGTAAGTACGATAGATCCTTTCTTCTTTTTAGAGAAGAAAGTATCCATTTATGAGCACATAGGGTAACAATGTGTTAAAAATACACAATCTTTTGAAATACTTTATGGACATTGTGGATAAACTAACAAAAGTACGTAAAGAATAAGTATAATGCCGAATATTAATCTCCATTTTGTAGTGACGTGGTGTTTTTATTCTTGTAAATAAGCTCCCTAAAATACCATTAACTTCCTTCATTACGTTAAGGTAACATCAAGGCCTTCCTAAAGATGTATGTGGTAGCAAACAAAAACGGTGAACCTTAAATCTTAAGTTTCTTGGATATTACTAACATTTCCCAAGAACCTTAAAATTACTCTGGTTAGGTTAGGTTAGGTCTCGATCTCGAAGTTGTAACCTGTTTTTAACAATATTAATAACATCAACGTTAGGTGTACTGCCTTCCTTTTGTTTGCAAAGAATATTACAAAACTTACCACCTCGATAATCTCGTTGCAATCCTGAGAATCGTGAACGAATGACAGGGATAACTATATAGTTAGGTGCTAGAAGGGTGCTAGGTATTATGATAAAAATGGTAAGAGATAGAACAGCAGATACCTCAATGGACTTATGCATGCAAGCATGTTTCATCACTTGCCTTTGCTGAAATACCTATTATATCAAAAAAGGAGAACATATATTAACAATTAGTTACAAATATGAAAAAAGAAATATCAAATCATTGTTAAATGTGTGGTGAATTGAATTGCAATTTATTTAAACTGCTTACATTGGTGTTACTGTGCTTGAAAGCGGTATCGGCGAGATTTTTGTAATTTTCGCTAATCCCTAATACAAACAGGAATTCTAATATTCACCAATCTGTGGGAACTATTTTATTTTTTTTAAACAGAAATTTTAACATTAGTTATTTAATGGTAAAAATATATAAATCCATTATCCTGCTTACCTATTGTGTTCTTCAGTTACATTTCACCGCTTACGAACCACCATCTCACATAACCTAAACTAGGACTACGATTGCAATTGCCTTGCGTTCACGCAACGGAAATTAATGACGTGCGAAGCGCGCCATTCTAACATATATTTATTTGACTCAACAAAATTATGTAAAATAAAGGCGTTTGTACATTCAAACAAATTCATTCTGTTATTGTTAAAAAATGTATTTTCACTTAAATAAACCTTTGTTGAATTAAATAAATAATTTCAAAGATATATTTGTTTCATTCAATCACTTTTCTTCTCTGTGTAATCATTATTAAATCAGGATGTCATGTAAAGCATAACATCTAAAAAATTGATTAATCTATTTCTTAATTTAATTTCAGTTATAAGTCCGCAGGTTTGTTGCGCTGTTCTAGATCTCCATAATTAAAACACTGTATTCTATTATTTAAACAATTTACAGAAGAAAGTTGGTATTCGAATATTAATTTACACCTTCAAATAAATCACGCATTATACCAATTGTCAAGTTTTTAGTGAAATAAAAATGTGGTAATGCGCACCACCCACATTTTTCTTTAATACCACTACGTGAAACACCACCATCCAAGTCCAAATTGTAATTAGTTCTGTTTCCTAACAGACTGACATTTTCAACACATGCCGTTTTAGTTTCAAATTTACAAGAATGCATGGTATTTTTCTTGTACTAGCACTAGCGTCAACATCGAACATATTTAGTACTTGTTCCTTCGTCCCTTCCCTTCCCGACGTGTGGCCTATATCTCCAACATTTCAGATGAGAAGCAACCAGGTTCTCTCAAGTGTTGCCTTTACGAAATATTGACGACTAGGAAATCTTTCTCGGTAGAGCTGCTGCTCACGTGGGTTACAGTTTACACAAGTGTATACTTACAAACCGTATGCAATTTTAAAGAGATTTCTAAGATAAGCAAAATACAGTGCCAAGCACATTCTTTGTTTTGCCAAATATTGTAACTATTTCAGACATTTTACTTGACTATTTAAATATTTCTATCATGTTACCTTCAAAGGTAACATACGACTTTTTTTGAAAACATTTCAGGACACTTGTTCTGTTTACTGAGTATTGCAGAAAACTAATATATCACAAATTGCAAATTGGTGCTTCATCAGAGTTTCTACAACGTTAGTTGTTATTGAAAACAACGTAATTAACATTTAAACGTATTGCACGACAAGTGTTTTCCTTGTATCACAATAAATTCTGTTAAATTAGTTTTAAACTAATGGGAGGATGGGGACCCACTAGTCCTTGAAACGGTTGTTTCGAATTCATTAATAACCTGTGTGGTGCGGAGTGTGCCGATACTTTAGTGCTGTTTGCCATGCTACCCCACAGTCCTTGTATCATTATTGAACAAAGAGTCATAATAGGTATAATTTCAAAAAAATCGGACATAGGGAAGATCGAAACCGAATTTCAAACAGATTACTTGCAACCTTGGGCCATATATTTTTTTCGTTTGCTAAGAACCAGTTAATAATGAAAAACATGAAGAATTTCAAATTAGAAGAAGGGGGTTCTACATAAAACTAAAAGGTTATCATATTTATATTGTGTTCCACCTAAAGTTGCCTGACTTGAATATCCAGATCTTTAACTTCCCGTATTGATATAAATATTTTTTTAGGAAAATATTGGAACACGGTAATTTAAGCAGGGTATACTGCATCTCCTTTCAATATATTAAATTGCCTATCTGGTAATGGCTTCAGGCTACAACCAAAGTAGAATGATTGATAAATAAATTGTTTATCTCACTTTTTTCCCCAAATATGAATTTGAAGCTCGTATTAATGCAACGTATAAAAATGTAGTATAACACATTGAAATCCTTTAACAATATTTCACTACAACATTGCTGTCTGGATTTATATTTACACGTAGAGAAACGTTTACTTGTATCAAAGCTGTCCGTCTTAATTCAAGACAATTACTATTTCAATTATCCGCAATACAATAATTGTTTTAAATCAAAAGAAATATTTTCCTAGTGTTTCTTTCTCTCCTTAAGAAAAGTACATACTTGTAATGAAATAATTGTATTTCTTGGTTTAAGACATTTGTTAACTTGATTTAAGAAAATCTTGCAGAAAATTTGAAGGAAGTGATTCTTTGTATAAGTAAATGGCCATTATAATAACACAAAACAATCTTTTCTTAAGGATAGTAAATAGTTTTCTTAATTCCAGAAAGCGTTTAGGTATTGTTCATAAATCAATAGTTTCATTTTCTTAAAATAAAGCATATTTACTTAAAATTCTTGAAATGCATATTATTTATATGCACATTATTAATTGCGCTTACCCTGTTTAAAACAGTACCACATATCCGTACATAATGCAGTAAATTATTCACATTGCTTGTTATTTTAAAATGGCTAAAGTAGAGGTTATCTGCAGAATAATGTTCAAACAAAAATGGACTTAATGTAGAAGTACACATGAAAAAAGTATCTAGAAACAATAAATTTAAGATAATGCTAATAAATAGCTCCTGATATTGATGGAAACGCTACCGGCAAAAAATATGAGAAGAGAAAAACATGAAAGCTTCTTGTTTATGGCCTCATTGCTCTTATATTTCTCTGTTTATGCCACTAATCTTCAAACACAGCAACTGAAATATTTCCTGGCGCCATCTAGCGCCAGTAGTTATAGTCATGCCATCTTAGATAATAGCGACAGAACCAGAATACAGATACCATACTTACCCATACAATGATATAACCTTTAACGTACAACATTTCATAAACATTTTCAAATGATACTGGTTAATGTAATATTTTTTTTCTTTTTATTACTACATGTACTAATTTAACAATAGTTTTAATTAGCTCATTCACTTGCTCCTAATTTTAATTATTAACTTTAGGTTTTCTTTCCATTATTGTAATTTTTCTTTTATTCTGTGTGTAGTTTTGAATTTCACGCCGCTTTGACAATCTGTTATTTATTACTAAAAGTAGGGGAAAATAAATGGTAAGAGACGAGATGGCGTCGAGGTTGTTGTTGCACATATTACCCATATCAACTGTTTTTAAATAAAACATTTAAGTTAAAGAAGGCTTATTCTTTGATTAAAAACGAAATTAACGTAAAAAAGGTGAAAGAAACTCCAGCTAACGATTATCAATTGCCATAGTAAAAGGTTAAACGGAGGAAAGCAGGTATAAAAAGTACTCCAACGCCAAAATTCTTTTTCTGATGTCGAGGTTGTGAAATTTCGTTTGTTCGTGCTTGTAGATACATCTTAACCGCACTTGCTACATGCCAATGCGCTTACTCATTCCTTATTTACCTCTGGAAAAGCGTTAACAACCTGAGAATTGTATTATCCGAAACTCCAGCACTCTACGCTATTTGTAATTGCTTCTACGAACAAGTATCAAGTAAATATAGAAGCTCCCACTGTCCAAATTACTGCTACTATTGGCATAGCTATAAATGGACTTGAGCTTTTTGAAGCAGCATCGTTCATATGCACAAGAATTTATTAGTAGTACATATCGTTATTAGGGATTTAACTGTTTAAGAATATCATGTTAATTCTGTCTTATGTACATACGTGTGTTTAATGCAATAAAAAGTGCCTTGAATTAATTTAAACTTCAAATATCATGCTCTCAGCTCCATACATAGAGCATGTAGGAGAAAAGAAAGCCAAACCGCCACATTGACGTTGTCCAGGATTCTTTACAAAACCGGATGCTGGAAATATTCGTTGTATACTATTAAGCATCATAGTACGTTCGTTCTCTTTCCAGCAATGGAACCACTGAACTTTAAGTAGTCCTACACGTGCTTCTTCCCTCGATTATCTGCCGTGTTGTAAATACATCTGTATATAAGTAAGAATATCTGTGTGCGTGTGCTTGTGTGATATACGCTGATGAGTCATCGTTCTTCAATTGTTTATATTAGAAGGAACGAATCGATCTGTTCAACATTCTCTATCTTTATTAAGGAAGAGTATTTTTATCTAAGAAATGTTATCCGTTCAGGCGATTGTAACTTTCTACCATATTAATTTGGGAATCGGTTTATTTGTTCTACGCGTTAGTAATCCATATGGATTGATCAACAGCGCATAGAAAATTTAATAAATTCTGAGCAAAATGAGGATGCAGCTATTGCATAACCTGTGTCTAGAAGCACTTTGAAATATACCGACAAGTTACAAAAAAATTGAATAATTTTTTGTTTCCTCCAATCTTCTTATCTAACTTATTCGTCATCAATATTAAACCTATTTCAATTCAAGGCTAAGTAAGAAAGCAAACGACATCAAGTTTGTCAGTCCCAATTATCCTTTTTCCGGAATGATTTATACATTGCTTCTTGATGTGATTCAGATATCAAGTGTTTACGTTCTCTAAACATTAGTTCTTAGTTTTTACCAGGGATGTGTGTAAGGTCGTGCGACTCACGGCGCCGCCAAGCGCCATTTTCGCCCGGTAACTTAAATTTTAAATACTTTATTTGAGATTCCACAGAAAATTTGAATAAATACGAAATATAGATACCAATGCCAATGCTTATAGAATAACAAGTTGTGTGGTAATTTTCAGTCTCTTCTTCCTTCAAATAACGAATACTAAGAGTTTAAAATGATTTGAGTCGTAAAAACAAGTTACGGGCAAAGTAATTTTGGCTCAAAACACCAAGTATTTTGCATGACGTCGCCAAAAAAGCACGTGTCTGGTTCTTGCATAGAAAGTTTCAAAGGTGTACCACAAATTTTAATGATATATGCTTTCAGATACTACAACAAACAAAAAAATTCAGTAAACTGTTATCCGATCCAACATTTGCAACAAGAAAAAATGTAAAGACTCAAATTTGGCAATAACGGCATAGAAAAACACAAACATTACTTCACTACTTTCTTTTAAATTACTACTTTTATTGAAAACTACAGCATCAATTCGAGCTTGAAGTACTTTTTGGCTCAAAAGGTATCTGTAGCATCCACAACTACTCGCTAAAGCTTGGACCACACCTTATGGATCACCACACTACAGAAAAAATTCTTCTTTGCTTGACATTTTACGCATTAAAAATTATATAAAAACAATAACCAAAATAATGCCAACTTAGCTCCTTATTGTATTTATCGTATCACTCACGGCAAAAGCGGGGGTACAGTTCTTGGACTGTTGAACTCGAAATGACGGCTTTTGTCGCTGTTTTCTAGCGGCAGGCATGTATCTTTTAACACTAGATGGCGCCAAAAGATATTTTGTTCGCTGTTTTGAAGAATAGTGATATAAGTCGACAGGCAAACAGCGAAGTGAGGTAGAGAAGCACTCGGAGCAACGCGGGTGACGCCGTGAAGAAACATGTCCGTTGACTAGTGTTTTCTTTCCTCCAATACGATGAGGAGCTATATCAGCATTATATTGGTTATTGTGACATTTATAGTAAAATAAATTACAATGCTAATTTAAAATTCCTAGATCCACCATCTTAGAATTAAATATCACCCAAAAATGCAACGACATGCTTTCTTTATTAAACCGAAAGCATTGACAGAATTAACCAGAACATTACCGCTAAAGTTAATTTTAATCAAAACGATTCCATATTTTATTACGTAACAATACATATGCGTGCAATAGAGATGTAATATGGATTTGGTTCGTGAAACATGTGTTCTAAGCGTTATGGTTTTTTAACATCGTTGTTTAAACACTTTTCACAAGTAGCACTTTCTAAATCATGACTGTGACGTTTAATATTGAAGTATGACATAAGCATAGGCAAAGAGTATATCATCACATTGGTAATAAAAAGATAAATATGTATGTTAACGATCTAGAAGGAATTGAACACGATTGCCAGATTATTTGTTCATGATTATTTAAGGAAGAACTAAATGTTTTTTTTACCAAATACAATTGAGAGGGCCAATTATACGACTACGGACAGAATATCGTAATCCAAACTATGGGGAAATCAATAATTATAATAAAACAAGCAGCTTCAATTCTATGCCGTTTGCATATTTAAAACTGTTGGCTTAATTAAGTGAATTGTAATTAACTATATTGCCATTGCTAATCCGATCAAATAACAGCACAGCCATTAAAAATATGCAAATTTTAGCTTCTTTTTTTTTCAACGCTTTCAGAAAAATGCTTATATACGTTGGTTCAACCAAATAAAAAAAACAGTTCTTTGTAAAGTAAATTACAATTCTACTAGTGTACTGTATGCGTATACTGTATAATACTCCAACAATTTTCAATATTTTTGATTCGGTGAAAGTAAGGTTGATGATACACTACGGCTCATAAGTATTTGGGCACATTTCAGAGTAAATCGTTAAATATTTAAATGGAAATATTAAAATATGTATTTGGTATTTAAGTATACACAAATGTACAACTTTAACAATTAAAATTATTTATTTGACCTAAATTTTAGATTCGTCTATGTGACCTCCTTTACTCTTTAATGATTGCGTCGCATAATCGAGGCATTCTTGCAATTAATTTTAACAATTTTTCCGGAGTTATTCGAGCCCGTGCTGCCTGTAGTTTGCTCCACATGTCATCTGCTGAAGTTGGAGCAGTTTTTCTTACTTCCCGATCGAGTTCTCGCCATCCTACAACGCGAGACCTGTACATTCTTTGTATCAAGAATCTAAGATCCAAGGGTGCTCAAATGCTTATGAGCGGTAGTGTACGTCCTTTTAGTTAAATATGGTAATTATACTTGCTTAATTCTGCAATCAATAAAATTGATTTCTTCAATTGGGTATTTTACTAATTAATTAATTGGATACTACACAGTTAATGGTATGTATATTACAGAAGTGATGTATTTAATAAAGAGTACCTAGTAAACATGTATTCGTCGTATCTTCCATTAAAGTCCTACTAGATTCGAAGTATTTCACCTTGACGTCAACAGTTACCATTGCTTATTTTTTCGGTTTTATGTATCTTTTCGTAATCTAGATTTCTCAATTTATATTTCATAGAAATACTGAAGGAAATTATAATATTTTATATCTACACTCACAGACAAAAATACTGCATATGTTATTTTAGGTCTTTATTATTATTTTCTTTTTAACTTTTGTGACTTCTATTGCTAAATCTTTCACACTGGAGTGTTCTACGTATTATACAAGTTGTTACAGAAAAAAAAGAATATTTTAATATAGCCTTTTATGAGTGAATAAGAGATGCCTCATTTAAGTGCCATAAATTGTGTTAAAATTGTTTGTTTGGCTACTGAAGATATTGCACGGAGATTATATATCTATCAATCGACTGTCTCTCGTATAGTAAGGCGACACAGTGAGACTGGAGAATACAAAAGGCGACGTGGTCAAGAACGTAAAAGGTGTACAACGCCAAGAGATGACCAATATTTGAGACTTCAATCTTTGCGAAATTGCGCACTTACAACACCCCACCTTAGAAATGAATTGTTGCCAGAGTTCCTTGGCTTCTCCCCACGTTACAAAATTCGACACCTAGAATTTGAAAGAGCTCAAGATAACTGGAATCAACATCAATGGGGATAGATTCTTTTTACAGACCAAACAAGAATACATTTATGGAAGCCTAATGGACGTAGTCGTGTATATAAAAGATCAGGAGAACGTTTCGCAGAATATAATCTTGCACAAAATCTTAGCTTTGGTGGGCGTTCCATTATGCTATGGGGCGGCATTAGTTGGGAGAGTCGCACGGAACTAATTGATGTAAATTTAAGAATGAATGCTGACTGGTACACACATAACATCCTTGAAGAACATGTTTTACCTTATGCCGGCTTTATTGGCTACGATAATTTTATGCTAATGCACGATAATGCCCGAGCCCATGCCGCAAAGACAGTGATCCAGTATCTTGAGGATGTCGGGGTTGCGGCGCTTGAGTGGCCAGCAAATAGTCCTGACGCAAATCCCATAGAACATCTACGGGACATTCTAAAAAGAAATATACGAGCACAAAATCCAGCTCCTAACTCAATTGCAGAATTAAGAATTGCTGCACAGGAAGAATTAAATCGAATTCCTAAAGAAATCATCAAAGATCTTTTGCGCAGCATGCCTAGGAGAATGCAGGATATCGTTAGAGCAAGAGGAGGAAGCACTAAGTATTAAAGTGTTACAATGTTGCGTTGTTATTATGTGTATGGGTAATTAATGTTGCTTTTTCAATTAAACGTTTTTGGCAAAAACAAGTTGTTTTAATAATCCCTCCACGAATTTGCTATAAATCCTCCATATGTAATGTATTTGATTATCAATAACGTAAAACACTCCAGTCTACAAGATTTAACAACAAAAACCACAAAAGCTTTAAAGAGAAAAACAATATAGGCCGAAAATAAAGTATGCAATATTTTTGTCTATGAGTGTATATCCTTCTTTTTACCTATATTTAAACTAAAGCATTAAGCAAACGTAAACATTTTAAGGAACAGTAGCAAATTTAGGAATATGATTAACATCGGTGGAAAAGCCGAAAGATACGAATTTTTCTGGTTTTCCAATGATGCGAATCATATTGTCTTCTATTAAAGTAGTTAACCTTATAGATTTTTATTTATTTAGTTGGTCAGTTTATTAAATTCAACACCAAATGCTAAAATTGTCACAAGCTTATCTTACAATTTTAGAATTTAAATTTGACAGATTGAAAATTGTTGTGATTACGTTGCCTAGCAACGAGCTCTTTGGATGAACCTGGTGTCACAGAAGATAATTTACAATTTTGCATAAAAAGGAACGCATTGTTGAAACCCTTATTGTTGTATGACATGATAATTTTATTGAGTTAAAGTATAACATACCGGGTGACTGACAAGAAACGCCCCAAGCCATAGCTCCATTATTGACTATCCGATTTAAAAAAAACGAAATGTCAAATGAAATGGTTGAATAAATACTATCGATTGGCATAATCAAAATATTACTAGGAACAAAAAGTTTCGACATATGATAATCAATTCTTTTTGTAATGGCAATGTATATAGTTTTTTAATGTTTTCGATAAAGATTTTTTTTTCTGAATTTAATGATGTATAACAAGTTGAGTTTTCAAAATAAGTCAAGTGTGCCATGGATAACAATATTTTATAGAAATAAGGGAAAGTACTGAAAGGAAATGCAAAACTTGTCCGCCGCCTTGTTCAAGGCATAGTTGACACCTTCTGATCACTCCATCAATCGCACTTAATATAAAATTAGGAGTTATTTTACACTGATACACAAATGTCACAGTGACATTTATTATTTATTAATCGATGCATCTGATTGTTATCCACGGCACGCTTGAAACTTATTTTGAAAATTCAACTTATTATACATCATTAAATTCAGAAAAAAAAAATCTTTATCCTAAACATTAAAAAAATATATACGTTTCCATTACAAAAAAAAAATTTACTATCACAAATGGAAACTTTTTGTTCCTAGTAATATTTTAATTAAGCTAATTAATAGTATTTATTTAACCATTCTATTTGATATTTTGTTTTTAAGAATTGGATAGTAAATAACGGAGCTATGGCTTGGGGTGTTTTTTGTCTTTCCATTATCTTTCCAAAAACGTGAAAATATACAGAGTGTTCCGTTTAAGACAAAGAAATTGTCATCACTTCACACCGGAAATGCAATTGAACTGCCAATAACACCAACAGTTAGTTCACAAAGAATAGAAATCTACCTGTTTCTTTCTAAAAACGCTAGCTTTGTCGTTAGAAAGTTAGTATGGGGGGATACTTTAGGACCTTACTGTATAACATAATGCAAAAAATGTCAAAATCGATGTTGCATGTACAGTAAACCTTTTACAATACATTACGAAATCGTAGACATCTGCAATTTACACTTCAATTTATTACGAATTTTATTAGACGCAAATGTAACCTTCTGTTTTATTGTTTTGACTTTCTGCACCTTCCTTTTATTTGTTTTTTAACCTTAAAAAGTCATCCAAAACCGATTTTACTTATTTATGCAACTCATCTTGTCCTCCGCTTATAGGAATATTAATTTATACCGAAATTTATTTTTATCGCTCAACGCGAATGATCTATTTTAGAACATATAAACACATGCTTTGACCAATTCGGAGAGTTTCAAGTATTTAAGCAAGCAAAACATCAGTAAGCGTGCACATTTTCTAGAAGAAAAAAAGCACTTACATACGTACATCGTTTAGAATTCCTGAAGATGATGTTTGTAAATCTAAACTCATGTATTCATGTACGTGACATGTCGAGCAACGCTATTCGAACCTTAGGTATTCTTCAAGAAATCAATGTTAGAAATACTGCGCTAATAAACTCGCACGTGATTTGGGATTTCGTATATAATAGTAGTTTACTCTCATAAATTTGATAGGTAAAATGTTAATATCGTACACTATTTTATGACATAATAAACCGCCACGCCAATTCTATATCCGAAAAAGCAAATATTTGTCTTTTATAGAACAATTGTGTTAAATTTAGAAAGTTGTATGTTGATATTCTATAAATATAGTTGATTCTGAACTACACTTTTTGCTATTAAATGCATATTACCGAAATTGTTTTACATTTCTCATGATCATATTTGTGTTACCTTACAAAAAAACATTCTCAATCTGGACTCGCTGATTTGAATGAAATTATGTGGGTATATCGATCCTCAGGGAAGGAGGTAGGTATATAAAAGACTGTTTTGAAAACATATGGATGCATTGTTCATTTTGTCGAAACATTCAAGTTTAGTATTCCGGTAACCACTTTTACACTACATATAAGCAAATAAATTTATTAATCTGGGTGTAGATAATTGCTTGTATGCAGTTTTACTACCTCATTAGTAGAGCAACGCAACTGCGCTGAAAGCCGGTGGCGGACGCATAAAAGTTTACACAAAATAAATTAAATGTAATACGTGCTCAAACACTTACCGTTTTAAGAGTCCTCCGTGAAATCAGAAAGTGGATAATCTCTATTTAATATTTAATATTTGTAACATTAGATATGTTTCCAAAGTTGTTTCGGCAAAGTGAATACGGCGTGAAGAAAAAGTGTTTTTGTATGCCGAAAACGAACGTTCTACATCTAGTGACGTTATATTTGCGTAAGTAAAATAATCTTTCAAATAACTTAACGGTTCTGTTGACGCACCTTCACAAATTTGTCTTAATGTGCCAAAATCAGAGTCTTTATCTAAAACACTTTCAAACCTTTCTAAAACACAAACATTTCTTGCGTCTTCTGTCGCGCATAGCTGTGCGTGAACATGCTGCACTATTTGCAAAGATTCCACTAACGACACCGAAGAATTTTGTAGTTTTTCTATCGCATCCGCGTTGGCAATGCCGGGACAACGATTAAACAAGTAGAGATTAAAAGACTGTTAAAACTAAACAGAAACAGAAACTAAACAGATTTAATCAAAGAAGCTATGAAGACGACTAGAGGGGTTTATTAATTAATTAAATAATAAACAGAAATTGATCATTTAATTTAATATTTTCATTATAAAAATACAACTCACTATACAGTGCGATCCTAACAGTGCGTAACAACAAAAACAGATTACCAAAACCCTTGTTGCTGCATATCGTCACATTTCTTAAGTTAAAGTATAACATATGTGGTATTGTTAGATACGCCTTTCAATTACTTTTCCAAAAATATAAAAATATGCAGGATGTTCTATTTAAAATGAGAAAGTTGACGTCACTTCCGGTGAAACCGAAAATACAATTGAAATGCCGATAACGGCAGAAGTTAGTACACGAAAAATAGAGAACGACCTATTTTCTCTAAAAACGCTAGCTTCTATCGTTCAAAAGTTAGCTTGGGGTTGGGGACACTTTAGGATCGCACTGTATAAAAATATGTATTCGCTTTTGTGTTAGCGTTTTCAATGATTTTTACGATAGTTGAGGGTGCCCAAATACTTCTGAACGATAGTGTATATACAACTTTACAATATAAAGTTTCTAGGCAAACAGTTCTTTTTAGTTCTGTAGACATTATTCACCTTACGTAATCCTGAACTGCACTATCCTATTATTATTACTTTCAAATATTTTTCACTGTATTATTTTCCTTTCACTGATAGCATAATTACTATATTTAGTTCGTCAAGTCTATCATAACTCTTCATATTATCATAACGTCTATTAAACATTACATGAACATTGCGTGTATTTCATGTCCGTCCACTGCGATTAAATTTGGAGGTAGAAGAACTGTGTCAAAAATTACTTGTATATTGCAGCTCTTCAGTAATGATTAAGACGTTAAGTTTTGGTACTAACGTTAATGATTTAGGAAGGTAGTTATTTTTGAATTGAAAGAAATGGAATGTTTGAATGTTCCT
This sequence comes from Dynastes maya, assembly GCA_029619315.2. Taxonomy (NCBI): domain Eukaryota; kingdom Metazoa; phylum Arthropoda; class Insecta; order Coleoptera; family Scarabaeidae; genus Dynastes; species Dynastes maya. The sequence goes on from JAROYE020000002.1 coordinate 25,921,540, forward strand.
TTTTTTTGTTTAAAAAGTTTAATAACAATTTTTTATATTGTGTAGATAAATGTACGGTGCTGTGAATAATTATAGACTCAGGTAGAATTTTGTAGACGTCTAGAAGTTAAACAATAAAATCTATTAAAGTTCAATATATGCACAAAAAAAAACAGAAAAAGAACATAATTTCTAGAACAATCAGTTATAAATTAATATCATAAATCATAAACAGTGACGTAGCTATAGTATTTGTAAAAAAGTATAAAGTCAACCATTTTCCGTGATTTTGAATAACAGATAGTAAGCGATTGGGCAGACTGTTTACTAAATTGACAAACGTTTCTTTAAAGATTTCAGCTCAGGTTGCTAGTATTCGATTTTTAAGTCCTGCCACATTTTTGATTGAGGGTTTCTATAAGTCGTAAACTTTTCTTGCTGCAATACCCCATAGATTTTCTATAGGGTTTAGATCCGGGCTTACAGCCGGCCAGGGCAAAACTAGCACCCCAAACTCTTTAAACTAAGCTTTAGTAAACGCAGCTATATGAACTAGAGCGTTATGTTATTGGAAAATAAACTGGTGATCATCTCTGAGAGTTGTAAAGGGCAATAGGAAGCTCTCTAATTGCTCCTGATAGGCAATGTCATTCATTCTTCCTTGAACAAAGGCAATTTCGGATTTAATATTTCTTGTAAATGCCGCCCAAATCATCAAAGATCCTCCTCCTTAGGCTCTACGTGACATATTTTTTTATCTTTCCGTATATCATGCCAATAATACTGCAATCCATCTAGCCCATCCAAATTAAATTTCTTTTCATTACTGAAACCTACGTGATTTCAAATATTTGGGTTTTAGACGTGTTCTTCAGCGAATCTTAACTTGTTGTCACTATGACGTTTGATCACCCAACTTTGCTAAATCCAAACACCAAAAACGTAATTTTCAATTAAATAGCACCATATATTTTTTCTGTATTCATTGTATAGGAAATTTGTATTTTTAACGTTTTTTGTGTAATGATGCATATGTTTAATATTGAAAATACAAGAGATATTTACAGTCAAAAATGGCTCCTACATTTTTATATTGTACTCAAGTGGTTCTAGTGTTAATATAGTTGCCATGATAACAGTAAACAAAAGACACTGACGTTGACGTTCTTAAACGATCGATTCAAAATGTCGAGCTCAAATAGCTACTTGCAGCCAAACGCATTTGGAAATCGAAACAGTTTCTGGTGTTAATAGTATTTGGTTACCATGACAATAGTAAACAACACATACTTTGACATTGACGATTTTGGACTATTGATTCAAAATTGCGAGCCTAAGTAAAGAAGAATTACGTAATAGGTATAGTTCATGTATTAGGAAAAAGTAAATGAAATGTTGTATTTTAGTTAGCAGGATGTATAACCTGCCCAACCGAAAACCTGTTCCAAATTGGACATCGTATACTACATGAAGAACAAACAAACATTTAGATTAGTCAATATAATGCATCCAGGATTGCAACTGAAAATATTAATTCTACTGATGTAGATATGAAAAAAAATTATAATATTAATGAAAGGGAAACAATATTTTAATAAAAGTTGATACGGACTAACAATAAGCGATGTAAGCATAAACATGTTAACTTAAGTTTAAAATAAAAAAAAAAAACAATAGTATGTAACACCATTTTGATATACATTATATATTTATAAACATAATTACCTTCATTGTAATTTTTATTGCAATAATTAATAGCTATCTAGTTAATTTATCTGTCTACAGTGAACGCTTGCAATTTCTTCTTTCTACCTCGTTATATTTGCACAATCGTTTGTAAAAACTGTTCTGTACTTTTCTTAGCGTACTATCTATTGCACTCTGGAATGCTTGCGTTGTCTTTAACTTCATACATAAATCTTATGTATTCACACCTTTTTATGTAATTCATTTTGTCAGTAGCTGCTTAGACTTAAAGTTTCGAATCAACAATTAAAAATAGCAATGTTAATATGTTTTGTTCGCTATTGTTATGGTAACCAAGCAACATAAACACTTGAAATCAGTTGGACGCAATATTCAAATGCAATTTCTTCTTTCTACCTCGTTATATTTGCACAATCGTTTGTAAAAACTGTTCTGTACTTTTCTTAGCGTACTATCTATTGCACTCTGGAATGCTTGCGTTGTCTTTAACTTCATACATAAATCTTATGTATTCACACCTTTTTATGTAATTCATTTTGTCAGTAGCTGCTTAGACTTAAAGTTTCGAATCAACAATTAAAAATAGCAATGTTAATATGTTTTGTTCGCTATTGTTATGGTAACCAAGCAACATAAACACTTGAAATCAGTTGGACGCAATATTCAAATGTTGGACTCGCGCTTAAGTGTAAATATTTCTTTTAGTTTGAATATTACGCATACATATGCATCATTATATAAATACGTTAGAGACATAAATGCCCTTATATGATGAATAACGGTGAAAAAATATACGGTGCTATTTAAAAAAAAATTACGTTTGAATTTGACAGTTTGGTGTTCAATATTTTATTAAGGAAATATATTACATCTTTACATTTATTCAGGACAAAATTATGAATGCCTTGAAATCTGCTAAAGATAGATATATGAAGCTTGTATTAGACTGATTTATTTTTAGAAAATAAAGTAGGTGTCTAGTTCGATCATCCTGTATATACGAGAATATTGTTGAAAGACGCCTTATAATATCTATTGCATTACCTGAAAATTTTAACCTCCTACTATTTACGCAATAGGTACAATTTTATAATTCCAAACAGTTGGAACACCCCATATGTATTACATATAATCAATAATTTATCGCGGTTAATATACGAGGAGCGCATTGCATATTTGTGAATATGGCAACACTGACAGTAATTGTCAAAAAATTTGAGGTTAGTTTAATGTAGCAAGTGTTTGCGAATAAGTCGCAGTTTATTTGAATTCGATATCGTCGGGTGACTTACAGTGAAATTCGGGCAACTCTTGGCATTGGAATGACTGAAATTCAGACAATTCTTCACAGATATTTAAATGTGAAAAAAGTGTGCTGTCGTTGGACACCACATTGTTTAACAGCTGCTCAAAAAAAAGCAAGGGTCGACTGGTGCCTAGAAAACCTTGAAGGTTATCACGTAGGTACGTCTAAGACCGTTTATAATATCGCTACAGGTGATGAAACATGGATCTACTGCTACGATCCATTAACAAAGCAGCAATCTACCCAATGGATGTTTTAAAATGAAATGCGACCCACAAAAATAAAACAATCACGAAGTTGTGCTAAACAAATGATTGCCTTTTTCTTCAGCCGTACAGGTTACATTTGCTCTGTTCTTCTAGAAAATAGGAAAACAGTTAATGCAGAATGGTATTCCACCATTTGCTTGCCAACATTGTTATCAAACGTTCAGAAACTTCGTTGTCAACTCTGCCAAGTTGACAACGGAGTTTCTTCGCTCTGCTGGGAAAAAATTAATGTCACATCCACCTTATAACTCGGATCTAACTCCGTGTGATTTCTTCCTCTTTCCAACTATTAAGAAGAAATTACGTGGAATCCATTTTTTAACACTACAGTAAGTTGTTAATGCATTTGAAGAGCATGTTAGTGCAGTGTCCAAGGAAACCTGGGCTACCTGGTTTACAGAATGGTTTGAGAGGATGTCGAAGTACGTTAAATGTAAAGGAGAGTACTTTGAAAAAGAATAAATATTGTTCGTTTTTATTTTTTTTTGTTCTTCTCCTGTATTCAGAAACATACAGTGCGCCCCTCGTAAGTCCTGCATAGAAGTATAAATTATCAAAATATTAACATCTGTACTAAATTTTTTTAATTTGTTATTGCAACAATTTGAGGAACAAATAGCAACGCGCAATTTTAGTATACCTAAGTTATTTTTTTAAGCCGAGCACGTTGTATAAAACCTGTAAAATCATTATGACCGTTATCCTCAAATACTTGGGGGAATATAACTCTGAATGTCCGATACTACAATCTGTCAGTAAGTATTGTATAGCTAATTATATCTTAGTATTGTACAATATATCTTGGAAACTATTGAAAACAACAATCGTAATATGTGCTTGTTTGGATATGTCAAGCCAAAAAAGTCATATACAAGGTGCTCCTTCTAATGTCTTATCAAACTTAAAAATTTCGGCTTTCTTCGAAAACACTTTGATGGTATAAATTATTTCATATGAATAATATTAACGGAGGTTAACACCAGTTAGAGTGTAAGGAACCATTCTGTACTTGTACATCTTTACGAAATAAACTTTCTATTAATTATTAATTGAAATTATGGTTCTCAACTTCTGCAATTTCAAAGTAGTTAAAACCGTCAATGCCGGAGGTACATTAAGTAATAATAGTCTTTCCTATTAATTAAATCATTTAATTCGAATAGAACGTCATATATTCCGTAGTACTTCCAGCAACACATTATGCTGTTCGTATATTATATTTCAGTTTCGCCTAAGTAACTTACCAACTTTACTTTCACATTGCATATAGAATAACGTGTTAAATTTCGCCGAAAATATCCGCCCTTGGGTCTCATTTCAAGCGCCGGAAATGACTCCAACCCCCCGTTTCACATCTGCCACTTACAAACTTCGTTAGTCAAGACATGGCTCATTTAAAAGATAGCGAGAAGTGATAGTGATATATTTGTTGGATGAAATGAAGGCAGGCATACAACCCCGACAGGGTACAAATTTAATGTTTTTTTAAATCTCTGCTTTCGTGAAAATCTAAAATAAATGTTTATGAACGTATGTCGTAAATAATTTGAACACACTTTTAACAAAACTCATGAATTTCAGGGTACAGTAAGTTGCATACGTGAATTACTTATTCCAGTAGGCATGTTAATTTTAGCAGTAAGAATCAAACCAAATTGATAGGAACTATTGCAACATGTCCAGTATAAAAAACATGTTACATCAACTCCATCACTTTCAAAGATGTAGCTTCGTTGACAATGTTTTAACATCACAGTAATAATCCTATTTGAACACCTATGTACATTTCAAAGTTAAGAAAATAGTTAAATAAAATGTTAAAGGCAACTTACGAAGAAAACATACAAACCTTATGAACGAATTTCACGGAATCTAATCACCTGTATAATTAACATGAATATTTTAAACCTAACACGATAGATTGCTACACAAGTTTGTCGTAGGTGTACAGTAAACTAAAATCAATTACGTAATGCCTAAGATATAAATGTTCATTTGACTTTATTTATATTTATTGGAGTTAATATAGCAGCATTAAAACACTTCCCTTAATGATGTCGTATTAATTTTTAATGATTTTCTTATAATTTGTTGCTGGACAGATTTAATTGCGAACATAATTTAATTAGATCGTTAATATAGTTCCAGGGCCACATGCAGAACATTGTAGAATATTATTAATTGGGATCAATCATTTTTAACTAATCACACACATAAATAGCTGCTCCGTTGAGTCTCTAATCCATACATATGTATACTACCGCTCGTAAGTACATATTTGGGCACCACAAATTTCAGGGTAAATCATTAAATATTTAAATGGAAATATTAAAATATGTATTTGGTATTTAAGTATACACAACTATACAACTTTTAAAACAACAATTAAAATTATTTATTTGACGTAAATTTGAGATTCGTCTATGTGAGCTCTTTTATCTTTAATAATTGCGCCGCAAAATTCGGGCATTCTTGCAATTAATTTTAATAATGCTTCCGCAGTTATTCAAGCCCATTCTGCCTGTAGTTTATTCCACATGTCATCTGCTGAAGTTGGAGCAGTTTTTTTTTTACTTCCCAATCAAGTTCTTCCCATAATAACTCAATGATTGTTACTTGCATAATTTTGAAGTGTATTTTGTCTTGTTGAATACAAAATTCTGACCCAAAATTCTTACACCAGAAGGTATTGCATTTTCCTCTAAGATGCGTTTGTATTGCTCCTTTCTCATTATGCCTTGAATTTTTACGAGATCGCCTGCGAATGTACCAGCAAAACAACCCCAAATCATTACCAAACCACTGCCGTGTTTGATAGTAGAGACTGTGCATTGTTCTAGTGCACGTGCACCCACAGATCTTCTTACAAACACTCGTCTGCGCGAACCGAAAATCTCGAATTTGGATTCATCGGTCCACAATACCTTACTCCAATCTTCTACCGTTCAATTTCGATGTTCACGTCCCCATTTTCTTATTAGTTTGGCGAAGCAGAAGGCGTTTAACCGCGGACACGCTTATCAGCTTGGGAAGTACAGTATTGATTTCTGCGGCGATTTCTGGAGCTGTTTTTCTTCTATTTCGCTTGCTGGTCACCACGATTGCAATATGTTGAGCTGATGTTGTCGCTCTTAGTCTACCACTTCTTACTTTATTTAGAAAACTGCCACTTTCATTGTATTTTTTATGTTATAATCAATAGTAGATGGATTTAAATGTAATTTTCTAGCAACTTGACGATTGCTTATGCCTAAGCTATGTTGTGCTACTATCAGAACACGTGTTTCAACACTAATTTCTTTCCTTTTCGGCATGTTTTAAAATTGTAAACGAAATTATAAGCACCATTCGTTAACAGATGTTGTCATTCCTAACATGGAACGATAACTGACCGTAATTTAAAAATATTACTTCAAGTGGCTTTGTTATAGCTTCATGATTCATAGTAAAATTACCAACTCTTAGATTTTTCCTGGAATTTCAAGAAATACCCTCCTTGTGTTCCCTACTACCTGCGCTTTTATGACGGTATTACCTCTCATATAGATAAAAGAAGTAAATAGACCGATATTATTTAATGAATTTAAGTGAATCTTACTGATTATGATCATACTATTCAATAATGCTGGAATGTCTTTCCTAGATACACTCTTAGTATACAAAAATCTAAAATTCAAGGGTGCCCAAATATTTATGAGTGGTAGTGTATATCGAATGATTCTAGCCTTAAGCTATACTGCAATCCACAATGCCTTTTATAGAACGTCTCAACCTGCGCATCCATTATTTGACATTTCATGCGATCAAAGCATAAAGGTTATGCTTATGCTACCTGGGCGTTTTATGATTGTTTCAATTTGTATGAAATCAACTTAAAAATGTACACCAAACAATTAATAATTAAAACAAAAATATATCCTAGAATTTTGCGATTACTCTATTCCCTAAGAATTTGCGGAAAACATTAAAATATACACAGCGGTATAATTATGTGTTTGATAATGAAAAAGCACACAATTTTATTTATTATTACTAAATATTAATATATTTGTTGGACGTTTATTTAGAAATTCACGTGTAAAATTTAGTACATTTCAAAAAATCTAATCCTTTAACAAATTGTAGTATCCACTTTTGTTACAAACAGCACGATTCAAACAAGTTCATATATAACAATATGAATATAATATTTAGAAAAGGAATAGCAACCAATAATAAACTCGACAATGTCATCTTGCAAATTATCCACTATACTCATATCATTTTCAATACTTTTCACATGTTTAATATAATTTTGCAAACTGTGAGCTGTGACAATAATATAGTGTCGTCGAAATCTCCAATATCTTCCACTTTGAATATGGTATTACTCATTTTGATCGTACCATTTCAAACGGATGTTATTCAGAATTGTAAAGTGATAATCGCAGAACTTCATGTCCTTTTTCTGTTGCAAACTCATCAATCCTGTTGTTATGACACTGCGATTTAACTTGTGATACGCAAACCAGTAAATCCCTTTTTAGCATATTCTCAGTGGTTGGTATTTATTTCTCACTAAACCATTCAATAATTTGGTTTTTCTCCAGGCTGTTGTTGGAATCTTTCTAGTTCTCTGCAGTTATAGGAAACACTACAAAAACAATTACTGAGTTTTGCGATATATTTGGAAGTAATTTCGTAATAAACCAATACTCATATTCTTGCAGAGAAATGTATATTCAGCTCCAGGAACAAAACCATTACCATCACCAGCATAAACTAATGTACAATGAGGTCCAAAACCAGTCGATGATTTCAAACCAGTGCTTGGTCCTTGTATAAAAGCTTATTTGCTGTTTTGAATAGTATTTGTATCTGCACTGAATAATATCATCTTCTTCGCTGAGCTTACTTTTCCATCCTGTGTTTTTAAATTCAAAACCTATATCATATAACAATCTATGTAAAGTTGCTCGTGTGAAATCAGGAAGATCACCACTATTGACAGCAGCGAGAATTGGGTTTACAGTAGGTGACAGAATCTATATAAAAACCGATACACATTAAGTCGAAAGCTTGCGTGTTCTTATCATGTGTATGTAATCTGTAATTTATTTGTATGCCATTGCTTTTCTAGTGTTTTTTGGGCTTCATAATTAAGCTTATTGTTGCGTCTGCTTTATAATATATGTATATTGTACGCTCTGAGCAATCTAAAGCTTTACTTGTTTCTTTAACGATAGCACTCACATTCATAGATTTATTAGTAAATAGTTAAGCACATTGGCAATATATGCCTTATGGCGAAATTTTCCTCCCTTACGCGGTTTTCTATCTACAGCCTCCATTAATGCAGTAAAAACTATAACAAAATGTATAGGTTATAACATTTATAAGAGCTACGGAAAATATCCGTATATACCAAACACGCTTAAAAGAGATAGAAGTGTTCTGAACAGAGCGACTTATATGTACAACTATAAACAATGATAAATACTCACCGACATAAGTGCAACATCCCAACATCGCAACCGGAAATAAAGATAACTTTGTTACTGTTGTTGTTTTTCTTTATGGCCTTCCAGAGCAGCATTGGCCAAGAGAGCCAATTGGACGCACAAAACGCAACAAATAAAACTACATGAAACATGAAGGAAAAGAACGAGGAGACGCACTTCGCACCACGGGATCGTTCATGATGGCTTACAACGCTACATGCTGTTATCTTAAATATTTTCTTTGAAAATATCAGTTGTCAATCTCAAACGTATAGGGTATTCAGGATAGCCATCTGATAGTAATGGAAATCCCTCTGGCGGATAAAAGCTATTTTTCGAAAGCCACAATTTCCCCCCAGGCCGACTAGCCTTGGAGTGTAAGCATTAAATAAAATATATAACTCCGGACAACGACGATCTTAGTGAATCAAAGACAAACCTACTCTTCTTTTTATTTTCTTAATTTCGTAAATCTTTAAAATTAATGTAAAGTTCTCCTACAACAAACAACAAGGTAAATTCAAAGGTATTTCTAACATTATTTCGTACATTAAATATGTTCCGTTAAGGTATATTAATTTACGTCGGGAAGTACTTTGTACTTCTAGGTTTGTCGTAGCATAGAGTCGTCTAGTTGAGTCATCTAGCAACGTTACCACATTCATTCTCTCATGCTACGTCTTTATTTATCAAAAATTCCTCGTTAAATTATATTTGGATAGATGTCATCAAAATTTGCTGTGGAAAGAAACAATCGCCATCGCGATCAAAATAAGGAAGAATAGGGGCGCCAATAAATTCATCAATTCTGGTTAAACTATCTGGGAGTTAACTAGTATTTTGGCTGCGGTTCCAATTTAATGTGTTCACTATTAGAAAATAAATTCAAGGAAGGAGAAAAGGTTGGAGGTTAGAACAGACAAATTTCCAGTAAATGTCATAAGGAACTTAGTGTTTATATGACATCTTCTTAAAATCGAAGTTATTTCAATTTTAACATTCAAAATTCATTAAAAATTGTTGGAAGAGTATCAAAGAATACTTCCAAATCCTGCAAAATCTCCTTGCAAAATTCCGATTTTTTAACAAAAATCCCTGAGATAAAACATTTCAATACATATAGATCACAGATAACAGGAGACCAACAAAAGAATATACAACAGGAAATACAAAGCTAACTCTTAGCACTAAATGAATGCACTGCTCTGGTTTAAAAAATCATAAATGGCTCAATAAATATTAATATTATCAAGGGTAAGCAGATAATTAAAATCCAAAGGCTGTTCTATTTGCAAATTCGTTAAAGCTTCCTACAGTTCCATCGTAGCGGTCTTATTTTCGGGCACTCGAAAATTATATGATAAATTTCACCTACATTATCACATTCACATTTGTTGCTCTTTAGAATCTCATTTTTGTTTAAATGGTATGGAAATATGTCGTGATTAAACATTATTCTAACTAACTCTACGTACATAGTTCCTGACACGTCTTTGTATGTATATCAATATCTCTTGAGGACAGATGGTCCTAAAAGAAAGGATTTGGTTGGTCTCTTGCTAGACATTTCGTCATACATCTTATTCCACTGGCCGTACGTAGTAGGCGCCATAAATTCTTGGCCTGATATATAAAAATAAATTTGGTAAAATATAACAATTTTTATTTTTCAATATAATCTCCCCTAACTTCAATACATTTATTACAACGGTCAGTTAATAATTCTATACCCTTGTAAAAATAGTTTTTCCCTCAAATTGCTGTATTACAGCTTTCTGAGACGAGGTTCATCGGGTTGCCGCCATTCCATCGATTCCTTTTTGGATAGAGGATCATAATACAGAACCATTGCTTCATCTCCTGTGACAATGGACTACAAAATCGGTTTCGGGTCGTCTCCACACACATTTAAAAACAAGCGCGCACATTCGACCCGGCGTTCACGTTGGAGAACAGGGCGAATACTTGTTTCAAAAATGTTAGATATCACTGCTAATTCCTTCACTTCAAACGGCGATCTGCTTTTACCATTTCTTCAATAATTGGAATGTCTTGAGGAGTTATCAGTTCAATTAGCCGACCGAGACCTCATCATCTTCAAGGAATTCTCGCCCCAAACGGAAACATTTTGCCCACTTTTTTACAGCGGAATATGAAGGATATAAATCACCATAAACGCCTTCTAAACGTTGTTTAATGTGATTAGGCGTATGCCCTTCTTTTGTTAAAAATGACCGTGCGGTACTCAATTTTCGTTACCCGAAACATTTTCATGCACTAGTCACGTTGTCTGGCTGGCTACTAAAAACTACTCCTCTTGGAGCCGCACATGTGCAACTATGATGCAACGGAGTTTGAATATCAGATTTAAATTTACTGATTATATCGGCCGATGGAAGGAAACCAAACGTGGAAGATAAAGATAACTTTACTTTATTCATTTTTTATATCAAAACATAGAATGTTTGATGTTTACATTTCTTTATTACACATTGACTAGACTATTAATATTTGTCAGAGAGAATACCATAAGTAGCAACATTATAAAAAAAAATTCAATATTCGTACTATCTTTCTGCAAATTAATGCCCAATTTTCTAAAGCTACGGAATAAACCTTTAACAAAGTTTAATTGTATGCTGCCCCTCCTATATACAGCCATGTCTCCGGATTTCAAATTCTGAAGCCTCTAAATCAAATCTCAGTTGGGACAAAGTAATTTAAATTTGCTTTGTCCGTCCGGGGTTTTTGGTACCAAAAGTCCTTCGGTCAGAGAATAATTAACTTAAGAGATTTTCTGACAGAAACAGCGAGAGTGGTAGAAAGATATAGGAATAGTAACAGATGATCTGGGAAGTTCACCTAATAGTTTTGTGATAAAAAAAAAAACGGTTTCAAAATCTGTATTATTCACACATACACGTTATTCAAAATGCAGCAGTTTCTAGATATAACCAAATTACATTCCTATGTTGCATTATGCAATTAAAAACTTGTAGGAATTCTTGGAACAAATTCGTTCAAAATTTAAAATGCAGTTTTTATTCGAGTACGAGCTTTTTCAATATCTATTTTTGAATCCCACAATACAAGCGTTAATCGATTATACGTTACCGTATGCGTAACATGCATGACTTTCAAAAAATAAACTAAATGTATACTTAGAATTCACATACACTTTCAATTTCCATTGAGGTAATAAATTTTAAAATATATTTAAAAGAAAACGGAGTTAAATATAATAAAATTACGACTAGGTGTTTTTATTAAAATCGGTTTTTCTAATTGAAGCTCGATTGTTTTTTTTTTCCATTGTTTAATCAACTGCGACAAGTTTATTGGTTCAAATTGATGAAAAATATGAACAAGTTAATGTGTATGTTGACGCGTACTAAAATTAAACAAGGATCTATAAAATATACAGTGATGTATTGAAAATATTTGGTCACACTTTATGAAATACAGTTTATTTCAAATTACTAGAAAATAACTTATACCGTCTTTCACACTTTTATAACCCCCCCATGGCGATAACAGTGAAGATTTTACGGTTTTCCTGCTTGCAAACACTTCCGCTTTTGTATGAACAGGGACGTACTAAGTATCGCGTTCTGTGCTATAGTCATATTGGATATCATTTTCTGTGTCCGAATCATCTTGAAAGTTGTAATCTAGGGCTTTCCGTGATTGTGGGGCTTTTATGCTACTTACGAGGTAGGCGCCACAAATTCTCGGCCTTATATAGAAAAAATAAACTTGGTAAAATATAACAATTTTTATTTTTCAATATAATCTCCCCTTCAATACATCTATTACAACGATCAATTAATAATTCTATACTCCTGTAAAAATAATCTAAAGTTTTTCCCTCAAAATGTTGTATTACAGCTGCTTGCAACTCACTATCGTTCTTAGGGTCTTTCTTTAAATGAGAAAATAAATAATAATCACCTGGAGCCATGTCCGGACTATACGGTGGATGTTCCATTTCTTGAAAGCCACATTCGCGGTTGACAGCTTGTGAAATAGCGACAGTATGGACGGATGTATTGTTGTTCAATAATCGAACACTTTTTGTCAATTTTCCTCAACATTTTGCACGAATATTGTCCCTTAATTTATACAGCAAAGACGCATAATATGTGCTGTTGACAATTGTATTGCGCTCTTTAAAGTCAATGAGTAAAATACCCTCACAATCCCAGAATATTGTGGCCATCACCTTTTTCGTTGATTCAACGACTTTCGGCTTTCTGGGACGAAGTTTATCGGATTGCCGCCATTCCATCGATTCCTTTTTGGATTGAAGATCATAATACAGAACCATTGTTTCATCTCCTGTGACAATGGACTCCAAAATTTAGTGACACTCAATTTTCGTTGCCTGAGACGTTTTCATGCACTAGTTACGTTGTCTGGCTGGCTACCAAAAACTACTCTTCGAGTCGTAATATATATAGTGTAGGCCTCGCACATGTGCAACTATGACGCAACGGTGTTTGAACACACTCGAACCTGCATAAGCTTGCCATTCCAAAAATTTACGGCGCCTACCTCGTATAGTATTAATATTGGCTTTATTTCTTAACAAAAATTGAGAAGTTTAATTGCATATGTTAACATTTAATTGAACAGCACGCTGTGTTTTTACAGATTTGTAATAGTATTGGTGCAAAAAGTAGTAGTTTCTACTTGGTTTTCTCTCGTATATTGTGGAAAGACCCACTTATTTATCATAATGTCAATACGGTCTTATTACGTTACAGAATTACATTATTGCGTGTTTATTAATATAATAAATATAAATAAAATGTATTGACATGTAGGGAAGGGCGATTGATAGACGTATTCGTTTTCTATTGATTTATTCAGTTCAAATAGAATGTGCAACTGCCATGCCAAAATATATTACTTTTCATTTATTTGGCAGTGTTTTACTGAACCGATATACATTTTAGATTTATTATTAGAGTTTGTTAAAAAGGTGGTACCGGATGGCAGTAGCGTAGCGGTAGCGGCTTTAGTAGGCGTAACTTTCAACTCGTAGTCGATCTCGATAATACCGCGACAGAGGTCAAAGCGACAGTACGTTACACGCCAAATAAGTACGCGGAGATGGGACACCCAAAGGGTGTAACATTCCCTTAGAATGTGAATAAATATCTCAGACATTTCCCTGGATTAGAATATAGAAGTCCACATATTTATTGCACAATATGCAATAGGGGATTGCTAAGTCGCGATAGGTTTGAATGTAGAAAACATCATAAAAGTAAACGTCATGTATTGAATTTAAGAAACAGTATTCCATACTGGCAATTTTTATATGATTTTATTTTTATGTTAAGCATGTGCAACATCCCACAACATCTAGTATCTAATGAACACTTTCGTCTTTTTTGGGCTAAGTACGTTCCCTCATGGAAGCTGCCAACATCTATGCAATTACGATACAATTTGCCACGTGTGCAAGGTACAGTAAAGGAATGTATAAAAGACGAGTTGAAAAATAAGAAAATCTGCCTATGTGTGGATGAAACAACTGATGCTCAGAAACATAGCGTGATTCGTGTTGTTGCGCGTCCTTTAAAAAGTGATGGTGTCAAGATAATAAAAGATTCGTTGAGAGAATTTTGTATCACAGGAACCCAAGTCACAATATTCGTTACTGATGAAGCCGCAACAATGCTGAGAGTTGGTAGGATGTTGAAAATATGCTTTCCGATTCTTATTCACATAACATGCCTCATACACGCATGTCACCTCGTAGCAGAAACCATTCGAAAGAAGTATCCGATGGTGGATAAGTTAATAGCATCTACCAAAAAAGTGTTCATCAAATCTCCCAAACACATCCGTGTATTCAAACAATTGTGTCCGAAATTACCACCACCACCTCAGCCTGTAATAACGCGATGGGGAACATGTCTCCAGGCAGTATCTTACTATCAGAAATATTTTTCGCAAGTGAAAAATGTCATCTTGAAACTTGATTCAAATGATTCTACAGCAGTTCGAGATAGTCAGCAACTTGTTTCCAATTAGCACATTCAACAACAAATAGATGAAATTTCCATGAACCATTCTGAAGTTGCACAAGCTATTGAGCAATTAGAAAACAGTCACTTATCTGCACGAGACGCATTAAATTGCATAAACAATTTACAAGCCGCTCTAGAAAACTTGAACACTATAGGAGTCGATGTTGCTCAAAAATTTGGTGCAATTTTAACGAAAAATCCCGATTTACAAAAGGTTCGGCCTATAACTGAAAATCAAGAGTGCCCAGATGAGGAAAAGGAATATCTGACATTTGCAAATCTTACTTCACTGGATGTCGAACGATCATTTTCGAAGTATACGACAACCTATTCACAACACCGTCGACGGCTGAATGAATCGACTATGGAAGCGTTGCTGATGTTGCAATTCAATGCAGCTTACCAGGGCGATTGCCAATTGCCACAGTGGACTGATGTCCACTGTGGCAACAGGAAAAGGTAACAATATTATTTTTCACTAATATTGTATATTACGTACCTACTTTTATATGGTGCGCCACCGCCGGTACCACCTTTTTAACAAACTCTATTTATTATCCGTCGCTGTAAAATATATTTTAAAGTTATGGGCGGATTAACAAAACAACCTTTAGTAAACACACGATAGAAAATACGCATTACAACATTTTCGCACTTTTTCTAATCCTCTATCAAAATAAGTTAAATATTTGCGATTTCGTACCAATGCTGATACCATATTTTACGTATTACAAAAACGTTTTGATATAACTGTAATATAATTTATACGTTAAGTAATTTAAATAAATGGGCTTTCTACAGGACTTGGATCTGTTTTGCTGTACCTATCCTAAGCCCACGGATGATCTTAAGTGGTACTAAAAGAAAATTGCGATAAATGGTGTACCCGGTAGGGTTGAATCGTGTGACAAGGGTTCCAAAGAATCGATTTATTTAATGGGGTACGTAAATTTCAGAGAAAGGCGCAGTTTACCGCTATCATTATTGTCTTATATAGCTTAAATAATCCATTTAATCCTCATTAATGGTGACATGTTTTATATTTATTTGTACTAATACCTCATAAACGCCTACATCATCACACGCAGTAGTGAAAGCTTTTAACCGGTTTCACAAACACACGCACATAGGTTAATCATCAGGATTACAGTTATTATTTATTAACTATTACATATATACAAACAATTTCCAATAATTGCTTTCCGCATTGTGTGTTCGTTTTTGAGCAGTTAAATTACTACAACTTCAAGGAATTTTCATAAAACAACAAGTATGAATGAAAACTTATTGGATGCAAGCAATATAATACAAATTACATGAGAAAACTTCCTCACTGTGAACACCATAAAATCCAAATATTGCATTTTATGGAGTTGAGTGCTTACCATGTTTACTTTTAAATGTGTAATGGCTGCGTAGATGATTAATTATAATAATTAAAGTTAATTCCGCTGATTCCTAATTATTAGAGTAACCAAAACTTGCGGACTCGCATAGGCGTCGGTATTACGGGTTAATATAAGAATACGAAAAATTCATAAATAAACTTACTTGCTAATTATTCAACAAATTAGAGGCATCAGGATGTGAACTACTGTAAACTTGCATCATTTCATATGTTTCCACAGTTACTTCTTTAAACCTTGTGCGTCGACAAGAAAAAATATTCTTATACATAGAAAACGATCTCTCCACATCTAAGGAAGTTACATTTGCATGTAGAAACTGTTTTTCAAAATCACTTAAAAGTTCACTATTCTTACACTTATTATAAACGGCCTCTAAAGTATTAAAATCGGGATTTTTCCTTAAAACATCTGCCAACTTTTGACTAGCGCATAATCCTGGTGTATCATTTAATGTGTGTAATTTATTTTTTACACTATCCACTATGTCTAATGATTCCTGCAATGACAATTCAGTACATTGTAGTCTTCTGATGGCATCTAGTAATACTGTATAATTGGTACAAATTGTTGTTAAATCTTCTAAAAGTTGAGGAATTTGAAATTCTCTTTAACTTTCTCTAATTGCTTTGGATTCATTCCGATTAAATCGCATTATAACTGATTGAATTTGTTGAAAATGGATCAAATAGTAACAAGCTGCTGCTAGCCAAGTACCTCATCGCGTTAAAATTGGTTCAGGAGGTTCTGGAATACCTGGACAAAATTTACGAAATTCTTTTAAACGTTTGGGAGATTTACGATTTGCTTTAGTTCTTCCAATCATTCGATCAACGTTTCCGTAATGTTGTCGAACAACTTCGCCAACTAAATGCAAAGCATGCAGCACGCAGGTTATATGTATTAAGTTAGGAAATATATGTTTTAAGGATCGCCCAACACTTAACATCGTTGCTGCACTATCTGTCACAATCATCACAACTTGATCTTTGGCAATTTTAAATTTTTTCAAAGCGTTCATTATCACTTTTTGAATATTTTCCACGGTACATTGTTAAACACGTTTGCAAGCTAACAAATATCGAGATGCTGTGTTCTCGCTAGATAAAACGAGAGCTATTACATTCACAATACTGTTTTTCTTTATATCGGTCGTCTCATCCACGGTAATCCATATTTTTTTGGAACACAAATCACGTTTACACACATTTTCTAACATCTCTTTCATTCGCGGCAAATGATTCTGTAATTGTGTTTGTGAGGGTAATGGGTACTTTGGAACGTATTGTCGCCAAAACGTTTTAAAAGCTGCTTTTCTCACCAACGACAACGGAAGATTACAAGAGGTAAACATAATTAATAAATGTATGAGGAATAGTGTATAAGGTATTTCAGTTCTTGCATTTCTCATATGCTTAATACCATTGACATGACAAGTTTAGGTTACTCTACTAATTATTAAATATCTCAAATAGTCCTATTCAAATAGTCGTATTCAAATCAGTACATCCCTATTGCACACCTCACACGAGATCCATCGTATTTGAAATTTGGATATTTTGAAATAAACTTTCGAGCATTGGTCACCAAACAATAATTTTGACGAATTATTTCTTCGTTCATATTTGCTACTAAAACACGGTAATGTCAAACGAACCGAAATAATATCTGCAGACTGATATTGTTTACGCGATTGTTAAGTTTCTCCCCTCTTAAGTATGTGCAATAAATGTTTTTATTCGTACGACGCATGGTATTACTGGAATATCACCCTGTTCTCTACACGCCCATGGTCTGGCACCGGCTTTGTGAACTTTACTTATTAATTACACATGAATAAGAACGTATAATAAAGGGTGTTTCAATAAGAGCGCAAGATTTGAATTGCGTGCCAGCTTGGGTATGGTGATGTCACATGATTATGACATGCCAAGTCGATAGGAAACAGATGGGAGTAAACATGGAGCATTACACTACAGAACAACGCGTCCTGATTGTTAAATATTATTATCAAAATGGTGAATGTTTGATTGCCACGATTCGTAAAATTCGTCCAATTTTCGGTCGAAATAATGTTCCTAAGTCATCTACTGTGAAAAGAATAATCGCAAAATTCGAAAGTACTAGTTCGGTTAGTGATGTGAAACATACGGCACGAGCTCGTAGAAGTCGTTCAGAACAAAACATCACGCCAGTTCGCGAGAGTGTAGCCGGGAGTTCAGGGACGTCGATTCGTCGTCGTGCACAACAATTAGACATTACAACAGCCCCCCTTCAGCATATTCTCACTAAAGATTTGCGCCTCCATGCGTACACGGTCCAATTGACTCAGCAACTCCTGCCTACAGACCACTTACAGCGAAGAGAGTTCACCAATTGGATCCTTGAACAACAAGAAGTGAATGCCGATTTTTCGGCTAAAATCATCTTCAGTGATGAGGCCCATTTTCACCTCGATGGCTTCGTAAATAGGCAAAATTGCTGCGTTTGGAGCTTAGAAAATCCACGAATGATTCATGAAAAAGCAATGCATCTAAATCGTGTCACTGTTTGGTGTGCATTGTGGGCCGGAGGAATCATTGGACCGTTTTTCTTCGAAAACGAGGCATGTAATGCAGTAACGGTGAATGGCGAATGTTATCGTGGTATGTTAACCCAGTTTTTTGTGTCTCAATTGCACGCTATTGCTCTCGACAACATGTGGTTTCAGCAGGACGGTGCCACTTGCCATACTCTTACACGAGACTTTTCCTGGTCGTGTCATCTCCCGGTTTGGTGACCAGAATTGGCCGCCACGCTCTTGTGATTTAATACCTTTGGACTTTTGGTTGTGGGGTTATCTGAAGTCACAGGTTTATGCCGGCAAACGCGCGACTACCGAAACATTGAAGACCGAAATTAGTGTGTGTGCTGTATCGACGAAATACTGCCACATGTATGCAATACCGTTATTGAAAATTTCGCCAAAAAGATACGCATGTGCCAGCAAAGCCGTGACGGCCATTTACCAGATGTGTTGTTCCATTCATAATTCCCAAATGTTTACATTATAACTCAATAAATATTTCAATACTTTGCTACAGAAAACCATGTTTTATTGAACCTTCAAATCTTGCGCTCTTATTGAAACAGCCTTTAGTAGAAGAAGTAGAGTAAGAACGAATAACTGTAGTGTGAGCATGCGCTTGCTCTGTCTCGAATAGTCTATAAAGTAGTTTTTAGGATTTACGTGTTATATTGAGAGAGATAAAATTGAAGGCATTAACAATTCAATTATTACTACATTTAAGCAAATACGCACAAATTAATTAATACTACACACAAAAATAATTACTTCTATTATGATAATTTCAGATATAGGGTAAGTTCACTTATGAACAAAGATGTTAATTGTTGTAAATTATATGAAGGATACGCCGTTTTCGGAACTTGAGTATTTGATAATGTTAGCAGAAGTATAGTGTATTATATCCTTAAATATAAAAGTTTTAAAAGAAGCTTGTGATATTCTGAAATAAAGTAAAAATATAAATTTAAGCGGAACATATCAAATGCATACAGGGTTTGTATTGACGGTCTTGTGTTTAAGGCAAGTATATTGAAAATTCAAAGCAAATATTGCGAGATCTCGCAATAACCCTATGACCTCTCTTATTCTGCCATGGTGGGAAGTTATTTACCCGCTGAGCGTGTATGGTGCCCTTTTTTACACTGATTTCGTTCAAAGAAAATATGAAGTGATCTCTTAGTGAAGGGAAAGTACTTTACCATGAGGTGGAAAAATATTTTTGTAATTACCAAGAATATATTTACGAGTACAGTTTGAACGAATATTGAGAAATAATTTCCAACCCAAGATGTTGGGAAGTTTCCTTTTTTTGAAAAATATTGTCTTATATTGGCATAATCTGTTGAAATAAAGATATATTCAAAATACTGGGGCTCTATCTAATTTACCAACCTTTTGCCCCATAATACAAAATATAGACACAAACAATGGTTATAATTTCCGTATTAATTTAATAAAATAATATCATGTAGATGCTCTGGGAAAAAAGCCATAGTTCCACATACAGTACCGTGCAATCGAATTAGGGCCACTATATAAATTTGAGTTTTAGCTTAATAAATAATACAAAGTATCAACGTTTGATAAAAACAATTTTTATTTATTTATATATATATATATATATATATATATTCTTTATATTGAATTTGATTCATGGTACCCGTTACAAAATAGAGCGGTCCAAGCCCTTCCCCTGATATAAAGGACCAAATCATGACTGCCGGTGGATGTTTCACTGTTTTTACCACCGCGCTTTCATCATATCGTTTCGGTGGTCTTCTTCTAACGAAACGAACAACTTCAGTTACAGCCTCTAGCCGTGACTCGTCACTAAAAACAACCTTTAGAAACAGAAATTTTCATTACATTTTCGAATTTACTAAAAATGTTCCAAATTTTGAAAATATACATAAAATATTGATACATACCTTTTTCCAATCCTCAACAGTAAAATGCCGATACTGTTGCGCCCACTGCAATCTTGCCTTTTTCATCCTTAAAGTAAGTTTCGGCTTTTTTGCAGGACGTCTACTTCTGATATTGGCTTCATATAAGCGCGATTTTAATGCTCGATCTGATATTTTTATATTATCAGCCTATAATATACGCTGAAGTTCTTTAATGCACAGTTTCCTGTTTTCTAATGCCCTTTTTATGATAATTCTGTCCCGTGGCGAAGTTTTGCGAATACCGCGGCAATGAGAACGACCACTTGAAGTCGCTGGTAAATTTTCTTTCTTTAACATCGCTACCCTGTCGACTGTTTGACGAGAAACTCGTTCTCTTCTGGCTATTTGCCGATGCGAATACAGCCCCGTCTCTAATAACACTTGAATTCTTGTTTTTTTTTCTCATTTGAAATGTCTTTACGTTTGCCCATTTCACAAAATTTATCAATAAAAAAAGATAACTAAACGTCACGAAATTTCAATTTAATTACACTAAAACAACATGTAAAACGAATATTATAGCACGAAAATATAATACTTGAACTTTACACCATCAAAACTACACGTAAACTAACTTGAAGCAGGTAAAGCCAGTCACCGATTACCGACCCGAAACGCACCTTTCATAGAAAGGAATGTTTGGTGGGGGATATAATAATGAGAATTTTGTACCTACTTATAAGGATTATCTCAAATACAATTAAAAACATTTTATTGCCGAAAATATTTAGAAATTTTGGTTATTATAATATTAGTAGCAAATATTTGTATAAAATCAAAGTGGCCCTAATTCGATTGCACGGTACTGTATATCTGTCCATCCCTTGCGATATCAAATTCGCGATGTTACTAATGGTGTTAGCAAAATATCAAGATAATACTATTAGATGGAAACAGCTAAGAATTTTGGACTAATTTTTACGTGAGCCTTAAGATTGTGTTCATTTCCATACAATAATGGTTACGTGAACCTTAAGATTGTGTTCATTTCCATACAATAATGGAAGTGTTTTTAGTACTAACTCAATTTTCTCTACATTTCCATAGTTCATCTCTACATTTACATAATTTAGCATCTTTATTGCTGCATACAACAGTTTTTTCTAATGAAATCACTCGGGATTGTATGTACGCCAAAACTGTCAAAGCGATTCTTTATCGAGTAAGCGAAGCGGTAGACCACAAAGAATAAACATCAAAAGTAAATCCAACTTAAATTGGGTTTGAGGTGGCATCCCACTTTTCTCATTTTTGTGCTGTACAGTATTTATGTATATGTCTTTTACAGTCGCCTTTGTTCCAGCACATTAAAGGTATTTTGCGAACTCTACACAATACTTTAGTTTCATTATAGTTCAAATCCGGAAATTCACTGATAAATTTAGTGCCAATGGTCGTTTATTTTCCTTGCGTACGTTAGACATACTGTATATGCGAATTATCGTTTACTAACATCAAGAAATCTAGTAAGAATGTAATATCTAAATTATATTTCATTATTATCAAAGAGTAATACACAAATTATATTAGCTAAATAGGTTTTATATAAATGTGTCTCTAGACAATGTCAGTGTAATAAATTGCTACATAAGCATGCACACTTTATAGCATCAACAAGCTTATGGACATAAACTGTACATAAACTAACCACATTCACGTTTTTCTAATCAGTGCTTGTTATGAACTACTATTCATTAATAAACCAGTTTCTCGACTCCCAACACTTGTATTGAAGTAATTCAAATGATGTTAGATGTTGATTTAAGACAGTATATGTTTTAATTGTGTTATTGGGAGTTGTTAGCATTAATTTGATGGAATAATATGAAAAACACGTACTAAATGATAGGTAAAAGAAATTAATACGAACACTACAATCTTTTTGTCTAACATATGTGGTTCACTCTCGATTTTGTAGTTGAATAAATATGACATTCATATCTGTGATGGCCTGCCTATGCACAAAATATCTATGAACGGGCTAACTACTCGTTTAAATAAAAACAAAAAAATGACTTCAACAACACCGTTAATATTCTAAAGCTTTGAACTTTTCGATCGATACATACCGGTAGACAAGTTCGGGAACTTCACAACAGGTACAATAGCATTTCATTATTCCCAATTTAAAACGTTAAACGCAAATTTCATGCATTTTTCAACTGCAAAGTCATTCATTCAGGTGAAAACTATGGATGTACTAGCAAAAGCATATATCTGTAAAAATCTTTTTCCTAATTGCCTCTATATTCGTTTCGTCGGACCTATTTTCCAGTTTTCAATTGTCCAATGTTGGTGTTTTTCTGCCCATTATAAACAGTTTTTTCTGTTGATTTAAGACAATAACGGCATATTTCTTACTTTGCAGCCTTTTAATCCTGCACTAGTTAAGTGTCTTATGCCTTTATGTTCTTACCAAAATTTTTGGGCCGAGTACTTTTTATACATTTGCGAAAATCTACAGGTGCTCCGTTTTATTGGCCAAGGCTGTAAGTGTGCATGGATTGAATTTGAAACAGGCCGCCAATTAATTAAAATTCTTTATTAAGTTGCTAATATTTAATATGTAGCATTTTAATCTATAACAATAACAAGCAACGTTATTTTACTAAATTTGTATTCAGGACTATAAACTACATCTATTTACGTTATACGCACTTTCACATTCTCTGAAAATAGAAGTGTCACACATCCAGTCACTTATAAATATATTACATAATTCACTAACCTTAAATTTGACATATCTACGTAAAAATCAACCGTTTTAAGTATCATTTCTGTATAACATTGTGCATTGCAAGACGAATAGGATCAAAAAGATCGAATCTATTGTGTTGTATAATTAAAAGTTGTAAAGAATAATGTTTTTAACATTTGTAAAACGAGAAACGTTTGACAAGTTGGCTGACAGGTGTTTCGTTTTCATTTTTCCTATTTTATTTATTAGTTACGTAATAAATGTATGTCACATAGTACATGATAATCACACAAGATATATTTTTGAAATATCTAAAATTGGTGTTTTTGCGCAAAAATTGTACATGGTGCATTACATTCGCTTCGATTTATATACGTAGAGTGGTAAAATATACGATATATACTGTAGGTAAGTTGTGAAAATTTAAATGGAATACGCTGCATATTATTGCATATGTCTGGACTAAACAAAGGCAACTTACTGTTGTTTCCTATACCCAACTCAAGTCGTTTTTGGGATATCTAACTATTCTTGAAAATGTAAATCAAAATTTAAGAGACACGTCTTATGTATTTAAGTTCGTCATTATCGCCATTCAATCCGGATTATGGCTTTACGCTTTCGCGTGTAGTGTGCTTTTCTGAGGTGGATTAGTCCTCTTTTTCTTTCTTGTGGTTCTCCGTCTGGAGTGATGTCATGGTCCTAGAATTGTTTTCATTATTTTCCTTTCTATTCTTCTTAAGCTTTCTTCTTTTTTATTCATCACAGTTGTTTCCATAGCACATGTAATTACTGGCCGTATTAGTATTTTATATATCTTTATTTTTGTCTTCTTGCTTATTTTTTTTCCTTTTTAGCATCTTTCTGTTTCTTCCAAAGGCCTGGTTACCTTTGGTTATTCTTTTTTGTATTCTTTCTTTTCCAGTTTTTCCTAGCGTCACTCCCATGTATTGAAGGTCGTTACCTTTTCAAATTCAAAGTTATCGGTTCGCAGGTAATTATCTTTTATTTACTTCTATATATTTTACCTTCTTTTCATTTATATGTGGTGCGTATTTCTTTGCTTCGGTTTCTATTTCATTAGTTACCTTACTTACGTTGGTTTTTGTTTTTCCTACCACTGCTATGTCGTCTGCGTATACAATTACCTATATACTGTGCAGGAATATTTTTTTCTGTTCATATTTGTTTTCCTTAGTATTTGTTCTTGTACGAGGTTAAATAATATTGGGCAAATTGGGTCTCCTTATATTACTCCTTGATTCGTGTCGAACTTCTCAGTTATTTCTCCTTGAAATTTCACTCTTGCTTCCGTTTTTTCCAGCCATTTTTATCAGTTTTCTCAGCTTCTTTAATGTTTGGAGATTCTTTAAAGCTTTCATCAACTTGTCTCTTTTTATTGTGTCAAATGCACGTTTGAAGTCAATAAATATGACGTGTGACGGTGTTCCATTCTTTTGGTATTGTATTTTGAGTCCATATCTGTTTCACTAATTGATATATTTGTTCGAATAGTACTTCTCTACCGTGTTTTATCAGTTCGTATACAATATTGTCTTTGCCGGGTGCTTTACCATCCTTTGTCCTTTGTATTTCGTTTTTTATTTCCTCTTTTGTTGGGCATCTCGTTTCTTCTTCCTCCGTCTCGCTACCCTCTTCTTGTTCTTTTTCGCTTTCACTGATTTCATCATCTTGTGTTTTCTCCTTCTTCCTTAGGACTCTACGGAAATATTGTTACTCACAAATAGATGATTTTCATCAGTCTAACCCTTCAACTGGTTTTTCTTTGATACTAATTAAAGAGAGTCATGACTATAGATAGCAAATACATACTTTATTGGACGAATTGAATAAACTTAAATGTAAAAAAATTGTTGTTTTAACAAATAATGTCCTGATCATTGCATAAGCGAACTCAGTGCATAAGCGAACTCTTTCTTGAAATGTTTCGATAAAAAGTAATTTAACCGCTTTTCGTATATAAATAGACACGAATGTGGCGCACCATTCTGTATATACTTAAACGGAATGTATTCTGAAATCAAATACATACGGGATTTATATTGAGATCCTGTATTTAACATGAATATATGGAGAATTCATAGCAAAAATTTACGAGATTCCACAGTGAGGCTATGATATTTTTAATCTTATTTTCGAAATTTCGAAGAATCTTCTTCCGGGTTTTGTTATATGTATATCGTTTCTAGTGATCAATGTTGACCGGCTAGAGTATATACAACACTGCCGAACCCGGAAGAAGATTCTATCTCCATTATCCGGTAAAAAAATCCCTGTATAAAGGTGTAATATTTAATCGCAAAAGTATTATAAAGAATTTATTATACTGATTTAACAGAAACGAACGTAGTATCGGAATCAAGAAGTGTAGGAACTTCCATATTGAACCACTGCAGTTTTAATTCGAAACAAAAATAATCTGTGCAATGGTTCACCCTTTCAGCCAAATGGCTTGCTTAGACTGATCCAATCAGGCACGGTCAAACACGCAAATTAATTACGCCAAGAACTACCCAGAAGGCGTGAAGGTGGTTTTAGAATAAAAATCGTTTAAATTATGAGTAAATAATGGTTTTGCAGTTTAAAGTAGTTTTAAGGGTTTATAAAAATAAATATTTTTAAAGTTTCAACAATTTTTTGTCTTCTTCAGAAATGTGTTTTATTTTCTTTGAAATAAAACATGTCAGTAAACACAACACTTTAAATTTATTTTTAAAACAATAAAATTTTACTATATTCACTATATTGATATTATCCAACCAAGAAACATCGTCATATGTGTTGAGCTTATAAAGTGGATTAATAAAAAAAAGTAGTACAAAAATACGAAATATACACCGATATTTTTTATTTTTCCTAAAATATTTTACTGGATTTGAGATCTCCAATCAGAGAGATTAGAATATTTCAGTGAATACTTGTATCTCTAACTTTAGGTGTACGAGCAATGTTCAGACCGGTTTATCCACATGCAAATATAGCGCGGTCAGCAAATCGCTTGCTCAAATAAGTTCAATAGCTGGAACGCTTCCTACTTTGAGAAATTGAAATTGCAGTTGTAAAATACATCATTCTCTTTCAACATTTCCATGTACTATCAGAATTATAATTGCTGCCACTCGGATAAAGAATGTTAATCAGACTTACGTATGTAAGTATTATAATCAATTGTTTTCCATCTTTTTTATTGATTGAACCCTTTCATCTCCTTGGGTTTGTATGAAAGCAATTTATAATTTTTTTTATTCTAATAATTTGATTATTTCACTTTTAGCATTTGTACATATTCCAGCTTCAGTTCTTAAAAAATAGTAGTAATAATTGCAAAATACGTTATTGATTGAAATACGTTAGCATTTCCTCGAAGGATTGGTAAATTAGTATACATACATATACTTAATAATATAATAATAATATAACAACAATATAATATTTATTTCATTTTATAAAAGCATGAAACACGTCACAAAAAAGAATACATTATTTTGGTAGTAAGCAAATAAGTAAGCTCGTTATGTAAAAGCATAAAGATTGCGTATTTTTTTTTAACAAAAAGCCTAAACTAAGTTGTGTTACTGAATTCTTTTCTTTAGCAAATTCGGAATAAAAGATTTTATTTTAAAGTAGGTGCTTCAAAACCAATAGAAAGCAATAATGGTGTGCAATGGCCTTCCATATTGTGTGTCCATCTTCCTTGGGTAATTTGAAGAAAGTTTTCAAATAAAATATTCGGAGATCAGTCCTGCATAACATCAATTGTGCTTAAATGTACAGGGCGTTCAGTTTCTTCAGCGCACGATACAACTAAGGTTTTTTTTTTAAACAAAACACCCTATATGCAGATAAGATTTTTGTTAAAATGCATAGTCCTGAGACGAAACACTTATAAACTTTTGTTTTTTGTAAAGATGTTAATTAAAAATAATCTGTAAAATTTAATTTATGCATATAATTTCAACATCTATTTGAAGTAATCACCATTTTCCTTCATATTTACTGCGATGCTATTCCTTGTATTTTGTTGAACATTTACTAACATTTCAATTCATCAGGAGTTTCTATTTAGCTAAATTGTGAGGTTTGACAGTACGTTCCTAGTATATTACTTACTCCCCCCGAAAAATGATGTGCGATGCCTCAAATACGAGGATGGTGCGATAAATACCGGTGTTAAGGAAGGCAACGTAATTGTTTTGCATTTAGTAAATTTGTTTCTCGACATAGCTCTATACACTTAGTACAGCGGATGTTTCAACTTTTTTAAGTCATCCAAATAATAGGATTTGTCAAACTTTGCAAAATATCGCTTTCCGCCAAGCCATTTTTTCATGTTTGGAAAAAGAAAGAAGTCACAGGGTGCCAAATTTGCGAATATGGTTCATAGGGCACCAATTCATACAGTAACCGGTAGTATTGCTGTCGCAATTGCTGATGAGTGGATCGGGGCGTTATCATGATGGTAGAGAATTTTTGTCTTCGCTAGGCGGGGTCTTTTTCTCCTAAGTTCAGCAGTCAGCGAGTCGGCCCAAAAAAAATAGCAAAGTGATTGTCCTTCCCTTCTTCAAATAATTAAGATCATGCCTTGCGAATCCCACAAAATCGGCGCTATAACTTTTCCGGCTGATGGAGTCATTTTCACCTTCTTTGGTGCACGTTCGCAGGGAAAAAAACCATTTTGCCAACTGACCTTTGGCTTCTGGCGAGTAGTGATGTATCCATGTCCCATCCACAGTCACATAGCGCTGCGGAAACTCACTCGTATTGCCCTTAAACATTAATAATTATTCCGTTTTTGCTCAATCGGCAACAGACGCGGTATCCATCTCGCCGATTCTCATATTCAATTTTTCGTGAAGGATGTTTTTCATAGACGATTCGGCCGCTCCTCAACAATGACCGATGTTCAACCACGCTTAAATTCATTAAACTAATATCTGATGGTAGTCTTCCCTGTAAACTGCATCCAACTTCCCTTTGATTTCTGCACACGTTTTCCCATGCAAAATAAGAAATCGAATCACTGACCAGTACTATTCTTTTTCCATGATTCCATAAATACATAAAGTTGCTCTCAAAACAACACTACTCGATGAATCTCTCCGAAATTTTGACAGACGTCGGTTAAAGAATAGTACTCACAGTCGATAATGCAGATTTTGACACAAAGCACCATCTGTCTCCAAACACGAGTAATTCTCATGCCATCCTCGTAAACCTATTCGTTTTATGCTGAACTCTAATCAACATTTGTTTGCTTATTTTCGCTGTCCATTGTTTATACATGTTTATAACGTACTAGACAATGCATGTAAGACAATAATGACTACTTCAAGTAGATCCTGCAATTTGACCAAAAAAGATAACGTCTACATATAAATTTTAATGCATATCTTTATAGTATTTCATTGCTGCACTCTATGTTTTTAAACGAAAAACGTATCTGCATATTTGCTTTACTGAAGAACAATTGATGAATGAAGACACATTTTATAGCGAATATTAAGGGAAGTTGAGATGAATTTAAAAGGGACCTCCAAAAACGTAGCAATGTACAGGAGTGTTTCACTTGAGAAACCAAATTTGTATTCTTTGTAGCAAAAATTGAACACCCAAACTGAATATATGCTTGTGCATAATTTTATGTTGAGCAGAATTTATCTCCGAATATTTTTTATTTGACTTTTTCTCTAAATTGCTCAGGAAGGGAATTATTTTCCGCCTATAACGCACTAGGTGGACACGCTGTATACACACCCGTATTTTTATTACTAACTATACTAACTCGACAGCGGTAAAAAGTAAACAGATAAAATGTGCCGAAACACAAAAGCATCTGTGTATGTATGTATTGATCTTGAGGCCTCTACGATGGGATAAATTTGTAACAAACCGCCGGGAATATGCAATCGTCTTTAATAGAATAATGTACACAAACAGGACATTTAAAATTCCAAGAGAAAATGACATCATAAATCAATAACATCATAATTCATTAATGGTATCAACAACATTGCCGAATTTAAATCAATTAACCTGTCTCAAGGTATCCAAAATGTATTGACCCTCACGTTTAAAGTTTACTTGCTGACTCGTCATACATATATTCATTTAGTTCCACTAATGCCAACCTACGCATTAATACAACATAGTAATTTGTTTTAGTGTATTAAGAATACTCTAAACAAGGTTGTAATCCGGCCGAAAAGATTAAATTTTCCGTTTGTAACCAAATCAATGTAATTTATCTCATATATTGCGTATAGAATTTATTTTGTCGTAAAAAATGCAGCTGTCGATTGCACTGTTGCAGTGTCGAATACGATATGTAAATCTGATATGTACAATATAAAGCGCATACTGTATCGGGTCTGCAAAGTAGACGTGGCCTTGATCACTTTCAGATCTATCCGTTAAAATAAACTATGTCGTCCTACTTATGGTGTTGCGAAACCTTTCAGTATATAGAAGAAAAAAAAACACGTTCGCAAGTATGCATGTGTAACGTAATTCTGCCTACTATTGCTAATTTATTTTGCGAGATTGCATTGGGGGAATGTAAACAATATAAGCGGTAATTTTAATTCTTCCATAATTTTTAAACTAATCTACTCGACTTAACACACATTAAAGAATTAATTTAAACATTTGAACATCTATATATAGGTATATTGTTTAAAAAAAAAAAAATGCTCCTGTACTGAAGCAACTTTCTTCCTTTTTTTTTAATATAATTACGAAGTTGATCAATTAATATGGGGCAATATTGACCCGTGATTGTCTGGCCACGTAATCAATTAATTAAATTCCTTTAGCATTCCAGAAAATGGTAACATAATCTTCCCGCTGAGAGTTGGATCCTGATGAAATTTGCCAGCAGGTGGAGATCTTCGATGTCGCAATTCCTCCTTGCTTTGTTAAGACTCGAAATTCAAGTGATGAACCTACTTTCCCCAACTGTAACAAACCGATCTAGAAAATGTTTTGGATCACTATTAAACAATGTCAAAATCGCTTCTGAAGTGGTGACTCTCAACATTCGGGATACCCATATTGCAGACACCGTATGAAGTCCCTAGTAGTCCTTGATTATTGTTCCAATTGTACCGTTTGAAATGTCTGTTACCTCTGCTAAACGTATAGTACTTAACCGACAATCTTTTCTAATCAAGTCACAGACACGATCAATATTTTCTTGAGTGCACACAGTTTGCGGTCAACCACCACTTTTTACATGTTCGCAAGTTGTTCTACCACATCAAAACTCTCACGACCAATTCTTTACTACTTAATATCATCCCCAAACACATTAACCATATCTTCATGAATTTGTTGTTGCGTTAAACCTTTCTTCTGCAGATATATAATAACATGAGGTTCGAAAAATTAATGCTAATATAGCTCATGGTATTGGCGGAATCATTCCCGGCAAAAAAACAAAGCGAGGAAAGGGAAAGTGTTAACCCACGGACTTGTTTCTGCCTCCCTTCTTCGCCAGCCCAGGAACTGCTCGATAGGTGGTGGGCGTCTGCATTCCGAGTTTTTGTCGTTATTCTCTAAACGGCATGACTATGTCTCTCAGCGCTAGATGGCGCCGGGGGATATATTTTGGTGCTGTTTGTGTGGGGTAACGATATAAACCTGAGAGGTGGAAAACAATGACGAGGAAAGGACAGTGTTTGGAACCACGCTGATGACGCCGGGTAGGCAGAAACATGTCCGTGGGTTAGCGCTTTCCCTTTCCTCGCTTTGTTTTTTTTGCCGGAAACGATTCCACCAATACCATCAGCTATATTAATATTATTTTTCTTATTATTGTTACTAAACATTCTTTTCATGTGTATTTTAAAAATGAAGTTCGTTTTTCTCCATTCTTTAAAATCTTTTGGCATCTTCTATTTTAGCTTAACATATATATATGATAAAAGCATCTACAAAAACTAATGTTGAACCTTTGTTTAACAGATAAATAACAAATAATATGTCGTGTTCTTATGGACATTTTTTTTTCAACGCCTACTGTGTTAGAGACAATAAATATTGTACAGTCCTTGTATAACGATCCCAATTTAACTATAAATTACTCTTATTTCTCAAAATTTGTTTCTGCTAAACTGTATATCTAAACCACGGCTTTGTTAAGATCTACTAGAAACAGATATTTGACATCTACGGGATGATCTAGAAGTACTTTTAAATTAAACGTCGTGTATATTGTTTACGAACTCGAATTCGCCTCTTTCCCTTAGTTTCAGAAATATATAATTATAATATGTATTTTTAGTTAAATTATAACGGACACAATGGCAATTTATTATTTTCATCAATAACTTTTTATTACACCTCCTAAACAAGAAAGAAAATTAGTTAACATTGCGATATACCTACGTTTATCATGGGAGAGTGTATTAAAAATTGCCAGTTTTCCTCTCGACTATTAAATAATTCAAAAAAAGTTGTGGGCATAAGCCTTCCATAAACTTAACTTAATTTTTTTTTAATGGAATTTAAAAATGTAACTTTTTAAATAGTGTTAAATACCTATTTTGTGTTATCATTTTCCAAATTTCCATTCTTTTTATCTGCATGAAGTTCCTATAAAAGTTAGTGCGTGATTTAGAGATATTCACTTTTTCTGCTTACTCTCCTAAGGCTGCGTTCGCATGGTGCGAAATTAGTGTAAGAATTTGACAACTGACACCAATGATTTGCTTTGTCATAACCTAACCTACATTTATCTGTTGACATTAACAATTACTTTTGTAATGCACGGAATTACACAGAAACTATATGGTGTGTTTATTAGCAGTTTCTGCAGTAATCATGACATACAAATTCAAAAACAAATGTAGAAGGTATTATGCAGCGTTTGACGCGTGTGTAATTTCGTATCGCACTACCTTACAGGAACGCTACTATAGCATCAAGGTGTTTTCTTATATCTGGTGTCGGTAATCTAATTGTTACCACTTACGATTAGATTTGTAACGCGGTCATTTTTTACATGTCTAGAGGGTAGGTATTTCGTTTAAATACACCATAACTGAAGACTGAAATAAATGTTCTTCAAAGTTTCGCCACATCAATACCAGATTAAAATAACTGTATCTTATAGTGATTAATTCATTTCATATGGATATTTACATATTATAAACTATATTTAGCAGAGATGAGACGAATCCTAAATTTTCTCGAATCCGAATACGAATCCTAAAAGTTTCTCGAATCTCTCGAATCCTTAATATATCGTATGTCCCCGGATTGAGTTACAAAGAGGGTAAAGTTTTTAATTTTCGATTTCCAAAAAAAAATTATACTTAATGAATTGCCCCGCTTGTTCTGCACTTTTGACCAATCAGGGACCTGTTTTAGGTTCTTAGTGCTGTTTTATAGTTGGCAGTTACCTATGATGGTGTCAAAATTTCGTATTTTTAGTAATTGATCAATATTTTTAATAATTTTTGTGTAGTAATTGTAGTCGCCAAAAAATTTTATAGTAGAAGCATATCACAATAGTGTTAACGATGAATGGTTTATTCAAATGTGTTTCTGAATGTACGGACAAGGAGAGCGTATGTAGGAAATTTCGTGTACTGTCCTGGACATTTACATATGTTACATTTGCCTACATCGTAATATGCATATGTATTACAATTACCACTACCGAATCTCTCATAAGCACCCGCTTTAAAAGCACTTTTAAAGAAACAATATTTGGTAGTTTTATTATTATATGTAAAATGCAAGTAAAAAATAAAACAGAAAGATTATTTATTGCTATAACATATATCTTTTCCTTTTACAAACTTTCAAAATAGAGAAATTATTTTCTAGAATGTTTCTTAAATCTTTTCTTTGCCACTTCCTTCTGGATACTTTTCTCGGTATGGAACATATGTTTGCTGGTATAACTTCTTCTGCATCCCTAGATTGCACGGTCCACATAGTCTATTTCTATTCATAATCTACAGTTTATGTTTTATAAATATATAAGATTACAATATTAATTGATACCTTGAAATGACATAAATCCTATTTTTTACATTTCTACATTTTAATTACTATTATAATATAACTGTGACTGCGTTTCTATTGAATATCAATAAAACCGATCTTTCCAAAGTTTGGAGTTAAAATGTTTAACCGCTTTTTAGGATTCGAAGGATTCGAATTTTTAAAAAAGCGTTAAGATTTGAGTTTTCGAGGGATTCGAGGATTCGAATGGCACATCCCTAATATTTAGTATGAAAGTGCACTTATCCATAAACAAGATGCCCCTTTGAAATTAACAGTACTTAAAGAATTGCTCTAGGCAAGCAATATTACTATATTGCTTTTGTTCCCCGTTTACATACTTCCAGGCATAAACAAGTTAATAATATTTGCTCAAGGAATTCCCATCAAAAAATGATAGCGGGTCATAAGTCTTACAAACCATCCAAGGTAAATTAATACTTTTCCAAATCTAAAAGGCAGCAAATTCTTTGCTAATAATCCATTGATTGCCATTATAAATTTGAATAACTACACACAGAGAAATGTTTACTTGTATCAAGACTATCCACCTGAATTCAAAACAATTATCGTTTTAATTATCCACAATAGAGTTACTCTTTTAACAACGCGATTCTTAGTCCAAATAAATGGCCATTGTAACACAAAACAAGATTTTCTTAAGGATAGTAAATAGTCTTCTTAATTCCAGAAAGCATTTAGGTATTGTTCGTAAATCAATAGTTTCATTTTCTCAAAATAAAGCATTTTTTGCTTAGAATTCTTGAAATACGTGTTATTTATATGCACATTATTAATTGCGCTTACCTTGTTTAAAACAGCGCGACATATCAGCACATAATGCAGTCAATTATTCATGTTGCTTCTGCTTTTAAAAAGGCTAAAGTAAAGGTTATCTACAGAATAATGTTCAAACATATGTGAACTTAATGTAGAAGTACACAAGTGCATAGAAACAATAAGCAGGATAATGCTAATAAATAACTCCTAGTATTGATGGAATCGCTACCGGCGAAAGCAATATGAGAAGAGAAAAACATTAAAGCTTTTTGCTCCTCACCACATTGCTCTTACACCTCTCAGTATATGCCACTAATCTTCAAAAACAGCAACTGAAATATTTCCTGGCGCCAATAATTATAGTCATGCCGTCCTAGATAGTAGCAACGGAACTGGAATACAGATACCATACTTACCCATATAGTGATATAACCTTTAACGTACAACGTTTCATAAACATTTTCAAAACATACCGGTTAATGTAATATTTTTTCTTTTTATTACTATTTACCATGAGTACTAATTTAACTATAGTTTTTTTTAGTATATAATAAATAATGATAAAAAAGGGATAAATAAACTTAAATATTAACTTATTAATTATTAAACTACATAAAAATAATCCCTATTTAAATTACATTATTAAAGAAACGATTTAATTATACTGTAACGTATAAAAAAAAACTTTTTCATTAGCTCATTCACTTGCTTCTAATTTTAATTATTAACTTTAGGTTTTTTCCATTGTTGTAATTTTTCTTTTATTGGATATCCTTGTAGCTGGATAATGTGTTTTTTGAACACATAACTAGTTGCCTAATTTCCCAATAGAACTTTGTGAAATCTGGACCATTTTTTCATTCCTACCTTTGATACGAATATTTTCTTAACTTAAAACTAAATGATTTACTTGGAAGAAACATATTTCTGTCTTGGATTTTCTTGATTTTCTAACCCTAAGAAAATATTTACTTAATCCAAATAAAATTTCAAGAAAATTATTTTCTTATATTATACATTTTTATAGTCATTTCTCTGTGAGTAGTCTTTTCTCGATTCACCAGAAGCATTCTAGTAGGACTTCAGGTGGATTGAAAATTTTAGAGATGGTGAATTGCTCCAAGAGATTCTGATTAGAATTTTTTGAACTGAAAATTAATGAAATCTAAAAAATATTACATTGACATTTGCAGACTATATCGAGTGCCCTCACTCTTACTAAAACGAAGGGATTATAGCCTGCGGATCTTAGAGGGCATCTCAAAATCCTTGAAGAACCCAACATAAATTATCTGATGTATATTGCAAAGGACACGATCCCTATGCAATATAATTTTGATCAACCTTATAGGGTGATCATTGATAGTCGTACTGAGTGGGCATCCGGTGAGCCTCAATGTAAAAGAGGTACCCTGGTATGGTACACAAACGGCTCGAGAATAGAAGGTGTCGGAACAGGTATAGGCATTAGTGGTCCTAACTTCCACCTAAAAATGCCTACAGGACACCGACATATTTCAAGCAGAGATTTCTGCTTTAAACTTGCGCGCCATAAAGAACCCCGAGAAAGGGATACGAGGCGCAACTATTAATATATTCAGCAACAGTCAGGCAGTTCTAAAGGCTATTAAGGCCTACACATGCGAATCTGCTCTGATATACGAATGTGTACATAATTTACGGCAATTAGGACGCAAAAACCACGTTACTTTGCGGTGGGTCCCAAGCCACCAAGGGATCGAAGGAGACGAAAAGGCAGATAAGCTGGCCAAAAAAGCAGCGAATATGCCTTTCATTGGTCTTAATCCCTTCTGTGGTCTCCAAAAGAGCTACATCAAAACAAGTAATCAAGACATTGGAGGATAATCAAAAGGCCTCGTACTGGTGTAATGTTTCAGGACAAAAACAGGCGAAAGCACTCATATCAGGTTCGCCAAAAACAGCAAAAATAACGCTATCGTTCAGCAAGGGTGATCTCAGATTACTGGCAGGATTTCTGACAGGCCATGTAGCCCTAAAATATCACCTATCCCTATTCCCTAACTAGGAAAAGCTGAAGATCAAATCTGCCATCTATGCCAAGAAGATCTGGAGACGGCAGAGCACATCCTATGTGAATGTGTTGCCATCAGTCGCACACGACACCAACACTTCAGTAGACCATTTCTTGCACTTACTGAACTGAAGGAAGGAGATCCTAGAGTAGTATTAAGGTTTATTAAAAGCCTCCAACTATTCTAACACACATAAGGGCATTCTGTTACAATAGATCTATTAAGGTCGCAGTGATTAAATGCATGTGTGCCATGGCCCGACGAAAATAATAATAATAATAATAAATGATTTACTTGGAAGAAACATATTTCTGTCTTGGATTTTCTTGATTTTCTAACCCTAAGAAAATATTTACTTAATCCAAATAAAATTTCAAGAAAATTATTTTCTTATATTATACATTTTTATAGTCTTGAAATAAAAATATTTTGCAAGAAAATCTAATTTCTTGGTGCAGGAAATCATTTCTCTGCGTGTAGTCTTTTCTGGATTCACCAGAAGCATTCTAGTAGGACTTCAGGTGGATTGAAAATTTTAGAAATGGTAAATTGCTCCAAGAGAATCTGATTAAAATTTTTTGAACTGAAAATTAATGAAATCCAAAAAAATATTATGAGATTTGCAGAATTTTGCACGCAAAACAATATAAAATCCATATCAGAAATCACATTTAATTAAATTATGGTTAAATGTACATATTTCACAATATATCAAACTGCATGCCTTCTCGAAAAGATCATCATAAGGCTATGAAACAGAGAAATAGCCACAAATTTAGATCGTTTTATTCCCATATAAAACCAACACTTTTGGTACGTTTGCAACTGCAGCCGACTGATGTAATTTTTCAATCGATGAGGATTCAAAAATTTGAATCTTTGCATCGTTTAGTTTTTTCATAAATTAAAAAAGACTGCTGCAAGACAGATGGTCAATTTCGACTGTATTTACGTACATATTACGAAGTTTTGAGCCTATATTTCAACCTTGTAGGAATTATTTATTTGTGGACAGTTATTCATACGTTGGTACATATGTATGGAACGCGAAGGACTTACACCAGAACACTACACCCGGAAGAATTGTAAGTATGTTAATGAAATCAGCTATTCGATAAGAAAAAAAAAGACAAGTAGGCGTCGTATGAGACATGGCAACGGAAGCAAATCGTATCGCATCGCATCCGCGTGTCTGCGTATCCATTTTTATCGCTCATAGAGGTCGCCCCGTCCATCCTCTTTTCCTTCTCTTTCATGTTTAAGTCAATACTTCATTTACGTCTTGTTCTGGGAAATTTTAACAAGGGTGTAGACGCATGTTACTTCTTGAGTTAAAAAGGAACAAAAAATAAACAAAGCAGCTCCCGTAAACATTTAGTATTGCCCCGACTGAAACTACTCAACATCCGTTTTGACATTTAACGAACTTTCTTGGAAATACTTCAAGTGCTTTGGCAAGCTTGTCGGTAGACTACTCCTTCGGTGCGTGGCATCGCTGTTTAAGCTTTGTCGAACGATTGATGGATTAGTAATTGACAATTCAGTTCGACGGAAACCATTTACTATAGTTGCGCGAGTACTAAATTAGTATTTAAAATCTGTCACATCGAACATTAGATTCAAAGATTCATGCATAGCGACCTCATAAAGTGTGAAACATGTGTGTCTCGTAAACAGAGTAACATATGGTATTTCAGTTTTTTGATGACGTGAAGGCTGTTAGTCGTATAATGAAACAATAACAAATGGTAAATTTTCTCTACATTACCAAGCAATTCAAATTAGAATTTAACCCTCAAGCAATATGACATTCAGTTATATATTTTGTTCTGTTTATAAATTTAATTGCATTTACAAAATGAATCCCACAAATGAAAGTATGTAGCTTCGATATCTCGAGGTATATAAGTGATGTTGCGATATATGTACGTGTAAAGAAATCGAAAATATAATTGTAAATACGTAAACAATAAAAAGATAAAAATCTGTTAATGTTAGTTATAAAGCAAGAAACTTAATAATGCCAAGGACTATGCAGTCATATATGCATCATACTCTTGGTGCAATATCTGCTATTCTAAAGTATGTGTGCGTTATTACCATAATTCAGAAACGAAATTTCACGATGACCCTTAGCTAATCCTCTAAGCTATCATCGTCATCAGTAAAACTCACTTAAAGGACTCCGTTAAAGCTACACAATATACGAGGATGCTATGAGAATGTGTTTGGAGTCAGATGGCGCATTGCGTCAAAATCTACATTATCGACTGTGAGTACAATTCTTTAGTCGACATCTGTCAACATTTCGGACAGATTTATCACGTATTGTTGTTTTGAGAGTTGTTGAAAGTGAACAAGCCTAGGTATTTGTGGAGTAATGGAAAAAGAACAATACCGGCCAGTGATTCGATTTCTTCTTTTGGATGGGAAAACGTGTGCGGAAACCAAAGAGAATGTTGAATGCAGTCTATAAGGACCATGCGCCTTCGACGACAACCACCAGATACTGGTTTAATGAATTTAAACGTGATCGAACATCCGTCTTTGATGAGGAGGAACCAGGTCGTCCTATTGAGGTGACTACAGACGATATGGTCAATAAAGTTCATGATATGTTAGCAGATTGCCGAGTGTAGATTAGAGAGATCGCTTATACGGTAGACGTCTCAATTAAATGTGTGGAAAGTATCCTTCACGAAAAATTGAGTATGAGAAAGCTACCGGTGAAATGGGTCTGCTGACGATTGATCAAAAACGGAATCGCGTGATAACTTCAAAGCAATGTTTGGATATATTTAAGTGCAATACGACCGAGTTTTTGCGGCGTTATATGACTTTAGCTGAGATATGGATATATCACTATACGCCAGAAAGCAAAGGTCAGTCCGCAAAATGGGTTTTTCCCGGCGAACGTGCCCCAAAGAAGGCGAAGACGATTCCATCTGCCAGAAAAGTTATGACGACCATTTTTTGGAATTCGCAAGGCTTAATCTTAATTGGTTATTTGGGGAAGGGAAGGGCAATCACGGGACAGTACTATGTTGATTTATTGGGTCGATTCGATGCTGAACTAAAGCGAAGAAAACAATTCTCTACCATCATGATAACGCCTCGGCCCGCTCATCGGCAATTGTGACAGCAAAACTACTCCAGTTACGGTACGAATTGATGCCCTATTTGCCAGATTTGGATCCTTGTGACTTGTTTCTTTTTCCAAACTTGACAAAATGGCTTGGAGGAAAACGGTTCACGTCAAATCAAGAGGTCATTGCCTAGTTTGCAGAGTACAACAAATCCTATTATTTGGATGGATAAAAAAGTTGGAACATCGCTGGACGAAGTGTATAGAGCTACAAGGAGACCATGTCGAGAAATAAATGTACTGAAGCTTATCCTAGAAAAAATTGTCGCCAATTAATTTGCAAAACGAAAACACCTAACGAATTAAATATAAAGAACTTTTATAATCAATACATTTATTATCTAATTATCTACATCCAAAGCCGATATCATTTTGGTTGTATTGTTCCACATATATTTGAAATCTTCGAAAGATTTGGCCGGCTTTTAGTATTTTAGTTTTTCCTTCATGTGAGCCCAATATTTTTCAATAGGGCGCAATTCAAGATAATTTGGTGGATTTTCATTTTTTTCCACAATTTCGACCTCGTTGATTCTATACCACTCCATTGCATTTTTCGAATAAGGGCAGCTTGCCAGGACTGGCCAAAATACTGTTTCCTGATTCCTTATAAAAGGTAACAGGCGTTTCTGGAGACGTTCGTTTAGATATATTTCGCCATTCATAGAGAAAGTTGAAAAATATGACTCACTGCGCATACCACATGAACAAATTGTCTGCCACATAAGTACTTTTTTCGAAAATGTTTCGGTTTTTATGAACTTAAATTCGTCATTTACAGATTTTCTGTAATAATTTGAATATTGGCTGCTATAAACGCAAAACAGAAAT
Organism: Dynastes maya; assembly: GCA_029619315.2. NCBI lineage: Eukaryota > Metazoa > Arthropoda > Insecta > Coleoptera > Scarabaeidae > Dynastes > Dynastes maya. Next base: position 25,961,786 of record JAROYE020000002.1, read on the forward strand.
CTTAAATGAAAGTATTGGGACGACCTGCAGTTAATTTTATTTTGTGTGCCTTTCCTGTAATATACTGCTTTACATGAGACTTTTTGTAACTGTTAGAAATAAGCAACAGATACTACAATATATCTGAGAATTATTAATAATTGATACATTTTTATCTCTACATTCATCCAGCCAAGATGAAAATAATCGGCTATGCTTCTGCCACCTTCTGTCTGTAAATCCATATTAAAATAATGGTTGTATTTAACAACAATACAAAATATAACAAACTTAAGAAAGTAATCTAGAAAGAACTCGAAAGATGCACACTCTGAGTTGATAACGATAGAATGATGTACGTGACCTAGCCATGCATACGCGATGCCACCTCTCTACTCCTACACGCCTCGATCCTAACTGACTTTCATCTCTGATGATTATACATGTGCCCTCTATTGTTTTATTCTTTCTTAATAAATATACAGTGAGATCCTAAATTGTTTTAAATGATAACTTTTAATATTTTTTAAAATGTCACTACGTAATTGATTATAATGTCTAGTTTTCTGTTCACTTTGCCAATTGAGACTCACTTGTGTGATTTGAATTTAATGTAATAGACATTGTAATGCTTATAATTCTAGTTTGGTTTTCTCCGATGAAGCAATAAACTAATTGCGAAAGCCCAGAATCTGATTAATTGAGTGATTGTTTTATTTTTGGCTGCCCTACTCAGTATCTACCCCTTGAAGACCTAGCGAGTACAGCCGTACTTCTTCTCAATTTGTACTAATGTGGATTCAAAGAAATAAGTTTTCTACTTTACCTCATTCATACTAATTTTGAAACGTTCTGGAATGGATTCCTTCTATATCCCTCCATAAAAGTTACCTACACCTTACTCAATACTAACACCCTCACGTTGGTAAAAATTTCTACCTAAGGCATATAAGCAAAATCTACTTTCAATGTTATGAAATTCCTATTCGTTTCGATAGTTTTATTACCCGTATTCCTCCAAATATGTTAAACAAATGAAGTAATGAGTGGTAACCTTGTGCTTGTATTTAGATGTGGTAAATGTTCGTTTGAAGCAAATGTAAACAGAAAAAATAAATAGGCCTCACATACAAGTCTATAACACAACTCAATCGTTGCTTAATAGTGATTGCAAACGAATTAGTTACCTACATCCATGTCAATTAGGACACAGGTCGTATTTCTAATCTAAAATCTTCATTCTTGTAAATAACGCGGACTATAAATAGATTTTCGAGTTCATAATATTTGTTGTAATACCTATCGAATAGATGTATTACTTCCATAACGTAACTTTATAATACGGAAATAGAAATTTTACCTAATTTAATAACATCATGTTCAAAACATAATCATGTTTCTTAATCTAATAATTTGATGAGGCTCACTTTTATTTAAAAACTCTTTATGTAATTTATTCTTTTAAGCTTACCATTTTCCTATGTCGGTAGCAAAGCTGCAAATGAAGACATCAGCTTTGTTTTAACAAAGATCAAATGTTTTTACATCAACCACATTAATATGCTTTAACGTTTAATACGTTTAACAACCTAGAAAGTGTTCAGAACGGAAATATGGATATACTGAATATCTAACAAAAAAGTACTGTATCTAATAAATAAATTTTTACAGTTATAAAAAATTGCAAAAAATAGCTTAACGAACGGTATAATAGACCTTGTTTATTTTAATGTCAACAGAGATTACATTTTTACATGTAAATTGCGATTATAAAAAGTAATCAGTATTAGAGCTCTTCCGGTTGAAAAATACTCCCAAATTTACTTAAATGGTAAGTATAATAATAACAAAAAAGCAATAATTGTTGGAAAGCCTATATACCAATTGTCATAGGCAGGGTAGGTATAATAATATATACAGAGTGTCTAGCATCTATTTTCCTACGTCTTTACCCAAAAACCAATATAGATGAAAAAATACAATAAAATTTAGTAAAATTAGTATGATTTTGTACATAAGATAATGTTGTTGTAATACCCCGGCCCCTCATATTGGGTAGGATAATGATAGAATAAAAAATAGAATCTATATTAAATGAACCAAATTGTAATTATTTTATAAAACATGTTTTCAAGTCTTAATTTTACTGAACTGATCTATAACATCATCAAAATCTAGTGCCTTCGTAACTTTTCTTTCTGTGGATAAAATTGCAAAATATTCTAGCTTTTCCTCGGTCATAGTGGATCGTTAGTAATTTTTTATCAATTTAAGTTTCGAAAAGCTCCTTTCACAAGACGCTACGTACACACAAATTGTTAAAAAGTACTGTATGATAAAAGGGATATGTTGGGAAGGGACCGGTGAAGTTCAATTTAATAATAAATTGCAGAATTTCTTGTACTGTCCAGGTAAGGTATTTCTGCACTTGTATTGGTGGCGCATAAGTGAGTGGCGTCGAAATCTCTTTACTTCTTGCGTCACTTATTCTTTCTCAAATTCGTCATAAATATTGTTGAGCTTTACTACGGCTGATTCTAAATCATTGTCACTACCACACAGGAATCTGGAAATTTCTTGAAAGGAAAATTATTATATTCACACCAATCAATTGGTTGACAGAATGAGTTTCGGCTTAAATACATACGTTTGTAGGTGGTTAATTAGTGGAAGTTTTTCGAACTGAACCTTTGATTATCGCCACAGCCTAGACGATATTTGCAAGACTAGTAGCTACCGAAAATTTACCAAAAAAATGGGGCGCGATTTAAAAAAATAAAGCAGGGAAAGGAAATGAAAGCGGCTAATGACAGAAATTTATGTATTTAGACTCCAAATCAGTATCTCAAAGAAATTCATTGTTAGATAGATACATAAAAATTTTGAGAAGAAAGCTTTATTTGAGTGAATGCCAAGATAAAGGTATTTCTGAAAGCGCTTATTTGAATAGTATGCGCTTTATTAATAATTAAGAAATCAAGTTGCAATCAACTAATATTAAATGAATGAAGAAAGCTTTACAAGTGCCCTTGACATACATTGTTTGTATTGATGGGATTCTAAAGTATGTTACAAAATAAAAATAAAACATTATTTCAATGATAATTAATAAGGCTTCCTTAAATGTTACTGAAAATACTTTATCACATATGGTAAGAAAAGTATAGACAGGAGTCTTCTTTATTGAATATGGAAGAGACAGATACGTACATTACTTCACAACAAAAGTAGAAATGAGTAATGTACCAATATTGATAAAAGGCGTGATTGTCTGTACTGCGTTATTCATATTCTAATAATAAATCATACGGAAACTCAGTTTATGCATACATATTAGCTTTCTTTTTACGAAAACAACAAAGCATCGTTTTATTAGTTACATTTTACTTTTTACGTTTCTAGGCCACAACTTAAAAGTATTTGATTGTTAAATAATAATATTTACACAGGCATTATCATTTACCTTTATATGTTTTTGTTATTATTCCTTAAATGAATATTATTCATTCACTATATAAATAATCCCGAGGATTGTCGAGCTTCCATCTTATACTAAAGAATAATCAACAGAGAGTATCTACCTATACATTTCTATTCTGTATTTTGTGATACTATGCGCCTATAACCCTAGTTTCGAAGTATTGCGCTTATGGGAACAGCAGTAAACATTGCCAGATTTAGACTAGTAGATACTTTGATATAGCAGGTTGGTACTGCATACTAATGCTAACTTCATTGTTATTAAAAGGTTAGAAATTTTAGCTGTCAATCTTATTTTAAAATTTACATGAGAATAATTACATGGAAAGAAAACAATAACAGAACTAATATATAATTATAATATGTAAAAAGTAGTGAAACACTCGCCCTTTTAAGCAACCTTGGCTACGGAACAGTAAAACTAGAAGCACCATTATCAGCATTAACATCGTATGGAGAGTAGCAAAAAGTTGACACCATTAGATGTGTTTCCACAGTTGTCTCGGTGAGCGATGTTCGCCGTGGTGAGAAAATGAGTTTATATTTTGAAAAAGAGCGTTCAACATCTACCGATGTTATACATATGTAATTAAAATACTCTTTGTATTTAATCAGTAGATTATTCGATACACCATCACAAATTTGTTTTAGTGTGCTAAAATCGGGATCTTTCTGTAGCACATTCTCGAACTTTTCTAAAACGCGATTATATTTTGCGTCATGTATAGTCAGTATGCATTCCGTCCATAATTTGCAGAGACTCCAATAATGATAACGATCTATTTTGTAATTAGTCTATTGCGTCAGCTAATCCTTTATAGTAGCTACGAATATTTTTTAAATCTGTTTCAACGGTAATATCTTGAAATTTCGACTGGCTCTCCTTAATAGCTGCAGCTTCGGCAGGATTGAATTGTGTAACAACAGCTTTGACTATTTTGAAATGTTCAGCGTAATAAAAAGCTGCCTACAACCATGTTCCCCAACGTGTAGGAATTGGCTCCGGTGGTTGACGAATACCAGGATAGTCTGTGTGAAATGATCGTAGGCGTTTGGGAGATTTCAAAAATACTTTTTTTGTGCTTGCTATTAATGCATCTACCTCGGGAGAGCATTGGCGAATGGTTTCTGCCACAAGATGTAAAGCATGCACTTTACACGTAACATGTAAACACTTGCAACCATGTTCAAGAAGAAAACGGCCTTCCGAACGCATTATCGCTGCGCCATCGTTCATAAACATCAACACTTTATCTTTTGAAATTTGAAATTTTTCCAACGTACTAAGTACAACCTTCGTAATTGCTGCAGCAGTACACTCTTGTAGTCCTCGGCTAGCTAGTAACAGTGGTAATGTAGGTTTACTAGGGTCTAGTATGCGTACCATAATATTTACAATTAAATTTTTTTTTCAGTCTGTTGTCTCGTCAACACATAACCAAAGAAACTGCTTTTTCAATATGCGTTTCATTTTCTTTTTCACGTCGTCGCGTACAAATGCAACATGCTTACGTGCCGTTTTCTCCGTTGGCAACCGCAACGTATTTGTCCCAAAAGTCCTTAAACGGTTGTTTATCGAGTAAGCCTAGTGGTAAATTACAGTTTATCAACATAAGACCTACATAAAAAAAATGCACTTCTCGGTGGCATGCCCAATTTTCGTTTTCTATGCTGTCCGGAATTTACGTGTCTTGTACAGTTCCACTTCTTATTTGACATCAAATGTATTTTGCACACTTTACAAACTATCTTACTCCCGTTGTAAAACAAATCGGGAAAGTTAGAAATAAACTTATTTACTATGTCTTGAAAGGGTCGTTTTTTAGCCTTCGACATGTTTACTAAAAACTACAATTAATAACTACGTCTGTATCAATAAAATCAAAACCCACTACACTAAATAATAATTACAATTAATAACTATGTCTATATCAATAAAATCAACATGCCCTATCCGCTATCCAGTGCTAAACTGAACTGAGTGATGATGATTTGTCGTGTCGTATCATAATCGACCAGCCCTCCCCGCCCACCTAAACACAGTCACACCGCCGCTGCGATTGCTCTCCAGTTACCAGGCTCTATTTCTAAGACAATCACAAGCAGTGTAGTTAAATGTTATCTATTACTTGAGAGATTAATACATTTATAAGATACTGTGGGAAATGATACAAACAGGTATATTTACAAAAAAATACAATCATGTTCACATGTCAGCCTTTAATAAAACAAGTATTCTTAAAACAATTTTATAAAAATTGATTTAATCAATTGACATGTCGAATAGTAAGGATGATGATGAACCTGGTAAATGTATAATAAATTGGGTTATCCTGCATTTCGCCCAATTTCCACATATCTCTTTCTAAAGTTAAGTTACAAGCCATTAAGAAACATGTAATAAACATATGGTAAAATATTATACCTTTCATAACATGTCTGATATAATTCTATCAGTTCTGAATGGTAACATTTTTATATTCTTGATCAATAAGGGCAGATATTTCATTTATTTTAAAACTTGTATTATTGTGCTTTATAGTTTTTCACATGCTCCGATACAATCTCGATCAGGCTTACATATATATATAGTAATAAAGTGCCAAACATAGAATAAGTGTGTCGCATTTCAATAGCTGCTTCATTGAGTATATATTTACTTATGCTTTTTTGTAGAAACAATGTTTAAGAGATCACGTTTTAACTTCTTTCAACAGGAACGTCATTTTTCTTGGTAGCTGTGGTAGGAATCTGTTCTGCCTTGTGACTATGTTACAAAGCATTGTCGATAACTACTACTAAGTTTGCCGGTAGGTTTGGAAGTAACCGATTGAGAAACCACTCCTCATATTCCCTACCACAAACTTCACCGTAAGCATCTGTAGTATTTTTCTTGCACATAGAATGGTTAAAAAACCCCAAGCATTAATTTCACGATTTTTAGGTTGATCATTAATATCATTATTCACAATTCTTTCTACTTACGGCAATCGATATCACTAAAAGATGCAATGGTTTCTATAAACAACTGATTTTCTCATTAATCGATAGAAATTAAGGCATAATGTGAAAATAAAACATCTATAACAGGCAACATAAATAAAAATATTACCGACCAGCTGATCTCCCTAGGAGAAATCCCGCCGAAAAGCCTGGCAACAGCGCTGGTTCCAGACAAGGATAGTTTTATATAAATTATTTTTAATTTTATATAAACTAGCAAAAGAGGGTTATACTCCATAAGACCCAATACTTCGAAACCAGGGTGAAACGCTCTAATTTCACATTAGACAGAATAAATCAAATGTAAATTCAGAAAATAAAAAAGAATATTATAGATCTAGGGACGTTCTTATTACCAACTTTGGACACTTTTAAATCATTACTGCCTGCATTTCAACAAAAAAAAAAAAATTTACTTTGGTAAATGTATTAGAATTTTATTGTGGCTACTTAAACTCTTAAAACAATTCGTATATATTTTCTAATACTTGAAGTGTATACAGTGTATTTCGAAGCTTTCTTATTTATTTAGGTAGTAGGTAAACAATCAATATTCTCACATGACATTTTGCTGTAATTCCGGCAATAAAGGACATATTCTCCAATTTTCTAGCATAATGCGTGCGAATATGTCCATTACCAACTTAAATCAGTAAAAGATGCTAAGTGGGTACCATTTGTGATCATAATATGACTGTTTTTATCAATTTGTCCTTTTGGGTTGACTTTTTATAGTGTGTACGCTTACTTTTTATATCTATGATTTGTATTTACAGCAAAGTATTTGAAAGCTAACGTGAATCAGTATATTCAAACAATTGTCAACAAAAAGTTATTTTCTTAATTTCAGAAGACTGGCGGGCTATGTATGTATGTACATATGTCATAAATAACTAACATTTAATACTTACATTTTTATAAAATATCTGCTCTATACAGCAAAACCGAAATAAAATTAAAGGGATATTTTTAATTCAAAATTCATAGATGTCGCCACTCAGCACACTATTTTTGGTTAAAAGTTTTAAGTGGTGATTAAACTGAGGCTATCGCTTGTCATATGTTTGGTAGTAGCCGAGTGCATTTAATTCCGATTTATTAGTTATTGTGAATTTTGGACTTCATTTCCTTAATATATTGATTGTCTTTGATTATGTGTAAGTATTTCCTGAAAGCAATAACCCCAGTATATACTTTAAATACATTATTAAAATTACACTATTGCATTCTTATTGTCAAAATTATTATTATTATTGTATGTCATCTGTTAGTTGTTCTGTGGAAAGTAGCGCTAGATTTCGCAATTTTAAATGGGAAATGTGGAAGGAAGATAATTTTTAATTAGGAAAAGCTCCGTTCACAACATTGATGGCTATTGTTAAAAAAATTCTTAACAATGTTACTATGTTAGGAACAGAGTTTTCCGACCTACATATTTGAATAAATATTAGAAATTCAAGAGGCCTTTGATCGGTTTTCCAACGTTTTGTTTGTTCTTGTAGAACAAGTACAGACATAAAATTCTGGATCCTTTTTGTTTCGTTTAAAAGATTAGATGGTAATGGACACGAATACTTCGCTACAAAGACATGTGGTTACTCAAAACGTACTTTTATTTCTTGGATAACTCTATCCAATGGCAAAAACATTTCTTTTTGTATTTCTCCTAAAGATAGCACCACGTCTCGCGAATTTTCACCACCCATATTTTTTTTCTTTTTAACTCGTCGCTCAGTAAATATCTCCAACTCCACAAATTTTCTTAGCTGTTGTACCTGCGCTTTGCAGTAGCATGTGTCTTTGAGTTTGATAGATATTTAACCTCTTTGTTTGCAGGTATAGTTGCGCATCATTGATTTTCAAAAGGACGGATTCCCAAAAATTGAGGTAGCACGGAAAAGAAATAAAAGATTGCATTGAGTTAAGTAATATTCCAGCGTCTGATCTCGTTTTAATATTTTCTTCTTCAGATGCTAGCCCTTTGTAATGACAAAAATTTATTATATTATTCATTTTTATATAATTTAGACTAAAATTTGAGTGTCGAAATAGAATATCATGAAGTTTATTTAACTCTTTAGGATGAACAAGTTTCTTTTTCAATAAACCTAAGCAATCAAAATTGATTGATTGGACATTAAACCAAATTAACTTCTCATGCACAACAAAAAGAACATAAAAGGTAACAGATTTGCCATTAATCACACTTTTCATCAGTTACGGGTTAAGTAAATACTTAATCAATGTAACCAACATCATTAAAATATATTATATTCTTATGATTTTTCTCTGGCGTAACATTTATAAAACTGTACGTGCAGCAAAGAGATATTTATCTATTGCTTCACGCCTTGCATTTCCAGTTTAAGGATATATAAATTCATCGCACGGATTTCGAAGGAAATTGATATAATTAATGGTAACTTCCTTATAAAGATTATATTATTATATTGGGACTATTAAAATTCCCGAATCATTACTTACGTAGGAATATATTTCGACGATATACACACACGAATGTTTTCCATTTCAGTGTCGAGAATTTATGCAACAGATAAATCAAGGTGAATTTACTTTCACTCGAAAAGTTATGAGTAATTGCGTAATGTCTAGCGGAAACTGCCTTCACGTTCTCTTTGTTAGAGAGCTACGGCTTCGCTCGGTATCTTCACAAGAATCTGTTTCTATATGCTTGCCTTCATATTAAGCATACGGCGGGCAAAATATCAAAAAAATTTTTTACCCATTGGAGCATTTGAAACCTCGACAAAATATTTTGTACCGATATTCTTTCTGGAAGAAAATCTGTTATACCAAATTTTTCCCCTTTTCCTTTCATATTCTAGTACTCTTCTGACTCTGTCAAAAACTTAAATTCTCTTAAGAAAAAAAAAAGTACAAAAAGAGAAGTCATTGAAACATGAACCTCCGACAGAATGGAAAAAATATCGACTAAATTATAGCAAACCGGATAAATTAAGCGTCCAGTTTGCAATAGCCTTTTTTATACGCTGGGCTACTACATAAATGTGAATAATCGACGTTTGCTATTTTTAGTATTAGTATAGAACGTTGCTAGAATTTAAATTATGCTAGATAGTTTTTTGTTATATCTCTTCAAGGAAATTCTTGTTATTCTATTCAAGAATTCTAGTAATCTGTACGTACATTAGCTGATTATTACATTTTCTTATTTTTTTTCATTAACCTTTTAAACATGCAAACGAAAGTTTATTGCAACGTAGGTATAATCCAAAGCATTGTGCTCCTATCACATCTCGTCTTTTTGGCGTTGGAAACTAACATACTTGTGTGCTTAGGCGATAGTAACCAAATTCCATGTATTCAATCATTGAAAATAACTTTGCAATAAAATAAAAACAAATAACTGTCAAAAAGTACAACTTTCTCTGTTTTTTGACAGACTGCTTGCATAGCACATAACCTAAAACTTAGAACTTCCGGCTGGAACATGGTTCAAGTACATTTTACATGTTTAACACGTGAAGTGTCAATCGAAAATATATTTTCGGGCCCTAATGGCTTACCCGCCTTTTCCTTCAAAAAATTACTTAAAATCGTCTACAATATTTACTGCTTTTGTGTGATTATTAATAGTAAACACTTTTTTATAAGAATTTTTTGCATTCTCTATGATCACGGGCAAAAAATAAAATTAGTAGATCCTGATGGGTTGCATAGATATCCCACATGTGACCCACATGCCGGTCAAGTAGTCTAAAACGTTACTACACTGTCTTAAAAACCATCTCCATATAGTTTAGATTTATTTGACGGATCACAAACAGAACGAGATCTGGTGTTCCACGCTAAACCACCACAACAGGATGTCTAACATTGGAGGGTTGCGTAGACCTACCACGGCAGTTTACGCATTATATATAAAATACGTTTTATGGAAAGTTAAATTTCATTTAAACATTTTTAAATACATATTTAATAATCTTTTTATTCCGCTAATGTTACTTTTATATATTCTAAACAGTGTAATTTTCACCTTTGTTCAAGCTTTGTTGTGCTCTACTAAACAAAAATACAACTGCAAATGTGGGAAGAGTCTATACATCTTTGATAATCTGAAATTTGGATTAAAATTCCTTCATTTTCTTTCCAGTTAAAGGTGCCTTCTAGAATACCTACTTTTGATCAACTAAGATTTCTACTAAACTTTATAAATTGGATGACGACTTCAGAAAAAATTACACGTTAGTAGCTTTTCTTTGTTTTGGTTTGTACATTCTGAAAAAGCTGAACGGAGCAATGGCTGAAGATCGTTGGTTCACTTTGTGTTATCGTGCGTGGTAAAGCTAATAAGTAATTACTGCTGGACTAAATCACGTACTGGAAGATTGGAAGCACTTCACTATCCTTAACATTAACCTTCGCTAATTCTGGACGCACGTTTCGATAGCTAAACTGGCATCGTCAGCAGTAAAACTGAAATTGTGTTCAGTTTTACTGCTCAAATCGTGCGCCCATTGTTAACGAAGTGTTTATTTAGTGTTGTAGTTTATTTACTGGACACTGGTTGTTTAGCCACCTTAGCATTGGTCGATTATTATTGTCAAAGAAGAAGATAAACCTAAAACTTCTAATAGCTTTTTTTAACTATGTGCTAAAACCTTTAAACTAGAGGTGCGAGTGGGCCGGGCCGGGTCGAGCTTGAATATTTCAGATGCGGGCCGGGCTGGGCTTCTTTTTAATGGGACGGGTGACCCGTTAAGCCCATTTGGCCCGCCAAGCCTGTTTGCATTTTGAACATCCTTTTCTGAAATTCAAACTTACTCTTCCCAAACCATTGTTTTAAGAAGACATAGTAAACATAAATACCTTGGTATTTACAAACTTTAAAATTTAATCTGTAAATTAAGTACATTTGTAATTTGATATCGAAAAATATAAAAAAATAAGAATATATAATTCATATACTGATTTAGAAGGACAAATATTTCACATGAAAGGCAACAACATATTTTCCATTTTCTCTGTTTTATTATCTTTTATTATTGAGTCAACATGTTCGCTAGTATTAGTTACTACAGAAGATGATTATATCAGTATTGATACCAGTCGTAAAAATCCAGGACTTTTATTGTAATGTTTTCAAATGTTACAGTAAAAACATTGCATTGAAATGTTTTTACTATAAGGATGGGGGTATATCCATATACCGTACGAGCGAGCGTACTATGATCACCCGATTTTACACGAACTCAGCGCATTTAAACGTATGCTGTGTTGAATGTCACTGTAGAATGTCATTTGCTTGACAAAATTGCGTAAACGCAAATTGTGCACCTTACTCATATTATAAACGGCGTATTCGTTCACGTACATGTGCAAGCAACAACTTCGCTCTTGCATTTCCAAAAACACGTTGCTCATGATATAAACGGCATATTCGGTCACGTATACGTGTAAGGCAGGACTTTGCCATAACAATTCCGAAAAATGCCGATTATGCTGGCTGATCATAGTACGCTCGCTCTTACGGTATATTTGTTCGGATTAAATAAGTAAAAGAAGTAAATCGTCACTGAAATTATTAATAATTTTTGAATATTGAAAATAGTACTTGTCGGACTGAACGGAATTGATGGGCTGACACCCGGCAAAGCTGTCGGGGGGGCCGGGTTGGCAAACGTGACCGGACCGTGGGTTCTTTATCTACCGGATGGAGGCAATGATGGCATCAATTTTTAGTTGATAGTTGGATTTGTGATGGTATTTGTGATCGTTTTTGTTTGTATTGATAGTCGGTGTTTCTACCAAATATCGAATTTTTTCACCTGCTTTTAAAGTCGGTGAATAGTCATTATTGTTGTAGATTTTTCATGTTAACAGGTCATCATAAATCCATTGTAAAACCATAATTGATAGAATCCATGGATCAAACGCATTGGATAAAAAAACGAGCGTAAGTGTCGGGCCAGGCCTACAAAAATACCCACATCTATTTTAAACAATCAAATAAAAAATAAAATAAAAATATGTTTTATTCAAGATTATTTCAAGAAGAGACTTTATTAGAAAATGTGACATAAACGATTATATTTTTATTTATCTATATTTTAAGCGTATAATTAGAAGATCTAACAATAAGGCTATATTTATGCGCAAGTTTAAAACAACTTATTAAACCATTTAAACGCAATTTATGAGATCATTCAGGCAGATATTATTCATGGTTACGGGAAAATCCTATTTTATTGGTATCGCCATTGTTAGAACTAGAGAAACCGGTATTAAGACGTTTTCCTAATGAAATAGATATGTAAATTTATTGTTGCTTGTAACTTATAAGATAACTGATAATTTCTGTGCCACTTTCAAATGCAATGTTACATTGTACATATTATTTTTGTATGAAGCAGTTTTCCAAAAATAATTTTCTGTGTGATGAGCACTGCATTTTCACATAAATAAACATTAAATCTTTTGGTTATTAAAGTACTGTTTTTATTATCATCGATATTCCCATGTAAAAAGTTCTACGACAATATCTATACACATAATAATTAAAAAGATAAGTAAACTCATCATTGCCACTTAACTTTACGTACAAAGTCTTTCTGAGAATCTCCTTTATAATAATTTGACGAACAATTCAAATTCACACCCTCTAACCATGTCATTTGCATGGTGTTAAGCTGTTACACAGGTGTATCATTGTTATAAGTGACAACAAAACATCAAACCTAATGATCTTTACACCATTCAATATCCATTAGATTACTTAAGCAATTATGGTTGATGTACATATTTCATACATGCGTATCCATACACTAACTTTGTTACACCAAAGTAGTCCACCAAGAGACCATATGTAGCGTGTTTATTTATAAATGTATTTTACGTAACTGTCTGCAACACAACTGAGATTGATAATCGCGGGAACTACTTTCAAAAGTGAAAGTATGAATACAAAATAACATTGAATGTAATGGTTATACTTACAATTAGTAATGTACTCTTTGGAATGTATATGCGCATATGCGTATATTACGCTTTTATTGGAGGGGAATACATATAGATATGTATAAAAAAAATTAGTAGCAATAGGTCGTGTAGTCTTAAAAACATATTATTTGATGGGATGCTAATGATACTTAATTACTTATTATAAGAACGTAACATTTCAAGCATATAATAAAATGTCAACCATATGTTATAGACTTACATATAATGATAACTTTTATCTCCACATGTTACACCAAACTGTATGTTAAAAAACAAAATTATACCACATACAGTACTAACAATATTTTTGCAGAAATTAACTGAATTAGATGAATACAAATAATTATTCTTTTCGGGGTATTATCTCTTATCAAATTATGCCTGATCCAATTATCCCAAATTAATTTCAATTAAGTTGATCATCAAAGCATCGGGGTTGTCTTAAGTGGCACCAACAAGCTACCCCCACACAGACATGGAACAAATTAATTAATAACTCCCGCACACGTTCACCACAAATTTCGATAATGATATCCCGCTTTTCGTTCATTTAATCCGTTGATTTTATTTAATCCAGGACTCTTAAAATGTCGTGTTCGCTATAGTTTCTAAATTACACTCAATTTGATTAGTTCAAAGTAATTCCAATTAAGTAAAATATAGTATGATAGATATATCGCACATTTCTCGTAAACAAAAATTTTATTTTGTTCATTTGTCATTTAAAATTTATTGTTGGCAATCTGCATTTGTTACATTTGTAAAAGAAAAACCAAAGTAGAATTAGGGAATTAAAATTTAAACAATTTTTAATCGAAAATCGTTATTATTAATGGTGATACACACTTACATCATGATTGATGTTGGTGTTACGTACAAAATTAGAATAACCAAGATAGCATACATTAAGAAGATTGTGGAGAAACATTAAAGATGATGTCATAGAAATGTTTAGTGAATATGAAGACGAGACGAGAAGGCACATGCTGTAAAAGATTCCCTGCTATATTATGTGTTTTAGCTGACAATCGAACTATACTTTGGAACGTAGATGTTGTATTATACTTGTTCATTTTTCACTTTCTCACTTTTACTGCAATCTTAATCTGCAATCTTAATCTTAAAATTTACTCCAATATTAATCTTACAATATGCTCGACACAAAGAAAATCCATTAAGACGCTCTCTTGATTGCCAAGGAACACAGTATGAACATCAGTAACTATTTTACGGTCAATGTTGTTGTCAAAGTATGTAGTACAAAAATGTTCATATGAACTTTAAGCCATAAAAAGTTTTTCGAATAATTGGCATTCCTTTCGTATTAGATCTTCTTGATGCTAAATTGTATAGTACATACTAACAAGTACATATGTGTAAATCTGAAAAAAAATTAGTTTTAAAAGTATTTTTTGGGTATTCTACAGTTTACTTATTTTGTGGTATATAAAACAAGAACAAAAGAAAAGCCGTCTAAAAGTAAATCTTCCTTTCTCAATGTAGCCTTTTGTGTGGTTTCACGTTGTCTTCTTCTAATCTTCTAAAATATTTAAAGGACAAGGAAAACTCGATGTGTTTAACTTGTAACTGGCACAAATGGTGGGCACTTCTTGGAATGCAGCACTTTTGGCGGTTGGTACCTTTTCCTTGAACCCTCTTATGTCGTAAATCGTTACAGGTAGATTTTTATGCGGCTCAGGTAATCCTATGTTTGAAACATACGCACACATTCACACATAAGGCAAGCACACATTTCCAGAAATTCTAACATAAAAACATCATATAAGATCCACTTTCCATGAATCGATCTTTAAATATACGCGCATTTTAAGATCTCACGTACCAGTAGTAAATTTAAATTATAACAGACGTTTAAGTATTGAATGTTTTAACCATCCAACCCCGATTGCACGCACACACCACACAACTACATCAATCCATGTACAGACATCAACATTTCTTTCTCCTCATCCCCGTACAGTTTCAACTTGTGCGACAGCATTTAGCAGTAGCAGCTGTCGCCATCGACATAAGCGTGAGGTCTCTACTTAGTCTGCAGACTTTGTGTAGTGTGGTGCTTTAGTACCGTACAATGCACCGAAAGAAGTGGTTGAACGTTCGATGATCGTTTTTTACTCCGGTTAGTTCTTTTTGTGTTTGGTTCAAAGGTAGATCGAATGGAAAATAATGCTTATATTAGTGATTTTGTGCCCGAATATCATGGAATTGAAACGTTATTAAACAAAGGTAGGAATTATTTGTGCATTTTATGCCGGTTATATTTCTAACAAGCGGCATATGCGGTTTGAAGCGCGCTCACTCCTGGAGAACACGCCTCTACGTAAAACAAAATTACTAATTCAAAATGTGACTGCGCTTACGTACTTTGAAATATAAAGTACCGCTGTACTAACGCAGCTATAAAGCATTTTTTCTCAATTAAAAATCCTTTAAGCTAGTAATATCACATACAGTAATGCATACGTACAAATTCTTTGTTGTCTGGCTTCATAGCCGGTAAAATCGGTTTTGTTGTTTTGTATCTCTAGCAACAGGTAGGGAGTGACGCAGTCATCGTCCAAAATTATTGAACAAAAGCTGCATTGCCGACTCATTGACGCAATAAAAATGCAACAACTTCATTTTTACTGCAACCGCGTAAAGGAAAAAGAAAAACGACGGTGTTATATTATTTTAGTCCTAGGCAGCTAGATGCAGACGAGTATATATACATTTCTAGATACCTTGTTGCAGCTATAATTCGAGTTGGGGTTGGAGCCCTCACCGGTTGCCTAGGCAACCACGTTGGTCCCCTATTCGCCATCGATCGCGAAACACCCCCTCCATTTATTTCGAAATGTTTTGCCCCTATAAAATTGACAGTCTATGAATTTTCTCACTTCTTTGTTCGATGGCCCAAAAAGGAAGCTGAAGAAGGAAAATCTTTTTATCGACTTTCACTCTTTTCCTCTTGCGTTTCGTAAATAGCTGCCGTTGAAACGGTTTTAGGCAGTACATGACTTTGTATTTATTCGCTCATGTGATAAATGTTAGCAGTTACTTCCTTTTTTCTCGCAATATCGGCAGATTTGTAAATGTTAATGATTTGTGGCTGGAGGATATACGTATTTATATACTTGGTATTCCTTGGATAATTTAATCAATGTTCTTCAATTAATAAAATTTAAAATTGCATTCGTTATTTTTATTTACTTAATTAAACTGAGAATCTTAATTATAATTATGTTTTACAAATGTATTAAGTACTTTATTAATAAGTCACAACTTAATGTAGATGTATTTATTGCAACATATTTTACAAATTTCACAACTAAAGTTATAAATCATGCCAGTAATAGCCCTGTACTAGAAGAATCTGGAATGTTTAATATATTCTGCTAGATGCTTTCCAAATTATTAAATCCTTCTAGAAGACAACCGATGCCCGTTAGAAACAACACATTTTAACCAATTCCTACAATTTATTGTGCATTTTGATCAAAAATGCATATCTATACAATTTCCTTGAATTTATATGCATTGTACAGGGTGACAAAAAAAAAATGGGAACTTTTGAAAACTCCGCCAAAAAAATAGAAAAATGCAACAACAAAATTTATTGACAAAAATTAGACTATTACAATTAAAAAATATCACATAAAAATACCAAGCATCACTTTCTAAAAATTACATTAGGTGGTCTGCCTATGCACTCTGCCATTGAAGTTCCCCATTGCTCGCTGTAGCATTTGAGTTGGCATGCCACGAATTTCGTCTTGAACTCGTTGTTTCAGTTCATCTAGTGTCCTTGGTCGACTAAACTAACTCTTAAGATGGCTCCACAAGAAAACATCACTAAGTGACAAACGTGGCCACGTTCTCTCCCCATAATGCAGTACTGCCAACTGTAGATGGCTGCCACTACGCATTTCAAAAGACCCTTGTGTGTGTTAGGAATCTAGAGAATTGTAAATAGTGTGATCACAAAGGAAAATATATGCAATGCAATTGTTCACTTTGAAATGTAAGTTTATCTATACCTAAATATAACAAATAGTAAATGCACGTAGTGGCTGTTAAAACATAGAGTAAACATCTTTTCCAATTAGCAATTTCTACAAGATACAAGCACGTAATTGCAAAAAAACCAAAAACTATTTCGATATACTAAACCGTTAATAAAATTTATTGGACATGTTAATTTATAGTAAAGTAAATAATTTAGCATTATACTTACCTTTCATTTATTATAGATTTTGTAGTACTTGCATTTGGTAAGTTTTATTATTTTTTAAATTCCCTATAACTATTTCAATTGTTGGTACATTTTTGCCAAAGATTTTCTTAGATAATAAATTACATTTACTACTTAGCGATCAGTTTCCTATACGCATCATTTACAATAAGCAAACACGTACGATAGATACTAATTTTAATTAAACCAATCGAATTTGATGTTTTGAGTAAGATTTAATTACAAATATTGCTACAATTATCAGAACTACGCAAAAATATATCGTCCTCATTTAATGGATGTATTTCTCATGCGGTTAATAACAAACTTGACCAAAAAAAGCAATTTAATCGAAGAAAATGGAAAAAACAAATAATAAAAACAATAAAGTATTTTCTCCCTGATTTTACTATTATTTTGTTGCTGCTGTACGTAAAAAGATGTATATTCAAATTCTTATACTTTCTTTTTTCTTTTTCAGGGATGACGGTTAATTGAAAATGGCATCACCAACACTATCAATTGAATCATTAACTAGAGCTAACTCAATTGGATCTTTTGGAGATCAGGCTGATTACTTATCTTTATCTCCTTTGGCAGATTCGCCATTAACTGTAAGTGGTTCCTCTCCGCCTGTCAGTGACTCAGTAGACAGAGACAGCGAATCCACTGAACATTGTGTAGAGTGCAAAGAGAGCGTAAACGAATGCAAATTATTATCTTGCTACCACAACATCTGCACTAATTGTTTGGAGAAGAACAAATTCCAGTGCCCGCGTTGCCAGAACGAATCAATAGAAGGCATCTTAAATAATCTACTGTTGAGTTCTACTGAAAATAGCGAAGTTTATTTGCCAGCTGTCCGCTGTACGGGGTGTAAAACAAAAAAACTAGACGCTGTAGCTCGTTGCGTTGATTGTGCCAACTATTTGTGTCCAAACTGCGTCATGGCTCACCAATTCATGCATTGCTTCGAAGGCCACCGCGTTGTCAACTTAAACGAACTTAAACAGGAATCTCAAGATCAAAAGAACGGTGTCGTCACTAATGGAACAGTAACAAACGGAGAAAAAAGTATGATTTGTCCACGGCATAAGAATGAAATGTTGAAATATTATTGTCGTACGTGCACCCTACCGGTTTGTAAGGAATGTATATCTTTAGAACACCCTACAGGCTTGCACGAGTGCGAGCATATCAGCGACGCTGCACCCAAGCAACTCGAAGCGATTAATCACGCTATGCAAGAGGCAAAGACTAAAGCAACCGATATCAGGAATGTGCTTAAAAACGTCGAACATATATCTAGCCGTCTTCAAGTACAATATCACAAGGCACAAAATGAAATAAATGATACGTTCCATTTCTACAGATCTATGTTGGATGAACGGAAACAGGAATTGCTGAAAGAATTGGAAAGCGTATTTTCTGCGAAGCAGATAGCATTAGGCGTCGCTACACAGAAAGGCCAAGAAACCGTCGAGCAAATTTATAAAACATGTGAATTCGTAGAGAAAGTTAATAAATGTGCCAGTGTTTTCGAAGTACTTATGCTACGAAAAATTTTAGATGGAAAACTACATAGTTTAATGAATTACAACATTGATCAAAGCGTGCAAGCCGCATGTGAATTGGAATTTGTTTCTAATTATCAAGCCATACAAGTGGGCGTCCGTAATACATTCGGCTACGTTAGATCAAATTCCGAAGCGGTAATAGGTCCTAGTAAACAACCGCCAATTGCGAGGCCTACCGGTGGATCCAGTTCAAGTGGTAGTAGCGTAAATGGTAGCTCTGGAAGTCTTAATGGTGGTATTACGTGTCCATTTTCAATATCCGGTTCCAGTCAGTCCACATCTCCTTTTGAATCAAATATCATATCCAAACGCTTCAGTAGTGCAAACAGTTTGGGCCCATTCTCTACGACAATCGGAGATCTTAATCTTAATGGTATTAACCCATACGAAAAATGGTCCAACGGCGGCACTGATATATTCCAAAATGGCGTATCCGATCCATATCCGCTTACTAATGGAACACACACGGATCCAATGCTTGATTTAACCAGTAAATTAATGTCCACTACAATATTTCCTCCGAAATCACAAATTAAACGACAAAAGATGATTTATCATTGCAAATTTGGAGAATTCGGAGTTATGGAAGGCCAGTTTACAGAACCTAGTGGTGTTGCAGTGAATGCTCAAAACGACATAATAGTAGCAGATACTAACAACCATCGAATTCAAATCTTTGATAAAGAGGGTCGATTCAAGTTTCAGTTTGGTGAATGTGGCAAACGCGATGGACAATTGCTATATCCGAACCGAGTGGCTGTTGTGCGCACCTCTGGCGACATTATTGTTACTGAAAGATCTCCCACACATCAGATACAAATATACAATCAGTATGGCCAATTTGTTAGAAAATTTGGAGCAAACATTCTACAACATCCTAGAGGAGTGACCGTTGATAATAAAGGACGAATAATTGTCGTCGAATGTAAAGTAATGCGCGTAATAATCTTTGATCAAGCTGGCGCGGTATTGCAAAAGTTTGGATGCTCAAAACATCTTGAATTCCCCAACGGCGTTGTCGTAAACGATAAGCAAGAAATTTTCATCAGCGACAATCGGGCACATTGCGTGAAAGTTTTCAACTACGAAGGCAATTACTTAAGACAGATTGGAGGGGAGGGCATTACAAACTATCCAATTGGCGTCGGAATAAATGCAGCTGGCGAAATTTTAATCGCCGATAATCATAATAATTTTAATCTAACGATTTTTACGCAAGATGGACAACTGGTCTCTGCTTTAGAAAGCAAGGTGAAGCATGCTCAATGCTTCGACGTAGCATTGATGGATGATGGGTCTGTCGTCCTAGCGAGTAAAGATTACCGCTTATACATTTACCGTTACGTGCAGGTGCCACCAATAGGCCTCTAAAACTACTAACTGAATTAAGAGAGACAGGGTCTCCAGCCACCATTCCCTACACCTTTTGTTAATGCAATTTTATAAGGAGTGGTCAGCTGCTAAGTTGTTGATATATATATGGATTCTTTTCTAGAACTTTTCATTTTTTTAACAAAAAATTAACAACTTTTACATTTATAGTTTTTTATTGTAACGTGTTGATATTTTGAATAAGTACATTTTTGACCATAAGTTTAACAATGATAGCTGACTCCGTTGGAGCACAGCGGCCCACAGTATGACCAATATATTTTGAAAACAGGGATATTATCACATTAAGAGATGTTTACCAAGCATAGCGGTGCCTGGGCCATTGTTGTATTTTGAATTGTGCATCAATTTCTACATATAACTATTTTAATATGCGTGTATGGTGTTGTGAATGTCCCCTCTTAAATATAGCACGTTGTTTTGCGGAAAGCCGCGTTGTTAGCAACCCTAGTCACACGAATTAAAAAAAAAACTGTATTGTAATGTATGTTCGTAATTGTATTACATTCTGTATGACACCACGTGCCGTGCTCTTTAAGTTATCTAGGTTTTGTATTTTTTCACTTTTGTTATTATTTTTATCTATTTAAGGATTTACATGGTGCATGCAATATTTCCACCATTCATTATTATTAGTTGTAGTAAGTAGTAATATATTTGTTTTGTTAATGCTGCCAAGTTTAAGATATAAAAAAAGTAAGTGTTCACAACATGCATGTCATGAAACACACCACTATCGACCAATTCTATATACATCTAGGATTTTTTATTCAGTTATGACACAAAACAAATATTCGATGTACTGATTATGTTTTTTTTATTACTGTTGAAATATTTGAATGTTTGTTTTGTGTCTCACTTACATTATACCATTTTTTTTTATTTATAATATTTATATTGAACTTGTTATTGCTAGACTGTTTGATCGCAAGTTGAAGGGGGACCTAGCGATCTCATTCTAAAATGGTCCTCATCTGCAAAACCTACCAGATTTGGCGCTTTCCATATTTTTAATTGAGATATCCTTCAGAACGATTCTTTAAGTTACTTCAATGTCAGAGTACATTATATTTTTTGTATTGTTCCTGTAGTAGACAAATTCTGAAGGACGTCCCTGAACATTACAAAGAAAAATATCGACCGCCAAATCTGGCGGGACACTGAGAAAAATCTATCTGCAGTGTTTTTTTTTTAGTACATTGTTGTTAATTATGTTAATTTTAATGATAAAATTGTTCTTAAATTAATTGTACATTGTTTTGTTTTTCTTTTTTGATTTTTTGTTGTAAATGCTTTTTTTAATTAATAATACCTGCAGTTTTCGTAAATTTTGTTTTCTTTTTATTTCATTTCATTTGGTTGTGTTGTGGTGGAACCTCATACATCCTTACTCTCTTCATCAGCAATTACAAACTTAGATGTTCCATTGGTATTTATTGATTTTTACTTAATCGTATCTCTATTACGAGAGCTTTTTTTATCTTCCAGATTTAGATACAGAAATATCTTTCCTGTGTTGTCTTTGACTAATTTAGAAATGTTTAGGCTGTACGATTAGGTAGAGGTAGTAAATAAATGGGCATCTTTGTTTAGGATTGGTTTCGAAGCAGAATAGTGCACGGCACGGCTGTAATGCAGCCTAATTCTACCTAAAACGAAAATAAGTGATGATAATCCTGCAATTATGCAGCAGCTTGATTAATGATTTCGAACAATCTTTCTGGGCCCAATTATTAAGCAAATCCTATTCTAGATAAACGCATGTGTGATTTTATGGTATCATAGTCATTAGATTGTAGCGTACGTAGTATAAATTAAATATGTAGTAACCAGTATAGTAAAAAAAAAAAAAAAAATTGAGTGCGGAAATTCCGCACTTTGAGTTTAAAAAGTATATATAATAGATATATATTCGGTAAGACTGATACAACAACACGTTTTTTCTGGTAACGAATATAGTGATAAGCAGTTGCAATAGTCCCCGAATTAAGAAATGAGTCGGTATGTGGGCAAAAAAAAAACCATTTCATTGCCAGCTCACAATTGTACCGGGGCATGTCATTTGGATATGTTGCGTTTACCTTCATGTCAATTACTCTAGGGAACATACTATTTAAAATCCTTACGAATTGTAAATAATTTCCTATCTGCTTAAATTTTGCATTGTAGGTTTTAAAAACACAACAATACGGCATAACAGGTCCATGTCCTTTTACGGAAGAAAATTCCCATCGCACAACTTCTTTTTTACCTAAACTAAATAAAGAAATAGATGATCAAAAACATGTGAGAACTTTAAAATGATTTTTGATAAATAGTAAGGAAACATAACTAAAAATGCTCATCTTCTGTTAGGTGTAGGTTAACTGGTTTGATGAACCAAAACATAATACTTAATCAGTGACTATAAATACTTCAAAGCATAATTTTGTTTCGTTTCAATTCTCGTTTTGCGCTCGACAGAACCTCTTAACAGACTGTGATTATCAGAAATGCCTTCCCCGGTCCCTATAATGTTATCTCTTTCTTGCATATTCTGGTAACCTGTTGGTATTTTATCACATTTCAAGACTAAATTAGTGCAACTATGTATTTGTGTTAAATTATGAACAAAAAAAGTAAAAGAAAAAATGTAACAAAAAAAAAGTAAAAGTGCGTGTGTATCCGTAGCTCTTCCAATATCGAAAATGTTGAGGTACGAACACCAATAAATGTACATGCTACTGTACTGACTGTATTTATTACACCAAATTCTCCTTTTTGCTTGTAGGCTGGAAATCGCGGACCAAAGCTAGCGCGGGCCGCGCCACCTGACCAAGTAGCTGCTTACTCGTGAACTAGTCTAGTCGTTTTATATCAAATCATATATTGTATTTTTATGTGCTTTGTGCGAACTTATATTTGCCGGTTACTACCGCGTATATGTCCATTGAACGTAGGTTATAGGATACATATATTTGTTAGAACTGAACGAGTTTAATGATAAGTGTTTATTGTTGTGAGGCAGCACATTCCGGGCGTTTGTGCTGTTGTGGCCGGCAGGACTCGTCTACCGCTCTTTTTGCTCCGGTATTAATGTCTTTCCGGTCTCATGAACGCCTCCATATGAAATTATTTTAGGGCATAGTAGCTTTGTCCGTTCATCTCTCCTGCCAAAATAGTTAGCGCAGACAAATCGCAAAAATCTATATTTGATAGCAATAGTGCGTGTGTTGAAATTCATTGTATTAAAAGAAAAAACAAAAAAAAAACGAGAAACTCACATGTTCTAGCTGACATATCGTTGCTATATCATGTCCTCTCCTGATAATGTGCTTCTTCATGCTTGCTTGTAATGTGCCGCCTTAGGATTTATAAAAAAAGAATGATATTTAGTAGAGTGTTGTTTAGAATATATCTAAGTAGTTCGTAGATGACCTGCCGCCTAAGCTTACTCTTCTCAACTGTAAGACTGATGTATTGTCTCTATATTTGCGAAATTAAATCAAGGCAATATATTTTTGAGCTATATTTGTTACATAATCAACTTGATCCACTGGTGATTAAGTGTTTGGTTGTTACGAGGCGGTTCATGAATCCCATGAATCTCCGCCTGGCCTAGTCTTTGCATGCGCCTCAGCACTTCTAGACCAAGTGCACCTCACTTGTTTTTAACCAGCGGTGGACAATAACGTTACAAATCCACTTGTTGGCAACTGCTGTATTTTCAAAGTTGTTAAATCAAAATAATGTTATTGTAAAATTAAGGTGTTTTTCGGTTGTAGTTTACTCTTCGGAAACGTATATATATTGACATTCCGACAGATGGTTTATTTTGATATGATCGTTACAATTTGGTGTGTGAATATCACTTTATTATAATGGAGCACATTATCTGGCTAAGCATTCCATGTATACACTGTTGGTCCTGTTAACAATATAAGAATATCTTGATTATTTATATGTTGTGATGATAAAAAATAGTTTTAAAAATCGAAAAAAAATAAACCGTTGTAATCCGGAAAATTGCCGGATATATAATTTATTCATGTTTTTTCTTTTTTATTGTCGGAAGTATCTATTTTTCATAGAACAGTTTCTTGTTATTATATAAACTAAGTGTGCCTAGTCAATAGAGTTCAGGTCAATTTTATGAAATAATATTAATTAAGCAGTTCCGCCAATATTATTGAAGCGAAGAAATGTTTATTTTTTTTAATTCGTATTTTGAAATGATACATGCTGTGTACATCACCCCAATTTTTGCGGTGACTTTGCACAACATTCTTTGAGGAATCATTGCATGTTCAGGTATTACATTATCCTTTTTTATATACATAAATATGATATATATTGTAATAAGTCTTTTTTGTGAGTACAATATATTCAATGATTACAAATCATATCAGTTTGTTAAAAGCGTGTATTATGCAGTGGTGTATCTAATAAAGCATTTTGTTTGCTTGAATTATTCTGTGTCCCTTTTAACATCACATATTAAGAGAAGAATTTAAGTTCAAAGAAAAGCTGGTAGGTATTATTAATTACTATTCTACATTTTGTCAAAAAATAAATAGATAGACTTATTTTTTACATAAGATACAATATAATTTAGGGTATATCTAAGATAAGTATACGTCGAAAAAGAACTAATATGGAGTTAAATTCCGTTTTAACCCCATATAAATAAGCAGCTATTGCTGTTTGTAAATGATTACAGAACATCAATATATTAAACAATTACTATTCAATCTACATTCAGGGCAAAATATCAATGCAATAATTAAAACGACATGTTAGATATTTGCTTTCGAAATAAAAAGTACAAACGTTGAGGAAAGATATATATGTACGGATTATTATTAATTCTCCAAATAGTTAAAAACAATTTTACATTTACAACCCACATAGATTGGAAATTTACCTCTTCTTTATTTGTATACTGCCTTCATAATGAAAGAAGCAAATTCAATACAATTTTAGCAACTGTTTTTGTCAAAAATACTGGAATACATCTCCGTCAAAACCACCTTGACTTTGCTATGAATAGGAGTAAGGAGAGTACCAGCATTAAGGTCCTCGGACTGCGAATTAGCGAAAAAACTTTCGGCTGCTATTTATAGCATAAGAATTAAAATTATTTCTACTCATCACTTATCACGCAGATTGGCTTACTTTGCGAATGTCCGCAGCATCTTTACGTATGGATACAATTCTGGGGAATGGCTTCAGAGGGGAACCGTGCCTTTCGGGTCCAAAAGAGGTCCAGAAGCCTAAAGCAAGTGTTAGCGACTAATGCATTCTAATCGGTACAGGAGTTCTTCAACTGTGATTATGTATTTAATTGTCGGTTTGTCTTCCGTGTATTTACAATGTCCATTGTCATATATTTATTCTATCGCTCTCCCTAATTTTTTTTTATATATACAGCGTGTTCTCGGATTAACGCATGGATAGGTAAGGCAGACAGAAAGTTATTGAGTTTAAATTTCATCTTTTGGGGTTCAGCCATAGTAAGCAACTTATGCCATAATTTTATTGCCGATAAATCAAGTATATCTTGGAAATTTACAAAAAAGGAAGTTTTTCAATTAGTAAAATGTATTTTCTGCAGGAGATACGATAAAAGGGTTGTTAAAAAACAATATTCATAGTAATAAATTATGCTAGTACTTAGTGTGTAAGCATGGCCGAACCCCAAAAGATGAAAATTCCACTCAACAATTTCCTGTCCGCTTTACCTATTCATGCGTTAATCCAGGGAAGCACACCTGTTGAATCTATATTTTACACTAAAATGAAACCATTTTTTTTTAATACATAGTGAGTGAAAAAGTCAACTTCCACACCAAATTTCAGGAGTTCATCTAAATTTTCAAGGCATCCTATGATTATTTTTCGAGATCGAAAACAGCAAACTTTATTACCAATTTTTTTATTAAAAATCGGTCTATACCACTGAATTCAGAAGGTCCTAAAATGATATTAACCAAAATTTCATTTAAATATATTTATTCATAAAAAAGTTATGAGAGAATCATTTTTTTAACTTCACAGTGTATTATTTCATAAATCAGCTTCTTACAACTTCTACTGATTAAGGCAGGCCAAAATTAAAAAAAAAACAACTAAAAAGTAAACAAATGCAATTCCTTATTCAGATTCACTTCAACAATTATCAAACCTAGTTTGCAATCACTCAACTATCAATCAAGTTAATGAACAATTACACAGTAACTGTCAATGTCACAGCTTACATTTAATTTCATTTATAAATTAATAATTTCGACGTCTCAGCCTACTTTGGATTTTACTTAAATTACATGTATTTTTCCGATAAAGTAACAATGACTAGTAACAGTTGAAACATTTTTTAAGATACTGCAATATAAAAATGCACTAAATTAAAGGTAAAGGGAGATCATTTAAAGAACCAAAGTAGTTAGTAGGTAAAAATTAAAAATTTATAATTTGGTAGATGGATTATTACTAAAGGGGCACT
Organism: Dynastes maya; assembly: GCA_029619315.2. NCBI lineage: Eukaryota > Metazoa > Arthropoda > Insecta > Coleoptera > Scarabaeidae > Dynastes > Dynastes maya. The sequence goes on from JAROYE020000002.1 coordinate 25,988,913, forward strand.
TTTTATAATTCGCGGATGATTTAAGTTGGTAGTTTCGGCAATAAAGGATATATTTGTCCAATGTTAGTAAAATGTATATATTCTAAATGTTGTCTCAGTTCCTATCTTGCAATACTTGATCGAAAGTTTGTGGGCGGAGGGGTGAAGGACGCATATTTTGACGTCACTGGTAGTAATATATAGATATAATTGTTCGTAACAAGTAACAACGTTTAAATTGGTGGATCTCATCGTTACCACCGATATATAAGGCACCACAGTTCTTCGATGACGTCACGCTGTGTAAGCGATGTATCGCCATGTAAGCCCAAGCGGTAAAAGAAAAACTTAAAACATCTGTGAAACTTGAAAAGTGCCCGCCCTAATTATTATCAATTAACAATTTGGAATTACCATAGTTTGACTTATACTACTTACTCGTTTTCCGGAAACATAAAAAACATTACTTTTGAAAATACTGAAAAAATTGTTCGCATTAAATAACATTTATAAGATTTTCTGAATACATATTTTTGTCGTCTATAGAAATATACAGAATGTTACATTTAAAATAGTTAGAGGCACTTCCCAGAAAACTAAAAGTGTAATATAGGACAAAATGTGGCAATTAAAAATTGTTAATCGACGTATCCGAGCATTTTTTATAAAAGCGACTTGTTAAGATTATATTGCATAAGCTACATGTTAAAAGTGTCGGACAATATTCAGCGCCATCTAGCGTGGGGACAGCGAAATCTTTAGTTAAAATGACTTACTCTTTTTAAATTAATTGTATTTTTTATTAATATTTCTGCTTTGTAATTGGAAACAAGATATCAAAGTAAAATAATTTATTTTGAAATATAATATAAACTGGTACAGGAAATATAAGTTCAACAAAGGAGATAATATAAATACTAAAAGAAATATTACAGTTACTAAACTATAACTATTTTGATCCACTACGAAATTTTATACAATTTTGTTGCATGAAATTATACACAGTTACATCGTTAATATTTTAGATTCACGGCAGTGGCGTAGCTACACCCACGCAATGCGTAGGGGTCCAAAGGGGTTTCCGATCTTTTAAATGTTCTATATGTATGCATGATAGAAAATCAAAAGTAACATGTAACACAGCTAATTAAAAATACACAGCAACTGTAACTGCATATATAAAATCTGCTAGACAATCCCCTGTATTACAAAAACAACACGTTGATCACCATGATTTTTGACAACTTCGATAAATTTATATGTATTAATATACTGTCGGTAAAATCAGTATCTATATTGAGACTACAAATAATAATGGAAAATACACCTGCAGTGTCATCTAATGTGGGGACAAAATATGGAAGTACCACGTGCCATTTGCTGACCAATAAAAATGAGACCGAATTTTCCCTATCTCGCTTATAACTTTGAACTAGTGTTGGGCATAATCGATATATTTCAATAATCGAATGAATCGAAATAATCGTTTAAAATAATCGAATGATCATTCGAAATTTACTAACGATTTCGATTATTTTCCACGATTATTTAACAGAATCCGAGTAACGAGTGAATTATTTCGAAACTCCAAATTTTGAATACAGATTTCGAATAGTAATCCGTTTGTATGCTCCTGCGCAGTCGAAACGAATAATGAATGACTTCTGAACCATAATCGAATGATCGATTATTCGGGTTTAATCGATATATCTCGATTATATCATTCATAATCGCCCAACACTAGTTTTAACTCCATGTTGTAACTGCTTATATTTCGTTATATGGTAGTTGTTTTAAGTTAGCTAGCGTTTTTTAACGGGTACCAAAAAATTAATAAACTGTAATTAATAATAAAAATATATTACACATCAAAAATGTATTATAAAAATTACTACATGCTAATAGTAACTATTTTATTTGCAATACCACATGCATTTTGCCCAATGGCAATCTTTACATAGCCATCAGAACCAAAGCTTGTTCCCCAAGAATTTCTTACAATATAATATGGTATACGTTCACTCATATCATAACCAACAATTTGCACCGCATGATTTAAATATTTCACTGCTCCATCGCAATGGTATCGGATAATACCTTCAATATAGTAATGCCACGGTGCAGCATTTACTGCTGCAACAACTGGTCCAACGTTAGCTAGGTACTGCAAAATCTTCTCCTCATTGTTGACTAGACTAGAAATAAGCACACAATTAATTTATTGGGAACTCATAATACATCTTGGAAAAAAGATAAAATATCTTTAACATATATGGCTTTCATTGGTGAAAATTGAAAAAACAATATTTCCTTGATTTTACCAATATAAAATCTCATTAGATGCAGGTAGGATTCGAACCTACGACTCCCGTCTGCCGAGCGGGCATGTGTTCTTTGAGTTCAAATAATTCTTGTTGAGGTAAGTATAATGGATAATCAATATAATCATTGAGGTAAATAGGACATTATCCATAGAGTTCTCACTTGGAGAAATCTATATATTAATGAAAAATTACAGATAAAAGAAGAAAATACTGAGAAATTAAATATGATACAATTCTATAGAAAATAAAATTTATAGAAAGAAGCAACTTTGCTTAGCAGTTTACTATTTGTATTTGTTTTTTTTTAACAAAAAAATATATTATTTAATATAGCGTCTAAACAAACAAAATAATGAAAATCTAAATTTAGACTATAACAGGTTTGGATTATAACATATTTATGGTTGTAACAAGCATTTTTTGTGTCCCGTTACCAATGTACCTCTTTTCCTTGCTTACATAGTTGTGGGTATAACATACTAGCATTTTTGTACCATAAAGGTCAATTATAATCGGAGTTCAATGTATAACAACCCTAGTCATAACTTTTTTTTCATTAGGCAAAAAAACATGCAAAAAAGTTTAGACAATATTCTCACTTTTCACATTTATAAGATTTTACATAAATTCCAGTTTTTGAAATATTTTTTGCTTTACACTCTTCTGTTGCCAAGCGTAATGGATAATCTTCTTCTTTCAATATTGAAACATTATTATACTTAAGCCATTCTAATAAAATACAAGTATCGCCACCCTCACAGCCATTATTCACAACTGAACAATCAATGATCTGTTGAACGCTATACTTTTCAAATTTTCCCATTTTTATTGCATTCATACTCTCAATATTTTCAATTGCAGTAAACGCATAACACGCACCACAGGTTTTCTGATTGTTTACATCAGATATAACACCTTTGTCACGCCAATCAACTTTCATTGGTATACCAGTAGTAGGCGTCCAAACTATAGCTTTTTGGTACTTTGGATAAATAAATTTTGGATAAAGAAGTTCTAACAGTACTGTATCAGGAATTAAGTCTGTGAATTCCGTTATACCATACAATGCAGACGAGTTATCACTTCGGCCTCTGTTATACTTATTTATTATATCAATAGATTTTCTATATATTTCTAATCTTCGCTTATATTCCGTTGCATTGTATGACTTATTATAAGTTGCTAAATATTTTTCAAAATCCTTCTCTACTGTATTAATTCTAATTGGTATGAAAAGAAATGCTGAAACACACAAGCTTAAAATAAGGAAATTTTGTTTACAATTAGCCATTTGGAGTATTTATAATTAAACTGAATAACTGAGAAAGAGAAAAATATGATAGATAAAGATAAGGGAAGAGTAAATACATATTTTTCTTATTACGTTCTTATCAGCGAACTGTACGCATAAATCCAATACAACCTGAAAACCACATTAAAAACAGTTAACAAAAAGAACAAATACAATTAAAGGTTATAGAAATAAACAAGGTTATGAAAACAACAACGGATTGCCAACATGAGATTAATGTTTAGTGAATCTCACATTAAGAATTGGTACGAGTAATTATGTTTAGTGTTATTTCATTCCATTGTGTTCTCCAACCTAGCTCATCTATGGTGTACTCAAATTCGCAGCTAATCTCAAGAGAAAAAGTCTTTCTGCCTAATATCGTTCAAAATGGCAACGTCGGTATCGAAAAAACGTAAGGTAAAAATAATTATTGTACCCTTTATTTTGTATTATTATATTGAAATACGTAAGCGATTACATTATATGTGTTATAAAATTAACGTTTTAAACATTGATTTTGGAACATGTACTGTAAATATTATTGGATGACTTAAGATTATATTCTCTTATTTTCCTCGGCATGATACTTGCTATTAATGTTTACTGAAATTTTCTGTTTTAGTTTGTTGGAGATGGTGTGTTTAAAGCCGAACTTAACGAGTTTCTTACTCGTGAGCTTGCTGAAGATGGATATTCAGGAGTTGAGGTTAGGGTTACACCAACAAGAACCGAAATTATTATTATGGCAACCAGGACACAAAACGTATTAGGTGAAAAAGGGCGCCGCATTCGAGAATTGACGTCTGTTGTACAGAAAAGATTTAATTTTCCTGAACACTCGGTAGAATTATATGCAGAAAAAGTTGCAACAAGAGGCTTGTGTGCTATTGCACAAGCCGAATCACTAAGATATAAATTAATTGGAGGTTTGGCTGTTCGCCGAGCATGTTATGGTGTTCTTAGATTTATCATGGAATCTGGTGCAAAAGGTAAGCAGTTTTTATAGTAATTGCAATAATTACATCATTATAATGTTTGTGTTTTATTTATTTCACGATTATTATTGTATCCATTTTAACGAGGGTGCTTGCTATCACTGTAACCAGAAAATCTATGCAAATATTTGGATATTGGTTATATATATACTTTTATTTTCCTTGCATTTTTTTTTAAAGTAGTATTTTGCGAGGTAGTTAATTTTTGATCTAATCCTGTCTAATTAGCGTCACAAAAAGGCGGTGATTATATTAGTATAAATGTTGCAAAGGAAATCGTAATGGACATACAAAATAGAATAAGTAGAGTTTAATGTTTCGTGCCCAAAATGCCCACAATTCACATTCCATACAGTTTGCAAGCCCATTGTGAAATTCCTAGAAGGGAAAAAATTTAATGTGAGATTTGACGAATTTGTGTTTAATTTTCTGTAATAATCCTAGTTAGCTACTCCTCATGCCAAACGCCCCAATGTTCAATTAAAAAAAACAATGCGCCAATGCATGGAAGGTAAATGTTTATGTTCAGCGATAAAAAAAAATGCACAGTATATATAAGGTTCGTTCCAACATGCAATTTGTGTATCGTACATGTACGATATATGGATTAGTTCATGAACCGTTTTCTACGCATGCGTCAAAAATGTGTTACTTTCCGACCGATTCCGTATCGTGGCGTGTTGGAACGGCTTATGGGCATTTACTGAATTTGCACCTGTCTGTCACTTTAAGTTTACCTGTGACTATACATATAGGTTCCCAAAAGAAATAATGAAATAATTTTAATTATTTCTTTTGGGAATCACTAACTGAACGTCTAAATCGCCATCATCACTGGAAGAACTATTTAAGAAATCGGAGAAACCTTCCAAATCCCTCATTTTAACAGATTTCTTAAATAAATACTAATAGTAAACAATTACGTTATTTGCAGGTTATAAACTGCAGTCATTTATTGCACGTACGAAAATCAAATAAATAAAATAAATATACTAATTACATACTGCGCATGCCTCTGACTAGCGATTCCACAAAAATCTGCGGATAGATTCGACCGTTCAGTGAACGATTCGGTCATCGTCAAATTTTATGTTGGAACATCCGACTATTCGTACACATTTCAGTCAGAAGTTATGTTGGAACGCCAAATTTGCTTTGCGCATGTACCCGACGGTTCACAAACTGGTTTACTAGTGTGTTGAAACGAACCTATAGTATACTGTTTTCATGTAAATAAAAAACGTAACCTATTTACCAACACATAAAAATAGGAGTAGAGTAAAACGAACGACGCGTGTTCAAGCCCGGCTGGGACAGTTGGTTTTTAATTACTGATAAAAGTCAGAGTATGTCTTCTTCTCGAATGAGGAAGTAAAATCATAGAGCTTGTGGTAATACTATGTTTAGCATGTTAAAAATCTCTACTGGAAGTTGAAACAGCCTGGGATTCAGCAAAGTTCTAGTAGGATTGTGTTCATGCGTCTCATGAGAAGGGGTTTGTGTTGCATACAGGTTTCCTCCAGAGTCAACAAAACACAACTCTCTAGTCGCTGTAGAAAGCTAGTCATTTTCCCTGTCTTGCCCATTACTGCTGGGTAAGGGGAATGTATGTTACGGCGCACCAAATAAGAATCGCAAATTAAATTTTATTGGTATGAATAAAAATAAAAAAATTCTCACTGTAGTAACAATAAAATAACATCGTTTAATGGGCATTGTGTGTATATAGATAATGACACAATAATAATGCTATTAGTGAGAAAGACACAATTGGTTTTGAGAAAGAATTTTGTCAAAACGCTAAACTAGACAAACAAATACGTAACTTTTCAATTTTCATCTTCCATCTGCAATCGTTTTTTGATTTCATTTTCATAAGCGCCCAGAAACCTAATTCGCAAAGACAAGATGCAACAGAGATTTGACGGCTGTAGCAGCTAATTGAGGATATTGGCTTCACAGCGAAATCCAAAATTTTGACAATTCTAGCACAGAAAATGAGACTGTACACACGATCGTTTTTCGAGTCTATTAAATTTTCTTCTTTGTTAATGTTAATGGCAGGTGTGTAATGTCGTATCTTGCGAAAAGATTCATGATCCACTTGTACATCTGATAATCGAGTAGTGGAAAATGCTAAATAAATGATACAGAAAGGTTTTCTACTGTCTTCTACACTTCTAACATAATTTTGAATTTGTTTGGAAAAGCGTATCAGTGCAAACGCTAACACAAGGTACTGCATCCCTCTCAATACCAGATTTTGGCGTACCGAGTTAAAGACATCCTCCCCTGCCGTTCTTTCCTTCAATTCAAAAGAAAAAAATTATGATTTTACCGCCTCTGATGATTCGCAGAAATGAAATTTGTTACTGATTGTACTTTCATCGATTTGTAAGGTTCACAAGTTTTCAAGTTGAATTTTTTGCTTCAGTGGAATGTTCGCGGAGCTAGTCATCATGTCATCAATGTCTCGCGAAGTGTCTTGAATTTTGTGAGAAATCGTGTGTGCTGATGAAGGAATGGTTTTAATTTGTTTGACGGCTTTATCGCTATCACTAATCATTGTGCCAATGACGATCTCAGAGTCCAGTAAAATAATGTTTACGGCATCTTCTAACTAACGAATTGAGCTTTCTCGGGAATCGGGAGAAATTACTTCAGTCCTTTTGTTTGAACTTTTTTTAGCATTTGGAAGTATGTTGCCGCATTGAAAAAACATTTGACTGGGTTTAATAGTTATGTGCAGTTAAATACTATTGTTAGTAAAAAAATAAACTATATAAAGTTTGTTATTTTTTGCAAAATGTAATAAATCTATTTGTTGCTTATTACAAATCGCGCTTATATTAAAAGCAATGAAACATACACAATTAAAGAGATCTAGAAGTGTAATGCGCAAATACATAATATATATGGCTTGGCTTTGAAAAATGCCATATGATCCTAGACAGGAACTGTACTTAAAACGTAGTGTCTTCAGGCGGACAAAAACTGTAATCATCGAGGACAAGGTGCACAATATGGTTCTGGATGAGAAAGGGTACGATACATGAAGAATTAAGTATGAGAAAGCTTTGTGCAAGGTGGATGCCGCATTTGTTAAATGCTGATTAAAAACAAACGAGAAAACGAATTTCTCAGCAATGTTTCGGCCGATATATCGCATAACCACGACGCAGAGCTCGGTGGATTATTGGGAGCCAAAACTATGTAACGTATTACCACCCGAATTGAAAATATTATCCCCACATTGTTTCAAAACAACAGTTAAGCGTATACTGAAAGAATTGGTGTGTTATAGCATAGATGAATTTGTCTCGGTCTATAAATAAACATTATATACGTCCCTGTTTGTGCACTTTGTAAAGTTTGTTTGTTTTTTGTTGTTATACTTCTATATGTGAATTTTATTTATTCATTTTATTTTTTATAATTATTTTAAGTACTTATTTATATTTCGTACTCAATTTCAACATTAATTGTTAATATTTGACAAGGTGTACTTTTACACTAGATCTGGAATTCGGCTATGTTTGTAATGGCTTAATTGCAAATAAAGTTACATTATTATTATTATTATTTATTTGAAAATCTCAAAAACGCTATGATGTCTACATGGATTAAGGAATGCACGTCAATTCCCATATAAGAAAATCCGACTCTTGTCTGAGAGTGTTATATTCCAATAAAGATTAATTTATTAAAAAAAAAATTATCAAAATTAAGTAATCCGCTCCGATATTGACCCAAATGAACCTGGCCTGTTAGCGACCGAATGACGTCACACCAATCGTTGGTGCGTCTTAAATCACCTGATTAAAATATGAATTTTAAGGATTTTCAAAGGCATCTTTTTCCTAAAATAGTGACATTTAAATGAGCACTCTTAGAAAATCATCTGTCTTTATTCCTAAATAGTCATTACTAGAGTTGCTCAATTTGCGCCAACAGCCAGTGGCGGGCGCATAAAAGTTTACACATAATAAATGATCAGAAATAAAATATAATACGTGCTCAAACACTTACCGTCTTAAGAGTCTTCCGTGAAATCACAAAGTGAATAATGTCTGTTAAATATCCGCAACATTAGATATGTTTCTACGGTTATTTCGGCAAACCAAGTGCGGCGTGAGGAAAAAGTGCGTTTATATGCAGAAAACGAACGTTCTACATCTAGTGACGTTATATTTACGTAATTAAAATAATCCTTGGAACAACTTAACGGTTCTGTTGACGTACCTTCACAAATTTGTCTTAATGTGCCAAAATCAGAATCTTTCTCTAAAACACTTTCAAACCTTTCTAGAACACAAACATTCTTTGCGTCTTCTACCGCGCATAGCTGTGCATGAACATGTTGCACTATTTGCAAAGATTCCACTAACGACACCGAAGGATTTTGTAATTTTTCTATTGCCTCCACTAGTTCGAAGTAATTGTTCTGAATAGTTTTTAAATCCGTTTTAATCTGACTATCTTGAAATTTCGACTGGCTTTCCTTGATAGCCGCAGCTTCCTTTGGATCGAATTGTAAAACCACGTTCTTAATATTCTCACAATATTTATAATAAAACGTGGCCTGTAACCATGTTCCCCAACGTGTAAGAATAGGTTCAAGTGGCTCAGGCATACGGGGGCACAGCATGAAATTTGCGAATACGTTTTGGGGATTTGACAAACACTGCTTTTGTATGCGCTATTCAAGCGTATACCTCAGGATAACATTTTCTAATACTATCTGCCACATGACTGAAAGCATGAATTTTACACGTAATATGTAACAAGGTAGCACAATGTTTTTTAAGAGACCGGCCTACAGAAAGCATGTTTGCGGCACCATCCCTCATAAACATCAACAGTTGGTTTGTTGAAAGTTAACTAACTTTGAAATTACTTCGGCAGTACATTGTTGTACTCGTCTGGAAGCTAATAGAATTGAAGGTGACGATTGATGCGGTTCCGTTGTACGTACTATTACATTAACCACAGAATGTTTTTTACGGCCTCTTGTTTCGTCTATACATAACCACAGTTTTTTTATCTTTCAACTCCGATTTAATTCTTTTTTCAACATGTTCACGAGCAGATGGCACAATTCTTTGTAACGATGCCCGACTTGGTAATTTGCAGTCCGAATATTTATTCCAAAAGAAGATATATGCTTCCTTGTCTAGTAAATTAAACGGTAGATTACATGCAATAAAGGTAACATAAATTAAATTTAAATTTGTCATAGTGTCGTGTGCAATTTTTTTTTTTGAAGAATGCTGTTTACTATTTACGTGTCGTAGACAATCTCGTTTGGACCAACACATTAAAGGGATATTACAAACTACACATTGAATTTTAACACCATCATAATTTAGGTCAAGCACTTCTGCTATAAATTCTGTAACTTTGCCTAACATTGGTCGTTTTCGCGTCGTAGACAACATTTTTAAAACAAACGCAGAACTACGAAATAGTATTTACGGCAGCGTACATGTATACACATAACAGATCTGGTCGAGACTCGCAGTTCTACTGAGGGTTGTGTCGAACCTCCGCCACTGCCTGTTGGCGCTAGTGAGCAACTCTAGTCATTACATTCCATACAACTTCTAAAGCAAATAAAATTTCGAGCGACTTCCCTATTGTTTATCTTGAGTATTAAGCTTAATCGCAAGAAATGTGAAGTAAATGTGTGTCAAAATGTTACTGTGTGAAAACTACATTTATATGCAAACACGCAACAAAATTAATTAAATACTTTGCTTTTTCCAACCAAAATGTAACACATTTTTGAATTGAATACTGTTATATTCAGATCTTTTGTTTCAACTTTCTTTATGTTTAACTATTACGGATACTTGTTATGTATTTACTGTGTCAACAACTGAATGTGTTAATATTCATTAATTACATTATTAATGTTAGGCGCGATACGCGAATTTCAAAAGAATTAAAAATACGTAAAATTGTTTTCGGGGTTATCATGAGTTAATGTTATTTTCTGTGTCATGTGAGATCATCCTTTAAAAATATACCGATAATTTTCGCCGCTTTAAAGATGAAATCTTTGTCACAGCGGGTGCACGTTTTTTCTATGTATTTAAGAAATTAAAGAAACGTAAAATTAACCGTACTCTGACTTCAGATATTCGGTGCGCCTTCATATTCTTCATATGACGTTACTCGTTTCATTGATAACTCGACAGAGAGCTGTTTGTTTTTTTTATAATCACGGGGTCACATCTTATCTTCTCAAATAACTATGATCTAAATGAGCAGAAGTGACAGTTAAAAAAGTAAAAAAGGAGCTACAACATCGGCGTTAATTGAAAACTTGTATAATTTCAAGATGTTAAGAACTCTACTAATTAATTTCTTCACCGCGATGTTATTCTACGGTAGTGCCACGTGCTGTGAAAGAATTTCATTTTTTAATGTATCTGTAACAGTGGTTGGAGTGCGTGGTATCGATAAAATATCCGGTTGTTTGGAACCCATAGGTTTATTAGAAAAAGTCTCTTTTGTGCAAATTATAAATCAGAGCGTCCCAACTTTGTATAGTGGTGCAGTGAAAGATTTGCCGAATTTAGTCGATTTAATATTGGAGAACAGTGGAGTTTTGTCGCTTGAACCAGGTGCCTTCCGTAACTTAACAAAACTGCGACTTTTAAGATTACAAGATAATAAAATACAAGAAATCAAAGAGGGTGTTTTCAACGGTTTACCCGTCTCTGAAATTAGTTTAAGAAACAATAACATCTCCCACGTAGACGAAAAGGCATTCGATAATTTAACAAAATTACAAATTATCTCGCTGGATAATAATCGTCTAACTACATGGGATCCGAATTGGTTTATGCATTGCCCCGAAATCAAGGAGCTGTCATTTAAGCATAATTTCATACGAAATATACCAGAGCGTGCATTCAAAAATATTCAAGGAGTCCATTACGTTAATGGGAAGATAATATTAACAAATATCTATTTGGATAACAACGAAATAGAACGTATCGATCCAAATGCTTTGTTGGGTTTGCGAAATTTAGGATGGTTAATTTTAAGTCGTAATAATTTGAAGCAAATACCGGATACTCTATTGGATTCTATAGAGCAAATTGATTGGCTGAAATTAAATTTCAATATGCTCACGTGCGTTCCAGACAAGGTACTGAACAAGGTACCGAATCTCAGTAATTACCTGGAAGGGAATCCTTTGGATGACAATTGCAAACAGCTTTTAAGTAGATTATGATTAATATACCGCTGTCAGCTTTAAAAGTTTTCGATTCAAATTAAGATAAATTATGGATTATTTAATAGTATAATAGTGGAGAAAATGGTTCAAAAGTGTGAATGAGAAGACATGGTTTTAAATACGTCAATGTGTTATTGCTAAAAATAATATTGTGTTGAAAATTTAGTTGTAGTACAGAGTAGGTAACTAACTGATTAAGGCCAACGTTTCACTGAACTTGCCTCTGTATATTGAACTCAAGAGCCTCTTAAGCATGATAAATCGATTCTAGAAAAATGTAAATAACTTCTTTCTTTCTGACAATAATATCACAAATCAATTGCGTGATTTTATTTCCTAAGAATTCTAGGATGTTTATTCAGTGAAATGTTAACTATGTGTAATTTAAGAATTGTTCCTGTAATATTAACAAGTCCATAATCAAATAACCTTGTTAATAAGTGAAGGACGCCATTCATTAATTAATATTTGTATTGATTATTGAAATGTGAAATCATTTCGTACGTAATAACGTATATTATATTAAATATTTACACGAAATAGATACTATGTTTACTGAAATATAAATTGTTTGTTACAACGTCTAATATGTGTATTATAGTGTATTTAAGAAAGTTAAATTTCGTATAATATATATTTATCATATTAAAGATACTTTCATAACAGTTTGAGTTTTGTATATGTAAAACTTGCTTCTATTTCATACCCTTTTGTGTAATATAAAATTCGCAAATATATTCTGTTGTTTTCTTTGACAATTTCTTATCTTAATTTGTACGTTTTTGTCAAAAAAACTACGATACTGTTGGAATATTAATGTTCTCTTCTTTTTCATAAATTATATTAAATGTTTTAACACCTATTTTAAGGTGATTTGCGTAATTTTGGATTTGGTGATATAGAATTTCCTTCTGAATAAAAAAATATTGCTTTTATGAAGATACAAAGAACACTATAGGAGAATTTGAAGAGAATACTATTTTTTATGTCACTTTGTTAATACAACCTACGATGTAATGATTTTTACATTGAATAGTAAAATAAATTTCGTAAGAAGTGAGGATGTTAAACTGAAAAACATCTTGTTTAATCCGGTTCTTTGTTTTTTTTTTTTAGGATGCGAAGTCGTAGTTTCTGGTAAACTACGGGGACAAAGAGCAAAGTCCATGAAATTCGTTGACGGTCTTATGATTCATTCGGGTGATCCCTGTAACGATTATGTTGACACCGCCACAAGACATGTACTCTTGAGACAAGGAGTGCTTGGAATTAAAGTAAGTTCCTTAACCAATTATTAATCTGTAACTATTTTGAATTGTTAACATTTTAGGTGAAAATTATGTTACCGTGGGATCCCAATGGCAAAATTGGACCCAAAAGACCCCTGCCTGATAATGTGTCAGTGGTGGAACCGAAAGAAGAAATTTTGCCTCAATTTCCAACTAGCGACATTAAACCTGTGAAAGTAGATATGGCACCACCTTCTACTGGAGTTATATCTGCTGTCGCATAATTTATATGAAGTAACTTTCCAATAAAGTCTATAAAAATGTATTTGATAAATGTTTTTATAAGTTCTAATAGCAATAATTAAAATTCAAAAGATTGCTCGAGCGGGTATATATAGCAAACGCATTAGGGAAATGCATATTCCATCTGATACGAAGTATATTCGAATTCTAGAATCGTTAAAAAATTACTCTAGACATGGGACGACCGCTTGCTATTGAATAGGATCGGAATTTTTGCATTGAAAAGTATTGTAATGCCATTATATAACAGCATGTTGCCTTCTTGTCGGTAGGGTTTACGGTCGTATATAATATTTCTTTATGTTTCGGTTATCATCACGTCCTGTATTCCTTTATTCCAGAAACAACGTAGCTTTTTTATTTCTCGCTAGACTGGACCATTAGTATATACATTTTGAGTATCGTGAATCGATTTGGAGCAGGTGACCAAACCATTTCAATCCGTTTTTTCTTTATTCTTCGAGAGGCCTGCTTTCGTTCTATTTCGCTTTTGTTTATCCTCTGTAATCTTCATATTCTGCGGATAAACCATTTCAATTACCTGTAGTTTTCGCTTAGCATCTTTTACTGTTTACCTCGAACTGCGCATCGAAATTAATAACTAAATATTCCGCTTTTACTAAACTACAAGCTTATGTACTACCGCTTATCTACTTTCATAAAAATCGGGCAATTCTTGTGAGCTCATTTTGACGTTTTTTGAGTGTCGTGACAATGACAATATTGTGTTTAATCTAAAAGTTATACGTTTATTTTAAAAACTGTTTGCTTTAGCAAAAAATATATCGAAAGATTATTTTTAAATATAAACATTTTTATTGAAACCATATTACATTGATGGGGCACTATTATTGTACCTCAATAATTAAGTATTGCACAACACTTGTCGATTTACTATTGACCCTGACAGACAATTTAACATTAAATTGTTTGTCATATTTTACAAGACATGTTTAAAATGGATGTCATAACAGTATGATTTGTCCCAGATTTTTATGAAAGCAATGGTACATAATTGTGCATTGTGTAGAACAGCGTTCATAAATACATCATTTTCCACAAGGTTAATTTATTAGAAAATATAATAGAAATCGTTACAAAACGATTAATTTCATTTGCGGGAGTTTATTTTCTAAACTCCCTTACTGATAATTGTAATATGCAACGAAGAATGTGACGAATGAACCTACACAAGGAAGTGGAAGGTCATGATAATGGCTACAATACTCTCCGTTTATCGTAGTCTGTTCGAATGGAAAGATTGTTTCAAATGTACACGTACATTATAATTTTTAAATTGTGCACTAAAGCGTAGGTGAAGTTTATGGCTCGGCAGCGTTGAAAATTTATACCACACGCCAAGTAATTTTTGTGTACGATTTACGCACAAAAATTAACAATACAATGCTAGTAAAAATAAATTTTGAATGTATCTGTAATGATTGACAGCTATAAAGAATTTAATAAGTATCTGTATGAAACCATAATAATAATTAAGGCTGTATTTTGAATTGAACAAGTGTATAATAACTGAACAAAGATAGTACTCTACATTCTAGGACAATGGAAAAAAAGACGAAAGAACTAGAAAATCCTCCGAAGGATTTAATGCCGCTGCAACTGAAATACTGATAAAAAGTGCCTTAATTGGATTTGCATTCTATTATAATTGTTAGCAAATAAATTAAAAAATAAAGATTGGGAAGTAATAGGATTACATAAATAACTAATAATTATTCAATTGATGAAATTACTAGAGTTGGTATTCATAGTATGTAGGATACAAGAATACAAATTGTATTTTCAATACCAGGAAAAGATTTATTTTAATAATAGTTTAATTCGTTTGAACGTAATTGAAAACCAAAGCTGAATTAATGACGGTTATAACAATAGACTTTCAGGGTACAGCTTGCTGCACAGATTTATGAAACCAAAAGTACTGTCAGTTGAGCACTGGTATATTGAAACATTCCCTATAATCCCTAACACAATTGGAAGTGGTGATGATGAAGTGTTTCAAAGGGAAAGTCAGGATATTAAAGGAGAAACCAATATGCACAAGAAAGTCGTCGATCCTACGATTCTTCCACCACAAGTGTCAGTAAAGGGTTCTCTGAATTCTTCGCTCCTGTCAACAGGAATGATGTTGGCACACGGTAGTAATTTGGAGGCCGTCATGGTCGGTTGTTCCTAACAGATCATGGTGTCACAGCATTGACATTTTATTTTATGTAACCGCCAATTTGCACTAGACTGCCGACCGTGTAAGCGCTCTGTCTGTAAAAATTGGACGCAGGCATGTTTTGTAAAGAAGCAATTTAGTTCTGAGATCAAGAACACTATCCCTAGCGATCAAGAGCATCGACAAATTCCTAGCCCTATGATATTTTCCCTTTACATCCTTGATGTACGGCCTCCAGAGTAAGCGTCGATCAAAGATCAAACCCAAGTATTTTGCCATCGCATTCCATGGAATCCTTATATCCGTTATGCACTTCAGCTACTTCAAACATCCTCTGCGATTTATATATAACAACAGCATACTTACCACTGACGAGGAAGCCCCTCTCCTGGGGCTACAGATGGATTCCCAACTCAACTGGAAATCTCACGTGTCTCGTCTGGCTTCCAAGATCTCCACTTTTAATTATGCATTACGAATGATATCACAGTACGTAACGTCGCAAGCCAGTTTGTCTGCCTATTACGCGTACGTGCATTCCAGGGTTCGTTACGGCGTTGTTTTTTGGGGAAACTCCGTTGACGCTGCTCGAATTTTTTTATTACAGAAATCGTGCATACGAAGTATCTGCCATCTGAAAAGGGATGAATCCTGTAGAGACAGCTTCAAAAGACACAATATACTTACCTTGCCCGGACTGTTCGTGTACGAGTGTGCTTGTTTCGCCAAAGAAAACTATGAATTTTTAAAAGACCAACAGATTAATCATGGATATACTATACGCGGTTATACAAATTCCAATATACTGTTGCCGCAAACGACTAAAGCTTTAGTTTCAAAAAGTGTCACACATCAAATTGTGAAAGTATATAACCACTTACCAGTATCCATAAAAACACCAAACATCCACAAGTTTAAAACAGATCTTCGCCGTCTACTAACAGAAAATTCCATATATACCATTAATGACTTTTTTAACATAAAATTTTAAACTGTTTGACAAGTTAATTTTTATATGTAAACTTTTACTAATTATTTGACGTGTTCTATACATTGCAATGTAATGAAGGAACAAATATATTATTATTATTATCATTTATTTCCCACTCATCCGGTGGTAGTCCTCTTTTTCTTGTGAACCTGACGGCTACACATCTTTCTTCTTTAACCCGGAGCCGCCATTTAGTCAATCACTTGACCATGACATCCAGCGCCCGCTGCAATCGCCTCCTCAATAGGTTTCCATTTCTACTTACCATGTAGATAGCAATATCATCGGCAAACTTGTGGAAAGCGTGGAATATCATGTGCGGAGAAGATGAGTTACTCCGGTGCCAAAAGGAAACCTTGGGGGCCACCTGTTAGCATCGGTTTCCTGGAGGAGCAAGAGACCAACCTCTCACCGATCTCTCGTTCCATCTTATACGCCAAACCGCGGTGCTAGACCATATCAAAAACTCCAGAAATGTCCCAGAACACCGCTCCAATTGTATACCTGATTTCAAACGCATTTCTAATCGTCTCCGACAGACGCAGCAATTGGAAATCTCAACAGACCCGTTCGAAATCCAAATTGCACGTCCGGAATGTTTGATGATGTTTACTGTACAGCCCATTCAAATTCATGAAAATATACTTTTAGCGTTCGAATCTGTAGTAATACTTTGAATCTTTCAAGTATGAAGCGCTAATTCAAATGTATATTAAAGTTGTGGAAGTGCCATTGCCTTTAAACAGCATTCATTGAGAGCGTGTGTACAAAAAAACTTCCTAAGAAGTCATAATTTGCAAACGTTTTATAACAGATCTAAACGCAAGAATCTAGGCAGGCATAATATGTCTACTATAAAACGGAATCAAATGATCAAGGGAGAGTAGATGTCATTTTAATGAAGTTTATATTTATTGCGTGTCTATTCCGTTTCTATAAACCGCTAAATGTTCCCATTACTTAGACTGATCAATAGTTCCCGATCATTATGGTATCCTGTAAGAGGATCTCTCTTACCAGAAATTAGACACAAAAGATTGCAGCTGTTTAAAAGTATTGTGGGCAATAAGGAGGTAAATACTAATTATAAATCTAGTGATTGTTTGTCAATGCTGATTATTCCTAGGATGATCAAGAAGAATTAGAACTCACTCTTAAAGAATTTCTTATGATTTCCACATTTTACCAAATGAACCTTAATTATCTATTGTCATATCTGGATTTAGTTTCTGCGTATGGAGGAGGTATAAGGGCTACAAAATATTTCTTTTAATTTTCTATATCAAATATATAACTAGCTTTTATTTGGCAAACACTAAAGGCTATCGGTCCATGGAAATCCACGAATTTCTGAATCATCTCGAATTTATTAAAAACATGCGATGCGAAGTATGCCGATATCTTTAGTGTATCATTTACAAGTACTTTAAAATAATTTCTAACGGCTATAAAAATTAAATTGCTAGACCGATTTTATTAACTAAACCAATTAATAGTAAAAATGATTAGGTTTCTTTATTTGTAGTGCTCATATATGTATGTTACGTAATGTTGCAGCTGTGCATTGGAATGCCATTGTATTGTTTATTAACTTTTATGAGTAGCTATGCCAAGAGAAGTTTTTTAAAATTCTGGGACTGTGCACCTGTGTTTAATGGTATGTTTGGAATTCTCACTGCCAGAAAAATAGTCTTTTTATTTTAGGTTTGGGTTATACCATAGGATTATTGCGATTTCTTGTTGAAGTACATAGTGTAATGTTAAGTAGCACAGCACTGCTCTACATACTGGATTTATCCCGTAAACATCACATCCAAAAGATTAGTAAATGTGAGCAAAAGGATAACTCAGTTTACTGTATACCAATGTATCCAACGGAAAATTATACACGGAAATGCCCTACATTTTATACGATGCGCCCGAAAAATGAAAGCTGTTATGTAGCAACGCAATATTACTTCAGGTATTATTGAAATACGTACATTATTAGGTTATTAATTGATATTATATGCGAAACGACTGAAAATAAGCTCTACCACCATCTAGAATCCCCAGTTTGATTAGAAAAGTACTTTACGTATCTTCAACATTAAGCACGGCGTTAGAGAGAAATTTATTGATTAAGATTTGTAAAACTGCAATTGCAAAACCAGAAAAATTATGATATGACAATAAAATAATTTAAATTCTCTGTAGAAGGCAAGTTCTGAAGTTTGATGAATACAATCTCCACTGTTGTACTATTAACGTAAAACTGGCTGTTGCATCTTTGTTTATTTGGATCTTGGTGTTCAGTTTTTCTATATTTGGACTGAAGAGACTTCGACAATTTGTAGTTAATATTCAGATTGTGTTTGGGATCGTTCTTCTTATCGTCGCTATTTATTCCATTTCGTTTGTCAACGAGAATGTTCAAAAAGTGTCTTCAATTGCTAATGTGGAAGTTGACAAATTCAAAGTAATTTCCTTTTTTAAGTATAAAAATGAAGATAATAATACACCTGTTTCAGTTGGGGGTTGATTTGATTCTTCATTCTGCTGAAGTTAGTCTTATTTGTAACATTTTATATCTAGGAAAATTGAAGCCAGAATCTCTAAACGCAAGACATGCTGCCTTCTTCATTAACCTTATTAAAGTTACGCTTTATCTTTTAGTGGTGTGCTACGCGGCAACTATACGCCGTCAAATAATAACGTATTATAAAATCCTAGATCCCAGATGCCTTATTTCAGGAAGTAAGTATAACAAAAAACGTATTGCAATTATCAAAATCAAAAGAGTAGTGGGATTTATGTTTCTTCCGCTTTATTGCATGTTGAACATATCTCAACAGTAAATTCCTAACCAGTCAGATGCCTGCTATTTCGCCATTTATCGTACATTTTTTTATAGATTGTAATGTCGCTTTATTGTATTTTTAATATTTTGTTTTATATATTTCAAATAACAATGAAAAAGAAACAAAATAATACGTGCTAACTATAAGCGACTAGAAACAAACGAGATTTGGAATCCATTGTAACATTTTTCGGTGATACTGTATGAGCTATGTTTAGCAAAAAACTTAACAGCTTTTATTACTGTTTTTTTTTTAGGTCACGACATAATGTTTGCGTTTGTTCCGGATATACTATACCGAAAAGAATTCGGCATTGTATTTGTACTGCTTTGGTACTTAGGATTGTTCTTTTTTTCCTTATTGTCTCCTATTCTTACTACTATTTCGTGTGTTGATTCGATAACAGAAAAATTTAAGGGACTGAACAAATACCGTTTATTTATTTTTATGGCCATATGCTTCGTAGGTGGTATAATTAATGTCTTGTTCCTTTCGACGAACTTAAGCATGGCCATTGTATATTCTTACCAAAATGGCGCCCCTTTTCTGAAAACAATAATATTACTACTTCTCAGTATTGCGCTGATGTTTGTCTACTCTACGAAAAGAATATTGGATGACTACAATTTCACATTTGGTGCTCCCTCACACAAGTACTGGGTTACGTTTTGGAGAACTGCCCCAATATTTGCACTTGTAAGTAAACTTGCAGTTATTTAGATAAAAATTATTCCAAAGTCTACATCAAAATTATTGAATGATAATAGGGAAATGCCCAACGTACATTTGTCTTGCTACTATATATACTTTGAAGAGAGTGATCACTAGGGTTGCTCACTAGCGCCAACGGGCAGTGGCGGAGGTTCGATACAACCCTCAGTATAACTGCGAGTCTCAACCAGAGCTGTTGTGTATACATTTACACTGCCGTAAATACTATTTCGTAGTTCTACGTTTGTTTTAAAAATGTTGCCTACGTCGCGAAAACGACCAATGTTGGACAAAGTTACAGAATTTATAGCAGAAATACCTGACCTAAATTATGATGGCGTTAAAATTCAATGTGTAGTTTGTAATATCCCTTTAATGTGTTGGTCCAAGAGGGATTGTCTACGTCACGTAAATAGTAAACAGCATTCTTAAAAAAAAATTGCACACGACACTATGACAAATTTAAATTTAATTTATGTGTTACCTTTATTGCATGTAATCTATGTATATGTCTTCTTTTGGAATAAATATTCGGACTGCAAGTTACCAAGTCGGGCATCGTTACAAAAAATTGTGCCATCTGCTTGTGAACATGTTGAAAAAAGAATTAAATCGGAGTTGAAAGATAAAAAACTGTCATTATGTGTGGACGAAACAACAGATCGTAAAAAACATTATGTGGTTAATGTAATGGTACGTACAATGGAACCACATCAATCGTCACCTTCAATTCTATTAACTTTCAGACGAGTACAACAATCTACTGCCGAAGTAATTTCAAAGTTAGTGTTAAATACATTGGAAAAGTTTGAACTTTCAACAAACCAACTGTTGATGTTTATGAGTGATGGTGCCGCAAACATGCTTTCTGTAGGCCGGTCCCTTAAAAAACATTGTACTAACTTGTTACATATTACGTGTAAAATTCATGCTTTTAGTCATGTGGCAGATAGTATTAGAAAATGTTATCCTGCGGTAGACGCTTTAATAGCGCATACAAAAGCAGTGTTTGTCAAATCCCCAAAACGTATTCGCAAATTTCACAGACTGTGCCCCCGTACGCTTGAGCCACCAAAACCTATTCTTACACGTTGGGGAATATGGTTACAGGCCACGTTTTATTATAAATATTGTGAGAATATTAAGAACGTGGTTTTACAATTCGATCCAAAGGAAGCTGCGGCTATCAAGGAAAGCCAGTCGAAATTTCAAGATAGTCAGATTAAAACGGATTTAAAAACTATTCAGAACAATTACTTCGGACTAGTGGAGGCAATAGAAAAATTACAAAATCCTTCGGTGTCGTTAGTGGAATCTCTGCAAATAATGCAACATGTTCACGTACAGCTATGCGCCGTAGAAGACGCAAAAAATGTTTGTGTTCTAGAAAGGTTTCAAAGTGTTTTAGAGAAAAATTTTTATTTTGGCACATTAAGTTGTTCCAAAGATTATTTTAATTACGCAAATATAACGTCACTAGATGTAGAACGTTCGTTTTCCGCATATAAACACACTTTTTCCTCACGCCGCACTCGGTTTGTCGAAACAACTGTGGAAACATTTCTAATGTTGCAGATATTTAACAGAGATTATTCACTTTGTGATTTCACGGAAGACAGTAAGCGTTTGAGCACGGATTATATTTTATTTCTGATCATTTATTTTGTGTAAACTTTTATGCGCCCGCAACTGGCTGTTGGCACAAATTGAGCATCTCTTGTGATCACAGTTGAAATTGTTGTAGTATCTACAGCAAATTTTGCGTTTAATTGATTTAGTTGTTTTATTATCGAGAGAGCGGTGACCAGAGAAGTTGGAGTTGAATGAAGAAAATCTACTGAAATCAATAAACTTTAGTAAATGTGTTATACAGGTCTTGTAAAACGACTGCGTACAGCAAAAAATGTGGGCGTTACGCCGGGCAAGTGAAAGCACACATACGTACGCGCGAGCAGGAGGACGTAGAGGTGCGATTGACTTCCGATCTCAAATCGCTGAGAGGGAGGGGGTGACTCACTATTTTTTGCTGTACGCATTCGCTTTGCAAGACTTGTATATTACATATACAAGACAAAGGAGTGGGTTTGGATTATTGCTTTTTTGGTTAGCAATCGCGTACATCTATGATATTGCTAAAAACGAATGTTTATTTTTATTTCAGCGAAACAAACTTTATAATAAGGCCTGATAAAGTAGTGCAGGTGACCTTATTGCATGCATATAGTGGAAGTATGGAGAGATGTTCATTTCGTTCATTTGTACTATTTAGGTTGGACACCAATAGCCCAGGCACTTGAGCTTAATGATATTTATAGCCTCTCCAATAGAACTCTTATTTCCATTCAAGCAGCTTAGTGTCCTCTATAAAAGCCATTATCTTGCCTATGGGAAATTTGAATACCCTCGAAAGCTCCAATGAATCCTCCCCGAAATGTTTCTGCCCGAGTACTTTTAGTTCATCACATGTACAGATTACAAGCAAACTCGTTTACTTCTATAGTTCGCATCTTCTATTACCAACCCGGTAATGGTTTCAACTTCTTTTTTGTTGTGTCTAATTAGGTTAACAGAGAACTTGGCATCTTCATTCCTTATTAGTGCTGTAGTATGGAGTTGACCTTCAGTCAAATTCCATTTCTTTGAATGTTCTTTATCTAACCAAGACCAGATCTCCCTTCTAGCGGAATCACTTGTGAATACACGTACATGAAAAGATATTATTAACCTTCAACAAACATAGATACAAAATTAAATCGATATGGTTTCTTTAGTTGAATGCTTACGCACATATATTTTTTAGTTTGCTTTCATTTTTATGATGCCCCAGCTTCACACTAATGTTCGTGAAATTTACACTTCAAACCAAATGATGATAGCAAACTATGCTAAAAGCATTTTATTTTTACTTCCATTTGTCACAATATTCCTTGCAAAATGTTGTAAGCACGTAAAATACAGGGTAAGTGTTGATTATAGACGTATGATATCGGATAAGGCTATTCTTTATATATAACTGTTTGCAGTCACTAGGAGCACTTACTAAGCCGTCCGAAAAATGGGGTCCATATAATTCCATCAAAAGACAAGCTAGAAGGTATTTTTATCCCCAACGAGACGTTAAATACAGGAGCAATGTCCTCAAATGCAAACACAACTGCATGAATAGTTCTGATAAATTTTATGAAGAAAATAGGAGACAAAATCAAAACATGCAAGCTCTGATAGAACGTAAGCCATATTTCAAAAGATTATTGAAAAAACAGCCGATAAGCTAAGAAGTTACAAGGTATAAAAATTACAATTGGAAAGAAGAAATTCCTGTCGACGCGAAAACTTATTGCTAGTGCATTTCAACATTAAAATATGTATATTGTAATTTGGGAATTTATCTTCAAATAAAGTTTTTCTTATACAGCATCGGCATTGTGATGACTAGATCCTGGATGATGTTGCCAATCAATTATTCCCGCAGACTTCCTCTGAACTTAGCTACTTGCTCCTTCGATTACTTAATAGGTGATAGCCACGCCAGAGTTGGGTGATTGGTGCTCAAGAGAATGTAATTGTAGAAGTGGTATACAGTTTTAACGTCTAGCAGAAACTTTTCGTGTTATACAGTGTTTGCGTTCCGATTTCGATAATACTGAAGTATTTAACTGCTTTTTTTACCATCTTGCATTTGGGGTAGCAATCCTTCGATGGGTTATTGGGAGATGTGTCCATCAGGATGAACCGAGAACAAGTCGGGAATAATAAAGAAAATTACATAAATCAACATCTGTTTCAGGTCTTTAAAAGCACTAGCAGTTCGTGTCCCAGTTTAACGCTTACAAGTTTATTAACTAACACTGCAGCCTGACATATCACGTACTATAAGCTTTTTAGATAGCTTTAGAATGATTTTCATCAGGTTGTCCTAGGCAAATCTTTAAAAGTAATCCTCTTAGCACTTCTCTCTAGTAATGGTGCAAATAGCAGCGAGGTACAGGCCGAATGGCATAACAATGTTACTATTGTGAATGCTGTTTTTTATTTATGCTCAGGTTCTCGCGTGATTCATGAGTTACCTATCTCCAACAGAAAATTGTTTTTTTTTTAAGATTCCTGAAACTAGACGGCACAATATCAAAGGCTTTGAGTGTACATGGTGTTATTTGGTCCTTACTACTTTTGTTGTGGGCACTGTGATTATGGTTTGGGCGCGTTTAGTTTTAACTGCGATATGCTTTTGTGAGAAATTGCAGAACTAACAGTGTTTTAGTGGCATTTTTTCCTTGATTTCTCTTTTATTTTCTTGTATTTTACTTATTTATTATAATAAAAATGTTTCAAGCATGAGAAAAAAGTGTAGCTGAATTAGGAAGACTACATACTAAATTCAAAGATATTTCAAATTTATTTCTAGGAATATATGCTTGGAAGCGGCATATAAAAAAAAAACCTTTAAAACCATGAGGCTTAACAGAAAAAGAAATATATTGTTCGCTCTAGCGATGTCCAATGGAATACACTAACATCAGCTGTTGTCAATCATATTGCTCTAAACGGGTTCTTGCTCTTCTAGTAGGAGCAATAAAAATTGCTCTGTGTACAACTCTGGCTGCTTTGACCTTACCAGTGGAACCAGAATACGCTACTAGTACAAGCCGAATGAACAAACCTCTAATAACATAATTTTATACTACACCAAGTAAAACGTACAGCCCCAACTACAGACTACCCCTAGACGAGACGATACGCTTCTTGCAAATAGGGAACTTGCTATTTTTTTTTAATCAATAATATCTTGTTAAGTCCAAAAAGGGTATTCCCCAAGTATTATCCCTTAAAAACCAATAATAACTTGGCAACAAATGTTTCGCGCGTTCCCAAAGCATGACGTCAGCCGGATTATATTATTTTACGACCAATAGCAGCGCATTTAGGACCGCTTGAAATAACTTGAATTTTGCTGCATTTTCAATTCTTTATAGTGGCCGTTTGGGACAAAAACTAGTTACTTTGTTGATACATGTTTTCATACAATATATACTTATGATTTGTAGTAACTTTTCCCTATTTAAAATTTTTCCGCCTCTACATTGATTGTATGACAATTCAAGAAAGGATACGAATTTGAAGAGGCGATACATATTTCAATCTCAATCCTGTATCTCAGGTAGTCTGTCACCAACGAACAAACCTTAAGGAAGGCATTTCCATGTATGTTCTAAGATAAGATTGATTCAAAAAACCTGAAACAATAATGACCTCGAAAACAATATAAAAAACGGAAGGCTTCTACGCATTTGCTAAAGAAGAAACAATAAAAAGTTCAGTTGCATTTACGATTGCGTTTGTCTCTTTCATGCATGCGCGTAACACATGTACCTATTACCTTTATAAACGAAACAAACAGTTGTGGGGATCCCCTAAAATAATATATGTATCTGTTATAAATTTTAAATTCAAAATTGAAATAAATGCGGGAAGAAGGGGAAAAATCAGAGGTAGGGACGGTGAATGGATAGACGACATAGTACCAGCACGGGATTGGTCTGACATGTTAAGCGGATTGGAAATGGTGTTCAAGGCAATTATCTTCTGCCCGACTTACCCCGAGTGTCCAGAAATGCGAAGGATTGACTAACGTTTCTGGGTTACACATTGACTTTACAAGGAATAATGCCTGGAGAAAGGAAAATGCGAGCTGTGAGCGAGTTCCCAGTTTTGACAAACTCCAAAGAAGTTAGACAATTGTTGAGATTAACTGGGTATTTTCGCCACTTTATAAAAATGTATTATCAGACCGCTAACTGATTTAACAAAGCATTGAAGTTTGTACGGTGTGAAACTGCACAAGCTACCTTCCACAATTCCAAGAAAAGCCTCGAAAAAGCACCGATTTTGCCCCAAAGCACTGTGATGCTTCGAATAAAGGCATTGGAGGTATGCTCTTACAAGAAGGCGCAGACGGTAAGCTATACTTAGTCTATTGCATATCAAAAAAAACGAATGATGCCCAGAGTCATTATCATTCTTTTAAATTAGAACTGATGGCGATAGTTTGGTCAGTAAAGAGGCTGAGGCACCTGCTGTTACGCCTCAAATTTAGTCATCAGCGACTTCCGAGCCTTAAGCCTGTTTTACACGCCGCCATTTATTAGCCAATTAATTGAACAAATTGAACATTTTTTTAGCGATCGTGAATACTCGTTTAGTTTCGTTAATAACTGAACAGGGGAATTATTAAGTAGGAAATTTTCATCTGCTTATAAAAATAGATTGGCAACCTGCCTGTCAAATGTTTTGGCAGTCTTGGTATAAGCACTCATTAGCTTAGGTTACTTCGGTTTCAGTTGCTAATTCAAATTATCTATTACATCATAATCCTTGCAAATTTTCGAAATTTATCCTCAATTTACTTTTAAAACACTAAACAAACTTCGTAGGTACTTTTCTGTTACTGGGTTGGTATTAAAACAGCAAACTTAGTAAAAAATTGGCGGAAAATCGGGTCAAAAATAAAGCATGTTCAATTCAATTAATCGTACGATAAATTGTTCAAGAAATCGTTCGGATTTTTGCTGTTTTACGCGGTAAGATAAAATCGAAGATCAACTTGTTCAATTAATTGACCGATAAATCGCGCCGTGTAAAACAGGCTTTAGTTCATTTAAACACCAACAAGAGTGTACAGCCACAAATAGCGAGATGGTGTCACTTGTTAAGTGAATATGATTTCGAGATAAACTACCGACCTGCAAACAAAATAGCGCATGTCGACACGTTAAGCAAAGCAGCAGTACAAGAATGTAGCGATAAAGGAATAATGGAAGAACTATATGACATGAAAATGGGAATACTTACGATACTTACCGAAGAAAAGAGGATTATGGTGATCCCGAAAGGCGACGAGAGACTAATGAAATTAATTGACATTCTAGGAAAGGACGAGTGTGACAAAAGTGAAGAAGAGAAGAACTTAACGAAAGACTATCTTCTAGAAGGTAGTAAATTGTTCAGGAAGGTTAAGATCAATAATAAATTTAAGTAGCGTTATGTAATGCCGGACAGAATGAGAAAGGCGACGGTTGTGAAATATCATGACCTTCTGACTGTTCTCTAGAAAGGACCGTGGCAGCAATGCTAAACGCATTATGGTCTCGTGGAATGAAAAGGTATGTACGTAAACATATCAATGGTTGCTTTGAGTGTCTCTTGAATAAGATACCGGGGAAGTATTCCGGACTTTTAACGCTTCAACCCGAGCGACCAATAAAAGAGATCCATGTTGCGTGGGTCCTTTTGTGAAAAGTAGAAAAGGTAAAATGTACTCCTATGTGATAGCCCCAAGAATTTTAGTTAGTGACCATGGAACCGCTTTTACTTTCACCGGATTTAAAAATTTTTGTACCAAAAATTATATATGCCATAGATTGATACCTGCACAATATGTTGACCATAGGGGATGACCCAGAAGACTGGGCTGTCAAAATCCCATTTATGGAGAGGAACCTAAATATTGGCACTAATAAGACTACGGGATACAGTCCTTTCAAAGCTCTATATGGATACGTTAACATCGCGGAACGCCCCGGAGAAGTGTCAGCTATGCAAGAAGAGATCCAAAAGGATCTTAAACGTAATAATATCAAAAATCAGAAAGCAACCAAGCAAAGTTTTGATAAAAGCAGGAATGAGCCGGAGCAATATAACGTAGGTGACGTAGTTGCAGTAGGAAGACTTCCTGTTGCCGATGGGCGACCAACGAAAACTCAGCCTAGGTACAGAGGACTTCATGTGATAATAGAAGTCATCAGTAAGGTTCGACAAACGAGTGCAACGTCAGAGGCGTACGCGCAAAAGTAGGTACGTGATATACAGTATCATTAAAAAATAATATACTCTTGCCACTGCGACAAAATACTACTGCCCCGGTAAGCCGCGTAAAACTGCAACATAAGCAACGCTTCCATTGTCGATTCCCATAGCCTTCGGCGTTGGTCTGAAAACCTTTTCGTGTATTTCGAAAATGATCGTTCTACATCTAGCGAAGTAGGATTTACGTAATTCAGATACTCCTTTATTTCTTCTATGCACTCTTTATTTTCAGTAATAGGCCGAACCTTGTGTAAATCGGGATTTTTATTTAAAACTGCACGAAATTTTTCAGCAACATCTAGTCCTATAGGATCCGTCAAGCTTTCTAGAGCGGCTTGTAAATTATCTAAGGTATTTAATGAGTCTCGTAAAGATAAGTGACAGCGATATAGCTTGTACAACTGCAGAATAGTTTATTGAAATTTCATCTATTTGTAATTGAACGAATTGGAAAAAAGTGGCTGACTCTCTCGAATCGCTGCAGATTCATTTGATTTAAATTTTAAAATCATATCCTTCACATTTGCGAAATACTTATGATAATCAAATACTGCCTGGAGCCATGTTCCCCATTGAGTTATTACAGGCTGAGGTGGTAGTGGAAGTTTCGGACACAATTGTTTGAAAACGCGGATATGTTGTGGGAGATTTCACAAACACCTTTTTGGTAGATGCTATTAAATTATTCACCATCGGATACTTCTTTCGAATGGTTTCTGCAACGAGATGATACGCGTGTATAAGACATGTTATGTGAAGAAGAGTCGGAAAGCATATTTTCAACATCCTACCAACTTTCAGCATTATTGCAGCTCCATCAGTGTGACTTGGGCTCCTGTGATACAAAATTCTCTTAGCGAATCTTTTATTATCTTCACAACGGTTTCAGCATCACTTTTTTCAATCCTTCTACTGGTTAATAACAAGGAAGCTGCTGGATCATTACGTTTTAAAGGACGTACTACAACATGAATCACGCTGTGTTTCTGGGCATCAGTTGTTGCATCCACACTTACGTAAATTTTCTTATTTTTCAACTTGTCTACTATATAGTTTTTTACTGTACCCTGCAAATGTGGTAAATTGTATCGCAACTGTCTATTGGTTGGTAGTTTCCACGAGGGAACATATTTATTAAAAAAAAAAACGAAAGTGTTCATTGTCTACTATGTGTTGTGGGATGTTGCACACTTAGCATAAAAATAAAATCATACAA
This sequence comes from Dynastes maya, assembly GCA_029619315.2. NCBI lineage: Eukaryota > Metazoa > Arthropoda > Insecta > Coleoptera > Scarabaeidae > Dynastes > Dynastes maya. Next base: position 26,018,092 of record JAROYE020000002.1, read on the forward strand.
AAATTCCCAGTAAGGAATATTGTTGCTTAAATTCAGTACATGACGTTTACTTTTGATACGTCTTTTACAGTGAAATGTATCGCGACCTATCAATCGTATATTGCAAATTTTGCACTAAATGACCTGTATATTCCAACCCAGAGAAACGGCTAATATATTTATTCACATACGATGCTAAAGGTAAGCCTCGCTTACGACGATCCATGTTTTAAAAGAGGCACACCGATAAGCCGATAATTATCGAACGACCGTTCACTTCCACGCTTATCGAATGACTCTCCACTGGCTTCTGCCGTAGCACGCCTTTGCCGAACCTTAGACTCATCAGTGAAAATATGTACCGAGAAGGACGATTGAGTCGAGAAGGAGGAAGAGTGGGAGACAGATGGAGAAATTTCAAGAGAGGAAGAAGAATAGTAAAGAGAAGAGGTTGCCGCTACGATTTGTTGCGTATGGGTGTCCGTCGATGTAATGCGTTACTGGGCCATTAAATTTGGGTCTATAATGATAGTACTACAAATAAACATATTTTTAAATAACATAATTTACAAGTACCATCAATAATAAACGTACATACAATACCTACTGCTGTAGTTGTAATACTTGCAATTGTTAAATTTGTCCGTACAGGCAGCTTTGAAAAGATCGATTTTTAAGCGAAAACTTCAAGCAACAGAAGCGAACGAGTACGAAATAAACAAATCCATTATAATTCACTGAAAACTAAAGACAAACGTACAAAATTGAACAGGAACGCGGCTAAAGACATTTTCAACCACAGTTACTATGGTTACAAATATCCAAACCACCAAACGTTACAAAGTTCGAAACCCTAGTTACAAACCAATTATGAAAGAGGTGGATATGGGTTAGTTGCGATATGTCTACGAGAGGGCCAAAAATAGTTCGCTCATTGGATTCAAAGATTCTTTACCCCCTGCACGTGGGTCACAATATATGAATGCTTTTTATACGAGAGAAATGCTTACAAGCAAGGAAATGGCGGGAAAGTAAGTCTAGCGATGAATGCCGATTTAGCATGTGTGGGCAGAGAAAGATTTGAAACACTTTCAAAATTAACTTAATATTAATTGTTAAATTTAACATAGTGCTACTTGACATGGCTTTATATAACCGACCCGATATGTTCTATTTTTAAATTGAACTAAATTTAAAAAACGTTTCAATTAAGTCAGTTACTGCATTAAAAATATGTATATATTTTGGGTAAATAAATCTACTTAGACGATTTAAATTATTTACATATTAGTCTTTCTTTTTAATTTCAATTAGCAACGTGTTAATTCAGTTTTTCCAACATTAATAAACATTAGTCAGTATTTCTGAAAACGGGGAAATACTTAGTATAGGTAGTCGATTTTAAATAAAACAGCTTGATTTAATTAACAAATAGCTCTGTGAGCACCTACTGTGTTGTAATCATATAATCATGTTTATTTCAATCAACCGGGATATAAATGACAGCAAATCCACAAACAGTATCTCCATAACTTTGTGGATGTTTAAAAAGTATACGAACTAACATAAACAAGTTGTTTTAAATTTTATTACGATTACTGTTGTAGTAAAACTGAAAATTTGGAAAAACCAGAATAACGAGTCCAGAAGTAATTTCTTTTAAATTTTTAAATAATGCGCAGTTAACTATTTTATCGACATGGCATGGCGCAAGTCACGTGATCACGATCGACTTTAATAGAGGTTTGAGGCCACGAGGTTTTGATTTGAGCTAGCAAATAATTTAACCGGTTGACAAAGTTTTTTATTTTAGTGTAAATTTAAAAATGCCCTCTAGTAATCCACTACCACCCAAAGAAAATGCATTATTTAAACGCATTCTGGTACGTAACTTTCCCCTTGTTTACCCACAACGTTCTTCCAATTCTTATTAATAAACTATATGAAGAATATTATATTTAACTATATACGGTTTACAACCACCGATAGCGAATCACTTACAATTTTCAGCTACTAACCAACACTATATTAAAATAGCACCACTCTTATTTTTCAGAGATGTTATGAGCAGAAGCAATACAAAAATGGATTGAAGTTTGCAAAACAAATATTATCTAACCCAAAATTTACAGAACATGGAGGTATTTCTTATTTGAAGTAGATGAATGAAAGATAACCTTTTTGTTTTCAGAAACCTTGGCGATGAAAGGTTTGACTTTAAATTGCTTAGGCCGGAAAGAAGAAGCATATGAGCATGTTAGAAGAGGGTTACGAAATGATCTTCGTTCACATGTTTGTTGGCATGTCTATGGTTTGCTACAAAGATCTGACAAAAAGTATGATGAAGCAATTAAATGCTATCGGAATGCGCTTAAATGGGAAAAAGATAATATACAAATTTTGAGAGATTTATCTCTATTGCAGATACAAATGCGAGATTTGGAGGGATATAGAGTATGTTAAATTATTTCGGGAATTTAACATGTAACTTATTTCTGATTTATTGCAGGATACTAGATATCAACTACTCATGTTAAGACCAACACAAAGGGCTTCCTGGATTGGATATGCAATGTCCTTCCATCTATTAGAAGATTATAAAAATGCTTTAAACATCTTAGATGAGTTTTTAGATCAACAACAGGTGAGTTTGGTTCATCGAATTGCATATTTGTATGTGCTTTAATTTTTTTTGTGAATCTCACTTTGTTTAATCATTAGCATTTTACAAAGGTTCTCGTTTACATTTATTAATTAAGTAAGATCTATTCATATTTTTTTCGTTTTATGCTTAACTTAGTATCAACTGTATATTGAAAATTATATCAAATCTACATTAGTGGAAAGGATTCCTTCCAAAATTAAAAATGTGTTGGTTTTATTCAATTAATCATAACCAGTGTCAGCAGAGTTGCAGAACACATTAAAACATTTCTAACCAAAGAACATTTATTATATCTTTGGAATTTACTTTTTATTTATTTTTATTTATTTCCTCCTTACAACTTATCAAGAACTACAAACTACACAAGTATTACCGCGATCTTTAGTTAGGATACTCTAAAATGGGGTGAAGCGGATCAAATTTTGATGTTTTTGATACTACAATATTTACAGTGATATTTATCTAGGAAAAATTGCGAAAAAATATATATCATTCTGTAGTTGTTAGTCATTGCACAACAAGATTGTTTTTGTTTTTCTCATGTTACTATTTTACTTTAATTTTTTTATTCTTTGTTGATCGTTTCACCCCATTGTGTGTTTATTATTATTATTATTATTATTATTATTATTACTATGCGTATGTAAGCATAATTTAGTTTCTTTTACAATAATTGATAAAAGTAGAACACATTTATCAAATTCACTCACTGCCGCTGCATAATGTATCCATTTAAAAAAAAATCGTTTCTAGTGTATTGATGTATTTTGTGTTATAGAATTCCTGTTACTCTACTATCACATATAAAAAAATCTTTATTGAATTTAATCAATATGGGATCATCATTATCTTTTCATGTTACATCGATTTTTTTTTTATGGTTCTTTAATATATTAGTAACATGTTATATGCTTAAATTGCTTCTTTGTTCTTTAATGAATATCGTAGCAAATAGATATGTACTTAATTTTTTATTCAATTTAATCAATTAACTAATTACTCTAGCTAACTGCGGGTAAATTTCATTCTATACTGGCAAATCTTATATAGTAGTCAACTTTTTTATAATTTCAAATTTCCAACTTATACTTACAATTAAGCAAGATAATGAACGCAGTAATTTACGATTTTTGATCATTCATAATTAGGACGGGCACTTTTTAAATTTCGCGAATGATTGAAGTTGGTAGTTCCGGCGAAAAATGACATATACGCGTTAAGTTGGCGTATATGTCATTTATATACAGACAAATATATCCTTTATTGCCGAAACTACCAACTTAAAACATCCGCGAAATTTAAAAAATGCCCGCTCTATTCATAATGCAGCACGCAATAATTTCAATTAACCTGTACATAGATAACATAAAGAACTATAGAACGCAAACTACGTGTCTTTTTTTCCCCCTCAAATGCTAGAACCATCTGTCGGCTTGTGGAGGGTGCAAAATCACAAAGCGTACTATAGTCCATTCACTTTAAGAATATGGTAGATAGCGCTGCAATCGGCGTCCGTATAAAGCTTGGTTCACATCACAGCTGTGTCGCTGTATCGCGGTGTTGCGGCATGCAAGCTATTGGCTGATTCAAAGAAGGTTACACTGGCGCCATAGGATATTCACGACGCTAAAAGTTGGTTCAACTTTAACTTTTAGCGGTGGCGCAGCGCGTTTTTCTCAGCGCGTCCTTGTCCAAATTGTGGTTTATCCTTTTCTATTGAGAACTAAGCGGGAAACATCTTTGACAAAACGTGGTCAATTGGGGTGAATTGTTCGAGTATAATATACAATATGAAAGGAAAAGATCATTTACATCGACATAAAATGGTAATACCTATTATACTTTTTTAGCAAATATAACGCTAAAAGTCTTCGTCGTCTGTGGTGGTACATACTTATTGTGTATTCGTTATCATATTCTGTACCCATATTGTTAATAGTGTGAAAATTGCAAAAATCTGAAAACTAATATACCTTTGTACAACTAACACAAATACCATTAACTAAAACAAGATTTTAACATGACATGACATATCGTGCATGCTTGAACTCCTTTTAAAATACGCGCTATTTTCTTTTAGCTGTGAAACAGTGATGATGTGATCGGCGGTTGGTGTCGTTTCCAAATTTTTGGCGCACCGCAACACCGCGATACAGCGACACAGCTGTGATGTGAATCCAGCTTAACACTGCCAAAATTTAACTCGATTAAATAATGGCGGGTAATTTAAAAGTAAAATGTCAGTTCTGTTATAATCTTTGTCAATTTCTTTGAAAGTAACTTTAAATACTAAAAACAAATGTTTCAGTAAAATGTTAAAATATACAAATATACGATTACGTTTATTTCAGATATATTCTATATTTTATTATAAATCACGTATTCTATATACTTCTGAATAAAATACTCTCTACGAGGCACTTTAATAGTTCTGTTTTAAAATAGCTACAATAATCATAATTTTATAGAAATGTACAAATTACTTCAAATATAATTTATCCATTCATCCAAAGCTTCGCAAGTTGTTGTTCGTTGACGTTTCTTTGGAGGTGAACCTACAGTTCCCGTGGACTCCATTTCTTTTACAATGTTCCATACAGCTGCTTCACCAAGCCCTAGCTGCTTGGAGGTTAGCTTTATAGCTGCCAAATTAGATTTATCCTGTTTCCACTGTATATATAAATTATAAGCCATTAGCCTTTGCCCACTGTTGATGCGTTTCCCTTGAGGGTTTTTTGATGGACCCACGAGATGGTCACCTTGCTCAACCACCCCTTCTTCAGCCATGTCGAGATGTAATAATCCTGGAATAGTACTTAATAAATACAATTGTATTATCAAAATTGGAAAAAAATATCTCCTCTCCGTAAATATCGTATTAATCGTGTTCCGATAAGAACAATTCTAATGCAATATGCTAAATAAATAATAATATAACGAGAAACACAAGAAACAGCCAAATAGTCAACCTAAAGCAACGAAGAACTGACATTACAAAAACGTAGCGACCAGTAATATTTCATTTTATCCAACATAAATTTCGTATGCACAGGCACCTTCTTTCGTCGTGTGTAATTTTGTCTTAGGTATTAGTCAATATCAAACGTCGAAAATATAAGCCTAGCTTGCCCAACGGTATATTCTTAAAGTGAATGAACTACAGGTCCTACTGCCCATGCGTATTGAATTTTTTTTAGTAATTCTCATTTTGAAAATTTTGAAATAAATTAGACACAGTATGAAGAAATTTTTATTTTATACTTTTCATATGCAATTTCTTTTTGTACATATAAACAGCAGCCCTATGAATTTTGTTTTTATGCAGTGAAGACCTAGTGTCTTTACCAGTTAAAATTAAATTGGCTCCCTTAGCAAACAAATATTGTTAAGTGAATTATTTTATCTATAATTTCTTTTTCAATTTTGTCTCTGTGTTCACAAGTGAACGAAAATTTAACGCGATTTGAAGCTACTACTAAAATTTTGTTTTTGATATTATTGGGATATGTTATATTACTTAATACGATCCTCGCTATATTAAAAACCTTGTTAATATTTTTTACAAAGCCTGGGTTACAGTATTGCAATTTTCTCCGTTCTGGATTGTATTCTCTCACATTTATTAACCTATGGCACTTTTCACTTGCATTATATTGGCAAATCATTTTTGATCTGCAGTGATCACAGTTTAAGTTTTTTAATGTTTTCACGATCCAATCAGAGACGTAACCTATCATGCTTTGGTGAATATCTTTTCCTAACTGAAAATTATTAAGCCCTGAAATATATTTATTAATATTAAACAGTTCGGTTGAGGTTCCATGATTTTTGCAACTGTGCCTATTTACGAGGGCAAGTCAAAAATTACTTACACTTTTAGTTCCACAACTGTATTAAACAAAGATAGGTGTACAACAGATACATTATTTTTCGATATAGTCTCCACCTTTAGCAATGCACTTGGTCCAGCGAGCCACAAGCTTCCGTATGCCTTCCTGGTGGAAGGTTTTCGGTTGGTCGTGAACCCACTTTTGCACCGCATCCCGAACGTCTGTGTCTGAGGCAAATCGACGACCTCTCAAAGCTTCGTTGACTGATGTTTAAAGAAGATGCAACCTCACCTATGGTAACTCGCCTATTTGCTGTAACCGTATCTCGAACTTGCTGAATGTTGTCGTCGGTGGTCGAGGTTGACGGCCGTCTAGCTGCGGCCACTTTGTAACATTTCGATCCACAAAAAAACGCTTTTACGAGATAAAGCATTGTCCACGTATTGCGACAAAAATCTCCGGTGAATTTCAACACCTTTCACACCCTCTGACCACAAAAAATGGGATCACTGCTCGTTGTTCCTCTTTGGTACAAACTAATAGCGGAGCTGACATGCTTATGGTGTTGTAGCTAGCAGACAAATGATGCGATCGTGATTAAATTCCGCACATATGACCACAAAGGCGCCAACTCAACGCATGCGCAAGCGGCCGCCACTGCGATAACCTTCAAAGCTTGTTATGGCGAAAGTGTAGATAATATTTGACTTACCCTCGTATGTTGTCTACTAAATTTCTAATATTGAATAAATCTGGAACAGTTTGCACCTATTGATTTTGATCCAAAAAATTCTCGTATCATGAGTGATTTAAAACTGTCTCTAAACTGCAATGCTGTGGGTTTAGTAGCCTGATTTCGTTGATTTCTAATTTTGCCAAAATAATTTTCTATATCTTGATTTACAGATCGAGTTAAAAAAATGTTGATTTTCCTTCATGGACCAATATTTCATACAAATCCAAAAATCCTTCCAAAGTGTAAATTCAATTTTTCAAACTTGGCTGCACAATTTTCTTTCCATCTTTGTCAGTAAAATACATATTTTTCAAATTTTTAATTGCTTCTTTCCAAAATGTAGTATGCCTCGAGTTTTTAAAGACACCTCCGGGAAGAGGTTTGCCAGGATGCGAACGAAGTGTGCTACCATTCCCACTATCAAAAAGTTTATCTAAAAAAATTGACGATTTTCGCCGTTCCTAGAGTTTGTTCTTGCAGCTGACCTAAAACAATATATTTTGTCAGATTAAAATTAAATGTAGTCAAAAGCATACCAGTTTTAACTAATAAAGATATAGTTGAATAGTGGAATGACTCAGAACTTGAGTAGCGTAGCAGACTTTCATTTTTGGTATTTTATCAGGAATAACAATAAAGTCAGTTATCCTTTGCAGTGCTCATAATTCACCACATGGTTGATCACTGAAATAAGCTTCTAAAATATGTTTCCATTCCGCTTTCAACATTTCATTACTCGTTTCCCATACCAAATCTTTGGTTAATAAATTATTTCTAACAAGATGAGGAATGATTTCATTATTTCGTCATAATTCTCCTTTTTATTGTTTTGTTATGGCTTTTATAAATTTATTTTGATTCTTTTAATAAGAAATTTATAGCAGATTGATTTGGCATTCCTTGATCACAAATTATTGCTACGACTTTTAACCCACAATTTTGAATTTCAGTGACTATTAGTTTTATCGTATCGACTAAAACACTAGATTTTGTGGCCGATGACGAGAATCTAAATAACATGGGTTGTTGCCATTTTTTTAAAATCCCACGAAGATAAAATACTAGAACGTGATCTGCAATTTTTAGGTCTGACGAATTACCATCGAAGTCTTGAAAACTATGAAACTGATCTGTGCTTTTATCATAATCTATGGGCGGCATTATCGACATTTCATCGAAAATTATAGAAGACATTTTGTCTCGGCTTTTCAATTTTGAAGCTGCTTGTTTTAAATTATCAAATAGTAGTTTATTGTAGCCTGCATTTAAGGGTACTTTGTTCAATATCGGCATAATTGTCGCGTAGGAAGCGCAAATAGCTGTCTTAATTTCGTGTAAGCTCTCCCAGACTGTTTATATAACGCTAGTGCCAACACTTTTTCATCAGTGGTATACCTGCGCCCTTTAGTTGTAATGTTTCGTTTTCCTAATTGTGATAAACAGAAATTGATTGCGGTGTCATCCAGAACCTTGCTGTTTAGTTTCATATCAAATGGTAAAGCTAATTTCAAACGTTCTACTGCCCGAGATTTACTTTTTCGTGTTGCTTTCCTGAATTTTAAACAAGAGAGATGCGCCCGTATTGGTGGCTGAATCACGAGATCATTTTGAATTTCAGCAGATTGCGCTAAAACTGTCGAGGTCGCAGAACTTATTGTCGAATTTTCTTTCTCTAAAAAGAACCATTGCACTATATTTGTGGTTGAGTAGTTTTTAGACTTTACCTGAAGGAATATATAACACAGGTGCAGTAGTACTTTTAAGTTTATTATTACTGGAGAAATCAGTGGCATTAAAGTGTAAACTACAAACCGTGTGCTGGTTACACACCTTGTATTACCTTCAATTTGTAGCAAATAGGAATTGCCACATCGTTGTATCCATATATTAAAACGTGCCCGATCATTTTTGGGATTGGGAAATCTGTGGCGCGTGTCTGTCGTGTTATAATAAGTATGCACGCTGCAGATTCTCATTTTTTCTTCTTTAGAATGCTATTAATAGTTTACTATTGATTAAATTGACGTCAACAAACTGTAAACATGACATTCAATTTAAATGACATTATTTGAATTGCGCTTTCTGATGGGCTGTGGTTGGTTTATAAGAGGAACTGACAACATGATCAACTTTTCATTCTGTATACGATAGTATATTATTATGTTATCTATGATCCTGTATTTCTAGTGGCGTCTTCTATTAGCTACATTGATCATGATAATTCGATAATGTAGAGTCGCTATATTATCGACCGGATTAGGAGGCGCTATTTTCAAACATTGTGACCGGACGTATTTAAACACCTTTGTTGTATTTTAAACATTTGTAATTCTTAATTACAGCTACTAATGTTGAGGATATGGGTGTAGCTTGAGAGCTTAGCGTTATTTGAATTCAAATGCGAACAACGTTGTATCAAAATTGTTAGACTTTGATATTAATTAAATATTTTGAATAATTTACCACAAAAATGGTCACATAGAGAATATGATCTAAATTTCATTTTAACATTTTGTGGAATTCAAAAATATAATATAGGGGGTATTCTGTTTAAAATAAGTAGATCGGCATCAACCAGAAGTGACAGGCATGTCAAAATATTTTAGGCCCCGCTGATCTTAAATTTTCAGATTTTTCCAAATGATACTTTTTCAGATATCGTTTATGAAAATAATTCAATTTCTAGTTCATTTTTATTAAATACTTAGATTATAGGTATGACAAAACTCCTACTGTCAAATTGTCAAATTTCAATGAAAATAAATTCATAAACAACACATGTATTTGTATATGAGCAGAAGTATTATATGAAATTAAAAAGAGTGTACAAGTATTTCACGTATTTACAATTATATAGTTGCGATAAATTTTATATCTTAAAATTCGCTAAGTTTGTAGAGAGAATGTTGAATTTGGTTTATTGACAATGTAGTGCACTACATATTATTAATAACCGTAACATCATAATCAATGTCAATACGAAAATAGATGTAATCGTTTTGGCTTGATTGAAACAGGGCTTCTGTGTTAAATTTGAAACCCTTGAACTTTGTTAGAGGCAAGCTCAGAACTGTTTGGTTCTTGAATACATTATAACTAATTGCCTGACCCATGACGCGACAGTTACTTCTCAACTTTTCGCAACATTACACGTAATTATAAAGATAAATCTATATGTATGTAAATATGTCTAACGTATGTAAGGAAAATAAACGACCGTTGACTGATAGTCACTAAATTTATCAGTTTTTTTTTGTATATGTTCACACTTCACACGTGTTTTATACATGTATGTGGCTTTATTACGAATTAACAGTTCCTTTAAGGTTATAATAAATTTATAATTCTGTCTAAACTTTTCGCGTTTATTTCTGTTTTTGCTTACCTCTTGTAACATTGAATATAAGATAAATCTGTTGCTTTCACCTACATATTTTCTCTTTCAACTCTACTACATATCCTTGTAATTTATAAACCACCCGATAAATCGAAACAGAGACAACATGGAAATAACAGAACCGGTTGTATATTTGGTGCAAGCGTTCGTGCAGTTAAATTGTTAAATCAGTTACAAATCAGTTTCAGTTCGCGCATGCGTAGATTAATCCAAATTAACTTCTGATAAACTATCACAAATCGGCTGCAGAAATAAATCTTATAATGGAGCAAAAGTATTGTGTAAAGTTCACACAGCAAATATCCTTTACCAAGACAAATGTGGAAACAAACCCGATAGTGCAAATTTTTCACCAATCTTATCCACGCTGTTAAGAAGTTATCTTTATTTATTATATTATTTATCAGCATATATAGGTAATCAATGTAATGCTGCACTGTGAGACTACGACATGCAGCATTTTTCTTATCTAAATATGAGAGAGTCATCAAAAAGAAGGATTATTCAAATTAATGATTCATTGAGTTAGAGTTTTTATTAGATTCTAAAAGGCATTGTTAATTCTTGTATTTATAAAATTCATTATTTCGAATAAATAGAATTACTTGTTCATTGGAACTGGGAATCGTAATTTATTGGTGCTAACATTGTTTTTTTTTGTTCTTTCGAGTGAAACGGATTAACTATAAAACAAATGCTCATATAAATATTGTGCGCACCCCATCGAGTCGTCGATTTCCACACGGTATATTCGTTACATTTGAAAAACAAAAGTGTTTTTATTACATACCTATAGTATTAATAAATAAAAGTCCGAAGAATGTGTATACGGCTACTTTGTTGCGGGTTTTGCCCATAGAACCTCTTTTCTTATTAATAAATACTGTACTACCGAAATCTGTTGCACTTAAGTACAACAGATTTTTGAAGAAACTACTTTGTTTACTTTTTATAGTTATTACCACACTGCGGATCGGCGACCGCCTCTATCACTCGCCTCACACGCATAGACGCTCGTACAGAGTCGTGCTGATTATGTCCGTCAGTCAACCCACCCCCCTCACCGCGTTCCACAAATCAATGTCGTCAATGCTTTCCGTTCGATGCATCAACGCCACTGATATTTTACATATAGATTGAACGTCTGTAGTCAGACAAACATACACAAATAGTATCGTCCAACTGTGTACCGCTTTCACTAACTCATATACATTCAGCGGTTGGACGAATGTATCCTGCCCCACTCTGTCTCAAGGGTCGACGATAGAGGCGGTCGCCGATCCGCAGTGTGGTTATTACATTACGTACATAACAAATGCCGTTTTAAAAAAAATGGCAATAAAACACTTTAACACATGCATATATTCGCTTTATTTTCCAAACATTTTTATTGAGTCAGTTTTTATTTTTTACCATAGGGTATTGATTTCTAAATTTCACTTCTGTCGGGCGTGAGTCAAATTCTTTATTTATAGTACGCGGCCATGCGACTGATCCGATCCTGTTGGGAAGATCAATTATGCCAGGCTTAATTATAACATATATATGAATGAGTACCCTACCCTTTGAATAATTGTTTGCCTTAAATTAAGATATTCTAACTAAATAAATCAAAAAATTGAAGAGGCAGTTTGTTTGGTTAGTAAGAAGAGGTTGTGAACTAATAATATATGGTCAAATATTTGAGTTGAACATGAAACTTAGTAATTATAACAAAAAGTAGATTTTTAAAAAATGCGACTTAACCTCTTCATCCACTTGCCCGTTCAATTACGAAATGATTGGTATTACACGAAATATTCATTCATACTGAGAAACAAGGCGTAGCACAGACGACAGTCTTTTTTGCTGGCCGACAGTCGGGTCGGCGAAAATATAGAACAGGTTTGATCTATTTTGTCGGTCCAACATTATTGTCAGTCGTGTGTTCACAAGCATTGTAAACCGTGGTGTATATTGTGAGCGGCAAACTTGTTTATCGACTGTCTGTTGTCTGCGCTACGTCTAAGGAACTTCAGCAATCGCCGCTGTTATATATCGAAATTATAAAGTGTAACGGAAATGAAGAAGGAACAAATGATGGGGACAGCAGTCGATCACAAAATCAATAAAAGACTCCTTTTTATCGAATTCTAAGCTTTAGCATATTTATTGATGCTTCTTCACAGAATAATAAATGGGAGACAAATTTTTAGCAAAAAAGAAAATGTCATGACAAAGTCACTTAATTAAAATGTTACATTAAAATTATTATAAATTAAACGCTTTTTTAAAATTATGTGAAAAATTGAACACAAGGCGAAGATGGGTTAAGGTACTTGGCCCGAAAAGGTTTTGTCTGTGCCACCTCTGTCCAAACGCTATACAGCCAGTACTTCTCTTTTACATATAAAGTGTAGCATTTTCATTTTGACTTCTATAATGTTTAAGTCACGACAGTCGCGTCAATAATAATAGTACACATTTTTAGATTTTTGATAAAAAACATTGTCGATATGATCGAATAGTTATTTCACAAGGGATCATCAAGGGACGTTGGTGCTTTTTTTCGCATCAAAACGTAGCTGATCGCACTGGCATGGGGATCTTGCTTATTATTGGAGATAGACGGTAGGTTTAAATTTGGCAAAGTTGCTAAATTATGTGTAAGTTATGAACCGGAGAAAAAGAATCAGTGACAAATGACGTTCGAGATTAAGAAAGAACGAAAGCACATTAAAATTGTACAACGTAGCTGTTGTTTTTTGGGATACAATAGGGGATAAGCATGAAATTTTTATATAATTAAAATTATGTATTTTAAGTACAGTAATATTGTTTCGTATTATAATAATTAAACTTGGGTTGAGATATTATTTTTATTAGAAGTTAATACTTGAAAGTTACAAATGTGAACTATGGCCGACCACTGCACGGAGATTGTCGAGTTTACGCGACAATCGTATGACGTCAGGACATCTATATTTCGTGTGGTATTTCGTAGCACGTGTATTTACCGAGATAGTCGAACTTTTAAACTCTTTTTTCTAAATAATACTTTCTGGTTTATGTATATAATGACGGAGACAGGTTTTATGAAAGCAATTTGCCAAACAGATGCATTTATGCTAACGGAATTCATGAAAAACAGTAACTGTTACAGCGCAGAAGAAATTCGTGGAGTTAAAGCGTAACCAAGTTTTAATTGTATGTAAACAAATATCCTATAATTGCAGATCAATGCAAGGTTCCTATATCGATACTGCTACAGGATATGTGAAAGTTAAAAGAACAGGTGCATTGTGTATGTGTTCTATGCCAAACATGTCCAGAACATAAAAGCAAAAAATTATGAAGTGAAGACCGTAATATCGGAAGATAAAGGAAATATTGACGAAGTTAAATGTTTGGACTGTGCTGCTAGTGAAGGAAGCTGTAAACATGCTTTCGGCATTTTTAATGTGGGCACATCGAACAAGTACCCAGCCAGCACCTACAGAAGTAGAATGTTACTGAGAGAAACCCAGACTTAGCGATAATAAAGGTTACAAGCTGGATGTGTTTTAGTAAACATTTAAATACTTATAATTTCTTGCAAGACAGTTTGAATATGGCTCCAACAACATCCGAATATTAAATGTTAAAGTCTTTCCATCCTGTAGAAGGACCTCAAATTTGCGGTCGAGTAATGACAACAGTTTTACAAAGAGGTTGCGAAACAAACTGTCAAACAAAGTGAATGTAAACTATGGTTCGAACTACGATATGGAAGAATCACTGCGTCCAAAATTTATGCGGCTGCTCACTGCACTAAAACCGATGGTATATTTGTAAGAAGTGTAATCGGTGCATCCAAAATTTTTCAGACAAAGTAAATGAAACGTGGTCTGTCTGGATTATTAATAATACGCAGGAAAACACGATAACAACATGCTCAGTTTAACAGACGTCATGACGTCACGTTATTTGAATGTATCATTTAAAAGCATTATTTTTACCCCATTGGGAGAATCAAATTAATTTTAAAATATTTTTCCGTGTATATGGGCAGTATAAAGAACACTTTAAAATAATATTTGAAAATCATGATTACCCCTATTGTAAATATCTTGCACTCGCTATTGTTGTATTTCGGTTCGATGAATAAAAAATATTTAACATATCTCGTTTCTCTTTGTTGGTGTACATTTTTCTATCACTACTGAACGATAACTGAAATGTCTAGCTGTTTGAAATTTTAAGGTTACCATACTTAATCTTAAAATGTATACTTCGTCAATTAAAGCATAATATCAAAAACTTCTTATACATGGTTGAACTCTTTCTGACAGCGTCAAAATCCAATATGGCGCCGATAAGAAATAAGAAAGTTGAGGATGGCCAGAAAGAATCGAAATGTCATAAAAATTTCGAGTACACCATTCTCTGCAAGACCAAATGAAAGTGCAGGTGCTAGAGGTAAACGAAGAAAATGAGCTTTTTTATTTATTTTTTTTTAAATCTCGAACATCATTTGTCACAAGTCCATTTTCACTTCAGATTCATAACAAACTTTAGCAACTTTGTCAAATTTAAACCTATCCTATACCTCACATCAACTATTAAAAGAAAGGATTTATTTAGCTTTTTTTTTTATTGAAACTCTCAATTTTTATAAATTACATGTATTTATCTATTCGTTTATTTTCAGAAAGCAAATAATTATGATTATGAACATAGCGAATTGTTACTCTACCAAAACCTGGTTATCCAAGAATCAGGTGAACTTCAACACGCCTTGACACATTTGGAAAACTCCCAAGATCAAATAGTCGATAAGCTAACGCTAAAAGAA
Source organism: Dynastes maya (assembly GCA_029619315.2). Taxonomy (NCBI): domain Eukaryota; kingdom Metazoa; phylum Arthropoda; class Insecta; order Coleoptera; family Scarabaeidae; genus Dynastes; species Dynastes maya. Next base: position 26,033,512 of record JAROYE020000002.1, read on the forward strand.
AACTTAGGTGATTTAAATTTGAGACTGCAACGTTACGAAAAATCAGCAAAATATTACGAGGAATTGATCCGAAGAAATCCCGAAAACACGTTTTATTATAAGAAATTGATCGAAGCTAAACAACTGACTGAACCCGATGATATTCTGAAGTTTTATTCTGAATACGCCGACCTATATCCTCGTGCAATGCCTCCTCAAAGATTACCTTTAAATATTGCGACGGGCGATCACTTTATAAAATTAGTAGATAAGTATTTACGGAAGGGACTGAGAAAAGGTGTTCCTCCTTTATTTGTTGATATGCGATCTTTGTACAGTGACAAGGAAAAAGTAGTAGCAATAGAAGATTTAATGTTGCAATACGCGGATGCCTTAAAACAAATTGGAAAATTTAGTGTGTCAGAAGTGAATAATGGCCCAAAAGAACCAGCGTCTGCTTTACTATGGGTCTATTATTATCTTGCTCAACATTGCGATTTTCTTAACCAGACAAATAGAGCCTTAGTATATATTGACGCCGCTATCGAGCACACGCCAACATTAATCGAATTGTACGTTACCAAAGGACGAATATACAAGGTAAGCTACTGATTTAAAATTTTACAGATAATACGTATGTGTGAGTATTTACTGTAAGTGCGGGCCTTTCACAAACGTTATCCGTTGAAAAAGCCTTTTTCACTTATCTACCAAACTTAGACTTTTTATAAAATAACAGTTAAGGAACGGGGAATTATTTCCGATGGACACAAAAGTTTTCAATAAAACTATTAGCGTACCTACCTTTTATAGAACATAAAAGAATCCATTGGCGTACTTAGATCACGTGCTGCAAATGGTACTTCGTTTTATTGTGGGATTATGGGATTTTCAAGTGCGCTACATTTCTTTGATTGTATAATGTTACGCCAGCCAGTCGGAACGCTATAGTTGAACAGTACAACGTGAACACTTTATTTTTTTTGTTATTGCCATTTGAGATAAACCAAGTGATTTCAACAGCACTATTTGACTTCTTTCAGCAAATCTAAAAATACTAAGGCATATGGACGTTAGAGACACGCTAATGAGAAAGAATATTTTTCGTATATAATTCTACAATTATGTAAATTACCTCAATAATATCTATTTAAGCGTGGTTGTGTTTGAGTATGTAAATATACTTTTAATCCGGATACCTAAAAATTTGTTTTTTTCTAAGATCTTGAAATTTCCCAGGGGTGTCTAAGACAGATCTCCATGGCTGTACAATGCAATATTATACACATTAGCAAGGCTTGGCAAACCGTACGGGAACACGTCATCGCTAGCATAGTCGTTTGTTTGTACTTATCGGTTGGAAATATGAGTGCACAGTTTAGTACAGTCAATCCCCCTATAACGTGATTAATTCGTACCGCGTTATATGGAAACCGCGCTATAAGAAACGCAGATTTAACCAGGTACAAACCAGATTGCACTTAAAACAAATGACAAAGAGGGTAGCTGTGACAGCGGTAGTTCGGCAGCGCTATTGGATAAAGAAATTCACGCAAATATGCAACAGCCAATCATATGGTCTGTTTCTTCACTTATAGGGGAATTCCCGCGTTATAAGAATACCGCGTAATAGGAGGGCTGTCGCAGTTTTAGCTCCGCGTTATATGGAAATCGTGTTATAAGAGTACCGCGTTATAGGAGGGCTGACTGTATTGCATAGATAGTAGAAGCTGGGACATCGTTCTGATATCGAATTCTATTTCTATGCATTTGAAGCTTCATTGTTTTATATATTACTGTTTGTCTTTCAAATTATTCTTAGTTAATTTTATAACATCAGTAAAACCAAGGAAATATCGATTTTTCAATATTTGTATTTGGTTTTTTTCCTGAATATAAATTAATTTTAGAAAATAACATCTTGATAAACAAATTACAATTTATAAATAATCATTCTATAAACAAAATAACAACAACAGCATATTTTGAGAAGAGAAACGGAAGCGGAGAACACACGATCGCGATAGCGACCGCGTTGGCGATCAGATGCATCACACGAAAGAGCACAGCACATTGTTGCGATCTGTTGGCGATATAATCTATTTGTGCAGCGTTCATTCGCGTGCAGACGCAACGTGTTGCGTTTATAACAGATCGCGCGAAGAACATCATACAGCAAATGGCATATCGCGATCGCGTATATATGTTCGCTGCTTCTTACGATCGCAATCGCCAACGCTATCGCGATTGTGGTCGTGATCGCGTATATGTGTTCTCCGCTTAAATGATACAATAAATCGATTAAAAAATTTTCCCGGAAAATTTGGAAACAAGTTGAATCAGAAAATTGTATCAGTGTTCAAAAGAACCCTAGCTTTACGTATAGCTACTAAATAACCCGTGTATTAATGTCAATCTATCTTTATACCACATTTGAAATTTGCTTCACTAAGTTGCGATGTTGAAAGAACATTTTCGGCATAAGAAATAATTACATCAAGAAGACCAACTTTACAACTGAAAACTTAAAAAAGTCGCTCCCACTAAAGATTAATTCAACCCTTATTTCTATAAATTACAAATGTGAATACTATTTTACGTAGTTCATCCATGTTTGCTAAGCGTAGTACCGTGTAATTAGAGATAATGACTTTTATTTAAAGATGTTTCTAATTAATATTGTAAACATGTACCCACATATTCTAAAACCAGAATGATAAAATCTATTGCATCGTACGTCTATGGAAATGCAAAAAATAACGTATCTCATTCATATTCGCCAGCTGCGTGCGAGTCATCCCGTACGGTGTGCCGAGTCTTACAAAATGATGTAAATTAGAATACGATAGAATCCATTTTCTTTGAAGTAGTAGTAGGTGTTTTATTTGTCACAACGCTGTGATATGGCGCATTATCCATAATCCGGAAAAGGTTGTTTGTAAGATTTTTGATATAAACTTAAGTTATAATGTAATACTTGTAAAAATATTAAATAACTTACTAAAAGAGATTCCTGCAGGTGTTGTAATAATTTGTTTTAACAAGAACATATGCTTGTAAGTATAAAACAAATGAATAACAATGTGCTGGAAAACTATACAAGAGATTTTGAAAGATGTTATTGATATACGGCGGTGGAAGGGAGGAAACATTAATTTTGATGTGACTGTGCATGATCATAAAATATATTTGTGTGTGCTTACTTAATAAGGCATTTGTTTTCATCGGTATCATCGTTTCAGCATGCGGGTGATCCACAAGAGGCCTATAAATGGCTGGATGAAGCGCAGGGCCTTGATACGGCGGATAGGTACATAAATTCAAAGTGCGCAAAATACATGCTTAGAGCAAATAAAGTTAAGGAAGCAGAAGAGACTTGTGCGAAGTTTACAAGGGAAGGAGTGTCGGCAATGGAGAATCTAAATGAAATGCAGTGTATGTGGTTCCAGACGGAATGCGCATTAGCATACCAAAGACTAGGAAAATATGGAGAAGCTCTTAAGAAATGTCACGAAATCGATAGGGTAAGTTAGAGCAATCAGCTTGAGATGCATTGTTACATTCGAACTGAACGAAATTAAATTAAATTTTTAAATTTAGTCTTTCCGTCCCTTTAGATATAAAACGAAATTTATTTGCAGCATTTTTCGGAAATCATCGAAGATCAGTTCGACTTCCATACATACTGCATGAGGAAAATGACTCTTAGATCATATGTTGGGTTACTAAGACTGGAAGATGTTTTGCGAGGTCATCCCTTCTATTTCAAAGCAGCTAGGTGCGCCATTGAAGTTTACTTGCATCTGTTCGATGAGCCTTTAAAAGACGAAAGCGCGGAACAAGAACTGAATACCGGTAAGCTTAATTCTTGTTTCTATTTGTCGTTTCAATCACAAATTGCGTAGTTTCAAATAAGTTATTATTAGTACAAAATACGTGAATATTAAGATCGAATATTTCTAAGCAGATTTTAGAACGATTTGTGCACGCCACACTAGCGGAGTGCTAATACGACTGTAATATCTAAAATGTTGAAGAAGAAAAGTTTTTACAAATATACAGGTTATTTGTTTGTAATAGCTATTGGTATAGAGTCTGGGTGTCAGAATAACATTTCACATTTTTAGGAGATTATAAAGGTTTTTTTCATAATAATACCCGGATATGCCTCCTTTCGGAGATACGAGCTCACTTACGTGCGTTTCCTGTGCGAAATTGTACAACCTGTTGACCGTAGCTAAGGCGTAAAGCACAAGCAACCGTGCCTCTCCTACTCCTCAACCACTACACCCTCTCCCAGTTCCGCTGTAATACTCCTGTGCTTGTTTGCCAGTGTATGCGCATAATTAAATGAGACTCGACTAATTTCGAACGTGCATAGTATGTTGCCTACCGTAACCAAGCTACGAATTGAGAATTAGGCTAACTAGCATAAGATATATGCATCGCATAAACACATCTAAACGCCCGAAACTTATTTCTGCATTTACTTATGGGTGTTTAATCAAGTACTCGAAATCTGTGGCACTGGGACACTGAAACAGTTCACTAAAACCCTTGCCACAAATCTTTACTCGTAGTAGATGCACGTTTCGATAGTCAGCAGTAAAACTGAATTGAACAATTCTGCTACTATGATGATAGCTTCGCTATCGAAGCGTGCGTCCAGTACGAGTAAAGTATTGTGGTAAGGGTTTTAGTGAACTGTTTCAGTTATGAGTATTTAGTTATAACAGCCGAATCTTACAGCTGAGAAACCGTCAATTTTGATGAATACTTTCTAATCTTAATGAAAGTAACTCAGAAATAAAATAGCCTGTCCCCATTGGAATTAATTCTAAGTATTTCCAAAGATAATAAGTTGTAACGTTGTCTATAAAACGTACTAAAAAAAGTTCGTAAGTATTTTAATTTGGTGGTTAAGTGTTTGTGTTAACGTCACAAACTGCAGACAGTAATTCGAAGTTCAAGCCCTTTTTAATTCCTTTATTTGCCTATTGCTGACAACATTTATATAAATCAGAACATGATTCAATCAAAAAAAAAAAAGTAATACCCGTACAATTAATCATTGAACTATTTTGTGTTTGACCAGGGTTGTTGTGTTTAACTGTGATATTTTATACATTATTTTCATTTCATTAAAAATAACATTAAGCATTTGTTTAGCAAAAAAAAAATAACATTTCAAACAATGTTGTCATAAAAATAACTACAATTCTAAAGAACATCTTGTCGAGAGGGAAGGATATTGTATAAACAAATGACGGCTACGTATTTATATAGATGCAAATATCGTGTTGTAGTTCATCAATTTATTAAGAATTATTGGTGCAAATATCGAAAAGCCTGTTTTAGACGGGGCGGCTTATTGGCTGATTAATTGAACAAGTTGATCTTCAATTATATCGTACCGTGTAAAACAGCAAAAATCGGTACGAATTCTTGAACAATTTATCGTACGATTAATTGAATTGTATAGAACATGCTTTATTTTTGCCACGATTTTTCACTAACCTTGCTGTTTTAATACCAACCTAGTAACAGAAAAGTACCTACGAATTTTGTTTAAAGTTTTTAAAGTAAAGTTAAGATAAATTTCGAAAATTTACGACGATTATGATGTACGGATAATTCGAATTAACTAGCCGAAACCGAAGTAACTCAAGCTAATCTGTGTCTGTACCAAAACTGCCAAAACATTTGACAAAGGCAGATTGCCAATCCATTTTCACCTGCAGATGAAAATTTCCTATTTTATAATTCCCCCATTCAACTATTAACGAAACTAAACAAGTATTCACGATCGTTAAAAAATTGTCTAATTTAATGTAAAATATAAAACAGCATATTTCTACCGCTTTCTTAGTCAAGAACTTGCTCAATTAATTGACCAATAAATCGCGGCGTGTAAAACAGGCTTAATTTACTCCCAAATAAACGTTAGGGTTAAAAATATTTGTTTATGTATAGGTAGGTATAGAATGAAATTGAGCTTTATTAAATAAAAAAAATGTAATGAAAGACAGCACAGTCAAATAGTACAAAATTTAAGGGCATGGTTTCTTCGGAACTAAATACACAAATTCTTATTTGAAGTTTATTGCAACGCAATGAAAAATAGAACATAAATATGTTTAAGCATGTTCATAACCGTAGTGTTTAGCATTTTATAGAATAACCTCCATTTAAATTACTTACGAGTAGTTTCTCTAGAATATGTTTTACAGACAAAAATGTGTGATATTTAAAACTTATTATCTTTGCCAATACTTAATTCAAATGGGATACGTTATTATTTTACTTCCAAGTTATATTCATTAGAGCGGTTTTACACACACCGATAAGTTCAATTTCTTGCCGTGTGTAATACACTTAAATTGATCAATAAATTGACCAAGAGATTGATGAATTTAGAAGCAGTTCTAGTTTTCGTCAATTTTTTAGTAACTTTCTGGTGATTTTGTGAATTTCGTTGTAGTACCAACTCACGGTATTTGACTTTGACAAGGTGATGGTTCGCACGCGTTCTGTTGCATATATACTTAAATAAATATTAAATTATTTCTTCGCGAAATTCTTAAATGGCGCCTCGTTGACTCGGTATGCGGCGGAATCGTATTATTAAACGTTAAAAAAATATTTATGCTTTATTATATACATATAATAAAATTAAAACATAAAAATGAACTTCATCGCTGGTTGATTACATCATTGCTTGATCGTACGTAAGACAAGGTAAAATTAGTTTACAATGAGTTTGTTGTCAGAAATCCTGGCCAATTTAAAATTTATCTTGGAATGGATAAAGATGTATTCAATAAGTTATTTAATGATATTAAAAATATTAAAAGAGGTTATATCAACAAGAGGGAAGTTAACTCAAACATTCTTGGCAACTGGAGAAACAAACTAAAGTTATTACTATTTGTATTCATGTTCTTGATTTACATTTACATATGTTTGCAAAGTACATGCAACATTAACTGAAACCAAATATCACTTAACCTCAAGCCTCAAACAGATTTTATATAGAATGAAATAATAATAAACCAATTTGATGATGTATGATTAATGTAATACGAACGTATTAATGTAGTCTTTGATTGATTGATTGATTTTCCCACCAAAGCAGGATTGGTCTTTACATCCCTAACACTGAAGCTTAGTAGCTTATTGTATTATTCCTGCTTCGGTTTTGTTTTACTTGAACAGGTTAGTTCCCGCAATCAGGTTTAAGAGCCTATGTAGTAAATCTTTCTCCATTGGTAGTTCAATTGTGCTTCGCATAGCGAATCTGCGTTGAGCTAACGCTGCACATTCGAAAATAATATGAGGGGCTGTTTCCTCCTCCTCATTGCAAAGTTTACATAAGGGCTCATCTTTGTAGATCCCCATCTTATGCAAGTGACCTCTCAAACAGCTAGGTAGTCTTAGTATAAATGCTAATTATAAAGAGCGCAAAAACTATAGAATAACTTCTATATCATTTTTATAAACTTTTTTAATTGGTGAATTATTTTTTAGTACCATCAAAAGACTGGAGATAATTAAACATCGGTTCATCAATTAACTTCTTTTTTAATGGAAACTTGTGAAAAATAAAATACAAATTCCATTCAATTACAAATTCAGGAACAAAACGATATTATTGGAAATCTTAAAACTCTATAAACAAAAAAAAAGAGAATAAAAGAATAAAAATTAATAATGCGTGACACCTCCCCTAGCTCTGACAACTGCTTGGATTTGCCGTGGTGAGTTCACTATCAAATTTTGGATTACTTCTTGGGGAATATTATCCCACTCAAAAAGAACAGCTTGTTCCAATTCCTGGAGATTACCAGAAGGTGGTAAATGACGCCTTACTGATTTTTTTAGAGCATCCCAAAGGTGCTCAATTGGATTTAAGTGTGGACTTCGTGGTGGCTAGTCCCTGACTTGAATATTGACCTCTTGTAAGTAATTCAAAACTTGTCTAACGTTGTTGGTCTCGCATTATTCTGCATGAACATGAAATTGTTCCCTAAAAATGGTGTAAAAAGCATTACATGGTGCTGAATAATGTTCTCTAGGTAGTATTCAGAATTCATTGACGTTTGGCAAATAAAATTAACTCTGTGCAGATGTCAACGCAAATCCTTCCCCAGAATATTTTTAATACACCACCAAAGGGCTCTCTTTGAGAGCTTGTGCAGTCAAGATATCTTTCTCCAGTTCTTCGCCATACTCTCGCGACCATCTGAAGATTTTGAACTTACTCTAGTCTCGAAAACAAAACTCGCTTCCAATCTTCAAATGTCCAATCTGCATGATTTCTTGCAAATTTCAAATGTTGAACTCTGCTCTGGTAAGTAATGGTCCAACTGCAGGCCTTATACTACTCATTCTTAATTCCCCCAACCTTTTCCTTACAGTAAAAGCAGAAACTGACATTTCTAACTGCTTCAAGCTAGTTACTGAGTTCTGTGCTTGTTATTCGCCTATTTCTGAGAACTTACAATTACAAAAAACCTATCTTAATCACGTCTTCTAGAGTATTTCCGGTTTCCCTGAATCTTCTAACCATTCGACTGACTGTTGCATGATTAATGCCCAGCAAATTAACCACATAGCGCATTGCACGTCCTTCTTTTAACTAACTTGAAGCTCCTACACATTCATCTTTGGTTAAATGATGTGATTCGTTTATAATTTTCGATTTAACTTTATACATGCAAAAAATTAACAAACTCGTAATTAAAACTGCCTGAACTGTAACTTAAACGACTCAAGAAAAACTGTTTAACAGAATTTGACATTAGCTTGCGGCCATTTTTACCAGAAAGGTGGAGTTTATTGTTAAAATTAAATATTATATTCTACCCAACAAATAGTTTAATGCCACGTGCTTTACATCATATACCGCATTAGAATGTTCCGTAATACTGTGGCATTAAAATACATGGACACTGTTGCAAAATTTGCCCGCTATAAAAGTGCTTAGGCTAAGGGCGGAGATTCGCACGATGTACGACTGTGGGAATCGATCAGTAATAATCTAACCGCTGTGGTCAGAGGATTGCACTCGATTCTAGTCATGCGTCATACCCCCAGTTTATTTATTTAATTACTTGCTTACCTCGATTTTCTGCTCCTTTGTCATTTTTGATCTGTGATGGTTATATCCCGTAGTTATACAATGAAATAGTTATATATATATATAGTTTTGGTTATGTTCTTGTAAACTAGGGAGTCGTTAGATAGTACTACGTCAGTGGAAGTACTGCAAATGATTGCCTATTTGAATATTCATTACAATAACAGATTCAGTTGAATTTTTTCACATACGAATGTGGTTCATTTTGACAGAATGTTCCATTAATTATATTTGGAAAACGTATATTTTTGGTTTGGAATTAAATTGACTTTTAAAAATATATGTATATGTAGGCACTTACCATTATTTGAATATTTAATTTATTTGATATTTGGAAATGAAAACATATTTAGGAATTAATCAACGATCGTTTGAGACCATCAATAGGATAAGATTTATTAAATAAGATGCATTTTCGAAAATTTGCAAGAGCACGTATAGTAGTCTACTGATTTGTAATTGCGTGGTCGTCTAGGTGGTAACGTTATTCGCATAGAGACAGCGCTTCTAGATAAGTACTTTCCAACGCGGTATGTCATCAGATTTAATGTGATCGGAAAAGGTCATGTAAATAAGAGACAGTGGCGAAGAGCTCTGTAATACAACAATAGATTTTTTGTATGCATTTTATAATTTTTGTTGCTTTCCTGTTGATCTATTATATTATACCAGAAACGAAGTTTTCGTTTCCAAAGGATAATTCCAAAAAAAAAGGATGCCAAATCGTATTCGCAGAATATATTTCAAAAAGAACATTGAAAAATGTGCTTTCTCAATTGAACATTGGAATTCGAGTACCGTTGTAATAATAAATAAAATAATTTAAAAGTTAATCTCAATTGCTTTTGTGTGGAATGAACATCAACGAACTGAGGGATTAGTTATAGATCCCAGATCTTAAAATTAACGCTGATTTATATTTTCTCTTTCTTCATTATATCCAATTCATTCAATTAATTTTTATACGAATAGGGTATAATTCATTCTATGTATTTGGATTTTTTTGGGAAAAGAATATGAGTGTTCTCGATGATATTGCGATTCTTTAACTTCTGAAAGAACAAATTTTTATATTTTTTTATATTTACCTATAATTAAACATTTACGTAATAAGTTTTCCTATGATAAATAAAACTAAGTATTCACAGCTTATATTAACTTAATATATATCGGAAATTGTATCACGCACTTAAGTAGCATTCCTAGAAGTAGAACACCGCTTAATAATAAATGAAATGCCATTTTTAAACTTAAAAATAGATTCTACGTGGAAAGACTTAAAGAAAGATAGTGCTAAAGTATGTACAAGATTGTAAGTTTTTCTTCCATTATAAAATAAATAACTCAATTTCAATTTAATGCACATAGTACAATTTCTTTGGTGCATGAAGCATTTACAATTTGATAAAATAAAACACTAAATTGAAGAAGTTATTTGTAAGACGTACATTAAGTCTAAGTGAAGTTATTCGAGTTTCATAATGTATATAATACATTATTGAACACTTATCATATTTACAAATCACAGTTCCGTTCAGTTGTTCAGTTATTTCTTACGTAAAATTATGAACTCGAAGAGTAGAAAAAACTCGAATTCTGTTCTCTCTTCTGCGTTAATTTGGGTGTTATAAAATAGAAATGTGTACCTTCGTCCCCTGGTAGCTTATAAGAAATGTACGGTCTTTCTTCTTCAACTCTTCTACTTTGTGTTGGATACCGCGAATGTCCATAATTTGGTATCCTATCGCTGTTGTACCTTATATCGTCTACATATTCTGCATGCGGGTTTATTTGAGGTTTTGGTTGAAGGTAATTTATAAACGTGTCTCTGTCTAAAGAGACGGGTCTATTTCTAACTGAATTTTCTGGACTTGTTTGTAAATATTTCGCTTCTGAGTTAATCGGTATAGGTGTGGTAGCCACAGGTAGCTTCTTTCCAAACACTGTAAAGTATTCCTTGGTAACATCGTCGATATATGGCTCATCGTGTTTTGTGTAAAATTGTTGGAAGATTGGATTTGGAGTTGCTTCAAATGAAAATTCGCTGATTGGTTTTGGGCGGGTTTCCGGTTTAGTTTTCTTAGGATTTTCTGTAACCGTTTCAGGATAGTAAAAAGTATGCTCTTGTGTGTTTTCGTATATTGACGGGGGAGGAGTTACCTCAACAGCCTCTTGAATTTCGACATCATAATGCCTAACCGGATCTTTCGGAATGGAATATTCAGGTAATGGAGGAAGATACTGATTACGTTGATTTGGATAATTAATAGATTGAAAACTGTATTGATATATCGGTTTTGATATAGGTTTGTAGGCAGGTCGAAGGTAATAATTATCATTATCTCTTAACGCAGATTGATAAGTGTGTATTTGGTCTTTTAAACGCGCAATGTGTACAGTAAATGTATCAGGTTTCTGTGAATATTGAGGTCTAGCATTATTATTATTTACGTAATAATATTGAACATTTTGTCTTCGCGGTGGTTGTTCTTGTATAACAATATCTACTTCTTTAGCCGGTATATAATAATCAGGTATTTCATACTTCGGTGACGGTTTTGGTAATCGAGGCGTTGTATTAATAATATTTTCATCATAAAAGTAATATTGTGCTGGAGGTCTGGAAGTAGTTTTTGGTGCATTAACCAGCACTTCATCAAGATATTGATTGTTAGGCTTGTTGATTGGCGAAGGTTGTATATGTTTCGACGTATAATAATTTTTGAGAGGTACACGTGTTGTTGTTACCACCGTTTTAGTTTTTGTAATAGTTTGTGGAGGTTGAATTTTGTAAGAACGACCATCTTCTTTGCTAGCATGTGGTAATGTAGTTGTCATCGCTTTAAGAATTGTAACTGTTGGATATTTCTTTTTAATATTTGCAACAGTCGGTGGTTTTCTGTATACAGGTTGTAAAGTTGGAATAGTAAAATTGTGCGTTAAAATTGCTTTTATTGTTGATGGTTTTGCGGTACTAGTAGTTGTTACGTATGTTGATGGTCTATATGTTGTGGTTGGCTTGTATGTAATGGTAGTAGTAGCAGTAGTGTCTTTTCCAGTTTTATTTTTTGCTTCAACATCTGTTGTGTTTTCTTCAAGTGGCGCAAAAAAATTTGGAGGGGGTGGCAAAACTATACCCGGTACTAACGGACCAGGTGGCACTTCCGTTGAATTATCTTGTTTATAATAAAAACTGTATGGCGGTGGATAGTATATAGATGGATCATCTTCATCGTATGTGACATTATCGAGTGGAGGCAAATCTCCCGGTCCTACAAAAGGGAAGAAAGGTAAGCTTCCATTTAATGGTCTTTCTTTAGCCGGATCATAGTAATCCAATCCTGGCCCAGGGAATTGAGGTATTGGGAACGGAGTTTGCCCGGCAGAAGAGTTGGTCGGATATCGATTCGGGTAACCTGGTGGTGGCTCACCTCCGGGGACGTAGTTTTCTTCGGGGAATAAGGGATATATTGGCGGTTCGAACGATCCATTAATCGTTTTCGAAGCATTTGTGCCCAGGAGCAACAATGGTCCGTTGTCCGTGAGCTGGACTGGAAAGGGCGGCGGTACTTTGGGATGTGCGGGGATTTTAACCTGCCGATTAGGTGCGTTGTAGTCGTCGATGGACGGCCAGACGTCAGTCTCCAAGTTTTGCGAGGAATGTGACGGGAAAGAACCCCCTTTGATAACTAAAAGGTGATTTTCTGACAACCATATATCACTTTTATTTAATCCGCCTAAATTGGTAATTGTGTCGCGTGGCACTTCACTATTTTCCCTATAACTAAGCAATCCAGGTTTTTTCACCGGTTTCGAGAATAATTCGGTTTGTATCAATGCGTATTTTCCATCGGCGACTTGTTGTGCTAATGTCTTCTTTTCTTCCTTGTCTGATTTCTTCTTAGATCCTTTACCTTCTCCTGCACCGGAAGTTATCAACTCTACGTCATCGTCTCTATTCAAGGATATATGTCCGCCAACAAGTTTATGAACAACACGGAGTTCTCTGGTCTGGCCTTCGCTTGCCACTAATCCACTGAAGTAGACGAATAAAATCCATTGTAATAAGGTCCTTGTCATCTGAAATTAGAAAGTGAAACATGTTAATATAGCTTTATTAGGGGAATGTTTGCTACAAGCAGAAGTACAAACTTTAACATCTCGAATATTATAAAATCAAAATATAACGCATATGGTTACAGTTTTAATTGAAATATTTAAACATATTTTTGTATAAAACTACAGAACGCTGAAGACTGAAATAAGGCAGCATATATTTACTACGTACAGTTCTTTATTAATAAATTTAATATTTTGTCGAGCCACGACATGCTTTTATCACAGCTTTTTATACATTTCGGCATTATTGTTAGTAAATCGTAGCATAATTCAGATGCGATCGAATTCCATTCTTCCACAATTGTCTTCCGCAGCTGATTTTTTGATGTACTGCGGAAACGAGCAATATTTCTTTTAAGTATGTACCACAAATCTTCAATGGGCGACAAAACGGGGTATATGCCGGGCAGTCTACCAGATGAACGCCATTGTTGCTTGCGTGTGATTACAATGAGCATTATTTTGTTGGTAGTAGTAGTGAACAGCATCATCTTGGAAAAGTTTCACTATGGACGGTTCCAATACCTCTTGTAGCATTGAAATATAGTGATCGCTATTCGTACATTCCTCGCACAAAACAACTTCGCCGGCTCTTGCTGCTGACATACAACTTCACAGCATAATGCTTCCGCCCCCGTGCTTTACAATGGGGATTAAGCAGGCTGGGTGAAATGCTTCGCCACGACTGCGCACAAATTGAGATCCAGGTCGCCCAAAAAGCTGCAAAAAGGACGGTAAAAAACAATTGAACTTACTTTTTTACGTCTAAAGAAAGTGCGTTGCGTAAGTTATTGACTTACTTCAAATGTGAAGTAAGTCGATAACTTACGCAACGCACTTTCTTTAGACGCAATGGCGTAACTTAATAACATTAAGAAATATACCTCTCTGTTTGACTCATCTGAAAAAATTACACGCGTCTAGTGGTCCAATTTGTATACTCTTTAGCCTGTGCGAACTTGCGCAAAATGCGACTACCGGCAAGCAATGCGACTATGTAAGGAAGCTGCCTTTAAACGTCATCTGACGGTGCTCGCGGAAACTCTCATCTCGTGATGCGTCCATGATTTGCTATTTAATTCTTTACACGATTTTTGGTGATCTTGAGGGCCATTCTTTCTAAAAATCGATCATCTCTTGGGCTTGTGTGTCGTTTTGATCATGTTTTGAGTTTATTTTCATAACTCCCGGTATCCTCGTAACGATTTAGCGTATATTGAGCAGTACCCCTTTTACACTTGATTTTTTTAGCGATTACTGCTTACGAATACCTTTCCGTACTTAAAAGTACGATTTGACTTTTTTTTGCAACACTTAGTTCACCTGTTTTTGGCGTTATTAACCCTAACTAACAACTGAAAAAATCATTCGTAACTCTTACGCACTTTCTCTGATTTCTAGATAAGTTACACGCCAACAGTCACCCAGAACACAACCAACATAGGTTACAACACAAAAACTGCTAGAAAATAAAAGAATCTTTATCATTTTCATTTAGATCTCATTACAAATGCGAATGTAAACATCGCTCATATTGGTTTTCTTAGAACTTGAATAGTATTAATTAAGACTAACAAGATATTCTTATATAAACTTTAGTTTCATAGTTCTCTTTTTAAAAGCGGCTTGCCATGTTGTTGGTTACTTTTCTATACTATACATTAAATAAAGAAATTAATGAATAATTTACAGTAGCATATTTAAATAATTACATTAACTACGTAATTATGTACGCGTTCAAATAGTAATTAATTTATATAAGTTTGCTAAAACATGGAAATAGTTTCATCCTCATTGTTTCTAACACTCCTTCCTTATGATCAGGTACCGTAACATATTAAATCATGCTTTCAAATCCAATATCATTTAATTTTCGACTGCAACGAGCGTGTCTACTTTCACTATCGTCACTGTTTACGCTCTGCATATTTTTTTACCGCCGCGCGAAATGTTTTTAATTTAAAATTTCAATTCTTCGTTCATTTGAGAACTATGACTGATGGGCTTCGCCTTGTGTTACAATTCCTAGAAATTACAGGCGAGGTTCAGGTCAGAGGCCAAAAATCTTAACTATCGAAACTCAAGGTTAAACAAACCGGCTGGGTGTGGTGGTTTGTCTTTTGTATCTAGATCAGTACGATCCATTCACTTTATTTATATAATGCGCTTTTGCCATAGAGAATAACTACGGAAAAGCAAACGAGTTCTTACGGATGTACTTACGTAGTACCCATACGTGTTTGTATGAATAAAAGTATTTATCTATTTATGGAATAATTACTACCAGAACTATACAGGTGGCTTACGTCATATGATCATGAAATTATATACGGTAACGTTTTTTGTTTTTTTTTTTTTGTAAATTATTAATATATGCTTGTATGGGCATTTTAATGATTTCATCTAATTCCAGGAAATGGTATCATATTTAAGTGGTTATATACTCCTATAAAAATGAGGTGAAAGCAGTTGCAATGACATGTGTTGGTCACTTACATTTAATGTTTTCTGCAGAACTCAACCTAATAAATTGAATCAATAAAGAAAATATTGTAATTAAATATACAGGGTTAGTACAATCGTTCGTTTGAAAAGTCTTTTTAATTTAGTTTTTAGTGTAGTTAAAAATAACAAACATTTTCACATTTTTTCGTTTCCGGTTTAACAGGAAATGCTTGCTACTTATTTATTTTTATTGATGAAAACGCAATACAAAAAAATAAACAAAGACTATCTAATAACGTAAAATCAAGATATCTTTGAAAAACATTGGTATTTTACTATAACTTGTCAAATTGTTGTCACAAGTTATCGGTGTCATTGTATTTTGATTTTGTTGCTTAATTAGCATGGCAGTAAAAATAATCTGGGCGAATTGACATCTTGAAATGCGTGGAACATTCCTTTGAAGAAGTTTGCATTTTATTTAATACTTTTTATCGGGATCGCCAAATCAGTAAAAGTACGGTGTATCGGACAATTCGAAAACACGAAGTATTTCGCTAAGTAAAAAATTAACCAAGAAATGAAGATGCCAGTATAAATGTTTGACGTACAGTTCAAGAAAATAATTACGTGTCTACAGAGGGATTAGGACAAATTTATGAGATCTCCCAAAAATCTACCCACTAAATTCTAAATTTCTGCAAAACTGAAACCCCTCAAAATGCATATTGTTGACTAAAGATTATCCAGACCACAGACAACACTTTTGCGAATTAATGACAGAATTTATCGGAGGACGGCTTAATTTGGTAAATCAAATGGTCTTTTTTCGTGAATCAACGTCTTGTCTTCGTGGCATTGTTAACAGGCGTTGGCTGGTCTGATCGAAAACAAAATAATAGGACCATTTTTCATAAGAGGAAATTTTGAATGGTGACGGCTATTTAAATTTGAATTGCCAACCCGTTCTCCAAACCTGTCACCACTGTATTTTTTTCTTGTGGGGCCACTTGAAATATCAAATGTGTAAAAATCGACCAAATCATCTTGAACAATTAGAAGAACGAATAACTGACTCTTTCTTAAGTTATTATTATAGAAAAAAAAGAATTCAATTAGACATTTTATTGATCGATTACATCACTGCCAAGTTGTAATCGGAGTATAATTTGAACATTTATTGTTGTTTTATTGTGTTTTCAAAGATATCTGATGTGACGTTATGAGGTAGTTTTTTTATTTTTTGTGTTGCGTCTTCATCAATAAAATTTGCTTCTGAAAGTGTACTGGGTGTTATTTAAAAGAAAAAATAAGTAGGAAGCATTTACTATCAAACCGGAAGCGAAGAAAATGTGACAATGTTATAATAAATTCGTTATTTTTAACTATATATCCATACTAAATTAAAAAAGCGTCTCAAACAACAAAGTTATTCAACCGTTCCGAGACTTTGTACTAACCCAATATAATTGTAATAATTATACAATAGTGCTCATGTCTTTACGTAAATGGTGAAAAGAAATAATATAAGCGCGGTGTGCGTCACACATGCTCCCACCCCGTATTCTCCGTTTCAAACTTTTACGTAGCGGCTTGAGCAGTAAGGTATGTAAGCCTAAACATCTTAAGCTTATTTCAGGAAACAAATTTTTACATTGTTTGAGCAACACTTAAAACGATAATTTTATGTTCTTCATTTGTGAAACTCACGTGATTTCGTTTAATGATAATAAATACTTTGAGACGTCCGTATTCTCGTAATTTCAACTATAATTCATGTAACAAATTCTAATGGTTTGAAATATTTAACATAGAGTTTTTATTTTATTATTAAAAATACTTGTTTCATATATACACAGCAATGAATTTTTTCTTAGCAACATATTTTTAACATCACTAAGCATAAACGTTATTTACATTAAAATGTAAGATGCAAAAAAAAATCTTTCCTCAGTAAGTGCTATAATACAATGTTATAAACAAATAATAGTAATAAAGAGAACACTTAAAATGGAAAGTGAATAGTTTATAGAACAATCATGCAAATTTATGGTTTTCAGTATCTATCGCATACCAAATATTTGGTTCTATAATTGATTGATTGAAATTCGGGCATAAAAACCCAACTCTTAATTTACTTAATACTTGTTACATAAACGCTTACTCTTTGCACAATTTACGTGTTTGGCGTGTAATAAAACGATGACCTATGCATATTGATCAGGATTTACAGCTAATAAAACGATTAAACAAGTCAGCCGCTTATGTAAATAATTTTAAGAAAACTTATTTTGACTGATTAATTTCTCAAAAATAACATTTCATATTTAATCGCTACCAGCCACGATATCTAAAAAGCTAAATCAATATTGACATGTCAGCAATTCGCTTCAAGATTCACCTTTCACCTAGAAAAGTGAGCCAGATAATTTGCCGTGTATAATCATGTTAATATGTATCCAAAATAGTCTTATGTAATTATTAATTTACATTCAGGTTTGGTAATTTGAAGGTTATTTATTATACAATTTCACATTTGGAATAGCGGTTAGAATACAGCGGCTGTTTTTTAATAATAGGGAGACATTTTGCAAATAATGCTTAAAAAATGAACATTTGTCATACGCTGAGATGATTATAAATATGTATACGTAATAAAAATTTTATTCTGGTATTCAGACATCCATCTTTTTGGGTATTTTTGAAGGATTTAATTTGGATTACGTTTATAACAAGCTTCCACGCCGTTGAATACTTACGGTTGTTTTCTATTCTATGTTGCGAGCTACGGTATATATCAGTGTATTTGTCTATTTAAAAAAAATTGCACATATTTACTTAAAAGCCACCTGTTAGTACTTAAAACTAACGAAAAGTACTTCATGAAGAAAACCTAAAAAAATATAATCTGAAAGTGTAAGGTGAGCGATTACTTCATGCTGTTTTACTTTCATAACAATTTTAAAACTAAATTTCGTTTAAGATTGCGTGATTTTATACGGCTGCAATTGCATGAAGAAAATTACTCAATAGATAATATTCTTTTTTATTCAACCAACGATTACTTTTACTAAAAGTACTTGTAGATTAAGTTACTAATTAAAAGTACAATTATACAATACCAAACGGTTAAAGTTGAAAATAATATTTTAGATGTTTTAAGTAATTTTTCAAGTATCCTCGAGTTTATTGATTAATAAAGTGTAGAAAAATAAAAAGGATGTAAACATTAGAAAGTTTATTTTCTTCTAATTTACGATGTAATTTTAAAGTTTTGTAAAACTCTCTGATTTCCGTTTATAGTAACTTATGCTCTTCCTTACTTTTATAAGTTAAGAACTAATCACCACTTAAGTAGTATAAAATTAATGCAGTATAATTATGTTTGATATTTCCGACATAAAAAGGCTTAACGCAATTTCGCTTGATTCATAACAGGATGAGAAACCTGGAAACACAATTATTATTTGACTAATTGAGCGTGTAATAAATTCTTAACCTCTGAAGGTTCCGTGCGGTATACTCCTATTGTAGTGTACTCCGGTACATGTCGAACAATTAACGTTTTCATGTTGATATTGCACCCGAGCGATAGTTGCTGGTGTAAAACTTGAACTTTAAAGGCTACATTAACCGCTAGTGTTTAAGCTTATGTAAGATACCCGTTTACGGGTATTAGGCACATTATGTTGCAAGGTATTATTTTCGTAATTACATTGACGAGTAGTAGTTATTATATAGGCCCTATTTTTTTTATAAAATTAATTACTAACATTGACACAGAATGCGGTCTTGACAGTCAAGAAGGAAAATAAATTGAATACCACAAGAATGATTACGTAATATGAAATTTATACTTTTATTTGAAGCCCTTGTATAGGGGCAATGCTCTCCCATTTATTGTATTATCTAAAGGTCAGAAAACTACGTTTCGTGATTTCATCGTAGTACATACACTACTGCTTATTGAAATTGTGGCACCAAGAAAAATATCAAATAAACAAATGACATTTTACAGATCTATTGCTGGTATTGTATCAAAGTATGAGCGGATGGTCCCTTGAAAGATTGTAAATCAATCATTGTTGACACGTTCTCACAATTCGTTTAAATTGCTTAGATACCGTTATACCCTTCGTCCAAAGAGAGTTTCTACACTATTTTCTTAGTGACACAAGTGATCCAGCATTATCCTGTTGAAATATTGCTTGGTGCACTCTCCGAATGAAAGAAGAAAGTATCACACTCTTTAAGAAAGACTCAATATAGGTTTACCTCTAACTCTAACTTAAGAGGACCTGCTATCATTATTGATTACTCATCATAAAATAATGCTTACCCTACATTAATACCCGTCCATTATCTTGGTTCAAGCAAAACCTGGATTCATCACAAAAGACATTTTATACCATTACTCTATGCCACAATCATCCTTTGCAATCTTCAGATATAGACCAGTTGTAGTAGTCGCAATGTTGATCTTCTTGTTGCTAGGTCTATTGCGAGTAATCGCCGTCGAAAGCAGCAGATCGATACTCGACATCCTGTCATAATAGTCGAACTTGGGAAGATGGAGATGCTCGCGGTTGGTAATTGTGCACTGTGCCCTACTCTTTGCGAATGAGTATCTTCTGTAACCCGCCGGTTCCATATTTCCCTTATATTGCCACTCTAACGACTAATTCGCCGACCTATTTTATTTATAGAATTACCGGCTTCGCGTGGGCTTACAAAACGTTCATTTCCTTTATGGAATTACAGCCTTCACGTAGGCATACAATACGTTTTTTTTTTAATTCACTTGCTGATGCTAATACCATTTTTAAGCAACAAACAATGGTATATGATTCTCGAACTTCAAAGGTTTGTTTGATACAACTCGGTGTTATTTGCTTTTAGTGTTTGTCTTTTGACAAACATTCAACGTTATAATTGAAAACAGGTTGAAACGGTTTTCTCGAAGTGTTTTTTTTATTACAATTTGTTAGGTTTGTTTAACTACATAGTGGGTCAATTCTCAAGTTAAAGTGCTAGATCGACAATTTCTTTCTGTAGTAGTAAAGTGTGAATCAAATTAGGTCGATTGGTATTCTCACGGGTTCTTTGTTCTTTCTATAGTTACTATACATTCGTCAATGTCGCTAAATTTCTTACACCGAAGTTTCATAATGTCGGTACTAAGTGTTTTGATGTTATTTTAGTATTTCATATGAAACGCTCAAACAAGTCAGTTTTTGATCTAAAAGACAGCCTTCTAAACGGAATTTGAAATATACAGGATGATTTGTGAGATAGGAGTCTTTTCAATCGAACATTTTGTATATTTTTATATTTCTTGAAGTCTCCTTGATGAGATTATCGAAATATTTTATTTGAATTCATGTTACTGCATAACGTATTAAACGTTCGAAATATTCATCATTTGCTTATTGGCAATAACCTACCTACAGGAAAACTACTGACTTTCTTTAAAACTTGAGGTGAAATATTCCTTATTTAATAATAGTAATAAATGGCAACGGCAGTGCAAAAAACAAGTAGACAATGCTGAAGTGTACGCAGAACATAGAAGAGGACCCAAAGTAGAACCTCGAGAGACACCAGAAGTAACATCCCTGAATTCGGAAATATTTTGACCCAATTTAACAGCCTGAGATCGATAGGAAGTGTACCTGCGAAAAAGCTCAACAGCCGTGTCTGATTGCCCGACATAATGAAGAATGGAAAGCAACAAGTAATGATTGATAGTGTTAAATGCTCTGCTGTTTAACAAAACCAAAATGGTGACCATACTTTTATCAGGGAACCTGATAATATCAACAGTGACACATAGCAAGACGGTAACACAACTGTGTAAAGGACGGAATCTCAATTGCCAAATGGGAAAAACGTTGTTATCGGAGAGAAATTTCTTAATTGACGTCCCGTAATTCTTTCCAGTACTTTAGAAAAAGTGGGAAGAATACTGATTGGACGAACATATTTAGGAGATACACATGTAGGAAGTTTAGGCACCGGAATAACAATAACCCTCTTCCAAGCAGTCGGTAACAGAATTACACAAGCAATGATTAATAACGTGAGTTAAAAAGGTAGAATATGTGGAACACATAATTTGAAAGCGTCAATTCCAATATTATCCGCACCTTCACATTTAGATTGAATATTATGTAAAATTTTATGGAACTTCGTGTTCTGTAATCGAAGTGAAATAAAGTGAGTTGTTAGTATCATAAAATGTTTTCATATTTACATTACTATAAGATGAGATAGTTAAATTGAGGAAAGATTTATTTCTGTTTGTATTCTTTCTTTGAGATCAATGTTAGCTGGCTTTGTTGCATGTACTGTATTTTTGAGAATGTTCTACGGAAAGAAGTGCTCTTCGCCCTTTCCGTTTATTAGGAAAAGTTTCATGTAGGTTGTTTCTCACAATTACAGCATAATGGGGTGTTGCTCCATCTTGCTGAAACCAAACATTTTCACTTGGTAGGGTCGAATCTATTACAGTTGAATATAATATTGCCAAAACAGGAACAACTTCATCTCGAATGAGAAATATTTTCCACTGTCGAATTCCCTTCAATAAAGATTGGATCAATTATATGGTTGCCGATGATACGTGCCCAGACGATAACGTTTTGAGTTTATACCTACAGTTCTGTTGATTTGCTTCAGAATCAAGAGCCACCTCATTTCTGTCCAGCTTATTCATTAAATTTTCGCAGAACTGTACTCTACGATCTGGATCTTCTTCTGTTAGTTTCTGGACAAATATCATTTTAAAGGGAATGAATTTTTTTTTTATGAAAACACTTCAAAACCGTTGTATGGTTGACGATATATTTTCATGCAATTTGGTGTGCACTTGTTCTTGGATTCTCTTGAACGCTTAATAAAATGTCTACTTTCACATTGTCTTCTACAAAATGGGTTTTTCCTTTTTAGCGGTTTAACGTGGCCGAGTTTTCTAAACTTTGCATGTGTTTTGGAAACAGTTCTCTGCGAAATATTAGGCAATATACAATATTTGACAAATCAAATTAGACAAACAACGGATACTTGTGATTAAAAATGTCTATTCTGAGTTTCTGTTAAATGTCGCATTGTTTACTAATCACAAAAATAATTTTTAAGAGACAATTTACTAAATTCCACTATCACTTTAGAAATAGCTACCGACTTTATGTTGTCAGGGTTATTTTTATTTCAGTGGAAAATGTCTTTTTGTCGCTTTCCATTCAACAACTAGAGTAGCTCCGAGCTTCCCAAGTAACACACAGAATTAAGTACTTGGGTAGCTCGGAGCTACTCCGGTTGTTGAATGAAAAGCAACATTTGCAGCAACGTGGATGATAAACGTTTTAGGTCTCTTAAAGAATTTTCCATTTCTTTAACCAATTTTAACCACCTTGCAAATAATTATTTGCTCATTTAAGTCATAAATGTTATAGGTCGTTGAAATCGGCTAATCAAGAAGACTTCAAAGATATAAAAATATACAGGGTGTTTGATTTAAAAAAAGACACCTATCTTGTGCTACACTTACATTAATCATTCTGAATATTTCAAATTAGGTTTACAAAGCGTATCTCTTAGATTAAAAACTGTCCTGTTCGAACGTTTCACATAAAATTCTCAAGTAACGTCAAAATTAATTTTATTCCATAACTGGTTACCACACTGTATCCTGGCATAATGGAGCTACAAATTGCATAATTTCAGTCCACTTCAATTCGTATACAAATTGGATTTGACAGTAGGTTTTGTTTTTGCTGTCCATTTATAAAAATTCAAATTTATTTATCACAGCTGATCTGCTTTTTATCTATCTAAATCCACTTACATAATCTTCAAATGGATTAAGTATTTTAGCAAGCATCAAGGTTACGAATTACTACCAATAAACAAATTGTCGTAACTACTAAGCTGCTAATTGCGTCCCAAAACCTTGGGGGAACATTGTTTGAAGAATTCAATGCGTGTAAAGTTCCCAGATTATACTTCTTGCTCTTATAATGCAACGTTATCCGATAGCATACTACTTTGTCCCACTTCTCTCGTCGGAGAATGAATGGCCGAACAGTGTATATATTTTTTATACACGTCCTTTTTGTTTTTCGTGTTTTTACGCATGCCACAACAACCGTATTGTGATAATGTGCTTTCGACTTTCTAAAAAGGAGTATTTAGGTCTGCAATCAACCAATTGGACTGCTGGTATTTACGCGTTTCAGATGATTGAGTTTTTTGCTGTATGTTTTTATTTAAATGTTTCCGTCGTGAGAAAACGATTTGCATAATGATGGCTATTTGAAACGTTTCTTCTACATATCAGACTTTTTCCTATGCGAAATCTATTTTAGGTATGTGTAGCACGTAGGCGATTTTATCATTGTTTTATGGACAGGTTAAGAGAGTACATTTGAAAAGAGTGAAAAAACCTATTACACTATTACTGTTGAGTGTATCTATTTACATGCAATTATGACATATGTAGTACTAAAATCGTTAGACTATATGATGATTTGCGAAACTACTAATTATAGATATGAGTCTTTTAAGTAGTATACCAAATTAGTTAATACAAAATAATATGTTAGATGTATCCGTTTAAACAGGTTTTTATTACAAAAATAACAATAATAATGTAGAAATATATGTGGAATTTCTGACGTGTACTTAAAGTTTTTCCTATGGATTCTGATAGCCAATTACAGGAAATTTTACAAATTACAAGACAACGAAATATATAATTAATGGTGAAAACTTAATCTAAATTACAAATTTATACTATCTACATGCTAAGTGCAGGAACCTAGATGTATATGAGAAACATTAAATTATATAGGATTTGTGAAGCTCATAAAAACAGCATCAACGACGAAACTAAAGACACCTGCGTTAATATCGTAAATGTTGGAGATTTTGTTGAATTTAGTAGACATTAATAAAGTTGGAGATATTACTAATGCATTCATTCGGTTAGGATCACTATAGAAAACAAGTAAGTTACATTTGTTCAACAACCAAGAATAAACAATTCTATTTATGTAACAGAGAGAATAGAAGTTGAAGTAAAATTGAATTTATTTAAGAGGGCACGATATTCGATATTTCTATCAGGATAAGAACCTTCAGTGAGGTCAAAAATGTTCTCTGTACAGATTCAATTGAGCTTACATATGTAGAACAAATGGGAAACCAAATTAAGTTAGCGTATTCTAAGCGTGATCAAACCAGTGAGGAAAAAACTGAAACCACATTGCCGAATCTCGGCAATTGCGGTAAATGAATCCATACGTTTTGTGGGATTTTGATACAAGTTGTATAGTATATTACTGGCGAAAGACAAAGACGGGTAAAAAATCACCTAAACGTTAAAAACAGGTAGATGCAAATAACAAAGTTCCTTCAATATTGTA
This sequence comes from Dynastes maya, assembly GCA_029619315.2. Lineage (NCBI taxonomy): Eukaryota > Metazoa > Arthropoda > Insecta > Coleoptera > Scarabaeidae > Dynastes > Dynastes maya. Next base: position 26,058,619 of record JAROYE020000002.1, read on the forward strand.
CCAATTTTTAAATGACAATCTGTTTTCTCTATGATTGAATGCTTGAAAATAATTTGATATTGTCAGCATACTAACGTATTTCACAATGAACAACATTGGCAATATTATTAATAAAGAGAAGGAACACGAGGAATCCGGGATTGGAACCTTGTTCTGTTCCGGAGGTTGTAACGTACGAGGATAGCATGAGAAGCACCCGTGTTTGGAGACAGAGGGCACTTTGTGGCAAAACCTGCATTACAGAGTGTGGGTACTATTCTTTAATCGACGTCTGTTAGGGAGATTGCTAATATGATAAACATCTCAATTGACCCCGTGAAAAACATCTTTCATGAAACATTGGGTATGAGAGAGTAGTCGGCGGGATGGGTGCCGCGTCTGTTTAAGCGCAATACGAGAGTTTCTGCGGCGCTATGAGACATGGATACATCACTACACGCCAGAAACCAAAGGTCAGTCTACGAAATAGGTTTTTCCCCAGCGAACGTGCACCAAAGAAGGCGAAAGCGATTCCATCAGTCGGAAAAGTTATGGCGACGATTTTTTGGGATTCGCAAGGCATAATCTTAATTGGTTATTTGGGAAAGAGAAGGACAATCACGGGACAGTACTATGCTGAATTATAGGACCGATTCGACGCTGAACTAAAGAGAAAAACGCCCTACGTAGCGAAGAAAATTCTCTACCATCATGACAATACTCCGGCCCATTCATCGGTAATTGCGACAGCAAAAGTAATCTAGTTACGGTACGAATTGGTGCCCCTTCCACCATGTTCGCCAAATTTGCCTCCCCCGTGACTTCTTTCTTTTTCCAAACTTGAAAAAAAAAATGGTTTAACGGAAAGCGGTTCACGTTAATTAAATGAAGAAGTCATTGAAACAGTTCACTAAAACCCTTACCACAACACTTAATTCGTACTGGACGCACGTTTCGATAGCCAAGCTATCATCATCAGCAGCAAGACTGAACTTGAGAAACTGAGAGTTCAGTCTTGCTGCTGATGATGATAGCTTGGCTATCGAAACGTGCGTCCAGTACGAATTAAGTGTTGTGGTAAGGGTTTTAGTGAACTGTTTCAGTGTTCCAGTGCCACAGTTTTAGAGTATCCGTTTAGAAGAAGTCATTGCCGAAACAGAGACCTACTTTGCAAAGTTCGACAAAAACTGTTATTTAGGTGGCTTAAAAAAGTTAGAATATCGCTGGAATAAGTGTATAGAGCTACAAGGAGAGTATGTCGAGCAATAAATTTACGAAATGCAAAATAATTGCTTTGCCTTCCTTAACACAAATATTTATCATATCATCCTCGTACCTATAGTTGAAATAAAGTTTATATAACAGAAAGAATACCGCAAGGAAAAGTATTTAGTGCGAGGAAAAATACTCAATAAAATTAAGCGCTCTCGTTGATATTAAGATTTACCATATTGCAGCTTAGTTGTAATTTCTTCCTCGATATAACCATTACGCTCTCTTGTATTTATATGTAGATGTTTGTTGAATAGTCGTCAGTCTTGGGTAATATATGCTATGCAAAGCACACCCATGTATTTATATTTACGCACCAAGGTTTTATAAAACAAACCCTTTTTAATCAATCATTATAGTATCCAACTGTGTAATGCTATCACACATTACACATACTCTTTACTGTTTTTATCATATACATGCATTAATAAACATAGAAAATTACTTGGTTTACCTTGAATAATTTAAATGAAATAGACAGGTATGACAACTGTTTGTCTGTGTGTTCGCAGTTTATGCAAGTTGATGAATGGGGCAAAGATTCATTTTAGAGTTTGAGTACGTCGATTTAGTACGCAAGCTGAAAAATATTTAGCATAATTTAATAATAATAATGTCCTTATTCCTTTGAATTGCGAACTAACAAATAATAGTTATACATACATAATTACCAGCAATCTCACGGCGAGTTCTAGAGTGATTGTGCTTGCACTAACTTTGTAATACATTTGAAACAAAAGAGTATATTCACCAAATTTTAACGGAGCTTAAACACTAAAGCAAAGTAAAAAAAATTACTACAATTCATTTATGTGCGCTCATCAGCTCAAATATTCACGCAAAAACTAATGTAAGACGTAATATAACTATATATCTAACAGACTAGCACAAGAAATAGGCTTTGGAATAGGACTTTCTTTGCACGAGACTTAAAGGTGCTAGCACTCAAGGCTTTAAAATTCGTATCCAATGTATTATATTTAGTATATATAAAAAAACAAGAAATATAATATTATATGAAAATGACCGTTGAAACAAAGTTGCCCTAAATATTGGTGGTGATATCTAAATCTCGTGGCAATAATGATGTACATCAGCCCTAAATCTAATCCTAACGTATACAAATATGGCGGGTACGTCGAATTTAAATTTTCCGCATTTTTGTATTTAATTTGCGAACCCTAATGTTGGACATTTGTCATCTGCGTTATTGGTTATTAAAAATGAACCGTTATACAAAAGAACGACGAATTGTTATTGATAGAACATGTTACAAATTTGATAGTTTTGCAGAGACAGTTCGAAAAGTTCGCGGTATTCCTGGTAACCATACTTTAATGAATGAGTCCACCATTGGAAGATTAATTTAAAAAATGGCGGAAATTGGTTCGATTATGAACAAAGAAAGTCTACCACGTCCTCCTCCTCTGGAGTACCGAAAACATTGCAGTCATCAAAAAGAGTATCATTGAGAATTCAGGAACATCAACAGGTTATCGTTCTCAAGAATTTAAACGTTGGCAAAACCCGTTTGCAACGAGTTTCCACTAAAGACCTTCACGTCTACCCTCACAAAATTCAATCAACTCAGGAACTCAAGCCACCAGACCATTTGCAACGGAGACAATTCGCTGATTGAGCGATCGAAAATCAAACAGTGAATGACAATTTTTTTTTAAAACACCATCTTCAGTGATCAAGCTTATTTTTATTTGGGTGGTTTTGTTAATAAGCAGAATTATCGAATTTGGAGAAATAAAAATCCTCGTGCTATTCATGAGACACCGATGTACCCATAAAGGGCTACTGTTTGACGCGGACTATGGGCTGGAGGTGTAATTGGATCTTTTTTTTGGGGGAATCAGGCTGGCCAAGCTGTAACTATAAATGGAGTACGATATCGTGCCATGATATCGAACTTTTGATGGGATCAATTGAACATATGGACCTCGAAGAAATGCGGTTTCAACAGGATGGTGCCACATGCCCTACAACGTTTTAATGATAGCGAGATTTTTAAAAATGCTGACGTTAATTGGCCGCCCAAATCTTGCGATTTGACGCCATGCGAATTTTTCCTCTGGGGTTTTAACTCCAAGGTCTGTGCTAGCAAACCAAAAATAATTCCTTCGGTTCCTAACGTAGTGTCAACAAAATACGGGGGAATTTTTGAGCATTTGATTTAATTTATTGATAGAAATCATTCATTAGAAATTCTAGTTTTGTGTATGAAGAAAATTTGTCTTTGCTATTTATTGGTTGCTCATAATAGCAGTTCCAGTTATTATTTTTATTGGGCGAACGATACATAGTTCGATTTAATTTATTTTTTATTTTAGAATCCAGTTTTTATTTGAAATGTTTAGTTTCCTATTTTAGATAGTAAGATTTAAATAGTAACAAACGGTTGTTTCCTCTCTCATTCTGTAAACATTTAAGTTTTTTATTTTAGGCAGTAGTCTTTAGCAGAATACAGTTATTTATTTTATGATATTGTAGTACATTAATTTTAGTTGATGGATCCTTTATTAATTACTCAGATTTTCGTTATTATGTGAATGATAAGAATAAATATTTTCTCGGATCTCGAACTGGAATAAAGCATAGCGATACAATCGGTACCACTAACTAGTCGCGACTGGCTTGCATGCCGATTATAATTGAACTTATGAACTAACGAATATGTACTCCGATAACTGCATACGTTTAGTACATTGCGGTAGGCACCGAAAAAAAAATAATTTCCTAGTCGGTATAACGTAGACACGAATTAGACTGAATCCGATTGAAAGTTTTACCATCAGTAGCAGGGTGGTAAATGTTAGAACGATAAGTAAATTGCCTTTCACAGATTTGACTCAAGTTCTATGTGAGATAGTTTTCTTATATAAGCACATTTAATATTCTTATTAATTTGATCATGATATCTAAAAGAATTATTCAATTTCATGTCAAACTTTAGAGCCAACAATAGCAAAGATCTATGAAGTGCCAGAACCAATAACCTATTTTTGGTTATTAATAAGTAATATGCTTTTTTAATTTGGTAAAATATAGACGAATTAAGCACAAACCCTATAACATCTGATAAGGTCAAGCAAATAAGATTTTATTCAAAAACCAAGTTATGTTAGATTTATTATTACTGCTATTGAAGTAGCATCATCGTAACACTATTTTGAAGTGCGCTAACATTATGATTTATCAATATTTTGATATTTATATTTACATTGTGTAAATTTTTAACCTAGAAAAAAAATTGGTAAGCTTAGAACTCTGACGGCCATCTAGAAAAATGTTGGATAATATTTTAAAGGAATAGTAAAAGAAAAGTATTTCTATCTTCTTTCAACAGAATAGAGTTGGATTGCTATCTTTTATTGATAACTTTTATACAACAGGTGTTATATAAATTTCGTTTATTAAAAAGTTGCGACATAGGTACGTGTTACCGGGGAATGAGTAACTATAAATTACAATATACTACGTTATTACGTCATACTATTATTAGTAGTGCTAAAAACCCTTCTAAAACTTATCACATATTTATGAAATTTTCCAATGTTCGCATTTTTCTTTTAATTGCTATTAGGAAAAACTTTATAGTGTGTTGTCTATAACATCAGAACTTTCTACTTATTTATTAATTTAAACAATTTATTGGTTAGAGAAATTAAAACATGCATTATTATTGTTACATGCACGATAGGACAAAAGAAGACTTGGGCGACTGGCAAGCAACGTGGTAGTATCGGCGATATAAATAAGGATCACTTTCGTATATATCGTCCAGGTTTACTTTTGTGCCATTGTACATATTATACATAATATACTTTGCGTCTTCACCAGCATTGAAATCTCCTTACATATCAGAATTTGAGCGATTTAATATCAAACGCAATGACAATTTAACTTGTACTATAATCTTATTATTTTTCCAAATATTCTTTACTCATTTTTCTGTACAATGACCAAAAATCTTGACGAAAATGTTTAGCATAATGCTAATAAATAAGTGTAATTTGCTTTTTTCGTTGAGCAAAAGAAAAATATTAGTTATTTTCTTTTTGAAGGTACATGCTTCATACTTAACAGAATGTATAAAACATGTATGGTGTTTACCCCTAGTCTTTTGTCATTTATCAATACGGAAATGTGAGATACTTCAATTAGCTTATTTTCAAAATTTGTTTTTTTTTCATGCTTTACTTTTTTAATTTCATCATGTTAGTAATTTGGCCAATTAACCTACTAGTTATTATTGAAGTTTAGAGAAAGAATAGATGTTTTTAATTTTCTAACATGAAAATAACCTATAGTCTTTGGTATGTAGATTGATACTTTTATAATTTATTTCGCTTAATACATTTTGTTAGATCTGCAACCGGTTGAAATGTTGTAAAGTTTTTTAACCCATATTTTCAGTTGGTAACATATTTCTATGAGAACATAAACATTTATCATCTTGAAACGGGATATTAAGCGCTCATAAAACGAGAGGAATATCTGCATGTTAATTGGCATTCTAAATTTTTTCACCGCTTCATTATTTCATTAAATCACCAGGCGGTATTTACACAATAAATTCTTTGGCGCTGTAGCGATTAGCTACACCTTATTCAGCTCTATTTTAAATAATATGCTTGACGTTTTGCTCTATTATTTTACAACAAACGCTATGGAAAGTAAAAGTTAGCGTGGCTAGGTGCACTTTTTCTTTGAAACATTTGCTATTATAATGCGTGGTATTTAAATGAAATTTAAAGTATTCCAGCGTTTCTAATTATTTTATTTGATTATCATAATTTATTATACAATAAATTTTAATTGTTGAAATTATAATTATTTGTGTGGTATCATTCGAGTAAATTATTAATTAATTATATGATTATTTCTGATATGGATTTCATTCTGTTCTGTCAGCACTTGAGTATTATTTATATAATAATTAACATCATGGGTTTCACAAATAAATTGAAAGTATAAATGAACGCTTAATTGTCACTAATGTATTACTAATTATCAAAAACATTTCTTACATTACAAAATTAGTAATTAACCAGCGCAGTACGAAAGGTGCATATAGAAGGATATTCAAACACGATCACGAAACACTTTTCGTTTGTTTACACTTCATTGTATACGGACAGTTCAAAAAACCAGTTCTGTCCACAGCACTGCGACCACAAGAACTGAACGGACTACCGTGATCGTCTACCGCGTTCTTCCCAGAAGTTCCGTCAAGAGATAGAATTAGATCCCCACCGTCTTAAACTGTTTCTGCAACTGGACTAAAGAATTTACCATCAAAACATTTCGTTAATCCGTACCATAAATTGCAGCATATTGTACACGCGTATTATTTACTTATAATTAGCAAGGATGTGTAAGTGCAAAATTCCGAACTACTGTTTTGAATAGCTTTCCTAATTTGGGTCTTCCAGGAAGGTGTGATTTTATTTTTTTATTGCTTGAGGTCGAATGAATCACTTTTCTGGGATTTTTGTATTAAATTAATCATTGAGGTGATAATTCAATCAAAAAATTATACGGATTCTATTCTATTTATATGCCATTCGTTTTACATTCCTCAGTATCTACCCAGCGATACCAGTTTTTATGGTATGCAATTTAATCTAGTATTAAAATGCTAATAGTCCTTTTTTTTGTTTTGCTTGCAAAGTTTAATAAAAAAATTACATAACACTACAGCTATACATAGCTAAATCTGTTGGTCTATTTATGGAAGGAATGTCTCAGTATTTTTGGCTTTCCGTAATATTCCAGAGGTGATATGAGTATTCTTGAGATAATTAACCGTTTTAAGCCATATAATCATATAATATATAATCATATAATCTTTCATATTTTTTTGGAACATTTAGCAAATCACTGGATAATACCATAATAAATGCGTTTATGGCAGAAGCATCTAGAATAGTTTTGTTAAAAGAGCAACATTTTCTTCTATTATTTAAGTAATCTACATCGTAACATCGTAAGATAATTGCGCGTCTTCATAGTTCGAAGTCGTGCTGAATACATAAATATCGTAAGAAATCCACCGTAGGTGTACCGTCATACTTAAGGCAAGTCGTGAATAGGTTAGTGAATCTTTAAGTACAGGTTCTTTGTGATCGAGTGCAACAGGAATTTATAATTTTATCATTGCTTCATACATGCATATTAAAGCAGATACCTTCTCTTTATGTCATTTTGGCATATTATTGTCGTAATTGTATTGGATTCAATGAAATGGAAAGTCAATTTTCAAATTCTTAGCATTCGCGTTAAAGTAAAAATGTTAATTAGTTTAATGTACGTAAGGAAACGGTAATTTTAGATTTGCATGGATACTAATATTTCTACATACCACAAAGGTGTTATCGAAAAAAACATGTGAACCTAAGGATATGGGTAATCGGAAAGTACAATCAGAAAATGAAAGGAAGTGAAAACTTGGTAACTAGCCTATTCTGCTTACAAAAGTATGATCATGGTATATTACATGATAAGGCACGAAATTCCATTGCTTCCGAACATATAAGACTATTTTTCAACTAACCTAAATAAGATAGCAAAAGTGTAGCGTATATCGGCTACATAAAAAACTGTCCCGAAAAAGGTTGTTCCAGCAGGTACCTAATATCATTCGTTCACAAAATGTTAAAAAAAATCAATTTGAAAATACGGGGGTTGTTTTTTCTGCATCTGGCGGCGTAAAGGGCGCCACCAATGAAACGACACCTGTCAAAATTAATTTCAATATTTTTTGAATTTAAATCCAGTTTCATCAAGATACGCCAAGTGATTTAGCCACTGCAAATTTTGAAAACACTCGAAATGTCACTCGAAAAATGGAATTGAACCGAGAAAATTTTCGCGCAATTTTTTACATCTTTCGGAGAGGATTATCTCAATAGTAATGTCTCGTCAAGTTGGTTTCTGTTTTTTGGCAATGAAGCACTACATCAATCGACAATTTCTCGATGTACTCCGAATTCCAATGTAAACGCACCAGTCTGAACAACGATCGCAAGACAGGGCCACCAAAGACAGCAGTCATTCAAAAACACATCGCTGCTGTGCGCCAACTTATCAAGGAAGATCGACATAGTGCAATATCGTAAGATTGAGACTTCCTTAGGAATTTCAAAAACTCCAGTCCAAAAAATTCTGCATGATAAATTGACTTTGAGAAAGTTAGTTTCCCGTTGGATTGTACATCTTTTAACTGAAGAACAAAAAGGTGCTCGCGTTAATTGGGGTCGAAAAAACATTGGCCCGGTTCAACAACGGAAGCTCATAAAATGTTTATAGTATCGTGAGTGGTGACGAAGACGAATCATTGATTTATTCCTACGAACCTGAAACCAAACGTCAATCCGCTGTGTAGATGTTTCAAGATGAGGAAAAACTAAGAGAAATTGTCCGTTCCCGAAATGTGCCGATGAAAATAGTTGCAACTTTTTCTGAATGTTGGGTCATGTTGCTACAATACCTTTAGAAGTTCGAAGAATGGTTATTGCCGTTTGGTATACAACCGTTTGTTTACCAAAAGTGTTTGTCGTGCTCCGAAAAACCAACTACAACGACGAATCATCCTTCACCACGTTAATGCAAGTTCACATAGAGCTCAAAAGACGATTGAGATTTTAGGGCAGCAAAACATCGAATTATTAAATCCTACAGTCTTCACCCAAGTCTCAACGATGTTTTTACCGTCCCTAGAATCAAGAATGGGCTGCGTGGTCAACGGTTCCAGTCACTGGAAGAAGCTGTTGATGCCTTTAAAATGGCAATTTTAACTGTTCCAATTGATGACCGACATAACTGCCTTAACAGTTGGTTTGAAAGAATGAAAAAAATGTGTCAATCTTTATGACGAATACTTTGAAAAACAATAAAGCACTTTAAGTCGCTCTAATATTGCTGTTATGGCAAAACTCGTATACATGCGTAAAAACATAAAAATTACTTGAATTATAATAAACTATCAGTAAAAAAGTGTTACAGTTGAACTTTTACAATTAAACAATATGCCAGTTTATTATTCAGTGTCTATCTTATCTAACTAAAGAATTATCTATAGTTAAATGAATTTCAGTAGACTTTTTGGATTTCAAATCTTTGAAGAGAGTAATGCTGTAAACCATCTTCACAAAAATATACATAATACAGTTTTCTTTAAAGTATTAAATCTCTTCCAAAGGTACTAAATTGGAGAATAAGAAATAAATTACTAAACCATATCTTTTATTCGGGCCACTTACATACGACACCATACACTACTTCCTTGCCTGTTTGTTTCAGAAAAAATATCCAAATGAATGGTTCTTGTGGAGTTCATTTCCAAAAAGCTGTAAACCCTTTCAATCGAATTTTCAATTGCCAAAATTGTTTTCCAAATAAATGTTTGTTAAAAGAAAAACACCAGCAGTTGAATTTAGTTACATGACAACAACCCTTTGTGAAAAGAAATAAATCATTCAGAAACATCATTCCATTAGAGTACATACAATAGGAAACTGAATTAAAGCATTCATTTCAAAAAAGTTTTTATAATTTTATTCAGTTTCTGTTAAATTTTAAAGATAATTCTGGATTTAAAACAAAGTTCATGTTGGTTTTAACTATAACACGACATGTGTTCGTCACTACATTCGCATATTATGTCAGCATCCTCATTTGCTCTTTCTCTTCTCTTCTAGGATATTTTCGTAAAATAAAAACCGATCAATTTGTCTCTGCTTTTTTGGCATGTAGAATTAAATCAATTTTTAAATTAAAAGAAAATTATCGACGCAGTTGGTGAAAAAGTAACTGCAATTTGAATATTGATAGATTAAATAAGCTAACTATAATTAATAACCCTAATAATTTCAGCGAATGTCGTGCCATCTTCATAAAAAGTGCACTTATGTACAGCTCTTTGAAAACGAAGTCTACTCATCTACATACATATGTAGATATTTAGTAGAGTGGCTGGCAATAGCACTAAAGAATATAAATAATAAGTTTCTTTCTGTGTCATTTATACGAATTCTTGTAAGTGAGTCTATATAAGATGGTGCCCTCACGATCCCAAAATAAAATTTACTGTACACTTTTTTATTAATTTCTAAAAATTTTTTGTTCAATTTTTTTCATCTGGTTTGCTTCATTTTCTAATTCATACAAATTAATTGTTTCGAGGATTTTTGCCTAATATGCTTTGTTAGTCACAACCAACACAATCTAAAGGCCTTGTACATAGGCACTTGAATTACATATGGTACAAAGCTACGTTGATGCAAAATTTCTTGACAATTTACGTTAGCAGTTTATTGTGAAAAATAAATATTACATTTCTTGACCCTGTTAATGCAATAGCTTATTGTTGAAAAAGTTAGTGGCATAATATTGAAAACCTCAATTCTTTAACGTATTACCTTTAACAACGCTCTACATATATGCATGAACACAATAAACGTGTAGTAGGAGTTAACTCCAGATAGTTTACCTTTAAAAGGTGTGTTGCGTACACACGGTACAACTTATTATTCCACGGCACAATAAACTCGGACACTACACGACACGGACAAGAATGCTCTAATCACTCTAGTAAAGCAGGGCAATGGTTGTTAAGAGGGTGGAGCAGGTGGAATAAGTTTTTTAGCGGTGCGCCGACAAATGCCACCGCTTTAAACAATCTTAGATATGGTTTTGTTATTTGTGCTTGCCCGATGAACGTGAAAGTTCCACGCGGTTTGATGTTGTGATTTGCGTGCATTTGCAGTCGTCGATGTCGTTACTCTATTCTTAATGCCATTAAACGTTGTTAAAGACCTTCGACATTAAAAGAATCCTGACATAGTTTCACAACAGCCAACATTTTTCCCAGGCTCTTTTATTATTAATAAAACGTTTTGTTATGCGGAATTTTTATTTTAACACGTTATCTTTGAAAGGTTAGAAAAGAAAAGGAAAAGATTATAAACTCGGAAAATTAACGCATCACTAGAATGACTATAAAAGCGTCTTTATTGTTGCAACGGTTGCCCAGTATTGGCTTATGGTAAAAGTAAATCCATTGAGCATACTGCATCACCATACATGTCATTTTTATGTAAATTTATGAGGGACCCATGTTTAATAATATATAAAAATCCAATTATTAAGAATAGTTTTTAAAATCACAAGCAATAAAACCTTAATTTTATTAGAAGTTAACAAGGGGCTATCTCCCCTTTATCTATGATAACTAGAGTCTGTTAAAAAGGTGGTACCGGATGGCAGTAGCGTAGCGATAGCGGCGTGGGTAGGGATAATTTTCAACTCGTAGTCGATCTCGACAGTACCGCAAAAGAGTTTAAAGCGACAGTACGCTGCACGCCAAATAAGTACACGCAGATGGGACGCCCAAAGGGTGTAACGTTCCCTTCGAATGTGAATAAATATCTCAGGCATTTCCGTGGATTAGAATATAGAAGTTCGCATATTTATTGCACAATATGAATGTAGAAAACATTGTAAAAGTAAACGTCATTGAATTTAAGAAACAGTATTCCATACTGGCAATTTTTATATGATTTTATTTTTAATGAACACTTTCGTCTTTCTTGGGCTAAGTACGTTCCCTCATGGAAGCTGCCAACATCTATGCAATTATGATACAATTTGTCACGTGTGCAAGGTACAGTAAAGGAATGTATAAAAGACGAGTTGAGAAATAAGAAAATCTGCCTATGTGTGGATGAAACAACTGATGCTCAGAAACACAGCGTCATTCATGTTGTAGCGCGTCCTTTAAAACGTGATGGTCCACCAGCTCCATTGTTGTTATCCAGTAAAAGGATTCAGAAAACTAATGCAGAAACCGTTGTCAAGATAATAAAAGATTCGTTGAGAGAATTTTGTATCACAGGAACCCAAGTCACAATGTTCGTTACTGACGGAGCCGCAACAATGCTGAGAGTTGGTAGGATTCTTCACATAACATGCCTCATACACGCAGGTCACCCCGTAACAGAAACCATTCGAAAGAAGTATCCGATGGTGGATAAGTTAATAGCATCTACCAAAAATGTGTTTATCAAATCTCCCAACACATCCGTGTATTCAAACAATTGTGCCCGAAATTACCACCACCACCTCAGCCTGTAATAACGCGATGGGGAACATGGCTCCAGGCAGTATCTTACTATCAGAAATATTTTTCACAAGTGAAAAATGTTATTTTGAAACTTGATTCAAATGATTTTGCAGCAGTTCGAGATAGTCAGCAACTTTTTTCCAATTCGGGCGTTCAACAACAAATAGATGAAATTTCCATGAACTATTCTGAAGTTGCACAAGCTATTGAGCAATTAGAAAACAGTCACTTATCTGCACGAGACGCATTAAATTGCATAAACAATTTACAAGCCGCTCTAGAAAACTTGACAAACACTATAGGAGTCGATGTTGCTCAAAAATTTGCTGCAATTTCAACGAAAAATCCCGATTTACAAAAGGTTCGGTCTATAACTGAAAATCAAGAGTGCCCAGATGAGGAAAAGGAATATCTGACATTTGCAAATCTTACTTCACTGGATGTCGAACGATCATTTTCGAAGTATACGACAACGTATTCACAACACCGTCGACGGCTGAATGAATCGCCAATGGATGCGTTGCTGATGTAGCAATTCTACGCAACTAACCAGGGCGATTGCCAATTGCCACAGTGGACATCAAGGCGACAGGAAAAGGTAACAATATTATTTTTCACTAATATTGTATATTACATATCTACTTTTATGCGGTGCGCCACTGCCGGTACCACCTTTTTAACAAACTCTGATGATAATTGCCTATGTTCATCGTCATAAACTTTTTATTAACCTTTCAATGGGATGTTGTTGGATATTTTATTATTTTGAAGAACAACGCATTCCAATTCTTAGAAAATTGAGTTTTTTTTATACCACTCCAAAGGTCAATTTTGACGTTTGTGCTGCTGGCCAATTTATCACTTGGATATTGGTTTTTCTAATTTCATCCGATTTGATTACAGTCATCGCCAGTTCAATTTGCATGTACTCTAGCAAATTTTTATCTCGCTACTTTATTTGCTGAAATGAGCAATGGTGCATTTGATGATTAAAGGGGGATTCCGGTTCGCGGGCGTCAAAATTAAGGAAATTTCGCGATTTTTTTTTACGGCAAACTATTGCGAATTTCGGGATGCATTTGCGAGGGTTTATTAACCTAGAAAGAAACTCTTCCAGTATTTCCTTTTAGTCCAAAGTTCGTTTATTTACAAAATACATGATGGTAAACACAGCACTGCAGAAAATGCATTGCAAATTGGCTGGCATGATTCCAACCAAACGAATAATTCGATTTTGACCAAATTTTGCAGGATGATAGCCAATCGATTTCTCCTGGGTCTGAAATTCCGAAATGTCCAGAAAAAAAAATGTTTAAACAAAATGGCGGGCGTCTAAAGTTGAAAGTTTGAAATTTTTGTTTTTTTTTCGTTTTTGAGGGGCATAAAAAAAATATTTAATTGTTGAAAAAGTGTAATTTGTGAATTTCAGACCCAGGAGAAATCGGTTGGCCATCATCTTGCAAAATTTCATCCAAATCGGATTAGTTTGGACGCAATCATGCCAGCCAATTTCGAAAACATAGTTTTGGGAAAATTTAATTTAAAGTTTCATAACGTTGCCACTCAAAAGTTTTACAATATTTTATTCATCTCCCAAGCCCGGTGCATAAAGGATACCCTTCTCCGATTCGTGCAATTCGTTCTCCCGCAAATGTCGTTCCCTTTGTTCGATGCGAGCCCTTTTTGCTACCTGCCGCCGGAGCGCTCTCGGGCGGCGCTCGGGAGCGTTACAACTTTGAACGGCTGTAACTTCGTCAATTTTTGAGCTACAGCCATGAAATTTGATTTTTTTTTGAACCGACGAACCGGAATCCCCCCTTAAGGCAGAAATTATATTTCTAATAATCTAATCTAATGGAACGCTTTTTTTACTTTGGTCGCTTTTTCCAGAATACAATTCCAGAAATTGTTGAATGTTTTACTCTTAAAAGCGTAATTGTTTCTCCTGATGTTATTTATTTAGTAATTAAAATAATTAGCTGGGGAAATCTAAAACAAGTCTTTGCAACAAACTGTCGGTAGTATTTGTTGGATGTTCTGACGTTTAATAACGTACACCTCGTGTAATTTATTATGATACATCAAAATTTCCCGTGGTATGAAAAATAAAAATAAAATTGTGTTAATTCTGAGCATAAGTTTATTTTAGAAGCCCTTTATTCATTTGATACCAGTAAATCATTAATGGCTTCCTATTAGATCTCTAGCTTACCTATAATTACCAGGTATGTATGTTATATATTTAATGGGTTCCTTGAAAGGTACTTTACGGTTCAATTCCCAAGAACACTTACTAGTTCGTATGCATTTCTCCTTGATATGAATTTTGCAACAGTGTTGTTATTATTGTTCCGGGCAATACGGATTTGTTTATTTCTAAGTCTCGATTTTGCCTTTTTGGTGCAATATACAGTAAATTATTTTGCCGAAAGTATTGATAACACACTAGACATTTAATGTTTGGTTATAATAAGAATAATTAATATTCGAATTGAGTTAATAAAGATTCATTGAGATGTGTTATAAATATTTAATGTATAGAGAATAACTTGAAAAAACCGTATAGATGAAGTGCAATAAAGTGCATAGAATAGTAGACCTTGAAAACCTGTAATTCTTAACGTGATTAGCAACGTATTATATAGATCAAGGTAATTAGTAATAAGTATAGAAGAATTCACACGATGTAACTGTGTTTTTCAAGATTCATATCTATATATTTTCAAAGTTAACATTTATGTACAAATGTACAGTATTGGTCATAATCAACCTGGGCAAATATGCGGTAACAGCCAGAGGCGTGGCGAGCGCATAAAAGTTTACACATAAAATAGAAGGTAAGAAATAAATTATAAAACGTGCTGAAACACTTACCGTTTTGAAAGTCTTCCGTTAAATCACAAACTGGGTAAGATCTGTTAAATATTTGAATCATTAGATATGTTTCCACAGCTGTTTCAGTCAAGTGAGTACGACGTGCGGAATAAACGTTTTTTTAGTGTCGAAACCGACCGTTCGCAATCTAGCAATGTTATATTTGCATATTTAAAATAATCTTTGAAACAACTTAATGCATCTTCACAAATTTGTCTTAATATAAGAAAATCGGAGTCTTTCTCTAAAACACTTTCAGATTTTCGTATTACACACCAATTAGTTTCGCCTTCTACAGCGCATAACTGTGCGTGAACATCATTCACAATTTGAACAGAATTCACTAGCGACATCGAAACATTTTGTTATTTTTCTATTCCCTCCGCTAGTCCGAAGTAATTGTTGTGAATAGTTTGTAAATCTCTTTTAACCTGACTATCTTGAAATATTTCCTGGCTTTTCTTGATTGCTGCAGCTTTTGTCGGATTGCATTTTAAAACTACCTTCTTTACTTGATCAAAATATTTGTTGTAGTAAAACGCAGCCTGCAACCATGTTCCCCAACGTGTAACAATCGGCTGTGGTGGTTCAGGTAAATCAGGGCACAGTTTGTGAAATAGTCGGATACGTTTCGAGGACTTTAGAAACACTGCCTTTGTACTAGCAATCAATGCATTTACTAGTGGAAAACATGTAGGAATCGTTTGTGCCGCAAGATTTAGAGTATTTTACACGTTACATGTAAGAAGTTTCCACTGTGTTCTTTAAGAGATTGGCCCAATGAACGCATGTTTGCGGCACCATGCTTAGTTGAAACTTCAAATTTATTCAATGAGTTCAACACCACCTTTAAAATCTCATCGGCAGTACAATTTATAACTCTTTTGGAAGCAAGTAAGAAGGAGGATGACGGTCGATGTGCTTCCATTGTACGTACCATTACATTAACCACAGAATGTTTATGACGATCTGTTGTTTCGTCCACACACAACTACAATTTTTTATCTTTCAATTCCGTTTTCATTCTTTTTTCTATATGTTCACGAGCAAATGGCACTACATTTCGTATCGATGTCCGACTAGGTAATTTACAGTCCGCATATTTATTCCAGAAGGAGACAAATGCTTTTTTGTCTACTAAACGAAACGATAGATTACATAAAATAAGAGTAACACATAAATCAAATGTAAATTTTTTTTGGTCTCGTATGCCACTTTATGCAGAAGAATGATGTTTGCTTTCGATGTGACGTTAACAATGGCTTCTGGCCCAACACATTAAAGGGATTTTACAAACTAAACATTGAATTTTTTCAAAAATTAAGTCCGGCATGTCCACTATAAAGTTTTAAACTGTGTCTGCCATTGGTCGTTTTCGCGATGTACCTAACTGCGACATTTTTAAAGCAAACATAAGCGCACAATTACGAAATAAGTTACGACAGCCTACATATACACTACTCGCATACAGCATCGATTTAGTACTGACGCTGTGAACGCGTGAAATAAATAATCGCCGACTCCGCACCACATATCTACTACACTGACTGTTACCGCTGTTTGACCAGACTAGTCATAATTACAACAGGTTAAATAGATGCGCTGTTATAGAAATAAAAGTATTATAGTAGTATTATAGCGTATAGTATTATAGTTTTGTAGCGTCTTAAGTTTTTACAAACAACCACTAGATAGCGCTATTGAGATTTGACGTTACTATTTTCGCAAAATTTAACATTTGTTATTGTTGAAACAGTGACAGCCCAGAGATCGCCCGAGTCGTTTGTTTACAGTGAATGTTTCAAAAAGCAATTTTGTGAAAAAATGTAAATTTCACGTGAAGATCTTCGTTGGATGATTTTTTACGATTTTAGTAAAAGCCTAACACAACAATGCATTGAATCGCTTCGTTCGACATTTGGTAATGAAGCACCATCAGAAAAAACTGTTTACAACTGGTCGTCGTAGTCGTGCTTCCGTCAGTGATAAATTTCATGAAGGTCTACTAAAATCGGTTATTGTTCCAAAAAACATCGATGCTGTGCGCAATGTGATTGAAGAAGCATGTGACTTACCGTGAGATAGAGGCATCCTTTGGTACATCGAAGACTGCAGTACATTCGATTTTGCATGAACATTTAGGTGTGAAAAAAATCTGCCCCGATGTATTCCGTATAATTTGACCCAAACACAAGAGAAGGCTCGTGTTGGTTTAAGGAAATGCTCAAAAAATTCGACAAAGGAACTTCAAAATTCGTATCCAATATCGTAAGAGGTGACGAAATTTGGATATATTCGTACGAGCCGGAAACTAAGCAACAATCAACAGTTTGGATGTTCCCAGAATCCAACAAAAGTTGTTCGTTCACGAAGCATAGTTAAAATCGTTGACAACGTCGCATTATCCTTCATTATGACAATGCTTGCTCTCTCACAGCACGTCAAATAATTGATTATTTGAAGAAAAAAACATCGAATTAATGTCTCATTGCCTGTATTCACCTGACTTATCGCCTAACGACTTCTTTTTTTCTCGAATATCAATCAAGCGTGAACAGCGATTTTTATCACTTCTAGGAGTTGTTGAAACTTTTAAAAAACTATGTTATATATATCACCTTCAGAGTGGAAAAAATGTCTCGAGAATCGGTTCGAACGCATGTAAAATTTGTGCTAACAATTTTTTTTTCTTTCACTGCTTTTGTAAAAACTTAAAAGTTATCTATCGTATATTTATAAGATGCAAGCATATACGGCGTCTTTTTTGGATAGTATCGAAATAGTTTAGAAACTAAAACGAAAATAAGAATTTAAAAAAGCACATCTACTTTTATTGCTTTGACCTGTGAATCGCTTATGACGTTTACAACTTCGCCCCCCACGAATACCCTCCTAAAAATTTTAAACGGAATGACCTATCGTGTGGTACCCCAAATGAAAGCTTTATCTTTTTATGATTATGTTGGTGTATTACTTGTCTCTTATTTTTTTAGCATCTTTAAAATGACCAAGTTAGATATTATGATACGCATAATAAATTCGTGAACAAACAGGTAGGCTTTAAAATAAAATTAAGCAAGATTTTGGCGTTTTGTCATAAAAATTGTCACTTTCACAGCAAAAGGTTTTATTGAGACATCCAGATAAGAATATGGAGCACAAATACGTACAAGAACTTGTGCAAAAAGGTACCAGATGAAATAGCAGAGATTGAAATAGTTGGATATTTTATCATGGATTCAACCATCTCTTTACGTAAGGTTGCAGCATCCACTGGACTTTCTTCACCTATACAAAATGAAGGGCTTAGTAACGCTGATTGCGACTGACGACTAGAATTTTGCGAAATTATACCCGATTAGTGCAAATCAAATTTACTTAAAAAAACATTTGCTTTAGTGATGAGTGCACTTTTTACTTAAATGGGAAGATGACCCCAAACTATAGCGTCGTTCCAACACGCAGTTTGTGTATTGTGCATGTACGATACACGGATCAGTTCATGAACCGTTTTCTACTCATGCATTAAAAATGTATTACTTTCCGACCGATTCCGTACCGTGGCGTGTTGGAACGGCTTATGGACATTTACTGAATTTGAACCTGTCTGCCACTTTAAGTTTACTTACAACTATATAGGTTGTCAAAAGAAATAATTAAACTATTAAATCCCTCATTTTAACAGATTTTTTAAATAAATACTAATAGTAAACCATTACGTTATTTGCAGGTTATAAACTGCAGTAATTTATTGCACGTACGAAAATCAAATAAACTAATTACATTCTGCGCATGCCTCTGACTAGCGGTTCCACAAAAATCTGCGGATCGATTCGACCGTTCAGTGAACGATTCGGTAATCGTCAAATTTTATGTTGGAACATCCGACCATTCGTACACATTTCAGTCAGAAGTTATGTTGGAACGCCTAATTTGCTTTGGGCATGTACCCGGCGATTCACAAACTGGTTTGCTGGTGTGTTGGAGCGAACCTTATAAGAGAAGGGCATACGCAGAAGTCACAAAAAATTAATGTTTGAGCAGGAATGCTAGGTGATTCGATTGTTGGGCTTATATTCACTAATGAAGCGCTAAATGGTGACGTCTATTTGAATATGTTGGAGAACATCATCCAGCGTGATGAAGAAGGTAATCTAATTTTCGACGAACATCAACCTTTCTTCTAGCAGGATGGTGCTCCACCGCATTATACTGCAAAAGTTCATAACTGACTTAACGGAAGATTTGAAAATCACTGGATGGGTTGACGTGAAACGATCAAATGGCTTCCACGATTACCGGACTTGATAAGTCTCGACTTCTTTATCAACGAGTATAGAAACATTCTACAAGAAGCTTTTCAAAATATAAGGCAAGAATTTGAAAACTGTCTTTATACCGCATTGAGACCAATGGTGCTTATTTTGAGCAGTTCTTGCGAATATTGTTTTTTTTCAGTTTCGTTTGTTTATTCTAATTGTAATGAAATACTTTAAAATACCGTTATTTACAACGCCTTTCTAATTGTTTAAAGACTTATTGTCAATTTCGTAATGTAGTTTTTAATTTTTCGATTTTTTTATACATTTTCTTTTTCAAAAAGATTATTTGGTGGGTCATTCCATTTAACATTTTTCATAGAGGTGCAGGTTAAACATCTTAATGATTCCTAGGTCAAAGTATATCCCTCTTATCAATAAAAGTGAATGTGTTTTTGGAAATTTCGTTTTAGTTTCTGAAGTATTTCAGGTGGATTGTTAAAAAAAAACACTGTATATTGAAAGCATATCGTTGAATCAAAAAGTGCAGATTAAATTTCGGACGGCGGCTTCTCCATTAGGTCAATTGGTCAATGACCTTCCAAAAATATTTCCAAACAACTGACAAAATGTTAAAACGAAATACAAATCCTCTTTACTCCCTACAAAATTTTGTTTGGAAATATTGTTGGGAGGTTATTGACCAATGACCTAATAGAGAAGCCGCCGCTGATAATTGTGTACTAATAAGTTTTTCTTTGAATCCGTTGATTCATCTACGGTCATTTTTTACCGCACTTCACTTCGAATTATATTATCTCTTTTTTTCGCATACACGCGGTAAATAATTTCGCAATGGTTATTCACTTGACAATCTCCAGTCAGGGATGCATTTCTCCCAAAACTTCCGAAACTGTTCATTTTGGATGCTATTAAATGGAATGTTACAAACACTCATCATAAACATTAAATCATTCACAAATTCGGAATAGGGTTGTTGACCGCACTTTTTCGCATCGTGATCGTTCCCAAAATAGTAAATCCCTATTGTACACTAAACACCTCACACCGTTGTATTTGAAGTTTGGATATTTTGAAATAAACTTTCTAACATTGGTCACCAAGCAATGATTTTGATGAATTATTTCTTCACTTATATTTGCTACTAAAACATGGTAATGTCGAACGAACCGAAATGATATCGGCAGACTGATATTCTTAATGCCATTGTTAAGTTTCTCACCTCTTAGGAATGTCTGTAATAAATGTTTTTATTCGTACGACACGTGGTATTACCGGAATATCACCGGCCTCTCTACACGCCCGTGGTCTGGCACCGGCTTTGCGAATTTAGTTATGGGGCATGTGATTAACAACATTTTTAATTTTAATATGGCAGAACAACGTAAGAAAAATATTCTGTCAATATTTCACAAGCTAAAATCAAATGCTTTTAATGAGGGGTCCAATTTTTGTAAAAAAAATAATGAAATGTACGTACCACACTATAATGCATTCTATTTATTATTTACTATATTACATAATTATCATTGATACGAAGTTTGTTACATATATCTTAATTGGTAATTAAGAAATTTGTAAATTGGGTAAGAACTTAAGAATTGGAAAACATTTTTACAAAAAATCGTATTTTAGAATCGGTTAACCCTACTGTAATTGTTAAAAAGTATGTCCAGTATATGTATTTAGCGCAAAACTTTCGAAACATCAGCACCAAATAACCAAAAAGGTATTTGTTCCTGTTTTTCATTATTTTTCTATTCAGACGCAAATGTTAAGACAAGTATGTACAGATATAATTTTGAAGAAAATTACAAGGTTGTTATTGACACATCGACCACAATCTAATTGTTATTAAAAGTATAAATATTTGCGAAATGTGTCCTTTGGGTAATCGATGGGTTATTAAGAAACCTAATTTCAGCTCATTTCTTATTTTATTTGCTTGGCCTAATTTTAACAATTATGCGTACGCACGAGTACCATATTTAACATTTTCAACTGCTGGTATCTCTCTCTTATACCGGAAGTAACCATCAACTTCCCTATTTCTATGTCAAATTTGGTGTTAAATTTTAAAATTATTATATGCAACATACCCGATCCATAGAATTCACTCTTAAAGAGATATTGCAACTTTTCGAAAAAGTTTGACAGATGTGGTGCATCACAGGCTTTCAAATAACTTGCAATTATACGCCAAAAAAATTATTCTGCTTGCTGGTAATGTTCATGAAACGATGTTTCCACAGTAATAAATAAATTTGCTAAATTATACAGGGTGTGTCAGTAAAGAGGGGACAATATCAGAGATATTTAAACTGAGAAATCTCGATTTTTTTAAATGGCAACTCCTAATTTTCTAAGCGATATTAGATTGTACGTCAAAAAATAAAGCAAAAATGTGTAGTAAGTGCTATTGCTAGAGTGAATAGTTTAGGAGATATTTTGTAAAAACCTCCTGAGTCTTCACTATCGTACTGTTTAATATTAATTTCAGTTTGCCATCGCTAAATAATTGAAGGTAGCTGTCAAATGTACTGTCAACAGTAATAAACACAGTTGTAGTACAATTATTCATAATTGCACGTATTTCTTAGTTTAACGAAAATGTCTCGCTTGGGATTTCCAAATGAAAATTATTTAAATTTAATTATAATTTACTGCGAATGCAATGGCATTATCGATAGAACGTGCCGAATTTTCATGGAGAGATATCCTCACATGCCAAAACCTACTTGAAGCATTAAAAAATTGTACAAAAGAACCAAACCTCTAGTAGATGACGACCATTCGGAAATTACGGCGTTGGGTTATTTTACTACATATATACCCGACTAATTCGATCCAGAACAAGCGCTTAGAACATCGTTCAAAGCAATTCACAGAATTTTGCTAAAACAAAAATATAAGATTTACGGACATTAAACGTCGACGAGAATTCTGTGAATGGTTTTTAGTTCGAATACAAGAAGGTGATGCATTTTTTGATAATATTATTTGTAGCGGTGAAGCGAAATTTTGCAGAAACGGAACGCATAACTAAACATTTTCATTTTTGGGCTTCAGAAAACCCACACATGGTAAGAGAACGAAATTTTCAAGATTCTTGCGCTTTGAAGAACAATAGAATTCTGTTTGTTTACTTTTATGAATACAATAGAAATGGATTGCATTATGAGGAAATTTTACACGTTGTCCGCGAATTACGTCTTCGACCAGAAGAAAAAGCGCGGAATACACGGTATCAAATGGACGGGGCTTCCCCACATAACACACGTGGCATATTGACTATTTTTACTGAAATGTATGGATCGCTAAAAACGGTCCTTTAAGTATACACCGCGATCTCCAGATTTAACCCCACTAAATTTTATGTTGGGGTTATATTAAAAACGTTGTATACAGAGATTCAGTTGGTACAAAAGATGACATGATTGACAGAGTAAGAAGAACCTTCAACGAACTGGCTACAAAATCTATTCAACGTGATTACTCATCAAGAATTAATGAAGTAACAGCATGCATGGAACAAAATGGTTGTGTTTTCGAGCATTTATTATAATAATGAAATACATTTTATTTTGTCATTTGTACATTTTGTTTGTTTTATGTTTTTTTCTTTTTTTCTGTTTATTAATAAAAAAAATTATTTTTGAAAGTTCTATTTTTCGAATAATTGTACTGTAGTGTGAATAATTTAGAGTGAATTATGTTGTCTAATTAGTACTGAAGACCACTGCTATGTCCACTACTGTTGACAGCACATTTGACAGGTACCTTCAATTATTTAGCCATAGCAAACTGAAACTCATATTAAACAGTGCGATATATAAGATTAAGGAGGTTTTTACAAAATACCTCCTAAACTATTAACTTTAGCAATAGCACTTCCTACACATTTTTGCTTTATTTTTTTACGTACAATCTAATACCTCTAGTGAGTTGCTATTTAAAAAAAAAATCGAGATTTCTCAGTTTAAATATCTCCGATATTGTCCCCTCCTAACTGGCACACCCTGTATAATTTGGCAAATTTATCTGTTATTATGGAAACATCGTTTCATGAACATTACCAGCAAGCAGAATAATTTTTTGGCGTATTACAATTGTAAGTTATTTAAAAGCCTGTGATGCACCACATCTGTCAAACCTTTTCGAAAAGTTGCAATATCTCTTTAAGAATGAATTCTAGGGATAAGGGTATGTTACATAAAATAATTTTAAAATGTAACACAAAATCCAAATTTAATATAAAAATGGTAGTGTTCTGTTTAAAATAGGGAAGTTGATGGCTACTTCCGGTATAAGAGAGAGATACCAGCAGTTGAAAATATTTTGACTGAGCAGGAAATATTGGAATGAGTTGGAAATAGTTGTTGGTGTGTTGGAAATATTTTGGCAGGATAATTTATGTATGTAAATCTTCAAATTTCTATTTTACTCTCTTCCCCATATACTTTTAACCGACGCTCATCGTGACAAACCCCGTATATTGTTAAAATATAAAAAATTATAATTGAGCATCTTATTACTGAAAGGTTTAGAGTCAATATCAATATCAATTATCGATTATTATTATTGATATGATAAAATATCCCACGAAATTGATTTCCAGATGCATTTACAAATTACTAATTATGCCGGGCCTTGTTTCGGTGGTATGGGGTAATTATACAATGTATACGTATTACATAAAATAAGTTTGTTATCGAATTACATGTAGAGGGTTTTAAAGAATATTGTAAAACTATTAATATTACATTTACAATCCTGTATAAACATACAAGCAATATTTTCCCCAAAAAGAAAGTTATTTCAAATTAAAATTTTCATTTGTCGATTTCTCGATTCTATAAACATGTGACTTAGGATACTTTTACACCAAACCAGCGAAATCTTCTTACGAGTATGTGTGTAACATTACTAGAAAAAGATTCGACAAAATACTTTGTTATACTGTATAATTTCTTTGATTAATTATAATAGCGTCTAATTTATATATATATATAATATATAATTACGTGCTAGTTCATTAAATCAACCATACACTTATAATTATAAATGATACAGTTGTGTACATGCATACGTTGGTATACGTTAGAAATAAAAAAAAAAGCAATTTCAATGTCGTTACTCTCACGGATGTATCATTGAAATTTTCTGCTAGTATTCTCAGTTCACGATATAATTTAAGCTATTTAATAGTCTTGAATACGTGTGAAAATATCTTTGTTAATAATATGGATTAATTCATGAATTTACCTTGAAAGATTCTATTCATAGGGAAAATGCATACACAGATAATAATACACTTGAGATCGTGATACTTTTTTATGAATTCACAGTAAGAAATAAAGTATAACCGCATAACGTAAAGTTTGTTTCATTATGGAATAATCAGTATTTCTGATAGTTACTAAATGACAAATCATAACTCTTCTTTTCTCGGCTTACATGTCACATCACATTTGTTGTACATCTTGATTTTATTTCTTCATTGAAATGTCGTCTGGGTTCATTCATATAAAGTTATGTCATGCTCATGAACAAAGTAAATTATCTCTACGTATCTACGTTGCCTTTTTGTAATGGACAAAATGTTCATTGGTTCTTCAAGTACAAAAACACCCTCCAAGAACTAAATTGTATCGAAAGAATTATAAAGCAAATACTTTATTTTTGACTATATTTCTAACATATAACTGCTTGCTTTTTTAACAATCTAGTTAGTAGGTTACATAAATTGTGAAATATGTATGTACATACAATACCGTTTATGGAAGTTCGGGCAAGCTGACAAATTATATTAACTGTTTAGGAAAAAAATTTTAAAATTATATAATATACATTTCTGTGAGGAATTATTAAAACTAACCATTTCTGGAAGCCTTTTACCAACTTCCAGGTAGTATCTGTCTATTATAAGACCGTTATCATAAAATATATAATTAGATTGGAAATCCCCAATAATTACAGTGACAATAAAGCTTTATAATAATCCCTAGGAGGGTTAGCTGATTCAGTCGTGTTACCTGGAAATATTCGTATACCCTTTATTAAGTATTACAACATTTGTAAACGCAGTAGTTCTGAAGAGATTGTTATTGTGAAAGTATCTGTGGTTGTGCAAGTGAAAAATAAAATAATTTCGGTTTGACTGCTTAAAATGCCCCGTGGAAAGCCTCTAGCTGCTTCAAAACGATCTGCTATTATTACCTTGCATCAGAAAGGGTACGCAGAAAGACGGATTGCGGATAAATTAAAAATAAAAAAATCTACAGTACATGATGCTATAGTTCGATTTAAGACAACCGGTGACGTGCAAGATCGTAATCGGCCAGGACCGTCAAGAAAAACGACTCCTGCGGAAGATTTACGAATAAAAATAATTAGTAAGCGCAATAGAAGACTAACAGCATCAGAAATTGCTGCAGCATTCAATAATGAGCGAGATTCCAAAGTTTCTGTGAGTACTGTGAAACGTCGGCTGAAAGAGGCTGGGTTGCATGGGCGAGTGGCTTGTCGAAAACCGTTACTCCGAAGAGGAAATAGGCTGAAACGACCGAAATGGGCACAAGCTCATAGAGAGTGGACGATTTTAAAAACGTTTTGTGGACTGACGAATCCAAGTTTGAGGTTTTTGGAAATAGACGGAGAGTTTTCGTACGCAGATCGAGAGGGGAAAGAATGTTACGGGAGTGTATAGTTCCTACGGTGAAGCATGGAGGCGGATCTGTAATGGTTTGGGGTTGTTTTTCCTTAATCGGAACAGGGGACTTGCTCAAAATTGAGGGCATAATGAAAAAAGAAGAATATCGGAAAATCCTGGAGGAAAATGCCATACCGTCAGGAGTCCGATTAATTGGTCGTGGATTTGAATTTATGCAGGACAATGATCCCAAACATAAACCTAAATTGTGCACAGATTACCTGCAGCAAGAAGAAAATGAAAGAACCCTAAAAATTATGGAAAATCGGATTTAAATTATTTGTATTACATTAACTTTTTCTGTTTAATAAACTTGTGTTTGAAAATATGTAAAATCATGTAAGTAAGTATTAAATACATGGCCATTTAATATGTCTCTTATTTTATTTGACTTACGTACATTTTTTTGCTTGCCCGAACTTCCATGAACGGTAGTGTATATAGAAAATAACGAAAAAGGTAAAAATTGTCGAGATAAAAATATAATTTTTTAATCAGTGAAAATTACTTTTCTCATCTTATGTCTAGTACGATGGATCTTCATCTAGAACTTTCATTGCTTGCATCTAGTGGCGCACCTCAAGGCTCCAACTTAGATCCACTTCTCTTTAACATCTACCTAAATGGCCTTCTACTTTCGCTGGATTGCAATGTGCTTGCTTATGCAAACGTTCTAGAAATCTACAATGCCTTTACAACTCTTTCCGTTTCGCAATACTTGCAGAAAAATATGACGACCATTAGTGCTTAGTGTCTTACCAACAAAGCTTATCCAAACAGTGACAGATATGCTGTACTTAACTTTACCTGTTATTCTAATCCGCAGTTGTTTTATTACAGCGTCTTCAATACTTTCATTCCAAGAGTAAATATTTTTAAGAATGTCAGTGCCTTATTTGTTTCTCCGCGTATGGAAGCTATGACTTCTTTGGCATCTAAATCACTTGGGTTTCTGTTTAAAACCTGCAAAACCTTGTCCAATAAAAAGTGTCCCAACAAGAGCGGAGAATTAAAAGTTTAAATCAAACACAGTTTTTTTGAGAAAATATGGAAATTTTGATGTGGGAATTATGTACACCTGATAAATACCCATCTCGGCTTTATTGGCATATTTGTGTTCTGTTGACGAAATTTTCAGTTACGGTTTGGTACAACTGTGGTTGCGCTTCAGTGATACGGCATCTATTTCCTCCTTCAACGCTGGGCTGGTCATGGGCTTGTTGACATAAACTTTTGACTTCAAGAAACAAGTCCAAAGGTGTGAAATCACACGATCTAGCGGCCAATTTTTGGTTATTTTGCCACAATACGTTTCGCCATTGACTGTTCGCGCATTCTCAACAGCGTCTTCGAAGAAAAATGGTCCTTCAGCCCAAAATCCACACCAAACAATGGCACGTTTAGGATAGATTTACTTCTCGTGAAACATATGTGGGTTTTCGTCATTCTAAATGCGGCAATTTTGCTTGTTTATGAAGACATGAAAATAGGCCTCCTCGTTGAAGATGATTTTGTTGGAAAGTCCACCGTTCACTTGTTCTTGTTCAATGACAAACTTTCTTCGTTGCGCATAGTCTATAAACTTGAGTTGTTGAATCAGTTGAATTTTGTAGGCATGAAGACGCAAATTTTTCGTGAGAATAATGCTGACATAGCGCTTCTTGAAATGTTCAACTCTTGAGCCGAATGGATGTTGTTGTACTCTCTGTCACGTTCTTGCGAACAGCCGTGATCATTTCTGCTGAACGACCTAGGTGTACACGTGTCGATGGTTAGACATCAGTAGTCAACCCTGTCTCCTCGAATTTTTCGATTATTCTCTTCATAGTTGATACACTTGCCACCATAAATTGGACGCAATTTGCGAATCGTGGCAGTCAAACTTTCACCATTGTTGAAGGCTAATGTCTAACAACAAGAATGTGTTGTTGTGCCGAATAGCGATCCATTTTTAATAATCACGGACTGTCTACCATTGAACTGTCATAATGATTGTCCTGACAAAGCACAACAGTAAAAATGGCGCCAAATTTAAAATCTCGCTCTTGTCGGGATATCCTCTATTAACGCTTTGGAATCTGTTTACTACTCATTCATCTGTTATAAACTAGAATATGCGTCAATTGTTTGGTATCCGTATTACCACTACCATCAACAATTAAACGGCTTCAGAAGCGATTCCTTAAATATTTATCATATAAATCTGATGGTATTTATCCTCCTGAAGGTAGGTTTTCGAGTCATTGACACGGTGCTAGTGCAGGAATGTGGCAAGTGGGAAATTTATAAAATTAGTTAATCATAAGATACATTCACCTTTTTTATAATATAATTACAGAACCCTTGAGATATTTCGTTTATCCACCGCACTACTCATATTTTCTGTTAAAGCACCACTAAGTATATGTGCAGGAATGCTATCCAGGCAGATATAGACCTTTTCTTTTTCTCTGACAGTTTATATTATTTGATGTTTGTTAAGCATTATAGAAACAAATGTTAATTTTTTTGTCCTATAATTGGATTGTTTTTCTCTTGTTAAATTTGTTTGGTAAATAAAGCTTATTGTTTTTATTATTTTCTCGTATTTCTCATTAATTTGTTTACGTATCTGCAAAATTTAATCACTCAATCAAGACGAAAAAGTTTTTGCTACTTTTAAGATGGTATAAAATAACTTTGTGACGCTATGGAAAATTCAATTCTCCATTCTTATTTATAGTTGATGACAAAAAAACTATGATAATTAAGGTATAACACACTGTGAAATTGTGGAAAAGGTCGCATTAGTTCCATTTAAAAGATGATTTAATAATAAAGTATTAACATAGAATAGAATGATACGTTCTAACTACATTTTTTTTTCCTAAAATTAAAGCAATTTCTGCGTTATACGGTGCATTTCAGATGTCACTTGCCATAGGTATTTACATAGTAAAACCTTTATGTAATGTTAGTGGTTTTCCTACGGGAAGTGTTTGATTTATTTTTTTGTCCACACATAGTTGGAACGATTTTCATGAGGTTTTGAGACATTTTATGTCTTGGAACAAAAGAGTACAATCGAAATTAAAGAAAAAAAAGTAGCTGCTTTAGCGGCAATTTTAGGAACTTTTAGCAGAGACAATGAGACACAATTTTGCAGCTGGAAATCACAACCCGCGTTGTGCATTAATCAAAACTACAGCTAATGTTATTCAAGTAATTCACTACAAGCAGAGATGTAATCCAGAATGGCTGCTATTATTTAAACAAAAAATACCCTCTTAACACCAAAGGAAACAAACAACTATGAACAAAATTTTATCAAAAATTAATTACCTTCCTAAACTTCAACAACAAAAAATAACTTCTTAGCACAAAAAGGTAGCAAACAATAAATTGTGAAAAAAATTGTATCATGAAGTAAGTTAACTAAGCAAGTGTTCAAACTGTTGACCAAACCCTGCTAATCAGTGTTCTAATCTTTCTTGAAAGCGACGTTTCATATTCTGAAGTTTTCTTACTGTTATTTCTCTAAATGATTCGACTATTCTCTGCTTTAATTCGCTGAAGTTAGAGGGTCTATGTCGAATATTGTCAAAAACCCTCGTCCGAATGTAACCCTCAAAAAAAGGTTCAACGGGTTTAAATCAGGGCTTCTTGCCGGCCACTTCAGCGGCCCATGACACCCTATCCATCCATCTGGAAATTCATTATTCAAATTCTGTAATTTGCCTGGTGCTATATGGTGTTGCCCCATCATAAATGATCCTCCTGTTTACAGAAATATTGCCAATAGCTAGAAGAATTGTATCTCAGCGATTCCGAATACTTTTGGCCATTCAGTGAACCGTCGATAAAAAGCGGACCAACAATGTGATTACCTAGAATGCCGGTCCACACGTTGACCGTCTTAGGAGTTTGACTATGGGTTTCTAGAGAAAAATTTGAGTTTTCTCGTTTTTTTCTTTATTTTCAACGTTACTTTTTTGTTTCAAGGCATAAAATATCTCAAAACCTCATAAAAATCGTTCCAACTAGGTATGAACAAAAAATAAATCAAACACTCCCTATAGGAAAGCCATTAACATCGTATAAATGTACTATGTAAATACAGTGTGATCTGAAATGCACTGTATAACTAATTACGTAATAACTACAAAAATAATTTAAAATTAACTTACAAACTCTACAGTATAAAATTTTCCTCTACTGAATAAATTTTTTTCAGAAATGAAAATAAAATATTTTAAAAAATTGAGGTATATAGCCGTTACGCTTAGACAAATCAGAGTTTGCCAAAAGATTTTTAATTGCTAACAAAGTAGGTGTAAAATATTGAACATTTACGTTTGCGGTTTCATATTATTCCAACAAACGCCGACATTTTTTTCAGTGATCTCGTTTTCAAAACTGCATATTTCTCTAACTACATTTACATTGATTTTCCGTTGCTATAAATTGGAGAATTCATTCAAAATTGCAAAGTAATTTCACCTCTTGTCATATTATTTTATCCATTCTTTTTTTATTATTGTTTATCTTTTCACATCCATTTCAACTCGTTCTGTTGATTGACGTCAAACATCGAGCATTCTCCTTAACGATCCCTAAAAAAGAAACAAATTAAGATGTACAATAAAAATTTTGCTTAATAACTAAACAACATGAAAACAATGTATTTCAAAGAATCAAAACAGACAATTTACACTTCTATACGTAACCTTGAACCTTTTTTAAAATCATCTCGTTGAAAATGATCGATGGCAGGTATCGCATGTTATTGACAGCAAATTCTTAACATTGAAATAGTATTTTGTATATGCAAACGAGATGTCTGTAGTACTACAATAGATAAAAACAGTGTTACATTTAAATATTGACGGCGTTTAATTAAAATGGGTGTTGTCGCATTTTTATAATACCATTATATACTGCGGGGTAGGCACATTTAACAGATGATATGCAGATATGCGTGTATACAGCGTGCCAAGTAGTACGTGGACGGAAGATAATTCCTTTCCTGAGCAATTTAGAGAAAAAGTTTTCAAATGAAAAGTATTATATTTAAGCATTCAGGACGTTCAGTTTCTGCAGTGTACGATACTAGTTTGGTTTTTTAAATTGGAACATCTTGTATATTACTACGATTTTGAGTACTCTCTTGAATTCATGGCAACTTATATCCCTTAATTTTTGAGATAATTGACATAATTTGAGATTTTTATTTTATTCGATTGAGTTTTTAGCAAGACATCGAAGATTTTTTTTATATCAACCAGATTCTACAAGACGACCATCGATATCGTTGCCAAGTTTAACTCATGTTGTTTCAATTTTTTTAAATGAAACACTTGTATATTTTTACAAAATGTAGTAGAGAACCTCTTCTAGAATCTTTTTTTTTACACATTTCCATATACTTAAAATGCGTCCTTCTCTAGTAAATTAAATATGAAGCTTTGTAGATAAGCTTTTCGTTTAAAAACGTAGAGTGCTGTGACGAAATACTATAAACTTTTGTTTCGCTGAAGAAGACATGAATTAAAGCAAAATATATACTTTGTATATATTTTGAGCTGACAGCATTGAAAAATT
Organism: Dynastes maya; assembly: GCA_029619315.2. NCBI lineage: Eukaryota > Metazoa > Arthropoda > Insecta > Coleoptera > Scarabaeidae > Dynastes > Dynastes maya. The sequence goes on from JAROYE020000002.1 coordinate 26,090,450, forward strand.
CAATTTTTTTTCAACTTTCAAATTATTCAATTCTGGCATGACTTTTACTTTCAGGACAACAAATTCTTAACTTATTTATCTGAGACGTAGAGAGAAGACTACACGAAAATATGCCAGGTTATACCAATTTTTTTTTCTTTTACGAATAATAATAATACATTGGAAAATTAGTTTAAGATGAAGGGTTATGTTCAATCCAGTGTAGATGTAGAGATAAAGAACTCTAAACTCTACTTTTTTTATGGTATTAGTAGAAAAGCTATTTATTATGATACTTGCAACATTTGGTTTTCATTGGAATTACACCATTAACCATGCTTTTTTGTGATTACATCTTTTCACATTTATTTTTCCACTTCACCATTAAAAAGCCCATAATTTTACGTGTGGTAAGAGAAATATTGTCGGTCTTGTTAATTTGTTTCTTTAGAAGTTGTTGAAACTGAAATAATTAAAAGAGTACCGGAAATACTGGTAGAAGCTGTGGATTTTTTATGGAGTACTCTGCATATACGAGGCACGCTCAGTAATTAACGAGACAAACTACATTGGCGGGAAAACTACTGAATATTATTAGTTGAAACTTTCTGTGGGTCAAGTTGGCAACCTTGGGGACAAATTAAGTCAGCTGTTTGAAAGAAATACAAGTAAACATAAGCTCTTTTATTTCATTGTCATTGAATAAATTGCTTTTTTTCCCACAGCTGTTTGTCTCGTTAATTACTGAACGTCTCTCGTAATTTTCTACTATTGTCCTCAATAGTTCTCAAGATCTGATTGTGTAGTAGCACCTTTACAATTACAATCGTAACGCCAGGTTCTAGAAGTTCACTTAGTGAGATCTTTCTCAGACTCCCCGGTGTTACGAAAGCCCTACCAAACGAAAAATCTGACGGTAGGACAGTAACAAAATATGTGCTCAACAGTTTCCTCTTCTTCCAAGCACAAACGACACTCCTCCTCGGGAGCGAGTCCCATTCTGTATAGATATCGCCTTAATCGGACTTGGCCAGTAAGGATTGCGGTCAAGACCTTGACAGATTCTATAGGCTCCTTGGCTCTGTCTCGGCTGGCCAACATAAATACCTTCACATGACACAGGTCTTGTTCAGTCCAGTGGGTAACATGCATTTTGGATGCATTAAAGATAAGCCATCTAAAGGTTCTGGACCCAGTGTAGTGTACTCAGCTGCCGTGGAAAGGGCATCGACCACTTCATTGCCAGCAATGCAGGTGTGTTCTGGTATCCAAATGTTGTTATTTCTATCCAAAATATTAAGATTTGTCAGCTACGAGTTTGAAGGAAGACTTTCTCATCTCAAGAGCTCGCAATGCAGCCTGACTCAGAGACATTTTTTATCGACTTGTCTCTGACACGTCTACCCAGGAGTATCCGGACACCCATATCGATAGCAAAAATTTTTGCTTGAAAAACTGTCGCATATCTGCCCCGTTCAATTAGAGGTTTGCGGCAACGGTGTGATTGCGTTGTCCGTAGGCATAGATAGAACCTCGTCACTACGGATCTTGTCTAGAATTTTTGTCCGAGTGCAGGCTCGCGTGATCCGTGACAATTGTACCGCAAGATGCCAGTATATGTAGACGGTTATCCTGGCTTCCCTTTCCAGAGGTATGTGAAAGGAAGTAAAATCCAGGAGAATTTCAAGAGCCAAGTTTAGTGTGGTCTCAAAGCACCAGTGATCGTCAGACAGAGTTTAGTTCTCGCTGGAGCCTGTTAAGCCTCCTTTCACTACATAGCGGCGCCGTACCTGATCATAGGACGGACCATTCTCACATACAACCAGTACATTCTCTTAGGGGATATTCTCCAAGTTTTACCACAAAGCAAAGTGACACTCTGGCTTTATGAATTAGTTTACCCGGATGAGGATTCCAGGAGAGTGTATTGTCAAGTATTTCCAAGAGAAACGTAATTGTTCACCAAGAGGGTTGGAGGGATCAGTCCCTCAAGCTTTCTTCTTGTGTTAATTGTATGATCTTCCCTTTTGCACCAGCCGTGAATAGTGTGAGTGCATTTAACTTCCACAACTTTTTTTATTGTTATGGTATCAATTCAAAAAGTTCAGGAATTGCTCAAATATATGGAAATATCAGTTCAATTTAGAGAGCTTAATCATCTAATATTAATTGAGAGATTACATGCAATAGACTGTCTATACTAGGTATTAGTATCATATACATACATTATAATTATTTTTACATTTACGATATATATTTTACTAATCTTATTTGACTCCGAACAAACATTGACGTTTCAATGGACTGCGTGCAGTTATTGTCCTTAAGTTAAAATCAAACAGTTCATTGATTGACGTGATTATAATGTATTTTTCTGGCAAATAGTATAGTTTAACCACTCTTCCGTCAATGATATACGTATAATTAACGCATGTTAACTCTAGCGTTATTTCCTTTAGCAAATTTGTGACGCAACAGTTCACAAAGCGTTTCAAGCAAATTCTGTAATCGAATTCATAAATCCTATCGGGGATCTTGAAGTATCAAGACCTTGGGTTCTGCCGTGAAAGTAAAAAATTAGATGGAAGAAATGTTGAATTGAATTTATTAATTACGTCAGAGGTTTTGTAAGATAATATACAGCTGCTGAAGTATCCAACCTGGTCACTATGTAGGGCAGTTGAAATTTTGTGTATAGTTTGCTGTTAGCAATCACAGCAAAAACTTTTCCCCAAAAGCATCATTTATAATGAGAAAAAAATTTGGTACATTCCACAAATAAAAAAAGCGAGCAAATTATTCTTGTTGTAATTATAACGCACATGGTATTAATTATTTATTAAATGGAAATAAAATGCTATTACATATAGGAGGAGAAAGAGTAAAGACTTCAAAGAAATCTGCTATTATATATTCCGATGAAATTACAAATCATTGAGCAACATATTATGTGATACGTACAGACCATGACGAATGTTTAAAAAGAAGAATACGAATTGTGTGCACATGCAGTACGGTTTCAGATAATTTTTTATTTCTTTCCGCATTTTTTAACAATTTACAGAATATACAGTAGGTTCTATCCAACAAAATACAAAACTAATTTGGAATTATTAAAAGCATGTGCAGATCACAGTGAACGTTCGAAGAAGCACTGGACTAGAATCGGGATAGTAATTGAGACCGTTTCAACAAGTCAAAGAACAATACCAGAACTAGTCTGGGAACGGTGAAATCAGTACCTGGTTTAGCTCAAGAACTGAAAGACTTACATGCGTGCAAATTAATGAGCAATTTTTTGCCACATTATTTTTATAGTTTTTACTTCAAAGGTTCCTATTTTCTTTTTATACTTTTTATATAAATCCATTAATATTTTTACTACAAGTATCTCATCGGAACGGGGATAATTTTCAACAATTTGAATTATACAGTGAGGACCTACAGTATCTCCCACACCCCATCCCTCCATACTAACTTTTTAATGATAGAAGTTAGCGTTTTTAGAAAAAAAAAATAGGTCAATTTCTATTTTTTGTGAATTAACCATTGCCCTTATCAACAGTTCAATTGCATTTCCGGTATCGCCAGAAATAACGTCAACTTTCTTATTTTAAATAGAACACCTGTATGGGTGATCGAAAAACAAATCCAACAATACCACAAATCCAACAATACCACGTATGTTATACTTTAGCTTAAGAAATACGGCGATATGCAGCAATAAAGGTTTTGGTAATCTCTCTTTGTTGTTACGCAAAGTTGGCTAGGAAAGAGCGCCAAATTGTTTCTTGTAACGTCAGATTGATCCAAAGAGCTGGTTACTATGCAAAGTAATCATAACAATTGCCGAACTGTCAAATCTCAATTCCAAAAGCGTAAATTATTCTTGTTGTTTATTAATAATAATAATCTTTACTGGTGCTACTACACAACAATAGCGTTTACACAAATCAACACAACGAAAAGGAAAAAAGGCATAAATTTAAATGTATAAATACATATCGCAACTACTACTATTTAAATTGGATATTCTTTAATTACCTGTTTAAACGAAGACATCGGTAAATCCCTAACAGTGTTTAGGATGATATTATAATACTTAATAGCTTACTCCGTCTCTGATTTTTGCTAATCTATGAAAATTAGATCGGGCATTGGCAGTATGTCTCGTGTAATCATAGAACTAAGTGTGTTTATTTAAATTTGATTTTACAATTGACACATTCAAAAATGTACAGACATGTAGCTGTGAGAATTCCCAACGATCTGAACGAGTCTCTGCAGTCATCCATGTATCCAACGCCAGCTATTACTCTTATACATCTACGTTGTAGAGCGAATATTTTATTAGTGTGAGATGAATGACCCCAGTTCAATATGGCATATGACGTACTTGATTGAAACAGACCATGGTAAACACATTTTAGAGAATTAAAGATCATATCAAATAAATTATCGGTGACAATTTTTTGGACAAAGCATCAACATGACCCAAGTGAGAATTTCATCCAGATAAACACCTAGAAATTTAACAGGTTCTTTTGGTGGATCATTTTCGAAAGGTCGTAATGTGAATAATTGTGTCTGTTTGTTCTAGATTGATGCAAAGCTTATTTGCATAAAACCAATTTTTAATGTTTATATTCATATTTTCAGTTTCATTTCTGAGATCAGTTAAAGATCGATTACAATTAATCGCTGTTGTATCGTCTGGGAAAAGGATAAAATTTGTATTGTGATCACAATATTCTAAATCGTTGTTGAAATTCACAAACTGCAACCTGTCACTGAGGAAAGATGTAATAAGTTTGATACTACTACTGGACAAATTATAGTGCGCTAGCTTTCTTGCTAGAATAGAATGGTTAATACAACCAAATGCCCTTGTGAGGTCAAAAAAGGTGACATAAGTGTAATATTTCTTCAAAGTTGTTTAAGATTAAATTTGATAAATTATTGATGGCAAGAGTGGTTGAAAGCTTGCTTCTAAAGCCATATTGACAATCAGTAAATAAAGAATTATCATTAAAGTAATTAGTTATTTGACATTTTAAAGCTTTTTCAAATATTTTTGAGAACACTGGTGTAGTAGGCATAGGGCGATAGTTACTAATATTGTCATTATATCTTTCATTTGTCATACTTTCAATCTTTGTTGTCGTTCAAATACGTGTTTTTAAAGTAAGTACCGTTTTCAAATAAAACAAAAACAAGTAACTTTTCTTAACAATTTTATTTTTACATGAAAGCCTGTACCTTATTCTATTTTTCTACATAATTTCCACCAATATTGAGGCATTTATCGTATCGTACAATCAGCTTTACAATCCCATCGTCATAGAAGTCTGCCGCCTGATTTAACAACCATTGCACAACAGTTGTTTTGACCTCATCATCGTCGTCGTGGCGCTGACCACCCAGATGCTTCTTCAAATACAGGAACAAGTAGTAGTCACTGGGCGCAAGATCGGGACTGTATGGAGGATGACCAAGTTGTTCCCAGTGAAAAGATGCGATGAGATTTTGAGTTCGAGAAGCTACGTGCGGACGGTTATTGTCGTGAAGCAAAACGATCCCCTTACTCAACATGCCTCGTCGTTTGTTTTGGATTGCACGGCGCAGTTTTTTTAAGGTCTCACAATACGTCGTAGCATTTATTGTGTCACCGCGAGGCAAAAAATCAACAAGCAAGATCCCCTTTCTGCCCCAAAACACAGTACACATGATTTTCCGGGCTGAAACTGTTTGCTTGAACTTCACTTTCTTGAGTGATGTTGAATGCCGCCATTCCATGGATTGCTGCTTCGATTCCGGTGTAACGTGAGCCACCCACGTTTCGTCACCTGTGACAATTTGGAAAACTAAGAAAACGAATCACAGCGCGTATTTCACAGTCGGCGGGATTCTCGGTCAGCGGAGACATTTTAAAGAGTGACAAACAAACGTAAACACGGTCGAATCTTTCTGTAATGGCGTCTGTGGCTTGCCAACAGATGTAGGTACACAGCGCGCAAGCGTAGAAAGCTGCTGGAGCGCTCACGGTAGCAGAATTTCAAAACGGTACTTACTTTAAAAACACGCCTCGTATAAAGCTTTTAGTTTAAAATAAGTGGAATAATGCTACCAGAAACAAACTATATATTTAAATTCTTTCAAATCATGTTAGCGTATAAATTCATAATTCATAAGCCATTTACAACTAATCTTCTAGGTAAATTAAGAACTTTCACAAAACGGAAATGATTTAGAATTTCATGAAATTTAGTTCATTAAAAATCTAACGGTTGTTTCTTAGCATACATTCCACATAGAAAATAAATTGAATTAATGGCGAAGACATTTAGCAAATATCATTATAGTTCAATGGCGTTTTCTTAGTTACTTTGCTGAGTGGAGATTCTTTTCTGTTGCAAGTAGAAGTGAAAGTATCAGAAGGTATAGAAGGTGTATTTCGAGATTTCGGTATAATTTGCCCAGAAGTAATTCATTTATTATACCTATTTAGCTAACCGAAATGTATTGTTATAATTATTATTCATTGTAAATATCAGGAAAAACATTTTTATACAGTAGATAAGTGTTTGAAGAAAACTTTCCTTTTTAGTATGATCAAGAAGCAGTAATATAAAAATGTTTTTAATAGACCATGGCGCGTAAGCTATGCAGTAAATTCTTGACAATGCTGTAAATTATTGTAAATTGCTTATTTCCCGACAAATCAATACTATTGCTGCCGTTCTTAAATACAAACAGTTGGAATGTGTAAAAATGTAATTTCTAAGTACTACGATAAATAGAAACATTATACAACAATAAATGCGTTTTTCGGGCTAATACTTTACAAGCACGTTTAGCCATTTTCAGATAAGATATGCTATAAAAGAAAATTATAAAAATATTTTTTTTATTATTTATATTGGTTATAAATTATTTCGGCTTTCGATTGGGCGTTCAGCTAATTGGAACAATTAGAACCTACAATATTTTAGGAAAAATGTGCTCTTTATTTTTTTTTTGTTACAGAAAATTTAGCGCCTTCAGAATTGAAAAAATTAAGAAATAAACAAAGAAAAGCTAGACGAAAAGCGGAACAGGAGAGTGCGCAAGCAGCGCAAGCTCAAGTTAAAAGAGACCAACATCATAAATCAAAGCAACAAGGTGATATTGAAGCAGACGCTCCCCAATTAGATGAACTTATCCCGGAAAAATTAGCTAAGGTAGTATTTAATAATATAAAGTCTGCTATTGAATTGAAAAGTTGATTATTGTAGGTAGAAGAACCTTTAGAACAAGCAATCAAATTTCTGCAGCCTTTGCAGACATTAGCGAAGCACAGAATAGAAACGCATCTCATGGCTTTCGAAGTGTATTACAGAAAAAGTAAATACAAAACGCTTATTCACCAAAATGCGCGAACTGTGAATATACACGTGATTTCTAATATTTGCCCCACAAAATTTCATTTCTTGTTAAGATTACTTATGCCTTCTTTAAGGTGTTTATTCACGTTTCACACATTTTATATATAAGAGTATTATATTTGTATATGAATTTTGTTTGTTTTTAGAGAAAGATCTCCTAATGTTACAATCAATAAAACGCGCATACAAACTAGATCCGGAACATCCTAAGCTTCATTCTTGTTTAATTCGTTTCTCGGAAGTTATAAATCGGAACAAAGATAACTGGGATCCTATAATTCTCGAAGTCATACATCGAGAAGTCGAACCGTTCTTTAAAGGTAAAGACGGCAACCAAATGAACAAGGAATTTTTGGAATCAAATTCAAACAGGCTGGAAGCTACTTTAGAGGGAGCCAAAATCATGTACTATCTCGATCCGAAAAGCCTAAGTACCGCACTTAGTCTCGTTACCAGCTTAGACAATAAATTTGTAGATATAAATATTGATGTAAGTATAATTATTTATGTAATACAGCATAAGCTTACAATCAATTTCTATATAAATTAATCGGAATAAAGAAAAAAACAAGTTAAAGCAGTTGGAAACTGGAATAGTATCACAGTACCATGCAAATTAATTAGAGCAAGGTGTAATTTAATGTCATGTTAAGTGCCAAATTGATATATTTAAAGATTTGGACTGCGGTTTATGTGTTTCATTGGTATTTAGTAGAAATGGTTTTAAAGCATGGACATCTCGCCAACAAAACGTGAAAGTATAATCACGCTTGCTGAGCACACCTCCATGACGTACCGACAAATAGCGCAGAATGTTGGAGTTGGCTTAGCATCCGCCAGGAGGATTATCAAACAAGAAACAGTGGACATCAGAAGAATGAAGGAATGTGGTCGTAAACGAAAAACGACCGACTTCTGATGCGGAAAAACAAAATGGACTTACGCAAGAGTGTAGTTGATCTAAATAGAGAACTTCAGAAGTCTGGTATCAATAATGACGTGACTACACTGCGACGAAGACTTCTTGAAGTTGGTTGAAAGGCAAGAAAGTTGACTAAGAAGCGGCTTCTGATTGCTGTCGTAATGAAGAAAGGGCTATCCAAAAAATATAAGAATTGGACAACTGAAGACTGAAGTAAAGTTCTTTTCTCTGGTGAAACATACTTTGTCATGCAGGGACAGCATGTGCAGTTCGTGCGTCGATCAAGTGGTAGCCCCATTTCTCAGGCTTATTTGGAACAAAAAATATACGAAGATGTTTTGGGGTTGCTTCTCCTATCATGGCATTGGACCACTTGTACCAATCCCTGGGATGATAAAACCCGTATGATACCTGAACTGCACTAAATCCATCCTTCCAACAATGGTATTTTTTATACAAAACCAAATCAGTACTGGAATGGCCAGGAAACTTGCCAGGTATCAAACCTATTAAAAAACCTATGGTGTATTTGCAAGAAACGTCTGTCCAATATGGATTGTTCAACGAAAACCAAAATGATCGAAGCAGTAATTCCTGTCTGGTTTCATGAATAGCTTAAAGGAAGCTGCCAAAACCTTGTAAACACAACCTTGTCTACAAGAGTTATTGCTGTTATTAAGGTAAAAGTAGGACGTATTCAATATCGAAACCGTAAATTTATTTTAATACTGCTTTTTTTGTATATTTACGCAAGTAAAGAGATTTTTGAAGAAAACACTTTGTTCCAATTAATTTGCAGAGTACTATAGATGCAAACAAATGATGTACTTAGTACTTAATTTTAATAACATATTTTCTGTTCTAGGCCTGTACAAATGTATTAAATTCGTTGAAACGTGGAGATTTTGGAAAATGTGAAGCAGAAACGGAAGAATTCAGAAAGAAATGTCACAATCATTTCCCGTACAGTGTTGCTTTTAAATCTGCGAATGATACATCAATAAATGACAACAACTGCACATCACCCGAAGAAGTGTCTTATAACACAAGTTGTTGACATATTCCTTCCACCAAAATAGTGTTTCAGGATATAATTGCTATGAAATGCTAGGGTGCCGATTTTGTCTTTATTGATGACAACAATAGCACTGTTTATAACCACACGTATCCTATGAAAATTATATTTTTAAAAATTGTTTACTTTTTTAATTGCTGATTTTTTTATTGAGTCATTATGGTATTTATTTCGCTGACGAACTTTTATTAAATTATTGTATCAAGTGTATTGTAAAATGGAAGAATTACAATAATGTTATTACAATTTTTTTCTGTTTTGCTTCTGTTATATATATATAGTTTATGTATAGAATAAATTATGAATTTTCATTAATACTTAACATTTCTAATAATTTGTATTGCATACTAAGTATGCTCGGATATATATTAGTAATAATGGAGTCAATATCGAGCGAGTGAGCTTGAATCTTATCAAAATTCAAACGTTTTATATTAATAAAATTGATTTCTTTTTTATAGTCGTTGAGGGATAGTACAGCGTTATAATAATTATGCCTTATCTAAATTATCTACGATTTACTGTTACTACTCACTATTAAGTGCATTTTAAATAGTATACAATTTCGTGATATAGAGATGAGTCAGTGTTCCTTTTTGTGGATAGAGGAAATTTTGTGTTCATTTTTGGGTTTTTATGCATATATTGAAATACACACTATAAGTTAACAGTTTTTAAATCAATTGTAATATGACTTTATTCATTATGAATACTTAATAAAAAAATTGTATATAGTGATCTTGTTGAATATTTCGTTTTTTATATTACCTGTCTTTATACAAACATTAATGTAAATCTGTAATTAAACGGTAAACTTCTTATACCTTTAGTTTTAGTGTAAATAGCATTTTCAAAAGTTCGCAGCCCCTCTTGGCTTCAATATATGTTCTTCCTAATTTTCTCGACCATCCTTTCAAATCTGGTGATCTATCAACATAGTAGAAATAAGAAAATGTATAGTTTGTGCGTTATAGGATGGCGAACGCTTCAGATGCGCGGTGGAAATACAAGATCGCTCAATCTAAATGTTACCAGTGGCGTAGTAAGGAGTTATGTTTACATAATACATACCTTCCTACTGTATTTCGAAGAATGTGACATTATTTATGCATCTATTTTTCTATTATTTGTATTGTCTGGAAGGGCTTTTGTACCTGCATATTGTATTAATGTTATTTACTGAATGCAAATGAGGGTTTAAATGAACATTAGATTGCTATTAGATGAAAATTTTAGTGTTCTATGATCGCCATTTTGGCGAAAACATGCACTCAGTTGTAATTTAGTTTCCGTAACGAAAACTGAGGGCGAAAACGCTAGCCTTAAGTTTCATTTTCGAATACGCTTGTTGCAAAGAAATGGCATCAACAATCGCTGCAAATAAAGTGCTTCACAGTCAAACTCGTGAAATTGTGTATAATGTTTTCAATTATTTCAAAACAGAAAGTGATAAAAGTTTGACGGAAATAAAAGACATTGTGTTTAGGGCTACAGGTGTATCAATAAGAGCCATTGAAACGATTATGAAAGAAGGAAATAATCCACGACATGAAAATGAACCTATTTTCAAAAGCCCAAACAAAAAACGTCTCCGCAAGCGCCCAATTAGTGAGCTTCAAGATTATGAAAAAGTCGATTTTCGAAACATAATTTACAATTTTCATAAAACTGAAGGATGTCGAATTACACTTCGGGCTTTACGAGAAAAATTACGTGAAGATTTACAATGGACCGGTCAGTTAAGGAAAATTATCAAAGACTTAGGATGTAGGTTTCAAGAAACAATCGCAAATTGCTAATCGAAAAAGGTGATATTCGAGCACGTCGAATCGATTATCTACAAAAAATAACATACTTTCGAAAACAAAACCTGTAATTTTTCTCGATAAAACGTATATCCATAGTGGGCACACTATTTCCAAACGCTGGAATGACGACACTAATAGTGGTCTGTTCACAAATATCTCTAAAGGGGACAGACTAATTATTATTCATGCAGGTGGAGAGCAAGGTTTTTTGCCAGAATGTCTCCAAATCTTTAAGTCTGGTGCTGCATTGGGCGATTATCATTCAGAAATGAACGGAACAAATTTTGAAAAATGGATGCGAGAAAAATTAATTCCAAATCTACCTCCTTAATCTGTTGTGGTGGTAGACAATGCGCCATACCATAATGTTCAAATTAATCGTCCACCCAATAGTACTTCTCGAAAGGCGAAAATGATATCATGGTTGGCAGAAAAAAATATACCATTTACACCTATAATGCATTACGAAATCATAAAAGTTCAAAAAAAAAACCACGTGCAGTACAAATTTGATCAGATTTTTCAAGAAAACGGCCACACTATTTTAAGGCTTCCGCCATATCATCCGGATTTAAATCCTATTGAATTAATATGGGCAACAGTAAAACGAAAAGTGTGAAAACGGAATACTACAATTAAAATAAACGATACATGAAAATTAGCCGAAGAAGAATTTGATGCAGTCACGGTTGAAGACTGGCAAAAAAGGTGCAAACACGTAATAAATATTGAAAAAAAGTATATGGAAAGGGAATATATAATTGACGTCGGAACCGAAGAATTAATTTAAATGAGGATTCTAGTGAAGACGACTTCCATTTTAGTGACGATGGGGATGATGAAGATTTGTAAAATGATGCCAGTGCATTTCTTATAATTTTTTTATTATGCTAAAATAACTTAAAAAATAAGTCGAGCTACGCCACTGCATGTTACATTCAAATTTGAATTTTCCTGAACGATGTCCGACAGTACCTTCGGACAGCGCCGGAACTCGCCATCCTACAACGCGAGACCTGTATACAATAGTAATATTGTAGTAGTACTGGAAAATTGAAAGTGAAAACTAATAAACAGAGCTGTTATTCGGATCCGAATAATTATCCGAAACCTCAGATCCGGATCCACTATCCAAAACTTCGGATCCGAATCCATTATCCGATAACTCGGATCCAGATCCGCTATCCAAAATCTTGAATTCGGATTCTTTATCCGATCGAATCTATTATCCAATAACGTGGATCTAGCCCCGTTCCCTGACAACTTTTTTGAGCAAATACCTGCAATAGGTCGAGTAATTATCAAACAATATAGCTATAATAATCACCAGATTTATTGAACATCTATATAATGCAAAGTAACTGAATTGTACGCATGGAAATCTAGTATTATTCTGAATGCATGGATTTTAAGAACTGCCGGACTTTCTCTTCTATTCATATAACACAAATTCGGTTTTGTTTATTAAACACTTTCTATATGAAATAATAACGGATCTGGATCTGATTTTTTTGAATAGCTACAGCATTACTAATAAATGATCACTTTGAACTGACTTTTTTAATTAATTAGATATTGAGATTATTGCCCATTTTACCACATTTTGTACAGATTCGGTAAACAGAAACTACTCACGACAAAACTTTAGCGAATTAGATTTGAACAATGGATGAAGGAAGGCCAAGGTTTCACGTCCTGGGATCTGTCGGGACGATTTTCACAAATATCGATCATCGGATTAAAAGAACCTTTACAAAGATGAGAAATGAAACCACGAATATATAAACCTACAAGTTCAAATCCTAATCTTTGTCTTTTGTAAATATATCAAGATCTGATCACACATGCGTTTACAATTTTTGTACAGCAAGCAAGTTATGTCTGTTAGCCTGTCAACTCCCACCGCTAGTAAACTCTGTATTAAATCTTTCTGATGCTCTTTATACATTGAAAGAAATTATGATTGAGGTCTGCAATCTCACCACATGAACAAGCGACCGTATCCAATATATTCAGATTATGCAGGTGAGCAGGAAACTGTCCATGATTAAATTTAAGCCTTGCAATAGTGGTGTAATAAAAGTGGGATGTTTTGATTCTAGTGCCAGAGCTTACAGATATGCGGATGGATTTTTGCATAATGCGTAATCCTAGTAGTGTAATATTGTTTCCAGTAATCTTGCCATTGTTTTTTCAAAATTTTGTTCTTTAGTAGAGATAACAATTTTCATGTTTATATCACTGTCTTTAACGTTCGTATTTATTACAGCCTTGCTCGTATTAGACACCCACCATGTTTGTGAGTTTCAGACATAATACAAAGAATTCAATAAATATACATTGATGGAAATGTTTTTAAGGGAACTTTGTTTACAAATACTAAGGTTTTGTTACTCCACCTTTTGCATTTATACCATCATGTACTCTTTTTGGCATGCTAGTGCAATGGGTGCTTTCACTAGAATGATCACATCACGAACCGCGATTGGGCGTCAAAAAAAATAAACACATCTCAGTAATCATGAAATTAGTTATTGAATGAAATAATTAGAATTAGCCTAATTATTAAAAAGAAAAAAAACTACAAATTTCGCTTCCTGTAGACCCTCTTATTTAATTAAAATTTCCTTTGAGATATTCAGATTCGGAGTGATGTACAACACAATAGCACCTTTTATTCAGCGGGCAAAATAGAATAAAAAGAAATAGTTCATAACACGAGCAAATTAATCTAGAACCCTTCATATAAATCTATAATGAGTCATTCAGCAAATAAAAGATGGAACATAACTTTATTAATTAAGTCAAATAAAAACAGCGAATGACAAATTTAATTTGTCATGAAAAAATGTTTTTTACGGATCCGTTGACTATTCTAATTCTTTGCAAAATTCAACTAAAAGATCTCTATTCTAAACAAAAATTTGGACAAAAGAGTCCTGCTAACAGGTATAAAACATGTGATGGACTTATCTCCTCATTAGGCTCTGCCGGGTTAATCCTCTTCGTCGCTCGTTGGTTTTTGTTTTCTGTCGAACGAAAATTCTGATGAACCCTTCTAGGGGCGAGGCTCGCACTTTTTCACACACCGTAACAATACGTGTGGTTTTTATTTTTATATATAATTTTTATTTAGGAACAATCTATACGTACCGATCCCGTTCTTTTCTCCTCTCTCGCTCGCGTTTTTACGAACGAACGTATCTTGTCGATAATATTGGCATAACCGTCGAGCGAATAAAAACAAAAGAAAATTTTCCCTTACCGACTTTGGGTGATTGCTCTTCTCTTGCCGGGTATCGGTTTCGGACTACCGTTTTTTTCTTTATCCGGTTTTATTATTTTCTTACAAAATTGGGTGATATCTTCTCCCGAAATCACACAGCAGCTTGAATCAGTCATAGAAACAATGCACAAAAACTTCGTTTAGGACGTATAGATACAATATTACAATAAAAGAATTTTTGTTATAAACTAAAAATTCGCTCTAAAAATAACTAAATAAATCCATAATTCGAAAATACTACGTGAATATAATAAAGAGCAAATAATAGTTTTTTTTTTCTTTTACTCAGAAGAAAATATAATAATGAAATAATAAAATATGTATACACACCGAGAAAATGTGAAATTAGCTATATCTATATATGTACGGCGAGAGAGCGAGGAGGGGATTGAGTGGAATCCGATCGATTCGATGAGGGTCGCGTGTACGCTTCTAACAACGTTGGCATGTAGACTTACTGTGTGCAAGAACGCACGTAATAATTTGAAATCATAGTCGTCTGGAAATGACAGTTTCACATATTTATTTTGTTGTTGCTACGAAGCTTGGACGAAACTAATAAGAAATTCTAAAGACGAAAATAAAAACAGGTTCTGATGAAATAAAAGAAAAGAAAAATAAATACTCTAGAAATTCTTACAAAGATCGTCCGCACATAATGCAGTCCACCTCGTAACTAACCACATTGGTAACCGTGAGCCGTCGACTGCCGCTAATCCTTGCGCTTGTGGTGAATCACCCATTCATGTTTACCGTTGTCGCATGTACGCTTTTTCGTATACCAAGACATTTTCTTTCCTTATGTGTATATAAATTAACGCAATTTGAAATTGACATCCTATTACACTTGTTACAAGATTCTTTTAAAACTTCTTTCGATGCACCCCGAAGCTAAGTCGAAACTCTGCGGCAGTCACTCCAGTATCCGTACCCTGTTGTCGCTGACCTATAGTGCATTACCCGTCAAGATTTATAGCAGAGGGGGGTTGTCTTACTGAAGGTAATAATCAGGTACATCTTGGTCAAATAATTGTAACTCCAATGGATAGGTTCATCTGTTCACCGGAGGGTTAAAGCAGATGGCTCCAATACTTCCTTTAACATAGTAACATACCGATCGGTGTACAGTGTTCCTCGCAAACATACAATTAATTCCCTGACTCCTGACACAAGACAATGTAGCCCTAGACCATCAAACTTCACTGTTGGTATAACAGAGTCGGAACCGTACGCCTTTCCATGCCCTCTTCGAATGTATTAAGCACCAGGGTGTCCGAAAAGCTATAACATTAAAGAAAAAATTAATCAACAATCCCATTTTTGTTTTTTCAAAAATCCTATGTGCAGATTGAACCACTTATATTCATGAACAATAGACATTATTTTATACATACCTCAATGTTAGATTCATCTGGCTACATAACTTTAGTCCATAAATGGCGTTTCTTTTTGTGCTCCTCTGTCAAATAAGGCTTCTGTCACACTTTCCGTCCGCCTAAACCGACATTTACAAGGCGTCTCCTGACTGTTCGTGTAGAAATGGCAATGCGATGCTGCTGTAGAAGCTCGTTAGACAATTCTTTAGATTTTTTTCTGTCGTGTCTTCCCTCAATATTGTAATCCGTTTGCGACCATTTTTTGGTCTATTAGTAAACGATTTAGTTTCTTGATATCATTTAATAGTAGTGCGAACTGCACGCCCATGATAACTTTTGCGAATGCAACAACACGCTCAGCTTTCGTTAATTCATGAGTTTTGCCCATTATTGCTATATAAGATGAAGCATCAACAAAACATAAAACAATACGTAGAAAAGAAGTACTGGCTGTACACGTTAGGACAACGGTTTTTGAAGATGGAAAAGGATTTTTTTACTTCATTTAGCTGCTATCTTCAAGATTTTTCTTTCTTTCCATCTTCAAAAACCGTCATAAAAAGTACCACATGCAAACAGTTATTCTAAAAAAGTTACAGTAACACTTTGTAGAGCGGTCGAAAAACTAATATGTGATAACCCAGAAATAATCCTTTACTACCCTCAGTCTACAAATATAGTTTTATTATTAGAGTTGGCCACGCGCGCCAACGGGCAGCGGCGTTCTTTAGGCCTCGGGTTCCACTAGAGCTATTGTGTGTAGATGTTTGCTGTCGTAAATACTTTCGCGTAGTTGTTAAATAAAAATAAAATAATGCGTGCTCAAACACTTACCATTTTAAGAGTCCTCCGTGAAATCGCAAAGTGAATAATGTCTGTTAAATATCTGCAACATTAGATATGTTTCAACAGTTGTTTCGACAGACCGAGTGCGGCGCGAGGAAAAAATGTGTTTTTATGCAGAGAACGAACGTTCATCTAGTGACGTTATATTTGCGTAATTAAAATATTCTTTGAAACAACTTAACGGTTCTGTTGACGCACCTTCACAAATGTGTCTTTATGTGCCAAAATCAGAATCTTTCTCTAAAACACTTTCATATTTTTCTAGAACACAAACATTTTTTGCGTCTTCTATCGCGCATAGCTGGCCGTGAACATGTTGCACTATTTGCACAGATTCCACTAACGCCACCGAAGGATCTTGTAACTTTTCTATTGCCTCCGCTAGTCCGAAGTAATTGTTGTGAATAATTTTTAAATCCGTTTTAACCCGACTATCTTTAAATTTAGACTGGCTTTTCCTGATAGCGGCAGCTTCCTTTGGATCGAATTGTAAAACCACGTTCTTAATATTCTCATAATATTTATGATAATAAAACGCAGCATTTAACCAAGTTCCCCAACGTGTAAGAATAAGTTCTGGTGGCTCAGGTATACGGGGGCACAGTCTGTGAAATTCGCGAATACGTTTCGGAGATTTGACAAACACTTCTTTTGTATGCGCTATTAAAGCGTCTACCTCAGGATAACACTTTCTGATACCATCTGCCACAAGATTGAGAGCATGAATTTTACACGTAATGTGTAACAAGTTAACAGAATGCTTTTTAAAAGACCGGCCTATAGAAACCATGTTTGCGGCACCATCACTCATAAACATCAACAGTTGGTTTGTTGAAAGTTCATACTTTTCCAATGTATTTAATACTTTACAATTACTTCGGCAGTACATTGTTGTATTCGTCTGAAAGCTAATAGAATTGAAGGTGACGATTGATGCGGTTCCATTTTACGTGCCATTATATTAACGACCGAATGTTTTTTACGATCTGTCGTTTCGTCCACACATAACCACATTTTTTTTTCTTTCAACTCCGATTTAATTCTTTACTCAACATATTCACGAGCAGATGGCACTATCCTTCGTAACGATGTCCGACTTGGTAATTTGTACTTCGAATAGTTATTCCAAAACGAGACAAACGCTTCCTTGTCTAGTAAATTAAACGGTATATCACATACAATAAAAGTAACACATAAATTAAATATAAATTTGTCATAGTCTCGTGTGCAAGTTTTTTTTTGAAGCATGCCGTTCACTGTTTACGTGCTGTAGACAGTCCCTTTTGGACCAACTCATCAACGGGACATTACATACTACACATTCAATTTTAACGCCATCACACGTTCAGTCAGGAATTTCGGCTAAAAATTCTCTAACTTGGTCCGCCTTGGGTCGTTTGCGCGACGTACGCAACATTTCTAAACAACACGTATCGCGCTAATGGAAGGTCGAAGCTACACTAAGGCTTGTATGTAACCGTATAGATACGACGCAGCTGCCTGTTGGCGCGCGTGGCCAACTCTATTTATTATGCAATAAAATCGCACTTATTTACCGATACCCAAACATATTACGCACTTATTTTCTTTGATGTTCGATTTTAATATAAGTATTGGGTTTTTCTATGGGTGTCTAATACGAACGAGTAAAACTGTATTATTGGAGTTTAAAAACCTAAAAGAACTTTGGATCATCATTCATATCATAGGTGTAATTAAGAGAAAGAATTATTGGCTATTCTAAATGGTAGAGTGAAATTTGTTTGGTTTTTATATTACTGCTTACACAAATTAGTACTCACAAAGGTCAAATAACAGAGTGGAGAGGTATTATTTGTCCAGTACCAATGAGAAGCTTATTTAATTAATTACATATGATTATTTCATTGCAAAAACAGTAATTTTGTAAATTGCTCGAAAAATGCTAGTGTATTATGTATGTGACGCTGGTGAATTACCTTACTGCAAATCAAAACATTGCGACACACTTGCTTAATTAAACCAACCTATCAAGTTTGCATAAATGCATTTTAAAATTTAAAATTTAATTTTGTATGTATTTACATATTATGAACAAAAAATAGCAATATTCACTATTTTATTAGTTAATTAAAACTAATTACTTACAGTAAGCGTCAATCAGTACGGAGTTTCCGACATTTAGAACTTACATCTAAAATCGGAAATTTGTTATCGTTTCATTAACAAATAATGAATCAATTATTTGACCCTTCAAGATCATTCAATTAAAAATTCACACATAACTAGAGCAACGCAAACTGCGCTGAAAGCCAGTGGCTGACGCATAAAAGTTTACACAAAATAAACACGGCCGGGACAATTCGGTATAAGCGTCAGTATAACTGCGACTCGAAAGCCGATCTGTTGTGTATGCATCTACGCTGTCGTATACTATATCGTAGTTCTGCGTGTTTTGAAAATGTTTCCTACGTCGCGAAAACGACCAAAGTTGGACACAATAAGAGAATTTATTGCAGATATGCCTGATTTAAAGTGTGGTGGCGCTAAAATTCAATGTGTAGTGTGTGAAATAGATTTAATGTGTTGGTCGAAAAGTGATTGTCTACGGCACGCAAATAGTGCAGGACTTGTTTGAAAAAAAAATTCCACACGAGATTATGACAAATTTAAATTTAATTTATGTGTTTATTGCATGTAATTTACCATTTCATTTACTAAGGAAGAAAGCATACGTCTCGTTTTGGAATGAATATTCGGACTTTAAGTTATCAAGTGAGAGAACATTACAGAGAGTTGTGCCGTCTGCTCGTGAGCATGTCGAGAAAAGAATTAAATCGGAGTTGCAAGATAAAAAACTGTGGTTATGTGTGGACGAAACAACAGATCGTAAAAAACATTCTGTGGTTAATGTAATGGTACGCACAACGGAACCACATCGACCGTCACCCTCAATTTTACTAGCTTCCAGACGAATACAACAATGCACTGCCGAAGTAATTTCAATGTTGGTGTTAAATACATTGGAAAAGTTTGAACTTTCAACAAATCAACTGTTGATGTTTATGAGTGATGGTGCCGCAAACATGCTTGCTGTAGGTCGATCTCTTAAAAAACATTGTGCTAACTTGTTGCATATTACATGTAAAATTCATACTCTCACTCTCGTAGCAGATAGTATCAGAAAATGTTATCCCGAGGTAGACGCTCTAATAGCACATACAAAAGCTGTGTTTATAAAATCCCCAAAACGTACTCGGGAATTTCATAGACTATGGCCCGGTATTCCTGAACCACCACAACCTATTCTTACTCGTTGGGGAACATGGTTAGAGGCTGCATTTTATTATCTTAAATATTTTGAGAATATAAAGAACGTGATTTTAGAATTCGACCCAAAGGAAGCTGCGGCTGTCAAGCTAAGCCGCTTGAAATTTCAGGATAGTTAAAACAGATTTGGAAATTATTCAGAACAATTACGTGGGACTAGCGGATGCGATAGAAAAACTACAAAATTCTTCGGTGTCGTTAGTGGAATCTTTGCAAATAGTGCAACATGTTCACGCACAGCTATGCGCGATAGAAGACGCACGAAATGTTTGTGTTTTAGAAAGGTTTGAAAGTGTTTTAGAGAAAGACTCTGATTTTGGCACATTAAGACAAATTTGTGAAGGTGCGTCAACAGAACCGTTAAGTTATTTGAAAGATTATTTTACTTACGCAAATATAACGTCACTAGATGTAGAACGAACGTTCTACATCTAGTGACGTTATATAACGTTTTCGGCATACAAAAACACTTTTTCTTCACGCCGTACTCACTTTGCCGAAACAACTTTGGAAACATATCTAATGTTACAAATGTTAAATAGACATTATCCACTTTGTGTTTTCACGGAGGACTCTTAAAACGGTAAGTGTTTGAGCACGTAACACATTTAATTTATTTTGTGCAAACTTTTATGCGCCCACCACTGGCTTTCAGCGCAGTTGCGTTGCTCTACACATAACACAACATAAAATGTCCAATTAGACATCTGATTATTTACAATAAAAAAAAGCACGGGAGATTATAATTAGTAGTTTTAGTAGTCAAAAACGTCTTTGTGGAATATTTTATTAAACATGTTACAAATAACATAACTAACACCATATCTTATAACGTACGTAAATACTGACACTTAACTAACTTAAAGGTGAGTAGACCAAAACAAAAGTAAATAATCCCGCGACTGCCTACAACACTCTATTAGAAAAAAAAATATTCGTGTTTACAAAAGAGATGACAATATGTAGAACATAACTGGATGTAAATGGGATGTCAGTACTAAGCAAAAACAAAAAAAAATAACTTGACTTAAACGAAAAATTACGTTACTGTTGTGCTACTTGCGGTGGAGCCAGCTTGCAAGCTATCATGACGATACGTAGCAAAATTTGTCTTACAATACCAGGCATCGATGGTTTCGCAGCTGTTGTTTCTAAAAGCGCCCGTAGTTCATGGAACATATTTCTTGTGTAGGGATTACGTCTTGATGAATATCTTTGAATCAAGAAGTGGTAGTATATGAATGGTGTTAGAAGACCAGCTTTGCCCCTAGTAATCAGAAAATATCATAAGTGAAAAAATATACTCAGATATTACTATTTCTGTTAAAACACCCTCTAAATTCGTAGTAGTCTGTAGAATTTATACCTTCTTGTGGTATTGTTTCTTATTACTATTACTTACTTTATATTCAATAACTTTTTCGAAATATATTTTGTAGTTCGGCGTAGAGAGTGATTCTTTACTTAATCTTTACCCCTGCAACCCCAACCAGTTCAAATCACCTCCGCCATTAATGATTTTAGTTCGCGCAGCATTACAATTACGTAATATATTCCCCTTAAATTGACACATTAAGGTAAAGCAACTGAATAATAGTTATTTCAGTGACAATTACAAAAATCAAATGAAGATAATGTATTTCGGACGATATCCGCTTTAATAGGCGAACGAGATGGTTATCCGAACTTTAAGAATGTGGTAGGGAATCAAATACGTCTATGAATTCTTACTCTAAATAAAGTGAGAATTCATAGACGTATGACACATGTCACACCCTTATTTCCTCGAGGAAGAATAGTGGATACTATATTTGCTGGCGTCGAGTTTTGGCGGTCGGGATTGGTTGAAGCGTTTCAGGTTTGCGATTTCGCTCACGTCAAAGCTCTACATTGCTCGCTGAGCAGGGTCTTCGAAAAAATCGTCGCGGGGCTCCCGCGGCTTCGGAGTCCATCTTCCCGTCTAAACGGGTAAGAGGAAGAATTGCGCTCGCCGTCGACGTCGGCCCTGCGCGTGAATTATCTTCCCCGCAGACGTTTTTTGCGAGCAATTTACCATATTTTTCCTCTATCCCGCTAGAATTTTCGTCCTTACCGCGCGAAGGTTCACGCTGATCAGCTATCATATAGTTACTTGATATGGTTATTAAATTTAGTTTCTATGAACTTCTTGTTTTCACCAGTTCTTTTAAAAACATTTTTAAAGCTTTAAACTATGGTTTGATAATGATTTTATGGTATAATAGACCTAGAACCACCAATCTATATATATATACACTATACAACAAATTTATGAATAAGCAGTGTAAATTTGAAGACAGTGTGATGAATGATGATAGAAGTAATTGAATATAGGAACTTATAGGCTGCGCATCACTGATTTTGATTAATATTTTGATTAATATTTTAGATCTTTCAGCTTAAAATCCACATCTATTTTCTCTCTCATTTAAGGGCTTTAGCGGTATAAGAACAATTTACTTGAAATATCACTTTTTACCGATTTGTAAAAAAATATACAAGCTGTTTGCTTTAATTTAAGCTGAAATGCGATGCGCAACTTTTTTAATTACATGCACCATTTTTTTGGGCGTAATAAATTACACATTTTTCATGTTTCGACTATCTTAATAGCATCGAGGGGTATGGCGGTCGTTAGGAATCAACATGTGGTTAAAACTGTCGAGATGACGACCATAGTTTTAGAAAAAATGTAACTCTTTTAAATTTCACCAATATTCCGCCTTTGTGACCCTGCTACGCTTTAAAAATGAAAGCGAAATACTGACGAAATTTAAGAGAGTTACATTTTTTCGAAAACTTTGGTCGTCATCCCGACAGTTTTAACCACGTATCTCAATAGCTACTCTAATAATAAAGTTATTACAGTTTCAATTGGCTGATGTAAATTTTATCGTATCTCTTTTATTTTTCATTTTAGAGCTACAGTACTATAAGGTTATTTTAGGCAAAATTTCATTTCCTATCGAATAATTGAAAAATTTCAATGTGTTCAAATACAAAAAAAAACCAATTCAAGTTAACGCTGAAATCCAATGTGCATTTTTTTTCTCAACACCATTGTGGTTAGCGGGAAAATCACTACATCTTTGGTAATTTAACCAATAATTACAAAGTTAACAATAGAGGTCCGATACACTAGAGAAATAAGCGGAAAAAACATTAACTATTTTCTGAAGATCAAATTTATCGTTCTTAAGTCGACTTGTCAGCCTATAGCGAGTAGTACGCGACGCTGCTTCTATTACTCTAACTTCTTTGGATTTGACCAAATATGCTATCAGTAGCCACCATCAATGATGCGAATTTATTGTAGTTCGTTGTATTCATGTTAGTATAGTTGTAAAGCAGATGAATAAACAAAGTTCTAAAATATTGTAATGCTTTGAAAGATGGGATTTTGAAAAATGCAAATTCAAGGCAATGAAAATGATAAAAAAGTAGTTTTTCCGATTAATACGGTAATTAAAGTAAGACATTGAGCTTTAATAAGGCATATCCAATCATAGATACCTATTTAGTTACTCCTATCATCATAAAAAAGATAACACATTATCTGACATATATAGAATCACCATATGACAGAATAATAGCTCTAACGTCACGTTAGCCATTAGATTATTAAAAACAGGTGATTAATAACTAACAAAAAAACAATTTTTCGCAATATAATCAAATTAGAAACCTTAGCTAAGATATGCTTATATTTTGAGGAGTTACTTTTTAATCAGCTACAATAATGAAAATATAAATTTAATAATAAATAAGTGTGATTTGGAATAATCAACAATCGTTGGCCTAATTAGAAGTAATAAGTAATCAGTTTTAAAAGCACATTTAAAAATTTATATGCATATATACAGATGTCCCAACCTTGTGTAAAATTGTGCCTATTGTGTAAATAGTAGGAAACTAACATTTTCTGATAACATAATCGACCACATAAAGTATCTTTCAAAAATATTTCCGTACATACAAGGTGATACATAAGTAGCGGACCAGGTTACCTATTTTGTTGTATTAAATGGAACACCTGTATTCGATATTACTACGTTTTTAGTTTCTCGATCTAGAAATAAACCAATATAATATGGGTTTCATAATATGTCTATTTCAAATTTCGAGATATTTATGTTTTTGTTCTCAATCGCCTAAATTTAGACATATCTATTTCCTTCAAAAAATCCGAAATGCAATTACTATCTGGCGCAAATTAAATTGCACATTCCCTCTATCTAAATATGCTATTAAAATACTTTAGAAATATACAGGATGTTTAGCAGTGAACACCAAACTTTTGGCACAGTCTGGCGTTCACTTACGTTTCAGGTGTTTGATTTGGTGATTCAAACACTTGAAACGTACACATGAAAAGATTGCCTTAGGCGCCATGCCATCTTGCGTTAAGCAGCCCAGGAGCTGCTCAATAGGTGGTAGGAGTCTGCATCCCGAGTTGTTATCGCTATTCTCTAGACGGCATGACTATGTTTCTCGACGCTAGGTGGCGTGGGAGATATATCGTGATTCTGTTCGTGAAGAATAGCAACATATACTCGAGAGGTGAAAAACAATAGCGAGGAAGAAGGACACGTACGGAACCGCGCTGATGACGCCGGGTAAGCAGAAACATTTTCTCGGGTTTACGCTGTCCCTTCCCTCGCCTTGTTTTTTGCCGGGAATGATTCCACTAATACCATGAGCGATATTAGCATTAATTTTTTGGTTACCTGAAACATAATTTCTTTAAATAGCACCATCCATTTTTTCTGTATCCACCGTATATTTCTAAGGTTTTTCTATAATGATGTATACATTTTACATTGAAAGTAAAATAGATATTTACAGCTAAGCGCGAGCCCTGCATTTGGGTATTGCATCCATGTGATTTCTGGTGTTAGTATTGTTTGCTTACTATGAAAACAGTAAACAAAAGATTGATGTTTTTAAACTATTCATTCAAAACTTTGAGCCCAAGTATCTACATGCAGCCAAAGGCGAATCTTGAAATTGGAAATTACATCCAATTCTAGAAATAGTGCGCAAGTGTATTACGCGTGCACTGCTCGAGCCGTGCAGTTCTAGAATTACAAATTCTGAGAACCGTTAGTTCGCTGTTCGAACCCTACACAATTCGTAATCCAAATTCCGTTCCGAACGCTTCTAACAGTTCTGGAAGTAGAGCAGGTATTTGCAATTCTCGGCAAACTTGAGCGTACGCAATCGTTATTATGATAAGAAAAATATACTGTCAATACAAATTGGTTTTCATAACTAATTTATTTGCGAAATTAAGGTATTCCAATATCTTTTCAGGTTATTCTTTTAATGAATTTATTTTTTTTAAATTAGATTCGCAAATTTTCAAAGCAGGAAAAAGTCATGTACCAATCATATGTGCTGTATTTTTTGTGGAAATATCGTAAGGTAAGTTTCATTTGATTTATAAATTCAACAAAAATACATAATAAAGCTCAGTTGTTGCAAAGATAATTCTTGGAATCTAGTTATCAGCCTGTGCATTCTAAAAGCGTTTTAACACCATATCTAGATACAGACAGATATGCAATTTAATGTCGTAAAAAGTTTACGCCAAAATGTAGTTGCATTTCCGGTTTTTTGAAGTAATTAGATTTATGCGATTGAGGAGAAAATCATAGGTATCTCGAATGAAACCCATATTGTGTTGGTTTATTTTTAGAGGGAAAAACGATATACGTAATAATATACAAGTGTTCCATTTAAAAAATAAAGTAAGTGCCTAGTTTGCTACTTGTAGATCGCCGTGAATATATGGAAATATTTTTGAAAGTTATCTTATGGCATCTATCACATTATCTGAAAATTTTGACGTCCTACCACTTACTCAATTCTACAATTCCAGAAGATTGGAACACCTATACAGGTGTTCCACGAGAAACTGCATCGATCGGTATACGAAAGAGTATATATTGGAAAATTCTGCAAACTCGGTGATATATACTAAAGCCTACATGTACTGTTAAATTAAAATATTTTCAACTATCTACGACTTCCGATTTTACCGGAAGTGGCTGTCAACTTTATTTTAAATAGACCACTCTATATATTATTACACTTTCGAATTATAAGGTTGGTTTCATAAAACCTCCATGTTGCTTTTTCTAACCATATTGGAAATATTCACATCTTTTAATTTTTTTTTTATAGATGGACGAGTACATATGACATACATACATAACTGTGAAAGTGTTTAACTTGGAAAACTGAAATTTTGTAGAACTGTTAACCGTATAGTGTAGGATTAGAAACCGAATAAATTTTTCCAAAACATTATATAGCATGTCCGACAATTACGATTAAACTTTCAAATGGAAAAAGTGCCAAAACTTAATTTTTTAAAATACAACTACCTATTTTTCTCTTTCTTATCAAATTACTCTTATAAAAAAACAAAGAAAATGTCATATTCATCATCCATCTAAAATGGATCCTTTTCAAGATATTTAGGAAAATGTGTATTGTAACACAAAAAAGAGTACCCAGCAATAATAATGTAGGTTACGTAGTTTTTAAAATATTATCCAACTTTGGAGATATCCAAGTTAATCGTGACTGTTAGGTAGGGGCGGTGTGTTCACAAAGTCGCAAGGCCGCGCACCCTCCTTAATATATCGTTTAAAAATGTAATTCCGTAAACAAAATTATTCAAATTTATATTATGTAATTATATGGTTACAGTTACAACGTACAATAGATTGGAATGAAATATAATATTGTTAGCATCTGGATTAAAAGTTAGTATAAAGTTTTCATAGCAGATGGCAAATACTGATGAGCCATTAATTCAAACTTGAAGATTACGGAATAATCTATTTTATATCATTTTCTTAATTTTGTGTATACCACCTAGGTAAGTGAGTTTCGGGCATCATCTAACGTAGAGAGTCGTACGGTTTTGAAATCGTGTTACATTTTTCTAAGTATTTGGCTACTTATAGAAAAATTAAGAGGTAAATGGACGAAATGAATACAAGACAATAATTTTCTAGTGAACTTTACTATTTACTATTACATGATATTAAATTAAAGTTACAATAATCTATTGTATTAGTCAGGTTTTGAATGCAAATAAACAATTATTACTTCAAAAATTATACAAAAAGTATACTGAAGTGGTAGCAAAATGGTGAAATACAATCTAATGCTAAGGGGATTTTGTTAAATGCATTTAAGTAAGTCCACCCGCATAACATATAGCTATATGAAAAAGCGTACATGCGACAACGGTAAACGCAAATGGGTGATTCACCACCCTTACAAGCGGAGGAGTTAGCAGCAGTCGACGACTTACGGTTACTGATGTGGTTAGTTACGAGTGAGACTACATTATATGCGGACGATCTTAGTAAGAATTTGTAGAGTATTTATTTTTCTTTTCTTTTATTTCATCAGAATCTGTTTTTATTTTCGTCTTTAGAATTTCTTATTAGTTTTGTCTAACCTTCGTAGCAACAACAAAATAAATATGAGAAACTCTCATTTCCAGGCGACGATGACTTCAAATTATTACGTGCGTTCTTGCACACAGTCGGTTTACATGTCAACGTCGCTACAAGCGTACTAACGACCCGCATCGAGTCGATCGGATTCTACTCAATCCCCTCCTCGCTCTCTCCCTGTACATATATAGATATAGCTAATTTCACATTTTCCCACATTAACATGAAATATATATTTGCGTAAATTGCTTGTAGCGTCAAGGTCCTACTTCGTGAGTGAGTCATGCAAAGCCATGAGCACTAAAAACACAAATAAAAATATATCTAAAATAGTAGATAATTTATAAATTAAAAATACTCTTCTAAATAAAATAGCCAGAACATTAAAAAAATGTAACGCGATTTCAAAACCATACGAGTCTCCACGTTTTCTTTAATGGTAGAATTTATTACCACTTTTGGGGATTTAAACGAATTAAGGATGAGCGGCGTTCACGCGCACACTAAAAATAAAAATCCTTCGACACATTATACCGGGTCTTCGAATAAGACTGAGGATAATATGACGTCCTACTTAGTATTTTTATTGTTACACACCAAATTTTATTTTAGAGAAAATAACTAGAAGTTACCGAATTAGTATGTTCCTTACCAATGGCGTCGTTAGGTACAGATATTTTATTCGAATATTTTCACTTTGTTTTCTACCATTTTTCAAGTTGATATCATCAATTTTCAGTTCTTTTCAGAGCTAATCTCCAAATAATCAAAGTCTGTGTGGTAAGAATAGGTGCATTCTAATAAAATTTTTTGCAAAGGAAAAGCCTGTGGAAGACCGACACTTCTTACAAAAGATAATGTGGAAGATATTGAACATCGTATGAATGTTAGTCCGCATAAATCAGTAGCTAAACTGTCAGCACAAACAAGTATGATAATTGTGATTAGTATTTTATTTATAAATTATAATTGCTCTTTTACATTTTGTAGGTTTATCAGTTGGAATTTGTCACAAAGCTTTAAAAAAACATTTTCATGATTCCATATAAAGTATCCGTTGTTGGGCAGCTGCACCCCCTAGATTTTGAACAACGAATAAGATACTGCCAGTGGTTCAATAATTACTTAGATGATGATGATATCTTAGACTTGACATTTTTTACGGATGAAGTTTGGTTTTGTTTGTTGGGATATGTTAATAGCCAGAACTATCGTACATAGGCTAGGAGAATCCTCATAATTTTATTGAAACTGATTTACATCCTCCAAAAGTTGGGGTTTGGATAGCAATCTCTAGGAGAAGAATAATTGGCCCAATATTTTTCTATGAAACCATAACAGCCCAAAGGTACGGTACTATAATTATAGATTAATTTCTCACACACTTACACGAAGATGAGTTACAACATAGATATTTCCAACAAGATGAGGCCACTGCTCACACAGCTATAGATACAATTAGATATCTAGAAGAATTTTATGACAACCACATTATCAGTGCAGGTTTATGGCCCAGTCGTTCACCTGACCTTACACCACCAGATTTTTATTTGTTTGGTAGAATTAAAAAACAGTATCTGTAGAAACCATATGCAAGAAATTCAAAATATAAGTCTTGAGGAATTACGTGTGTTTGCCAACATGAAAAGAAGAATTATCCTGTGTTTAATGAATCAAGGTGGACATTTTCAACACCATGCTTTATTTTAAAACTACAAGTGCTTTATGTTTATTAATACTGTTTCTTATTTCATTTTATGATAAAAATAAAATTTAACCCAAAAAGGAACGTGTCAAATTATTACTTTAATTACGGTTAAATTTTATACACTTTAAGCCCATTGACAATTGTATGTTACGCCACAGAAGTTTATAATTTTAGTTTTAGGGATTAGTGGCTTGTAATATTAATAGTGTCAATTGGGTTGTCTAACCCCTTATCCTCAGCATTAAATGAATGCACTGTATTAATTGCTATACCAACCAGTGCAAATTATGAAATGCAAGATGGATTCCAAATTTTTAGAGAAACACCCCACGTAAATAAAACATCACACAAAAAAGTATTCTCGATTTGAGTATATTGGAGTAAATATAATGTGCAATATGCGTCATTTGAGAAAACAACTCACGAAACTCCTACTCATGCTCTCTGCAGCCTTGTATCTTCATTGAAGACTGAATTAAACAACCGATTTTTGGATATAAATAGAAACCATCTATACCAAATACCAACTCATTTAGATCCTTAATACAAAGGAGAACTCTTCAATGACTTTAATAGTGATATTAAACAGAAGTTAATTTCGATTTTGGAACAAGATGTAAATCTTACAACTACAATTTTCAATAATAAATCACATGTCGAAAAAGGGAAGACGGTGGCACATTATTGGATACACCAGCAAGTATGCTAACTTCCGATTATGAGTCTGAAAACGATGATCTCAAAACATACAGAACATGTCAAAGAGGAAAGATCCCAAAGGGATGGAGATCCCTAAAATATTGGGAAGTAAATAAGAAAAAGCTGACAAGCGTAAGCCGAATAATAATAATCTTTGTTGTCATAACAGCTAAACATAACAACTAAACATCTTTTGCAATAGTTATAAAATAATAACAAAAAGTAGCTGATATAACAAAATAGCTAGATTCAGAAATATCTAATTCTATGAATTACTTGTACATATTCATCTACCCCTGCTACAAGCGTTCCAAGTGAGCAGTTTTTCAGTGCAGCAGGAATTATTACTTCTAAAATACAATTTGCCTTTATTGAGCTTTACCTATGACATGTAACATTCTATTATTTTTTTATTCTGTTTAAAATTACTGAGCTTTGTTTATTTTGTACAATAGGTTGTATTTATTCTTTCATTAGAAATAAATGTTTCGTGACAAATTTGTTTCCTTTAATACATTTGTTAAGAACACTTAACATTTTATTTAGTTTCCGTAAATTTATAATTCACTTTAATTTAATTGTTCTACCTTATAAACTCGACATTTTACGTGCCTTATTTGTAAATCGTTTGTTTTATTTTCTTTAAATTCAATATTTCACTTGTTTTGCTTTGTATAAATTTATATATTGCATGTTTATATTCATTAAAACTTTAACGTGTACGCATTTATTGTAAAAATATATTGAATTTCTTATAATATACGTAAATATTATCAAAATCGTTAACGCAGAAATTAAAGATTGCCTAATAGTAATTTACATGTTTCCACGATGGAGCTACCGTTAGCATTTATATTGAAAACGAGCGCTAGATATGTATTTACCGCCAAGGAGGAATTCATAATACCACTACTGTCAATAGTCGCTCCTTTGCTTACGTATAACTCAGCTATGAGAAATAGCAGGTTTCTATGTGTTCATGTTACAAAAGGTCTGTTTATTTAATAAATTTATGTTTTATACCTACGTACTGTGTTTAATTTAGAGAGCAACCGAGTAAGCGAACAAATATATAAGCAAATATTATATACATCTAAGCAAAGCAATTGGTACCACTTCGCAAGAAAGATAAATCGAAGCAGCAAGTAAGAGCAATTTGATGAGAAAAAATAGGTAGCTGTATTAAAAAGAAGTTTTTACACTTTTTATATTTTTTGAAAAATTCATTTGGTATCTAATCCTACCCTATGTGGTCTGCAGTTCTGCAAAATTTCAATTTTCCAAGTTAAACACATAAAAGTTCACATGCACTCATCAAAAATTTGCCATCTGTCAAAAATTTTCAAAATTGCGAATATCTCAAATATGGTTAGAAATAGCAACATAGTTGTTCTACCAAACAGACCTTAAAATTGAACTAGGAATTCAAAAATGTAATAATATATAGTGTCTTCTATTTAAAATTGACAGCTACTTCCGGTATAACCGGAAGTCTTTCATAGTGGAAAATATTTTAGCTTAATAGTACATGTAGGCTTTAGTAAATTACCAAGTTTACAGAATTTTCCAATGTATAGTCTTTCATACATCGACCAATGCAGTTCACCTTGGGACAGCCTCCAGTATATATGTATGTGTACATACATACTTTCTCCTGCATAAATTTCCATTGGAACCTACTTAATTTTTAAACTTTCTACAATATTTCCTTCTAGATGCAAAAATATATGTATACTTACATTAATATAAGTATGACAGTCATGGGCATCAACATAATTTCTGTAAAAGCCGCAAGTCTAAGAATATTTCTTGATTGAAATTCTACTATCGAAATTAAAAGTCTGGCACCCCACCAAGCATTTTGTCCAAGAGACTAAAAATGTATTTCAATTAATTATTTGAAAATATATTAGCTTTAAAATACATACATCCAATAATGTAAGTGAATAACTGGCAGCATGTAGAATTGCAAATAGTAAAATTGGTATCAATACCACTAAAAAATGTCAAGGTTAGTAGTGTGATTAAAATCTCATAACTATACTTACAGGTGATAGGAGCAACATACAAAAATATTAAAGAGTAAAATAGGTAATGGCAACTGTCCTCTTTGACAAGTTCTCTTAAAAATGCAGCAGTAAATTGCACTCTGCCCAAACGTTGATGTAATCGCAATGCACTGGTTGCAGCATTTGATAGCAATGCTTTATAATATGCATTGTATGGATTCCTTAAAAAGAAATAAAAATGATTATCTATATATTTACATATGTGTGTCAAAACCAGTTTCATAACTTGATTAAAGTATAATCTAAATGCTGGGTTCAAGGATAAATATATAATATGCTTAATACATTATCAATCACAAGAAACCAATCACAAGTGAATATTTGATTGAGAGACAATTAAATTAGCAATACTTATAACAATAAACTTTATATTTCAAAACAATACTTCCTTGTTTTTCAACTTACCCAAAAATTGGAAATATGTACCCTAGTGTAAATATAATTGTTAAAACACGAATACATAATAACGCTACATCAATTTTATGTTCTAAAACATGAGCTTTCAAGGCGTTAAATTTTAACCCTCTCTGTGCCGCACTCCCATTTGATGTACTCGATTCACTCATTATAATCTACGGAAAAAGAATATTAATTATCTCATCAGAGTAACGATAAAATTCACAAAATTTACCTTACGAATAAATCCACAAAACGAAACCCGTTACTCAAGAAAAATATGTCATGACAAGCATGAAGTTCCACTGTAAAAAACGTCAACTGACAGCTACGTAAATGCTGCTACCGCGATTACATCAAAGGTTGCCACAACAACAACTTCACAGGCGTAAATTGCGAACGAAAACGTGGTGAAACCTGAAAGGCCGATTTTACGTTGGTTAAAAAGGTAAGGGTGGTATACACATTAATCATCAAAGAAATAAAATTCTTTTTGCAGGAGACATCGAAATTTTGTTAAACAGCTTTATTTCTTTCATATTATATACCTGTATAATATGCATATTGAGATGAAGTAAGTACTGCTCCGTAAGCGGCATAAATTCCAAAGAAAAAGGAAAACAATAAACACGAAAGTAGAGGAAAAGGCCAAAGAAGGAAATAGGTAAGAAAATTCGGCAAGTGGGAAGATCATAGTATTGAACCATGGGGCTTCCTGTGCCTCCGTTTTGAATTTACTAAGTTGCTCCATTTTTACCTCTCATAACTGTAGGTTCGTTTTTTATTCCTCAAAAATGTATGCTTGCAATCAGCGACGGCTGGTGAACTCTGGCTGCGGAGTTGCATTACAGCGTTTCGATTCCCTCGTGTACTTCCGTGGCATATCGTGTACATTGTACTCTGCAACGAAAATATCCGAGGAAATCAAAGCGTTGTAATTGATCTCCCAATTACCACCAACCGCCATTGCCTACAATATTAATTCTGCAGCTGATCGTTTTTTTTTTTATTAGGACCGTTTAACACGGTGTATGGTTCTATACAGAATCATGTACAAGTTTTCAAGGTAATTTTTCAGTACATAAAACATTGTAACGATTGACTTTTTCTTATTCAACATCGAACTGTCAAGAACAAATAATCACATATCCTATTTAAAACTGTACTTGCAAATGGTTTACATTTTTATGTACATTTTCTGTATGCTATGGCCAAAAAGTATGAAATTTTGTACAGAATTATGCGCCATGTCAAATAACCCTTAAAGGAGTGTATCGGAAACGGTTTTTTTTAAATTCGATTACAAAGAAATTTTACGCGCAGTTTTGTGTCCAGTTTTTAGTTGGTTGCGTTGTGGCGCAGTATAGGAAGAATACAATAATGAAATCTGTTAGCCCATTGTGAGGACTCTGGAATCTACTGCTCATCCTGTTGCTACTGCCACGCCCATTCTAACCAAATTGAAGATCGTTTTCTGCCGCCACGCACATTTTACATTTTGAAAAATTTGTTGACTGAAAACGGTCGATTGTCATTACTGTATCCTCCCTATACTGTGACTGTGAGGTCATAGAAAGCGGAACTGCAATAGATCGCAGTTATTCACCAGTTATCTATCAACAATAAAAAAACCACGTCCTTTGCTAGATGTCATATATGAGGGTGACGACTGATGAGACCTATTCTCTATTATATCTTTTCTATTCTAAAATCTGTTTCAATGCCTATGCTTCGTAGTTCAATCCTCCATTCTTGAGCCTATTTAAATCTATTCCATGTTTTGTTTTCTGAAGAGTGTCTACTGCATGGTTTAATTTTCCTGCACTGGGTCTGATTTTATTTTGTACTCCTTCTCTTCTACCATAGATACACATTTTTCAAATACTGAAGATATTTGTACAAAAAATAATTGGTCTTTCTTAACACGTCTCTTTCCACGGAAAAGTGAACAAGTGAACTGGAACCCGAAATTATCGTACAACCCCAAACTACAAAAATGGTACTTTTTTTTTACACCGGACGGAACTTCAATTGCAACACATCTTATTTGGCGATATCAACGAAAATCGATTTTTTAATCTTAATACATCGTATTACGACCCTTAACTGTGAAACGTCGTCAACACTTTTAATACAGCTTAAATTATCAAAGTTACATACATACACGCGTAATTTTAAATGTAAATTCTAGTCATCCATTGGATCATATTTGGAGTTTGATTATTAAAAGTTACTGAACATTTTTGTAATATACTTATTTTTTTTTAGGCAGAAGCACCTTATAAATTAGAAAGCTTTTATTATTAAAAAATGCGGAGAATCTATTACAATAATTGAGTTATGATAAATATTTTGTAATACCAATATACAATATTTATTACAAGCTTCCAATAAGAAAATTAGATTTATAAATCTTAATTGCAAATGTCTACACAAAATAAAACCACATATAATATAAAAATGCCTACTTTTATTCTACAATAACTAGTCTTTGCTTAAAAATAAATTTGGATAAAAGCGCAATCCTTCAATAGATTCATCCCTACAGCACTTGCCACAAGTTTCAGTCACCATTAATCGTTGCCTTGCCAATATAATTGAAATATTTATAAGTCTTGCCAATTCTTCAGCAGTAAGCGATCCCTTCTCCTCGATCTGCAATAAATACAAAGTAAGAAAATATAGGCTAGCCCTGATGATTTTATTTACCAATTCGCTTGTAGTATTTGCAACATTCTCGTTATCTAATGTTTGTAGTTGCAACACTTTTACTCCAGAATCAAATTGGTATAGTTTTAGGGGTAAATTTAAAGAATGCATAATTCTACAGGCATTAAGTAAATCTTCAGGCGATAGTAATTCTAAACCTCTCGCTCTATTTACTCTACAAAATACGTCCGTTAACGCCATCATTCCACCCACATCAGCGATTGGTTCCGCAATTATATCTGATATTTGTTTTGCAAGACTTCTATAGTACTGATTATCTGATTTATAACTATCTCTCGTTACAGGATCGTCGATGCCTAGACTCAATAGGTACGACTTGAACCTTACAGTTTCATCCTCAGTTATATCACCTTGTTTTTCCTAAAATTAAACTGAATTAATCTGAAATTTACGCAAAACTATCGACAGACGTTCTTAGGTTACCGAATGCGAACGGAACAGCAGCGGCTGGTGCACTGTGGCTGCGGAGCTGCACTACAACGCTTCGATTCCCTCGTACATTTCCGTTGCATATCGTGTACATTGTATTATGCAACGGAAATACACGACGAAATCGAGGCGTTGTAATTGACCTCCCATTTACGGCACCACCAGCCGCCATTGGGACAGAACCACAATCTACTGCATAGAGCGGCAAGTAAGAATATACCAAAATTAATAAAACAATGTTATAGACAGTTACTAGTTGCCTAATTAATTATCTTGAAGTGATTGTTTTAGATAAGTCACAATTGAGCATTTTTAGCATTTCATTTTTAGAAATAAGGCAAAATCCTATTATTAAAAATGACAAAAGAACTTTTCAATATTACGTTTGGTTGAGGTCACAGTAGAAACGTGAAATCGCACTTAGTGCATAAACAAGAATGCTACGGTAAAAACAATGGAAATACAACGCTAGTAAATTGGCATCAAATGAAAAAAAAAATAATTTTATGAAACTGTATTTATGGTAACTGTTAGGCTACTTGTACACGACCGGTAAAACGGCCAGTTGGCGATATTGCTAACCAGGAGCCATGTCGAGAAAAGTTGTAATACACCCAAGTACGAATTGATTAAGGGTAAGCTGAATGCTGCAAGATATTAAATTTTGCAAGATAGTTTGTTGCTCAATATTGAAAAATTGTACGGAGGAGACGTCGATTTTATTTTCCAACGAGATAGCGCCTCGTGTCATATCGCACGTTTAACCAAACAACGGTTTGCCCAACGGAATATAAGTTTTGTCCTGGCTCTCGAGTAACCCAGTCCCCAACTTAAGTGTAATCAAAAATGTTTGGAGCGAATGAAAAGATACCTAAAGAACAATCTTCAAAGAACAATTGCCGAATTAAGAGCCAAATTAAGACAAATCTGGGATACGTTAACTCCTGAGTTTCGCAATAAGCTAGTAAAAAGTATGCCGACACGTATTCGAGCGGTTATCAAGTCAAAAGGATACATCACGAGTTATTAATTGTATTAATTTAGCAAACAACACAAAGTATCTGTACACCCCTCGCCACACAAAATATGAATTAATTCGGAACAACTGTTTCGAGGGCTTTATTGGATTTATTCGGTAATCCGCCTGAAACAGCTGTTGCAGAATTAATTAAAATTTCGCAATCCTTGCTATCATTATTTATATTAATTTAGTTTACGTCCCAACCATTAGCTGTCAAAATGTGTTGTTCTTTTTTTTATTTAATTGATCTTTACATGTAAGAATTTCTAAGCTATCATCATCAGCAGCAAGACTGAACTGTTCAGTCCTGCTGCTGATGCTGGTAGCTTGGCTATCGAAGCGTGCGTCCAGTACGAATTAAGTGTTGTGGTAAGAGTTTTAGTGAACTGTTTCAGTGTTCCAGTGCCACAGATTTAGAGTACCCGTTTAGTGTAATAGTTGACATTAAAAAAAAAAAACGAAAAACATGTTAGAGAAAGTTTTAAAAGCAGATTTCCATCCAAAAAGAAAAAAATAGAATGCAAAACGTAACCAAAGTTTTGGACAAGTTTTTTCAAGATTGATATTTTTGTAATTACTTTAAAAATTCCATATGTGCTTGACCCAGAAGTATTTACACCTCCCAAAGTGTCGTCGTCAGTCGCGTCCCACTCGACTCAACTACAAAAGCCGTTTTAACGGATTTCTTGTAAATTCATGTACATTTTTCCATTTTTCTTTCAAATTTATTAGAGAAACAGGAAATTGCATTATTTTAGAGGTCACGCGACTGATTGAAATAAATTTTTAATACGAGGGCGATTCGTTCAGTAGACCAAAATTAGCAAATAATAAAAAATCATTGAAAACTTGCTTACTTTTTGAAAAATTTAATTTTAAGAATTTTGAAAAATGGAATATTCTATAATAATTTTCCAACCTTGTGGCAGTTACCATGTATCAGGCGAAAGATTACATCAACAATTTAAGTCAGTAATACTCAAAGTACAACTTTACTAATATTTTTGCGCTGTTTTGAGCATATAATTAGGAATGTTCAAAGCACTCTCTGAAAGTTAATTATTTTGTACTATTTACAATACCCTTATTTTAGCTGATATGTTGTTCGATAAGCGCACCATATCCTTTGCCATCATCATTAACTTGTCCAAATCTTGAAATGCAATTGATATACTTTTATCTGTAGCTTTTTGTTTTTCCTGTATACTTCTTTCAATCCCAACAATACCAGTTCGTAACTTAATTTGTGGAGCTTTTTTTATACTTTGTTCTATTTTGATTTCCCATCTTCTTTCTTGCAAACAGTCATGTATTATTGAAATAATATTTTTTCTGCATCCTTCTCTAAACGATAACTTAATATAATCATAAAGGCTACTTGTTTGAGGTCCCTCATTCCTATCTGGTAGTGGATCATGTAAATGAAATACAAGTTTCTTGGATTTACTGAAGCTAAACGTGCTAGGACTTTCTTCTTGAATGTATTTTATTAGGAACAAGGGTAAAGATAAAATTAGTTTTTCAGCTTCCAATTCACCTGGGTTACACCATATTAATCGATGTGTAGTAATACGTACTTCACCACCTTCGAAGACTGTCTAAAAAATGATGTATAGCAGCTAAGGTAGAGATAAGTAATGTTAGGAGGTACCTTGTGATCACCATCATATAACCGTACATTTACTTCTTCTGCAACAATATATTCATTTACCATCAATGAGGATTCCGTATACTCGAATCTATTCATTCTTATTTAAGTTTACGTCCAGTCTATTTACCTAACCTCAACTAAAAAGTCACTTGACGTTTGATGGTTATTGAAAAATGTTTAATAAGCGTGGTTACAGTGACAATCAAAAATTTGTGTTCAATTGACCAGAATTCTCCCTAGATTTTCAAATGCTTGTTCTGTTTATGGAAATGGCAAGTTCTAATTTAGATAATTATTGTTTAGTTTAATGTTTATGAAGTTGTGCTTAAATGAAATTTTTATACAAAAACAAGAAAAGAACCCTTCTCTAAAATCTCAAAATGTTTATTGTTGATAGAATGTATGTACATATGTATTGGACATTTTGATATGTATGGAGTTGTTGCCACTCAGTCCTAGGAGACTGTGTCAAGCACCTGTCACACTATCAATAAAATAATTTGATGTCAAACTCATTGATCGTGTGACAGGGGCTTAAGATAAAAGGTGATTATTATTATTTTAGTTTGCATGTAGTTAGTTTCATTATTTTATATATACATATTATGTAGATATAACTTTTATCTTATGAACACTGGATGCATAAAAGAAAAATCGCAATTTTATTATAACATATTGGGTGATTATTGCAATTAAAGTCTCTGGTACACTACCAATAAATTTGACAAACTATCAAGTTATTTTAATGACGTAACGGATATGATTGAGCAAATTTTCTAATTTTTAAACGCGACTCTATTTTCGTTAATCAGCTTGGTGGAATCTGGGTTTTGATTGGACAAATAGGCGGTAAATTTTAAATGCAAATTTTAATTATTGTAATTAGTTTAAATTTATTTATAGTTTGTATATTTGTACATCCATAATATACATATGTCTTGTACTCGAAAACAGATTTCAGTTCTCAATCGATTTTATAGGAATAGGAAGTTTCCTTATGTTAAGCTTTGTCGCGCCATCATTTATCACATCACACACTGATCAAACTGTTTTAGTAATGCCATAAGTAAGCAGTTTAAGCAAACTTGAACTTCTGTTGTCACACTATCCGTTTAAAAAACCTGCTTTTAACGACAGAAGCTAGCGTTTTTAGAAAAAATAGGTTGATTTCTATTTTCTGTGAAGTAACTTTTGTCGTTGTTGACATTTCAATTGTATTTCCGGTTTCATCGGAGGTGACGTCAACTTTCTAATTTTAAGTAGAACATTCTGTATATTTTTACGTTTTCGAAAAGAAAAGAAAAGAAATATGACGATATGCAGCAATAAAGGTTTTGGTAATCTGTTTTTGTTGTTACGCAAAGTTGGCTAGGAAAGAGCGCCAAATTGTTTCTTGTGATGCCAGACTGATCTAAAGAGCTCGTTGCTAAGCAAAGTCATCATAACAATTGCCAAACTGTCAAATCTTAATTCTAAAAGCGTAAATTATTCTTGTTGCTTATTGTTATTATATTCTGCATTTGTCATACGTTTCTTCTTTGTTCGTATTGTTCATCGTTCATATCGTTGGATTCGCCTTTCGATTACCTTACCAAAAACGTAAAAAATATATAGGATGTTTTATTTAAAAAAGGAAGTTGACGTCACTCCCGGTGAAACTGGAAATACAATTGAAATGCCGATAACGGTAAAAGTTAGTTCACAAAAAATAGAAATCGACCTATTTTTTCTAAAAACGCTAGCTTCTGTCGTTAAAAAGTTAGTATGGAGGGGACACTTTAGAATCGCACGTATAAACTTAAAATCTCAATTGAATTAAAATTTACAATAATTTGGGCCTGTTTGCTACTTTTAAAATTTGACCAATCAGAAAAGAGATTGCATCAAAATAACTCATTAATTACACATATTGGCAATAGAATAATAAACATAATTTTACCGTCATAGTTTACTATTGGTACGGTATTCATGCATAAAATATAACGATCTTGTCAATATAACTGCGTGTAATAAACTAATAAATCGTAAAAGTAATGTGTTGTTAAATTTCACCAAAAATATGTACAAAGAATGTCAACAACACAGTTATGATCTATTATCTTAGTTTTTGTTGTTTGTGTTAAAAGAATATTTTATTCGATACAGTTGTTTTGAGAGTTTTTTATGTTAATATCGCTGCAATAAATTTGATACATCCACTTTCTTTTCGAAAAATGGCGGAAATACAAGCGCATAGGTTTGTTTGGATCGAGTAGCAAACACCTTGCTCAATACTACGTCGCCACTTATATAGCGTATAGGCTCTATAGTTTGTCAAATTTATTGATACTAGGACTGGGAGTTAATAAAGCGAAGATTAATGTAAACTCAATGTTTGATAAAATTTTTGAAATCTAGTTTATCAAACCTATTGATAGTGTGATAGGGGCTTTAAGAAACTCTCACTTTTCAATATATCCGTCAAGAATGAGGTCGACATTTTATATTTATATTGTAGTTTTGCTTACAATACCTACAGTTATTCCCATAAGTATTTGGACAGGGTAAAAAAAACATTGGTATTGTTTTATTTAAGTGTATTTCGATATTTTTTTGCTCAAATAATGTAGATATGATACACTATTAGACTAATCTTCAGAAAATATAAATTAAAAGCTGAAATTCTTGTAAACTATATACATAAAAAACAAATCACAACATAAATTGCACATATTCATATACTCAAAAGTATTTGGACAAAATACAGGGACACAAAGAATAAGAAGGATTCCTTTAATTTAGTATTTAGCTGGGTACGCCTTAGATTGCATTTTAGTCTATTTGGCATTGACTCCACTAATTTATTGTAAATTCAGGACTAATTTGGTTCCATTCTTGGTTTAAAGCGTCTATTAAGTCTTGTCTCTTTGAAATCGTATGTTTACGTATTCTAGATTCTAATTCACCCCACAAATGCTCAATGGGATTGAGGTCCGGTGATTGTGGGGGTGTATTTAAACATTTACGGGTATTGAACAACCATTGTCGAACAACGAACGCCGTGTGTTTGGGGTCGTTGTCATGCTGGAATATGTAATTGTGTCTTATACCCAATTTTTCAGCATTTTGATGCATATTTTGTTGAAGAATTTTTAAATATGTAAATTTGTTGATAATACCATCTACTACATGTAACGAATCTACACCATTCGCCGCCATACACCCCCAAACCATGCTTCACTGTGGCACGAAGATTTTCAGTAGTTTCTTTACCTTTCATTTTGAAACGCTGTTGTTGTTCCAGAGACTGCAGAAGTATTGATATGAGCAGAGTTATTTACAGTAAACGTGGGAGTACCCACCTAATGCGAGTGTAGGAGATTTACCGCACATTCTATTATGAATTAGTATTTTGTCCAAATACTTATGAGCGTTCGTCGCTGCTATTATCTTTTTCTATTATTTTTCCAGGGCACATGCAATTATTTCCAAAATATTTTATACGCGTTTCCTAAAGAGTAAAATATAATCTACAAAATTATTATAATTCAAGATAATTATGTGAAACCATATGTTTTTTACATAAACAATTGAGTGTATATAGAGGCTGTCCAAATACTTATGGGAGTAACTGTATCTATAAATAGATCTTGCATTAATTCGTATTACATATTGTATACATTAGTTTTATGTAAAACTAATATATTTTGGATAATTATTTTGACACGAGGTGTTTTTAGATCTATTTTCGGTTTTTCATGAGGATTTTACTATCTATTATAAAATACATACAATATAAATCTACATATTGTAGAAAAAAAAATTGTCGGATGAGGTAAAGATTATATCTAAAAGTAAAATGTATTTTACAAAATTTATAAATAATTGTGCCTACCTGTAGTTTTCCTCGACGTTTAACATTAGATTCTGGGTTAGATAAACCATCCGCATTTATGGCGATAACGTAGAAGTACTTGCATTTGCGTAACGTAACTAAACATGCGAAATTCCAATTAATACGTTAAGTAAATGCTAAGACAGCATTTGTCTATAAAACAGAGAAAGGCTATTCTAATAAATAGCACTAAATAGAATGATGTTTCTATTCTTATTAATTGTCTCTGAAATTGGTGCAAATTTGTTACCTTTACCAAATGATTATTCTGAGAAGCATTCTTTATCACAGTGCATGGTCTCTGCTTTAGACTATTTTATTGACTACGGGGAAGTAGTGTCAATAGTTATTTCCAGTTTAAATCCTGCAAAAGAATCGACGGTACCCTTCGATTACATTCTATTTAATGATATTTCAATGGAAAATGAAATATCTTACATAATCAAGAAAGTTGAAATGTTCAATTTGCATGAAGCGTATACGAAACCCATCGCAGCTTATGTTATACAAATTAGAAGGCTGGAAGAACTTGTCCCATCCGTCAAGTTATTAAGTAAGGAAGCCTCCTGGAACCCACATGCGAATTTTTTCATAGTATCTACGTATACCATGGGAAATATTACATTAGTTATACGTAACATATTTAGTATTATGTGGCGTTACCGAATATTAAACGTTGTCTCATTATTACCAAGTGATGTTGAGAAAGCTTACAACATATACACAGGATATCCAGAAGGAAGGTGTGGTTCTTTCTTGAACATCCACGTAATAGATAAATGCAGAGATGGAAGATTTAAAAACAGAGATTGGTTTGCAGATAAGGTGCCTACAGATTTGCATGGTTGCGAAATCAAAGTTATAACCAACATTATAGAACCTTTCGTTATTTCGGTTGGGCAAAATATTAATAATAGAAAATATAACGCACATATTCAATTTGACGGCTTCGAAATTAAACTGATGAATACGATAGCTGAATACAGCAATTTCACTGTAAATTATGTTTTATCTGGGCTAGCAGAAAATCCATACGGGGATATTTTTCAAAATGGTACTTTAACCGGGCCGTTTTCAAAATTGCATAGAAAAGAAGTCGATGTGATATTAGGTTACGTGATATCAAGACCACAAACGCAGCAAACATTTGACGTAATAGCATCATATTTCCTTGATTCCCTAGTGTTTTGCGCACAACGAGCAAAACCTTCGACAAATTTACTGAATTTAAGTCGAAATCTAGACAATTCAGTTTTATTAATTTTGGTAGCATATAGTTTTATTGTATCGTTTATCATTTATTGCACTTCAAAAATCGAAAATAGAGAAGTAGTAATGTATACAGGTTGGAAGGAAATTTTAATGAATGTATTTAGAATAGTGATTGGAGTAAGCGTAACGAAGTTACCTGTGGCCAACCTAAACCGATTTCTTCTAATATTTTGGATCATATGTTCTAATTGGTTTCAATTATTATTTACGACCATCTTAATGAAATCATTATCAAGCCCTCATCCTGGCCATCAAATATCCAACTTTGAAGAAATTTTAGAAGATAAGAAAACTATACAATATTTTTCGCGGTGCAAATATTTCTTTGATATGCCAAAATTGAGCGGAGTTGAAACTATATTATGTGAAAATTATCTAGAATGTCTGAATAAAACTATTTTGTATGATAAATATGTAACATGTATGCCAAAGCTGAACGTCCAATATCTTTTACACCACTTTCTTGACGCAGATGGTTACCCTGAATTGTACTACTTCGAAGACAATGTTGCCACTTATCCGATTGAAATGTTAATGTGGAAAGGTCATCCTATGAAGCCTAGAATAAATAAATTAGTTAGTAGACTTTTAGCGGGGGGTTTTATTTCTAAATGGAAGAAAGATGTGTTCCACGATTTATTAATCGAACTTAAAATTAAGAATTTTGTTCCTAGTGAAAGAATTGTATTGAAATTATCTCATTTAAGGATTTATTTTATACTGGTTACTGTTATGCTTGTCGTCTCAATATTTGTATTCTTTATTGAATGTTTGATTTATAAATTTAAAAACAACAGCTGCAAATGATAAAATATTGTCGTTTCTCAATCTTTATCAGCACTTTTATTTATTTTGCCAATAATTTACAAACTTAACTATTCTTAATTGTCAAATGTCGCGAATGGATATCACGATATTGCTTACCTGCTGTTAGTTTGGGCAGCTTAATGTGAAGTCAGCTACTCACTTAGATAAAAACATTCTCAATTGAGACATTTTTATAAAAAAATATCTTACTTTTATGTTATTATAGCACCAATCTTTTACTGTTCTTATGCTGTTCGAGTGTAGTTAATTATAGATATATTAGAGCCGGATCCGGATAATTTACTATCCGGATCTTGGTGTTATCCGGATCCATTAACCGAAACCTCGGATCCGGATGCGTTATTCGAAACCTCGGATCCGGATCCATTATTCGAAACATCGGATCCGGATCTATTATTCGAGACTTCGGATCCGGATCCATTATCTGAAATCTTGAATTCGGATTTTTTATCCGATCGAAGCCACTATCCAATAACATGAATCCAGCACCGTTCTCTGACAACTTTTCATCGAACACCTGTGTAACTTTGAATTGTGCACATGGAAACTCAGTATTATTCTGAATGCATGGATTTT
Organism: Dynastes maya; assembly: GCA_029619315.2. Lineage (NCBI taxonomy): Eukaryota > Metazoa > Arthropoda > Insecta > Coleoptera > Scarabaeidae > Dynastes > Dynastes maya. The sequence continues at coordinate 26,135,224 of JAROYE020000002.1, forward strand.
AAAAACTATTGCACTTTTTCTCCATATAACACGAATTTAATGTTTTCTTTATTAAATACTTTCTATATTGCAAAATAATAACGGATCCGATAACCGGATAGTAGATCCGGATCCAAGAATCGAATAGCAGTATAGACCTAGAAAATTTGCTGGAGTGGGTAAACTGCATCTGGTATCCCTATGTGTGTATTCGAACATTGTTTCTCGCCCAAACCCTTGAGGTTTGGCTTTTCAGCTAGAAATAATAACGGATCCGAGAACCGGATAGTAGATCCGGATCCAAGAATCCAATAGCAGATCCGGATCCGAGAACCGGACAGTGGATCCGGATCCAAGAATCGGATAGCGGACACGGATCCGAGAATTGGATAGTGAATCCGGATAATTTTGGATCCGAATCTCAGTTTTTTCGGATACTTACAGCGCTAAGTATACGTAGATATACGATAAATAAAACATCGCTGTACTCTTTAAGCTAGCATTCATTGATAAATATACTCAATTACAATTGAACTGATTTATTTATTTATTTGTACTATAAAATGTATATAAGAGGGTTGTCTATTTAGTTTTGCATATAGCCATAACAGCAAACAGTAGATCGACTTAATGCGCTTTATTGTTTTTCAAAGTATCCTCCACAAAGATTGATAGAGTTTTTAATTCTTTCAAACCAACTGTTAAAGCAGTTATGCAAGCCATCAGTTGGAACAGTAAACCCGTTAACCATGCAGCCCATTTTTGATTCTAGGATGATTCGTTGTTAGAGCATGGCAATCACTTCTGGTAAGTTGTATACCAATCGGCATTAACCGTTCTTTAATCTTCTGAAGGAATTGTAGCAACATGACCGACAATTTAAACAAAAATTGCGACCATTTTCTTCGACACACGGAAACGGATAACTTTTGTTGGCTTCTCCTCATCTTGAAACACTCACGCAGCGGATTGACGTTTGGTTTCGGCTTCCTAGGAATAAATCCATGATTCGTCACCACTCACGATGCTATAAACATTTTTTGAGTTTTCGTTTTTGAACCGGCTCGAAGTTTTTCGACACTAATTAACGCGTTTTGTTCTTCAGTTAAAGGGTGTGGGATCCATCGGGAAACTAACTTTCTCAGAGTCAATTCATCATGCAGAATTTTTTTGGATTGAGGTCTTTAAAGTGCCTAAGGATGTCTAAAGCTTTGTTCGCTCGGCCTACAACCAGTGTAAAAATATACTTTCGTTGGGCTTGCGTGCAGCTCTACACAACCATACACCTACTTGCACTGACCACTCCAGTGACGTCATTTCACACTACACTGAGTAAAAAGTGAAGCCTGAGTGAGCAAACCTTCAATCTTGCGGTATGTCACACGTCGATCTTCTTTGATCAATTGGCGCACAGCAGCGATATTTTTTTTGAGCGACTGCTGTCTTTGGTGATCATATCCCGGGATTGTCGTTGAGACTGGTGCATCCACGTTAGAATTCGTAGTACCGGCGAGAAATTGTTGACTGATGTGGTGCTTCATTACCATGGAGTGCTACACCCGAAACGAGTTCTTATGTTCTGTGATACTTTAAATTATTATTTCAACGTGTTGTTTGTCCATATATTTTATGTGTGATATTGCTGTATTTATTTTATCCTTTTTATCTATTTCATTTTATTTATACAAATATTACTTCTTAATTTATAATGACGCTGATTGTAATGGTGATTACTAGGATAATTATGCATTTGCATATCTGTATATGCAAATGCATATTTAGGACATTAAAAATGCATATTAGAATTCTTTAGAACATTATTGCATATTTGAGCTAATCTGGTGTGCATTTTGACTGCAATCTCTACGCTAGAACCTGAGGGATTATCTTTACAAGACAGCATTGAAATAGGAGAAGTTATAATTAAATTAAAATAATTTTATCAATAAATTAAACAAGTGCTGTCAAAAAATACGGGCTATCAACAACTGAAGAATATAACAAACAACCCTTATTGAAAAAAGTTAACACTAACATTGTAAAATGTGAATTTGCGCCAATAGTGTCGTGTTTTTTCACGGTACAGAAATATTCTAGCTGACAATAGGCGCAAATTTGCTTTCGAAAATTTGTTACACTCTGTTGTAGTTAAATGTACTTATATGTTTTTATAATTTAATTATATTGTGTTTTTAATTAATTTTGATTAAATAATTTTCAATTCAAAAAATTGTTTGTGCTTTTTAACGGAAAAATAATCTGTGTTAATATAAAAAAATAGTATTTATTCTATAAAAGTTGATTTTTAGTGCATATTTTTAGGTTTTTGGTGCATATTTGCGTACATATGAAGTTTTTTAATGCATAATTATCCTAAGCCGAGTGATTGCAAATCTACCCCAGAGCCAGACTATGTTAAATCTAAATTTATAAAATTTTACATAAATATGTTAAATCACTATGCTCATTTATGCTAATTATTCTTTATTATTTTTAAACTTGAAACTAATTCAAATGTAAATTATTCACTGGATTCACAAAAAACAGTGTTCTACAATTTTAGAAAATCTAAAATTAATTCAATAAAACTGCTTTACTGAAAAATTGAGTTTTTGAACGTAACATAGTCTGGCTCTGGAGTACAGAAATAAAATATTATTGTTATTATTACCAAAAACAGAAACCAACTTGACGAGACATTGAGATAATCCTCTCCCTGCGTTGTAAAACATTATTGCACGGAATTTTCTCGGTTTAATTCTATCTTTCGAGTGACTTGGCGGTTTCAAAAGTTTTCTATTGCTAAATCACTTGCCACATCTTGATGAAACTTTGGATTTAATTTCAATAAATATTGAAATTAATTTTGACAACTGACGTTTCCTTGGTGGCGCCCTTTAGGCGGCTACCTGAAAAACTAGAACGTTCTTTAGAAAAAAAAAACACATTAATTGTTGGCATCAGTGTTGTTGAAATTTATTTTCATTTCCGGTATAATCAGAAGGAGTAATGGTTGCACAGTAAATAGTAACAAGCAATGCTGTCTACTTTTTTAAAAATTACCAAAAATTTAGCGACTAATAAAAAATTCTTTTAAACAGTTCCATATTTTCTATTTGTCTTAATAAGTATTAATAACACTACAATGAGATTATAATGAAAAGGAAAATTATAAAAAATAAAGCAATATAAAGTAAGTATTAATATATGGAATGATTTCTTTAAAGGGAAATACACCATTCGTAAGCGTTTCTAAACATTTTCTCCCAAGGACTTTTTTGGAAAATTTTCCAGTCTTGAGGCATATATGGCCATTGGAATGGTTGAACACATCGTTCAGGGTGAGGCATCAGAGCTAAATGTCGTCCGTTTTTTGAACATACTCCTGCTAAACCTTCAACGCTTCCATTAGGATTCATTGGGTACGTTTCAGTAGGTACGCCGTGGTCGTCAACGTATCTCAGACAGATACATTTCTCCTTGATAAGATCTTTGTACACGCTGTCGTTTTTAAAAACGAATCTACCTTCTCCGTGTGCTACCCAGACACCAAATACGGATTCTTCCATACCTTTCAACATAATAGATTGCGATTTGGTGATTTTAACGGTGCTCCAACGACATTCATATCTTTCAGATCGGTTATGTTCTAGCATAATATCAGGATTACCCTGCGGGTTGTCTAAATGGCCCACCCAACCAATCAGTGCCATTAATTGACAACCGTTGCACACTCCCAAACTGAACGTATCTGGTCTTGATATGAATTCTTTAAATTGCCGCTGTGCTTGTTCGTTGAATAAAATACTTGCAGCCCAACCTTTAGCAGATCCCAAAACATCTGAAAGAAGTAAATATTCGCCATTGTGCAACAACAGTTAAATGATGATGACTGCGAATACTAAACTTACCTGCATAACTAAAGCCACCTGGGAAGATAACACCTCTGAATCCATCTAAGGTTACGTCTCCATTCAATAAGTCTTGCATTGTGACGTCCCAGACCCGGAAACCTACTCTCGTTAATGCCGCAGCCATTTCTCGATCGCCATTGGTTCCTTCTTCTCGAAGTACGGCAACTTTAATAGGCGCATCTTTCCCAAAGCATTTCGTTAAGTCCGGATCAAAGCTCAGCTTGTATTTTGGACTAGTTCTCATAGCTAGCGACTCGTATTCAGATTCTGCGCACTCTCTAAGAGTCTGCCGTAATTCCAAACGATAGCTGGTATCCTCCCACATTTTCATTAAGGGCAACACGGAGCTTTCGATGCAGGAGTTGTTTACAGAAATTGCTATTTTTGACTGCATTCCAAAACCGATGCTTTTTCCTATTTTATATACTGGCGCATGATGTTTTTCAAATACTGATAAACAGTGCTTAACATCACTATCCATAACTTCTAATATCCAACCGACCTCTTCACTGAAGAGAATAGGAATAGCTTTTCCGCTTTTGTGCGATATGCACACTTCCATACCACTCATACCACCAAAACACATTTCTAGTAAGCACGTGATTAAACCTCCGTCACTTATGTCATGTCCGGCTAATATTGCACCGTCTCTAATCAATTCCTGAGTGGCATCAAAAGCATTTTTAAGGTCTTCTATATTATTTACATCTGGCACGTCATTTCCTAATTGTTTATAGCACTGTGCCAAAGCGCTGCCTCCGAGTCTACTACTGTCATGTGATAAATCGACGAAGAGCAAAGTACCCGATTTTCCCATTGATGGAGCTTTTAGGTCGGGAGTTACAACTTTTCTAACATCTGGGCATGGCGCATAAGTTGAAATCACTAAAGTGCCTGGCGCTTTCACAGTTTTGCCACCGACTCTTGCTGCCATACTTAGCGAATCCTTTCCACCATCTATAGCTATTCCCAATTGTGACATTATATCAGTCATTGCAACGCAGGCGTCATACAACGCAGCACCTTCACCTGGTAATTTCGCGGCCCACATCCAATTTCCGCTGCATTTTACATCCTTTATGTCGGTAATACTGGCAAAAACAAGATTGCTCAGAGCTTCTGCGACGGTCATTCGAGCTCCTGCTGCATTATCAATTAATCCTTTGATAGGTTGTTCTCCGATTGATGATGCAATGCCTTCCTAAAATTACAAACAGCAATTGGGAAAAAATTGACAAATAAGGTTTGTTCATACAAATGCAAACGAACAGTACAAATTGGCATTTGTATAGTATACATAACCTAAAAGAACGAGTATGGTGACAATTGGCAATCAAGATGACATTATAAAATCATTATTTATAAAGGAGGATGATGGAACCCTATTCATATCAAGCTCATCATCTAGCAATAAAGATATAGAACTTGCATTGAAAGTTGTTCATGTTTCCAATAAGAGAAAAACGTAACTCAAATATTATTATGAGGAGGTAATTTGTGTATTTAAAAAAAAGCAAATTGATTGTTGGACTTGAGTAGCAGTATATATAAGAAAAATAATAATTCTCTTTATAAATTTACATAGATAACATAAGTATAACAAATAAACTAAATATTCTTATTTCTATATTTGTACCAAAATGAAAATCTAAATGAAACAGCAGTCTAGTTTGTATAACAATAATACCGCACTTTCTTTGTATAAATGATTCCAGTAAATTTTGAAGAAATTAATAATGATAGCAAGAACTGTGGGGTAGTATGGCAAACAACACAGAGTATCGGCACACTCCTCACCACACAAAATATTAATTAATTCGGAACAGCTGTTTCAAAGGCTCGATGGGCTTCCATTTTCAACCGGGTTACCGAATAAATCTATATATAATAAACCGAACAAATATATACACATAAGGGAAGAGAATGTCTAGCTATACGAAAAAGCGTACATGGAACAACGGTAAGCGCGAATGGATGATTCATCACAAGCGGAGGGGTTAGCGGCAGTCGATGGCTCAAGGTTACCGGTGTGGTTAGTTACGTTGCCTTATGTGCAGACGATGTTAGTAAGAATTTCTAGAGTATTTGTTTTTTTTTTATTTCATCAGAATCTGTTTTTATTTTCGTCTTTAGAATTACTTATTAATTTCGTCTAAGCTTCGTAGCAACAACAAAATAAATATGCGAAACTCTCATTTCCAGGCGACCATGACTTCAAATTATTTACGTGCGCTCTTCGCACAGTAGGTCTACATCCCGACATTGTTAGAAGTGTACTAGCGCGACCCGCACCGAATTGATCGGATTCCACTCAACCCCCTCCTCGCTCTCTCGCCGTACATATAGCGATATAGCTAATTTCACATTTTCCAAATCGGTATACCGGCCGGTCGGAAACGACCCGAACGCTATAGTTGAATGTTGCACTGCGAGACTAGGACACGCAGCACTTTTCTTATCTAAATGTGAGAGAGTCATCAAAAAAAAGAATTATTCAAACTAATGATTCATTGAATTAGAGTTTTTCTTAAATTCTAAAAGGCATTGTTAATTTTTGTATTTATGTTATTTATTTCGAATGAATACAGTTACTTGTTCATTGAAACTAGGAATCGTAGCTTATTAGCGCCAAGGTTGATTTTTTTACTCTTTCGAGTGCGATGGATTAACTACAAAACAAATGCCTATATAAATATTGTACGGACTCGATCGAATCGACGATTTCCACACGGTATAGGATTTATTCGGTAACCCGCTTGAAAATGGAGGCCCATCGAGCCTTTGAAACAGCTGTTCCGAATTAATAAATATTTTGTGTGGTGAGGAGTGTGCCGATACTCTGTGTTGTTTGAAGGAATTGGTTCCTTCTTCTCATTTCATCAAATATATCTTCATTTAGTTGCACGCTTTTTTATTGCTTCTGTTAATTGTTGTATTTCACTTTCAATGGTTACAAGGAATATGGATGTCATTTTGTATGAATATGAAGCAAAGTAAATAATATAATAACAGCTACACTGAACTGCACACACTTACTCCACCTCCTGAGGCGGTGTAAGTTTGTGCAGTTCAAAACTGTTGGAAGCTGCCTAACATATACAAACGAACATCGGATTGCCAATTTTTTTTTACAAACGCGCAATTTAAAAACTAGGGCTACTCCATATTATACTAACTGACAAAAGTACAAAGCCTATATACTACTTATATCACGTAATAATTTATTTGAAATTCCTTGTTGTATCGGTAATAATAAAACAAGTAACAAGGGACTAAAGTACAATCAATCTCAAATTATGACATACACTACCAAATTTTAAAAAGTAGTTTTAAACAATTGAAAATACTTACATATCCAAAATGAGTTATAGCAGTAACTGCCACGTTTGCGAGTGGGGTGTGTAACGGCCCTACGCACTGTTGCTGTGCTACCAACCCTGTTACGCATCTATCTACTTTACTTGTAAGATATCGTTTACTCGATACTGATGGTAATCTCAGTACACGTTCCAAGGTTTTGTAAATGGACACATTGCCGGGTAATACTAAAGGTTTAAGGCTCTTCGTAATTCTGGTGCTATTGAATACCTTTCTAGGCATTTTCCCCAATACGTGTTCCAGATTTAAATTAAACGGTACAACCGTTTGATCATCATCCAAGCTTAAGACAACGCGCCCCGTTCCAGTAACTTCTCCAACAAAGTTTATGGGACATCGTTCTCGTTTGCAAATTTGTTTCAATAGTTCGGTGTCGTCCTTTTTACATAATAAGGCGTTGCTTTCTTGATATTCAGCACCCCACAATTCTAGTGCACTAATAGTAGGATCACCTAAATCGAATTTATTCGCATATATGATACCGCCGGCAGGCTCAACGAGTTCTTTTAGCACGTTTCCATTACCACCTGCACCTTGATCATGAATACTTAAAATAGGATTGTTTTTGCCCAGTTCTAAACATGCCCGTACAACTCGATTTAGTTTGTTTTCCATTTCAGCATCACCTAAAAGTAGCGAAAAACAAATATTTTATCTTCTATTCCTGTAAATATGTAGCAAGAATACCTCTCTGAACAGCATTAAAGTCAAGTTCTACTTTGTTGTCTCCTTGAACTTCAACAGAACTTGCTGATCCTCCTCCCACACCAATTCTATAGACTGGTCCACCAATCTTTACGATTCGATGCCCTTTTGCGGGCTTAATCTTTTCGGTCATAGTGGCCTCCATAAATCCAATACCACCACTAAACATAATAGGTTTAATCCATTCTCGCCGTTCATTCTCGCCGTTAACCATACCAAACGATCTTACAAATCCTGAGATTAATGGTTCTCCGAATTTGTTTCCATAATCTGAAGCTCCATTACTGGCTTCAATAAGTATTTCTAGAGGCGAAGCAAAGTTATTCGGATATTCAAAGCTGTTGTCTTCCCATTCCATTGGATAATCTAACAGATCGAAAATGTCATATTGCCCATTGTAAAAATCATTACCTGTATACCTCGAATATTTAAATTTCCCACTGAATATCCCGCTGTTCCTGCAATACAATATCCACCTCTGCCTACACATTGTACATCTCTAATTCTTCCCCCGGTGCCAGTAGTTGCACCACTGAAGGGAGCTACCCCTGTCGGAAAGTTGTGGGTCTCAGCCGTGAAAATAAGGTGCGATTCCGAATTAACTGGCCGTAGTTCACTTACAGAGCCGCTATTAACTGGCTTTAGCGATCGATGAATGTATCCTTTGATGGCACTGAAATAACAAAAAAGTTGTATTATTCTAAATGTGCAACTATCGATAATAATTCTTATTTACAATGAAGATGTAGAGGAAGATTCTTCACTGGACTAAATACTTCGTCGTCGTAAGAGCATTTAGTAGACAGCCATGAAAGTAATATACATTTTATACTTGTGGATAGCTAAGAAGCAAAATTAGTGAGTTTCAGGATTCGGGATATAAAAGTTATAGGCAGGGCCGTATGTAATTATGTATATGTACTGTATCTCCGCCGATTGGAGAGATTTAACAACGGAGCAGCTACAGTCAACCCGTGAATTCAAATTTAAATGAAATTTTCAGTTTATAGTCTGATTTGATGTACAGTAATGATTTTTTAATCCAATATGATGTTACGAAGGGAGTTTTAGCTATGAAAACAACGACTTAGAGCACAGATAACATTTTATTTTTCAACGTAAGAATCATTAACACTTACACACCAACGTTTTTCTAATAACATTAATACTACCTGTCTGTAGGGGAATCACCGGCGTTGCCAACTGCTATGTTGCCAAGTATTGCACTCGCCACCAGTGATGGCGAGCGGTGGGAGTATGTTCGCGCAGCAGTAGGCGGGTACAACGGATTCAGCATTGGCTCTGCATAAAGTTTCAAAATACTATTGGCGTAACAGTTAATATTTAATAAAAGAAATTTATTAGAATAAGAATTATTCTACAAATATTTTTACTATAATATAAATTTAATAGAAATTTAACCAATATTTGAAGATAATTATCTATGTATTTACACTTTCAATTGTTTTGATGTAGCTACCTTGATTGAAATTTCTTCGGAACTGGAATCGTCGTCGTCGCTATCACTATCATTATTTACATCAATAATTAAACTTTCGGTCGTTTCATCAACTAAGGTTTCTGAGTCTAAATATTTTTCCTCGATATTGATGACGTGTTTAACGCGTTCTTCCCAATCTCGTTGTAAAATTTTTTGAAATTCTTCTTCGGATATTGTACGAACATTTTCTAACTTAAAATTTACATTTCTTGCTGCGACATTAGTCTTCACTGTAGCCCAGATCAGTTCTATAGGGTTGTGGTCTGGATGATATGGCGGACGTCTCAAAACTGTGTGTCCTTTACGCGCAAAAATTTCATCGAACTTGTATGTTTTATATCGATGTTTATTATGTTTAATAATTTGGTACAGTTGTGGCTTTAGCATTCTACAATCAAAAGGAATACGTTTTTGCGTTAACCAATCGATCATTTCGCCTTTCTTACTATTACTCGTTGGAGCGCGATCTTTTTGTATATTGTGATACGGCGCATTATCTATCACGATAACGGAGTTCGTAGGCAAGTTTGGCATAAGTTTTTCTTCCAACCATCTGCCATAATTTTCCGCATTCATGTCTGAATGGTAGTCATCCGTTTTTGAGCCGGACTTGAATATCAACAGACAGTTAGGAATAAAACCCATGCTTCCACCGGCGTGCACTATTATCAGTCTAGGTCCTTTCGAAATGTTTTTAAAAAGACCCTTAGCACTTCTATCACTCCACATTTTGGAAGATGTATGGCTACTATGGATATATGTCTCATGTATATAAACAATGAGTCGATTCTGGTTGCGATAATCTTTGATTTTTTGTAAATAATCAATTCGTAAGGCTCGGATATCCATTCGTTCTATTAACACTCTCCTATTGTTCTGTGTACATCTAAACCTAAATCCCAAATCTGTTAATATTCTTCTTAAGGATGTGTCCGATCCGTTCTACCCTAATTCCCGTTGCATCTTCTGCCATAAAGTCGATACCGTAACACGTGGTTTTTCTGTTCGATGAAAGTCATAGATCATATCTCGCACTATCCTTAATTGATATTCTGGTAAGCTACTGACATTCTTTTGTCTCGGCCTCTTCTTACAAGGACTTTTCCATTTACTTTCATCTGGATTTGCAGCCATATTTCCTTCATGAACAATTCTTTCTATTGTTCGCACTAACACATCGGTTGCTTCAGACACTAACTGTTTTATTTCACTTACTGATGTACTTTCCCTTTTACAAAAATAATTGTACACATTAAAAACTACTTCGCGCGTTTGATCATGAACCACTTTATGTGCCGCTAGCAGAGGCATTTTCAGACGCCTCTGATAACTACTGAGAACGTATTATTGCAACTAAGTGGGCGTGCAAGATTTTAAAATCGTTTACGACGCACCCCTACGCTTCGCCATCACTCGTGGCGAGTGCAATACATGAGATAATTTTGCAAAGTACGACTCCACTACTTTTTATGGATGTTATAATTCTTCAAAGCCGCATTCATTGACTATTCCTTGAACGAAACAATTTGTGCTTTATGCATCCTGCGATTGTCTGGCAGAAGCAGAGTTTTCTGAGCATAATTATGGGTCTTTTTTCGCGTATAGCAGCTTTCAAGTTCCTAATTGTGCCTTTGTAGACATTCCCCGTTGTTGTAGTCATTTTTAGCATATACTCATTTAAGAGAATCCCCTACGTGTCGCAGAAAACTGAGGCCACCACTTCGCTCGCAGAAAATTGTGTCTTTGCCTTCTTGGGTGGTGGAGAGCCCTTATGAATCCATTGCATGGACTCTTGTTTCGTGGGAGGGTCCCAGTATCCCAGGTCTCATCCCCGGTTATAATTCTATAGAAGTATTCATCTACAGTTTTTGTTCGGGACTGGGCATTCATCGTGCCGACACTGCTCATTCCAAAATCTTCATGTAGAATTTGAAAAATACTCGTTTCTGACATTCCTACTTCTCTAGCAATAATTGAAACTTTTACTCGGCAGTCAGTCAACACCAAATCTTCAACTTTGTTGAAGATTTCTTCAGTTTGTGCTTTCATACTTTTCATAAATAGATTCCCTGCCCCATTTGAACTGCTTGCACCAATATTTGATTGATTTGGAAAGAGGACGGACTATTTTATCTATACGGTGCCACCATTCTCTCATGGATATTCTTCGGGTTACTGCCTTCTTTCGATAGAAATTTCATGACACTTTTGTGTTCTAAATTCAAATTCTCATTTTCGCTTCTTTAAGCTGATATATAAATGACAAATGTTATGTGATTGGAACCAAACTTGGAGATGCCACTATAAAATGTCACAGAAACTTGACATAAAAAAATTGACGCGATAGCGCATTGTTTTCATAGCTAGGTAAATAACATAAAAAACTCCCCTGGTACCTTGCGGGAATAGCTTAGAAGCTACAAGAGTGATACAAAAAATAGAGCGGCTCTTTAACTATCTTAGGAGAAACAATCTTCACAGTTACGTTTTTAGAGGAATAATGTCCAAATAAAATAAAGAAATCACGAAAAATTGATTTCTATTTAGTAGAGATGCGGATTTACATATTTTACAGAACTGTTGTCAGTAATTTACAATGATAACCAGTAACGGTGGATGATGACGTAAACGGGAGGGCGCGGACAACGATTCGATTTCCTCGTGTATTTCCCTTGCATAGTACAATGTGCACAATATGCAAGGAAAATACACGAGGGAACCGAATCGCTGTCCGCGCCCTTCCGTTTACGCCATCACCCCATACCCACTACTACTTATAACAAGAAAACTACGTACTCACCTACCTTATTTTTTTTTTAAACTTTAACTGTTATTTTTCAATGAATAGTTAAGCGAAAAAGCAATTGAATGAATATTATGTACGAGGGTAGTCTGAAAAGTTTCAAGCCTCAACATGAAGATGGCGTCACTTGTCAAAAATATTCTGGTAATATAATTGCGTATGTGTTGAAAGATACTTTTGAAAATTTCAGCCATGTTGGACGCTCAGTTTAACAGTCGTTTGTGTAAGTCGATGTTAGTGTTTCTGTGAAAATGGGAAAACTTGAATATCGAGCTGTCATGAAATTGCATTAGAAAGGCAATACGCCTACGTAAATTAAAGCTGAGATGGACGCTATTTACGGAGACTCTGCACCTTCATTTGCCATAGTGAAATTTTGGGCAGCTGAATTTAAGCGTGGTTCAACCAGTTTTGTTGACGATGAACGTTCGGGACGGCCAAAAACTCCAACCATTACCGATAACAACGGAAAAGTTCACCAAGTGCTAGGCGACCGTCGATTTAAGATTAGAGAGATAGCAGAGACTGTGGGCATCTCGAAAGAACAAGTTTGTCATATATTGACTGATGCATTGGGTATGAAAAAGCTAACAGCGCGTTCACTGCCGCGCTCGTTCACTCAAGATTAAAAAACGCGTTCCAATTAACGTTCCCAAAGCCTTATTGAAGCAGTTTAAGCAGTAGCGGTGGGTGATGACATAAACGAGAGGGTGCGAACAGCTTCCCAGATTCCCTCGTGTATTTTCCTTGCATATTGTATACATTGTACTATGCAATGGAAATACACGAAGAAATCGAATTGCTGTCCGCCCTACCGTTTACGTCATCACCCACCGCTACGAGTTTTAGCGAAATAAGTTTTGGCGTCGATTAATAACTGTAGATAAAACTAGTATACTCTTGAAGCCAAGGCACAGTCGAAATAGTGGACTGCGAAGGGTCAATCGCCTCCGAAAAAGGCGAAGACTGGTTAATCGGCTAGGAAAGTGATGGCAATGAGTTTTTTGGGAGTTGTGTTAATTGACTATCTTGAAAAAGAGAACAACAATAACGGGGGCGTACTACGCATCATTAGTTGACAAGCTGAAGATAGAAATTGCGAAAAAAACGATCGCATTTGAAGAAAAGGAAAGTTTTTCTCCCTCCAGCGGCCGTTTTTTGTTTATTAGGCTCAAAGTTTCGCTCGGAGGACAGATTTTTATCGCACGAGTAAGCCGTCACATTCATAAACGCTTATTTTGCAGAACAAGATGCAAACTACTAAACTCATGTTCAAAATTAACGCACCACGCAATGTTTCTGATGTATTTTCTATAATTTTTGTATTTTCTAAAAACTTTTGGTTTAGCAGAACATAATATAATACTTTTATGCCACTAGAAAGTTATTTTGACCTTTTTTTTTGACATTGAAAATGGCCACAAGTTAATGTCAAATTCTGTTAAATAGTTTTTCTTGAGTCGTTTAAGTTACAGTTCAGACATGATATAAGTTTTAATTACGAGTTTGTTAATTTTTTGTGTGTAGAATTTAAGTTAATAACGTTTAAATCGAAAATCATGAACGGATCACATCATTTAACCAATGATGAATGTGTAAGAGCTTCAACTTTGTTAGAAGAAAAATGTACAATGCGCTATGTGGTTAATTTGCTAGCCATTAATCATGCAACACTCAGTCGAATGGTTAGAGGATTCAGGGAAACCGGATGGCACTCTAGAAGACGTGGTCAAGATAGGAAACGAGTCACGTATGCGGGAGATGATCGTTTTTTGCAATTGTTCTCAGAAGTAGGCCAATAACCTCTTAAACTGCTTCTAACTGCTTGTAGCAATTAGAAATGTCAGAGTTTCTGCTTTTACTGTAAGGAAAAGGTTGAGGGAATTAAGATTGCGTAGTAGAAGGCCTCTAGTTGGACCATTAGTTACCATAGCGCACAGAGTTCAACATTATTCAGCACTATGTAATGCTTTTTGCGCCATTTTTAGGGAACAATTCCATGTTCATACAGAATAATGTGGAACCACACATTGCTAGACAAGTTTTGGATTACTTACAAGAGGTCAATATTCAAGTCATCGACTGGCCACCACGAAGCCCAGACTTAAATCTGATTGAGCACCTTTAGGATGCTCTAAAAAAATCAGTAAGGCGTCATTTACAATCTTCTGGTAATCTCCATGAATTGAAACAAGCTGTTCTTTTCGAGTGGGATAATATTCCCCAAGAAGTAATCCAAAATTTGATAGTGAGCTCACCACGGCGAATCCAAGCAGTTGTCAGTTAGGGGAGATGTCACGCGTTATTAACTTTTATTCTTTTATTCCCTTTTTTATGTTTATAGAGTTTTTAAAGATTTCCAATAATATCGTTTTGTTTCTGAATTTGTAATCAAATGGAATGAACCTTTTTTCATTTTCAGCTTCCATTAAAAAGAAGTTAATTGATGAAGCGATGTTCAATTATATCCAGTTATATTGTTTTTTGATGATACTAGGAAATAATTCACCAATTAAACAATTTTGTAAAAATTATATAGATTTATTTGAGTGGTGCGTTAATTTTGAACATGAGTTTATTTGGACGGAGTAGAGGGATTGGAGCATCGCTAGGAAAGGTGTAGAGATTTACAAGGAGACTATGTTGAAAAATAAAACTGAATTTGACAAAAATATGCTTGTTTCTGTGTTAGACTGGAAATTTTTCGGTCCACCCCTGTAGCAGCAGTGAAGCCTTGTAACAGCAAACACGTGTGATTTTGATAAAGCGAGCAAAAACGACCAAACACAGCAATGTTCTCTAATTATTTTTGATTCCCTTGTATTATCAAAGCTTCAAAGCGTATGCAAAACGCCTGCGCCCAGTAATAAAATGCCAAATTCCGTCATCTGGTCTACAATAAGGTTTTTATTCATTTTGTTTAACAAGAAAAGTTAGCTTCAAGTAGTCATTTTGTTTTTAATTTTTGTGGATACTGTATATAGGGACCATTTTTCATATTCATACACACGTTTTAAAGACAAAATTCTTACTAGAAATATTTTAGCGGAATGGTGTTTTGGTACCCTTTATAATTAAAGTTGTCTAATTTAATTCTATAATATCACCAAACAGCATCATTATTTCTATTTCCGTGAGTTAAGCTCTAGTAAACAGATGACGTTTGATTCTCTTTTCTATTATAAACATATAATATACTAAATAGCAAAAATAGTGCGATTTTTAATAATTCCATTTGCACTTGCATTTATTAAACAGAGGAATACAAAAGTAGTTGCGAGGCGAGGGTTATACTGAATTTAACATTAAAATCCCTTGTTTATTATTATTTTCGAAATGCTTATTTTTTCAAACTTAAGCACGATTTAAAATGAAATTCTAAAATAATTAAGATAAACAAATTTAATAATTTTAAAAACGTGTTTCGTTGTATTAATGCATTACTAACTACTTCACAATTTACCTGCTATTATCATTAAATTTAATCACGTTGTTTGAATTTGTATGCTTCTGGGTCTCTATAATCATGTCTATTAATGATTTTTCATATTCGCAGCCGTCAATGATGATCCTGCCCTTGAAAAACCAATGCCTGCTGTGTTCACTATTCGATTGAGCTAAATCGAAACATTCGACGCTAGTTGGATTTCGTTTCAGGACGGTTTTGAAGAGATTTGTATAATAATCTAAATCGCTTTCATCAAAGGCCAATCCTAATTCATCGTTTATTGCTTCAAGTGCTTTTCTACCTTTTCCAAGAATATCCACGTCTCGCGAATCGTCTTTTTTCTTTAATTTCTCGTTAAAACTTTTCTTTGGAATATTAGCCGCAGTATATCGACATTCGGTCATACGATCGAATAACCCCGAGGCTAATTGATCTTCTTCGTCTTTTGAAATTGCATTAGTTAAAGTGATCAAGTATCGCCTGGATATTTCTAAGCGTTGTATATTCTTTAAGTTAAGGGAATGGCAAATAGATACCGCATTGGTAGAGTTAGATGTTGAAAAATTTAACCTAGGTCCCACTTCAATTAGAGCATCATTTAAACTGGCAATAAGTTGTGGTTCCTCTGTTAAATTTTCTGGACAAAATGGTGAACGTAGCACCCATTTCAGCTTCTTCATATCCTCCGAAGTTAATTTCCCGTTTGCAGTTTCGACATGGTAACATATCTCCGTTTGCAAATCCTGCACTTTTATGTTGTTTTTTTGTAAACTAAGAAGTGTTTCTTTTGTTTTCGCTGGTGTATATGCTGGATTTCGATATAGGCGAAGTATCGACGAATCGCTGTACGTTTGCATCCTTAACTATTAGCGGAAAATATCTGAAACAGTTCACACAAGCGTTTTTAGTTTCACGAAAATCACTTTACTAATAAAACAATATTCAGTTAATCGAAAACATTTCAGAATTTATAAATAATAAAGAGGTCATTAGTATAGTGCTGCGGGGTTAACTTGATTGCTTATCTGCGCAACGTACGTAACTATGAAAGCTATTCGTAAATATTTTTAAAAAAGAACGGATTTCATACTTGTTTTTCGTTTGTGACGAAATGCATTTACGTTTAAACTATGTGTAAGGCAAAAATCTTAGTATTATATTGCGTCTTATCATATTATAAGAATCCAGAAGTTCGTTGAATCCTAAATGAGTACACAAGAGAACTAAAGACGTCTAATTATATTATTATCACATTTTTATGTAATTGTTAAGGTGAAGTGAAGGTAAGTTGAAATCAACATCATTCATCATGTTCAAAAACATAAAAATTGGCAATTACTGGTAGTGTCAAGCAAAAAGAAAAACTTTCGTTAAAATGGCATACATCATACACTCTAAGTAAATGCATTTTTTAAAAACAAATGTAGTATTCGTTTCGACTTGGAATGCCACTGCGCACTTAAGTGGTGATGTTTATGAAGATTAACTGCGACGATGCGAATATAAAATAAAATTACCAATATCGAATATATTTTGCATCGAATATACGAGGTAGGCGCCATCAATTCTCGGACTGACAGGCTTATACAGGTTCGAGCGTGTTCAAACTCCGTTGCGTCATAGTTGCACATGTGCGAGGCCTACACTATGTATATTAAGGCTCGAAGAGTAGTAATTTTTAGTAACCAGCCAGACAACGTGACTAGTGCATGAAAATGTCTTTTTAAGGACGATAGTGAGTTGCAAGCAGCTGCAGTACAACATTTTGAGGGAAAAACTTTAGATTATTTGTACATATATAGAACATGTATAGAAGTTACGGGAGACTATATTGAAAAATAAAAATTGTTATATTTTATCAAGTTTATTTTTTCTACATTAGGCCGAGAATTTATAGCGTCCACTACGTAGATATCCTTGAAATATTTAACTCACAAGGGAATATTACAACGTATCAATTATTAATCAGGTTGAAACTTTGTAGGACCAATCGAGTGTTGTAAAACACCACTTTCCGTTTCGGTGGAATTCTAGAGGGTAAAATCTACGCCTGAAATTTCGACGATTTTCAGACTTTTGCTATCTACACCATTATTGCGGAATGGAGGTTGAACGGGAAAGGCGCAAGTGATCCCCTTGAAATACTATTTGCGCCTATACTTACTTCTTCCACACCTCTAACTACCCTAAAAAAATGAAAAGTAACTTATATAGCGTACAATAAACCAAATAATTTTAATAACATTGCACAATGTGTCTGCGGTTGGAGTACCTTACTCTTGTAAATTTTCTTAATTTTTATTTTTTGAAAAGTAATTTTTGATCGTTTTGCTTTTTGTTAAATACAGCGATCAAAGTTGTTGAGTACAATGGCAATTTTAAATTTGGCGGTTTCTAAATTTTTATATAAGTTGGCAGTAATAAAAAAAAAGTACAGTTGTAAAAAATTATAAATATATACGTTGAGTGATCAATAAAGTCTTTTTCAAAAGTTATTTATAAAACAAGTTAAACAGCGTTTCTTTTTTTCTGTAATTCCACTAATCATCGTTCATCAGGTTATGGGCCCAGGCAGAACAGATCAAAAAAACGTTTGTGTTTCCCTTGGTTCGAGATAAAATAAAAAATTTTGAAAAAAGTAGAAAGCACGTGCAGGCGAATACTAGCGTGGGTTAGCGGTCATAATTGAAGTTTCTTTCTTTATAAGTTAACGAAATCATAAAGATGAACCAGATTCAAGGTATACCGGCACTAAAACTCAACGGTGACAACTGGATTGTATGGAAGTTCCAAACCTCAGTTATACTAAAAGGACGAGGATTATTCGAGGTGGTAACAGGTGAAAAACTGAAGCCAACAGATAAGGAGTTGATTAAGTGGCAAAAAGACGATGCTGCAGCTCAAGAATTACTAGTAACTAGGATTGAAGAGGGGCCACTTGTCCATCTGCTATCATGCAATACTTCAAAAGAAATGTGGGCAAAATTGAAGACGGTATATGACAAAGGATCAGCTGTTAGTGTGCATTTGCTACAGCAGAAATTTTTTTCTTTAGATTTTAAAGATGAGACAGTGTCATCATATATATCACAAATTGAAGAGATAAAAAGTAAATTAAAACAAGCTGGTGAAGAGTTGTCAGAGAAAATGATTATAACAAAAATTCTTATGTCACTACCAGAGAGATTTAAACATTTCAGATCAGCGTGGGAGTCGGTACCCATTGAAAAACAAAATTTGGAAGAATTGACATCACGGTTACTGATTGAAGAGGAGAGAACAAAAGTATCAGAAGAAACCGTAGCACTTGCAAGCACCAGTAAGGAAAGTTACCAAACAGGAAGTGATAAAAGTATCAAATGTTACATCTGTCATAAATTGGGACATAAAGCAAAAAGTTGCTTTAAAAGGAAAGAGAAATCAAGAATAGACATCAAGAAATGCACTTTTTGTAAGAAAGAAGGACATGTTGTTGCAAGTTGTTGGTTCCGAAAGAATAAAGAAGAGAAGAAAGAAACTAAACGAAATAAATCACCAGAAATAAATGCGTTTATAGGAGCATCAACTGAAGTTTGCACTGATGACTGGTATATGGATACTGGAGCGAGTGAACATATGTGTTGGAAGAAAGAATTCTTTGAAGTGTTAGAAGAAAAACCAACGAATAGAAAAGTGAAAATTGGTGATGGTACTATTCTGGAGGTCAGAGGTATTGGAAATATAATACTAAAAGCATACAACGGACACAAATATATAAAAACCATATTATCGGGGGTATTGTATGTTCCTGACTTAAAATTCAATTTATTTTCAGTCGGATGTGTATTAGATAAAGGGTATTCAATGGTTTCGGACTACAAAAAGAGTAAATTACTCGATAAGTATGGCAATACAAGAGCAATAGCTGTAAGACATGGTAAACTGTATAAAATGGAATTTATATCAGTAAATGGAAAGCACCTGATAAAGAGTAAAAAAATATGCGTTACTGAACGAACCGAGCAAACCTGTAGAGTAAAGAACGAACCTTGCGAAAGTAAACATAACCATCACATTTCGAGCTGTCATCTAGTTGAAACTATAGACAAACTAAGCGTTTGGCACAATCGCCTTGTGCATCAAAACATTAGTCAAATTAAAAAGGTTCTGTCTAGAAATAATGTGAAATATATTAATGATGAGACTAACTTCTCATGCGAAGATTGTTTGGCAGGGAAACAACATAGGATGCCACATCAAATCAGTGAATCGAGAGCTAGTAAACCATTAGAATTGGTACATGCAGATGTATGTGGGCCTATGGAAACATTGTCATTAGGGGGAGCAAAGTATTTTTTATTGATAAAGGATGATTACTCTTCATACCGATATGTTTATTTTATGGAATCTAAATCGCAAGTAAAAGCAAACATAGAAAAGTTTATTTCACATGCAGAGAGAGAAACAAATCAAAAGTTACGTGTGTTAAGAACTGATAATGGTTTAGAATTTGTGAATCAAGAGATGAAAACCATGTTGGAGCGATTGGGTATTAAACATCAAAGGTCAGTGGTATATACGCCCCAACAAAATGGAAGAGCTGAACGTGAAATAAGAACTTTGGTTGAAGCTGCCCGAACAATGATACAAGGAATGGATAAAAAGTTCTGGGCTGAAGCAGTCAATGCTGCTGCATATGTTCTTAATAGAACTGGCACAAGCTTTGTTAAAGATAAATCTCCTTATGAGTTATGGAATGGTAAATCTGTTAAACTTAGTGAATTTAAAATTTTTGGATCAAGAGTGTCTGTTCACGTACCTAAAGAAACTCGTTTGAAATGGGACTCAAAAAATAGAGAAGGTGTGTTTGTAGGGTATGGTGACAATATAAAGGGCTACAGAATATACTTTCAACAAAATGGTAAAGTAGAGTGCCATAGAGATGCAATTTTCTTGCCAGATAAGAAAATGCAATCTCTAGTGGAAGTCGAGATGCAAAAGGAAATGTTGTATGGTCAGGTTGATATGCAAAAGAGCAACAATGATCAAAATGAAATTGAAGATCAATCAATAACAGAAGATGAAGGTGTGAGTGAAGAAAACATTAATCTTGCTGACGAAGAACATTCTCAAAGATATAATTTAAGACAAAATAGAAAAATACCATTGAAATTGGATGATTATGAAATGAGTTTCATAACAATATGTAATGAAGATGAACCTAAAACCTACAAAGAAGCAATGTCTAGAGAGGATTCACGGAAATGGAAAGAAGCAATAGAAGTAGAAATTGAAGCTCTGGATGAAAATGAAACATGGGAGTGTCCAGTTAAACAAGACGTGAGTAATGTAATAGAAACAAAATGGGTGTTTAAACGAAAGAAAAATGAGTGCGGTGAAACAGTGACATACAAAGCAAGGCTGGTAGCAAAGGGTTTTCAGCAAACTGACCTAGCATTTGTAGATGGTTTTTCACCTGTAGCAAAATTACCATCTGTAAGAATTTTTCTAGCTTTATGTAATGAACTAAAAATTACTATTTGGCAATTAGACGTTTGCAGTGCCTTTTTAAATGGTGATATTGATGGAGATATTTATATAGTGTTGCCTGAAGGTTTTAAACAAAGGGAAGGGGCCATATGTAAACTTAAAAAATCATTGTATGGGCTTAAAGGTTCGCCAAAGAGCTGGAACAAAAAATTTAACAGTGTAATGGTATCTTTAGGCTTTGTAAAATCAGAATATGAATATTGTCTGTATGTCAAAGTAACAAATGTTTATAAAATGTATGTTTTACTCTATGTAGATGATTTGTTGTTGGCTGGCACATGCGTTAAACAAATTGAAAATGTAAAGAAAGTTCTCAGTCAGAATTTTAAAATAAAAAATTTGGGTCAAGTAAAACATTTTCTAGGTATGGAAATCACACAAAATTTGGCTGAAGGTCAAACAACTATAAATCAATCAGGCTATTTAACAAAGTTGTTGGCAAATTTCAGTATGCAAAATTGCAAGCCAGCATCAACTCCAATGGACTTAAATTTTAGACATGGTGTATTAAAACGAGACAAATCTGAAAATGCTGAGATTGAACACAAATGTAGGATATTGATAGGATCTTTAATGTATGCTATGTTATGTTCACGACTAGATTTGAGTATATCGTTAAGTATTCTAAGCAGATATCAGACGTGTGCTAGTGAAGAGCTCTGGAAAGCTCTCAAAAGAGTGTTACGCTATGTACAAGGTACTTTAAACTTAAATCTAATTTTTAAGATATCAGAGAAGATATGTAGATTCGGATTGGGCAGGAGACGAAGTTGATAGGAAATCTACCGCAGGTTATGTTTTTAAATTATTTGGCTGTGCAGTATCTTGGGCTTCACGCAAACAATCTGCAGTAGCTTTATCATCAACAGAAGCCGAGTATATGGCACTTAGTCTAGCAACAAGTGAGGCTTGCTGGCTTAGGTATCTTTTTCATGACTTAAAAATGCAAGATGGATATGTTTGTGTAAATTTATTCGAAGATAATCAATCGGCTATTAAAGTGTGCAAAAACCCTGAATTTCACAAAAGATTAAAACACGTAGACATAAAATTCCACTTTATTCGCGATAAAATTAATGGGAATATTATATCCGTGCATTATTTAAGTACTGACAAACAAATCGCAGATATGTTTACTAAACCGTTAGGTAAGACATTATTTAGATGTTTTTGTAAGCAAATAGGACTTGATGATGTCAAGTAATCTTTTAATGTATTATGTGAATGTGAAGTTTTTTTTAATTTAAAAATTCACCATTGAGGGGGTGTGTTGAGTACAATGGCAATTTTAAATTTGGCGGTTTCTAAATTTTTATATAAGTTGGCAGTAATAAAAAAAAAGTACAGTTGTAAAAAATTATAAATATATACGTTGAGTGATCAATAAAGTCTTTTTCAAAAGTTATTTATAAAACAAGTTAAACAGCGTTTCTTTTTTTCTGTAATTCCACTAATCATCGTTCATCAAAAGTATCATCATTTATTTTATTTTTTATTAAAAATGTTACTTAAAAGTGTTATTTAATGTGATACTTATTTTAATATTGAAAAACATGGTTAAAGTGATATTTCCAGGGGATCATTTGTGCCCTTTTATGTTCAACCCTCATTCCGCAAGGGGGTGGGGAGTAGTGGTAATAGGGGATAAAAAAATTTCATCTGGGCTAGTTTGATGGACCTATAGAAGGCGTATTTGGTGATACATACTTTAATTTGTTTATTCATAATAACGGTGTAAAAAAAATCTGGAAATCGTTGACATTTCAGGGATAGATTTCGTCTCCTAAACGTGGGCTTCTGCTGAAACGGAGAGCGGTACTTTATAACACTCGATGGATCCTACAAATCCACCAGGTTTCAATCCGATCGGTGATTGACACCTTGGAATCTTCCCTTGTCAGTAAAACTGTATTAGTTCTACTATCGACAGAAAGAAGAATAAAATATAGCTAAATGAAATAGCATTTCAGAGCGTTGCCTTTTAATTACGCATCTGTTACAAAAAATAATCACTGTCTAATTCAATGTGCTGCAGAAGATGGACTGTAGCTGGGCAGTGATGTTTTCCGTAATATTCTTCTCTTGTTTGCTATTTATTATTTTTCTTATTTTGACTTACTTGATACTTTCCACTTTTTCTGGAACATCCTGTATATTTACACAAATATACAAGAAATATAAAATAAAACTAGAGATAATACAGTTTGTGCTACTACAATGAATAGCATAATATTTGAATAATTTAAGAAAATTAGTTTTACTACAATCCGTTGCATGCGACACGATTTCAATTCAACCTGTTAACGCTTTCAACTAAATAGCTCATTGGTTTTTTACATATTGATTTTGATATATATATTTTAGTTTCATAAAGAAAACCGATTTTTGAAAATTGATTATACATATAGATATTATTTTGATTCATTAATAGTAAAAATTTTCTGAATCAGTATTGTGAATAGTGAATACATAAAGGTACAATTTTATTAATATTACCTTATGCAGGTGATACGAGGGTTGTCTTTTAAGTTTTGTATATAGCCAGGTAAAGGGCGCAACCAATGAAGCTTTGCCTGCTAAAACTAATTTCAATATTTATTGAACTTAAGCAAATGATATAGCTGGAGTAAATTTTTAAGATTAACTCATTGAGTCACTCGAAAAATGGAATTGAGGCGAGAAAATTTTTGCGCAATAATTTGTTATAGCTTTCGGAGAGTATTTTGTCAACAACAATGTCGGGTCGCGACCAGTTTGTTTCTGGTTTTGGTAATGAAGCACCACATCAGTCGACAATTTTTTGCTAGTACTGTGAATTCCAACGTGGACGCACCAGTCTCAATGGCGATCCTAGTGCAGGACTACCAAAGACAGCAGCTACTCAAAAATACATGGCTACTGTGCGCCGATAGACGGAAAATCAACATGTGACATATCGCGAGATTGAGACACCCTTAAACATGTCAAAGACTTCAATTCAAAAAATTCTGCAAGATGAATTCGCTCTGAGCAAATTAGTTTCCCGTTGGATCCCACATTTTTTAACTGAAGAACAAAAGGTGGTTCGCGTTAATCGGTGTCAAAAAACTTTAAGCCGGCTCAACAACTGGAGCTCTAGAAATGTTTACAGTATTCCTATGAATCCGAAACCAGATGTCAATCCACTGTGTGGGTGTTTCAATAAGAGAGCAAGTCAACAAAAGTTATCCGTTCCAGAGATGTGTCGAAGAAAATGATCGCAACTTTTGTCTCAATTTCGGGTCATGTTGCTACAATTTCTTTAGAAGATCGAAGAATGGCTAATGCCGATTGGTATACAACCTTTTGTTTACCGGGTGTGATTACCATGCTCCGAAAAATCAACCCACAACGACGAATCATCCTTCACCACGATAATGAAGTTCACATAGAGCTTGAAAGACGACTGAGTTTTTAGAGCGGTAAAACATCGAGTTATTAGATCATTCTCCGAACAGTTCTGACCTAAATCTAACGTTTTTTTTACGTTTGCTAGAATCAAGAATGGCCTGCGTGGTCAACGGTTCCAGACGTCACGTCGGAAGAGACAGTCGATGCCTTTAAAATGGCCATTTTCACTGTTCCAACTGATAACTGGCATAACTGTTTTAGTAGTTGCTTTGAAAGTATGAACAAGTGTATCAATCTTTGTAGAGAATGCTTTAAAAAACAATGAGGCGCTTTAAGTCGATCTACTGTTTGCTGTTATGGCTATATGCAAAACTAAATAGACAATCCTCGTATATACATTTATAACTTTTATAGTACAAATAAATAAATATCCCTTTAATTTTCAAAATTTTTAAATGATGAATATCTTATGAAACGAACAACTTAATCTTCAGTTAACGCGGGAAACAAGATGTTGCAAATTCGATTATCTAATAGTATCATTACTATGGATCTCTTACGCCACCTTATTAGATACTTCCAATATTTCTATATATTTACTACGCCATCGGAATAAATGCATGTCTGGCTAATTTATCAAAGCAAAGATAAGTTGGCCAGATAATTAGAACTTAAATACTTTATTTATAAGTGTTATCATCAATATTTTCCTATATTATGAAACGATAACCAGTCGAACGAAAAATTCCACAAGTTGCGATTAAAAATGTCCGTGTAGATGTGTATGTATTCATCTCTAAGGCTTATAAACGAATGTTTGTAATTTTTACAACGTGAATGTTCTTTCAGATAAAGAAAGAGAAGAAATTATAGCTAAATCCGTATAACAGCGCGAATTAAAATAGTAATTACATTTTAAACATAATGCAAGAACACATAGAAATTAGTGAACCTCCAATAGGCTTAGAAAAATTATATCGGATCTTATTTACTAAGAATGCTTTAGACCTGCTGGCGAAATTATTTCTTGAGTTTGAACACCGTATAAATAAGGTATCACAAAAATGCATTTACTCCTTATATTGCTAGTAATATATTTACATATATTCTTTTTAGCTTTACTGCGATCGGCAAATTCGAAAATATGAATTAAGAAGATCGAAGAATTTGCCAAAATTTTTAAATAGCAAACAACGCAGTGATAAAACTTGGAAGGTAAATCCTGTACCGCAGCGTTTGGCGAATAGGCATTTAGATTTGGGAGATGTATCTCCAGCCAGCACATCCCACTTTTTTAAAGCATTAAACGCTGATGTACAAGGAGTACAGGTAAACTTTGTTTTATTTTTTAGATTGTTATCGTTATGAATGCTAGAATTTATACCGCTACGCTGCAAATATGGATTGTACTCGAATAAAGGCGGTAGTTAAATTGCAGAGTAAATTATTTGATTTTTCAAGTGAAGGTCATACAACCACTGGCACTGGTTAGCAATACATACACACATGGAACGTGTATGTTGATATTAATCAATTAATATGTTAAATCACGGTTTTCTATATTATTTGAGTGTTTTTAAACAAATTATTAAATACATACAAGCCAGTTACTAATTGAAATAACTTACCAAAAACTAAAAGTCAAAACTTAAACGTATATTCTGTATCACGAACGTCTATTCACATAGTAGCGCCTATCAAACATTAATCTTTTCTAAACAAAGGTATTGCAACACTTAAACGTACTAACTCCCAATTGTACAAGATATAATGCATATACTGGAACAAGTACAATGGAGTCTCTTCGGTAATTGAATAGTAAAGAACGCCTTAATGAGCATCATGATAACAACCAATTATGTTGTTTCTATTCGGTTCTATTATTATTATTATGGATGTAATTCCTGACAAATTATTATATAACCACTCGAAAAAAAAAATTATTATTTAAATCTTCAAATGAAGCATATTTTAGAAGTGTTTTATGAAAAATAGGTCAATAATTTTGGATTTGCTTTCCCCCCTCCAAGATATTTTTCAGAAAGTGTTTACACTGGATTCATAATTTTTTTTAGGTGGATTTTGACGATGGTCATTGTCCCACGTGGCGGAATCAAATTATAGGTTTGTATAATGTGTACCATGTAGTACATCGGAAGGATGTAACAATCAAACCTTTAAAAGCTTTACCAATATTAATGTTAAGGCCTAGAGCTTGGAACATGGTGGAGCATCATATTATGGTAAGTATTTTTTATCAAATTTCAAGAGGTTAAATAATATTTGGCGGCATTCTCTTTCGAAACCCAAATATTATGAACGGGATACAAATGGATTGCTCCGAATTATCGCGGACTGGAATAGAAGTTTCTAAAATAATTCCTTTGTTATTAATTCGAAGTCTCACATCTAAACTATTCCATTTTTCAAACTCATTTATGCAAAATATTGATTGTTCATTTATTTCAATCGGAATTGAAAATTTCTATAAACCATTACTAAGCTACCATGTTAAGTTACACATCATCTTGTAGGTAAATGGGAAAAAACTTCCAGGTTCCTTGGTAGATTTTGCTATTTTAATGTATCATAATGGCTATACTCTCTATAAGGAAAATTCCGGACCTTGTTTTTATCTCTCAAAGTTAGAATCTGCCACTGAAGCGAAATTGTGGAATGACATTTTCATATGGACTCAGAAGCAATTGGGTATACCACTTGGAACCATTAAAGCATGCGTTCTCATAGAAAATGTACTAGCTTCCTTTGAAATGGAGGAGATACTATTTGAATTCAAAGACCATTCGCTGGGGTTGAATTGCGGAATATGGGATTACGCCGCGTCATTTATAGCAAAATTTGGTAATAAATTAATAGAGATTTGTTGAATATAACTAATCATAAAGAAATTCAGGCTATCGTCAGAACTTTGTATTTCCCGATCGAAATAAATACGTGAACATGCAAACGTATTTTTTAAAGAAATATATGGAATTAGTAGTTCAAGTATGCCATTCCCGCGGAGCACACGCGACTAGTGGCATGGCTGCTCAAATTGTTGGTAGTAAGAAGTAATATAGCACACCTCTATGTGAAATTACAACTAGTACAAGCAGTTTGTTAATATTTTAGTGCTCAAAAGATTATAGAAAATGTAGTCAATGCAAAAACTTTGGAAATTGAAGCTGGTGTTGATGGATTCATGGTTTATGATATTCAGCTAGTGTCACACATGAATCAGGTACCTACGTTAGTTAAATGCTGAAGCAATATTCGTTATTGTAAAACAATAATTTTTCTGTTTACAGCTTTGGAAAAGAAAACGAATTGAAGTTAATCAACTGGATATCCAACCAACGCATGTTATAAGTGAAGTTGATCTTTTAAAGATACCTGCTGGCGATGTTACAAAAAGTGGATTATATCATAATATCCAAGTCTCAATATTGTTTATATATAATTGGTTGTACGGCAATGGACATTTCATTAACAAAGATGCTGTCGAAGATTCAGCTACAGCAGAAATTTCAAGATCACAAATTTGGCAATGGATAACACATATGGTACATATGATTTGATTCTAATAGAATGTGGTGCTGCCCTAACACTGTAGTAACAATAATGCTGCCATTAAAATTATTGAATAGGTTTATATATAGGATGTTCAACAGCTAGCTTGACAGATAATTGGGAAAAAGTTTATTTCAAAATTGAATAAGTAATAGTAACATATGTGGATGAGAGTATCTGATAAAGATACTCTCAATGCATGCTTCCTGTCGAACTAATTGCTAAACCGCTTCTACAGAAGTAAGCAAATCGCATTGCTTCACATTCTGAAACGGCAGCACGTAACGACCGCTGACTCGAACCGCCATAGTTAATTAATGAAAATGTAAGCCACTACATATCCGCCATACATAGACGCGATTTGCCATCTACGGCTCATCAGTGTGTCTATGTGGAAGATAGTGGCACTTCATAGAGTATGAAAAGGAATATATGTCCAAAAGTAGAAGTTTTGGGAAATAGCAGTTAAGAATATCAACACGCGCTTGTTATTGAAGTTCTTTCCTTTTCCGCAGTAAAATATCTGGCATTTATAAGACGGTTTGATTTATATTACTTTTCTCAAAGATGCAGGATAACTTTACACATATGTGTCGTAGAAGACTTAACTCCATTTTGCTTTTTTTCGATTTATACCCCGTTTCCCACTTACGTGCCATATACTTGTCGTATATATTATTAGATAGTAACATGTGGGTCTGTGTGTGGTGGATAGATAGTGGC
This sequence comes from Dynastes maya, assembly GCA_029619315.2. Lineage (NCBI taxonomy): Eukaryota > Metazoa > Arthropoda > Insecta > Coleoptera > Scarabaeidae > Dynastes > Dynastes maya. Next base: position 26,164,143 of record JAROYE020000002.1, read on the forward strand.
TTAGATTTCCATTGAATAAATAATTTTTTATATTTCAATATAATCAAAAATTGCCGTATATATACTAAGGTGTAGTTTGTATGCAGCGATCCCGATATCTGAAGTAAAAGAGCGAGAGATTTCTTAACGTAATGGTTGAAAAGTATTTCTCATCGCTGATATTTGCAGGATTGCGCAAGGGTAAAATTGGGATGGCACTAGGCCGTTACCTCCGATGTATAAGAAGGCCTAACAGCTCTGACGTCAGCAGGCTGCGACGTATATTGTCTTAGGCGAGCAATCAGCCATAAACGCGTTTCATGTGTTTAGATCGTATCTACGTTTTGAATTGGTTTATCCAAATTATAGTGGTTTTATTTTAAAAAATACTGTGTAATATTTCCGTACTTTGTTGGTGATAGCTGTAATGTTTTTCTAATGTATAAGCGATAAAACATTTTCTAAAAAGATAAAAACGAGGTAACCAAAAAATGTGACTCGGGCGGTCTATTTATAATACTATGGCGTCGGCTGTTCTTCAACAATGTATATTAGGATTTGTGAGTTACACTTTGTAAAAGAAGATATTATTTATTTTTCAACAGCTACAGATTCAAGGACCGGTGAAACTATAAGTGTAAGTTTAAAAAATCCTAGGCTTAAAAAAATGCTATTCCAAGTCAATTCCCTAACTGTCCGTTGTATTTGACAAAAAGTGTGAGGATTTTATTGTTGAAATAGTTTTATATTCTTGTTATATTTAACAAAATTATTTTTGAACACGAAATGTTTTTAAATGTATATCATAAACGTTCTGTTTTAATACAATATATTTTAAATTATATTATTAAACATAGCCATCCATTTTGGATACTGATATATGTAAATGTCATATTCACAGCAGTGAACGTATTGCAACAATTATAATAACTTGTTCTACAAATACCCTACTTAGAAATTATTGTGAGAAAAGTAATGACAGATTAGGTAAGACACCACATAATAGGAAATTAAAGACCCTGGTTAAATAGCATGTCTGTAAATTTTCTCGTGAAATTGCAATTACAGTATCATTTCAACCTTAGTTTCGTCCAAACATATGTACAATTACAAATAATAATAATTAGTCGATTAAATATCAACCACAAATACATCTTTCACGAAAACGGTGCTCGGTTAGGTGTTTGGTTTTTGCTTTGAAACTTCGTTTTTCCACAAAAAAGTAAAATCGAATGGGATGCGAAGAAGGGCTCAGTTGATGACTGGCATCCTTTTTCAACCGGAAGCCCTTCAAAACTTAAAAAAGAAATGCAAAAAAAAACGATTCCTTTACCCCTAGGCTAACATCGTGCATGGCGATACATCACCTAAACAGCGTGACGTCATTGAAGAGCGCTTAAGCCTTGTTATCTCGGCGGTAACGGCTAAGCTATAATTCATGGTTGTATTCAAAATTCTTCCGAAAATATTGCTAATCATTTGTTTACATTTGACGTACCTTTATTAATTACGCACAAAACCAGCGCTAAGGCAGAAGAAATGTATTTACCATAAATCAATTTCCGTGTGTTTATCATTCAAGATGAAAGTTTTTCTTTCATTTCACCCTATGCTATAATTTGTTTATTTTAAAATCATAAACGAGCCCTTAATTTTCATTTTTTTAAAATAATGTATGCATATACTTGGGTTGGACTTTCAATGAAATTATTTAATTGTAAATTAACGATTTTTTGTGATATATGATGTTATTTGTTACAGGTGAAATTAGAAGATGGAAAATTAATAACTTTCAAAACGATATGTAAACTAACCAAAGTCTTTATTGATTATATGCCTAACAGAAACAAGAAATATATGATTGTATCCGCAAACATTTTTCTCGACATAATAAGCCATCCAGAACCGCCAGACTTTATAACAACATATTTGAATGATCATTATTTATTTCGAGAAGTCCATCAATCATTGCAAATACCTAAAGATAGTAGCAATGAAGTGAACATTACACATAAGTTATAACCTTTTATTATGTACCTACGTTAATAAAAAACTATGGCATATATTTTATTTTGTTTTCATGTTAATATTCAAAATATGTGTATTATTTTAAATAAATAAATAGGAATATCGCGAGTACCATAGGGGAAGGAATTCATAGCATACAATTGCAATGATTCATAATTTTATTGAATTATATATGTATAAAAGTTTATAATATGTATATTAAAATTGTGAGCAAATGGATAAATCTTATTCTAAAAACCGTACGTGTTGATTTTCTACAGCTTAAAATGCTGTGGTCCCTTCTAATAAGCATTAGATGCTGTTAAAAGCGTCTATTGTCTTATAAAAATGAAATATTTGTATAATTTACAGGAATGCTTAAGCGTAGGCTATAGTGACGATTTTTTACGCTATATGGCAACGATCTCTGCTGGATCGGGATCCCCCGACCGTTGTCCGAGATTCCGCAGCTTGCAATTGTCGTGCTAACGCCAAATCTAATTCCTCTTGTGTTAAATTCGTGTTCTGCCCGCTATCTTGCATTGAAAGTACAAGTGCCCGCGCTAATGCCTCATCCTCTGACATATTGCCTTGAATTAAGTTTGCACTTTGGACTCTGCACGTTTGTCCTTCTCTTGTACTGGACCTGAAGAATTTTTGAAAATTATTTTGTATTAGTACAATATTTGCAAACATTTATGTGACATACAAATTTGAAATTCACTTTATTAATACTGTTATTTTTAGCACCAACATTATCAAATTAATCAATTAACCCTTTTGTTACTAGGATCGTATGTATATGTTTTTCTATAAGTAATAATAATAATTATTATTATTATAATAGAAGTGGGAATAATAAACGAAGAGTGTATATTTTCGATCAATGTTTTTATTGTGTTAGAGAGCGAGAAACGTAAATATTTGTGTTGCAAACATGTTTATTGTGTAAGTTTCTCATACAGATATGGTACATCGCAAAATTTATATACTCATACAAACTTGCAAAATTTAGTTTTCAATTCCAAAAAGCCTGTTATCAGTTGTACTTTTGTGTAGTAAGGGTTTAAATTCTGATAGAACTGACGTGTGCTTTAATAGATCGCTATTTTTTGTGTAAAATTTTAATAGATAACTTCAAATTACATTTTGTTTTATATAAATAATTATCTAATGCACAGGCAAAAAAAAAATAATAGAAAAATAATTGGAGGAGTTAGCTGAACAATTTATGTATAGCAGAAAATATGGAAGGATAGACGCCAACCGATAACGTTTGGAACTATATTCTTACTTGGGTGCCTAATTATTTGTCTGGGCAAACAGCGGTTACAATCAGTGTAGTAGATATGTGGTGCGGAGTCGGCGATTATTTATTTCACGCGTTCACAGCGTCAGTACTAAATCGATGCTGTATGCGAGTAGTTTTGTGTACATGTAGGCTATTGTAACTTATTTCGTAATTCTACGCTTATGTTTGCTTTAAAAATGTCGCAGTTAGGTACGTCGTGAAAACGACCAATGGCAAACACAGTTAAAAACTTGATAGTGAACACGCCGGACTTAATTTTTGATGGCGCTAAAATTCAATGTCTAGTTTGTAAAATCCCTTTAATGTGTTTTTCCAGAAGCCATTGTCAACGTCACATCGAAAGCAAACAGCATTCTTTTGCAAAAAGTGGCATACGAGACCAAGAAAAATTTATATTTGATTTATGTGTTACTCTTATTTTATGTAATCTATCGTTTCGTTTCTAGACAAAGAAGCATTTGTCTCCTTCTGGAATAAATATGCGGACTGCAAATTACCTCGTCGGACATCAATACGAAATGCAGTGCCATTTGCTCGTGAACATATAGAAAAAAGAATGAAAACGGAATTGAAAGATAAAAAACTGTGGTTGTGTGTGGACGAAACAACAGATCGTCAAAAACATTCTGTGGTTAATGTAATGGTACGTACAATGGAACCACATCGACCGTCATCCTCCTTACTTGCTTCCAAAAGAGTTATAAATTGTACTGTCGATGAGATTTTAAAGGCGGTGTTGCACTCATTGAATAAATTTGAAGTTTCAACTAAGCAACTTTTAATGTTTATGAGTGATGGTGCCGCAAACATGCGTTCTTTGGGCCGATCTCTTAAAGAACACAGTGGTAACTTGTTACATGTAACGTGTAAAATCCATACTCTAAATCTTGCGGCACAAACGATTCCTACATGTTTTCCACTAGTAAATCCATTGATTGCTAGTACAAAGGCAGTGTTTCTGAAGTCCTCGAAACGTACCCGACTATTTCATAAACTGTGCCCTGATTTACCTGAACCACCACAGCCGATTGTTATACGTTGGGGAACATGGTTGCAGGCTGCGTTTTACTACAACAAATATTTTGATCAAGTAAAGAAGGTAGTTTTAAAATTCAATCCGACAGAAGCTGCAGCAATCAAGAAAAGCCAGGAAATATTTCAAGATAGCCAGGTTAAAAGAGATTTACAAACTATTCACAACAATTACTTCGGACTAGCGGAGGGAATAGAAAAATTACAAAATGTTTCGATGTCGCTAGTGGATTCTGTTCAAATTGTGAATGATGTTCACGCACAGTTATGCGCTGTAGAAGGCGAAACAAATTGGTGTGTAATACGAAAATTTGAAAGTGTTTTAGAGAAAGACTAGATTTTCTTATATTAAGACAAATTTGTGAAGCTGCGTGTGAAGATGCATTAAGTTGTTTCAAAGATTATTTTAAATATGCAAATATAACATCGTTACCCAGTGTGTGATTTCACGGAAGACTTTTAAAACGGTAAGTCTTTCAGCACGTTTTATAATTTATTTCTTACCTTCTATTTTATGCGCTCGCCACGCCTCTGGCTGTTACCGCATATTTGCCTAGGTTACTAATTATTATAACTTGGATGAACGGTTATATTGGAAGACGAAATCCAAATATTAATGAAAATTCTACAACTTTATTAATTTTCGAGGAACTTTTTAATCGAAACGATTTAATTGGAAAAATAATAGAATCTAATTATTATTCTTTAAACGTTTTTAAAGGATAAATTATATTATAAAAATATAAGAGAATTAAAGGGAACCGAATTCATATGTTTTTTAGGTTTAACTTTGTTAATGTCAAGAGTTAAAAAGCTCGAAGAACCATTCCTCTATTAAAACTTGAATACATATTTGGTGAAATTATGAAAAGGGATAGTTGGTTTTTTATAATAAACATTTTACATTAAATTTGTTCCATTTGAAAACCTCTGTATCGATGAAAGCCCATTGCTTTTTAAAGATAGGCTTAAATTTAAGCAATATGTACTTTCATAAAGAAGCATATTTGGTATCAAATTATGTTTGCAGTTGCCAAACGGGTTACGTTTTAAATTTTATAATTTATGCGGATTCTATTATTGAAGTAGTTCAAGTTAAGCAAAAACTTGGAAAATTCGGTCAAATTGTGTTAACATTGACGGATAATTATTTGAACAAAAGACACTCGATGTTTGCAGATAACTGGTATGCGAGTCCGTTATTATTTAAACACTTATCTAAACAAAAAACCAATGTGTGTGGTACAGTAAAAAGGGTGTGCCACATTTTCCATCCCAAAAATTAAAGAAAGGGGGTGTAACTTTTTATATGTCAGGACCCCTATTATGCATAAAATGGTGTGATAAAAGAGACGTTTTATTAATGCTGATGCAATAAATTTGATATCCGTATATCCGGATCCTAGGATACGGATTCACTATCCGATTCTCAGATCGGGATCCGCTACCTGATTCTTCTAAAACCATTAGCTATAAGCGAATATAATAAATATATAGGAACAGTTGACAGATCTGACTTGATATTAAGTAGTGTGAAATCGATTCAAAAAAGTATTACAAAATAGTTATTTATGTCACAAGGAATGCAAGTGCAGTTTTGCGGTCCAGGATGTTTGCAGACCGAGGCGAAACCAAGGTGTGTAATACATCCAAGACTGCAAAAGCACTTCTGGCCCGAGTGATATACAATATTTTTCCTACTACCGGCCTATAAGTAAACTTTTCTGAAACGATAAAAACGAGGTAACCTAATCTAAGATGGCGTCGCTTGTTTTCATTCGTTCAGATCGATTCTTGCGTTTTGAATTAGCTTATCCAACTTATATTGGTTTCATTAAAAAAAAAAAAATACTGTGTACTGATATTACCGTACTTTGTTGGTGATACCTGCAATGTTTTTCTAATGTTGTTTAAGCGATAAAACCTTTTCTGTAACGTAAAAGCGTGACTGTGTACTGTGGCGTCGATTGTTTTGTTTGCAGGTGTTCACCGACCCTTTACAAATGTTCTGTGCCATCGCCTGTCTAAAGGTGTTTTGTGTATTACGTGTTTGTAAAAGAAAATATTATTTATTTTTCAACAGCTACAGATTCAAGGACCGGTGAAATTATAAGTGTAAGTTTAAAAAATCCTAGGCTTAAAGAAATGCTATTCCAAGTCAATTCCCTAACTGTCCGTTGTAATTGACAAAAAACGTGAAGATTTTATTGTTCAAATAGTTTTATATTCTTACGTTATATTTAACAAAATTATTTTTGAACACGAAGAGATATTTTTAAATGTCTGTAATAACCGTTCTGTTTTAATACAATATATTTTAAATTATATCACCGAACGTAGCCATTTTGGATAGTGATATATGTAAGTGTCATATTCTCAGCAGTGAACGTATTGCAGCAATTATAATAACTTGTTTTACAAATACCCCACTTAAAAATGATTATGGGAAAAGTAATGATAGATTAGGTAAAACACTGCATAATAGGAAAGATAGATTAAGTAAAACACCACATGATAAGAAAAGACCCTGGTTAAATAGCATGTCTGTAAAAGTTCTCGTGAAATTGAACAAAATTCCGAATAAAATTGCAATTACTGTATCATTTCAACCTTAGTTTCGTCCAAATACATGTACAATTACAAATAATAATAATTAGTCGATTAAATATCCACCACAAATACATCTTTCACGAAAACGGTGTTCAGTTACGTGTTTGGTTTTTGCTTCGAAAGTGTTTTCCAAAATAAAATCGAATGGGATGCGAGGAAGGGCTTATTTGACGACTGGCATCCTCTTTAAACCGGAAGCATTTCAAAACTTAAAAAAAGGCAAAGAAAAACGATTCTTTTACCGTTTAGGCTAATATCGAGCATGGCGATACATCGCCTAAACAGCGTGACGTCATCGAAGAGCTGTCAGGCCTTATATATCGGTGGTAACGACATAGTCCGTAAATCGCACTTACGTCTCTCCAATCAAGACAGTAATGATTGACTTACGTAGACAGTAGTTGAAGAATATATTTTCTATTTATTTGATCTGTATCATCTGTTAAATGCACACATGTTGCATGACGTACACAATTAAAAAACAGCCATAGCAAATTTCTAACTGGAAATAAGGGAATTTTTCGAAGAAGATAGTTTATCAACAGCTAGCATGGCTGGGAAAACAAGTGTAGAAAACTCAATTAGGCTAACTGGCCGATATTTTATTGAGAAAATACCAATAGAAGATGGAAAAAGGACAATGGCAAGAAGATGCATAGTATGTTTCAAAAATAATGAAGGGGAAGATACCACTGTGTAGAGTGTAATGCGGCATTGAGTTTTTAGACTATTTTGAAATCTATCACACAAGAAAATATTTTAAACATATATTAATTTTTTTTAATTAGCTAAGAATGAAGCCATAATTTAAATAAAAAATGTTATTTGAAACAATATAATTGTGAAACGATCAATGATCTAAAAACTATCTAACAATATTTTAATAATTTGTCATTGTAATAATACTTAAAAGTAATATTTTACCAATAAATTACTTACATATGCTTGTTCTGTCTATTCAACTTCCCTTCGCAACTGTGGTCAATAGGATGTCTATGTTTTAAACAAAAATTCATAGAACAATCGTTGCACAAGACTGGCATTACTTCTTTAGTTTTACATCCTTTCTTTGAACACTTATTTGTAAATACCCGCCTATGGTTTTTTGCTGGGTCCGATTGACAATCATTATCCATATGTGCACCTACAGCAACATCGGGAGATTGATTCCCAACAGGTATAGGTATGTTGCATAAAGGGCAAACAGGCACTTGGTTATCTTTCTTGTATACATCAGTGCAGTTGTGAGTTGTATAGTGGTAGTGTTCATTGCTAAAGATTAGTTAAACATTAAATTGGGAGGGATAAAGTTAAGCATACCTTACCAAAAGATTTTTCCGCAAGCATCACATTTTATTGGTAAAAAATCTAAAATAAAATAAAAAAATATTTATTTGTAAAGTTCATATAAAATAACATCTACTTACCTAACTTTTTACAATTTTGAGTTGAACAGTGATTACCTAAATGAGGGAACTCCATGGTAATAAATGCGACAGAAACTAAGGATACCACTTTTTATAATAAACACGACACTGTTCGTGAATAATATAGAAGCATTCGTATACCAGCAATAATTACAATGCAATTTCTATGACATTTCTATTCGTTTTCTATTGTTTTTAGACATACTGCCAACATTGTCACTTATGTAAAGGAATGTAGCCAACGGTAAAATATTATAACTAAGCTTAAAATGTGTAATGCCATAAATACTCTGTGTCAACCATCAAATGATATGCACACCGATGTTTTCCCACCTCATCCTTTTAGGTTGAAATTAATGAAAATTGATGAACGAGAGGCAAGTATATTTCTTAATTCATTTTTGTAAGCGTATTTTTCAAAGTTACAATTAATATAACAGGGTTGGTGATATTGAATACAACAAACGCTATATTTGCGTTTTAAAGAGTTGGTAGTAGTGCTTACCAGCTGAGTCGGTATGTAGACAGACATGATAATTGACAGTTGTGTTAATAGTATCAATATTGTGGACATAAATTAACAAAATTGAAGAAACGTACACATTGATGGAATTAATCAGAATACCAAAGGTAAGGCCACCTTTTTTGACATTGAGTTATTTTAAATATTGTTTTAAAATATGGGCAGCAGTAATAGTATATATACATATATACTAAATAATTTTATTTGTTTATAAAAATTTCGTATTTTTGTATGAAGTTATTATGTGTTATCTCTACATAACGGTTTACGTGATATTTACAAATAGAAAATTAATAAACATTGTTTTGGATACTTATCTAGGTAACTAACGTCCCATGCGCCACATTTTTGTTATTAAATAACCTATCGCTTACATTTTAAATCAAAGTAGATGATTATATTTCGAATATCTTCTCGCGATTTCTAATAAATAAATAAACAAATTAAAACGTAAAATACCTGATATTTTTAGCCGCCTTTCTGGATCTGGAATATATCTCAAGGGTATATTTTATAAGGTGGTTAAAACGCAGGCTCGTACACGATCAGCTGTCCAAGCACAGAAGAGGGTTTCTTATGGTGGTCAGATGTATTTTATTCTTCGTTAGTTATTCGGTATCGTTTGAACCCCCTGCTAGCTAATGATTTCATTCAGTGCGTGTTTAATTAAATATGATTTTGTCTGCTTAAATAAATGTTGATCTGAATTCCTTCAATTATGCAAAACTATGAGGAAATCGCGGAAAATGGAATTAAATATTCAACGTCAATGTACGGTAGAATAAAGTCCTGGATATTAAGCGGAAATGATGTTCCTGATCCGGAGGAATTTCGAGGAAACTTAATTAATTTTAAGGTAAACACACCGCACTGTTTAATGTTATTGATTTTTTAAAAAAAAGCTTTTCATTCGTATCTAATGTTAATGGTTACAATTCTTAAAGCAAGTCGCGTTCAAAGTCACGTCGAGGTCCTAATTTAACCAATCAATAGAATGTGGGTCGCGACAAACAGTGTTTATTGAGGGCTGGGCGATATTTGCGAGTTGCAGAAAGCACCTGTGCATTGTGCATACTTTTATATTAAAATTTATAGATAAATGATAAAAAAGCAGCACGCGTACGCATTGAAAACAAAACAATTCAGATGTATCTATTCAGAGAGCACTTAATAAAAAAAATGTAATAGCTATTTTTTTTCTGAAACGGTGAAACGGTGGCGGATGAGGCTTCCTTCACGTAGGATGGTACGAAATCACTGTAAGAATTAGTGCGAAATTAATACATTATTTCGCATTAATTTGACAACTGACACCGATGATTTCCTTTATGATAACGTAACCTAAATTTATATACACACGTCAAACTTCATTATTTTCTGCGTTTGCTTTTGAATGTGTATGTCATGATTACTGCAGAAACTACTAATAAACATACTATGTAATATTTCCGTACAATTCCGTGTATTACAAAAGCAATTGTTAATATGAATCGGTAAATTGGGATTAGTTTATGACAAAGCAAATTATTGGTCTCAGTTGTCTAATTCTTACACTAATTTCGCGCTACCTTATGTGAACGCAGCCTGAGTGAATGACTCTTAATTCGACTACTATATTTTTACCTTTATATATCGTTTTATTCTTTTGTTCTCATTGATAATTTCCGGTTATTTTGTGTCTCTAAAATAAAAATATTTTAGTTTTGCTTGAAAATTTCAAATCTACTTTTTGACCAAATGTGCTATTTCGTTGCTGTGTGCTATATTAAAATGCTTCTTATTATTAATTAATCAAAATCTATCAACTATCATAATGGCACATGCATTGATGTAGTTTTTTTGGTGACATACTTATTTCGTAAGAATCATTGCAATAGATTTTATTCCGTTCGGCAATTGTCGAGTTAATTTTATATGGACGTAATGTTAAATCATATTTAATTACCATAGTTTCCTTCATAAGATGTTTAAATGCCGTGCGTTAGAAATACAATTAGCTTTCTGTTAGTGATGCTTTTCAAGCATCTTTCGGCGATATTAAAGGATTTGATTCAGTTTAGTGCCTATCAATAATTCCAAAATAATCAATTGTAACCGCCAACAAGGCACTCCCACGTAACAATAAAACCTCCCTATTTAATAATGAACGTAAATTTTTCATTGCGAAATATTATGTGTATTTCTATCTAGATGTCTAAGGAATTTACGATGACATTCGACTCAAATATCTTTTCCCCTATTATTATATTTAGTCTTACGAGAGCAATTTATAGAATTTGCAATCATTTTCGTCCCTATAAATTTTCTCGTTACTCGAAGTTCGTAGAGCAATTTCCAAATTTCAAATCTACACATTTTTTTCAAGAGTTTGCCAAGAGATTTTATTAACTGAACTGGAATCAATGAATTGTAAATACGTACATATTCTTTTTGTTATTTGCAAGGTACGATTATGAACTTTTGCCAAATTATTACAGCAAGCAAAATTATTGAAATGGTATACATGAGTCGAACAAATCTTCATACACTCCATAAGAATTTCAATTTACGCTTTTAATTTAGCAAGGAAGTGAAAATTAACAGGTAAAAATTTTTTCAAAATCTATTTCTTTTTAACCAAATAAACACACAAACATAAAAATATTTGTGTTTTAGGATATATCGCTAGAAATGCTGAATATTGATATTTCATTATAAATTTATATATAAAAAACAAAATAAAAAATGTATCTTAGCAGATGCATTGCCAATTTTGGGGTTAATGTCATATCTATTGAGAAAGAAATATTACAGAAGGTATTTAGGAAGTCCATATGCTCATAATTTGCACAAAAGTAACATTTTATTCTACTAATTACAAATAAAAAAAAAATATATATATAATTCAAATACAAGGTTTCCACGCAGGCAGTTTATAATTAATGTATAAAGTGAACCAGTTTTCTTAGTAACTTGTACTTTTTTCATTCCATTTACCAGTTTTTTGTTACTTCTGTTTCATTTGAATTCCATTCTTTTAATATTACCTCCTTTAACGGTTCTTCGTTTTTAATATTTTGTGTCCGGACCCTCTTTCCTATCTCATCCCCTAAATGTTCGATAGGGTTTAAATCGCGTGATAGTGGAGGTGTATGTAGCTGTTTTCTTACGTTCAATACATATTAACCATTCTTTCACAAACTTTGCCGTGTGCTTTGTGTCATTATCTTGTTGAAATATAAATGACTTCTCTAAATCAAGTTTTTGAGAACTTGTGTATAAATTTTCCTGTAAAATTTTTAAATACAGATGTTATTCCGTCAATGAAAATTAGAGGATTGTTCGCTTGGGCTGCACTTTTTACTCGGTGTAGTGTGAAATTACGCCACTGGAGTGGTTAGTGCAGGTAGGTGTATGGTTGTGTACAGCTGCACGCAGACACAACGAATGTACTATCGTTCCAGTGGATCTTTGCACTCACGTCATCGATTTTGCCTGTATGAATCAAATCAATTATTTTTGGTCAAAAGACGTACTATATTCGCATAATAAGAAATTATATTGAACAATTACTTACATTTTAAGTGTTCAAAAATCTTGTTTAAATATTAGAATACTATATAACATAAAACATCTTGTACAATTTTCCCTATTTTCATTTCCTAGTACTTAATTGATACAAATGGCAGTCACTTGTCATGAATTTAGCTAAGAACCCAACCTTAAAATGAAATCTTCGTATGTCAGCAATACATATTTTATTTATTACCAAAATTAAATACTTATATTTGAATTTTGTAAACGTCTTGTTCGTTTGAATTAAACAAAACCGAGTTTTCTTTTTTTAGATATATCAAATACTGAGCGACTACCACTACTTTCTGTATTTGAATGCAATAGTTTATCCATCTTTATACTTTCAGAAATCTTTTTACAATAGTAAATTGTCTTTTTACTTTTAGGTCAATTAAACACAGTAAACATATTCTGAGATATATTTACTGTGTTTAATTGTATATACAGTTCTTGTAGAAATATGAAGAGCATCTGCTACCCTCTAAAATAGATATTCGCTACATGCTAACTCTATAATTTTATTCAACGTAATTTTACATCATAAACATTATTGACAAAAATTAAGGGAACCCCGTTTCTCATTCTTTGTAACAATGAAGAACAAAAATAATATTCAAATATACAATGGACCTGTGCGAATAAATAAGGAACGATTTTTAAAACATAATTGTACTAACCACAAAGTGAATTCCAGATATCGTATTTGCTCTTAAAAAAACAATTATTTAATGAGATATTAACAAAATATAATAGAATATTAGAACGGAATTTTTAAACCACACAGTTTGTAATACTAATCTAATCAGCTGTCAAAACGCTGAAAATAACACAGATGTCATTGGAAGTGAGTAAATATAAACGTTCATTGTACTTCTTTGTCTAACACCCTGTCATGAATTGTGGAATTATTGAAACATACTTCATAACTTAGAACACAAATGTTTTATTGGTAATCTTTGTCTAATATACAGAATTTTGATGCGACGAATATGTAGTATTTGTCTCTGCTAGTACTGTTAAATAATGACGTGAGTGCAAAGAACCGCTGGAACGATATTATATTGTTACACTGGTTACTCAGAGTAGTTAGTGTAGGCCGAGCGAACAAAGCTTAGATTACCAACACCTGCTGCACTCGTACACCCCCACACCAGAACGTTACCACCCCCCATGTTTTACCGTCGCACACAGATTTTTTGCTTTGGAATGTTAATTTTTCTTCTTCCAAATCACTCTCCTATCTGACCCAAAAACGTTAAATTCAAATTCGTCACTGAATATTACAGACTTCCAAAATGACGAGGTTTGTTGATATGCATTTTTGCAAACTCAAAACGAAGTGTTTTGTTCTTTTTGCTTTTTTTTAGGAACTCGCCCATGAAAACCTGCGATTCGCGTAATATTTCTGACCGTTTCAGGTACTATTTGTACCCCATAATCGTCTTCTAACTGGTCAGAGTAGATGCACTGGTTGTTGAATTTTCGCCAATAGTTTTTAAAATAGTGCGTTTATGAATGGTTTTTTACTTTTCTAGTTCTACCCGAACGTGGTCTATTTTCATAAGTTTGTAACTCCTTGTATCCATTTGCTAGATATTGTATTGTGCCATGTAATTTTTAACGGTTTTAGCTATTTTTCTTAGTGACAGCCCCTCTTTTCTCAAGCTAATAATTAATTTTCGGATTGATTGTGGCACTTCCATCTTAATACAATAAAAATCGCACAGCACGCTCTGATGTCAATATTTAAAGTGAATAGTATTTTCCAGATATAAAGTTCCTTTTGAATGAAATAGGTAAACCTCCGAATTATGGTCAGCAAATCCCGGCATGTATGGAAACTTTTTTGACTTTCAGTTTATATCTATTTATTATATACAGTTAGTCACAAAAATATCTAGCCCCCATTGATATTGTATAAACTGTAACTATCTGTATTTAAAATAAAAATAAAAATTCAAAATATATATATACTAAGATTCATTTAGAGAATTAGAAACTACATCATGAAATTTCAATACAGTAATTTATTTAAAAATAAAAAAATAAATAACATTCTAATACATAAAATGGCATTCACAAAAGTATCCGGGCCTCAATAAATATCATAAGATAAAACAATAAAAATGAACAATTCATATTTTGTCGGGTAACCATGAGCTTCTATTACTGCTTTTTATCTAATAGGCATTGAATACACAAGTTTCTTTGTTAAATCTGGTGTTATTTTCTCCCATAGTTCTATAAGATATCTCTTAAGCAATTCTTTATTTGATATTTCCTTTTTGACAAGGGTCCTTTTCAATTCTCCCCAAAGATGTTCAATGGGGTTTCATGTCTGGCGACTGTGGAGGTGTATGAAGTTGCTTTGGTACATTGTATAACACCCACTCCTTAGATTTCCTAGCCGAATGTTTCGGGTCGTTGTCCTGTTGGAATATAAATTGACCAGTCAAACCTAATTTGACCGCACTACTCAGCAAATTTTTCTTCAAAATATGAATATAGACATACTGATCCATTTTTCTTTCGATAATCTGAAGTTTTCCAACCCCAGCCGCTGACATGCATCCCCACAGCATTATAGAGCCACCGTCGTATTTTACTGCTGCATGTAGATTTTCTTTCTGGAAAGCTGTTCCAGGCTGTCGCCAAACTCTCTCCCTCTTCGAGATGAGTTAAAAAGGGTAAATTTGAAGTTTTTAACCCATCCCGAAGAGAGAGAGAGTTTGGCGACAGCCTGGAACAGCTTTCCAGAAAGAAAATGTACAGGCAACAGTAAAATACGGTGGTGGCTCTATAATGATGTGGGGGTGTATGTCGGCGGCTGGGGTTGGAAAACTTCACATTAGGAAAAATGGATCAGTATGTCTATATTAATATTTTGAACAAAAAATTGCTGAGTAGTGCGGACAAATTAGGTTTGACTGGTCAATTTATATTCCAACAGGACAACGACCCGAAACATTCGGCTAGGAAATCTAAGGAGTGGGTGTTATACAATGTACCAAAACAACTTCATACACCTCCACAGTCGCCAGACATGAACCCTATTGAACATCTTTGGGGAGAATAGAAAAAGGGCCCTTGTCAAAAAGGAAATATCAAATAAAGAATTGCTTAAGAGATATCTTACAGAACAATGGGAGAAAATAATAACACCAGATTTAACAAAGAAACTTGTGTATTCAATGCCTACTACCCGACAAAATATTAATAGTTCATTTTTATGGTTTTATCTTATATCTATTGAGGGCTGGATACTTTTGTGAATGCCATTTTATGTATTAGAATATTACTTATTTTTTTATTTTTAACTAAATTACTGTATTGAAATTTCATGATGTAGTTTCTAATTCTCTAAATGAAATTTTATTTTGATGTTAAAGACAGATATTAGTTACAGTTTATAGAATATCAATGGGGGCCGGATATTTTTGTGACCAACTGTATATATATTTCATTTGTAATTAGTAGAATAAAATGTTACTTTTGTGCAAGTCATGTGTGTATGGACTTCCTAAAGATCTTCTGTAATATTTCTTATTCGATAAATATGACACTAACTAAATTAAACGCATAAATTGAAAATCTTATTGAGTGTATGGAGACATATTTGACCCAGTGTATATTCTCTTACTTGTACACATTATCTACAGATAGACTGCGGTATTTTAAGACAATACAAGTCTGTTATGTATGTATACTTAAAACAGTAAGATAAATATCAATTCAACATTGATATTTTATGTGTATATTTCCTGTTATAATTTATTATAATAATGTAAACATCAATGTATTACGTTGGAATACTTAGTGTAGTATACATACATTAATATTTTTGATTAAGAAGTGTGTTAGAAAACGATTAAATTTGTATCGTTATTAAGTGTTTGTTAAGAAGTGAATAGTACAATGTATGTAATTATTAATACTGTTTAACCGAATAAAAAAGTTTGAAAACCTAAACTGTTACAGTATTTTAATTCTTGTGGGTTCCGCGTTCGTTATATTTATAGTATTTGATAAAAATTGACCTCTTTATTAGATCCTAAGAGTAGTATTTGTAAACGGCATTTAGTAAGATGAGTTTATAAATATTCTCATTTATGAATGTACATATGTGTTATGCTTCTCGCAATAACAAGATAACTATTGCAAGAAATAAAAGTAATGTGGAATATTATTCGGAGAGTGAATTTGATTCCGCCGTGATAACATTCCGTCAGTTATTCTTTCATGTCTTTAATGATTAATTTTCAGAAAAAAACATTACTATATCAAGGTTGTTCTAAACATTGAGTATAGGTAGTCATATGGACGTAGAATAAACATATGCAACGTATAATATTATCTTATATTATTTATTATTCGGTCAGAAATAATAACTTAATAGCTTCTCCAATTTTCCAACAGAAAATATAATTTCCACAATATGGAAAAACGTTATCGGTGATAGAAGACATTACATTTAGTTTATTTGATTATTACTGTGTAGTGGACTTGCTATATAATTTTATTAATTTGAAGCTAATATTGCTCATATTTTTTGTTTAAAGGTCGAAAATGTGCAAATGCTCGATAGATATTCGAAAACGCCTTCTCAAGGAACGTTATATTTGACACCTACAAATTTAATATTTGTAGATCATGATGGAAAGAAGGAGACATGGGTATAGTTATGATTCACAATGAATTTTGCGGTATTTGAAAAGTTTCATTTTTAGATTCTACATATGCATATGGCGAATGTGGAAAAACTTCCCTTAACGACGACAGGATCTCCGCTGCTTATTCGATGCAAGACATTTTTGTCTGTGACGTTTGTTATCCCCAGAGAAAGGGATTGCCATGATATATACACGTCGCTTCAATTACTATCACAACCTAGCAATATTGAAGATCTCTATTGTTTTGAATACAACTTTAAGAATGGAAATATGCCAAAATCAGAAGGTTGGAACTATTTCAATATACAATCGGAATATCAAAGAATGGGTCTTCCAAACGACCAATGGTGTTTAACTACATGTAACAAAGATTATGAGGTGTGTTTACTTTTATTAATAGTTTGTTATTGCCAACAAGGTTCGACGTTTTCCATTTAATTGGTTTGAAATATGCAAATTATTTTTTTACAGTTATGTGATACGTACCCTAAGCATTTATATGTACCTGTTACTGCAAATACAATGGTTCTGGTTGGTAGTTCAAGATTTCGATCGAAAGGCCGATTACCTGTATTGTCATACTTACATCACAATAAAGCAAGTATAAGTAGGTGCAGTCAACCATTATCAGGATTTAGCGCTAGATGTGTGGAAGATGAAAAGTTACTAAATCATATTCTCAAAACGAATCCGAATGCAAATTACATGTACGTTGTCGACACGAGACCAAAGGTAAGGTATACAGCCTTGGCCAATAAAACAGAGCACCTTAAACTTTACAAAGCTTTATTGAAATATAGGTAGAATTTTAGGAAGGACACTTCAACTTTGGAGCAATTTCAATTTGCGAAATTCCTGTTTAGCACAAAATCACAATTTGTGCCCTTTTAGTTTCATTTAACTGTCACTTTTTTGACATAATTGTAAATATTTATAGAAAAACACTTTTTGCCAGTACCTGATTTAACAGCCCGTATACAATTGAAACGCGGGTACTACTAAATATTGAAATAACACGTTTATATAACCGATTTTGTTTCTTAGATTTGTTTGTGTGCGGATTTTATTTGGTTTAATTCACCGAATAACATTTCATTATTGTTTCGCTAAACGAATACTTTCTATACATTATCGAAAATTAACAGATGCTCTGTTTTTTTGGCCAAGGCTCTACATAGTATATACAGGTTGTTCAAAGTTAGCGGGCCACTATTGCTAACTTTGTTGTTATTGTATTTTTCCACTGATCACAATGGTGTTGAGAAAAAAACAATTGCACATCGCATTTTAGCGCTAATTTGAGTTGTCTATATTTTTCAATTATTCGATAGGAAATGAATTTTTGCGTAAAATATCCCTGCAGTACTACAACCCTAGAATGAAAGACAAAAGAGATACGTTGAAATTTATATTAGACAATTGAAACTATAATAACTTCATTATTAGAGCAGCTATTCTGATAGTCAAAAACGAAAAATATGTAATTTATTCCGCCCAATGTTTAGCGTTTGGTTCAATTTTTATTAAACACCCTGTATGTTATTTCACAAATCGATAGAGAGTGACATTTCAAATAAATTACTCTTATAGTATAACGCTAAGGCCACAAAATGAAAGACAAAAGAGATTTGATAGATTTTAAAATGAAAGATTTAAAATATAAATCAACGCAAGCAAGCGTTGTTTTTCTTGACTGTAGTGCTAACCCCTAAAATGAAAAACAAAGAGATGCGATGAAGTTTATGTTGGACAGTTGAAACTGTAATAACTTCATTATTAAGGCAGTTATTGAGATAATCGAAACCCGTTATTGTCATAACAACTACAAAACACAATCAACACAAAAGTAAAAAAAAAGAAAAATTGAAGCAAAAAGCAATCATTCTCACTAATAAAAGGTTTGTTCGTTTGTCAATTATTGCAATACGGAGTAGCACAAATTTCTAAATTGCGCGTTCGTTTGTAAAAAAAAACTGGCAATCCGATGTTCGTTTGTATATGTTGGGCAGCTTCCCACAGTTTTGAACTGCACAAACTTACACCTCCTCAGGAAGTGGAGTAAGTTTGTGCAGTTCAGTGGAGCTGCCATTCCATTATTTGCCTAACCCAACTTTGCTTCGTATTCATACAAAATGACATCCGTTGTAATCATTGAAAGCGAAATACAACAATTAAAAAATAATAAGGATTTTTAATGCTACTGTGATTGCCAATTGCCACCATTCTCAATCTTTTAGGTTATGTATACTATGTAAATATATTAATACCAATTTGTACTGTTCGTTGTACCCACTTAGAGTAGTTCTGATCAATCAAAACGATTACGTGATCATAATCCTATGACATTCTAGAACTAACGCGAGCAAGACAAACGAACAAACCTAAAGTTTCTAATTGATCGCATTGCCGAACGAGATTTGCAAAGGATCAAGAAAAACAACGCTTACTTGCTTTGATTTATATTTTAAACCTTTCATCTTAAAAGCCATCAAATCTCTTTTGTTTTTCATTTTGGGACCTTAAAATTATAAGAGCAATGTATTTGAAATGGTACTCTCTATCGATTTGTGAAATAATATACAGGCTGTTTATTAAAAAAATTAACCAAATGCTGAAACACGATGCCCAATTTTGTTTTGATTACACTATTTTATTGGGTGGAATAAATTACATCTTTTTGTGTTTCGACTATCTCAATAGCTGCTCTAATAATGAAGTTATTACAGTTTCAATTGTCCAATATAAATTTCATCGTATCTCTTCTGTTTTTCATTCTACGGAAGAACAATCGGAAAATATACAGGGCGTTCAATTTCAAAAATATAAACAATTCAAGTTAGCACTGAAATGCGATATGCAACAGTTAGCAAAAGTGACTCGATAACTTTGAACAACCTGTATATAAATACTACGAATTTTATGAAACACTTTTTTTTTCTACAGATAAACGCTATGGCTAATCGAGCGACAGGAAAAGGTTATGAGAATGAGGCAAATTATGAAAATATTAAATTTCATTTTTTGGGTATTGAAAATATACATGTAATGAGGAATAGTATTGGAAAAGTGATGGAGAGTAAGTATGACTTGTATTTTTAAGAGTTTTTTTTGTAAGGTTAAAATTTTCAACATTTTATATTAATTAGAACTTTTTAAGGTGAGGTGACGCAAGAGAAAGCGCCATTAGGTCTCGTTAACTTTTGTTCTCAAACCGGCCTAGTGGCACTGCATTATCTACTTAGTTTATTTTATTTTTTATACTCTTGTGCTTTATGTGTGCTAAAGGTAAAAGATATAAACGATAACACAAAGTAAATATAGTACCTACTTGAATATGTTATTTAATACGTTAATAAACATCTATTGCTTCTTTATTTTGATAAAAAATCAATGGAAAATTGGTTATTAGACATTTCCATTTTACTGCGTTGAATTTTCCTCGAAATAATTAATGGATGCCGAGGCTACTTCGTGTCGGTAACGTGGTTATCCGATTTTTAAAAGTTTTTTATAAATCTGCCGCATTTCTGGTGGCTGAGAAAGATCATAATGCTGAATCTAAATAACGACCATATTGTATTTTACTTTATATACAGTCACACATAAAGTCCGCATCATATGGGGAATTTTTTATTAATCAATGATATGCGCACAATAATTACCTGATTTTTTTAACTGCCAAATTTGACATCCTTTTCCGGAAAATAACAAAATATTGCATTATTTTTAATTTTTGGGAAATGCCAACGGAAAAAATTGCTTATAATTTTTTTACCAATTTGCCAATTTTCAACACTCTAGTGCCATTTTACCTTTTTTCCGTTATTGTTTCTTATTTTTTGAGTTATTCTAATTAAAGCAAACCTTTTACACAAAAGTTTTACATGTAATTCTATAACTATTTTTTTTAAATAAGCATGTTTAGGGAAATAAGAGAATGCTAATGAAACTACATTAACTTGATGCAGAGTTGATTTAGTTTGTACAATTAATTAGGAAACCTACTTTATAACGTTTTTATGAAATAATATACAGGAAAAGAATTAGAAACCAATATCAATAATATTTGACTGCTCTTTTAAGTAATATGTTCTTAATTAAATTCTGTAGTGTGATGCAGATTTTATGCGTGACTCTATTTGTTATACAACTTTATAACAACCAACAGTTTTGTAAAATTCACCTATTCATCTCCTCATAATAATCTGCGGGTTTTTTACGCTCGAACAGCAACAATCCACCTTCGAAGAGACCTATATCGGAACCTACAATAAAAGCTTGTCGAGAAGTGGTGACATTCGTATCGGTCCACATTTTCTCTTTTGCGTGTCCTTCGTTCACCTATGTCTCGTCCAAACAAAATATTGGTCTGCCTTCAAATAATCTCTTCCCCATCTTGTAATCTCATCTCTTTCTATTAAAAAAAGATTTTTTGGTGCGTTTACAATATCTGAAGTTAATGTGAAGCTGATAATACAGTTATGCAAGAAATTTTATTAAAGCTTACTTAAAATTGATGCTTTTTAAAAATCTGTATAATCTTGTGCGATCCATTTTCGGTATATCATCCCTTGCATTTATTTCTGCCGCCACGACTTCGTTTAGCGTTGGCAATTCATTCTCGTGAAAGAAGCTATGCACTATCCGACGTACAACATTTTCCATATTTTCATAATTTGGGATGACGACCTGGGCTGTCTTTAGTCGCAATAAGTTGGTTTCTTTCTTCATATTCCTTCACGATTTTGTACACCGTTGACTTTACTATGTCTACAATAGCATACCCAAAGTATCGGAAACATCAGGCACAATTGTGGTAGTACTGATATCGGCTCGTTTCAATGAAAACATCTTCAATGTATTGAACATGTCGTTTTTCTCAACCAGAGATAAATGTCCGATGCGAGAACGTTTTCTCGGCGGAGGTAATAATAGAATAGTAAATACTAAAGACGGCCGACGGCGACTTGTACTATTATATTGTTTATATGTAAGTTTAATCAGAGCCACTCGAAGCGTTTACTTTTTGCGTGAAAAAATAAAATCACCTTTCCTCAGTTTGGAACAAGCCATAGTGTAAAAAAAACTCCTATTATATTCTAACTTTTTGTTGGAACTAATCTGGTGATCTTATTATTACCAAATTTAAGCATGCGAACAAAAAAATCCCACAATGAATAGCTTCCTAAGCGGTATCGAGTCAAGTGGTTGGCTGAGACACATCAAATCGATACTGGACACATCTTGGTTCATTGCTCAAGCAATCGAGGAAGGGATAAGCGTAGTCGTACATTGTTCAGACGGATGGGATAGAACGGCTCAAGTTTGTTCGTTAGCTTCAATCTTGTTAGATCCGTATTATAGAACCATTGCAGGTTTTCAGGTAAGGAAACGTTACTCTTTTATATTGATGTTCGTTTAGCTTCTTTTTCTGACAAGGCGCTCATTGAAAAAGACTGGTTAGCGTTCGGACATAAATTTACCGAACGTTGCGGACATATACAAAGTGAAAGCAAAGAGATATCTCCGATTTTTACGCAACTTTTGGATGCTACATGGCAGTTGATGCAGCAGTTTCCATTATCGTTTCAATTCAATGAAACATTTTTATACACCCTCCACGATCACGTCCATTCGTCCCAGTTTGGCACGTTTATCGGAAATTGTGAGAAGGATAGATTAGATTTAAGGTAAGATAATTCCCTTTTCCTTAATTTATTCTAAATAAACGCAATTTTAGATTATCGGAAAGAACGTATTCTTTATGGGGAGATATGGCTAGTCAAATGAATGAATATATCAATCCGCTATATGTTGCAGACGAAACACCTGGAACGCTAATACCTGTCTTGTGTTCGCAAAATATTAAGTAAGTTTTAAGGGCCGAATAGCGAATATATTAATCAGGATACGTTAAATAGGTGATTTCCGGGTGGCTTAACATGTTGATTGCCATGTGTATCTCTCAGTGCCACACTCCAGCGGGCACAGAGCGCTACGTGTATATCCTGGTATTCACAGTCGGTTCCGTACAATTCACTACATGTATGCTGGACTAACACGTTTTATATGAAGTTCATACGGGATATTTGATGTCTTGGCTTGAGGGAATATGAGAATGGTCTTAGCCAAAATTTTCAATAAAAATCAGTTTGTACTCTTACAGTTAATAAGGGAATGATTATTTTTTGCCGAAAAAAAGCCAATTATTATATCTGACTCAAATCTTTAATTATACTCTAGAACAGGGGTTCTCATCGGGGTCAGTGTCGGCCCCCTGGGGGGTCGATAGCTGAATACGCAAGTCAACAACATAACATACTACGGAAAATAAGAAATATGTTGAATATTTTTGAACGAGGTGATTTAAAAATTATGTTAAGTAATTTCAGACCAAATATTAAAAATAATGTGTCAATATATCAGCTACATTAATTAAAATCGAACTTTTGTGCAATTGTAATCTGAACACGACCAGCAGACGTCCGTATAATCGTGTCAGTTCCCGTTTCCTCTCCCGGTTTTTCCGTTTTTTCCAACAAAAACTTTCTTGATCATTACTTTCCATTTTTTCACACGTTTACTAAACATCTTTTAACTTTTTATTTTTCAAATTTATATTATTGATGATAACGTAATCTTATTGTTTCTCAACGACTTCAATGACTATTAGCCCGAGGATGACGTTTTAGTCGAAATCGATAGCTAGCTTTTAAAATAAAACATTTCCTGGTATAGAAAATATAATTTGTGTTATTCTGTCCTACATACTATGAATACCAACTAATTTCAATTTAATTCCTGAAAACTTTATTATTATTTGTAAAATTGAAAGTGATAGTCCAAAAAAATAAAACAAATAATTTTTTTTTCTGAATTTTTGTTCATGTGCTTAGTCTAATTGCTATCTTTAAGTTATTTATGTGTAATTATTTATATTATGATTATGTGGTATCCTATATATTATAGAAATAAGTATAAGGGGGTCGATAAAGAAAACTATTCTTTTAAAAGGAGTGGATGCAAGAAAAAGGTTGGGAATTTCTGCTCTAGAAATTTGAATAAAAGTGAGTACCTAGCATTATAAAAATAAAAAATAAATTCACAAGAAGAATGTTGAATTTACATTTTTTATTAACATTTGGAAGCTAAACATTCTGTGCTTGTCAAAAAAGCATTGAGAACAGAAACTTTTCAGGACACACCTGGCGTGGATAATTATTTTTATTTCGTCATCACGGATCAAAAAGGCATAAAAGAAATAAATCAAATGGAAAATAAAATACCATTAGTTGCGATTGTTTTGAAAATTTTACCATTAAGAAAGTTGTGTGTCGCCAGCGACACTCCTGTGAAATACGGCGTGGCAGTCAAAATGTTAAAACATATTTCACGGGAAAAGTAAAATTCAAAACTGCTTACCTCTTGTAAGTTATTAACTAAAATATAAATAATCTTGTACACCGGATGTCTCAGAATTTCAATAACGAATAATATCTCGATAAAAGTCGTATGAATTTCATTTAATAGTTGGAAAACCTTTTCTGTTAGAAAGCGGTAAGGATAGATTACGCACAGATGACGCAACTTGTTAATATGAAAATTGTGAGAAGATCGAAAAAATGAAGTGCGGATTTACTTTTTCTGTGGCGAAAATCAACTTATAATTTTAAATATGACATCAGTGTACTCAAAATGAAGTCGAGATTCAATTTCAGTGAAAAAAAAACCGAGTTTGCTAAAGAAATGTATGGGTAGTTTCTCAAGGGTTGTACGAACCAAGAAACTTTTAGATGCATTTTTTAACGAAAATATTGCTGGAGATCGTTGTCTATTAGTGCTAACGTTGTTTTTTGTTCTTTCGGGTGTTCGATTAGATTAGAAAGCAATTTACCGGTATAAGTATTGTACGTACCCGATCGAAACGCCTATTTTCACATCTCTGTATTTAATTCTTTTTTAAAAGAAATCCCATGAAGTTTAGCTAATTTTGTTGTCACGTGTCATTTCAGATTCTGGAGAGGTATGTATTGCAGACATGAAAACGGCGTACATCCACGTGAGCCTTTAGGTGATTTGTTGCTCGCTACTTGCAATCACAGTCACGCTTTAGAGGACCATATTCAGTATTTAAAAAAGGTACTTCTATATACATACATATGTACGTCAATAATTAGCCCATAAATCAAACATATTGTCATTTTAGAAAATTTCAACCTTCAAAAATGTTCTGTCGAAACCGTTTGAAAAAGAGAGAAATAAAAAGCAAATTGTGAAATTAGATAATCGTAATCTGGTGGACAATAAATATTTATATGAAACTAGTATAAGAGAACTTCAATCTGCAGATGATAATCATCCTTTAAAAGTGGATTTGGATACGGAAAAGATCAGCAGCCTCGACAATATATCGGTTGGTATGGAAGCCATTACGAAAGATTTCGATTCAGTTGCTTTAGATTGGAAAACCATTAGGAATATAAGTGAATGTCGTTGTTCCACACAGTTTGATCATCTCAGAAGAAAGGTAACGTCAGTGGAAGTATATAGCAATGATCAAAAAATTAATACATGTTTCCTCTTCCAGTATCACTGCAGAAAATGCGGCGATGTCTTCTGTACTAGGTGCAATGATAAGCAGATCATTTTGCCTGGCTGTTACGCCCATAAGCCTGTACCAGTATGTAGACCATGTTACGCACTTCTTTCAAATAACCAGGAAAACACCAATGAAACATTTGAATAGAATTCATGTACATACATCTTGTTAAAAGATTATTTATTAATTTTATCATTCATTTTTGTTGTGAACGAGATTAATCATAGGTAAATTTTCACATTCCTTTACCTGTACTAAAAGAGATAGATACTTACTGTTATTTTCTAGCTCTCAAGTAGCTTATAATATGTAATAGAAAATAAATGAATTACAATGATTATTTGAATTTATTATCATATTGTTAGTATTGAAGCTTCCCACTTACAAATTAGCTTTTTGTACGAAGCTACAGATCCATGTTTTATTTTAGAATAATGAAAATCCTGACTAACTTAGAAATCCGAGTTTTAAATCTATTTTACACGCATATTCGTACTGGTATGTATAATTCTTTATTTGAAGAGTTGAAGCTCGGACTGGTACGCCGGTTCAAGTTGCATCTTGGGTGTTTCCTTCGGGTTAAGAATTTTTACTGGTTAGCATGAGAGTGGGCTTTGGATGACATGGATTTAACATTTTGACTGTAATTTTAATGTGTATTACAAATTAAATTCCATTGTTTTCTATCCTTTTTCTTTTAATGTATACATAACACCAATGTAATACTAACGGCAGAAAATCCACATTACTACTACTACTATTCATTTTATGTACCATACTTTTCAAAGTTGGTACTAGTCCCTCGTTATTTACTGAGCTCAATGAAATTGCATTATTCAATCAGATAGAAGTGCAATGCCATGATTTCTACGGCAATATCTTGACGAATACCGTTGGCTACCGATTCTAAGTGTAGTAGAGCGCCATTCATTCGTCATTTAACTAATTGGAATCGGGGATCGAAGGTAGTTTGCATAAAGAATCTCTTGTACAATTCCCACAAAAAATAATGTCGTAGCCTCGTTAAAGGGAGATCTCCCGAAGATTCTCGAGGTTGTACCCTGTAGGGAGGCTACTGGCAAGAGCGTCCTAACGTTCTTGTAAGACGAATGCGTACAGCGAAAAATGTGGGTGTCAAGGCGAGCAAGTGAGAACATACATACTTACGCGCGTGTAGGAGAGGGCGCGAAAGTCGTGGCAAGAAAGCAGTCGTCCTACGTATGTTTACATTAAGAGATAGATAATATGGAAAATAATGTATAAGAATGGGGTGAAGAAGATTCCCGAGGTTATACCCTGTAGCGAGGCGAGGGATTGTGAATCTGTGAGAAGCGAGGCGGTAACGTAAAGACAAGGATACCGATGGGACTATTAAGACGCACTGTCAAATGTTATGCAGATGTTCATTTGGCACTCGTATTATTTAAGAAAGTAGCATTTCGAATAACAGATTTACTTTTGCGGTGCAGTTTTATGAGCGACAATCGCCGAATACAAAAACCGAGTTGTTGGTTTAGTTTCTTTTGGTTTTGTTATTTTTTAAGTAACTTTTAACACAACAGGTTTTTAGTTTTAATTTGTATTTTAGTTTCTACTTTAATAGGTAGTAAATTAGTAGTAGTATATAAGTACAGTAGGTATAATTCATTTTAAAATAAGTAGACATAACCTAGTAGTGCAGTAGGTATAATTAACATTTAAAATGGGAAGGCTTCAAGACTAACGGGAGTCCTCTTTAGAGAAAAGGGGATATTGAGCTATCAGAATCTGGCTTATCAGCGAGTGAAATTGCTCAAAATGGATTTGTCAGTAAGTAATTTTAATAGTATCTGTTCTTTAATAAATTAACATTTATGTTGAAAATTTAAAATAATTTGTTCAAAGGTGAAACAATTTCTTTTTAATAAGGAAAGACAAATTCAACGGTGGCTTCGTCGTGCTCGAGAAAATGGGGGCGGTCCTTTGAGGAGTTTACCGCGTTCTAGACGACCACGCGTTACCATAATTTTGTAATCAAAATATGAATAGAGACTGGAGTGTAATTTTCTCTGATGAAAAAACTTTTTCATCCTCCCAAGATGCACCTGTGGTTCTCTGGAGGCGAAACAACACCCGGTACAACAGAGAAAATGTGCAACCTGACGCTCAAAGTGGCAGAATAACAGGTGGATTCTGGGGATGGATCGCACATGCGGGGCCTGGGGAGTTGATCCGAGTTTCTCCTCCTCGTTTTACGGCGGAGGCTTTTTTAAATGTGTTGGAGACTGTCTTGATTCCAAGTGTGAGGGCAATTTATCCGGAAGAAGAGATGGAAACAATAACGTTTGTTCGGGACAATTGCCCCATACACCACGCCGCAATTGTAAGTAACTGGTTTGAAGAACATAATGAAGTGAATCTTTTGGAGTGGGCAGCAAGATTCCTAGGCTAGGAAGATGTAGAGGGTTATGGCGTAAGGGAAAGGAATGTGGCACCGTTGACACAGCATGTTATGGACGTATGGAAACAGTTCAGAGGGCGAAAATGTTGTAAATTCAATGCAGCAAATGCATCAGTAGCAATGAGTATTACACAAATTACTGAAATCCGGAAGTGGTGAGTGAACAAGTAAAATGGAAAATACTTATTGTAAGTGTAATGTATCGTTTGTCAATGTATTGTTATGTTATGTTCAACGTCGTGTTTACGACGACAACTTCTCTCGGTTGTCATTTCGGTACTGAAGTAAATGTCAGGCTGGCAACTCGTTGGCAACCAAATACCCCTCTTGCGGGGATAATTGGTAATTTTTGCGTTACCATTCCCCCCCTCAGCCAACCGTCCTTGGGGCGAGGAAGGTAGAATTTAATTATAAGTCCAGATAACGACGAGTGTGGGGTATCATGGACAATTCTACTCATTTATCAATTTTCCTATTCAATTATTTCTTCCAAATTAATGTAAAAATCGTCTGGAATAAGCAACAACGTAAATTGCAAAGCACAACAGATAATATTTCGCCAATTAAATCTTTATCTGAAAGGTTTCTATAAATTAGTAGTGGATTTTCTCTTTTAAAGCTTGTTGGTGACAATTCGTACCACAGAATCATCAACAAACAACCTCCTGGTTAAGTCACTGCATTCGTTCTCGTATGCTAATATCATTTTTATTGAAAGTCATCGAAAAGTTAGTTTCTATTTGGGTAAATTATCAAAATTGGCTGTGAAAGAAAACAATCGCCGGTCTTTCGCGATTTAAAATAAATGAAAGAGAAACGACGCCCTCAATTTTCATCAATCTTTATTCGGCTTTGGTTGA
This sequence comes from Dynastes maya, assembly GCA_029619315.2. Classification (NCBI taxonomy): domain Eukaryota; kingdom Metazoa; phylum Arthropoda; class Insecta; order Coleoptera; family Scarabaeidae; genus Dynastes; species Dynastes maya. The sequence continues at coordinate 26,193,157 of JAROYE020000002.1, forward strand.
ATCAAAGTTTGTCGTGAATCCAATCCAAAGACAAGTGTTCGTGGTGTATTCAAAGTCATTATTAGAAAAGCAAATAGGGTTAAATATCCAGAACAGGCAGTTCCTGTGGTGTGTATTTAAACAGTGTTTATTTACATTGGCGTCGTTCGAAAGTTTAAAGGTTACTTAATTTTAAAATCGTAAAAATTCGTTAATTTGATTTCACTAAGTTACAAATTCATTCAAAATTGCCGCAAGGGTATCTAGGGATACCCCCGAACCTAACAAAAATCATTTAATAGAGTAAAATTTGAAAATTTAACAAAATTTAGAGTAAAACCCCTGAGAAAGATATTTCAGTATATATGTAATGCAAAGGTTTTTCGTGTAGTGTCGCTTAAATAAGTATCAGTATAGGTTAAGCGTTGGTACTGAGCAAGGTTGGTAGAATGTATATAGTAAAGGTTGCCTCGGTTCCTATGTTGCAACACTTGACCAAAAATTTGTGAGCGGAGGGGCGAGGGACGCATATTTTGACGTCATTGGTTACAATACATATAGATATACAGAACAACTCTCTGGCGAAGAACGTTTTGACTTGTGTTTGCTTGTCTTATATGATATATTTTTAACTTTTGATAAGTGAAAATTGAAATCAAGAGTGAATATTTTCTATGTACAAGTTTTATTTCCTTTGTGGGACTTGTGTGGATAAAGACAGTAACAATTGTAACAGCAATTTCTTTTTTTTTAAGGCGCCTACACGTCTACACAAATTGTATATTAAAGTTTTACTATGCAAAACTTTTAGGGCAAAAAATAGTCTACTATGGATTCCCGAAAGATGAGAATTAGGGAAAAATATGGATACCAAGATGCGAGAGGGCTAATATCAGCAGATTAAACATGATAAACATTTTAAAAGAACGATTGCTGCTATTAAAGGAAACCACAAAATAGGAAGGATTGTGAAATAAAAGAAAAGGAGACTGCTGTTGTTTTTTTATGGAAGAAGTGAACACATTGAGTGTGGTATGATTAGTGATGAAAATTCGTTATTTTATCGCGTGTCTTGTATTGTAGTTGTGGTTTCATAGAAGAAAAGAATCAAAAGTGGTAGTTTACTGTCTTTGTCAGATTTCTAAATAATAAATTTTGGTAAATTTAGACGGGTAGAATAGGGCTACTGGCGAAAGGTCCCGTATTTATAAAAACCTAACGCGACATAGGTGCTACTTCCTGCTTATGCCTAAAAATTTCTTATAAAAGAAAGGAATAAGCGAAGGTGTCGTGGAAATGCACTTCACAACACATACTTATTCCATTTAATTTACAAATGTACATAAAGTACACGAAAGCTAGCGTTTACTTTTTATATTTTATTTTTTTCGTAATTTTGTTTGTCTATATAAATATTACATTATTTATAAATTGCTTTCGTAATTCTCCACCATGCACTTCCCCAACAAAGTCATCTGGTATGCACCCATTTTCTATTAAGACATCATTAGATCATCACGAAATTCATTGCAACAGTTATGCAACATGCAGCCGAAAATTATATTTTTTATTTGTATATATATATAACGATAAGGTTTTAATTCATTAAGAATCCAGACAACCAATCGGGATTTAGAGAAGGCTTCGGACAAAGGTTTACTAACACTTTTGGTAATTCTGGACTACAGCAAGGCATTCGACACAGTAAACCACAGTATACTATTAAACATTCTGAAAGATGTGGGTCTAGATCAGCGATCATCGTTACGTCGAATTACTTTTTCTGTCTTTTTTCGATTAGGAAGCAATATGTCTGTATCTTTAACGCTGTTGTAAGGGGTTGAACAGGGATCGGTGGTTAGCCCGCTTTTGTATTGCATCTACACGTCTGGAATTAATAATGCCGTTAAATCATCAAATTTACTAATGTATGCGGACGACACGCAGATCTATTATTCTTTTAAGCCGGCAGATTGGCAACAAGCTGAAAAAAATATGAATTACGGTCTATCCAGTATAAGTGCATTCTCAAAAGTTCTGTAATATTAGTGTCTTATTATAATTTTATTGCAGCCCATAAATCAAAGGCCGTGAGAGCTACCACTTTCCTTGTTTATACTGATCCCTTCTAATATATTTTGACAATTTTCATACCTGCAGCAAGGAAGCACGCGTTTGATGTATACCTATTCATCCTATTTTTATACATAATTCTCCATATTATCTATCTCTTAATGTAAATATACGTAGGACGACTGCTTTCTTGCCACTACTTTCGCGCCCTCTTCTACACGCACGTAAGTCTGTATGCTCTCACTTGCTCGCCGTGACACCCACATTTTTCGCTGTACGCATTCGTCTTACAAGAACATTAGGACGCTCTTGCCAGTAGCCTCCCTACAGGGTACAACCTCCGGAACCTTCGAGAGATCTCCCTTTAACGAGGCTACGACATTATTTTTTGTGGGAATTGTACATTAAATATCTTCACATTTTTGCAGAATGTTAAGAATTTATATTTGTTTCAATAGGTAGAATACAATTGTAGGAATACTAGAAGAACGAAAAAAATTGCGGAACACCTATGTATACAGTCAGGTCCTGAAATCTGACAACAATTATCACTTTGTTTGCCGTGGCTGCACAAGTTGTCCAATAATTTGAATCTTGCTTCTGTCAGAGCAGTTGCCTTGTATTTTATCTTATACAATTACTTATTTATTTCATGCAAAGTTCTCTCAAACATTTTCGGCTGTACAAGGATAGAATTCGTTAAATTCAACAGCAAATATTAAAATTGCTCTAAGTTGACCTAACTGAATACTAACCATATTGTCCAAAACTAACACATTTAAGCCAACCAATCACAATTAATTAATTGCGAAATCTCGACACCCTTAAGGTGCCAGGGTCCTGAGAAAGAAGAAGAGTTAACAAGTAACAACAATTAACAAAGCAGGTAAAAAATAAGGGACAATAACGAGCTCGAAGAACGAAAATATGAAAAACGCAAGATAAATAGTCATCATCACGTTTATAATTGAGATTTGATAGATTAACAATTGTGATTACGTTGCCTAGCAAGCTCGTTGAATGGACTTTGAGTCTACAGGAGACAATCTGGGGCTTTTTCCTAGCCAACGGGATGAACGCAAAAACTGATTACCAAAATCTTTATTGCTGCATATCGTGATATTTCTTAAGTTAAAGTATAACATGTGTGGTATCGTTGGATTTCTCTTTCCATTACCTTTCCTAACATGTAACATATATAAACATATACAAGATGTTCTATGTATGTACACCTCCGGTGACGCCGGAAATGCAATTGAATTGTCGCTAACACAAAAAAATAAGCTCACAAAAACATGAATCGATTGTTTTTTCCTAAAAACACTAGATTTTTGTTCAAAAGTTAGCAAAGGGGTAGGAAGGCATACTTTAGAACCTGACTATGATTGTTCATATCAAAAAATACAGCGATATAAAAATAAAACATGCTTAATTCATTATTTATCCTATTTACAAAAGTTATATTAGTGCTTTTACCTTTGACTAAAATTTAATCAGTCTTAAATTTTATTTACGCGCAAGAACTTAAAATGTATACGAGAAAGGAAAAAATAATTGCATAATATAAAATATGTGCTAATTTTAAGTGCTGGATTTAAGCTCACAGTATTCAGAAAACACTGGCATAGTGCGAATCAAATTTAGGAATCTAGTAAACTATGATAGCACATTGAGTTCAACATAACCTCAAAGTATACATTTTATGACATTACAATTTTTATACATAAAAAAATTACTTACCAATAAAATGTTAGAGTAAAAAAATCACTATTCACCTTAAAAATCTTATCCAACTTCCCTATATAGATACTACAAGTAGTAAAATATTTTAAATCTTTACGTAAATGATATCTGAGTAGGGATGGGTCGGTATTTTAGTAACGGTATTTTGGAGCGGCATTTTGTTGTCGCGCTCCGGAATACCGAAATACTCGTTACTTTGGAACGATGGGCTGTCGCGCGACGCGGGAACGGTAGTGGTTTACATTTGCGACGTTTCTGTGGCACGGTAGCGTCGCTGAAACTATAAATATTTCCATCGTTACTTTAGAACGATGCGCTGTAGCGCGACAGGAGCGAAGCAAAGTCGACTATCTTCGAAAACGTCGCGATTTACATTCGCGACGTTCCTAGTCGTGTTCTCATCTAACCGATTAATAAACATGGTCTGCGTGCATATTGTTCAAATGGTAGATGCTATATGTAGCGTAATGGTAATACCTCTAGACTACAAATTCGTTACGTAATTCTTAAGTGTGGCAGCGTAAAACAATATGTAACTATATATTTATTTACAAAATATTTATTCAAAATAAATTGAATTCTAAAAAAAGAATAAAAACATTTCAATCTAAAAGTAGCTATAACGTAAAGAAATTAAACAATTCCGTTGTTATAATTTAAAAATAATAATCGTATTACCCTAGCTGAACTTAATCTGCTTCTTCTATCTGATAAAATTGTACCAGTTTGTAAAAATACGCAGTATAGATCTCAAATTACATTATGTCTCATGTAGATACATAAAGAGATAAATCCGAGTAATAAGCGACCATTTCATATCGGTTATATTATATCGTTCTAAAGTAATGGTATTTTGTCACGGTCGCGAAAGGAACGTTCCTTGAGTGAAGCGGTATTTCTCATCTGTAGTATTAGTAAAATACAAATCCCCATCACACAAAACACTAAATTAGTGTTTTGTGAAACACTAAATTAGTGTTTTGTTCTGTATATGTACAAATGTGCATATCTTTACACATGTAGCTTCTTTGAAGCGTACGATTTTATTTTAGACAACAATAAAAGTAAAATGTTATTTTACAGAATTTGTTCGCTAATTATCTGTGATTTTTGGAAAAATAGATTGATTATTATAGGAGCAAATTCCAAACTTGTGCCATGCGAGCTATACGTGACGGTTCATGATTGGAACTGGCTAGTCGAAATAGTTTACGAAATGTTCCCAATAAAAACTAGTTTGTTTTTTTTATACATTACTCGTTTATTTTGGTGTTTTGAGAATTATAAGAATTACATGTTCATATTGAAAACGACTTGACAAGAGCTTCATTATGAAACTATAAATTAGTTAATGATAAATAATACAAAAGAGATGATGTTTACAAAATATATTGGATCTCATCTTTATTGAATGTATGTCATTTACAAATTTTTATTTCTGACAAAAATAATTAATTTATGCTTACTGAAGGTAGGCAACTTATTATGCATACAGAGTATGTCGATAGCGTTCAGTAGAAGAGAAAAACGATTACAGAACGAGAGTTTAATGAAAACAACCATTGTTGTGTACGACAGCGTGTAATAAAATATTACATTACGCTAGATAGGATTTTTCTATTTTTATCGTATACATTTGTATTTTAACTAAAATAATCTAGTTTTATAGCTTTGACCTTTGACCAACTCAATATACAATGCCGCCCTCTAAAGTTCAAAGGTGAATCTTTAATTTATTACATATATTTGCAAGATAAACTTACTTAATAAACTCCAATAATTAACTACTTAATAAACTCCAATAATTAACTACTTAATAAAAAAGTACCTGACACTAACTACCATAATATTTACAGGTGATAACAAACATAAAAAATACAACAAAAAAGCAGCAATGAACGCTTTCTTGCTGATCACAGATTATTTATGGATACAGATGCGAAGCTTTGGTGCGGTACCTTTGATGTTGAGGGGGCTAGTTTTCATAACCTTGTGCCATTACATTGGTAGTATTAAGCGGGAAGTTTAAAATTGAAATAATAAAGTGTCAACATGGTTACTGGAAAGTAATAATAATTTCCCGTAAACATGCTCAATATTCAAATTTAAAAGAAAATTTAGACTCTCTTTTTTTTTTTCTATTATAAAAGGGTTTTAATTAAAACAAACAGTAAAACAATTATTTTATTCCCCGTAAGTATAAATGTGAAAGTATTACAATTTTTTTCGTTTGTTTATTACACATTTGTGTTTTACATTCTCTATTACCAAATTTTAAAGAAAAGAAAATTCGTATAAATTTGATTAAATATAAGTATGGAAAATTAGGACAATCGTGACTAAATGTAATATCTTGCATTAATTGCAAATATGAGTTTGAAATTTGTTTTTGTATAGAAAGTTTATCAAAATTTGTCGCAAATATTCGTTGTAAATGATATACATATTGAGTAAAACTCTCATTTGGCACCCTTAAACCTGCATATGTACTGCTTTCTTTATCGAATGCTTTAAAATGTATTAATACTTTACTGCAATCTAAATCATTTATCTCTTTAGAAAAGCTTAAACAAATATCACAGCTAACAAGGCACTTTTTATTAGATAACCGCAAACGTTAGTAAAAGCTTTCTGTGCTGCTAATTCCTCATTTTTATAGTCGTAATTATCGAGAGTAATTGCTTTTGTAGTTGGAGTGCCTTCAAATGCTGGAATAATTGGGTATTTTGATTATGAAGCTGTTATTAATAATTCACTGAAGTCATTCATGCAGTTCATTACATTACTGTAGAGAAAATAATTTCTGTACAGGTGTTGGATTAACACAATTACCTTATGATATTTTGGAATTCTAAATCAAGATACATCATTCGATACTGACTTTGACGAACATCCTCGACATATACAACAAAATCCTCTTTTCTGTTCCATACTTACCGACATTTACAGATACGTACAACTTAAACTAAAACATATTACACATAAATATTATAAATGCACACTTGCGATAATGTAACAAAGTATAGCTATCCTAAATGCTCTTCCTAAGTGGTACTCTTATTCCACACACAAACGTATGCAATGTTCAATAAACTACGAAAAAATATGTAAATACACAATATGTATATGTATGTATATATATATACAAATGAGAAAAACAAAAAAATACACTAATAAAATTAAACTGCCTAAATATAAATAATCCCAGTATTTATCACAATTATAGAAAATACAAGATTTTAGAGGTTGATTGATATACTACCAATTTAACGCATACGCCTTGAAAATTTTACACGACAAAAATGTAAAGCTTCGCATCTGTATAGATAATCTGTGCTGATATTAACTGAACGTGTCTGTCATAGTGTACTTTCCCCTTTTATTTAATGCTAAATTACGTGTACCGTGCATATCTTTTTTATTGTAGTACAGTGGCACAGTGTTAACGTTTCGGTACTTAAAATGGTAAGTTTACATTGAAGAAAACCAGGTCGTTTTTGGCTGTTTCGTTAACTGGAAGCATGGCAAGCGTAAAGTACATACCTAATCAAATATATTTAAACCTGTAGAATTGCATATGATAAATTTATATGTAACTGAGACCTATGTTACCGTGAAATAAAAGTGTGGAGATTAGATCTTAGATGGCGACACATAAACCATTCTGTACATTAAAAATAGAACCTTTATCGGTTTCCGTACATACATATTTAAAAGTAAAAAATTTCAAAATACATGAAGCTAAACGATATAAATTTGAAATAAATTAATAAACATACGTTGTGAAATATTTCGAAACTCTTTTGTTTCTGTCGTAGGAGTAAGAGTGTAGATATCCTAGTAGCAAAAAAGACCTTACAATTTGTGAATGATGGTTATTTAATTTTATAAAATTGAGGAACTAAATAAATATTTGGAATAATTTTTATACTACGTAGTAAATTGTACTAACAAGTTGTTATTTTTTCGTAAATGTGTACTTAAATTGTTTATAAATTGTAATCTTCTTTGTACCGTTGACGCCACCCAAATGTAATCGAATTTTGCTTGTCATTGAATTTTCAGTCAGATTTTAAGTAACATACTACAGAAAAAGTATACTGTTAAAAAGTTCTCAATGTTTTCTTTCTCTTTTATTATTGTTTTATTTCGTCCAGTTTTTTCAGCAATACTTTTTACTATTTACTACTAATATTTAATTCCAGTCATTGATTGCGACAACACTTTTTAGTCTTCTAGCCATTGTCATAGGAATTCACTAGCTTTTCTCATGAATTTTCAATTACTTTCCATAATTGATCACTTTAGGCCGGTAACTAAAGTTTCTGCAGTATATCTTCTTGACCATGAAACCCCACTCGTTCTCATTGGGATTTAAGTCCGGACTTTTTGCTGGCCAAGGCAAAACACTGATGTTGTGGAATTACCTTGTTACAAAAATATACATACTAGTTACTATAGTTGTTCAATAATTTAGCTTTCCAACATTTCTCACCTATTGGAAGACAAAATTATTAGGAAAAATTTGTCTCAATTATTGCATCATATTCCCTAAAATATTTGTATAATTTTCGACCGTTAAATGCCCATCAAATTGCTAGTAAACTCCAGGACCATGAGTGCGCCCGAACATTGACTGAAAAGCGCCCACTGTTGGTGATAAGGAGCGTGTAATTCTCTTCGAATTTTAAATTGAAAACATTGCTCCAAAAAATCATTTCCATGATTTAAAAATACGTTTGCAAACTGGGCTCTCTTTTGTGGTTATGGTGTTTAAAACGTCTCTGTGCTGTTCTAAGAGATCCTAGAAACAGTGTTTGTTCTCAAGCTTTCGCAGGTTTCGAAAGAATGTTGATGAACAAATTCGAGCATTGTTTTGAGCCTCATTAGCAGCGGCGGATTAAGAGTCTTCGGGGCCCCTAGGCACAAGTAATAACGGGCCCCCCCTCCATCTCTTATTGCAAATTGTAAAATAAACAATTTCAAAAATGTGTAAACAAGTAGGTAAAATGAAAATTTTAATTTTTTATGAAAATATATATTTGTAAATAATGTTTAATAATATAACAATAAACAAATTTATTTTCAATAAAAATATTTACATTCCTAATAAAAACGTACTCTAATTCACTTTCCAAACGGATATTTTTTAAGAAGCCGCTGAACTGCGGATCGTTTATCATTCAAATTTGTCTTTTCATAATCGAAAATAAACGAAAAATATACTTGCAATTTTTTATAACAATAAGATCTTCTTTCCATTTCAGAAATTATGGTATCAGATATTACTAAAAATACATCTACTCTAAATTTTTGTTTTGGAGAAAAGTTCTCTGAATAGGGAGGAATCACCGTGGAATAGTTTTTTCTTAATTTGGCGTGTATTTTCTTTTTTATAAGAAACTTCAAACTCAAATTCAGTCGAAACCTTTAAAATAAGTTTCGCTTCTTCGTCATACTGGTCAAAATTTTCACGAATAGTTTTTAGCTATTCTGTTAAAAAGGTAATTTGATCTACAACTTCTTTTAAAATAAGACCTTCTTTTTAAAATGTCAAATTTACTTTGTTTGTTCTTTCTAAAACATCGTACCAAAATAAACTAAGGATACATGTTTCAAATTCACATAGTTTGTTCATAATATCTGTTGCTTCATTTCGTGTATCGTAACTTTGATCAGTATCTTGAGATAATTTTTTTAAGGTAATTAAAATTTTATGATAATTTTGTTTTAATGACTTTAAGGCATCATATCTCGCTAACCATCTTGTGTCAGACAGAGATTTCATCACAAAAATTCTTTCATTTGTATTAGAATTTAATGGAATTCTTGTATTAATTTCTTCTTTTAGCAAATTCCATCTGTATGTGGAACCTCACAAGAAATTGTACAATGTTTGTACAATCCCAAAAAAAGATATAAGCTTCATACATTAGCTGCTGCCTGTCCAACAAGATTCAGAGAATGAGCACTACACGGTACAAATTCTGCAAATTTGTTTATTTCTTTTATCTTACTTTGGACATCTAGATATTTTCCAGACATATTAGCCGCATTGTCGTAACTTTGCGAGCGGAACTTTTGAATGTCAAGATTGCACTCAATTAAATATTGCACAATTTCTCGAGCCAGATCAATCCCTTTGTGGCCTTTTAAAGGCAACAATTTAAAAAAACTTTCTGACACTTCAAATGTTTGTGAATTCACGTATCTAATTACAAAAGTAAGTTGATCAACATGTTGCAAATCAGGTGTAGAATCAACTATTATTCCAAAATATTTTGATTCTTTTACTTCTTGTAAAATTAAATTAGTAACATGATCGCCTAATTGAATAAATTCATCGCAAATTGTCGAAGACAGATAAGATATTTTGCCCCGTCCAATATTTTTAGTTTTTTCAATATGATCTGCTAGAAACCCATCATATTTTGCTAGTAGTTCTAATATGCCTAAATAATTCCCATTGTGTGCTGATCCAAAAATTTAATCTTTGCTTCTTAATGGAAGTCCACGTTGACACAAAAAATTATAACATCAATAATTCTTTGTAAAACCTTTTGCCAGTACTTGGATTCATTTTCAAATGCTTCGAAGAAATCTGTTTCCAAGCCCTGTTTTTTTGGTCTAGCCATCCAGTTAAAACACGCCTTGATATGAGAAGCATTATTTTCATGAGATACGACTCTCACTGTGGCATTTTACCTGCGGTAATTGATCCTGATTTCCTTCAAGCAAAAATAACTTACAGGATCCGCAGTAAACTTTATTTGTTTGCGGCGAAACTATTAGCCAAAAACGATCTACTTTTTCACCATTTAACATTTTGCGCTTAAACATTGATTTTGAAATAAATCTTTGCGTCGATCCGCTAACTTGTAAAGTAGCTTTAATCATTTCCTTATCTTCAAAATCAATGTTTTGTTCGAAATTACCTTTTTCGATCAAATATCACAAAACTTCTTCACACTTACTCTATTCAGCAGGATCATTACTAAATATTTCGTATTTACTGTAGGATGTTGTTGGTTCTTGTTTATCGCTGCTAGAATCATTAGATATTGGTCCATGTCGACATGCATCAATTTCAATGACTTCATCTTCGTGTTCGGTTGGTGACCCCGTTTGAACATCTGAAGCTGCTAAAGGAGTGTTTTCTTTTTCAAAAAATCCCAATAAAGACGTCTGTCCTTTAGCAGATTCTTTCACTTTTTTTTGTGCAATTTTCTTTTTTCTGCTCCACTGAGAGGCGTTTCATTTCTGTAAAAAGTAATACTATAAATTTAATTAATAGAACAGCATAAGCTTTTGCAGTTTGAAAAGTAAATTGTAAGGCCACGACTTCAGCATGTATTAGGACGGCATTTATTCGGTTACTAAAATTGCAAAGTTTGGCCTCTAATGGACACAATTCTCAAACTTTAAGTCAGTTTATTTTGTGCTTGAGTAAGTATTTAAATGAGTTTGCTGTTTAGTAATAATAATAAAGCTTACCTTTATAAATTCACGTGTCTTATTGTTAAATTTGGAAATAAACTTGAAGTGTTCAAGTCAGAGTAATATTTCACGATCACTGAATGGCGAGCGGTTCGGTAGCTTATTAATATCTGCTTTCTTACGTATATCGCTGTTGTGTGTAGACTGAGCGGAGAGCAGCGCGTCGCGCCTAAATATACGCGGACAAAATCGATCGAGACGACACTGGAACTTTCCATACTGTTCCACGCTATTCGATATACTGCGCTCGACTTCTAGACTTCTCTGGTACGAAATTTTTGAAATTGTTTGCTTTTCGATTACGAAATAATAAAATTTTTATAATTATTTGGAATAGTGAATACTATAGTTAGAATTGTTTATAGTTTATAACTATTTGGAATAAATCTTTTACTATTAAATACAAAATAAGTTAATAATGAGCCAGTAATTCGTTAACTACTTTTTCTTAAAAAAAATAAGAGCAGTTAGAATTTTAAAAATTAGCTGATAAAATACGCTTATTTTAAAAAATCCAGGAGGGGGCCTAAAAAAATTATTAGACTTTTGAAATTTGTACTTACCTAAATAATTTTATTGTAAAATATATTTTATTGTAACAATAAATCTATATTAAATGAGCCGGGGGCCCCATGAGGTCCGGGGCCCCTAGGCACGTGCCTAGTTTGCCTTACGGGTAATCCGCCCCTGCTCATTAGAGACCTTCCTTACACTTGCTGTCAGGGCTTTGTAGTCTCTGTTACTCTTGCCAACGTTTTTTAATGTAAAATATATAACTTTTGCTGATATTTAAATCGGCAGCCATTTCGCTTAAAGACCAGTTTTCTTCTAATTTAGCTATAGCTCTTATTAGCGCTTTACTTAAGTGTCTTGGCATATTTTCTCCACTATTTTACGTTTTCGAACCGACAAAAATTATTTAAAATATTTCACAGGTGATATACAACTGTGATTTAAAAAATATTTCACAGGTAATATACAACTGTGATTTAAAATTAAACTTACCACACCATATAATTTTGTCGTTCACAATTTGGTGGCGCCAATTTTATGCCGCCTTTTATAAAGAAACAGTGAAGATTCGAAATATTTCATAGAATACAGATGTTGATTAATTTCAAATTTAGATTGTTTAACTTAATATTTTAAAATTCGTGTAACTTGAAATATAAATGCAAAATGAAAACTAATCCGTTGTAGTGTACTCTTCAAGAAGTTATAAGACAATTGATATTAGTAGACCGCATACCTACAAATCTTTCTTATTTCCCAACGAAGTATGGTCAATTCATCTTTTCTGCTAATCCCAAAGAGGGCGTTAAAAATTTCATTTTCATGTTTCATAAATACATTTATGTTTAAATTAGCGAAATCAACGATCTATTTAACTAATCTTACCGCGATTTAGTAGATATTGTCCACGGAAAAATTGCTTTTTACTTTTCCATATTTTTTTAGTTTTGAGAGATTAATTTGGATAATGTAGTAATAAGTAAAGCTGCCATAAGTAAGTGCTACAGATGTAGCATTACATCTGAGGAAGTCGAACGCAGCCAATATTCTGTCGCGTAGCCTTAACATGTGTGTAAGCGATTTAGTGCTCTGTTGCCGTTTCTGACTGAAGCTGTTGCTTTGTTAGTTGCGATGAATTTTTTTATTCTAACTGGATAAGTCTTATACATTACATAGATTATTATAACTTATGCGTACTGGCGCCGCCAATGTTGCAGCACTCACGCCGGCAGCTTTAGTCAAGTACAGTGGAGTACCGGTAGCTCGAATTGAATCAGACTGGGGCCATGTCAAACTATCTAAAACTCTAGCAAGTATATGGGAGGTTACAAAACTTTATAATTTTTGATTTGAAGAAATCGTCAAAAGTTATTTCATTTAAATGAATTTTCTAGACACCTACGCCAATGTAATGGGTAAATATTTTAAATTGCAGCGATTATGAAGCGAAACGTGCAATAGAAAAATATCTATAAAAGTATTCGTTTTTTTTTCATTCGTACTTTGCGCTGCAATAAATTTTCTTTAATATATTTTTATTGCTTCTTATTTTATCATAAAATTTGGCTCACGTATCACCGAAATTTATTTTGCAGCACAAAACTGCTTTTACCGTAGCTACTTGCATATGTCCTTGTTTTTCCGACCAAATAGTTTTCACCATGGAAAGTACTTGCTCCACAGGCGCTGAAGCTCTAGGAAGGCGCAAAATGTATTGAAGAATTTTTACAGATTTGGAACATTTATGTATTGTTTCTGGAAGTGTTTGAATAATTTAACCCATTTTTCAACGTAACCTGTGATGATGAATTACACCACTCTTCCTTTGATCCAAGAAAGGATCTATCTACCGGACTTCTTCAAAAAGACTATCATTGTCAATTTTGTTTAGCATATCTAAACTATGTTTTAAATTAATTGCTTCAGACAGTGTTTCAATTTCTTCCCATTTTAAGTCATGGTGAAGACAGATCCATGAAATCTTATCAGCTTCTCCGAAGCCGTCTTCACAATTCCAGATATTAAGACGCCGTTTATAAAAAGTGATTATTTAAGTTTTAAAATGATTAATGATTTCTTCATCATTCATTCATCTTTAACAAAAAAGGCAAGCGCATTTCAGAAGTTTCACCGTGAGCTAGCTCTAACACAGTGTCATGTAACTTTTCCATACATAAAAGTGTGAGCATATTTGAAATAATTGCTTCACATTTGGTTTTTGCAAAGCCAAATTTTGGTTCGAAAAACTTTGCTATCAATTGCGACGTGCAGTCAGAGGTTCTGGAACTCAAATCATGTATGGCCATGTGAACATGTGATACGCATATGTAGATATCGCTTCCCTCGTGTATTTCTGTTGCATATTACAATGTACATGATATACACCCAAAATCCACGAAGGAATCGAAGTTTTGCCCTTAAACTCCCATTTACGTCACCACCAGCCGCTACTGATGACCACAAAGCTTTTTCAGAAATGTTGATCTCTGAAGTTAATTTTTTTCTAGTGTGAATGTGTTTGTTTTCTTCTTTTACAGTTAATTTAACTAAAAACTTACTGTTTTTAGTTTAACAGTGATCGTATTTTTAACTGGCCGGGACACCGGGATCAATGTTTCAAAACGGGATTGTCGTGGTCAAACCGGGACATATGCTAAGCCTAGAGAAAAAAGGTACCATAGGAATTTCATTAAATCTTATAGCATCGGCCAATGCGATATTTTGCACTCTTATTTATTCTGTTCTATTTATCACATTTAAATAATCTATGTACTGCTCGAATCAAATAAATTAGTATTTAAATCTCTAATGCATTACAAATACAGGTGTCCATGGATGGGGTTACAAAGAGAACACGCTTTTTCAATATACGTTTTACGGAAAAAAGTCATTCTTTATAAAAAATTCTGCTTTCCTCAAAACGTCCAAAAACATATCTTAGATTTGACTACAGATATACACTTACTTATAAATTCAACATTATCGTAGGTGATACGAAGAAAAACGTTGTGTTGCGATAATTTATGCCTTTAGCGAGCAGGCAACATGGAACAATGCAAAATCTCGAGATATCGACACTCGAACTATCGGAACTCTGCTGTATCGTTTCATTTTCTTTTTATAAATAATTGACTCTTCTTTGTCACTGATAAATAGAGTTGGCATTTTCGGGCGGCGTGCCAGTATGTGTACCCACAAACAGCGAGCCGACTGTGCGAAACGAATATTAGCATCGACCGCCGATCGGAGATGCATATATACCACGTATATATATCTACATACAACAGCAGAACTGATACTGTCGCGCCGCCCAGAATGCCAGCTCTCCTGATAAATAGTATCAATTTATTCATGCTATGACACTAAAAATTTAAGTAATGTTTTATTGTTACAGAGTTATCCAGATAATGAGTATAATATCTTATTGTTTGGAGAAACAGGCGCAGGTAAATCTACGTTCATCAATGCACTGGATAGTTACATAAAGTATCCAACATTGGATAAAGCTTTAGAGTCAGATGTCTGTTGTTGTATACCCATAAAATTTACATGGCAAAATAGTGATGATTTTGAGGATACTGTAGTTGAATTTGGATCCGACAAAAATGAAAATCTGAACGTGGATGGTCAATCATCAACTGAAAATTTAGCAATTTATAATTTCAAATACCAGAACAAAATTTTTCGATTCATAGATACTCCTGGATTTAATGACACTAGAGGTTATGAAATGGACTCGAAAAACATTAGAAAAGTCGTCAAGTTCTTAGAAGAGAGGTTTCAAAGTTTGCACGCAGTATGTGTATTACTGAAACCCGACGAAAACAGACAAACACTCAAATTCAAATACAATATTAAAAACATTTTTAGTACGTTTCATAAGGATATTTTCAATAACTTTATTTTTCTTTTTACTCATAGCAAAGGAGTGAATTTTAAACCTAATACTACCAACCGTATACTGCAAGATATTGTTCATGAAATTACAGCTGAACACCAAGATATTTCTATCCCTAACAACAATGCGAATTGGTTTTTCGTTGATAATGTTTGCTTTAAATACTTGTTGGCTGTAAAATTAAATGCAGATTCAACAAACTCTAAAGACGTTTATAGTAAGGATTGGAGTAAATCAGCAAGTGCATGTTTCCGATTACTAAATTACATTCATACTATACCTCCCTATGCTGTCAAAGTCATGCTAAGTGTTGCTAGAGCAAAATTTAAAGTAGAGGAACTATTCTGCAAAGACATAGTGGAGATGAAAAACAAAATCAAGGAACATCAAACACAGAAACATAAAATGAGAAAAATGACTGATTATTGTGAAAAGGATATTGAACGCTTAAAATCCCGAGAGTACGACACTAACATTACTCTACGTGAAGGCCCGTACCACATGATTTGTGTTAACGACAATTGTAGAACGGGTGGAGTCTATGGACGAAACGGAAAGGCGTGTTGTCCAAATTGCACTGCGTTGATTAAATCCTGGTGTTACGCATTTTCTAACTCACATTGTACATTGTGTGGCTGTTCGGT
Organism: Dynastes maya; assembly: GCA_029619315.2. Lineage (NCBI taxonomy): Eukaryota > Metazoa > Arthropoda > Insecta > Coleoptera > Scarabaeidae > Dynastes > Dynastes maya. The sequence goes on from JAROYE020000002.1 coordinate 26,209,504, forward strand.
TGATAACCATGAATTTCTCTATAAACCAAATTTTGAAGAAAAGGAAAGACGTAAGAACATAGAAATTGAACGACTAATACAACAGGAGCGGGAAAAATTTGAAACATATCAAGCGAATGAACAAACACAGGCGACATCTATTTCCAAGCTGCAGAAGGATATGACTGACATAGAGGACAGTCTAGTTTTCCATATTGATTTTTTGAAAAATTGTGGCGTTTTAGTTTACAACGATGAAACTATTCAGCAAATGGAGATGGAAATATCTACAAGTAATACAAGCCGTGGGTTGAAATACTATTTAGAAGCGTATAAAGACCTCTATCGGTTATATAACGCCTAATATATACAAGATATGCACAACATAAAATACAGTACATATCACACAGTGTACAGGACAAGTTGAGATACAAAATGTGCGTGTATTCCATAACTAATACAAACTTTAGACAAACAAAATGTGATATATTTGTGATTTGGTTCAGTTATGCATGTACAGCAATGTTCATCTCGGACGTGAGGACTCTCGTACGCCTCTTACTCGCACCGAACTTAACTATGTGAGGCGCGAGTGAGAGGTCTGAGAGTCCTGACATCTGAGATGAACATTGCTGTACGTCATCAAAGTGTGGGATGGACAGAGGAAGACGGTGCACTAATATATTCATCCATTGTCCAGGATGTAATTTAATAAATAAATTTGTCATTGTTATCTTTGTGTTTTTTGTTAATTTGTAAGCACCCTCTAATTGTAATTAGATTTATATTGTGAAAAACTGATAACATTCATACGGATATAAGCGAAGTATACTAACGCTTAGTGCATAAAACTGTTTAAAATAAATTGTACTTTATAGAACAATTCAAAATGTTATCAATAAAGGTTTTCCTGACCAAATTGATTTTTTTTATAAAATTCACTACATTCAAGAAACTTGATTTGCTATATTCAATAACCATAATTATGATGTACGAGGGCGGTCTGAAAAGCTTCAAGCCCCAATATGAAGACGGCGTTACTCATCAAAAATATGTTAGTAATACACTGGCGAGCAAAAAATGTAGGTCACTTTCAAATTGTGATGTTCTAAGTTTATAGTTTGCAAATTGTAAATCATTGTACTAGTAAGTGCTGAGTCATTTGTTTTACGGAGAAATGTTATCTGTCATGCATTGCCACGGTATTTACGACTTTTTATGAAATACCGGGCATTAGCTCTAAGTAAAAATTCACATTGCGTTGTCTATTTTTCAGTTTAGCGTTGATTTCTCTCTATAAAACCTATCGGTTGCATGGTTTAGTATTTATAGTGTTTATTTAACAGGTCATAATGCCTTTAGATCACATTGTTGTAGCAAGAATTGTAATGTTGATACAAGATGGTCGAGGACAACGTGAAACTGCAAGAATTGTTGGTAAAAGCTTATGTGCTGTACAAAATGTGTACAAGCGCTTTGAGGAGACTGGCCTAATAACCAGAAAACCAGGATCCGTGCGAAAAAGAGTCATCACCCCAAAAGATGACCGTTTTTTGGTCTGCAAATTTGTGGAATAGAACAGCTTCTGCGGTCTTGCTGCGAATTCAACTCCAAGAAGTTAGAGATGTGAATGTTAATGAAAAGACCGTTAGAAGAAGGCTTCGTGCTGCTGGGTTGTCTTGCAGAAAGATAGCTACAGGTCTGCCATTGCAACGCCGGCATCGAATTGCAAGATTGACTTTTGCCCAAAATCACTTGGCATGGAATAATGAGGACTGGAGCAAGGTATTATTTTCAGATGAGTCGCGTTTTTGCCTCAATGGTTCAGACGGATGTCAGCGAGTATGGAGAAGACCAGGAGAAAGATATGCTGCAGTTTGTATTGGCGAGCGACTTCCATTTGGCGGTGGGTCGGTTATGGTTTGGGCAGGAATCTTTTCACATGCACGCACAGAGTTAGTCTTCATACAGAATGGGTCCCAGACAGCTCACAGGTACATTACGGAAGTTCTAGAAGATCATGTCATGCCTTTTATGCTCACCATGGGCGAGTATGGCTTTTTCATGCAAGATAATGCAAGACCTCACGTAACGAGAGTTGTTAGAAAATATCTGGACGAGGTGGGCATTATTTGATTGGCCAGCACTCAGTCCATACATGAATCCCATTGGGTATATCTGGGATGAGTTGGGGCGACGTATCCGAAGTCATATACCAGCTCCAAGTACTGCCCAGGAGCTGAGAGAGCTTTTATTGCAGGAGTGGAATAACATCGACCAGAATGTGATCCGTCATTTAATTGAGAGTATGCCTCGTCGACTTCAAGCAGTCAGTAACGTAAGAGGAGGGAATACACGTTATTAAAAAATAAGTTTTCTCATTAATGTTAGTTCTTTTTTTACATTTGTAAACGTAAATTTGTTGCTTCCTCAGAATAAATCGTTAAAATCAAAAGAATCCTTTCCGATTCAATATTGACTATTAAATTTAGCTTTCAAAAGACAGTACAATGAATTATGATTTTCGAATATAAACATACAACAAACAATAACAAAAAAACATCACAATTTCAAAGTTATCTAAATTTTTTGTCCGCCAGTGTATAATTGCGCATCCGTTGAAAGATATTTTTGAAAATTTCAGCCATGTTCGGCCCCGTTCAACTTTAATAGGAACAATCTGAATCCTTTCCCCTCCATAGATGTATAAGGTGCCGGCTTCAATTGTTAGAAGGCGCATATTATTTTAGGTTGTCAACTTTGTCAAATTTGACAATTGCCAACAACTGCCGACACATTTACAGTTAAAATTTATCGATGAATATTAATATCCTTATAGAATCCCAATTAATTAACGTTTGGTTAAGTTTGGAGTAATGTACGGAACTTTACACAATTTCAATTTTCTTCTCCAGATGGTGTTGACGCGTGTCATGTTTCTACAATGATCCAGAATAATCAAAATTTCAAAGTTGTTAATAAAGTTAATGTACCTAAAAGATTATCAAGTTAGTGGCTAGTAAGAAACAAAATAAATAGCAAATTGTAAAAATACGGAAAGTACACTGAAGAGCGTTCGTTTTATATAAAAATGATGAATTACTCTAAAGAAAATATGGTAGATATGATTTTCATACTGGGCCAAGCAAAAGGAATCCTGTTTTAGCCAGTAAAATTTACAATGAAAGATATCCAGACAGGAGACATCCAGAAAAGAACTAATGACGAGATTTATTGAAACGGGAAATGTTTACAAAAGAACAAGAAAAGAAGAGAATGAGTTAAATGCTCTGTTGACATTTACTGAAGATCCAAATACAAGCTAAAGAAATATAATTAAGAACACAGGTGTAAGTAGACAATCTATTCAATAAAACTTAAAGAAAAATCGTTTACATTCTTACCATATTCAGTTACATCAGGAGCTTACTGAACAGGATTTCGAAAAACGTTTTCAGTTTGGGAACTGGGCCAGTGATAAATTACAAGAAAATCCCTATTCTATTTTTAAAGTGTTATTCTCTGACGAAGCAATTTTTCACAAAGATGGATCGGTAAATAAGCACAACATTCATCATTATGCAGATGAAAATCCTAGAATTTTGCGACAAGTGGATCAGTAACATTGGTGGAGCGTTAACGTTTGGGGAGGCATAATCGGCGAGTTTGTTGTAGGATCTTATTTTTTTGAAAATAATTTAAATGGACGTATGTACTTCGACTTCTTACAAAATGAGCTATCATGATTATTAGCAAATGTCCTCCCCGAAATTCGGAAGAAATGTGGCTGCAGCATGATAGAGCACCCCCGCACTATTCTATTGTTGTACGAGATTATGCGAATAATAGGTATTCCGAGAGATGGTTGCAAGGAATAGTCCTGTAAGATTTTCGGACTTAAAACATCTTGATTTATATTTATGGGGACATGGCAAAGAAAATGTATATGCTGAGGCTCCAACAACAATAGAGCACATTGGCAGAATTATTAACGCTTTTCGAAGAATAACATCTAAAGAATTAAGGCGAGTTCAGAGAGTATTCATAAATAGAGTTTATCTTTGTTTGCGACAAGAAAGAAGGCGCTTTGAATGTTTGCTATCTTAAGTTTTCTTGCTTTCATGATCTTCTCTATATTTGATTATTACTTTAAATTAAATTAAGTACTATACATTATTTTATTGGTTTCGTCAGGTTTTGCATTATTTTTAACAACACATGCTAATATTTTATTTCTATTTGTGCGTTCCAATCAATTTTGTTATTAATAGGTACTTTTTCTTTCAAGGAAAGAACCTTCGTCTGCTTTTTCTTTAAATTAATTCACTTAAAATTTATTTTAAAATAGAAAAAAAGGTTGAATACTGGATTATTTTGGATTATTGTAGAAACTGCTAAAAATAGGTATAGGGAATCCTAATATGGATTGATGCAGAGTGTAACTTCTAGTGTGCCACTTAACAAAATCGAGAAAATTCATTTTGAAATTGGTGATGTCAATACTTTCTTGACGACCACCTGCAGATCCGGTGGTTAAAACAATTTACTGCCATCGTCACTCAATCTCAATCAATCCACACAACAAATTTTATTGCTTAATTTGAAAGCGTTTGGACGTTGGAATACTTTTTTGGCATATGTGACTTTTCAATTTTTTTACAGAAACAGTTGTAACTCGAAAACACACACACACACACACAAGACAGGGTACTTTCATAATCTGGAGGTGAATAGAGTGTAGTTAGGGATCTTTAATAACGTAAAAATATACACGCTGTTCAATTCAAAAAGTGAATTTTGCTGGGTTACCTTTTTCATAAAACACTCAGTATATCGGAACATATTTTCTAAGGATGCACAATTAGCATCATATTACATCCCCAAAATATCAAATTGCTATCTAGCATATAGCCCGAGTGATAAACGACGGACGTACTATTGCTGCACCCTGTATGTTACTAGAGCAAAACTTTATACCGGGTGATACAAATTAACGGATCGCTATTGCTATCTTTGTTATTTGCGTCCTAGGAGGTTGATTATATTGGCAAACTAATAGTGTCTAATAGATATTTATAGTAAGCTGCTGCAACTTTATGTAAAACTGAATAGCTTACGTCTAAATGCCAAAAAAGAACATTTAACAATGTTAATAGTCGGTAGGTTACAACAGTAATTGTCAATATTGGACTACAAATGTGTATTTTTAATATAAAACAGCTGCGACGTTCTTATTATTCATTTCAGAATAATAGTCTATAAAAAGTGTATATTAGAAATTGAATTATCGTTCAAAATTTTGAAAAATACATAGTGTTCCATTGAAAAGAGTAGTAAGTTCTAATTTTTTTATAAAAATGTATTATTCAATCGCTTTTCTATTGTTTACTAATCAGCAACAGAAATACTACTAATTAGCCAATTTAAGCGATTTTGTTGGACCAATAATAACGAAGATAGTAATAGTGACCCTTTAATTTGAATCACTCTGTATATAAGTTAAGATTTGGCACTGGTGCACCTGTACTCTTAACGTTAAAATTAACCTGGGCAAATATGCGGTAGCAGCCAGAGGCGTGGCGAGCGCATAAACGTTTACACATAAAATAGAAGGTAAGAAATAAATTATAAAACGTGCTGAAACACTTACCGTTTTAAAAGTCTTCCGTGAAATCACAAACTGGGTAACATCTGTCAAATATTTGAATCATTAGATATGTTTCCACAGCTGTTTCAGTCAAGTGAGTACGACGTGCGGAATAAATGTTTTTTAATGCTGAAAACGACCGTTCGACATCTAGCGATGTTTTCTATTCTCTCTGCTAGTCCGAAGTAATTGTGAATAGTTTGTAAATCTCTTTTAACCTGACTATCTTGAAATATTTCCTGGCTTTTCTTGATTGCTGTAGCTTCTGTCGGATTGAATTTTAAAACTACCTTCTTTACTTGATCAAAATATTTGTTGTAGTAAAACGCAGCCTGCAACCATGTTCCCCACGTGTAACAATCGACTGTGGTGGTTCAGGTAAATCAGGACACAGTTTGTGAAATAGTCGGGAACGTTTCGGGGACTTTAGAAACACTGCCTTTGTACTAGCAATCAATGCATTTACTAGTGGAAAACATGTACGAATCGTTTGTGCCGCAAGATTTAGAGTATTAAAAGTTGCTTAGTTAAAACTACAAATTTGTTCAATGAGTTCAACACCACATTTAAAATCTCATCGGCAGTACAATTTATAACTCTTTTGGAAGCAAGTAAGAAGGAGGATGACGGTCGATGTGGTTCCATTGTACGTACGATTACATTAACCACAGAATGTTTTTGACGACCTATTGTTTCGTCCACACACAACCACAGTTTTTTATCTTTCAATTCCGTTTTCATTCTTTTTTCTATATGTTCACGAGCACATGGCACTACATTTCGTATCGATGTCCGACTAGGTAATTTACAGTCGGCATATTTATTCCAGAAGGAGACAAATGCTTCTTTGTCTAGTAAACGAAACGATAGATTACATAAAATAAGAGTAACGCATAAATCAAATGTACATTTTTCTTGGTCTCGTATGCCACTTTTTGCAGAAGAATGCTGTTTGCTTTCGATGTGACGTTGACAATGGCTTCTGGACATTAAAGGGATTTTACAAACTAGACATTGAATTTTAGCGCCATCAAAAACTAAGTCCGGCATGTCCACTATAATGTTTTTAACTGTGTCTGCCATTGGTCGTTTTCGCGATGTACCTAACTGCGACATTTATAAAGCAAACATAAGCGTACAATTACGAAATAAGTTACGACAGCCTACATATACACAGAACTACTCGCATACAGCATCGATTTAGTACTGACGCTGTGAACGCGCGAAATAAATAATCGCCGACTCCGCACCACATGTCTACTACACTGACTGTTACCGCTGTTTGCCCAGACTAGTTATTATTGCGAGTCTCTACTGTAGTGCCTGTAATAATCCCGCATATTCACTGCGATTTAAGAAGGTTTATAGCAGTGCCCACGTATTATTGTAGTTACAGAGGGTTCGTATGAAACATTTGACGGATCGATTCTGAAAACCATGTATCTAGATTAATAATAGATATGACGTGATTAAAAAAACGTTAGTATGTACATTTGTTAAATCGGGCTGTAGTTTGATTCCGATAGTAGATGCTGCGATGTAAATGCTGAAAACGAAATTGCAATATTTTTTTTAATAGGTTTCATTAGAGAAATCATCAAAATTGGATTAGGAGTTATTCCAAAGTTAATCAGCTATGTAGTCGAAATACGTCACTAATACTGGATGCACGTTTCTAAGCTATCAGCTTCAAGAGTAAAACTCAACTAACAACCTCAGATAAAACTCACCTAATTATGCAATTTTAAAGTTACGGTTGACCGATTGCGGTCATTGTTGATTTAACAAAGAGTAGAATCTAAATTCATTAAATATGTTTGTTTTTGTAAATTTCCGTGCCTTCATAACGATTTAATTGAAAATTGCTATTTACGTTCTTAACTAATTTTATATTATTAACATTATGATTCTTTACAAACAGATATATAGGGCAACACTATATTTGTCAAACTTTCTGAATTTGAGATGAGCCAGATTGTTTATGCTATAGAAACTGTTGAATGCAAATGGTTAAGGTGACCGTTCGGTCCAAATTATAAATATACACTCGAATAATTGAAACTTGTTTAATAGAACTGTGACAGATGTTATTACAATGGCGGAAACAATACGACTACACCTGGTTACATCTGCGTGAAAAACGTTCACACCGTTTAGTTACAGTATTGCCAATAGTAAATATATATATCTCAACATCCTCCGCCCCCAAAAAAGGTAAGTAATATAAATAACAATACAATAAGGTATTATATACAATAAAATACATAATGTTCTTTAGGTTTCACTTTCAGGTACTGGTAACACACACAATTTAGAGACCGCCCTCTTCAATACGTTTGTGCCAGTAGTTATTGACACCACACGCACGATCCCATCAGCTCCGGGATGAATTTCGGTGATACGTGCTGTCTTCCAGCGTAGTGGAGGTGTAGTTTCGTCTTTGAGTAAGACTAATTGTCCCGGTTTCAGGTTTGTGGTTTGCGTAAGCCATTTTAAGCGTGTCTGCAGTTCAGACACATATTCTAATGACCAACGTTTCCAAAAATGCTGCCTCATCTGCTGGATGTGTTCATATCTCTTCAGACGATTCACAGGTACGGAAGTTATATCTGGATCTGGTAGACTCGTTGCGCCTCGACCAATCAGGAAGTGTGAGGGAGTAAGGGTATCGTAGTCATTGGGAGATGTACTTAAAGGACATAAAGGTCTTGAATTTAAAATAGCTTCAATTTGTGTAAGTAGTGTTAAAAATTCCTCAAATGTTATTAATGTATTGCCTAAAACCCTTCTTAAATGGTGTTTAATAGATTTGACCCCTGCCTCCCATAGCCCCCCAAAATGAGGACTTTGTGCTGGATTAAAATGCCAATTTATGTTATCATTAGCTGTTGACGATGCCAAAAATGTAGCATTTTTCATCAAAATTTGCCCAATTCCCGCAATTTTGACGAAGCTCCCACAAAATTTGTGCCGTTATCAGAGAATACATCAGCAGGTTTACCACGCCTAGCAACAAAACGCCTAAAAGTTGATATGAAAGCATCAGTTGTAAGCTCAGTAACAGGCTCCAGATGAACTGACTTTGTTGCCAAACATATGAATATACAGAGATAACATTTAAACGTCTTAGTACCTCTTCCTTTATTTTGTTTAATTTGAAAAGGTCCAGCATAATCAACACCAGTTGCAATAAATGGATAAGTTAGAGTTAGTCTTTCCTTTGGTAGATTTCCCATAAACTGATCACATGATCTTGGTTTACATTTGAAACATCGAATGCATTTATGTACTATTTTCTTAGCTAAGTTTTTTCCACCTGTGGGCCAATAATTTGATCTTATTGAAGCCAACATTAGTTGTGGACCACCATGAAATAGTTTTAAATGTTCATTTTGCATTATCAGATCTGCTAATGGATGTTTTCCATTTAGCAGTAATGGATGTTTCTTATTAATTTCAAAATCTGAATTTTTTAAGCGACCGCCAACACGTATCAAGCCATTTTCATCTAGAAATGGTGACAATTGCCTAAAGTTTAGTTTTGGTACAAATTTGGTTTTATTTTGTAGATGTAAGATTTCTTCATTAAAACTTTCTAATTGTGACAATTTTACTAATCTTGTTGTTGCTTCATTAAGTTCATGCACACTTAAAAACCCATGTTTTCGTTTTTCCTTTGTAGCCTTGCAATTTTTTATAAATCTCAAACAATAAGCCGTTATTTGCTTTAATTTGTCAAATGATGAGACATAATGAAATGGAAAATTGTCCTTTGCAGTATCAGACAATAAAAATGTATTGACTGCCTTTTTCATTTCTAATAAGTGATTATTTATTTCAGGTTTTTCAAGTGGCCAGTCGGAGTTGGGCAGGGATAGCCAAGAAGGTCCGTGCCACCAATTCACACAATACGATGATTGTGTAATTGATACTCCACGAGAAATCAGGTCTGCTGGATTATCCCTTGAGCGAATATACAACCAATCATCAATATTTGTTGATTTTTGGATTTCAGAAACTCTGTGTGAAACAAAAACCTTTAATTTGTCAGGTGTTATATGTAACCAACTTAGAACTATGGTGGAGTCACACCAATAATAAATTCGATTAAACGTAATAGGCAATGCAGTTTTAATTTTATTTACTAATTTGGTAGATAGTACAGCAGCACATAATTCAAGTTTCGGAATAGTTAGTTGTTTTAATGGCGTTACCTTGGATTTTGCACACAAAAGATTTACTTTTATGTCGCCAGTATTCGTTACAATGCGTATATATACACAGGCACCATAAGCAGCCGTAGAAGCATCAGAGAATGAATGTAATTCTAATAACTCAGTATTTGCTTCTAATACATATCTAGGAACCTTAATAGAGGTTAGCTGTAATAGTTCCTTCTTCATTGTTTGCCATTTATCGTTGATATGAGATGGCAATATAGCATCCCATTCTAAATTCTCAGCCCATATTTGTTGGAGCAGAATTTTGGCATTGATAACGAATGGTCCTAATAATCCTAAAGGATCGAAAATTCTAGCAATTTGAGATAAAATAGTCCTTTTCGTATTTTCAGTGTTACTGTTCATATTGTTTATTTGATAATGTAATGTATCAGATTTCGGATGCCAAATTAAGCCCAATGTACGCTTGATTTCAAAATTGAAGTTTAAAATGTCATTTATTCCTGATTCACTTATATTGATTTGTTTTGCAATTTCATTACTGTTGGTTACCCATTTTCTCAGATTAAAATTGGCTGAATTCAATATTTCATTTAGTTCATTGTATGTAGTTACTACTTCATCAATTGTATCACAGCCCGTTAATAAGTCGTCTACATAAAAATCTTTCAAAATAATATTACTTGCCGATGGAAATTTTGATTTGTGAATTGTGCAATTTCTTGTAAAGAACGAACAGCTAGAAATGGCGCTGATTTTGTACCATATGTAATAGTATTTAGCTGGTAATGTTTAATTTCAGAATTTGGATTGTCACGCCATAAAATTCTTTGATAATCTCTTTGATTTTCGGATATCAGTACCTGTCAATACATTTTTTCAATGTCTGCCGACAGTACGTATCTGTGAACACGAAATCTTAAAAGAATGTTGAATAGATCATCTTGTATGATAGGACCCTTATGTTGTATATCATTGAGTGATAAATTGTTGGTGGTTTTACATGAGCCATCAAAAACGACTCTTAATTTCGTTGTACTACTGCTTTCCTTTAACACACCGTGATGGGGCAAGTAATATGCATTATCTATATTTTGTGATAGATCGTTGATTTCGGACATATGACCCAATAATTTATATTCTTGCATAAACGTTAAATATTTCTCTCGAAAATCGGAATTATTTTGTAGTTTTCTTTCTAACGCCTTAAATCTTTTAAGCGCTATATCATAGGAATCCCCTAAACGTATCACAGGTTGTTTGAAAGGAATGGCAACGACAAATTTACCATTAGTATCCCGTGTTGTAGTTGTTTTGTAATGTTCTTCACAAAATATATCGCCCTGTATTTCATTAGTATCACTGCAGTTTTCAATTTCCCAAAACGTTTTTAAAGTATTTTGTATTTCCAGGTTGCTGACAAGATTACACAGTGCCCTTTTATTTTGATTATTACAAGGCAATGGCCCTGAAATTATCCAACCTAAAACAGTCTTTTGCAGTGTAGGCTGACCTTTGCCTAACTTTATTTGTTGTGGACATAAAAGATCCCAAAAGATATTTGCTCCAATTAAAAGATCGATTTTGTTTGACTTGTTGTAACTTGGATCACATATTTTAATGTTTCTCGGAATGTTGAGCTTAATGAAGTCATGATTGGTGCAAGGAATATTATCTGTAATTTTATCAATTATGAGACACGATATTTTGCTAGAAAAGTTACTGTTTAAAGATATTAAATTAACGTCTGTTTTGAATTTAATGCTTGACTGTATTTGGTTTATGCCTACAACTGATAGATCTATAGGTATTCTTTTTAGATTTAATTTGTCGCTTAGTTCTGAAGTAATGAAATTTTGTTCTGACCCACAATCTAGGAGTGCTCTACATATGTCAGACTTACCAAAATTATTAGATATTTTGACTTGTGCTGTTGATAGTAAAACATTCGACTGCACCGTAGTATTGCAACTAACAATAGTTGTACTTTCACTGTTACTTTCTGGTTGTGTTTGAGTTTGGTTTTCTAAATTGTTGAGATGGAGTAAAGTGTTGTGTTTATTTCCACAATGTTTGCACTTTCCTGACTTGCACTGATAACTAATATAATTACGTTTGAGACAGTTTAAACATAGTTTTTTCTGTTTTACAGTTTTTATTCTGTCATTGATACTTAACTGTAAAAATTCTTTGCATGTGTAAATTGTATGGTCTGTTTTATTACAAAAATTACATTCTTTACTTGAATTATTAATTGACACTAAAGCAGTTGATTGTTTTTGAGAACTAAAAGATCGTTTTTGTTGATATTCTAGTGATTCTAAAACATGACATCTATTTTTGAGAAATTGTTTCATTTCATCCACCTTTGAAGTTTCAGCATTTAATTGAGAAAACTCCCATTCACGTTTTGTAACAGAATCTAATTTACTTGTGATAATATATAAAAGTAGTGTATTCCAATTTTCCACATCCTGATCTAAAGCCTTTAAAGCTAGTAAATGTTTTGAAAATTCATCGATGAGTTTTCTGAGTTCGGACGCGGCTTCATTTCTTAGAATTGGTAGATTGAATATTGCCTTGATATGATTATTTACTAACACTTTTTTGTTGTTATACCTATCACATAGTAGTTGCCATGCTACCGCATAGTTTCCTTCTGTAATTTCTAGAGAAATTATTATTTGAGCTGCTTGCCCCGATAAACTGCCTTTTAAATATTGTAATTTTTCTATATTGCTAATGTTAGTATTGGCATCAATAATTGAAAGAAACATGTCTCTGAATTCAACCCAGTGATCGTAATTTCCTGAAAATTGCGGTAGTTTTATTGTCGGTAATTTTATTTGGCGTCTTGGATTGTTTCCTGAACCTACAACTGAATCTGTACCACCCTGTATATCTGGCAATGAATTTTTGTTTGTGGTGAATGTTTGTCTCTTTATTTCTAGATAATTTTTTGCTGTAGCTATTGATTTGTGATATTCAACAACGAAATTGTTGCGTTCGTTGTATTCCTGGTCAACCTGTTCATCTTCGCACAATTGCTCAATTTGACCTTGAATATCGTCAAATTGAGTGAACGTAAGACTTAAATTAGTTATTCTATCATCTAATTCGATTAATTCTGTATTAGAAAATTGATAATTATCGTTAAATTGTTGTAAATATGTTTTGAAAACAGTCAACGATGATTTCTTGCTACCCCTCTTACGGCGCAAATTCGTTAATGATTGTGACGGTTGTGGTTGCGACATTGTCATGTATAAATGAATATAGTAGAAAATATAATAGGAAATGAAAGGAAAGGGCGATCGATGCTCACTAACCTGTCGATAGTATGGATGATTGCAAGGATAAATCTGATCTTGACCTTTCTGCTCGTTTCATAACCTCATTGACCACGTGGCGCGAATTCGGTTTTACCATCAATCGTCATCCAGATCGAAGGACCATAAATGTTTATGCTATAGAAACTGTTGAATGCAAATGGTTAAGGTGACCGTTCGGTCCAAATTATAAATATACACTCGAATAATTGAAACTTGTTTAATAGAACTGTGACAGATGTTATTACAATGGCGGAAACAATACGACTACACCTGGTTACATCTGCGTGAAAAACGTTCACACCGTTTAGTTACAGTATTGCCAATAGTAAATATATATATCTCAACACAGATGTTCTTCGTACTTAAGTCCGATTGATTATTGTCTGCCCAATATACACTTGATCACAACTTTTACGTGAAGTTTTATAAATTCCTGATCTATCCATGTTATCTACTGAGTCTTTAGAATTTCTTAAAATGGTTTTTTAGGGTATTATTTGACGAAAAAGCAATTTTGCGAATAACTTTCGAAAAAAAAAATTAATGACGTTTTTTGTAACTTAGATAAAAGGGCAATTATCACATTTTTATGTCATGTTTGAGTTTTATTGCAGGAAGTGTCAACATTGTCAAGTAAACCCGCTTTTTACGAAATACTTTAAGTTCATTCGAATTGCGTTTTGAATTAATTGTTGGAAATGGTCCTTCACTTAAGTTAAATTTTCCAAGACCCTCAGCAAGCCGCAAATTGACCGTCCAGTACATGTGCAATACAAAAAAAGAGCTCCGGTTAGCATATTGCGCAGGTACTGGACGGTAAATTTACGGTTTTCTGAGGGTGTTGGAACAAAGCTATTATTTCTACTTATTGTAAAATTCCAACAATGCTTTTTACAACGCATAACTCCACTCTCTGAAACTCTAATTTAAGTGTCATTTCAACAATTAAATATTATATTATGGTAGTTTACTTATAAAAACATGCCTTACATTTAATTTGTATTTTATAATTTTTGTATACGTATTTATTTATGGTATTAGGTGACAATTACTTCTCTACGTACATAAGAAATTATTTCTTCTAATCCAGCCTTCTAGATTATACAGGTTGTTCAAAGTTATCGGGCTGTTGCTAACTTTGTTGTTGTATTATTGGGCGAAGCGTCAGGTTGCGGAATACACCTCGCACTTTCTTAACACTTTTCTCTCCCATACTTCCAGTATCCTAATTTCCATCAATCTTAAAGTCTACACCTCACATCCAAATGTCACAATTGGCCGTATAATTGTTTTATAAAGCACTAGTTTTAATTTTCTAGACACTGACTTACTGTTTATTAATTTACTAGGCGCACATAAGCAATGATTATGCCATTATTCTTCGTTGAATTTCCTTCTTCATGTCGGGTTTTCTGTTAAACATTGTCCCCAAATATTTAAAATTTTCCACCTCTTCAAAAATATACTTTCTGGCATCAGTATTTACTTTTAATTTTCCATTCATCCCTAGATCAAAGATCTTCTCGTACCGCACACTAAATTCGCCTTATTGTACTTACTGAGGTTGATTTTATTCACTGTTTATTTCTCGTTCCACCATTAACATTTCGTAAATTATTGATTAGTGAATCTTATAGTAGGTGTTATGTCACATCCACTAACCATTCTCTGTGAATTAGATACGTACTCGCGATATCCAACATTTTTGGGTTTATTTCGGAGCACCAACAACACACAACCACCTTACCTTACTTCTCTAAATACATATCCTCAGGGCTATAATAGTATAAGGATATTTTACGCAGTTTCATTTCCTATCGAATAAATGAAAAATATATAGAGTGTTCCATTTAAAAAGTATAAACAATTCCACTTAGCGCTGAAATACGATGTGCAATTGTTTCTTTCTCAACACCATTGTGGTCAACGGAAAAATCCCTACATCTTCAGTAATTTAACCAACCTCGTAGCTACAATAATAACTAGAGTTGCTCAATTTGCGCCAACTGCCAGTGATGGGCGCATAAATGTTTACACAAAATAAATGGTCTGAAATAAAATATAATACGCGCTCAAACACTTACCGTCTTAAGATTCTTCCGTGAAATCACAAAGTGAATAATGTCTGTTAAATATCTGCAACATTAGATATGTTTCCGCAGTTGTTTCGGCAAACCGAGTGCGGCGTGAGGAAAAAGTGTGTTTATATGCAGAAAATGAACGTTCTACGTCTAGTGACGTTATATTTGAATAATTAAAGTAATCTTTGGAACAACTTAACGGTTCTGTTGACGCACCTTCACAAATTTGTCTTAATGTGCCAAAACCAGAATCTTTCTCTAAAACATTTTCAAGCCTTTCTAGAACATTTTTTGCGTCTTCTACCGCGCATAGCTGTGTGTGAACATATTGTACTATTTACAGAGATTCCACTAACGACACCGAAGGATTTTGTAATTTTTCTGTTGCCTCCACTAGTCCGAAGTAATTGTTCTGAATAGTTTTTAAATCCGTTTTAACCTGACTATCTTGAAATTTCGACTGGCTTTCCTTGATAGCCGCAGCTTCCTTTAGATCGAATTGTAAAACCACGTTCTTAATATTCTCAAAATATTTATGATAATAAAACGTGGCCTGTAACCATGTTCCCCAACGTGTAAGAATAGGTTTTGGCGGCTCAGGCAAACGGGGGCACATTTGCGAATACGTTTTGGGGATTTGACAAACACTGCTTTTGTATGCGCTGTTAAAGCGTCTATCTCAGGATACCATTTTCTAATACTATCTGCCACATGACTGAAAGCATGAATTTTACACGTAATATGTAACAAGTTAGCACAATGTTTTTCGGCCTACAGAAAGCATGTATCACTCATAAACATCAACAGTTGGTTTGTTGAAAGTTCAAACTTTTCCAATGTATTTAACATCAACATTGAAATTACTTCGGCAGTACATTGTTGTACTCGTCTGGAAGCTAATAGAATTGAAGGTGACGATTGATGTGGTTCCATTGTACGTACCATTACATTAACCACAGAATGTCTTTTACGATTTGTTGTTTCGTCCACACATAATCACAGTTTTTTATCTTTCAACTCCGATTTAATTCCTTTTTCAACATGTTCACAAGCAGATTACACAATTCTTTGTAACGGTGCTCGACTTAGTAATTTGCAGTCCGAATATTTATTCCAAAAGAAGACATATACTTCCTTGTCTAGTAAATTAAACGGTAGATTACATGCAATAAAGGTAACACATACAGTAAGTTTAAATTTGTCATAGTGTCGTGTGAAATTTTTTTTTGAAGAATGTTGTTTACTATTTAGGTGACGTAGACAATCCCTTTTGGACCAACACATTAAGGGGATATTACAAACTTCACATTGAATTTTAACGCCATCATAATTTAGGTCAGGCATTTCTGCTATAAATTCTGTAACTTTGTCCAACATTGGTCGTTCTCGCGACGTAGGCAACATTTTTAAAACAAACGTAGAACTACGAAATAGTATTTACGACAGCGTACATGTATACACAACAGATCTGGTTGAGACTCGCAGTTATACTGAGGGTTGTATCGAACCTCCGCCACTGCTCGTTGGCGCCAGTAAGCAACTCTAATAACAAAATTAGCAATAGTAACCCAATAACTTTGAACAACCTGTATATACCAATCTTTCAGTACTTGCAATTCAAATTGTTATATCTATGGACATCTTTTATTTTATTTGTTATAAATATTATGCATGGCTTAAGAGGGCGTCCTATTTAACAGATTAAGTGTTTGTTGTTTTACTCATCCCCCTATGCGTCTGAGAAGTGATCTTGTTCCGCTTTTCGCGTCCGACAGATTTATGATTCACGGATACTAAATCGGCTATATGAAATTAGAGTCGGCCAGTCAGTCAAGTCGCACCAACCACGAAGAAGTCAGATATACATACGTACAGCATCGCGGAGAAACCAGAAGTTCATGTTAAAAGAGCATCATCTCGGAATATATAGGATGATCCGCGTCGAACGCGTCAACTGCGGTAACTTCTTCTTCTGCTGTGGCGAGCCAGCAGCAGCAGCAGCATTTAGCACATGCCGCGCTTCTTGCTTATGGCACTTAAGCATATATACATATATATACGTATAGTACCTTCTATATACGCACGTAAGTGTATTTTATATGCGATGAGTGTGTGTTCTTTAAGTGAATGTAAGTGAGTCTTTACATTAGACCTTTTCGATTCGCATTCGGTCGGACACATCACATGTGCTGCCTCGTGCGATGTGAATGGGACCCGCCGAAAAACACGATTTTCAAATATTGTTGTTAACGCTGGTTATTCGCGTGGCCTTTGCCGACCTTGTTTTCTACTCTTCGGTGTGTGTTGTGCTCGGTGTGCGTTTTACTATTGCTGCTACGTTATAACTATCGGGCAAAAATTAGTTGACGACTACAATTTGAACGCGAGTAAGATTTGCGTTACGCGCTGATATTAAAGTAATTTAAAAAGTACGCATTAGTTTTGTGTGGTGCCAGTTGCCGTGTTTGTGAGTGCGTTTTTGCGTGTTTAGGAGTATTTTTGTTATCCACATTTCAATTGTTGGTGTCTAAGTTAGTTTCAGCTGCAAATAACATCTTAAGGTAAGTTTCAAACAGATATAATGAAAACAAAATTTTATTTGTGTTATCTTTGATTTGGTAAATGGAGCGCATTTAAAGTATATCAATTCAATTACTGAATTTATGTACACCGTGTCCCAAGAAATTCATATTTCTGTTTCTGTTTGTCTTTAAAAAAAAAAAAGCAAAAACAGGGCGACTAGTGTTTTAACAGAATTATAACGTAATTGTTAACATTTTTAAATCGGCATCTATCTAAAGACCAATTCAACGATATAGGCTGCACGTATTACTTTTTTACATTTGAAAAAAAAAATCAGGACTTTCTTGTTCGGTCATAAAAGGGCAAAGTGCATAAGAATATAGCAGACACTGTCGAAAGGTTGAAAGAAAACATCAAGGAAGAATTTCGGAACATAACCTCATATGTGACTTAATTTGAACACGGAATTAGTCATTGTCAATCAGTAAACTCCGTTTACTTTGGATGTTTGCCTCAGTAAAGTAACAGCTATGATTTTTTTACGAAATAGGTCGAACAATAACATCTTTTCTCAAATGCAATAGATAAGAATGTATATGTAAGTGAAGGACTATTACCGACAATTAATTCAAAACGCAACTTGAATGAACTTAAGTGGCGTTCACATAAGATAGTGCGAAATTAGTGCAGTGCGAAACTATAAACACGTCAAATTTTAATTATTAATAAACATCTCACGTAACGTTTTTGTGTAATTCCGTGGATTACAAAAGACATTATTAATATCAACACATCAATTTAGGTTAGGTTATTACAAAGCAAATCATTGGTCGCGGTTATCAAATTGTGACATTAATTTCACGCTACCCTATGTCAACGCACCCTTAAAATCTTCCATAAAAACATAAAAAAAATTACGTACACGTGATAATTTTGACATTTCTTGCAATAAAAGTCAACATGATATAAGGATGTGTTATTTATCGGTAAAATTCTCTGTTTATATATAGGGTGATTCAGTTTTATTTGGGGTAACTTAAATAGCGTATTCTACCAACCAAACTGATGAAAAACCCACATATAAACATATATCCAAAAATGCTTTGTTTTCGAGCTACAGCTTGTTGAAAGTTTTTATAATGGAAAATTACATTAAAGCAAAATTAATCTTTAGTAATAAAGAATTTGAGTCAA
Source organism: Dynastes maya (assembly GCA_029619315.2). NCBI lineage: Eukaryota > Metazoa > Arthropoda > Insecta > Coleoptera > Scarabaeidae > Dynastes > Dynastes maya. The sequence continues at coordinate 26,228,441 of JAROYE020000002.1, forward strand.
TAGTATTACGAATACACAGTTTTATTAAAGAAGGTGTTCAAAATGAAATCAGTTAATGTCAATGCATTTTCTACAACACCGAACCAGTGAATCAATCTCGCCGGATATTTGTATTGGATTTTCTTCATTCTTAAAATTTACTGTCTTATTGTATTGACAGGTGTCGCATATACTTAATATTTTTATCCAGCTGAGATTGAATTGAATCCAGCTGTCATTTTCAATTCTAATGTGCAAAGTCAACGAGATCAATGTGTCTGGTAGTCAAAACAAATACACTCAGCTGACAACTATGATTGAATTATTATTTGTAGTTGTAGAAAATGCATTGAAGTGAACGGATTGCATTTTGGACACCTCCTTTAATAAAACATTCGCAACACTGGCATTTAATGTAATTTTCTTTGTTGTTAAATGACTAATTTTGCTTTAATGTAATTTTCTACCATAAAAACCTTCAACAAGCTGTAGCTCGAAAACGAATCATTTTTGGATACATGTTTATATGTGGTTTTTTCTTCAGTTTGGTTGGTAGAATACGCTATTTAAGTTTTCCTAAATAAAACTAAATCACCCTGCATAGTAGTCATCGTCGAATGTTGTAAGCATATGAAGTTATCAAAGGAAAAACGTTCCTTTGTGAAATCATCTTATTTGCGAGCGTTTCCGGTGCGTCGACGGTATCTCGCGAATACTGCCGTTCTTGGATTGTTTCTATGGGATGTATTTTTTGCGTGGTTTTAGTTCGGCGTATGGGGACAAAAACGCTAAAAAAACACTTCCCAAAACTGTCCTACCTCTAAAAGCGGACAAAAAGACTCAAAAAAATCACCTCCAAAAACTCTGCCGCCTCGAAAAACGAACAAAAAAATTAACTCCCAAAACTGTCCCACCCCTAAAAACGGACAACAAACGAGAAGAAACTACCTCCCAAAACGGATAAAAAATACATCTTAAAACTATCTCGCCCCAAAACCGGACAAAAGAAAAACACCTCCTAAAACTATCCCACACCCAAAAACGGACAAAAAACGCCAAAAAATCACCTCCCAAAACTAACAATTTATATTTTTTACGACTTTTAAATCGCACGAAAAGCCATGAATGTATGAGAGCAGGCAACGCTATAATGCTTGCAGCGTACACGTGTGGCATTAGCTATCCACCAACACTTTTTAAATTGATAGTTGGATTTGAGATGGGTCCATCAATTATTGTTTTTGTTTGTATCAATGGATTGATGGTGAGTCCATCAAATATAAAATTTTTCCACATGCTTTTAAAATAGTGGAGTTGTCAGATGTCATCTTATTATCGTGAAGGCGACCTCATATCTGATGAGCGCACCAATCATTTTATCAACCATTATTTATCTTTTTAATAAAGATTGATGAAAATTGAATTGATAACACTAACATGTCACTCTATTTCCACTAAACGGTTTCCAAATTGTTTATTTGGTTGAAGTGATGAATTTCTCATGTTGGCAGATCATCGTAAAACTATCATCGGCGAAATCCATCATTCAAATGTGTTGGATAAAAAGACGGGCGTATTGTTTTCTATGCTTTTTGAATGCTCTTAGACAACACTGTTTACAGCAATTTTGTCAACTTTTCTGAAATGTTATAAAGTATAGCCACAGAATATCTAAGCCATAGATCGTGGAATTTTTATTGAAAAGTGCCATCTATTTATTTTAAAAATTATAGAACGCTTCATTCAGAAATTTTATAAATGACGTGATAATTCTGTGAAATATGACAGAAAGTAAATGATAATACCACAAACATACCAATTGATCTGTTATTGCATTTCTTTCAAAGACAAACATACTTACGTTACTTTTGGGACACGGTATATACGTCTAATATGAATTTAATAGCTTGGGTCAATTTAGAAACACTTTTATTGAATTAAGTTTGTAAGACATTGGATTTGAGCAGAGCACAAATTTAAAAAAGTAAACAAAATTTTATAATTGTTTGGATTAGTTTTTGTCTTAAAACAACTTAACGAGGAACATCTGTGATTTACCATGGATAATACGAAATGACGCGTTATTTTGCATCCTATAAACTGCACTAAATATTATCAATCGAATACTAAAGGCATTTTTCAGATTTTGATCACACTTGAGTGTAAATTGGCGCGTGGCAAAAGCAGTTGGTTGCTAGTTTGTCATATTACCATTTATGTCAAACATGATAATTATAGTGGTCGCTGATTTGATTACGATTGCTCAATCTCAAATATCTCGCAAACGCTACGAGCACAAAACGAAATTTTCACGATACAAAGTCGAAGAGGATTGTTCACAGAAATACAGTAGAACTGTTATAATTATAAAGCCTAAAACAAATTAGTAATCTTTAAATGTAATCAAGAAAAATACAAAAAATATTTTTAAAAATGGTACAATATCACTTATTTGAAACAATGTAGGAAACTGTCGCTTTGGCAAAAACCGCAAACATGAGATTATGTAAAGTGAATACATACGAGGTAGGCGCCATAAATTCCTGGCCTGAAAAAATAAACTTGGTAAAATATAACAATTTTTATTTTTCAATATAATCTCCCCTAACTTCAATACATTTATTACAACGATCAATTAATAATTCTATATCCTTGTAAAAATAATCTAAAGTTTATCCCTCAAAATTTTGTACTACAGCTGCTTGAAACTCACTATCGTTCTTAAAACGGTCTTTCTTTAAATAAGAAAATAAATAAAAATCACTTGTCCGAACTATACGGTGGATGTTCCAATTTTTGAAAGCCGCATTCGCGGATGGCAGCTTGTGAAATGGCGGCAGTATGAACGGGTGTGTTGTACAATAATCGAACACTTCTTGTCAATTTTCCTCGACGTTTTGCACGAATATTGTCCCTCAATTTATGCAGCAAATTCCTTCACTTTCAAACAGCGATCTGCTAATACCATTTCTTCAACAATTGAAATGTTTTGAGGCGTTATCAGTTCAATTGGGCGACCGGGGCGCTCATCATCTTGAAGGGATTCTTGTCCCAAACGGAAACATTTTGCCCACCTTTTTACAGTGGAATATGAAGGAGATAAATCACCGTAAACGCCGTCTAAACGTTGTTTAATGTGTTTGGACGTATGCCCTTCTTTTGTTAAAAATTTAATGACCGCGCGGTACTCAATTTTCGTTACCTGAGACATCTTCATGCACTAGTCACGTTGTCTGGCTGGCTACTAAAAACTACTCTTCGAGCCGTAATATATATAGTGTCGGCCTCGCACATGTGCAACTATGACACAATGGAGTTTGGACACGCTAGAACCTACATAAGCCTGTCAGGCCGAGAATTTATGGCGCCTACCTCGTATCAAAAGTAATGAACTCCTGTTCAGTTTTAGTGTCCTCCTGTTTTACATTCGTCGAGAGAAGTACCAAGCACTAGTAAACAGCGAAATATTGACAAAAACGTTATTTCTGAGTAATAATGCAGTAATTATAGGTTCGGAATATTCACATAAATACATTCAGTTAAAGTAGTTTCTATTTCTAAATTGGGAAAGGCAATGATGTTCCTTCTAAAACGTTAACCTACTCCAAATGTTAAAACTTTTAAAAATACTGGTTTTATGAGCTACCACATATTTAAACTTGTGTCATAAGAAGATGGTAATTATAAATTATAGTCCTAAACTACGTACAGCTTCCATCGAAGAAATTAATTTGACATTTTCCAATACTCGTAATCCACGGAAAAATGTACGTTAATTGTTATTTTTGAAAGAATACAAAAGCTTCCTATTGTTTGTTGTTCATACAGTGTAGCTATAAGCCAATGGAGGCATTGATTGTACCCACTTTTATTGCAACAGCCTCAAACATTGTTTAGTTACTGCAATCAAACCCCGAAATTGACAGCAATTAATAATCCATTATTTACTACCCCTTCTCTACAGAAAGTAAGGAAAAAATGTCACTCTTATTTATAATGTGTGATACAAGAAAAACCTAAAAGGTGGAGGGTTGATAAGAATGGTAACTATATAAATTAGAGATAGATTACTTTGATTGTACACACAGTTGCTGAGAATAGAAAGTGGTGTTATCCAGTACAAGTTTTATTTATTTAAGTAAATAAATCTTATAATTGCTTTTAGCCCATTGTATGCAATATTGAAGGATCTTAGAGTACCTTCAATGGTCTTATAATGATAGTTATTATCAGTGGCGGACCTACAGCTACTGAGGCCCGGGCCGGAAATCTCTCTGGGGCGCCCTTTATTGGAATGATCACCGTACAAAATGTGAAACATATATATGTAATTAGTATTTATTTAATTAAAATTAAATAGTTAAAACGATTTGGAAAACAAAAAATCTTGACTATAGAAAAAACAACTTACATCTAGCAAACAAACATACATTTAAAAAAGCTTATTAATCTGCAATTTTTGATGTTTTATAAAAATGTTTTTATCTTCTCTGTCAATAAAAAAAGCTGAGACTGTTTTTTGCGAGTTTTGACTTCTGAACATTTTTTTATAGCTTCATCAAAATTAATGTTTTTGGCAAGTGTATTTTCAATGGAAGCGATTGCCAAACCGTTAAGTCTTAACTGGGTCATTGTTGATCGAAGGTAGCTTTCAATCAACTTCAACTTTGAAAAGCTTCTCTCGCAAGAAGCAACTGGAACACATACTGTTAAACAAGTCTTTAGTGTCAAATATAAGTTAGGGACTGATTCTTGGAAGTCCATTTCCACAATAAACTTTTACATTTTCAATGCAGACTACTTTTTAGCTTTGACCTTTTCAACTTTTGCTGTTTGAAGATGACGCCTTAACCGTTTCATTTCTCGTAAGATTTCATTTTCTTCTATCTCAACAAAAATTTGTGTGAGGCTTGAAGTCAACTTCGGAAGTTATTCAATTTCTGTTTCAATAAGGTGCGATAACTGACCGGCCGCAATTTTTTTATATTTTTTGCACCGATTCTGTCCGAGTTGTAAGTTCTTGATAGAAAATGTCGATAGACTGGAATATATATCTTTCTAATTCTTGCTAGTCGATATCCCGAACTTGGTAGGTATGCACGTAATAAATCCCTACTGGTGACTGCACTCTACACAATTTTATATCATGATGGTCATAGCAATTGATGTTTAGAAATGGAAAGTGTATTCAACAACCTGTAACAAACTTTCCATCAATAAAAATAAAGCAAATAAGACGCTTATTGTATTTCTAAATTGATATTGCGGCTTATAAATTTTTATTTCTTATACTATTTGGATTAAAATAGAACACAGATCCATTACAGTAAAATTGTCTCAAATCAAATAAATACATTTTATTATTATTTAGCTGTTAATTACTGGATATTTAAGTAGATTTTAATTGTAGTGCATTTATCAAAACATTATATTAATAATCCTTAATTAAGTTTTGCATTTTTTTATTAGAACATCTTTAGTGAAAAAGACTTTAGTAATGGAAAAATGGAGATGGTATTTGAAATTTGCACTAAAAATAATACAAAGTTCATCAAAAATTAAAAAACAATTCTGACTTACTATTTACACAGTCCGGTCTATTAATGTATGTTCAATTCATATGCCCAACAAGATATAGAACAAATCAATAACATAAGCAACAACATACTTGCCAAAAATTTACTTACTTTACGGAAACTGAACTATACATGGTGAAAGATGATACGATATATTAAGAAACGATCTCAACGTCATAAAATATGTATATCGTTCTACATAGTGTAACTCATTTACTAGCGGAAGTAGACATTGTTTTCTAATATCATGCTATTATCTACAACACGTTAATTTATTTTTTATCATAAATAGCATTACTATTATATGAATCATAAAATATACAAATAAATAAAACACAGGCTTCTCAATGATTGTATATTTATTGCAATAATAACCACCAGCGTACCGAGGGGAGACCGTCCCAGGCCTCTGATCAGGGGGAGACTCAGAAGAACCTTAAATTTTTAAGTAAGTTGTGTTCGACGCGAGAGGTTCAGCTCGAATTTTGATAAAAAACATTTGTGATTTCAACTTTCTCGGTTAATTGTGGGGTAACATTCTTGAAGAGGTGAACCATACCCAAAACTACTTGTAGACTGAAGATATTACTTTGAATAAAACCGTACAAAAATCAGTTGCTTTAAAACTTTTTTGGGAAAAGAGCCGAGATGAACTGGTTAAAAATCCGTTAATATTTTCCACAACTTGTGACGAAATGGGCATACCCACTGAGAAATTAGGGCGAAAAACGTTTAAGAAGATGTATCCAGCAGAAGAGGCAAGAGATGAAGGCTTGACATTGAAGCAAGAATTAGGAAGATATATATTCCAGACTATCGACATTTTCTATAAAGAACTTACAACTAGGACAGAATCGGTGAAAAAAATATAAAAAAATTGCGGCCGTTCAGTTATCGCACCTTATTGAAACAGAAATTGAATATCTTCCGAAGTTGATTTCAAGCCTCACGGAAACTTTTGATGAAATAGAAGAAAATAAAATCTTACTAGAAATGAAACGGTTAAGACGTCATCTTCAAGCAGCAAAAGTTGAAAAGGATAAAGCTGAAAAGTAGTCTGCATTGAAAATGTTAAAGTTTATTGTGGAAATGGGCTTCCAAGAATCAGTTCCTAACTTATATTTGACACTAAAGACTTGTTTGACAGTATGTGTTCCAGTTGCTTTTTGCGAGAGAAGCTTTTCAAAGTTGAAGTTGATTAAAAGCTATCTTCGATCAACAATGACCCAGTTTCCATTGAAAATGCATTGGCTAAAAACATTAATTTTGATGAAGTTATAAAAAAAATTTCCGAAGTCAAAACTTGCAAAAAACAGTTTCAGCTTTTTTATTGACAGGAAAGTTAAAAACATTATTATAAAACATAAAAAAATTGCAGATTAATAAGCTTTTTTAAATGTAAGCTTTTTTAACTATTTAATTTTAATTAAATACATACTAATTACATATATATGTGTTTACATTTTGTATGGTGATTATTCCAATAAAGGGCGCTCCAGAGAGATTTCCGGCCCGGGCCTTGGTAGCTGTAGGTCCGCCACGGATAATAACTATCACTATAAGACCATTGGAGGTGCTCTAAGATCTTTCAATATTGCATACAATATGGTAAAAGCAATTATAAGATTTATTTACTTAAATAAATAAAACTTGTTGCACTGGATAACACCACTTTCTATTCTCAGCAACTGTGTGTACAATTAAAGTAATCTATCTTTAATTTATATAGTTACCAATTGACCATTACTTATCATTAAAGCTGGCCACGAGCGGTACCGCGCAGTAGCGTAGAGTCGACCAGGCCTCGCGTTCAACTAGAGTTATTCTGCTAATAGAGATGTTTGCTGCCGCAAATAATTTCGCTCATCTTTTAAATAAAAATTAAATAACACGTGCTCAAACACTTACCATTTTAAGAGTCCTCCGTGAAATCACAAAGTGAATAATGTCTGTTAAATATCTGCAACATTAGATATGTTTCAACTGTTGTTTCGGCAAAACTAGTACGACATGAGGAAAAAATGCGTTTATATGCAGAGAACGAACGTTTTACATCTAGTGACGTAATATTTGCGTAAGTAAAATAATCTTTCAAATAACTTAACGATTCTGTTGACGCACCTTCACAAATGTGTCTTAATGTGCCAAAATCAGAATTTTTCTCAAAAACACTTTCAAATTTTTCTAGAACAGAAACATTTTTTGCGTCTTCAATCGCGCATAGCTGTGCGTGAACATGTTGCACTATTTGTAGAGATTCTTCTAACGGCACCGCAGGATTTTGTAATTTTTCTGTTGCATCTGCTAGCCGGAAGTAATTGTCGTGAATGATTTTTAAATCCATTTTAACCTGACTATCTTGAAATTTCGACTGGCTTTTCTGGATAGCGGCAGTTTCCTTTGTATCGAATTGTAAAACCACGTTCTTAATATTGTCAAAATATATATGATAATAAAACGCGGCCTGCAACCATGTTCCCCAACGAGTTAGAATAGGTTCTGGTGGCTCTGGTATACGGGGGCACAGTCTGTGAAATTCGCGAATACGTTTCGGTAATTTGGTATGCGCTATTAAAGCGTCTACCTCAGGATAACATTTTCTGATACTATCCGCCACAAGATTGAAAGCATGAATTTTACACGTAATGTGTAACAAATTAGCAGAATGCTTTTTAAGAGACCGGCCTACAGAAAGCATGTTTGCAGCACCATCACTCACTAACATCAAGAGTTGGTTTGTTGAAAGTTCAAACTTGTCCAATGTATTTAACACTAACTTTGAAATTACTTCGGCAGTACACTGTTGTATTCGTTTGGAGACTAATAGAATTGAAGGTGCCGATTGATGAGGTTCCAATTCGCGTGCCATTACATTAAGAACAGAATGTTTCTTCCGATCTGTTGTTTCGTCGACACATAGCCACAATTTTTGATCTTTCAACTCCGATTTTATTTTTTGTTCAATATGTTTGCGCGCAGATGGCACAATTCTTCGTAACGATGTTCGACTTGGTAATTTGCACTCCGAATACTTATTCCAAAAGCAGATAAATGGTTCCTTGTCTAGTAAATTAAACGGTATATTACATGCGATAAACGTAACGCATAAATTAAATATAAATTTGTCATTGTCTCGTGCGCAATTTCTTTTTGAGACATGCTTTTCACTATTTACGTGTCGTAGACAATGTTGTCTGGACCAACACATTAACGGGATTTTACAGATTACACATTTAATTTTAGCACTTTCATATATTAAGTCTGGAATTTCTGCAATAAATTTTCGAAGTTTGTCCGACCGCGGTTTTCTAGGACAGATAAACAATTGCGCAAATGACCGGCAGCGAAAATGTCCGTACTGCTCCGCAGACGAAGTAATACTACCGTTCCTTTCGGTCCGAACTGATTCTACGCCGATGCGCGGTACCGCTCGTGGCTAGCGTTACTTATCATTCTTATCAACCCTCCACCTTTTAGGTTTTTCTTATCATACATTATAAATAAGAGTGAAATTTTTCCTTACTTTCTGTAGAGAAGGGGTAGTAAATAATGGATTATTAATTGCTGTCCATTTCGGGGTCTGATTGCAGTAACTAAACAATGTTTGAGGCTGTTGCAATAAAGGTGGGTACAATCAATGCCTCATAAAACCAGTATTTTAAAAAGTTTTAACATTTGGTGTATACCTTCCAAAGATGCTATTGAAATATTTATTGCCTGTACAGAAGAAGATTATTTAGCTGCGGATACAAAAAAATATTAATTACAATATTATGCTTTCCCTCTTAAGTTTTGAATAACTTTCAATAATCAACGGATGTTGTCAGTAAAAAAATCTTTTCCTTAAAATGAGGATGCAAAATTGAAGATACATCGTTGCAAAATTTTTTTCTATCTCAAAGCATAGCTTTAATAAACCCGATTCAACATCCGGCCATAAAATTGCTCTAACACGTTAGGATTTAGAGATATTCTAACCTCAAAGGGCCAAAAAGACAGTTTTCGGTGATATTTTAGGTTATGTTATAAAAGCAACGAATTTTCTTGCTCATTTTTGCTTATGCTATCATTTAGTACTACTCTTCCCCTTCAAAATCTATTTGTGTTTGCTTCGGTCCGACTTTTTTTCTCGAGATATACCAATTTCAATCTGTAGTTTTTCTTAAACTTTTTTAAGCAAACTTTTCCTGATAATTTCGCAAAACCCCTTGAAAATGGTTCCTTGGAAGTTTTCGGGGTCGCTGATCACAAATGTGTAGTCAGAATATCTCCATAGGAATTTGAAAATTCTGACTGCAGGTTTGTGATTACTTATCAACGACCCCAAAAATCCCCCAATAACCATTTTCAAACGGTTTTGCGAGATTATTAGGGAATGTTAGAAAAGTTTGTCTAAAAATTTTTAAAACAGGACATTTGGCTACCATGCATAATGCTCACGTAGTAGATTAGATTGAAATTGGTATATCTCGAGAAAATAGTTGGATCGAAATAAACGAAAATGGATTTTGAAGGGAAAGAACAATAGTATATAAATGATTTTTACAAAATTCGCTGTTCTTATAGCATAACCTCAAATATCATCGAAAAGCGTCTCTTTGGCACTTTGAGGTTAGGATATCTCGAAATCCTGACATCCAAGAGCAATTCTGTGGACGGATTTGGAATCAGCGCCAAAAAATCTACAAGAAATGACATGTTTCATTCACGTGACATCAAAAAAGTCAAGCTTTGTTGAATTGTGGTTAGTTATATAGTATAGATCAATCAAAGTGTAACTGGTGAACAAAATTAACTAATAAATACAAACGTGTAACTAGATTAATAATAGATCAAACCCACATTGTTTTGCCTATAATATCTAGGCAAAATTTCATACACAAAATACTACAATCTGCATTATTATAGATAATTGTTACATTTGAAGAATACGAAGATATAAAACTTGTACGTATTTAGCAACAGGTGCTAACCAATAGAACTTTTGTTAAAAACTATTCAAGTACAATGACTCAACATAATAATTGCTAAATTAACGTTTTTATTATAGGTTTTGGCCTTGATACCTGAACAATATTTTTTGTAGTGTTGCTATACATCTATAAAGTGTAATAATATATGGACGATACATTAAAGTATAGATTACCTCAACAGAATGTAGAAAAATTTCAACACGGCTACCTGCTGGTAGTAACGTTGGTATGTGTGGTTTGGTGTGGTGGCATTAAGTGTTTGGCGAATTCTATAAGAACGTGATCCACTCTTCTAATGATCTTTACAAAACCTCATCTTAATATACTACCTATCTTAAATATATTCAATTACGAATTTGCTACTGTCAAAATTCTTTTACGTAATATGCACATAAATTGGCAAAAAATGTAGATGCTATTATACAGTGTGTAATAAAAGGAACAATAAATGTCAGATAATGAATAAGTTTCGTGAAAAACGCTGCCATGTCTTTTTTCATTTTTTTAGGTGATCTATTTTATTAATTTGTCCAATTTTACAATCAAATGTTTTTGAGTTGTGATATCATCGTCAATTTTTTGGAGTAGGAATCTCCATTTTGTTTGCCAAAATCCCAGGTACAGCTTTAGTCAATAAAATGGAGCAGATTTTCGCAAATGTGTAAAAAGTACTCGCTGTTTTAATTCAGTAGACGCCGCTTATTGTAATCACATTTAATGTTATCAATCGGCTATTGTAATCAAAGTTGCGAAGTATGGAGCGGTTATATACGAATGCATATAAAATTATACGTTTATTGTGATCAAGACTTCGTTAATGTTATCAATATTCTCACATGCTTTTAACATTTTTAAAGGCCTTCTGGGCATAATCTGTATATGATCATAAGTATTAGTGCCTCTGGATTTGTGTCCGCACGTGTTTGCAGTAAAATCTCTAAATTATTCTGCATTCCTTTACCGGTACTCTTTGATACAAAGAATGCGTCTTTGTATAATTTTTAGAATCTACCGATTGGGAAAATGAGGAATTAGCTATATCGGTATCCCCTCCTTGCTCTCTCGCCGTACATGCGAGAGAGCGTGGAGAGGACTGAGGAAATCCGAGCAATTCGTGCTAGTATACTTCGAACAATGTCGGGATATAGACGTACTGTGCGAAGAGCGCGTGTAATAATTTGAAGTCAAGGTCGCCTGGAAATGAGAGTTTCGCATATTTATTTTGTTGTTACTACGAAGCTTAGACGAAATTAATAAGAAATTCAGACGACGAAAATATAAACAGATTCTGATGAAATGAGGGAAAAGAAAAGTAAATACTCTAGAAATTCTTACTAAGATCGTCCGCACATAAGGCAGTCTACCTCGTAACTAACTACATCGGTAACCTCTTAGAGAAAAAATAGACATTTTAGAAAAATACAATAAATTCCCGAAAATGGGTCAAAGAAATACCGCTGCATAGTTAAAAGTTTCATTATTGTGCATAATTCTAAAGAACACTTGAAATTATAAAAACAGCTGTTTCTAATGAAAACTTGTAAAAGAAATCTTTCCGGAAAAGATCGCCAAATGGAATCAGCTTTAAAATTATGTGAGAAAGAAAACCGCTTGCGCGGATGGTTCGTTATAGGCAGAAAGCTGATTTTGCTAAAAAAATGAGAAATGAAAATTTCCTTGCTACTGAAGGATGGTTCCATCGTTGGAAAAAAGAAATAATGTTGTGTTTAAAAGAATGCACGGGGAAGTAAATGATGCCGACTTTGGAGCAGAGAAAACTGGATCACCAATGTTTGACCTAAAATAATTGAAGAATATACACCTGATGAGATGGGATTTTACTTTCGTCCTCTTCCGAAACATACATTTTTATTTAAGAATGAAAAGGCTAAAAGGACAACAATCTCGAAATAAAGAATTATAGTTTTGTGTTGCGAAAATATAAATAGCAAGAGAAACCAGCTTCTTGTGATCGGTAAGCGCAAAAATCCGCGATGTTTTAGAAGAATAAAGAAGTTATCCGATGATTATTTTGCTAACAAAAATGCATATGGAAAATGATGGCAGTATGAATTCAAGCCAGTTAGCTAAAAAAACAAATCTTTTGGATGCCATTCATTTGATTGCGATGGGTTGGGAGGAAGTTTCAGAAAAAATGATAATGAATTGCTTCAAACACAGTGGGTTTGTAAGGCTGTCTACTGAAAAAATTCTCGAAGAAGAAGATGATGTTTCCAGTATGCATATTCGTCCATTGACATGACAACCGTAGTGGTCAACATGACGTGACGTCAACATTCCAACTACTGGATCAGTAACAGAAGACGACGTTTGTCAGGTTATTTCCACTAACGTTTCGATCATAGAAGAAGTAAATATGGAAACATGTTCATATGTCACGACCGCATCAATACCCAAACGTACATGGGAGTTCCAAATGCTGCATTAAGGCTATTAGAAAAGCTAAGCTAAGCTTTTAGAAAAAAATTGCTTTTTCCAACAAGATTTCGCTTTCTGCCACACAGCTCGGAAAACTAAACAGTGGATACACGAAAATGGATTTCATCTTTTGAAATGCCCTTTTCAAAAACAGTGCTTGAAATCAAAATAAAAGAAGTGTGGAAAAAAATTCTATAGGTGTATTGTGCTATGGGTACAATGCCTAAACGTACACAGATAGTAGTTTAAAGTTTTACAAAGTTAATGGTGCTCCATTTTAAGGGTCGAGACTGTAGCTTTGGTATAGGTTGATTATAGATTGAGCACTTTTTTACTTGTTACAATTTGGAACCTATTTAGTGATTTTCATCAAAAATGTTATCCAATAGCAAAATTCAAAGGATAATGAACTTTGCATTTTATACTGAATGGTACAGAAATTCAGAATAATTAGAACAAATGTTTAAATTGAGCAGCACTTGCTTCTTGATATTATATATCTGTGAATAACGGTTATAGATTAAGAAGAAAATAATACGGATTTTGCATTAATTAGTTATGGGAATTATATACTGCGCCGTTCAAACGAAATTTGGACATTCTCGAAAATATTATATGCATTTCGAGCGAGGATTTGGTTCTTTTGTAAAAATTTTGTATTCATTTAAATCATGTACAAGATGCACTTTAAATGTTCAAGATTTTCTGGCTTCATCGTTTTATATATATTTAGCTATTATTAATTTATGGAGAGTGTTATAAAAATTCTTGTGAAGCAGCAACATTTTATGGAGAGCGATTTCCTAACAGAGTGGTATCATCATATATGGCATTTCCTCGTGTTGAAACTAAAATGCCAACGGGATCGTTTCCATCAAATTTAAAACATTCTCATCATATAACACGAGTTAGAACAGAAGAAATGCAAATAAATGTACTGGCTTATGTTGGATTGAATCCACATATTTGAGTTAGAACTGTGACAGAAGATATGGGCATAAGTAAATCAATAGTACAGGGGATACTAAAGTTTCACAAGTGTCATCCTTTTAAAATTCAGTTGCTGCAAGTATTAAGGCGTACAGATTTTGTACGGAGACTAGGATTCATTGAAAGTTAAACAATGATACCATGATTACCTGTAACTTTTTGTGACGAGGCACGATTTTATAACAATGGGGTTGTGAATCGCAATAACTACCATTACTGAGCTCCAGAAATTCTCATTGGATGTGTGAGATTCATTTTCAGGTAATATGGGGTGTCAACGTTTGGTGGGGATTATTTAATGGTCGTATTATTGATCCATACATCTTTGAAAGAACTTTGACAGGGCAACGTTATTTACATTTTTTTTACATAATGACCTTCCCGAGTTAACGGAAGATATTCCATCAGCAGAGCGCAATGATATCGGTGGCAACAGGATGGCGCTCCGCCTCATACCTCGTGGTTGGTTGCAGACTATTTAAATGACGTATATCCCAGTAGATGGGTTGGTACTAACGGTCCTATTTTTCTTTGTTTGTGGGGGAACTTGAAAGAAGTTGTGTATTCTACTCTGCCTACGATCGTAGACGATTTGTAGCTTAAGATTCGGTATGCATGTAATTCCGTTACAATGAATGTGATCACAGCAGTAACTTCCAGGGAATTAATTGGTCGATTTGAAGCGTCTGTTGCGTCCTATGGTGGTCATTTTGAACAATATCGGTAAGTGATTAATTTTATGAATTATTAATGTATTTAATGTTTGTTTAACTTTTTGTAAGATTTTTTCTGTAATCGATATGATCATTTTGTATTAAATATTTCTTGAATGCAATTTTCTTTGTACTTCAGTCATAAAGCCAAAAATATGAGGGGTGCAAATTTGTGGGTGGCTTACTAGAGGTAGTTTTAAAAGGTGTATATTTTAGGATTCTGCAAATCATTTTCGACAACACCTTGCTCAATCTCATATCTCTACAGATAAAGAAGATATCGCTTGTAGCATTGTATCTGAGACACTCAGTATAGGTATATTGTAACCTCAATCGTTTTTCACTTTAAGTCATCAAATTACATACCTTTAATTTTACAGCCATAGACTAGCTCAGGTGTGTACCTTGTATTTGTTAACGGAATCATTTCAAAGCTCATTTATATTCTGCAATTATGAGAAATTTTTTCGTACTTCATTTCTCTGTGTTACAATAAATCTTAGGACTACCGAAGGCGGAATTGTTATTTCTAATATGGTGCGGCCATGTACAGCTGTAATTAAACTCGCACTGTAATTCAATAGCATCGAGAAAGAAGCCAATAGTGTCCGCGTTTGAACGTATGTATATACATTTGTCTAGGGTAGGTCTGATTTTAGGTTGGGTACGGTGACTAATATACACCTATAAATATTAAATAATGTATTCGTATCTATCATAGTAAGAAATGAGCACTGACTTTAGTTTGTTGGCAACAATCCATTTGAATTACTATATTAACGTGATTTATTTATCACGCGCATTATATTTTAAAGAAAGGTTAAATTGGACCTTAAGGAAAGTAATGTGAAAATTAGTATAAATGAGCAGGTTTAGATTGATAAACGTCTATATTTTTTGAGTACATCAGGTGTACATATACAACAGTGGCGGCTCGTGAGTATTTTTGATGGGTGGGCACAAAAAATATTGCTACTTTCTTATACTATAACTATTAATATTTACTTATTTGTTACTAATGAGATGAAAGTTGAGTCCATTTTTAGCGATTTTCTCCTCTTTCTTCATGAATTCATACAGATTATCTATTAATTATTCGTCTATTTATTCACTCCATATTTATTACAAAAAAATTAAACGAAAAACTATTTGACACGGTACTACTATACCGGGTGGTGACTTGGCCGACGCAGCATAGCAATTATAATGGTAGATCCGGAATGTCCAATTATTTGCTTCCTTAATTATTTTACAGGAAAAGTGTATTTAGGTTTTTTGTAGAGAAAAAAATTCTACATCCACACATACCATTGCCTTTTAGTTTTTAGAATTCTGAAACCGAAAAATTCGGAAAATGTAAATGCCAGTATTAGAAAAATCATTGATGCCCTGGAATTATGAAAACTTAACAGGAGAACGCTTCTTACAGCTCTTGCAAGAAGAAATAGCTCCGGCAGTGACTGAAGTTACTAGGGAAGACCAAGAGATTTGGTTTTAGGATGGTTATGGATGGTTGTTCTGCACACAACAGCCGTGATGTGCGTGAATTTTTAAATGACAGTTTTCCCATAACATTATCGGTCCAAATGATGCAATTAACTGGCCTGCCAGGTCCGCCGATCTTTCACCTAACGACTTTTTTCTTTGGGGACATATAAAATCAAAAATTTATTGTGGACAAACATTTCAATTTTGGAACAATTAAAAAATCGAATTCAAGCTGAATGTGACAAAATATCTAGGTATCAACTGGCAAATGTTAGACGACAGTTTTATCACAGGCTATGCCATTGTCTAGTAGTTAATGGTGATTTGTTCGAACATTTGTTGTAATCTGTGTTTTTTGTTTTGTTGTAATATTATGTGTTCCTATTGTTAAAATAAATAAAATTACCGTTTCTGCTATATTTTTCATGGTTTTATTATAAGTCGAATTTAATGACGGAGGTGGCAGAAAATCATAGCGCGCTTGTTTGATTTTATAATGCCAAAGATATCACTGATTTTTCTAGAAGTGACATTTTTAATTTTCCAGTTTTTCCGTTCTCAGAATTCTAAACATTAAAAAGCGATATTGCTTATCGTAAATTAAAAACGTCAAACAGGAATGACAAATGCAACCACGTTTGTTTGTTTTCATAATTCCATGGCATCAATGATTTTTCTAAAACTGGCATTTACATTTTCCGGATTTTTCGGTTTCAGAATTTTAAAAACTAAAAAAAAAATGGTATGTATGGATGTAGAATTTTTTTCTCTACAAAAAACACTTTTCCTGTAAAATAATTAGGGAGGCAAATAATTGGACATTAAAGATCTACCATTATAATTGCTATGCTGCGTACAAGTCACCACATTCTTTCTTTTATTTTACTATCCGTTTTTCCGTCCCAGGATATTATTGAGCCTATGTATTTGAATTCGTCAATTTTTTGTACTTTTGTTTTCCAGTCCAAGTTTTGGTGACTTGGAAAATTACATTTTTGCCCGTAGGAGGGATATTTCATTACCAATGAGTAACTAACCTGAACACCCTACCCGTTCAGAGGTTGACAGCCCAAGTTGTCGTTGTTGTAAATATTGAACATTACAATACATTACGGCTCGAAGAGTAGTAGCTTTTAGTAACCAGCCAGATAACGTGACTATTGCATAAAGATGTCTCAGGTAACGAAAATTGAGTACCGCGCGGTCATTAAACATTAACAAAGAAGGGCATACGCCTAATCACATTAAACAACGTTTAGACAGCGTTTATGGTGATTTATCTCCTTCATATTACATTGCAGAAAAAGTGGGAAAAACTCGGCCAATTGAACTGATAACGCTTCAAAACATTTCAATTATTGAAGAAATGGTATTTTCGCCGTTTGAAAGTGAAAGAATTGGCAGTGATGTCTATTATTTCTGAAACAAGTATTCCCCGAATTCTCCATAACTATTTGGGTATGAATAAGATTAGTACAAGATGGGCACCGCATCTTCTTTCTGCTCTCCAACGTGAACGTTGGCTCGAATGTGCGCGCTCGTTTTTAAATATCTGTGGAGACGACCCAAACCTGATTTTATAGTCCATTGTCACAGGAGATGAGACAGTGGTTCTGTATTATGATCCCCTATTCCAAGAGGAATCGATGGAATGGCGTTCAATCAATCGTATTTTACTCATTGATTTTAAAGAGCGCAATACAACTGTCAACAGCACATATTATGCGTCTTTGTTCGTGAAAAACGTCGAAGAAAATTGACAAAAAGTGTTCGATTATATTCTACCGTACAGTTCGGACATAGCTCCAAGTGAATATTATTTATTTTCTCATTTAAAGAAGGATCTTAGGGGACGTCGTATTAAGGACGATAGTGAGTTGCAAGTAGCTGTAATACAACATTTTGAGGGAAAAACTTTAGATTATTTTTATAAGCAAAGGTAATATGAGAAGAAAAAAAGCATTAAAGCTTCTTGCTCCTGGCGACATTGTTCTTACATCACTTAATTTATGCCACTAATCTTCAGAAACAGCAACTGAAATATTTCCTGGCGCCACCTGGTACTAGTAGTTATAGTCACGCCGTCCTGGATAGTAGAAACTGGAATACAGATGCCACTTACCCATACAATGATGTAACCTTACAACGTTTTATAAACAGTTTCAAAAGATACCGGTTAATGTAATATTTTTTTTCTTTTTATTACTATTTACCACACGTACTACTTTAACTATAGTTTTTTTAAATATATAATAAATAATAATAAAAAAAGGATAAATAAACTTAAATATTAACTCCTTAATTATTTATTAAACTGCATAAAAATAATCCCTATTTAATTATATTATTAAAGAAATAATTTAATTATACTGTAATATATAAAAAAATAATTTTTTAATTAGTTAATTGACTTGCTCCTAATTTTAATTATTAACTTTAGGTTTTTTTTTCTATTATTGTAATTTTTCTTTTATTAGATATCCTTGCAGCAGGCCTGATGATGTGTCTTTTGAATACGAAATCGGTCCTCTAATTTCTCAATAGAATTTTGTGAGATCTGGACCATTTTTTGATTCCAACCTTTAATATGAATATCTTCTTAACTTAAAATTAGATGACTTACTTGGAAGAAATATTTTTTTGTCTTGGATTCTCTTGATTTTTTAACTCTAAGAAAATATTTGTTTAATCCAAATAAAATGTCAAGAAAATTATTTTCTTACATTATACATTTTTATAGATTTGAAATGAATTTATGGCGCCTTAGGTTCTGTTTCACTTTCTTGGATCACTGTGTGGTTAGAATGGTAAAGAACTTTAACTGGATTGAGTAGTATTTCAGAAAACTTATGCAGTTAACTGTTAAAGTAGTGATTTAAACTCAGATGTTCTTTGTATACAGTGAACTTATTTTTGTGTGCTTTCATAAGCATCTTTATGTTTGCATAAATAACACTGAACACTTGTGGTTGACATTAAAGCAGCGAAGCAGAGTAAACAAGATAACTGGTTTACTAAGGGCTATCCGACTTTTCACTTGTAATTATCATACCATAAAATCGCGAAATATTTACCACTGTTCGCCGGTGATTAAACATGCGTGAAAATTTCACATTTGCTGCAAATTACGTAGGTATAATACTTCATTTCAGCGATATGCTGTTTCAAAGTTTATCTACTTAATAAAATGTACTATTGTAACATAACGCCGTATATATGCACTATACTTCTCTATGTATTGTGCTAGTTACACAATTAAATTTATTCGATCTGTAACATTATTTTCATTCCATTAATGGTATTTATAACGAAGATATAATTACATTAACAAATTAGAAATATTTTCAACGTCATGGGAAATTTCAAGGTAAATATGCTGACCTTCGTCTATAGAGGTGAGTATACTTTAATGTGCGAGTGTACACATACATATCTAAGAAACGATGTTCAACTAAATTAGGAACATAACATCCATACTAAGCTTCTTCAATAAAAAATTTGTGTTAGAAAATAGTGTATGTGGTTATATAGATAATGTAAATAATTCAAAACGTTTTACAAATATTTTAGTTACAGTACAATACTGTTTATATATTAACACTTTCAGGAATCTGCTTTTTGTTATGACATTAATTAATTTTAGAGGAAGTTTCTTTCTAATTAAAGTAAATTTATACGTAAGCTGCTGGGAAAGTAATGCTCACACGCAAAGAAATCGTTTCTTGCATTAAGAAAATAGATTTTCTTGCAAAAATCAGTCTCTACTCAAGAAAATATTTTTATTTCAAGACAATAAAAATATATAATACAAGAAAATAATTTTCTTGAAATTTTGTTTGGATTAAATAAATATTTTCTTAGGGTTAGAAAATCCAAGACAGAAAAATGTTTCTTCCAAGTAAATCATTTAGTTATAAGTAGAGTTGCTCAATTTGCGCCAACAGCCAGTGGCGGGTGCATGAAAGTTTACACAAAATAAATGGTCAGAAATAAAATATAATACGTGTTCAAACACTTACCGTCTTAAGGGTCTTCCGTGAAATCACAAAGTGAATAATGTCTGTTAAATATCTGCAACATTAGATATGTTTCCACAGTTGTTTCGGCAAACCGAGTGCGGCGTGAGGAAAAAAGTGTGTTTATATGCAGAAAACGAACGTTCTACATCTAGTGACGTTATATTTGCGTAATTAAAATAATCTTTGGAACAACTTAACGGTTCTGTTGACGCACCCAAAATTAGAATCTTTCTCTAAAACACTTTTAAACCTTTCTAGAGCACAAGCATTTTTTGCGTCTTCTACCGCGCATAGCTTGTGCGTGAACATGTTGCACTATTTGCAGAGATTCCACTAACGACACCGAAGGATTTTGTAATTTTTCTGTTGCTTCTATTAGTCCGAAGTAATTGTTCTGAATAGTTTTTAAATATATTTTAACCTGACTATTTTGAAATTTCGACTGGCTTTCCTTGATAGCCGCAGCTTCCTTTGGATCGAATTGTAAAACCACGCTCTGAATATTCTCAAAATATTTATGATGACAAAACGCAGCCTGTAACCATGTTCCTCGACGTGTAAGAATAGGTTCTGGTGGCTCAGGCATACGAGGGCACAGTCTGTGAAACTTGCGAATACGTTTTGGGATTTGACAAACACTGCTTTTGTATGCGCTATTAAAGCGTCTACCTCAGGATAACATCTTCTAATACTATCTGCCACATGACTGAAAGCATAAATTTTACACGTAATATGTAACAAGTTAGCACAATGTTTTTTAAGAGGCCGGCCTACAGAACGCATGTTTGCGGCGCCATCACTCATAAACATCAACAGTTGGTTTGTTGAAAGTTCAAACTTTTCCAATGTATTTAACACTAACTTTGAAATTACTTCGGCAGTACATTGTTGTACTCGTCTGGAAGCTAATAGAATTGAAGGTGACGATTGATGTGGTTCCATTGTACGTACCATTACATTAACCACAGAATGTCTTTTACGATCTGTTGTTTCGTCCACACATAATCACAGTTTTTTATCTTTCAACTCCGATTTAATTCTTTTTTCAACATGTTCACGAGCAGATGGCACAATTCTTTGTAACGATGCCCGACTTGGTAATTTGCAGTCCGAATATTTATTCCAAAAGAAGACATATGCTTCCTTGTCTAGTAAATTAAATGGTAGATTACATGCAATAAAGGTAACACATAAATTAAATTTAAATTTGTCATAGTGTCGTGTACAATTTTTTTTTTGAAGAATGCTGTTTACTATTTACGTGACGTGGACGATCCTTTTTGGATCAACACATTGAAGAGATATTACAAAATCAACACATTAAAGGGATATTACAAACCACATATTGAATTTTAACGCCTTCATAATTTGGGACAGGCATTTCTGCTATAAATTCTGTAACTTTGTCCAACATTGGTCCAAAAATGGTGCAGATCTTACAAAGTTCTATGGAGAAATAGTACATCACACAGTTATGTTTTTCAGAAATTTACTTTACTAAACTTTGTTAGAAGCAAAATTAGCAAATTTCCTTTTCAACTTTTTTATTGCTCTTTTGGTCCACAATATATACGTAGATACTACATACCTATCATTCAACCATTTTAAAAATATATATATATTGTATATAGGCAAGCACAAAACATAGAAACAAAAACACTAAATAGAAATACAACATTTATTTAGGAGCAGCTTGAAAAAAAAATCTTAAAATGTTTAAGCTTTTTTCTTTGTTCCTCCAAAAAGCAATTCTGAAAATGACATTCCAAATTCTTAATGTGTGCAAAAGCCACATAGTCGTCTTTTGAAAATTGTTTTAAGTCTTTAATGCATTTCAGCGCCTGATAGTAGCTCTTTATTGGATTATCTTCTTCTGGTATGTCCTCTATTTCGGTCTCTGTTTCATTTTCTCCTCACTGTCTTTAGATTCAACAACCTGATTCTCAAAATCAAAATTATCTTCAGTTGGTGTGTTTTGATCGATGTTTATGAATTCGTCTAGATTTTGAGCATTTGTTATATCCAATTCTTTAACAACTCTAAACATTGCGGCAAGTGTACACAACGGTATATCGTCTTTGGGGTCAAAATCGGGGAATTCCGTTTTCGCTTTTCTGAACCCAGCTTTTCTGAAACAGTTTTGTATTGTTGTGGAATTCACGTTTTGCCACGCTGTTTTTATGAAATACAGTGCCTCTAAAACATTAATTTTCTTGGAAAGTTCAGATGCTGATTTGACACTATCCATGTTAGATAAAATGTGCTTCAAAATCTGATTTCGGTAATAACATGAAATTTTGAATGATATCCTGGTCCAAAGGCTGACAAACGCAAGTTGTATTGGGACGCAACCAAATTATTTTCACATTTTTTAGGTTCATTTCTCGAGGATGCGAGCCTGCGTTGTCTAAAAATAGCAACATTTTTCCCTTCTCAATCCCCATTTTTCAATCCAGCTCTACCAACCATTCGCTCATCAGTTCGCGATTCATCCACGCTTTTTTATTTGACTTCCATATGACAGGTAAATCCTTAATGATTATGTTTTTCAATGCTCTCGGATGAGCCGTTTTTCCAATCACTAACAATTTTTCTTTCTGTCCTGTCATCAATAAAATGGTTAGTCTTTCTTTTACCAGCTTTCCTCCTAAACATTTCTTGGATTTCAAGGCAAACGTTTTATCGGGAAGCTCTCGAAAAAAAAGTACGCTCTCATCAGCATTGTAGATATCTTCAGGTTGGTATCCAAGCAACAAAGACGGAAGTTTCTTCATAAATGCATAATCCGTATCTTGTTTTACGCCAGCCGCTTCACCGCCGTGTCTTCTACGCCATTTTTGAAGCCAATCATCAGACGCACTGAAATTTTTGTAGTTGTACTTTTCTGCAATTTCTACCGCCTTGGCTTTCAATAGCCCTCCTGATATGGGTATGATTTGATTTCTAGCCATCATAAACCATTCAAAACATGCCCTATCTATGTTTAAACCTTCAGTTTTCAAGAAGCTCTTTTTTTGGTGCACATTTACACCAGACTGCCACACGCGTCGGATTTCTTCTTTATTTTTTGCAATTGTGTTCCCTCATGGAAGCTGCCAACATCTATGCAATTACGATACAATGTGCCACGTGTGCAAGGTACAGTTAGGAATGTATAAAAGACGAGTTGAGAAATATGAAAATCTGCCTATGTGTGGATGAAACAACTGATGCTCAGAAACACAGCGTCATTCATGTTGTAGCGCGTCCTTTAAAACGTGATGGTCCACCAGCTTCATTGTTGTTATCCAGTAAAAGGATTCAGAAAACTAATGCAGAAACCGATGTCAAGATAATAAAAGATTCGTTGATAGAATTTTGTATCGCAGGAACCCAAGTCACAATGTTCGTTACTGACGGAGCCGCAACAATGCTGAGAGTTGGTAGGATGTTGAAAATATGCGTTTCGACTCTTCTTCACATAACATGCCTCATACACGCATGTCACCTCGTAGCAGAAACCATTCGAAAGAAGTATCCGATGGTGGATAAGTTAGTAGCATTTACCAAGAAAGTGTTCATCAAATCTCCCAAACACATCCGTGTATTCAAACAATTGTGCCCGAAATTACCACCACCACCTCAGCCTGTAATAACGCGATGGGGAACATGGCTCCAGGCAGTATCTTATTATCAGAAATATTTTTCACAAGTGAAAAATGTCATCTTGAAACTTGATTCAAATGATTCTGCAGCAGTTCGAGATAGACAGCAACTTTTTTCCAATTCGGACGTTCAACAACAAATAGATGAAATTTCCATGAACTATTCTGAAGTTGCACAAGCTATTGAGCAATTATAAAACAGTCATTTGTCTGCACGAGACGTATTAAATTGCATAAACAATTTACAAGCCGCTCTAGAAAACTTGACGAACACTATAGGAATTGATGTTGCTCAAAAATTTGGTGCAATTTTAACGAAAAATCCCGATTTACAAAAGGTTCGGTCTATAACTGAAAATCAAGAGTGCCCAGATGAGGAAAAGGAATATCTGACATTTGCAAATCTTACTTCACTGGATGTCGAACGATCATTTTCGAAGTATACGACAACGTATTCACAACACTGTCGACGGGTGAATGAATGGTGTTGCAATTCTACGCAGCTTACCAGGGCGGTTGCCAATTGCTACAGTGGACATCAAGACGACGGGAAAAAGCAACAATATTATTTTTCACTAATATTGTATATTACGTACCTACTTTTATGCGGTGCGCCACTGCCGGTACCACCTTTTTAACAAACTCTAATGATCGCAGTAATCGATGCCTAGAAGTGCTAGGTGTATTTCCTAACCTGACGCTTCGTCCAATAATACAACAACAACAGTAAGCTGAAATACACTGAAACTTATTACAATGAAACTACTTATACTGGGTGTTCTATTTTCCATGTGACATACATTATGACTAATTTTATAGTATCTACTTAGACGGAGACAGAGACAGATAGTGAATATTTTTATGCAAATGAAGCCGTTTTTAAAACTTTTATGCTGCTTTGTGAGAGAGTTTAGTAGATTAAATCATCAAAAATTGCAAATTCTTGTTTTATTTTTAAATTCTAAAATAAAAAAATATTGTTTTGCTTTTAACTTTCGTCATAATCATATAAATGTATTCTTTTTGTTTTAATATATGAACCTCTTTTAATATGTTAAGAGTAGTGGATGCTTCTATTCCGAGTAACATTTCTTAGAGACGCAAATAAAACAGCATGGTTAAAACTTTATTATTCCAGTCCTTTTTGATAGGATTAGTTTAAAATTCAGTAGTGCTTATTATTACAGCAACGTCTATCCTTCCGAGAAAGGTAGTTGTTATACGGCCACAAGGGCCAGAATTGAGAGTAAAATATACAAGCAGGTTATTGAAAGGTATCTTCTCCTCTATGCAAAAACTAAACTTTATACTACGCAGATGAAAGGATAACAGCATTTTTTTTATAAATGAAACTACATATTGTAAAGTGCAAGGAAGTACTAACATTTTGCTTGTTAAAGACATCAATCTATGTAAATTTATTAGTTTATCGTTTTATTGACCAATTGCAGAAGAAATAATTTACTTTTCTATAAAGTAAAATCTTGAATCCTTTTACAAAGGTCTTTTGGATAATAATTTTATTTTTAAGCAATTATTGTAATATGGTCAAAGTTTCTTGGCTTACGTCTTTTAAGCAAAAACTTTGTTCAATAATGATAGCAAGGACTGTGGGGTAGTATAGCAAACAACACAGAGTATCGGCACACTCATCACCACACAAAATATTAATTAATTCGGAACAGCTGTTTCAAAGGCTCGCTGGGCCCTCATTTGCAACCGAGTTGCCGAATAAATCTGAACTCTAATTTTACCATGCTTGTCTATCCCTCCTCTCGAGGAAAAAGAATATACATTATACCCTTCTTTTTTCCTCGAGAGGAGGGATAGACAAGCATGGTAGAATTAAAAAAAAGTTTTTAGTTTTTCGTTCAAATTTATTCGGTAACTCGATTGAAAATGAAGGCCCAGCGAGCCTTTGAAACAGCTGCTCCGAATTAATTAATATTTTGTGTGGTGAGGAGTGTGCCGATACTCTGTGTTGTTTGAAAAACTGTTATAATCCCCTATAATTTTCTTGCGCAGTTATCACTGTTAGGACAAACTTCACCAAGTGGCGTATCACTACTTAGATTTTCATTATACATGTACAACCATTTAAACTTATGCAAATAATTGGATTATGCATCTATTTTATATTTTGCACTGTTTACTAAATTATTTGAAATTTTAAGTACTTGTTAAAAACATTGAAAACTATTGTGGAACATTGAATATAGAACTGATTTACGTGTCTAGGAAACCTAGGAAATCAAATACCAATTTCACGTGCAAATATGAATGATCGAAAATATTCACAGGTTGAGTAAAATTTCATTAAACCAATCGTAACAATGGAATGGTGGATATTATTTATTTACTTGTATTTTCGCAAATTGACACAAGCTTCAAACAGAAATTTCCATAGGCGTAACGTCTACAAGCAAGTGCATACAGTATCATTGAATATAACTCTTCGAAATCCATTAGTTGTGTAAATAAACTGAGTATTAGGCCAATATGCACACAGGACTTATTAGCATGTACTTCTACAAAGTAAATGTTGCTTCGTCAAAGATTCAACAGATATATGTATACTGGGTGTCCTAATTCTTCTTTTAGCAAAAAAATGCAAAAACAAATTTAAATCTTTTGTATAATTATATAAATCAATAATGATAGCAAGGACTGCGGGGTAGTATGGTAATTAACACTAGGTATCGGCACACTCCGCACCGCACAAATTATTAATTAATTCGGAACAGCCGTTTCAAGGACTGGTGAGTTCCCATCGTCAGTCGCATGACCGAATGATGCGATTATAATTATAATATAATTATATATATAATTGTTATAAATATCTTTGCAAAAGGTAATTTAACTGTTAAATACATTGATTTTCTAATCGAAGAAAAAATAGAATGTGTGATATATTTGTGTTATGTGGTATTTTTGAACTACTTTGCCAGTCGGTTTTTTTACATTCAATGCTTTAAAGCGGCGAAAATAGAAATAGACCAATGCTCGAAAATGAAGGTATGTACATGATGCAATAGCGTGTCAGCAATGCCATGTGTTAGGAGTTTTGAGTAATCTGAAGAGAATAGAGATAGACCCACGAGGTAGTGATTTAAAACATAGAAAATTTATTCCATGCTGCTAGATCGATGGAATGAGAAAATTAAAACAGGATCCTCAGAAATGGAATGGATAAAACCATTAGGAAATTTTATTGTATTTTTATTATTGCAATTTTTCAGGAAGTTGGATTATAAGTAACATATAACATTTGGATATTTGTGTAATTTAGTAGCCTAAATTATTTTAAAAACAAAATAATAGTAGTAATAGATAATTTTGAGCTAGAAACTATACCCATGCCTTGAAGTTTAAAGTAAAGCGGCTTGATTCAGACTGGATCATCTGGCAGTCTCTAATATTACTGAAAATCATTCGCGTATAAATGGCAAGTAAAAGTAAAAACGATGTTATATTAATATTATTACACATTATAGATTAAGTTGGATATAAATGTGAACCTTGCGGCAGCCTGGACTTTATGTTCAGGAACTCATATCTTACCCCATTCGTCACAACAGCCTCCCTCTGATACGAAGTAGGTGTCATAAATTCTCGACCTGACAGGCTTATACAAGTTCTAGCGTGTTCAAACTCCGTTACGTGATAGTTGCACATGTGCGAGGTCTACACTATATATAATATGACACGAAGAGTAGTAGTTTTTAGCCGGACAATGTGATTAGTACGTGAAACGTCTCTGTTAACGAAAATTGAGTACCGCGCGGTCATTAAATTTTTAGCAAAAGAGGGGCATACTCCTAATCACATTAAACAACGTTTAGACCGCATTTATGGTGATTTATCTCCTTCATATTCTACTGTAAAAAAGTGGGCAACATTTATCCCTTTGAGGCAAGAATTCCTTGAAGACGACGAGCCTATTGAACTGATGACGTCTCAAGACATTTTAATTACTGAAGAAATGGTATTAGCAGATCGCCGTTTGAAAGTAAAGGAATTTGCTGCATAAATTGAGGGACAATATTCGTGCAAAATGTCGAGGAAAATTGACAAAGGTGTTCGATTATTGCACGACAATGCACCCGTCCATACTGCCGCCATTTTACAAACTACCATCCGCGAACGTGGCTTTCAAGAATTGGAACATCCACCGTATAGTCCGGACATGGCTCCAAGTGATTATTATTTGTTTTCTCATTTAAAGAAAGACCTTGGTGTTAAGTGGTTTTAACGTGGTTTTAAGGACGATAGTGAGTTGCAAGCGGCTGTAATACAACATTTTGAGGGAACAACTTTAGATTATTTTTAAAAGGATATGGAATTATTAATTGATCGTTGTAATAAATGTATTGAAGTTAGGGGAGATTATATTGAAAATAAAAATTCTGTATCAGGCCGAGAATTTAATGTACGAATCGATTGTCTTGAGCAGGTAGCCATGGAAGCTAACAAGTATATTTCAACTCATCAGTGATTGATTATATCAAATACAATATCTGGTTTCCTAGATGAATCTTCAGTTGTACACAATATTCTATGGTTTTCCTCAAAATCTGTATTGTGACATTTTTCATCTCGTTTTCCATTTTAATATTTATTACTAGTTGCTCACTAACGCCAACGGGCAGTGGCGGAGGTTCGATACAACCCTCAGTATAACTGCGAGTCTCAACCAGATCTGTTGTGTATACATGTACGCTGCCATAAATACTATTTCGTAGTTCTACGTTTGTTTTAAAAATGTTGCCTACGTCGCGAAAACGGCCAATATTGAACAAAGTTATAGAATTTATAGCAGAAATGCCTGACCTAAATTATGATGGCGTTAAAGTTCAATGTGTAGTTTGTAATATCCCTTTAATGTGCTGGTCCAAAAGGGATTGTCTACGTCACGTAAATAGTAAACAGCATTCTTCAAAAAAAAAATTGCACACGACAAATTTAAATTTAATTTATGTGTTACCTTTATTGCATGCAATCTACCGTTTAATTTACTAGACAAAGAAGCATATGCCTTCTTTTGGAATAAATATTCGGACTGCAAATTATCAAGTCGGGCATCGTTACAAAGAATTGGTCCATGTGCTTGTGAACATGTTGAAAAAAGAATTAAATCGGAGTTGAAAGATAAAAAACTGTGGTTATGTGTGGACGAAACAACAGATCGTAAAAACATTCTGTGGTTAATATAATGGTACGTACAATGGAACCACCTCAATCGTCACCTTCAACTCTATTAGCTTCCAGACGATTACAACAATGTACTGCCGAAGTAATTTCAAAGTTAGTGTTAAATACATCGGAGAAAAGTTTGAATTTTCAACAAACCAACTGTTGATGTTTATGAGTGATGGTGCCGCAAATATGCTTTCTCTAGGTCGGTCTCTTAAAAACATTGTGCTAACTTGTTACATATTACGCGTAAAATCATGCTTTCAGTCATGTGGCAGATAGTATTAGAAAATGTTATCCTGAGGTAGACGCTTTAATAGCGCATACAAAAGCAGTGTTTATTAAACCCCCAAAACGTATTCGCAAATTTCACAGACTGTGCCCCCGCATGCCTGAGTCACCAGAACCTATTCGTTTGGGGAACATGGTTATAGGCCGCGTTTTATTATCATAAATATTTTGAGAATATTAAGAACGTGGTTTTACAATTCGATCCAAAGGAAGTTGCGAGTATCAAGGAAAGCCAATCGAAATTTCAAGACAGTCAGGTTAAAACGGATTTAAAAACTATTCAGAACAATTACTTCGGACTAGTGGAGGCAATAGAAAAATTACAGAATCCTTCGGTGTCGTTAGTGGAATCTATGCAAATAGTGCAACATGTTCATGCACAGCTATGCGCGGTAGAAGATGCACACAATGTTTGTGTTCTAGAAAGGTTTAAACGTGTTTTAGAGAAAGATTCTGATTTTGGCACATTAAGACAAATTTGTGAAGGTGCGTCAACAGAACCGTTAAGTTGTTCCAATGATTATTTTAATTACGCAAATATAACGTCACTAGTGGGAGAACGTTCGTTTTTTGCATATAAACACACTTTTTCTTTAAGACGGTAAGTGTGAGCACGTATTACATTTTATTTCTGACTATGTATTTTGTGTAAACCTTTATGCGCCCGCCACTGGTTGTTGGCGCAAATTGAGCAACTCTATTTATTACAGCCTCAAGTACATACCAATCCGGCAACTTAACAAATATTAGGATGTGAAGGATGTTTATTTAATGGTGTAAGTAATTTCTTGGGTCTTGGTTCTTGAAGGGTGTCAGCGAGTAGTGTCTTGAGTGTACAACAACTATGGACGTTAAGCAACATTAGCTTTTTAGCAAGAACTTGGGTTGTGTAGAACTGTTTTGACAAATTATCGAAGAAATAAGTCTATCATTATTTGGTTCGATCAGGCATGGATGTTTCTTCTTCTTCTTCTGGGTTAGTAGACGATTGAAGTAGCAAATTTGAGCAAAAGATACTAAAAGTTATTATTATTTCTTTTTTTTGCATTAATGTTGTCGATACTAAATTATTATTAACAAGTAGAATTCGTGTCCACGTTTACTTATCGCACTGTATGAAGTGATGTACTCTGAAAAGTTGTATTTGATTATTCATTTCGCACGTGGTATAATAACACTTTCAGGTGTCGCGCGTTCTATGATCTATACAACTTTTTCTAAATAAAACGTGATGTGTCTGCCTTATAAATATTTAACGCACTAATTTGAATAATGAACCTGTATCATTCAGAAGAGTCGCGATTATAGAAATAATGTCATATAATGACAGCCGTCTCCAGGGCGTGTTTTTATAGCTACACTAAGGTATGTATTTATTTTTAGAACAGTATAATTTTCTATCTAGCAATTCTAGTTTCCTATTACCTGAAACAATTTATAAAAGTAGTTAAAATGTTCCAGACTATAGCTTTCAGTTGTAAAACACATTTGTGTTGTTTTAGATGTGTAACTGAGGTTTTAAAATTTGGAGCCATATGCAGTGTAACGTTATAACTTTGTAAAATCTAATTAAAAGATAATTGTCACGGTCGTAGATCCGGGGGTGTCCTCTAGGCACTCTTTCGGCAGTTTAAAAAGATTATAAATTGCATGTAATAACATTTTGCAAAAATTAAATTGATAGAATAAAAACTAATCTCAAAATTTGACGTTTACCGCGCGCTCTCTGGTAACGCGCCACGTAAGAAAAATCTGCGGGCTTTTGAATAATCAAACTTGAACTAAACTTGTACTTGAAGTATAATTCGAACACTACAACGCTTGGATTTGCCTAAAAAATTGATCACTTAGCCAAATACGTCTTTTCTCAAAGGCAACTTGAATTCAAGAGGCAGATTCTCATCTCATCCTTCCGTTACCGATAGCATTTTATAAAATAACCAAATTTCTCCCTAATGTCATCAGCATCGCCGCTGTTAGCTGTATTTCTCGATATCTTACGATTTACCTTGCTTTTTTAAGCTTATTTTAAAAAATACCGAAAATTTAAACTGCCGAAAGAGTGTCTAAGAGACATTCTGGGATCTACGATCATGACAATGATCTTTTAATTAGATTTTTACAAATTTATAACACTAAAACAGTTACCACATTTTGAGATAAACTTGCGTGCCAAAATGCACCTCAAGAAAGGGATATGAGGTGCGACAATAAACATATTCACAGATAGTCGGGCAGCACAGAAGGTTCTCAAATCCCATACATATATTAATTTGACCTGATACTCAATTGTGTATATAATATAAGGCAATTAGGACGCAAAAACCACATTATTTTACGGTGCATTCCAAACCATGAAAAGACCGGTAAGCTGACAAAAGAAGCAGCAGATATGCTTTCGTTGGTCCAAACTCCTACTGTGATCTGTAAAACAGGAAATCAAGGATTGGTAGGAAAATGAGAAAACCTCGTACTGGCAAAACATGCCAGGGACAAAATTAGGGGAAGGAATTCATATCAGGTTCGTCGGAGACAGCAGAAATAGTACTATCTTTCAGCAAAGGTCACCTCAGAATACCAACAAGCTTGCTGACATGTTATGCAGTCCTAAAGTACCACTTATATAATCTAGGAAGAGCTGAAGATCAATTCTGTCGTCTATGTCAAGGACACCTAAAGACGGCAGAACGCATTCCATGCAAATGTGTTGTCATTAGTCATAAACGACATCAATATTTTAGTAGACCATTCCTAACACCTACTTAATTGAAGGAAGAAGATCCTACAGTGGTACTAAGGTTCATAAAAAGCCTCCAACTATTCTAACACAATAAGGGAGCTGTTACAATAGGCCTATTTAGGTACCAGCAACTAAAGGCATCAATGCCACCGCTCGTCTCAATAATAATAATATCATATTTTGGGAATGGTTTTATTCATTAAAGAATAATGTAATACAATGATTTTGAAAATCTACGTTTATATGATACAACTTGCAATGACTAGTCAGGGGTTGATAAAGTAAGATGTTTCCAATTTTTCAATTACTTTGCCAGTAAAGGTTGTCTACAAGATACTGAAGCCTTCAGAAAAAATAATCTATGAGAACCTGAATTTGAATAAAGTCCGTAAATGTCCTTACGTAGAGTAGTATAACATTAAACTATAAGTGGAGCTGAATCTCAGAAAGCAATATGTTTGTTAGAATTCTTAAGATTTGTTTTAGTTTTAGTTTAACAGTATGTAATTACTTTCTACATTTATGCGAAATCAGTATTTTTAATCTGTTAAGATCAGTTGGTTTCAAAAATGTTGATATATTGAAAAATAAAGGTTGTTATATTTTACCAAGTTTGTTTTTTCTATATCAAGTTGAGAATTTATGGCGTCTACCTCGTACCGAATGATTTTGTTTAATTCCTGAGAAAAGCTCATTCCCTCAGTAATAAAATGTTAATTTGTTTCACGCATTTCATTTCAGAACTTTCCGTTTGAGATCACGACAGAAATTCTAATTCATTTAGGTTCATGCTAAAGCGTATTAAGTAAATGATCTTTTAAATCTGTCTAAAGAAACAACATGAAATCCGAAACTGCGTTGTCGATTTCTATGCATATAAGTGTATTTTGGCCACGTGGGTGCAAATTTGTAACGATTACGTGAAGTTGAACCGTCTATAACTGTTAATTGTAATAAATACATTTGAGGATATCATGTTCCAACTTCAGCAAGGCCCCTTTTCATGTTTTGAAGAGGCAAAAAGCTGTACTTTTAGTTCAGCACATCTATTCAACAAGATTTCATCAAGATGATATAAGTTGAATTTTGAATTGAATCTGTGACGCGAATTTTGTAACAAAAGTAAGGGCGTGTTTCATTAAAAAAAAGTACATTATATTTTAGGATTACTCTTAGTACCATACTTTTCAAAATACCCACTTACCACCGACACGAGTTTACTGCGCTTGGAAAACAAAATTGTATAAGTTGCGGTATGAAAACAATTTTGTGGGTTGTACAATTGAAATGCTGTTTTTTTTTTAAAGCTTGATACTATGGGATTCGGTTTGTTTAAAAAAAAATTAGAATATGTTACTGTAGGTGCCACAAATTAAAGCATCTACACTTATTTCCTGTCAGTCACATATTTTAAAGTCATCAGAGCCTTACAATCCAATTTATGTTCTTTTTATAAATTTCAACATCGTTTGTGTTTTAAATTAATAATCTAATAAAAGTCAATCATCGCGGTAGTATATAGATCCTATGATTAGAAGTATTGACAAATAAAAGCTTTTATTATTAACTCGTCCACATTAGTGAGGATGGCATTGACGTATACTTCACATTGACTACACAAATGATTGTTGAAATAGATTAGGTCAGATTTTACTGGAGATAAATAGCTACCGCCTACAACTGCCGAATACAAAGGCTTGTAAAAATTATGTAAGTAGTGGTTCCGGCGATATGATATTGAGGCCATCCGCTTAAGCACACCGATGTTTGAAGGTTAGTTCGGCTCTGCAGGTGAATGTCGCGATGATTTAAGCATGCTTAGCATATGAATTTTGTTATAGTTTCAATTTAATAAAGCAAACAGATATAGACAGTAATTAATAAAGTGCAGCAATTATGTTGTAGCTTGATATTTGCAGAAGTTATTTTACGAGGTGATTAAATTCTTACTGGACACTGAAATTGAAACTTTCAAAGAGATTAATGTTGATGATGTAATAAAACCTTTAACTAAATGAGCATAAAACTGTTTACTATTACCTTTTATTAGTTGTATATAACTGTTCAACATTAATTAAAGAGTTCCACGGAACTAGCAATATTAAAATTTTTCTAAATACTACTAAAATAATTTATTTTTTCATGTTTTCGTTATAAAGAGAAACTGACATGTACATGTCAGGTACCGTCAACTGGGGTAAAGTCGATCGGCCGGGGTGAAGTCGATTAAACTGGGTTTGTCACAGTTTTTAATACATATGGCAATAACGCATAAACAATTAGCTGTTTTCTATTTACAATAGTATAGTAACAGTAAGTTTTCCATAAATTATTAAAAACTAGTCCGTCCAAACGATGAATTAATATAACTATCACATCGAATGCCTCGAAGAATACGATAGTCAAACCATTTATCTTTTTGGAAATTTTTGACTCAGACAAATGCATGGAGAGTAGGGGCAATTGCATAAGCAACAAAGCTCACCGTACGCTCACATATGTTAAGAAAAAATTAATTAAAAAGCAAAACTTTTTTAATTTGTACCATATGTGATATCAAAAATTTGCACAGCCGTACACCGATCCTAACCACCATAGGTGATAAGGGATATATCCACAAAAAAAATTGGGAATATACTTTTTGTGATGTTTCAATTGCAATTTTTGTAGAAAAACACCAAACCACGGGATGAAGTCGATCACATGGTTGGTCGCCGAATTTTAGGTTTAAAGCAATTGATTTTATATGATTTTCTTAACTGAATTATGTTTGCTGTGGTGTGAGGTCTGCTCATATTTTCCCACACAATGCTTTAGATAATCGCCAAAACTGCTAAGTATTTTAATTTTATAGCGTTTTATCAACAAATATCTTAGGATTATACAATAACTTTTTTGTGTACAAATATCGTACCCATTGTAAACATTATACCTTTTTTTTATAGATCCCACGAACATACATAAAGAAAATGGGTGCTTGTGGTAATTCATCTTGTCAAACAGTCGAGTGTCAGCAAAGTTTGGCATGATGCAGCCCAGAAGCAGCTCCGTGCGGCAGAGAGCCAAATGATAAATGTTTCTTTTGTGTTAATATGCGCTTTATTGCAAAATTTTGCGGCAAATGTTGCTGTAATTGCGAAATATATCGGATGCCCCAGATTCAATGTTACAAGCAATATCTTCCTTGTTTGTAGAGATATAAGATCGAGCACGGTGTCGTTGAAAAAAAGTTGAAGAAACACTAAATACGAGGGATGATCGTAAAATAAAGTTCCCATATTTTTTAAAAATAGACAGCATTCTTTATTTCCTTAACATTACACATCGTTTTAAAGGTAAAAACTTAAGTTATTTTTCGACATAATCGTCATTTGTATCTAAGCATTTTTGCAGACGGTGCTCCAATTTCTGTATCCCCATGTCGTAAAATTCTGCCGCTAGTCCTTTTAAGAATCTTTTCAATTGTGATGTTGGAAATCCCAGGAATCCGAAGAGCGAGTTGACGAATCTTCCGATCTTCAAGCAGTATGTTCTCGACCTTTTCAATGATTTCCTCTGAAACTGTTGGTCTTTCGCTCCGCTCTTTATCGTGAATTTCCGTCCGACTTCCAGTGAATTCCCTACACCATTTGCGGACGTGTTGAACAGCTATACACTTTTCTCCATAAACTTCGGTTAATTGACGATGAATGTCTATAAGTGAAACCCCTTTCGCGTTAAAAAAACGTATCACAGCGCGAATTTCGCACCTGGCGGTAGCGGCGATCGGGAGTTCCATCTCGGACGGCTGCTTAGCCAACACTGAGCGGCGTAGCGAGACGGGAGTGATACGTATGTAGAGTGGGAGAGCTGCTGCACACGCCAGTGTTGTCGGATTTCGTACAATACGTCTTATTGCTGCTGTAGGGCTTTGGGAATTTTATTTTACGATCATCCCTCGACATTAATAATTCATAAAATTAGTTACTCACAGATATTGTTCAAAATGACCACCATTAGACGCAACACTCGCTTCAAATCGACCAATTCCCTGGAGGTTGCTGCTGTGATCATATTCATTGTAACGGAATTACATGCACGCTGAATTTTAAGTTTCAAATTGTCTTAGTTCGTAGGCGGAATAGAATACACAACAAAACAAAGAAGTCTAGTGGGCTTAATAAGTCTGTCGAGCGAGCTGATCATTAAATAGGACCGTTGGTACCAATCCATCTATTGGGATATACGTCATTTAAGTAGTTTACAAGTAACTGTGAGTTATGAGGCGGGGCGCCATCCTGTTGCTACTACAAATCATTGCCCTCTGCTAATGGAATATTAACTCGGGAAGGTCATTATGTAAAAAATGTAAATAACGTTGTCCTGTCAAAGTTCCTTCAAAGACCAATGGATCAATTGATACGTCTATTAAATAATCCGCACCAAACATTGACACCCCATATTACCTGAAAATGGGTCTCACGCCATCGAACGAGGATTTTCTGGAGCTCAGTACTGGCAGTTATGGCGATTCATAACCCTATTGTTATAAAATCGTGCCTCGTCAGTCCACAAAATACTATTGGTAAATGAGATCATCGTTTAACATTACAACAAAGAATCCTAGTCTCCATTCAAAATCTGTGGGCCTTAATGCAGCAACTGATCTGTTGATTTACTTGTTTCCCATATCTTCTACCACAGTTCTAACTGAAATATGCGGATTCAATCCAACATAAGCCAGTACATTTATTTGCATTTCTTCTGTTCTAATTGGTATTACATGATGAGAATGATGGAAATATGATGGAAATGAGCCCGTTCGTATTTTAGCTTCAACATAAGGAAATGCCGTATGTGATGGTACTACTGTGTTAGAAAATCGCTCTCCATAAAGTGTTGCTGCTTCACGAGAATTTTTGTGACTCCTTCCATAAATTAATAACATATTAATAACAACACTACTTCACTACGTATTTAACTATACGTAAACTGTTTTCGCAATTTGAAATAAATATCAGAATCTTTTTTGTTCGAACAACCTATACGATTGTATACGTACAACCAAATTTAATCTAACAATTTATAATATGTTTTTGTTAGTTGTTAAATGAAATTTTTGTTTATACCGTTGTATTCCTAACTTTTAATACTTCAATCATAAGGCCAAAAATGATGAGGGGTGCAATTAAAAAAAAATAGTTTGGGGGAGGTTTCTTAGAGGGTGGTTTACTAGGGGCAGATGTAAAAAGTATGTTTTTTAGGATTCTGCAAATCATTTTCGACGACACCTTGCTAGGTTTTATGTCTCTACTAGTAAGGAAGATATCGCTTGTAACAATTAATCTGGGACATCTGGTAACATTTTTTTTTATTTATGATTGATTGACTTCACCCTAAACCTTTCTAATGTGAGAATTACGTATCTTAATATGGGTGATCAATTTCACCCCGAGCTTGGGGTGGAGTCGATCACTTTTTAAAACAATTACAACCCTGATCCAATCGATAGCCTAAATATTAACAAAGCTATATTTTTAATTGCATTAAAATATAATAATTTGTTTTTCAGTTATCTTATTTCATTCCGGTTGACGACAACTAAATAAAACAAATACCGTTACAAAAGCAACGATAACTGTTTAACTTGTTTGTTGAAATGAACTGTAAACTTGGAATAAGCTCCAATAAAGGTTACCGAACATCTTTCTCTGACTAATTACTTGAAGAAAAATATTATCGCCAGGAAAAGTTTCTAAAGTACTTTGCACCAGTTTTAGATAACGTGGGAGAAAGAGTAGGGAAAACTGAAGCTTGTCTTTGTCTCCACAACGATAACTAAATGAGGGTTAAAGTGTTTGTTGGATTTATTTTCTTTGATAATAAACTTGTGCGTTTGAAATTTTTATTATCAAAATGATTAATGTCTTTGGTTGTCGCATGTATTAAATTTTTAAGGATAAATTATTTAGGTGTTATCAGTAGAGTGTGTAACGTACGAAAAAACTTGATTACAAGTTTATTCTGAAAAGTGATTTAATTTAATAGTGCTTGAACAAGCTAGCGTTATTGGAAACATGTTACTTTTTTTCTATATGCAATTCCATTTCCGCTGTCAATGAAAATGTTGCCAACCTATTTACCTTTATTTATTTTTATATTTCTATAAAGATTGTGGAAAAATGAATCCAATAATACCACACAGGTTATAGTTTTATATCGAGTTGGGTACGAAAAAAACGCCAAATGTTCTCCTATGACGTCAGATTCATATAAAGTCAACTCTAACGAAAAAGATAAGAATAGATTTCCAGAATAGTTACTGTCGCATGTCATGATTCTTTTTCATTTAAGGTATAATATATGTGATATCGTTTGATCGTTATCTTACTAAAAATGTAAAAATATACAGGTGTTCTACTAGATGAGAAAGTATTTGGTACCACTTCCGGTGACATTAGAAATGGAACTGAACATCAAAAGAAAATACAAACACCAGAAAATGAAAATCGACTTATTTTTTATAGTACCTAACTCTAATTTCTGTCATACATGGGTTATTCCATGTCAAGTGGACTAAATTTAGATATGCTCTCCACTTGACCTTCTCCAATTTTAATATTTTTATCGGATGTACATATGGGTCTCACATGGAATTATGCAAAATTACAGCTTCGTAAGTAGTATGGTTGGGCCCAGGTTTTTGCAAACGCCAGTTTTTTCATGTCGTGAAATGAATAAATCATCAAGTTTGTTTCCTTACTGTTCATCACCTAAAATAATTACCATGTTGAAATTTGGTGATCCAGCTAAACTTTTTGGGCAAAACAGCTTAGTTGTAGAGAGTAGAGAGCTCAACATATGGCGGATTTACCACAATTTGCTGTCAAAGTAGCCCATAAATCTTGTCGTGACAAAGTTCAACAGAATGACTTTGTGACGCTGTGTCTTTCATCATTTATAGTCTGTCAGGATGTCATGAAGCTGTGGAAGTGGCATCTTGTTCAAATTCCATTCAAAAATTTCATTCGTAAATTTTGGCTCATCTGCAAGAGACCGTGTCTTAAAAGGACACCCCGAATTTGAATTTTCTTGATGTCATTCAAAAGAACTTATCTTGCTCGACTAGAAAAAAATTATTCCATTTTTGAGACTTTGCTTTTAAGAGCAAAGAAATTTAGTTTTCAATCATGTAAAAAATATACATGCTTTGCATGTCGTGCGTTGCTCCATGGTGGCTTTGTCACTGCGAGGCTGGTATCTCCATTGCCAAGGCCACGCCAGATAGTCAGGCAAGTCCAGTCACGGGTGGGTTTTTTTACCATAGGTTTCCCAGCCTGAATGTAAGTATCTGACAGGTTCACAAGCCTAATTGTGGTCGTCTAACAGATTTTCAAACCTAAATGTAGGTGTCTAGCAGGTTCCCAAGCCTAAATGTAGGTGTCTAACAGGTTCCCAAGCCTAAGTTGGGGTCTTTTGATGGTTCCAATGCCATAATGTTCCAATTCTTAATGGTTCTGTTATTGGAATGTGGTGCTGCTAGTGACCACAGTTGCTTCTGGCAAGTTATATTGTCCACCCATTCTTATTGCTGATAGAACTGGAATAACAGAAATTAGGTGTTGCTCTGGAATCCAACAAACATACTGTCCATCTGGCCAGTAGAATAAACTTGCAAGTCCTCTGGGATGCATGAGATTAACTAACATTACTTTCTTCATTTAAGATTTGAGACATTTCTAATTCATCATCCTCCATCATAATAATTCACCTCTTGTAAATGAGCCAAAATTGACGAATGAAATTTTTGAATGGAACTCTGTGATTATTTGAGCAGTCAGGACGCCAATTTCACGGCTTTATGACATACTGACAGAGGAAAGAGTCAGCTTCATAAAGTCATTCTGTTAGCAGGTACAAGCCGCTAAAGTATGACGTCAGTTTGTTGCGACAAGATTGATGGGCTTTTTGTGACAGCAAATTGTGATAAATCCATCATATGTTGAGTTTTTACTCTATAACTAAGCCGTTGTACGCAAAAAGTTGAGCCGGATCGCCACATTTCAGCATGGTAGCCATCTCTGGTCATGATCAGTAAGAAATGAAAAAACTGGCGTTTGCAGAAACTTGGCTAGTGGCCTAACTAAACTAATTACGAGGCTGTAATTTGGCATAATTCCAGGTAAGATCCACGTACATCCGGTAAAGATTTCATAAAAATGAAGAGGGTCAAGTGGAGATCCTTAGTCCACTTGTCATGGAATGACCCATACAATAAAGTAAGTTGGGGTTTTCTGTAGTTTTTACTACTGATGATGATTTAATTGTTGCTGTTATTTATACTTTAGCTATGATATTTATACAAGTCGTAATTCCTATACATAAGAAGTGTGGGAAAAGATGCACATTAAATTGTTCCAAATAAATCCTAAGGTAGAATTTGTTATTTGTTTAAATTTTGAAAATCTAGTAGCTCTAGAGATATCCAAAATTGACGAATAAAATTCTTCTATGAATTTCTTTATTGGTATTAAATAAGCACAAAAATAAAAATTAAGGCTTATAGTTAATTTGCTTATTTGTATAAAAGTATTATATTTTTAGAGCTATAGCTTTTCTATTTCCTAAGAATCGTTATTCTCGATATGTATGTAGTTTTAAGCAAAATAGCCTGTATGTCCACGAAAAAATATTTTGGAAGGTGTATACTTATACAGTGATGGGAAAACATATGGAATCAAGTAAATATCTCTGGAAGTTTTAGAGATATCGAAATTAAATTTGGTAGGTTGCAGGATATTTTTATTCTACATGATTTTATTTATAAATTATTCTACAACTATACAATAACTTCTAACCAACTAGATTTTCTTCAAAGAATTGTTTTCTGTGCACTAGTGGGACGTGCCTTTGTCTTATAAGGAAATTTTCATTTCCTAAACTACTATATTGTGTATTTTGTTTGAATATTTCCACCGTAATTGAATTTCTGGTTTAACCGGTAGTAAGTCGAAGTTGAGCATTTCTAATGAAACATCCTGTATATTATTTTAGCTTTAATTAGAATATATTATTACGAGTACAAGAATATGGAGTTCAACATCTTTTATTTCATGGCCAACCGTGATATTAATAAAAAAAAATTTTGAGGCAAAAGCTAATAAACTCTGGTTGTCTACGAGTAGGAAAGTTAAACGTAGCAATGACATTAGTAACCATAATTAAATTTGAGTGCAGTAGTGCTTGAACTAAATTATTTAAAGAATTGTCAATCGGTGTTCAGAATCCACACATATCTTCACAGATGGCGCAGAGAATACTTTAGGCACTGGATGTGCTATCCTTATACCTCAGGATGAAGTCAACAAAATCTTCACGCTTTCTAAAGAAGCTAGCGTATTTACTGCGGAAGCTGCGGCTATTAGAAAAGCACTGGAATATGTAGTAGAGCACAACAACTCCAGTTTTAGTATTTTTACCGACTCTAAGAGCGTCCTCATGAGCCTAGAAAACTTCAGCTACAAGTCATCTCTTATTATCGGAGAAATATTATTGTTAGACTTCCATTTAAAAGAACAGGGGAAGTCTATAAAATATATTTGGATCAAAGGACATTCGGAGATCCCTAGTAACGAATTAGTGGACAGTCTGGCTAAAGAGGCATGCTACGCTAATAGGAGTGAAAACGTATTGATGCCATATACCGACATTTTAGTGTCTCTAAAGAAAGATCTATATAATAACTGGCAGTCCATATACACGGAAACCTACAAGGGTAATCCCACCAATTATTACACAATTTTTCTAAGCATCAAAAGTCACCGGTGGTATAATAAGATCAACGTAAGGAAAAAAGTATTGGCACAAATTTTAAGAATAACGTTTAACCACGGAAGATTTCCGTCTCATCTCTCATAAAGATATTGGAAAACGATTTATGTAACATCTGCAAGGATTCGCACGGTGACATTAATCATATTATTTTGGGATGTAGTAAAGGTAAAACAGAGATTGATAAGCTAATTCGAGACCTAATCAAGATGAATGTAGAACTTCCAGTCAATGTCAATTTTTTAATACCCTAGGAGAGACCAGATATTAACTACAGGATATATGAGTACGAGGGTCACGCTATATATTTTGAGATACAAGAAAACTACAAGTCTTTTTACGAAAATGATTTTATTTATGTTCAAAATAATCTCCTCCTGCATCAATGCACTTTTGTAACCGAAGTTTCCACAACGTAAAAGCGTGAAGCCAGTCATCTCTTGGAATGTTCTCAAAAAATAGATGAATTGCTTCAACTATCTCATCCTCCGTCGTGAAACGTCGACCACGTAAATGTTTCTTTAGGTTGAAGAACAACCAGAAATCACACATGGCCAAATCAGGCGAATAGGGTGGATGTTCAATAACTTTTACCTTATTTTCATGTAAAAATTCAACTGTCTGCTGTGCACTGTGTGACGATGCATTGTCGTGATGCAACATTAACCCGCGAATGTTGGCTGACTCAAGAACTGCAGGTAAACATTTTGTGGTGTACCAGTTTGCTGTGACTGTACGTTGATTTTCCAGCTTCATTGCTTTTACTA
The DNA here is from genome assembly GCA_029619315.2 of Dynastes maya. NCBI lineage: Eukaryota > Metazoa > Arthropoda > Insecta > Coleoptera > Scarabaeidae > Dynastes > Dynastes maya. The sequence continues at coordinate 26,271,063 of JAROYE020000002.1, forward strand.
ATCCGGTACTACGGAAGAAAACTGCGTACATAACTTTCTTGACAGCCCTTTGACTTTTGGCTATTGTTGGTGTTGGTGCATCTTTCCAATGTTTCCCGAGCGATTCTTACTCGCTCTGCTTTTTGGAAATCGGTAAGCGTGTGTGGCACCCAACGAGTAACAATTTTTTTTCATCCGAAGATGATCATGTAAAATTGAATTTACTGTTGCGGATCCAACACCAAGGGTTGCCTCAATCACTTGATAGGTGCATCTTGGATCTTCGTCGATCATACGTCTCACACTCTCAATGTTTCCAGCGGTAACTGAAGAACAGGGCCTACCGGTACGTTCCTCATCACCAAGCGATATCCGTCCTCTTTTAAATTCGCTATACCAGCGAAACACAGTTGCACGTGAAGAACTTTCATCACCAAATGCGAGTTGCAATCGTTCAAGACTTTGTTGTTCACTTAAACCGACTTTAAAATCGCAGTAAATCATTGCGCGTACATGTTCTCTTGACAAGTCCATGTTTCGATGACAAATCGTATCTACCACGTTTACTCTATGACAGCAGCGACTCAACTGACAGTCAGAGTTTACTACTTAAGGACGGTGGTATTTAGAAATACAGTGTTGCCAGTTCTAACTTCTCTAGTTTTGTGGCATCTCAAAATATATAGCGTGTCCCTCGTATATGTGCACCATGAAAATTACTTTTTAGTTGAGTTCCTCTGTGTTTATCCTGTGTGAGTATTCCCTTTTCCCAATGGCCTACCCTTTGTGTGTGTACAAATAGTTAGTCACTCGATCGGCCCCAAGTGTGAAAAGTGTCATATGTTTACATTGGCGTCCATCCGGGTGGCCCCCAAGTGTGAAAAGTGTCATATGTTTACATTGGCGTCCATCCGGGTGGCTAGGAATTCAAAAGTATATGGCTAATAGTGAAAAACCGAGGCCAATAATAATAATAATAATAATAATAATAATAATAATAATAACAATAATAATAATAATAATAATAATAATAATAATAATAAATTATTGATAGAACTGGAGTATAGGGCGTTCAACAAAATACGATTAAAACATTCAAACTAAATACATAATAAGCTGTAACATCTATCTACCAAATTTAATTTCTATATCTCTAGAAAATCCAGAAATCCTTTCATGTGTTCATAGAAGACACATTCACGTCCATACCAATATCAATAAACAAGGATGGTGTCTGAAATTAGAAAAAGCTTGCAAAAGTATGGTTCTGCTACTAGGTTTGGAAATACTTACGATATCAGTTGGATATTTTGACTGGTGTGATGCAAGGTTCGATATATGCCACCCATGGTATCACTTAGGTGGCAAAAACGCCAATATCTTCGTAGGCTTACCTGGTATTTGCAATCAATATATTTGGCGTGACAAATTTCCATTCATTTTAAATGCAAATTAAATATAGGTTGCATTCTCGTGGTATGAGTAATCATGTAATCGTGAGTTTGTATTTTTTGCGAGAAATTTTTCGGAGATCAACAGCGATCCGTTGCAATTCTTCAACTTGATTATTACGTCACTATTGTAGTTTTTTCAAATACAGTTTATTAATATTAATTTATTTCGGTAAATTAAATAAAGATTTTAACAAAAGGATATTGGATACATTCTAAATCGATGCAATATTTTTTCGATGAAAGCCTTGTAAGAACAAATTGCTGTATTAAGTATTTGTAGCTGCCAGTTAAAAAGATTCAGTGGCTCGCCAACCTCTCATTTTACCGCGAACTGAATAAAATACGAACGCAGTAACACCTTTACTAAAGAATTTTATTATCGCTCGACAAGAGGAATTTGAATTAATTATATGGCGATTGAAGCTTCATAATCGAGATAATTAACCTTACATCCGATATAATTTATTCCGACAAATTAACTTACCTTGGGAATATAAATTCTTCAAATATTAAATATTGTTTTATTTTTTGTTGTAAAGGAAAAGTTAATGTACGTATGTAAAAGAAAAATCTCAGAGCATAACATTGCAGAAGGATATACTAATGACTAACGCTGGCCACGAGCGGTACCGCGCATCGGCGTAGAATCAGTTCGGACCCAGAGGAACGGTAGTATTACTTCGTCTGCGGAGCAGTACGGACATTTTCGCTGCCGGTCATTTGCGCAATTGTTTATCTGTCCTAGAAAAATTATGATTTCGTCAGCAAAACGACCGCGGCCGGACAAACTTCGAAAATTTATTGCAGAAATTCCAGACTTAATATATGAAGGTGCTAAAATTAAATGTGTAATCTGTAAAATCCCGTTAATGTGTTGGTCCAGACAACACTGTCTACGACACGTAAATAGTGAAAAGCATGTCTCAAAAAGAAATTGCGCACGAGACAATGAAAAATTTATATTTAATTTATGCGTTACGTTTATCGCATGTAATATACCATTTAATTTACTAGACAAGGAACCATTTATCTGCTTTTGGAATAACTATTCGGAGTGCAAATTACCAAGTCGAACATCGTTACGAAGAATTGTGCCATCTGCGCGCGAACATATTGAACAAAAAATAAAATCGGAGTTGAAAGGTCAAAAATTGTGGTTATGTGTCGACGAAACAACAGATCAGAAGAAACATTCTGTTCTTAATGTAATGGCACGCAAATTGGAACCTCATCAATCGGCACCTTCAATTCTATTAGTCTCCAAACGAATACAACAGTGTACTGCCGAAGTAATTTCAAAGTTAGTGTTAAATACATTGGACAAGTTTGAACTTTCAACAAACCGACTCTTGATGTTAGTGAGTGATGGTGCTGCAAACATGCTTTCTGTAGGCCGGTCTCTTAAAAAGCATTCTGCTAATTTGATACATATTACGTGTAAAATTCATGCTCTCAATCTTGTGGCGGATAGTATCAGAAAATGTTATCCTGAGGTAGACGCTTTAATAGCGCATACCAAAGCAGTATTTGTCAAATCACCGAATCGTATTCGCGAACTTCACAGACTGTGCTCCCGTATACCTGAGCCACCAGAACCTATTCTAACTCGTTGGGGAACATGGTTGCAGGCCGCGTTTTATTATCATAAATGTTTTGACAATATTAAGAACGTGGTTTTACAATTCGATACAAAGGAAAAGCCAGTCGAAATTTCAAGGTAGTCAGGTTAAAATGGATTTAAAAATCATTCACGACAATTACTTCGGGCTAGCAGATGCAATAGAAAAATTACAAAATCCTGCGGTGCCGTTAGAAGAATCTCTACAAATAGTGCAACATGTTCACGCACAGCTATGCGCGATTGAAGACGCAAAAAATGTTTCTGTTCTAGAAAAATTTGAAAGTGTTTTTGAGAAAAATTCTGATTTTGGCACATTAAGACACATTTGTGAAGGTGCGTTAACAGAATGGTTAAGTTATTTGAAAGATTATTTTACTTACGCAAATATTACGTCACTAGATCTAGAATGTTCGTTCTCTGCATATAAACGCATTTTTTCCTCATGCCGTACTAGTTTTGCCGAAACAACAGTTGAAACATATCTAATGTTGCAGATATTTAACAGACATTATTCACTTTGTGATTTCACGGAGGACTCTTAAAATGGTAAGTGTTTGAGCACGTGTTATTTAATTTTTATTTAAAAGATGAGCGAAATTATTTGCGGCAGCAAACATCTCTATTAGCAGAATAACTCTAGTGGAACGCGAGGCCTGGTCGACTGCTCTTACTTTATTATGAATCACGAAGGGACAAACTCTATCATCGATATGATCAACTAAATTATTAATTAGTGCAAGCTTTAGAATGTTCCTTAATAGCTTAGCACCATTTGGACATACCATTTGAAACGGACCTATGCATTTTTCTCTTGGCGCCTTCATTAATACCATAAAATAGCCATACATTTGAAGATGCAGTATATACCTGCCTACATTTCTACTGCAAATAAGACAATTACCAAGAACAGTTTGACACTGGTTTATATTACTGGTCAATTGCAATTTTTTTAATTATGCAATCTATATCACGCGAGTGAATATGACGTCATGTGACTGAGCGTGTCACGTACTCCGCACTACAGAGTGATGGTTGATCCTAGCTAGTGATAAGCAAAATAATAAAATCGTATGATGTTAAATAGGTGGGGCGGCTAGTATAAGTACGGCACCATTTCAGCGAACCAGTTCAGTTCCCAAATAACAATTGAAGAGTAAACATCTGAGAAGTGTGTCGCTTTGTGTTTTCATAAAGTCGTAGGAAAATTGAAAGATTTTTATTAAATAAGCAAGTCGACAGATTAAGTGAGAGTGATCAAGCATCGACAAGTGGTGGGGTAACAAAGAAACGGAAATATCGTGAATACGATGATAACTATTTGAATTTTGGCTTTATTTCAGAAGAAGTAAACAATAAAGAGAGACTGCAGTGTGTGCTCTATTTAAAAGTTCTGTCGACCGAGTGTATGCTCCCAAATAAGCTAAAGGGACATTTGAAGATCAATCATTTTAACATGGTCGAAAAAGTCTCGCAATTCTTTAGTAGCAAGTTGCAAGATTTACAAAAGCAAAAAAGTGTGTTTACTAAACAAGCCTCAGTATCACACAACACACTGCCAGCATATTTTAAGCACCATTTAAAACATTATTCGTTTTTGAAAATACTTTTTTCAGGCGGACAATACAGTGATTTTAAAAAGTGGTATGGCAATATAACATAATTGTAATATAACTTATTAACATGGTGATAAAAGTTGTGGATTAAAGCCGTTCATGTATTTTTTGTTTTTGGTTTTCTTAAAAATGATTCTCGTACTTATGACATATAAAATAATTTGGAACGCTCTAGAACGTCTAAGGTTCCTTTTCATTATATATCTACATACAGCAGCTGTATAACTTTAATAAAGATTGTAGTAATAATTTAAATAATTCATTTTCTTTAAGTATTAATGTTTATACTTGTTTATGTCTTTTATATTCGGATTTTTTATTTGTGTTCGATAGACACTCCAGTAAAAACTAATGTCGTTGTCGAAAATTTGGTGGCTGAATAAAGTATTATATTAAAAAAAGCATTTTCTGTCTTTAGCCTAAACTTGAATTACCAATTTAATATTGTCGATTCTCTATACTTTTGAGGAATGAGATTGTGTCATAAAATAATGAACAATAGTTTCTTGTTAAGCTTTTACAGGAAAGAGCAAGTTTTGATTATCCAAATACTTTCTATTATATTTTTTCTTCATACAGTTTTTTAAAATCTTCGAAAACTGATACCACTAATTTAAAAGTTTATTATTAAGTAGGAATTATAAAATAATTGTGGATCGTGAGGTACTTATATTGGTATCCAATTACACATAAAGGTTGTTTGCAATAAATAAAGCGGTATAAATTGTCGAAGTTGAAGTTCTTTGAAAGTTGTATTTGTAAAGAGCCATCAAGGCTGCAATCTTGCCATTATGAAAACATTACCCTATAATTTTCCTGTTGCACAAGCAAAACCAGAAAAGACAATTTAAATGTTCTTGTCTGTAAAAATTCTTAAAATTCCGAAATCAGTACGAAATAAATGCGAACGATTATTCAAGCCAATGATTACGGTAATTACCGATCATCATTGTGTCTGACACATCCGATTTTGCTCTATGGCAGAAATAAACTGCTTTTTCGTGATTCCCACGTCGTTCCTCTTTTAGTTCAAGCAGCATTCTTGCAAAAGTATGCGAAAGTATACAAGTACCTCTTACATAAATACGGCTGTAAATACTTCTTAAAAAATACATAAATATATTAGTATAACTAATTATACAGTTTTAGTATTTCTTTTTGCTTTTCTACGGTTTCTCATGGCGTTCTCTTTAGCTTCGTGTGCAGCACACGCAGCCTTCGCAGCAGCTTTCTTTGTATTTCCCAAGTCCGACTTTGCCGATTGTAATTGCTTCATTAATGCTTCTTCGTGATTTTTCGCTGCTTCCAAAAGTTGCTCTTTTTCGGCGATTTCTTGTTGAGCGCCTTGTGCTGCTTGTTCGGCATTAGCTGCGTTCGCTTGTGCTACTTGGAGAGCGTTCGTTAATAGTTTCACTTGGGCTTGTGACTCCTGAGCCGATTGCATAGCGGCATTCAGAAAAGCCTGACCTTGTTGTAGGCTATTCGTTTCTTCGCGTTCTACTTCTTCCGCCTCGTGCACTTCATTTTGTAATTGTTCCACAACTGCTTGCTTACCAGCTAAGGCAGCTTCCGCAGCTTCTGCTGCTTCTAGCGCTTTCTCTGCTAATTGTTCTTTAACTTGATGGGCTGCCTGTTGTCCCGCTACTTGCTGTGCTTCCTGAGCGGCTTTAGCTTCTTGAGCAGCCTTCTGTGCTATACTTGATGCTTTTGTCTTGCTAGCTTCACTATCCTTATTCTCTGGTAAACCACACTCAGAGCCAATGGATGATGGCGCAGCGTTCGAACATACAAATATTGCTAAAATGAGTACTACCGATGGGAGTACATTCATTACTCAAAAAACGGCGTATTAAAAAAATAATAGTTACTAAAAGTTTACTTTGACGTTACCAATTTGTATGACATCGTATAATTGACAGTAAAGTATAGGTCATTTGTTTTTATTACGGTAACTTTTATTTGACCACATACGTGTATGCTCCCGAGGGGCTTAAATTTTTCCATTTTTTCGACGACTTGTAATTAATTAATTAGAGTTATTCTGACTTCTACAGATGACCTCGCGTAAGTAAATCAAGTATAATTTAGGCTTGTATTAATTTCAATTAAAATGACTAAATATGACACTGACACTTGCGCAAGTTGTGACATGCTTCAAAACAATTTCATTAACTTGTTGAAATAGGGATTTAAATCCCCTGTTTGTAGTTTAACGTGTTTCTTTTTAGTGTTGAAAAATCTGTCATAAATGCTATTCTCTAATGATATATATACGTATATTGGGTTAAGGTGCTTTCGCAAAAACTCAAACTGGGATATACTGCTTTGAAAACACCAGTGCAAATGGAAGAAACAAGAGTAGTCGTATAAGAATTTTATTGAAATGTTATGCAGTGGTACAAAACTGCAAAAGAAATATGTGGATGTAGTAAAATCATTATGTTTTGGCTGTTTGCTGATCGGTGTATTATACGGAAGGTATACAATCCAACACCAGAAAAAGTAGAGTTTATTGTTCAAGCAATTGCGCTTGCTTTTGTTGATGGTGAGACCAAAAATTTAGCGAACCCTGTTCCTTAATCACATTGCTATTTGATAACATCGAAGTTACAGCTCAAGTATGTACTATGTTTTGCAATCGTAATCTTGAAAAGTTGGCTGCAAAATTTATAGAGTTACGCATCGTAGAAGTCATAAATTTAGTACGAGCTTGAGAAGAATATATTATGTAGTAATATGATTGTAAATAAATAAATAATAACTCATGCCTTTATATCCCCAACAACTTTCATCAATTACATGCCTGTGCCCGTAAGACGTCTTAATCCAAGCTCGCCGTCAGCATTCCCCGTGGAGTGATGGAAATCACGAAAGCCTCACTCTGAAAATTCCGAGGCTGACAGCCAACGGCGCTGGGCACTGAACTACCATTCTTGCAAAAATATGGTCCTAAAGATATTTTTTCAACGGTTCAAATTTTCAATAGCAGAAGCATAAGAAAACAATCATAAATTGTCATCAGGGACGTTGTTGTTTATTGCGTTAACGTTAAAACTTACTTAGTTGCACAAGAAAGACGTTAGGCAAACGCAGTCTAATCGAGATGTGGCCTGAAGGTCTGAAGCTTGTTTGAAATTTCAACTACGTTAACGAAAAATTTGATTTTTTTTTTTGACACTGACATTTGTATAAATGTAATAACATACTTTATTCACATGGACAGGAACAGGAGATTATAATTCGTAATTTGTTCGACTTGAAGTGCGTTACATGTTTTAGTACTGATGTATATCTTATAAACGCTACACTTTTTTAGAGAAGTTATCGAATTAAGTAGAAAAAGATACTTTCGTAAGACCTTAATGAACAATATGTACCTATTGACTTCACAGATTGTGAACAGAAGAAATATTGTTTATATTAATATAATTATAAATGTTTTAGTTTAGAATACCAAACGAAAAGAATTCAAAAACTTTCAGTAAAAATGTACCATTACTTCAATTTAGATAACTTTTTGCAGGATGTGGTTTAAATCTGTTATGATAGCAGAAATAATTGATTTCACAATCTGTTAATGAATACCAAGTCCATAGTTGGTGCACTTTTGCTGTAATGCCTTTTGACGGGCATTTGGCAATTTGGGCATTTTGGTGATCATTTCAAAAACACAGTTGATTATATGCTGTATGAGCGAAATTGTTTTCTGTCAAAGATGAGAGAACGATCTAATCAAAACTGTTCAGTAAATAAAAAGCACTAGGTTAAGCTAAGTAGTAAAGTGGAAGTAAGACGGTATTTATAAGTTATATGATTGTGACTTTTCCATAAAATTGTATGCGATAACAAATTAAATTAAGTAAAGGAGAGACTTGTTGGTTGGACATGTTTAGACACCCGCTGGTTTCACCACTTTCCGAAGTTGGCAACACTAATGTTTCGGATGTCGAAGGAAAGTTTCTTGAACTAATCACTTTTCGTATGCATTTGGCGAAACTCGCATTGCATGTATAGAGCTGTTCCAGACATAATTTTAGCAAAGTAATTATAAAAGTTTTTTCGAAATTTTTGGCGTTGCGAATAAAATGTTGTTAATCATCGAACTTTTTAACGCGAGTATGGTCATAATGTAATATTTTAATCCTTCTTTCGTTGGTCAATCAAAATCCGATGTAGAAGTAATGCCCAAAAAAATGTCCAGGACATTTTGAAAGTGCAGGTTGAAAATCTTTATGGCTTGTAGCTTGGACATTTTTATGGCTTGAAGGTTGGACTTTGGAGGAACGCGAAACAATGATAACATTGGCGTTAGCTGCTAATGCAGCTGTAAACTCGCTGTCTCCATTCTGCGTATTCCCGAAGTAAAATTTGCAGGCTAGTACTTTGAAGATGCCTCGCTATGTTCAGCCGATTTCGCAAACGAATTTGGTTGGATCCAGTAGAATGAATTTGTAAAGTTACATACATTTTCTGAAACACAAAAAATCATCGAAATTTTCACCAACGACAATCATACATCACATTTATCTGTGGAGGCATTGGAGTGGAGAATGATATAACATTTTTATGATTTCCACCGCATTACATCAAATGCAATATATGGAAGAAGCCAGCTCATCTCAAATGCGCCGAAATCCGATTCCGATAAAGACGATGATTAGGATAAAAAAATTGTTTCTAAAATGGATTTCTATCGGTATTTGGCCATATTATCACTTATTTTCGCTTCCCATTTCTACTTGAAATCCACAATAAACTTTGAAAAAACGTTTCATGGGGTTTTACAACACTTTTCCAGTGGAATTTATTGAGATGTCCAACCTACAAGCCTTTTCTTTTCAACACCTGATATTTCAAATTTTATAAAAAATCAAAAATATTTGCTTGGGAAAGTTTGCTTTTGTCATTACTTTTCAAGCGGTGTATAGCACGTCGCAAATTCCAGCAAATACGAATTTCGTGGAATCGAAACTATGTCCAACTTACAAACTTCTCCCCTTCAAAAATTCTGGATGCACTTCTCAATTGTCTACTATTATTCCTGTTATAAAAAATACTACTTATTTCCTCCTCATATCGTTTTGGTGAGTTTGTTAACATTCTAGATACCCATTGAATAGAAAGTTAATTTGAAAAGGTTTTTCAACGTGGCCTGTTAAAATGTCACGTGTTTGTCCGATATATTTTATTGATTGATAAAATTCTCATGCACATTTGCGAGGCCCCCTTTTGAAATCCAGCGATAATATCTTTAATTATTATGTATAATACGCCGGGTTATTTGATTATAATGTTCATGTGAAGATACAATTACTTTGTAAAATATTTTGCAACTCTCATTGCAATTTTATCAATTTTATACAGATTGACATCGATGACTCTTGAAGGAGACAGGATATATACACTTGAAATGTGTATAAGCTTTGTTCCAAAGAATGATAGTGAAATATGGGTTTTAAAATAAAAAAAAATAGAAAGATCAAAATTAACGAAAATTATTTCTGAATTGTAAATCAATAAAAATGTCCTGTATAATGGTGCATTGCTTCGAACCGCACCATTAAGACTTTTAGCACGTTTGAGCCTTAAGAATACTTTATCGAAGAAGTTAAGTTTTTCTCCATTCATGTCAGGGATGTTGACTACCAATCCGAAAATGAGTAATGACTGTCCCAGAAAAGAATTAGCCATCAAGAAAATTGGAAAAAATAGTCAAAACCCAAAATTTTCGACAAAATTACACACACCGGGAAATTTAAAGGAACAGACATAAAATCTAATTATTTTTCTATATCTTCCCATACTTCTGATGTGGCAGATCAGTTCTTGATGCAATCTGTCCCATTTTTTAACCAACGCAACGCTTACTTCTCCGTTTTGAACAGCAGGAGTTCTTGACCTCAGTCTTCTTCCTAGCATGTCCCACACACGTTCGATCGGGTTTAGGTCAGGGGAACACGTTGGCCAATTCATTGTTGTTATACCCACTTGGCTTAAAAAGTCAGTTAGACAGTGGGCGACGTGTGGGTGCGCATTATCCTGCAGTAGGATGCAATTTTCTCCGATATATAGGGCAAAAGGTATTACATGATTTTGGAGAATATTTTTGATGTACCTATTTGCAGTTAACCCTCCGCAATCACCACTGATTCTGTGCGTACCCCTAAATATGTACCGTCCCACACCATAATTGAACCTCCACCAAAAGATGCAATAGTAGCAAATTTAAATGGTGCATTTTGTTCTCATTGGCATGGATACAATCTTTCCCTACCGTCAATCGAATTTATACAGGAGCGATTCTCGTCCGTGAATAACATTTGACCCCACTGGTCATCATTCCAATGTTGATGCTTTCGACCAAATTTTAGTTCCGCTATACGATGAAGTCTCTGGAATCTTGGGGCTTTTATTGGCACATATGACTTGAGACCAACTTCTTTAAGAGTTCTTCTTACTGTGAGCTCGCTTATTGTGGTTCCACGAACATCTTGCAGTAGGTTTCTTGTTTGAATTGCCGTTTGACATCTGTTTCGCAGTGTTTGCAACGTTATAAAACTATAATCTGCAGCGTTGATTAAGCATTTTCTGCCTTGCACTCTTCTTCTCACGTACTCCTTGGTTTGCCTCCAACGACTTACACTACGATGGATGGTTGACTATGATTTACCACACATTCGGGCAACGTCACTATTACTTGGTTTTTGCAATACAAACAAACGAAAAACAAATCAAGAGAAAATCAAATTCTAACAAACCCGAATAAATTAAACTGATTATTTAAGAACAACTTAATTGTTATTTACAGATAATATGTGTTTCAGATGTAAGACACAACACACGCGTTTGAGGTTTTGACATTAAAAACTTCAATTGTTTAGTGGAGCATTCAAAGCTATCTAGATATAGGCTGTAAAATAATAAAATTGTGAAATAAACTAAATTTACAGTCTGTTTCTTTAAATTTGCTGGTGTGTGTATTTATTTAACACAAGAACGAACATTTTTACGTGAATTAATTTATAAATGGTGATGTTAATCCTATTTTCTAAAAGATTTAACAACCTTAAGTTTTACATTTGGTATTAACGCTATTTCTGCACCTTGATCGAATCATTTGAAGCTATGTTGGAGTTCCTTTTGAAAATCTTTTACGTTAGTGGATTGCTTTTTCGTTGTAAGTTTTCTTTTATTATAGCCCAGTACACATGCCAAACTAGATACTTGGTTGGAAATTTAGTTATACAGCGGGTTCTAAATTGTGTTAAAACCTCTCCTCGATTTTTAACAACGTAATATTCTTGACCAGGTAGCTGTTTGAAATCATCTTTGCAGTAAGTTTCGTCATCCACGACAATGCACTCAAATTTTGTTAAATACTGTCCGTAACGTTTTGAAGCTTTGGACCTTAAAACTATTTCAATTTAACCTTTCTTTCGCCCTTGGTACCGTGGATTTCGAAACGGTTGTTTTAACAGCCACATCTCTCATCGACATGTTGGAATTTTTTTCGACAATCTTTTTTATTTTTTCTCTTTTTTTGTTATCGAAAGATCCTTTTTTCCTTCCCACCAACTATTCTGTAAACAGTAAACATTCCCTTAAATTCAGTATATCTGCTAAACCGTGCTTCTGGGAATTTTGAGTTGTTTTGCTAACTGTCTTTGCAACATACCTAGATTTTCAAGGAATTTGAAAGCGATCAATTTTCGCTTTTTTTCTTGATTTGAAGTCGTTTTAAAATCACTTACCTACATAACAATCAAAAACTAACGTCGAATAGTATACGGACATACCAAATTAAGCATATTTGACAATTGTCTTTTGTTTCACAGCCACTCATTGGTGGGCAATTATTTCTGGGACAGACCTTAGTTGTCTGATGAAAATACTTAGTCGGTCACTAAATTCTGTCACAAAAGTTTTCATAAAAATTCAAACGCATAGCATGCGATTGATAAAAACAAACAACTAATTGAGGTTGTGTCATTTATTCTGAGTCGTTTGACGTTAAAGGTGTTGCGAACGAGTAATAAATAAACATGGAATGGAGCCAAAGAGAAGAGTGTTGCTATAATTGCATTACATCGTTGCGGACATTCGCCAAGTACAATTTTCAATCTGCTAAAAAAATTGGAATTTATGAAAAGGTTTGTTTATCGTACCATTGAAAGATACAGCTAAACTGGGAGTGTCAATGACAAGGAAAGATCTGGCCGCCCTCGATCAGTTTGCACTCCGGCTATCATTAAAGCTGTCAAGACACGCATCAAACGAAATCCTCTCCGAAAGCAGAAACTATGTATTGTCGTTGCAGATGGGTGTGACTAAAAGCACAATCAAAAATATCCTGAATCAAGACCCTAAGCTTCGCGCTTTCAGAAGAAAAAGCGGTCACTTGCTCAACGCACGTCTGAAAGGTTTAAGGCTTACTAAAACGGTACGCTAACAACGACCACCGCCGTATCCTATTTTCTGACGAGAAAATCTTCATTGTTGAAAAACACTTTAATCGGCACAATGATCGAGTGTACGCCTCCAATAGTGAAGAAGCAGGTGTGGTCGCTCCCCGTGTTCAAAGGGGTCATCATCCATCCTCAGTAATGGTTTGGTTAGGGGTATCTTATTTCGGACCAACTAAAGTTCATTCCTGTGAGAAAGGAGTGAAAACTAGTGCCCAAGTCTATCAAGAGACGGTACTAGAAAAGATAATAAAACCCCTAAGCCAGAGCTTATTTAAAAACCAGGATTGGGTCTTCCAGCAGGACTCTGCGCCTGCTCACAAGGTCAAAAGTACTCAGTGTTGGTTACAGGCGAATAACATCGACTTTATCAAGCATGAAGATTGGCAATCTTCTGGTCCCGATTTTAATCCTCTGGATTATAAAATCTGGCAAGCTTTGGAGGAGAAAGCCTGCGCTAAACGCCATAGAAATTTGCACTCGCTAAAAGTATCTGTCAAGAAGGCAGTGGCGGAGATAGACATGGAAATGGTGCGTAATGCGATTGATGACTGGCCTCGCAGATTAAGCGCCTGTATTACGAAACGAGGGGATCATTTTGAATAATTTTTATCTTATTGAGAACACTATATTGGTCTATTTTATCAATAAGGGGTTCTTATTTTCTTTTCCGTTTTGTTTAATATGATGATAAAAGTTGTGACAGAACTTACAATTAGTGACCGACTAAGTACATACAATAATTTCATTTTAAAACTAAAAATCGTAATCAAAATTTTGTTGAAGGAGGCTGGATTGATGAAGAAAACACCTGTCATAGTGATTAACGAAACCTTGCTTTGCACTGGCAATGTTTTTAACGGTCTTTGTTTATTACCCACTAATAGAGGTTTTATTAATGTGAAGAAATGGCTATTGCATTTTTGTGCTGATGTTAGTACATAATTAGAATATTTTTGCGCAATTGTGTACGTGTATAAGTGTAGGTAAAACTTGGCAGTTGCATGTTTGAAATTTATCGGGTCATAAATTATTTATATTCTATTGTCGTATGTGGCAGCGTTATCCCAAGAAATTTATGTCCTCTATGTTTATTTGAGGATTTCATTACGTTATATGTACAGTACTGTGCAATCGAATTAGGGCCACTATATAAATTTGAGTTTTAGCTTAATAAGTAATACAAAGTATCAACGTTTGATAAAAACAATTTTTATTTATTTATATATATATATATTTATATTAACACGTACATTAATATTTCGTCGAACCACCCCTTGCTTTTATGACAGCAGCAATTCTTTTTGGCATGCTTGCTATACACGCTGCTGCAACTTCTTTAAGGTGAGCATTATTTTGCCAGCTATTTGTTATGTTTGCTTTCAAAACGTCAACTGTTGTATTTGGAGATGCATAAACTGTACGTTTTAAAGAATTCCAAACATTTTCGATTGGATTTAGGTCGGCGGAATTGCCTGGCCATGGCAATATCTCAAGTTTTCTTCCTGAAAACATATTTAGAATTGTTTTTGCCCTGTGGCACGGTGCACCATCTTGCATAAATGTGTAAGAGTAATTTTCAGGGTCTAAAGATGTCATATACGGGATTAAGATTGATTCCATAACTTCTTTATATTGAATTTGATTCATGGTACCTGTTACAAAATAGAGCGAACCAAGCCCTTCCCCTGATATACAGGACCAAACCATGACTGCCGGTGGATGTTTCACTGTTTTTACCACTGCGCTTTCATCATACCGTTCCGATGGTCTTCTTCTAACGAAACGAGCAACTTCAGTTACAGCCTTTAGCCGTGGCTCGTCACTGAAAACAATCGTTAGAAACAGAAATTTTCATTACATTTTCGAATTTACTAAAAATGTTCCAAATTTTGAAAATGTACATAAAATATTGATACATACCTTTTTCCAATCCTCAACAGTAAAATGCCGATGCTGTTGCGCCCACTGCAATCTTGCCTTTTTCATCCTTAAAGTAAGTTTCGACTTTTTTGCAGGGCGTCTACTTCTGATATTGGCTTCATATAAGCGCGATTTTAATGTTCGATCTGATATTTTTATATTATCAGCCTGTAATATACGCTGAAGTTCTTTAATGCACAGTTGCTTGTTTTCTAATGCCTCTTTCATGATAATTCTGTCTTCCCGTGGCGAAGTTTTGCGAATACCGCGACAATGAGAACGACCACTTGAAGTCGCTGGTAAATTTTCTTTCTTTGACATCGCTACCCTGCCGACTGTTTGGCGAGAAACTTGTTCTCTTCTGGCTATTTCCCGATGCGAATACAGTCCCGTCTCTAATAACACTTGAATTCTTGTTTTTTTTTCTCATTTGAAATGTCTTTACGTTTGCCCATTTCACAAAATTTATCAATAAAAAAAGAAAACTAAACGTCATGAAATTTCCATTTAATTACACTAAAACAACATGTAAAACGAATATTATAGCATGAAACTATAATACTTGCACTTTACACCATCAAAACTACACGTAAACTAACTTGAAGCAGGTAAAGCCAGTCACCGATTACCGACCCTAAACGTACCCTGGATAGAAAGGAATGTTTGGTGGGGGTTATAATAACGAGAATTTTATACCTACTTAAGAGGATTATCTCAAATACAATTAAAAACATTTTATTGCCGATAATATTTAGAAATTTTGGTTATTATAATATTAATAGTAAATATTTGTATAAAATCAAAGTGGCCCTAATTCGATTGCACGGTACTGTATATACATATATATATATATATATATATATATATATATATATATACATGCATTGGTTCTGCCACTGCTGGTAAGCGTGGAGGCGCCGCGTGTGTGAGATACATATTCATCTTCAAACTACATACAAACAGACGACGGGTGTTAGTATAATAATTATGGTAATATGCGATGATACAGTGTCGCGTGGCGAAACCATGTTATGTGAATATTAATTCGCGTGTTTACTGATAATTACATGGATTGCGTACCAAGTCGTAAATCGTGTTTGACTTAAATAATGTAAGAGTATGGTGGTATTGATATTTTTTCGAGAAAATTGCATGCTCTGCTATAGCTGCTTGGGACAGCTAGATAGAAATGAAGTAACTGACTACAAACTGACTTCATTCCTTGCTATCTTTGATCTTAGTTAATTGAAACATGCTTAATAATAATGTATTTATTCCAGCTGACTATACACGGTATTGGATACGTCAATACAGCATAATGTATATATTGAAATATGTTTCTCATGGGATATTGGGAAAATTGTTAAATTTTCTAATTTGAAACTAAATTAACGATTCTTAGTGGGTTCCGGAGTATTCCTAGATACCCTTTCGGCAATTTTATAACGAATTTCCAAATTAATAAAACGAAACTAACGAGTTTTAAAATTATACATGTAACTAACCTTGAAACTTTAACGATGCCAATGTTATATAAACTCTCTGTTTATATAACCCCTACAGGAAACTGCCTGTTCTGGAAATTTAACCCTTTTCTCTTCAAATAAAGACTTTGATTTCACAATCGAGCACTTTAAATGGGGATCGGAATTAAGAAACACTTCTTTTTACTTTTAGAAAATTTAGTACTTTTGCTTTATTGGGAAGCACAAATCGGCATAGTGCTTAATTATATTTATGCACTGAGTAAATTTATCGTTAGTGTCATTAATTACATGTACCGAATTATAATCTTCAGATTTAACTTTAGCATAAAAGGTATAATGTTACGATCACTAAAATCTCTAATGTTATGGACTTGAAATTGAGTATCGATTCTTTTCTCCTCCACATCAAAATCAGCTATTGAGGCTTTATGGTCACCCAACAACAAATCTAAAACACGTTCACAATAAGGAAAATTCGTCAATATATAGTAAATTTTAGAAGACATAGTACTATCTCTTGTCGATTCAAAATTTTTGTAATACAAGTCATAACTATTCATAAAATCTGTCAATAATGTTTTGAATTGAGAATCCGCTATTATAATCAATATCACCCATAATAAAAATATTACCACATTTCTCGTAACACCAATTTATTACGTACGCCAACTGTTATGATTATACATTCAAAATTACTAGAAAGTTTAACACAAACAGCACAACATTCAATATGCATTTCAATTTATTCATCAGAAACGAAACGCAAAATTCACGCCTAACAACTATCATAACACCACCATGAATGTGGTTTTGTCGCGCAAAATATGAAGCTACCACGTAATTATTGATATCAATCGCCTTAATACAGTCATCACTAGAGTAACCAAAACTTGTGGACTCGCATAGGCGTCGGTATTACGGGTTAATATAAGAATACGAAAAATTCATAAATAAACTTACTTGCTAATTATTCAACAAATTAGAGGCATCAGGATGTGAACTACTGTAAACTTGCATCATTGCATATGTTTCCACAGTTACTTCCTTAAACCTTGTGCGTCGACAAGAAAAAATATTCTTATACATAGAAAACGATCTCTCCACATCTAAGGAAGTTACATTTGCATGTAGAAACTGTTTTTCAAAATCACTTAAAAGTTCACTATTCTTACACTTATTATAAACGGCCTCTAAAGTATTAAAATCGGGATTTTTCCTTAAAACATCTGCCAACTTTTGACTAGCGCATAATCCTGGCGTATCATTTAATGTGTGTAATTTATTTTTTACTCTCCACTATGTCTAATGATTCCTGCAATGACAATTCAGTACATTGTAATTTTCTGATGGCATCTAGTAATACTGTATAATTGGTACATATTGTTGTTAAATCTTCTAAAAGTTGAGGAATTTGAAATTCTCTTTAACTTTCTCTAATTGCTTTGGATTCATTCCGATTAAATCGCATTATAACTGATTGAATTTGTTGAAAATGGATCAAATAGTAAGAAGCTGCTGTTAGTCAAGTACCCCATCGCGTTAAAATTGGTTCAGGAGGTTCTGGAATACCTGGACAAAATTTACGAAATTCTTTTAAACGTTTAGGAGATTTACGAAACACTGCTTTAGTACTTCCAATCATCCGATCAACGTTTCCGTAATGTTGTCGAACAACTTCACCAACTAAATGCAAAGCATGCAGCACGCAGGTTATATGTATTAAGGAAATATATGTTTTAAGGATCGCCCAACACTTAACATCGTTGCTGCACTATCTGTCACAATCATCACAACTTGTTCTTGGGCAATTTTAAATTTTTTCAAAGCGTTCATTATCACTTTTTGAATATTTCCGCGGTACATTGTTGAACACGTTTGCAAGCTAACAAATATCGAGATGCTGTGTTCTCGCTAGATAAAACGCGAGCTATTACATTCACAATACTGTTTTTCTTTATATCGGTCGTCTCATCCACGGTAATCCATATTTTTTTTTGGAACACAAATCACGTTTACACACATTTTCTAGCATCTCTTTCATTCGCGGCAAATGATTCTGTAATTGTGTTTGTGAGGGTAATGGGTACTTTGAAACGTATTGTCGCCAAAACGTTTTAAAATCTGCTTTTCTCACCAACGACAACGGAAGATTACAAGAGGTAAACATAATTAATAAATGTATGAGGAATAGTGTATAAGGTATTTCAGTTCTTGCATTTCTCATATGCTTAATACCATTGACATGCCTCTGGTTATCAGTTCTGTCCAATGCGGCCAAACGAACATTGCATATTAAGCAAAAAACTGCACTACCGTCATATTTTAAATGGGGAAAAAGTGACACATACTTATGTACATTAGTAGCAAATCTATTACGAGGCATTGTTTTCTTAGGTATGTAAATATTAGTTCTATATGAAACGATACACTAATTATGTACTTGGTATAATACTACAACACACAAAAAACACCAGCAAAAACACCAGCTATATTTTCAAAGGCGATACGTAAGTACATAACCTTGACCGTTCGACTAATCTCTGCAACAACTCAACCGGTACTAAAACGAAATCTCTCTCAGCGCGGTTTAACATGATTTATATTCAAGGTCGACACTACATGCCTGCTTCTCTACCAGTTTAGTTTATTTATGAATTTTTCGTATTCTTATATTAACCCGTAATACCGACGCCTATGCGAGTCCGCAAGTTTAGGTTACTCTAGTCATCGTTACACCAATGCTTAGTTATTCCCGTTACATATGGTTTAAGCTCAGTTAATATAACTTCAAGACTAGTAATTTTATTGATTAGAGATTGAACGTTAACTGTAATACCCCTGCAACTGTTACTCGACATGTGTGAATCATTTGCTTGCATGTTCAAAACAGGCCGATTTTCGAAAAAAATTATATCGCAAAGTACACCTAAAAATTTAAACTGTCGACACGGTAAGTCGAACAGTCTTCGGGTGTATTGTATTTCGAGAAGAAATTTCTTGAATTTCACCATAAGGTGACATTTAATCATCGAAACCTGATATGTCAATTGTATTCCAGTCACACTCGTCAAGCAATCTTGAATTTCAGCAGACCTACAATACCTCCTTGCGGTTTAATAATGTCAATGATACTGTAACGGCCAATTTGTTAAATTAAGGTCTGCACTCATTCTAAATTTATACGTTCATGTCTTCGTTTCGAAAATTTACTGCTACATTTCAACCATATTTTTGTAATTTTAACGGAGTACGAATATGTACGTGTATTCTATTTTATTTATTTCGTTGTTATTTATTTATATTACGCCATACAATGAATGCGTTTTTATTAAGTGCGATAGTATTTAAAAGATTAAAACAACGTTGTATATTTATGTGTAAAAGATGAATTTTTTGAGGATAACTTGTCGTGCAAGCAGTTTGATTCGGTAAAGTTTAATTTGTGATAGTGGTAATGTATACTGTAATATTATAATTTATAAATTTAAAGGATTCCTTTTTTTATTATCATGTAGATTTTCAGAGGATTCGGAAATATTAACTTGATATTTAATCGGCACTTTAATAATGAAAATATGGACGAAAATGAAGTATTATGGATTAATAAATTAAAGAAAACCAACGTTTTAAGTTGATGTTTACCGTACCCTCTGTATTTATGCACGCCGCATACACCAAATTCTTTAAAATGATTAAATGGAACTTATAAATACTTGACAGTACTTTACACATGTATCTTCTACGGCAGCGTTTGTTTTAGCGTCCCTTTGCTCATCTGTCTTGGATAGCATTTGTTATTTTTAGACCAATAATAACAAATGAAACAATTTCTATTTCAAAATGTTTATGATTACTAAGATAAAATTTCAAAATTTAATTTATTTCAATGTTTTACAAATTTCTTTCTAAATTGTAATATAACCGTTTTTATTTACCAATTATTGATCCAATAGGATACAGGTTTTGTCTTAAAATATATAGATATAATAAAATAAAATAAAATAAAATATACATGCGTATATGTGACAATAAGTAATATATGCTGGGGTTGCAGCCTTAAAATATGAAAGTTCCCTAGCGAACTTGACGACCCACTAAATACCGTTATTTAATTTGCTAAAACATTACTTAGACCAAATAGAATTATTGTAAAGATGTTTCGTATATTAGATTATTTTAAATTTGAATGTTAAGGACAGAAAGAAATTATTATGGGGGGATTTATAAGCTGATGAAACGTACCATTAGAGGTCGAAGAAGCGTCGCTATAACAGTTGACATACCTGAACGTCCCTGAACACACATGGGTGGACAGCGCCTAGTTATGGCATTAATATTGAACATTTTTATAATTGCAATACATATGTGATCTCTTTTAGGCTTAAATGGTGCTAAAGATCTTCATTAAAGCTTTTTTAATTGTGCCACTCAAAATTCAAACACTCTAAAAGTTCGCATGTTAAAAAAATCGTTTTACCTAACCAAAAAAATTATTAATAAAAAATCCAATGCTAGTACAGGAATTGAGCAAAATACATATAAGGTAACAATATGTATTCGTTTGTTTGCTCTTTTTTGGGCAATTTTGTTCATCTGTAATATACTACAACATTAATTATAAAGATTAACAAGATTTTTGCCCATGAGCAATTACTTATATTATTATTAAGAAACATCAGAATTTTCATAGTTAGCTAGAGTGAGTCATGGACGCTAAAATTTGCTTTAGATGCGCCTGCATTCATATTATTATTACTGCGATCCCAGGTTACTGTAATCTAAGGGGGTCTACTGTAACACTGCTCTTGATGCGTATTAGAGCAGTAACAGGCATTAAACGAACTTTTAGACCAGCCTAGTATTCTCCTCCCACAGTTAAAAGTGTCCCATTAAGAAATATGAGAAGTTGACAATAAAATCCACCTTTGCCTGATTTTGTTCGGGCATAAAGCATGAAGCTCTTATTGTTTATATATCTATTAGCATTCTTTCTTCTAAGTTTATTTTGGAAAATTCTTTTGTAGACCACAACATGGAGCCAGTCCAACAAAAGGCATAAACCCTATTCTAATACACCCTTAGTCCTTCAAAATGAAAACTCTAGACACGTATTTTGATGAGAGATGAGTAAGCGCCGAGTAGAAATTATTACTGAAAGACAAAAAGGGCGCCCAAACCATTCGCCTGACAAAAAAATGGTATATTACTTTTTTTATTGGAATTTTCTCTAGTTCATTTTATAAGCAAAAAGACCTCAAGCTGGGCGAAATTTGGACATTTTAAAAAAATTTTGCCAATGGTACGGTATTTTTTCGAGGTCGCAAAGTTCAAATTCGGATTCAGCACCCCAGAGAAACACAAAATAAGTGAGAAAAGAACTTCTGTATTTTTTTCACTGATCAGCCTTTTATCGACATGCTCCAGCACTATATTGGATTTACTTATAATAAATGTGAATATAATGATTATCATAAATTAGAATCGCATAAAAACTTTTTACCTCACTGTTTTATTTTAATGATCTTTTCGAAGAACCTTTTCCTTATAATTTACCATCACATTTTTATCTGATTTTTAATTGTAGTAAAACAGTATCGTAAAAGTAATGTTAAAGATCTGAAACAGACAAGTTCCCATGCGCAATGAACAGCTCTTTTCAGTCTTTTGCTTTTCCTTCTGATTTCAGTTTAGTAAAATTATACGGAAGTTTATAGTATAGACGGTTCGTTTATCACACCAAACAGCGCACTCGCTGAAACTTCGCTGATGATATGCGGGTTATGGTAGATTCCATGTACACAATGAGTAGAATGTTTAGTCGGCGGGACTCAGCCAATTATTGAAGGATGAATTCCCTAGAATAAACGTAGGGTCTAAACAGATTAAAGGTTTATAGTGTCGTCGCAATTTTGCTACAAAACGTTAATTAAAAGTTTAATTACCACTCTGACCTTACTAATCTTAATGGACACATAGACGTTTTTACCTACAAACCGGTAATAGCATTCAAATGTTTCGTAAAACCTTCGCTAGTTCAGTTACCTCAATATATGGTTGTTGAATGTGTATATTGTAGCTGTGTTATGTAATTATTGACGTATAAAGCTCAATGATACTTAGCCTGGGATATTAAACTATAGAATGTTCAAGGTCTACGCATCATGAATGAGACAGCATGAAAGTCCATATGTAAATCGCCCATTGGTCAATAACTTACAATCTCGTTTCATATTAGATATCTAGACAAGTACCTCTTCGTGTATATCTGTTAAAATTCATCCTTTGCGAAACATTTGTGGAAAAATCAAATGTACTAAAAATTTATAGAAATTGGTTATACATTTCGTCCATAAAGAAACGGGTAAATTCATTTCTAGTAGATTTTTCCAAATATTTTTTCCAATATGTAGGTAATTCATATTGGAGTAATGCCGTCATTGACACTTTTCAATAAAATGCTCCACTAACTTTTTATTTTTAGATCCTCCACCAACACAGGATTCAATTCATATCATGCATGAATTATAACTTACAGAGTGGCGAAGGGCCCAATAATTCAGTTTCTTATAAGGTTTGTTTCAGCAAACCGATTTATAATAGTTGATCAGAGGTTAATTTGGATTAATCTACGCATGCGCGAACTAAAACTGATTTGCAACTGATTTAACAATTTAACTGCACGAACGCTTGCGCCATATTTACAACCGGCTCTCTGTTGCTACCATGTTGTCTCTGAGAGAGTAAATATACTCAGATATACAGATGAAAACAACATATTTATTTTGCATTCAAACAGAAATAAACGCGAAATGTTTAGACAGAATTACAAATTTATTATAACCTTAAAGGAACTGTTAATTCGCAACAAAACTACAGACATGAATAAAACACGATGTGTGAACGTATACAAAAAAAAACTGTAATACAACTTTTCACTTCCGATAGATCACCGGACGATAATCTTCAACCTGAAGCAACTATTCGCAAACTATAAGAAATTAATTTGGAGATCTCCACGAGCGTCAAATTACGTCAAGCTAATAGTCAGAGTTTGACGCTTTAACTGCACGAATACTGCTTTTGTAATGCGCATGTCCCTAGCGATTTCAATTGACTTGAAACCGTTGCAGAAACAAATATATAATATTCTTGTGTTTAAAACCGGTTTTCATATAATCAATAGCCAGAATTTTGCTGATCTATATCTCTTTTTCAGTGTAATGTCACCTTTCAATACAAAGTTGCATTACTTGAAAATAATACTTTGTTCACAAATTCTGTTCCTTTTTATGCGTGGTGACGGCTCAACGGGGTTATAAGGAGCCTAGTATAATAATAATAATAATAATAATAATAATAATAATAATAATAATAATAATAATAATAATAATAATAATAATAATAGAACTTTATTTCAGCCATGATACTTACATATATATGTAAGTAAAACAGAGAAAAATAAGATTGATAATAAAGAAAATGTTAAGACCACATGCCAAAATTATAGGGAGCGATCCAGATAAGTGGAAAAATCCCTATCCCTTGCTCTCCTACCTAATCCCCAAAATTAAGCTAAATAGCTAATATTCCACTGCTGTACTTCTCAATTAATAAGAGAAAGCGATAGAAAAAAAGTGATTATTAGCTACTGGAAACAATTGCTACTGCTTATCGTAAAGAAGCTTATAGACAACACTACTTAATGCACCTGGTCCAAGAGTCTTGATGCGTGTCTATAGTCGGTGTACAGGGATGGTATGATAAGTACCTGTGTTATGGAAGACAGCGCAATGACCTCTTCATTTGACGTGAACCGCTTTCCGTCAAGCCATTTTTTTTCTGTTCTCTCTTTCTTTTTAGTGCAGCGTCGAATCGGTCCAATAAATCAACATAGTACTGTGATTGTCCTTTCCTTCTCCAAATAATCAATTAAGATTATGGCTTACGAATCCCAAAAAACTGTCGCTATAACTTTTTCGGCTGATGGATCCGTCTTCGCCTTCTGTGGTGCGCGTTAGTCGGAAAAAAAACCATTTTGCCGAGTGGCCTTTGGTTTCTGATGTGTAGTGATGTATCGATGTCTCATATACAGTCATATAGTGCCGCAGAAAGTCACTCGTATTGTTCTTGTCCAAGCATTGCTTAGAAGTTATCACGCGATTCCGTTTTTGATCAATCGTCAGCAGATGCGGCACCCATCTCGCCGATAGCTTTCCCATACTCAATTTTTCGTGAAGAACGTTTTGCACATGTTCAGTTGAGATGTTTACCATATTAGCAATCTCTCTCATCTTTACCCGGCTGCCTGCTAACACGATATTATGAACGTTACTGATCATATCGTTCGTAGTCACCTCAGTGGGACGACCCGGCCGCTCCTCATGAAAGACGGATGTTCGGCTACGCTTAAATTCATTAAACTAGTATCTGATGGTAGTCATCGAAGGTGCATAATCCTTATAAATTGCATCCAACTTTTCTTTGATTTCAGCACACGTTTTCCCATCCAAAAAAAGAAATCGAATCACTGACCAGTATTGTTATTTTTCCTTGATTCTACAAATACATAAACTTGCTCACTTTCAACAGCTCTCAAAACACCCCTTGATGACTCTCTCCGAAATTTTGACGGACGTCGACTAAAGAATAGTACTCACAGTCGATAATGCAGATTTTGACACAAAACACCATCTGACTCCAAACACGGGTACTTCTCATGTCATCCTAGTAATTACTATACCTTTGTCGCTCCTGGTTGGTTTCGAACGCTGCACATCTAATGCATTTTTGTCACGACCAGCTCTTGTATACTGTATCGTCAAGCCTGTTTTTGCCAGATGCTCCATATTCACAGAATTCAGTTAAGCGTTCTGGATCACCATGGGTAGAACATCCTCTTAGAATTAGCCGTTGATGGAGGATTCAAACACAGAAGAAACATGTGGGGCAGTCTATTTTGAAAAAATACCGTTACACCAATAATATGATTCAACTTATCTACTTGAAATTATTTGAAGGAAATGGTAACATAAAGTAAAAATGATTTGTTCTAGGATTTCCATGAAAATTATTTGCTTAACTAAAGTGTATATCTATAAATCGCTCTCTAAATTAATGAGTATTTTTATATCTATCGACTTAGGGAACGCATTTTACAAGTTATGTGATTCGGTTTCAAATACTCATCATTTTGGAATATGTTGAATATTTCTTATAGTTCTAGATTATAGTAATAACTTTTGATACATTTCTAAGTAATTGTAGTAAATATACCGAAATTCATCGATTACACTGGGGAACAGCAATTTCGTTGTCTTAAATCTGTGACTTGTTTTCAACTAACTTTTGGCGCCTGGATCCAAAAATAACCGCAGTTTTTGTCAATCACGTCAACTTTTTAAGCTACAGGTTACAAATAGTTGTTTTTTTATCGAACGGTAATTACATATTAAGGCAAACATTTTCGCGTATAGCTTTTTTTGGAATGTTTAATCTGTGGACATTCTCGCTTGATGCTCCAACAATAGTCAGCCATCATATGTACATCCCATCTACCTTGATATCGTGCCTCCATGACTTTCAAATCCTGGTGAAATCGCTCACCCTGCTCATCACTGATTGTACCAAGATTTTCCGGGAAGTTAGCAAGATGGCTATGTAAAAAATGCAATTTGGTGCTCATGTTGCAACCTAGCAGTTTTAAGCTCTCCAAGAGTTGCTGGACAATTTTGGCGTAATTCTGTGCTCGTGTATTTCCAAGATAGTCTTTAACAATGTTTTTGAATGCCAACCAAGCATTCTTTTCAATTTCTGACATCGTTCCGATGAAATGTTCATCTTTGACAAGCTGCCGAATCTGTGGACCATCAAAAACACCGGCCTTTATCTTTTCAAATGACAGGCTAGGAAATGCCGAAATGAGATACCTGAAACAGTCTCCTTCAATTGGCAAAGCTTTAATGAATTGCTTCATGAGACCCAATTTTATATGCAGAGGTGGAAATATAATGTTCTTTCTGTCGACAAGTGGCTGATGTACAATGTTTGGATCACCAGGTTCCAGGTCAGATTGTGGCAGCCAATTCGACTGCACTCAATGCTTCTCACGAGCTCTGCTGTCCCACATACACAAAAAGCAGGGATACTTGGTATATCCGCGTTGTTGGCCAAGAAGGAAGTTAAGCATTTTAAGGTCAACACAAATGATCCATTGGTGCATGTGGTATTGCAACAAATCAATGACTCTCTTTATGTCTTCATATTCTTCACTCAAGCGAACTGAATGGCTTATCGGGACCGAACCAAATAAATTTCCATTGTGGAGGAGAGCACACTTCAAGCTCCGCTTTGAGCTGTGGTAGAAGAAACTAACTACAGTTTTGAAACCAGCATGCCTAATTAACTATAAAACAGCTCAAAAACCAAACTCAACAGAAATTGTGTTACAGATTGTTCCCCAGTGTTATCTATTGTTTTTCTTAGTGTATTCGTTCTTATTTGCTGATTTATATAGGATGTCTCACGAGGAACTGCATGGATCGATATATGAAATTCTGCAAACTCGAAAATATATTAAAGCCTATACGTACTATTGAACTGAAATATTTTTTTATCTAAGACAAGAATACCTATTGCTAATGGATTGTTTTCTAATGGTCATGATTAGGCTGAGGATGATTATGCACTAAAAAACTTCAAAATATGCATGCAAATACGCACCAAAAATATAAAAATCAACTTTTATAGAATAAATACCATTTTTTTATATTAACACAATTTTTTAAATACAAAATTATTTTATTAAAATTAATTAAAAATTAATTATTTAAATTAAAATTAATTAAAATATAAAAACACATTATAACTACATTTAACTTAAATTAAAAAATTAAATTTAGTTGTTTTATTTTGCAACGCCTCGCTTATATTCTTCAGTTGTTGCTAGCCCGTATTTTTTGACAGCATTTCGTTTAATTTATTGATAAAATTATTTTTCTTGAGTTTCGTTAAACGTTTGACTATAGCTTCTACTATTCCAATGCTGTCTTGTGAAGATAATTCCACAGGTTCTAGCGTAGAGAATTGCAGTCGAAATGCATACCAGATCAGCTAGAATATGCATTAATATTCTAAAGAATTAAAATATGCATTTATTGATACAAATGTCCAAAATATGTATTTGCATATACAGATATGCAAATACATAATTATCCTAAGCCTAGTTATGACTAACTTCGATATCTCCAAAGTTAGATGCAAATTTTAAAGGCTACATAAGCTACATTCTCATTGGTGGGTACTCTTTTCTTTGGGAAGAAAATTGTGTTACAATGCACATTTTCCTAAATGTCTTGAAAAGTATCAATTTTACATGCGTAATGAATATGACATTTTTTTTTTGTTTTTTGTAAGAGCAATTTGATAAGAAAGAGAAAAATAGGTACTTGTATTAAGAAAAATAAGTAATTTGAAAGTTTGATCATAATTGTCGCTGTTTAATGTTTTCGAAAAATTGATTCGGTTTCTAATCCTACCCTACACGCTCAACAGTTCTCCAAAATTTCAATTTTCCAAGTTAAACACTCTGACAGTTATAAAAGTTCATATCCACTTGTCCATCTGTCAACAATTTTTAAAAAATGCACATATTTCAAATATGGTTAGAAATAATTAAAAAATGTAGTAATATATAAGATGTTTTGTTTAAAATAACAAAGTTGACAGATACTTCCGGTATAACAGGAAGTCTTAGATAATTAAAAATATCTTAGCTAAGTTTTCAGAATTTTCCAATGTATAGTCTTTCATATATCGATCGATGCAGTTCCTTGTGAGACATCCTGCATATTGTTATTTGCTGGAATAAGTTATTTAATTAAAAAATTAAATAACAATTAATCACAAGCTAAATAAGATATTAAATACTGTGTTTTATTAATATAATATATAACACTTTAACGTCCATCTGTTGGTAATTTAATAATGTTGAAACAAATCGATAACCAATAGGCATCTTGTTCTGATTGGATGCTAATTTGAATAGACCCTGCTACATAACTTTGAAAGTAATTTTCTTTTTATTTTAAATTTCAATATCTGACACCATATTTTTTAAGATAAAACAGTTTACATAGAATTTAGACATAATGTAATGGGCTCGGAACAATTAAATTATCTTCAGCAAATGATTTTACTTTGGACTGCCAGAAAACTCTAGACGGAGGTGGGTTCGGAGACAATATATAGAGCTAGAACGGCATAAAGTGTGGATGCCAAGTGTATTTAGATATACCGGAGAGAAGAAATACTCGTATATGTGTAGAGTAAACCTAATCAATTTTCATTCCATTTCCCGTCAAAAGTCCAGTGTTGTGTTGAGACCTAGTAGCATCCAGATCTATCTCCAGGGTCGAGAACAAGAATTCCGGCCGAGTGCTTGTTGCCTACCGAAGTTCTCTTAAGAAATCCATCCAATTCTAACAACCTTGCAGAACTTTGTTAAGGTAACCTCCCAAAGGAACATTGAAATGTTGGAAAACAAATTCTACTTTCCTGTAATTTCTAACCGGACTTTTATATATCAGTTTCTGATATTTCTTTGCAAAATTTGTTTTTCTTTATTTTTTTTTTGATTACTCATTAATTTGAAGTTTTCTCTGGTAAATTTCTCTGCTAGATTTACTAATTCAGATTTCAATTTTACATAAATTAAGAATTTTTTTTATTATTGATTTATAACTATGTCGTCGATTTGTTTACAGAAGTAAAAGTAAAGAATATGCGCGTATAGTGTGTATTAAAACGTGTATAACGTATGCTTGCAGTGAAGGGACTCACATAACCTTTATTACTCGATTTTAATTCAATTTTTGTTTTATATTGAAACGGACATGTAGCGTAAAACATAAATATTCAATAGACTTTCGTATTTACTAAGAAAATAAAAATTAAGAATGTTTCTAATTAAATGTAACAATTAGATGTAAAGATAAATATATTTATAGAAACGTCAAATTTTAGTTTTTGTTAAAATAAGAAATAAAGTCGCTAAAACCAAGAAATTAAAATTTTAGGCTAAGAAATTATTGTAATATATATTTTATTTTTGTAAATTTCCAATAAATCCTATTATTAAATGTTCTATCAGAACTGAAGAATGTTATCTATGGGATGGGAAGTTTAAAATAAAAATGCAATAACGTAAAATCTCTCGTAGTTTCTAACATTATTGTTTGCAAGTTTAGAACGTTGGATAGTATTTTATCGTGTTTTGTGATAAAAATATAAACGGGTATATAAATTATAAAAATTTTCAATATTTTCATGTTTTTTTTTAAGTAGGTTAGTATTTACAGAATTTTGGTTAATAATAGTTTCAGTTTAGGATAAGTTTTACTAAAAAAGTGTGCGAATAATCGTACAAAAGATCGTAACACGGCAAGGCGGAGACTTTGTGTCTGCGCTACGTATTCGTTTAATCTCCATGTTAATTAGCCGAGGCGTATCGGAACCCGAATGATATTTGAATAAATATTTAGTTTAACAATTTACATTTTTCTTTGGCGTGGCGTCTTGGATAATAGAATTTTTTTGCAAAATGTTTACTTTTTGTACAGAAGGTACTTTCTATTTACAGATGATTAATTGCGATGGCCTTGGATACATCGAAACCTGCTCGAATTGCGACAGAGAACAAGAATGAAATCCAAATGTCGCCCATGGTGCCTCCGGTGAGTAAGTGCTTGTACGTTTTCACAATATTGTTGTAGATTGACCTTGACTAGCGTTAGATTTTTCCTAATTCGATTTTTATAAGAAGTGGTTACATAAGACTTGAATTACAAACATAATTCACTAGATTTTTTTCCTTTTGTAAAAGGAAACATCTTTAGATTTACAGGCTGTCCGAACTTTCTGAAATCATAAAATTTCGCCTGTTATGTAAATAGTACGGTTATTACTACGTTTTTGTCCTCCATCTAGAAAGTAAACCAATATAATATAGATTTCATATGTCAATTTCTTATAATTTTGTCTTTAATTGCCTAAATGTAGACATATATATTTCTTTCAAAATATCCGAAATGCAAATACAGTTTAGTCTAAATTTTTATGAGATTAAATTACATAGTTTGGCTCTATTTAGACATAGTACTAAAATGGCTTCGAAACACAGGTTGCTTAGCTGTGACTACCAAATTTAAACACCAGAAACGTCATTATATTCTTGGTTTCCGGGTTGGAATCGCGACGTTGTCTAGTCACTGTGCAGTAACAGCCTTGATGTCCCATAAGAGTGTGGACGAAACGTTGGCAAAAGCTACGACAACGACGCGGTTCCAACCCGGAAATCAAGAGTATAGTGTTATTGACGACCGCGGAAGCCTACATACCAGACACCAGAAACGTCATTTTTCTAAATAATACTACATGTATATTTTTTCTGTATCTACTGTATAGAAAATTTGTATCTCTTGCATAATGATACATATCTCTAACGTTTAAAGTAAAAAAGATATTCACAGTTAAACGCGAGTCCTACATTTGTGCAAGTGGTTTCCGGTGTTAGTATTGTTTGGTTACCACGACAACAGTAAACAAAAGATATTGAGGTTGACGTTTTCAAAGTATTACTTCGATACTGGGTTCAAGTAGCTACTTGCACTTAAAAGTGAGTCTTGCATTTGGAAATTACAGCCAAATGGTGTCTGGTGGTACTATAGATTGGTTACAATGATAACGGTAAACAAAATATACTGACATTGATGATCTTAGATTCTTGATTCAATACTTGAAACCAAAGTAATGAAGAGTTAGGTAGTAGGTGTAATTTATGTATTGGAAAAAAGCTAAGATTTGATGCCACTTTAAACATTAATTTTCCTGGTGTAGAAATAAGAAAAGAGAGTTATAGAACTAATACATCTTTTTGGCAAGAAGGAACAAAGAAAACAAAATTTTAACAAAAGTTCATAGAAACTAAAAATAAGTAATGCAAACATAAATAATCAACATAAATTTCAAATTAAATCAAAAAGTCCGATAATCTGTAATATAATTGAAATACACTATGACATTTTGGCATTTTTCTTAGCACGCTATTTGTTGTACTCCAGAATGCTTACGTTATCCCTAACTTTATACATAAATTATATGTATCAACCCTTTTTTGAGTACTTCATTTTGTAAGTAGGTACTTAGGCGGAACATTTTAAGTCAATAGTTAAGAACAGTAATGTCAGTATGTTTTGTTTACTATTGTCATGGTAACCAAACAGTACCAACATCAGAAATCACAAATGCAGAAATCGCGTTTTACTGTAAATATAAATTATTATCAATATTATGCATTATTATTAGAGTTGCTCACTAGTGCCAACGGGCAGTGGCGGAGGTTCGATACAACCCTCAGTATAACTCCGAGTCTCAACCAGACCTGTTGTGTATACATGTACACTGCCGTAAATACCATTTCGTAGTTCTACGTTTCTTTTAAAAATGTTGCCTACGTCGCGAAAACGACGAATGCTGGACAAAGTTATAGAATTTATAGCAGAAATACCTGACCTAAATTATGATGGCGTTAAAATTCAATGTGTAGTTTGTAATATCCCTTTAATGTAAAGGTCCAAAAGGGATTGTCTACGTCACGTAAATAGTAAACAGCATTCTTAAAAAAAAAATTGCACACGATACTATGACAAATCTAAATTTAATGCATGTGTTACCTTTATTGCATGTAATCTACCGTTTAACTTACTAGACAAGGAAGCATATGTATTTTTTTGGAATAAATATTCGGACTGCAAATTACCAAGTCGGGCATCGTTACAAAGAATTGTGCCATCTGCTCGTGAACATTAATTAAATCGGAGTTGAAAGATAAAAACTATGGTTATGTGTGGACGAAACAACAGATCGTAAAAAACATTCTGTGGTTAATGTAATGGTACATGCAATGGAACCACATTAATCGTCACCTTCAATTCTATTAGCTTCCAGACGAGTACAACAATGCACTGCCGAAGTAATTTCAAAGTTAGTGTTAAATACATTGGAAAAATTTGAACTTTCAACAAACCAACTGTTGATGTTTATGAGTGATGGTGCCGCAAACATGCTTTTTGTAGGTCGGTCTCTTAAAAAACATTGTGCTAACTCGTTACATATTACGTGTAAAATTCATGCTTTCAGTCATGTGGCAGATAGTATTAGAACATGTTATCCTGAGGTAGACGCTTTAATAGCGCATACAAAAGCAGTGTTTGTCAAATCCCCAAAACGTATTCGCAAATTTCACAGACTGTGCCCCCAGTATGCCTGAGTCACCAGAACCTATTCGTTTGGGGAACATGGTTACAGGCCGCGTTTTATTATCATAAATATTTTGAGAATATTAAGAACGTGGTTTTACAATTCGATCCAAAGGAAGCTGCGACTATCAAGGAAAGCCAATCGAAATTTCAAGACAGTCAGGTTAAAACGGATTTAAAAACTATTCAGAACAATTACTTCGGACTAGTGGAGGCAATAGAAAAATTACAAAATCTTTCGGTGTCGTTAGTGGAATCTCTGCAAATAGTGCAACATGTTCATGCACAGCTATGCGCGGTAGGAGACGCAAACAATGTTTGTGTTCTACAAAAGTTTAAACGTGTTTTAGAGAAAGATTCTGATTTTGGCACATTAAGACAAATTTGTGAAGGTGCGTCAACAGAACCGTTAAGTTGTTCCAATGATTATTTTAATTACGCAAATATAACGTCACTAGATGTAGAACGTTCGTTTTTTGCATATAAACACACATTTTCCTCACGCCGCACTTGGTTTGCCGAAACAACTGTGGAAACATATCTAATGTTGCAGATATTTAACAGACATTATTCACTTTGTGATTTCACGGAAGACTCTTAAGACGATAAGTGTTTGGGCACGTATTATATTTTATTTCTGACCATTTATTTTGTGTAAACTTTGATGTGCCCGCCACCGGCTGTTGGCGCAAATTGAACAACTCTAATTATTATACAAAAACGTTAGAAATATGTTTCCTATACGGTGGATACAGAAAAAATATATGGTTCCACTTAAATACCACATCTACATAAAGCCAAATACGCAATTTAATTTCGTAAAAGTTTAGGCTAAAATATATTCACATTCCGGATTGTTTTAGGGAAACAGATATATTATTCAGGTGAGTGAATTTAGGTGAGTGAATACAAAATTATAAATAACATGAAATCCAAAAGTAGACGTATGAAACCCATATTACGTTGGTATATTTCTAGATGAAGAAACTAAAAATGTGTTAAAATACGGGATGTTCTATATAAAATAACAAACTCGATCGTTGCTTCGCTATTTATCGATCGTCCTGTATATCTAGAAATGTTTTTGCTGCTGATAGCTTAAGGTGTGTATTACGTTATCTGAAAGTTCAAACGTTCTACCATTAACACAGTAGGCACAATTCTACAATTCCTAAAGATTGGTATACCTGTAAATACATACCTAGCTATTAATACGTAGGTTACATTCTTTTAAATTAATATGTATTTATGTGTAATAAATTCTATGAGAATCACTCAAAGGAACATCTGCCGAATACCAATCATAGTTTTAGTTGCAGCTCTTTTTTTACTTTCACCATAAAATTCAACACTGGCTTAGAGAATAAAAATACAAATACACTCTAAGAAATCTTTAGACAAGTTCTTAACATATTAAGATATTTACATGTTTTATTTTATAAAATAATAGAGAATTTGTACGTTTTTCGGTATCGTGGCACATAAAAAAATAAAGAATTTTGATACATGATAAATTGATAGCAGGTCGACCTCTGGTCGAAATAATCAACCACTTCATATAACAGTGTTTATATTGTTATTTTTGACATTAAAAATTGAATTAAAGTGCTTCTTTGCTTAGAAAATTTACGCAATATGTGGTAATATTACGTTAATTTAACGATGGAAGAACAGAGGATATAATGTTACAAGTGCAGTTGTGTTCCTATTGTAGCAATACATTTGTATCAACACCATATAAAATTTATTTCCCTGTCTCATGACTAATGCGTGGTATTTTCTTAAAACTGCATACATTCGATCCAATTACTCGAAGAATAGTTCGGAGCTTAACGCCCTACTTTCTGGTACCAATTCAAAGCGGATAACGCGTTCGTAATTCCACCAAACACACATCACCACCAGCCTCAAAGTTTCTGCGCTTAACCATAGGGTTTGTAGATGGGCCACGGGAACAAATTAAATCAGTGGTTAGATTTGATTTGGTTGGATTACGAAACTATATCCACTTTTCGTTCCACGTTACAATTCGTCAATAGAAATGGAAATCCTGTGAATCAGCAAGAAGTTGATTACAGATATGCATTCGTTGCTGTGCCTGTTGTACAGTCAATTCATGAGTAAAGCGTAAAAAACGGTTGCATCTGCAGAGACGCCTGTACGGGGGGTGTATGTACGTATGTGGATGCAAAGTTCAGTAATGCGGTAGACATTGAGGAGTTCGATGTTTGGTTATTTATCGGATTCTCATTGTGTTCCCGAAAACATGGGACGCAAGCCTGGTGTACCTCTTGCATCGCATGTGAAGAAATATATTTGGCGTTTCCCTGGTTTGGAATTTACCGGTTCGCACATTCGTTGCAAATTTTGCGGTATAGGGCTGCCAGGTCGCACGACATTTGAATGTAGAAGTCATATTAAAAGTAAACGTCATGTATTGAATTTAAGAAACAATATTCCATACTGGCAATTTTTGTATGACATTATTTTCATGTTGAGGACGTGCAATATCCCACAACACCTAGTAGATAATGAAAACTTTCGTCTTTTTTGGGATAAATATGTTCCATCATGGAAGCTACCAACAAAAAGACAATTGCGGTACAATTTACTACATGTGCAAAGTACAGTAAAGGACTGTATAAAAGACGAGTTGAGAAATCAAAAAATCTGACTTACTGTTACGTCCATAAAAGGTAACAATCTATTATTTTTTTATTAATACTGTGTCTACTTTTGCGCGGCATGCCCCGGACGGTTCCACTAGTTTCTCGAACATTATAAATAGTACACGCACACCGATCAACCGATAATAACCGAACGTCCACTCGATTCCTTGTATGTACATAGTAAACACAGCTCCTTTCACGGCGCCTCTGCGGGTGCAACCGTTTGTCACGCATGAGACACTTTTCTGTATCGTCTGTTTACCTTACCCAGTTTGTGGAGATGTCGACCTATTGTTCACCGCGAAGGGCGACAATTATTGCGTACTGGAAGCCGGGATGGCCTCAATTCTTTGGCGAAGGACCTCTTAGTCAACAATACAGAACATCGTTCCTTTCAAAGATGTGTTTGCCCATCCTTGAATTTTATATCAGTTCTGCGCAGTCCGATCTCAGATAACCTCTTGACCTTCAACTTCACGCAGTATACGAGCAGCATCAACAGCGTTTCTGCCCAGTTTCCAGTAATGTCGCAAAATTGCCAAAATCCCTTTATTTGTTTTGGCCATTTTGAGTTCACAAAAAGTGCAAAATGTATCAATAAAGTCTTAATTAATAATGACAGGTACTTCCCTTTTATTTTTGATGGTTTTATACATCCAAAGTTTACCAATCCAAAAAGCGAAAAACTTTTGCTTCATCCTATTATAACGTTGTAAGTTTTACTATATTTATTCGCTTTAAAGAAAATAATGAATAAGTTAAAGCAGTGACTAATTCTACAGATCGGGTAACATTTAAAAAGTTACTGATTGTTATTTTAAATTTGTAAGTTTTAGTATAGTTTCTTAATTAATCTACAAAAAAGTTGCTTTCTTGTTCACCTTACACTCTTTTTCCACTCAATCTTAACAACGTCGAATAATAATCACTTGACTTGATATTGTGAGCTTTCGTGTTGCTTAACAAATATTGATAGCTGCGGAGAGAATAAATGAACCGTAAGTGATTTATTTTCCTTTGATCTGACATCAAAAGCGTCTTGAACTGCCCATACATTTTCGCTTTTTCTAGTTTATCGTTTATCTAAATATTGACAGGCGACCCTAAATTAAGGAGGTACTCGTAAAAGATAGTCGATAAGTCGTTACACGATTCAAAGTACGCGATAACGATTTGTTCTGAACAGAAAATAAATAACAATTTCAAGAAACTACTTTGTCCAGACGAAGAAAGGAAATTGCCAGCATTATTAGGGGCGAGTTTGCATGTTTCATCTTTCAGTCGCAGGTGGCCGGTTCCGTTCCTAATGAGGAAACGGATACTTTGTATTCTTAGAAGAGGAAATTGAAGATTGCTATTCGCCTTGCGGTGGTTGTATTTGTTGAGAAAATAAAGGTGAAAATGAAGGTGTGTATGTAGTTACTACAATGGATTTGTGTTTTTGCGAGATAGGAAAATACGAAGATACAAGATAGAAAAGATAATATTAGCGTGAACCTTTTTCATATAAAACACTAATGCACAGAAAATTGAATTAACCCACCTCCTTATTGAATTTAGTTTTGCTCACCTATATAGTTGTGACTGACAAGTATGTATTTGTCGACTCTGTCTATAATAAAACTCTATATATTCTATACAGTGAAACTTTTATAAAAACCGGTACATTTTTATAAAATTACATGTGAAACTACCTGTCTATAATAAAATAAAAGCTCTATATAATTAAATTTTCATAATCCGCTCAGGAGGTTTGTTTGCAAATCTTAATGCTTATTATCCTTTATCTCTTTATACCTGACACAATGAACTTTTAAAAGTTATTGTTATTGCTGATCATTCAAGGGTAATTAAGAATCTATTGGGTAATCCCTAATGTATCTACATTAGCGATTATCAAAGTTATCCCTAATTACTTACGAAAGAATGAAATTTTAAAGGTTATGTATAAAGACCGGATTATATGCAAATGTGCATATTTTGCATGTAATATGCATTTATAATAAAGAAAGCGTTATACGTAAATTGCAAAATACAAATTACGTTTATAAATACATAATCAAATGTAAACAAAATTCTCTGGGCTTTCCCTTCCTGTTACGGGGGATAACCGCCGCTTAAAATTTGTATAATTTATTATTATATATATAATTTATTATTATAATTTATTATTTCACCAATAGCGCCGGCTTTTTCTTTTCGGTTGTGCGATACCCGGGTAGAAAAATTTGGAGGGTGGGCAGTAAACAGCAATTTTCGAATTTACAACCCTTTGTCTAAATAATGTACGAATTCCCAGTTCTATAGATTGCGAATAGTAGGAATTCCCGGTTTTATTATTTAATAGTAGTCAAGTGCACGCGTATGCCTCAAAAATTACCTTAAATTGGAGAGGACAATAGCCACTTTGTGTTTACCCCGACCGTTCAAAGCGATACTGCGGCATTGTAGTGAAAACGTTCGTTCAATCATGCCGAAAGTTAGTAGTGGTACATTGGCTTGGATCAAATCTCACCCTGAACTTCGTTTGGATAACGAAAAAGTGTTTTGTACAGTGTGTTGCAAAATTGTAAGTACTTTTTTTAAGCTTTCTTAATGTAATGTGAATTAAAAAAAAATACAAATATTTCGTCACTTGTAGGTAACGCTTAATTTGCGATTTAAATGATCTAGTAATCTTGAGTAAAATAATATTGTGTCCTCAAATCCGCTTTACAAATTCTAACCAGAGCTTACTGTTTGTTAACTAAAAAGTCCATATACACGGTGGTTAAAAAAAGACACGGCGGCGTTGAAAGTTTTAAAGAATGTTGAATTTCTTGAAATATTCTTGAGAAAATTCAACTCGACCAGCTTGTATATCGGTATTAAGGAATTTTTGACACGTGTGTAACACATTTGGGAATATATTTTCAACGTGGAAATATTTATTGACACAGCATTTCCAAGATTAGTGTTGAAATTTTATATTCACTTCAGATCCCCTGTGAAAAAAAATTTCAAGTGGACCAACATATCAAGACATCTTCACATGCTGCCAAACAGAAAAAATGTAGAGTACGAGGGTAGTTTGATTGATTAATCTAGCCTTCGATAGATGGCGTTATGTGAGAATGAATGAAAGTTCAAAAACGAAAAATTGTTATGTTCGTCGACAATTGTCCCGCTCACCCACCAGTTATAGAGAAAACCTTAGCAAACATTGAATTGGTGTTTTTTCCGCCTAATGTTACAGCCATACTGCAACCCATGGATCAGGGCATTACAAAAAACATTAAAGTACACTATCATGGAAGATAACCGCACTCCACTTAATAAACTGATAACATTACGAGATTGCATAACTGAAATCAAGAGAGTTTGGAGTGAAGATGTCACTAAAAAATCAATAGAGAACTGTTTTTCAAAGGCAGGATTTAAAACAAGCGATAGGGCAAATGAATGGGAAGAGGAAGATGAAATTGATTTGGCTTTGCTGAAAAAACGGTGGGATTACATGCAAAATTCTGGGAATGTGGATGCAAATTTTTCATTGGAGGAATTCATTGGTATTAATGACGACGTTATAACAAGGGAACATCCGACAGACCAACAAATTCTTGAGAGCGTGAAAAATGTCGGAGAAGATGACGAAGTACACTAAAAATAATTTTTATTGCATTGAAACTTTTACGACAGATTATGCGCATTATTGGATAGATTACAGAACTGTACATATACGAGGGTAAGTAAAAAAATTACTTACACTTTTAGTTCTACAACTATATTAAACAAATACAGGTGTACAACAGATACATTATTTTTCGATATAGTCTCCACCTTTAGCAATGCACTTGGTCCAGCGAGCCGCAAGCTTCCGTATGCCTTCCTGGTAGAAGGTTTCCGGTTGGTTGTGAAGCCACTTTTGCACCGCATCCCGAACGTTCTGTTTTTTCGGCCTGTTTTGACTTTTTTTTAGATACTTTGGTTCAATGTAGAACAAACCTGGAACAACTGCTAGAGTTTCAATTTTCAAAAAAAAGTGGGGCTAACTTCACACAGACGACCTTGCACTCATCGAAAATATATGGAATTTCATTGGACGAACATTACAGTGGTATTTTTGGCTCCCAAGGAATTAAAACGAATTATGGGATCTTGTCAGTGATGAATACGGATTGTTGTCTCTAAAGATACCATGTGTTCGCAAAATGATACAATGACAAAAACAATGTTTTACGTGTAAATTCATAGCTTTATCGGATCGTATACTACTAAACAAGTCTGTAAAATTGCGTTCACTTTATTTACATTTTTTTGTTGGTACTACAATTTCAATAAACAGTAGTGTATATGTTTCTATCCCTCTACATGAATGCGTACTTGATTCTTTTGTGTAGAGGATTAATGTCTAGCAGTACCATTGAAATGTCACCAACAACAAGCAACATAGTATACATATATATAATTAAATATGTGAAATGAACCTTGTATTTGCTACTACTGGTATAATTATCCAAGAACATTTGCTCTACCACGACGGCTGAGGGTCTTAATAAATAAGTAATGTGTCTATTAAAAGGGACAGCCTTGAGATGTTTTTCTAATATATATCAGTATGCAGTTATTATTGAAAATACCAGAATTTAAATGAACAGAGATATCATAAGTTTACATATTAAATTACTACATACAAAAAGAAAAGTGCCGTATAAATCGTGAAGTGTATTGTAAATATCTTTTAGCGAAACCCGAGCCCCTATCCTTCGAAGGAGAGAATAAGGTTACATTTCAAAAGCAAATGCCACCACGAACGACGCCTAAGAAATTCGTCAAGTGGAAATGTTGAAGTAAAATAGAACGAGCCACTGAACTGAACGCGTATCATTTTCGAGTGGTGCTCTTTACATATAAAACAGTACGGAGTTGTTTGAAGCAATTATACGATACATTAAAGTTGAAATCAAAGAGTTCTGTTTATTATTAAAGTATGACATGTATCTCATCCATAGGAAAAGAATAATGCTTATAATTTATAATACAGGCGTTTCAATAGCGACTCCTAATACTGTGGAGAAGGTCTCAAATGAATAGTGTATACATTTTAATTTATGAGCAGTTATTAATATCTCTTTTAATGTCTTCAACGACTACTAGTGGCATTAATCTTTATTTAAGTTCTTCGTTTTATACGGAGTAAAGTTTAATTGATAATAATTCTGTAATTTATGTACAATAGTCAGTAATTGGTTACCACTTAACTAGCTTAAAAAGTTAAATCTTGTTTTGCTTTTACTTTTCGTACTCTTATTCGATCAAATTCTTATATACGTAAACCATACTTTTATAATAACGGGAACAGAAACATCATTATTGATAATATGGCAGTAAAAATAACTTCTCTCTCTCTATTCGGAAGTAGTAACAAGCAAAGTTCACGGTAATAAATAAACGATTAGCAAATGTCTAGATTCCTTAGAATGTCTTTGGATTTTAGTAAAATTTTCTACATTTCGCTGTCCTTTTAGCGCTTTTATGGCTATTATGTTTATTGCATATTTGCTAAGCTTATACCGTGCGATTTTTTTATTTGCGAACATACGTAATCCGTACATGTAAAAAATATCTATCTTCACTTGCATTTGTTTTTAAAAATAACGAAAAATAATGAAAGCAATCGCAGATTGTAGTAAATGCTTTACAGTTGTCATCACTGCGTATGTTGCCAACGAGCTCGATGTACAATTCCCTTTGAAACATGTGATAAATGCTTAGATTTCCTTAAATTCAAATGTACGGCGACCCTAAGTTGTCAAAATTTTAGCTTTACTTTGTTCTCTTTCGGGAAAATGTTAATTTAAAATAGCATAACATAATGATAATTTTGGTGTTGCCAAATATGGTGACAAATACTTTCAAATTTAGAACCAGTTCTAAAGTATTTCATATTTTAATTATACTAGTATTATATCAAAATTGTTATCGTGTCAAACAGCCTCCATATAAAAAAAACAAAATGTGTTTTCTCGCAATATTTTACTTTATAATTTATAAGTAACCTGGGCAAATATGCGGTAACAGCCAAAGGCGTGGCGAACGCATAAAAGTTTACACATAAAATAGAAGGTAAGAAATAAATTATAAAACGTGCTGAAACACTTACCGTTCTAAAAGTCTTCTGTGAAATCACAAACTGGGTAACATCTGTTAAATATTTGAATCATTAGATATGTTTCCACAGCTGTTTCAGTCAAGTGAGTACGACATGCAGAATAAATGTTTTTTAATGCCGAAAACGACCGTTCG
Organism: Dynastes maya; assembly: GCA_029619315.2. Taxonomy (NCBI): domain Eukaryota; kingdom Metazoa; phylum Arthropoda; class Insecta; order Coleoptera; family Scarabaeidae; genus Dynastes; species Dynastes maya. Next base: position 26,312,869 of record JAROYE020000002.1, read on the forward strand.
ACATCTAGCGATGTTATATTTGCATATTTAAAATAATCTTTGAAACAACTTAATGCATCTTCACACGCATCTTCACAAATTTGTCTTAATATAAGAAAATCGGAGTCTTTCTCTAAAACACCTTCAAATTTTCGTATTAGACACCAATTTGTTTAGTCTTCTACAGCGCATAACTGTGCGTGAACATCATTCCCAATTTGAACAGAATCCACTAGCGACATCGAAACATTTTGAAATTTTTCTATTCCCTCCGCTAGTCCGAAGTAATTATTGTGAATAGTTTGTAAATCTCTTTTAAGCTGACTATCTTGAAATATTTCCTGGCTTTTCTTGATTGCTGCAGCTTCTGTCGGATTGAATTTTACAACTACCTTCTTTACTTGATCAAAATATTTGTTGTATTAAAACGCAGCCTGCAATCATGTTCCCCAGCGTGTAACAATCCGCTGTGGTGGTTCAGGTAAATCAGGACACAGTTTGTGAAATAGTCGGGTACGTTTCGGGGACTTTAGAAACACTGCCTTTGTACTAGCAATCAATGCATTTACTAGTGGAAAACATGTAGGAATCGTTTGTGCCGCAAGATTTAGAGTATAGATTTTACACGTTACATGTAAGAAGTTACCACTGTGTTCTTTAAGAGATCGGCCCAAAGAACGCATGTTTGCGGCACCATCACCCATAAACATTGAAAGTTGCTTAATTGAAACTTCAAATTTGTTCAATGAGTTCAACACCACCTTTAAAATCTCATCGGCAGTACAATCTATAACTTTTTTGGAAGCAAGTAAGAAGAAGGATGACGGTCGATGTCGTTCCATTGTACGTACCATTACATTAACCACACAATGTTTTTGACGATCTGTCTTTTTGGTAAATGTCAACAATTCTCCGCTGAAAAAAATGTAAACATAAGGCAGTTGATAAATAGGCTGCCATTATATTAGATCACACAAAAATCATTAGAAATTGTGAATTTTTAGCAGTTTTTCCTTTTTACGGTTTAATCTTCCTTGATTTAAGGACTTTTTACAATTACTTTACAATAAACTTTTTGTAAAACTGTAGCGCCATTTAGTACGCAGGTGGGCAAATTAGTGAAAAAAGGAAAATTGTTGGCAAAACTGATTGCATACAAGCTCATGACAGAAATCACAAACAAGTCAGACGTAATTGGCTAAAAAATTCTGAAACTGTTTTTTAACTAATTTCATAACACACCTATAATAAAGTTTATTTGAATCAGTCGCTTTAACCTATATTAAAGTTTGTGTAGTGTACAAGCTCAATTCATTAGTTTTATAGCATTTTGAATATGTTTTTTTTATTGTTCATAACTTTGATCGAACAGTTGAGCAGCAGAAAATACATTTTTAAAAAGTCGGGTAGGATAGTGCTGGGTTTTATAACTGTTCGAATTGATTTATCAAATTGTTCAAGTATCTTTTTCAGACCCAACGTAGGAGGCAGTGCATTTAAATAGAATCTTTAAAGACCTTGAACAATAAAAGTTTGACAGCATGATAAAAGGATACGTGTCAATTCAGGTTCGATTTGCATCTTTTTCCATGTTTCTTTCTTATCACTTCTAATAATCTTTATCAATATTGATTTCAGTCAAAAATTTGTTTGAAACATCGTCATATGCCGTTACTACCGAAAACACTTGCGTTTTGAATTGGTTTATCCAAATTATATTGGTTTTATTTAAAAAAATACTGTGTAGTGATATTTCCGTACTTTGTTGGTGATATCTGTAAAGTTTTTCTAGCGTTGTACAAGCGATAAAACCTTTTCTGAAACGATAACAACAAGGCAACCTAACCTATCTGGCGTCAGCTGACGCCATGTTAGGTTAGGTTTTTGTGTTTTGTTTGTGAGTTACATTATGTAAAAGAAGATATTTATTTTTCAACAGCTACAGATTTAAAGTCCGGGTAAACTGTAACTATAAGTTTAAAAATCCTAGGCTTAAAAAATGTTGTTCTAACTCAATTCTCTAACTGTCCGTTGTATTTGTTCAAATAGTTTTATATTTTTACGTTATATCTAACAAAATTATTTTTGAACACGAAATGTTTTTAAATGTGTGTGATAAACGTTCCCTTTTAATACAATATATTTTAAATTATATCACCGAACGTAGCCATTTGGATGTTGATATATGTGTAAATGTCATATTCACAGCAGTGAACGTATTACAACAATTATAATAACTTGTTCTATAAATACCCTATTAAAAATGAATGTGGGAATGTAATGATAGATAAGGTAAAACACCACATAATAGGAAAGATATGTAGATTAGGTAAAACACCACATAATAGGAAATTAAAGACCCTAGTTAAATACCATGTCTGTAAATTTTCTCGTGAAATTGAACAAAATTTCGAATAAAATTGCAATTATTGTATCATTTCAACCCTACTTTTGTCATACAAATAATAATAATTAGTCGACTAAATATCAACCACAAATACATCTTTCACAAAAACAGTGCTCGGTTGCGTGTTTGGTTTTTGCTTTGCAACTTCGTTTTTCCAAAATAAAATCGAATGGGATGAGAATAAGGGCTCAGTTGACGACTGGCATCCTTTTTAAACCGGAAGCTTTTCAAAACTTAAAAAAAGGAATGCAAAAAGACGGTTCCTTTACCGCTTGGGCTAATATCGTGCATGGTGATACAACACTTAAACAGCGTGACGTCATCGAAGAACGGGTAGTCCTTCTAGTTTCGGTGGTAACGCACATGCACCCATCTAACCCATCCTAACCTACAATTGACGCGACGGTGGATAGCTCGAATCGCTTTGTAAAATTATAAAAAATAGGTAATACAAATAAATAATAAAAGTGATTTTAATAAGGTTTATCACGATGTTAATATGCATTATTACAATTATGTTCCCTTTTAATATCTGATACATGCTATTAGCAGTATATTTTTATACGTCTTATAGAAAAATCTGACTTTCCCTCAAAAATGAAAGGTATAGAGTACATTATATTAAAAGGTCTTAGATTTCTCATGGCCGGTATTATCTATTTTTTTTTAGTGTATAACAAGCAAGCCGCTCAAGTAAAATTTGTTCGAATCTAGAGTGTAAATAAAAAACCCATTCAAATCAATCGACTGTCAAACATTACCGTCCTCAGTTGAAATTTTTAAATTTCGCGGTGAAGTTTTGGTAATAAAAAACACATTCGGTAATTTCTTGCCGTATTATATGCGAACTTGATTTTTATTGGCGGAACAGCGGATGTCTCCGAATTTTAAAGATTTCTGCTTGGGCTTTATATGCAATTGATATGTTATTTTTAAAAGCGAACACAGGTAAAAATACTAATTTCTTTACATGTATTTATTTCACATATTCGCACAGATATTATTTGCGTTAAATGACATTTGACATTTATGTTAAAAGTGTGTTTTTAAAATAAATTTTGACATTTAATATTTTCTTTTGTAAATTTATTGGAATGACGTGCATTTTTTGTATTTCAAACATGTATATACTCTCACTTACCCCTTATATAAAATTTATCGCTACGCCTGAAAACAATTTCAATAGAGGGGATTTTGGAAGATGACAATTTTACTATGTTTGCGACACAATCATTTTGAATGATTCGAAATGGTATTGAAAATATAAAATTCTTTCAATTTAGCTATTGATTTTTGTTGGTGATAATAATGCCAAATGGTACCAATCGTTTTCTCGTTAAAATATCACTAACTGCAAGAAGTAACTAACATTTAATATTGCATGTTGGCATTACTAAAAACATCTGACGCATTCGCCATGTTAACAGCAAATTGCGTTGTGCTCAACTATTTTATTACATTACATTACATTTCTTGTGTTAATCACGCATCCAAGCTATTCAAGTTCAATAAGTATAAGAAGATATTTAAATGTAGTCTATAAATAAAGTCTCAGGAAATGTGCATTACGTCTATTATCTGTTTTAGAGGGCATGCTGGGATTCTAATTACATCGTTTTCAGAGATAAGTAAGTTGTGTTGCGTTATAAAGATTAAAAATGCCAAAGAGTGTGATCTGTATTATAAAAAATATATCCAAGGCAGATGTAACCCTTTTGAGGGTTAATTTAAAGACGAGCTATATTTGTACGGGTGTACATGAATGTTTATTAATCAGGCAACAAGCAAGTGAAGGACGATATGACATCAGAAAAGTTTAGAAAGGATATTGAAATTTGGGTTGATAAGCTGATTGACTAATTTCTATTAACTAGTGCTTGTGAATCAGTGGTGTTTAACATTGTTAATTCTCATTGGAGCTTAGAGGGGACTCAGCCTTGGAAAAGTGTTCTTCTGTCGGCAAGAACATCATTAGGAAGTGAGTAGTATAGCTATGAGAGTTCTGGCACAAATTTCCATAAGATTTGACATAGGACTCTAAAATTACTTTTTATCCCCACCACTCCTACTTCTCGCCGTGACGTCATAAGCCCCGTCTCTTTTGAAACGCGTGCGAAGAATGTACTAAGATCGGTGGGAAATTTAAAACGCGTGAACTACCAAAAGGTCTTAAGGTGTACTAGTGATGATACAATGGCTTCGGGTGATTCGATTTTAACGTCGAAACGGCCGTAGCTCTTACGGGGGCTGAGATATCGCTTAGGGATGTGGATGACGTAATACATGTGAGAGTACCAAGTTCCATCATAGTAGGTAGGCTATGCGGGTACCGGCTCACTTTAATCGAGCTTTTAATTGAGCTTTGATTAGCGGCTCGCGCTTTTAATCCGCGGGTAATTTCGCGGAATCGAGGTTTGATTAGCGGCTCGCGCTTTTATTCCGCGAGTAATTTCGCGGAATCGAAGCCAAAGGCGCTTAAATGGCATCCTCCATTTTGATTAACGGTTAATTAGGGATTTGATTAGCGGTTTTTATTTCGCTAGATTAATTACGCGGTTTTATGTTGCGATCTTGCCTAATGAAAAATTTTTCTAGAAACTACAAATATTGTGTCTTAGAAACAGGTTTCAACATGAGTCCCAGAATGAGTCAGATAGGCATATAAATTATTACATTCTTGGAATTGTTCTCTCTCTTAATTATTGCGTTCTTAACGATATAAAAGGGGTATTTTCTTCTTCTACCCATCTAACAGTTATACTGTAACCTTAGTGCTTTATGCATCTCATAGTTCTCCTACAACTTTGCATCCTACGTTCGATTTTCAGAGATATCAGGATTATAAATCTCGTACAGTATTTAACGAGAATTTGTTTGGGGGAGAACTATATAGAAATATTATCTCTGGTAAGCCCATCTACGTAGGCATGTTAGCATATTTCCAAAACGGCTTTTGAACGGCTACTGAACAGCTTCTGAACGGCTTTTGAACGGCTCCTGAACAGCTTTTGAACGGCTCTTGAACGGTTCCTGAACAACTTTTGAACGGCTACTGAACAGCTATCGAACGGCTTTTAAACGGCTCCTGAACGGGTATCCGTTCAATGACTATGTCTCTTGGCACTAGGTGGCGCCAGCAATTTATTTCCGGGTATGATACATTCCGAGTGTGATATGCCGTATGGAAGCTATTGTTTGTGGAGGTGACTCATGTTTCAAATGTGTTTGGGGGTCGAATAGGTAGTAGTAGGTAGGGGGTCAATTGAGTGTGGGATCTTCATTATCTATTTATGAACCCACGCTCAATTGAGCCCCTACCTACTACTACCTATCCGACCCCCAAACACATTTGAAACATGAGTCACCTCCACAAGCAATAGCTTCCATACGGCATATCACACTCGGAATGCATCATACCCGGAAATAAATTCCTGGCGCCACCTAGTGCCAAGAGATATAGTCAGTGAACGGATACCCGTTCAGGACCCGTTTAAAAGCCGTTCAGAAGCTGTTCAATAGCTGTTCAGTAGCCGTTCAAAAGCTGTTCAGGAGCCGTTCAAGAGCCGTTCAAAAGCTGTTCAGGAGCCGTTCAAAAGCCGTTCAGAAGCTGTTCAGTAGCCGTTCAAAAGCCGTTTTGGAAATATGCTAACATGCCTACGTAGATGGGCTTACCAGAGATAATATTTCTACATAGTTCTCCCCCAAACAAATTCTCGTTAAATACTGTACGAGATTTATAATCCTGATATCTCTGAAAATCGAACGTAGGATGCAAAGTTGTGGGAGAACTCTGAGATGCATAAAGCACTAAGGTTACAGTATAACTGTTAGATGGGTAGAAGAAGAAAATACCCCTTTTATATCGTTAAGAATGCAATAATTAAGAGAGAGAACAATTCCAAGAATGTAATAATTTTTATGAATATCTGACTCATTCTGGGAGGATGATACATCATGAGACCTGTTTCTAAGACACAATATTTGTAGTTTATAGAAAAATTTTTCATTAAGCAAGACCCCAACATAAAACCGCGTAATTAATCTAGCGAAATCAAAACCGCTAATCAAATCCCTAATTAACCGTTAATCAAAATGGAGGATGCCATTTAAGCGCATTTGGCTTCGATTCCGTGAAATTACTCGCGGATTAAAAGCACGAGCCGCTAATTAAACTCCGATTCCGGGAAATTACCTGCGGATCAAAAGCGCGAGCCGCTAATCAAACTTCGATTCCGCGAAATTACCCGCGGATTAAAAGCACGAGCCGCTAATCAAAGCTCAATTAAGAGCTCGATTAAAGCGAGCCCCTACCCGCATAGCCTACCTACTATGATGGAACTTGGTACTCTCACATGTATTACGTCATCCACATCCCTAAGCGATATCTCAGCCCCCGTAAGAGCTACGGCCGTTTCGACGTTAAAATCGAATCACCCGAAGCCATTGTATCATCACTAGTACACCTTAAGACATTTTGGTAGGTCACGCGTTTTAAATTTCCCGCCGACCTTAGTACATTCTTCGCACGCGTTTCAAAAGAGGCGGGGGTTATGACGTCATGGCCAGAAGTAGGAGTGGTGGGGATAAAAAGTAATTTTAGATCCCTATGTTAAATCTTATGGAAATTTGTGCCAGAACTCTCATAGCTATACTATTCACTTCCTAATGATGTTCTTGCCGACAGAAGAACACTTTTCCAAGGCTGAGTCCCCTCTAAGCTCCAATGAGAATTAACAATGTTAAACACCACTGATTCACAAGCACTAGTTAATAGAAATTAGTCAATCAGCTTATCAACCCAAATTTCAATATCCTTTCTAAACTTTTCTGATGTCATATCGTCCTTCACTTGCTTGTTGCCTGATTAATAGACATTCATGTACACCCGTACAAATGTAGCTCATCTTTAAATTAACCCTCAAAAGGGTTACATCTATATACTACTACTGAAGTGCGACAACATTTAATCTGTTAGTTATTTACATGTACTACTTATGTACACACCATGCCCTTAAAATTCACTACCACAAGGCTCCTGTACTTTTCAGAAAATGTTAGTGTGTCAGAGGTATTCAAAAATCAAAATGAAAGCTTTAGTATTAGAAAAGTATTTCACAAAACCATCAAAACATTATGTTATAATTATATCCAATCATTTCATTATTAAAGGTATATATTTGGAATGACTTCTTTATTAACCTTCTTGATTTGATTTATTAATTAGATTTTTCAATCATTTTTGTCAGTGTTTAGTATTCTATTTTTCATTTACTTGCAAATTCTAAAACGAAGATTATGTGTATTTTGCAACTAATATTAATTGAGATATCATATCAAATCGGTGTAATTACACAAGTTCCTTAATACGACACCACCAGTTTGACTCTGATCCTCTTAGGCTACTCGCAAATTGCATCGTGGATTATAGTAAAGTAACATCGGAACTTCGTAATTGGTAACGATGCAACTCCTAATGTAAGGCGAAATAAATGTTGTTGGGCGTAGCGAGATTACAGTTTGTGTTTTCCATTTAATTTTTGTAAACCCAATGTAAATCTAATTATGTAATTATTTTTATTACATCTATACTTAAATCTGTTTTACATATATTTCTGATTTGTGTGCAGATGATCGTGCGTGTTGTCGGAGATGGAACTTTAACCGATGTGCCTGTAACTCCGGAAACTACCTCATATGACGTAATCGAGTGTTGCCGAGATCCTGGCGAAGAATCCTGCGAACTGGTGGCCACATCTCCGGAACATGGTGGTAATGTTATAATTACTGTCTAATCAAGTCATCCAGTTATTAAGCAAAATTCAGGGTGTTATAATTCGTGGTTGATACCATCAACCGCCATTCATTTTAACGTGTCCCTGGAATTTGTATCCAGTATGTATGTGAAGTTAAGGGCGATCTAGATACGAACATACACTATCGCTCCTAAGTATTTGGGCACCCTTGGATTTTAAATTTTTGTATACAAAAGATGTATTAGGAAATACATTCCAGCATTATTGAATAGTATGCTAATAATTAGTAAGATTCACTTAAACTTATTAAATAATATCGGTCTATTTACTTCTTTTATCTGTACGAGAGGTGATACCGTCATAAAAGCGCGGGTAGTAGCAACAACAAAGAGCGTATTTCTTGAAATTCAAGGAAAAATGTAAGAGTTGGCAATTTTACTATGAATCATGAAGCTACAATAAAGCTATTTGAAGTAATATTTTTTAGTCTTGCTGCTGCTGATGATAGCTTGGCTATCGAAACGTGCGTCCAGTACGAATTAAGTGTTGTGGTAAGGGTTTTAGTGAACTGTTTCAGTGTTCCAGTGCCACAGTTTTAGAGTATCCGTTTAATATTTTTAGATTACGGTCAGTTATCGTTCCATGTTAGTAGCGACAACATCTTTTAACGAATAGTGTTTATAATTTCGTTTAGAATTTTAAAACATGCCAAAAAGGAAAGAAATTAGTGTAGAAACGCGTGCTCTGATATCAGTACAACATAATTTAGGTATAAGCAATCGTCAAGTTGCTAGAAAAGTACATTTAAGTCCATCTACTGTTGATTATAACATCAAAAAATACAGTGAAAGTGGCAGTTTTCTAAATAAAGTAAGAAGTAGTAGACCAAGGGCGACAACATAACCTCAAGATATTACAATTGTGGTGTCCAGCAAGCGAAATCGGAGAAAAACAGCTCCAGAAATCCCCGCAGAAACCAATACTATACTTTTGAAGCCGATTAGCGTGTCTATGGATAAACACCGTCTGCAAAAAGGCGGCCTTCACGGACGAATTCCGAAGCGAAAACCCTTCGCCAAATTAATAGGAAAAAGAGGTTATAATGGGCACGTGAACATCGAAATTGGACATTAGAAGATTGGAGCAAGGTATTGTGGACCGACGAATCCCAATTCGAGATTTTCGGTTCGCGAAGACAAGTGTTACCGTCAAACACGGCGGCAGTTCGGTAATGATTTGGGATTGTTTTGCTGGTACATCCGCAGATGATCTCGTAAAAATTCAAGGCATAATGAGAAAAGAGCAATAATACAAACGCATCTTAGAGAACAATGCAATACCCTCTGGTGTAAGAATTTTGGGTCAGAATTTTGTATTCCAACAAGATAGTGACCCAAAATATACTTCAAAATTAGGGAAGCAATATTTAGAACAGTTGGAGGAGGAAAGGACGCTAACAATTGTGAAATGGCCACCGCAAAGCCCGAACTTGAATCCCATCGAGTTATTATAGGAAGAACTCGATCAGGAAGTAAGAAAAACTGCTCTAAGTACAGCAGATGACATGTGGAATAACTTCGAAAACATTGTTAATGATGCGACGCAATCATTAAAAGTAAAGGAGGTCACATAGACAAATCTAAAATTTAGGTCAAGTAAATAATTTTAATTGTTAAAGTTGTATATTTGTGTATACTTAAATACCAAATACATATTTTAATATTTCCATTTAAATAATTAATGATTTACCCTGAAATTTGAGGTGCCTAAATACTTATGAGCGGTAGTGTATGTCATATTACTTATTGTTAGTTGTATAACAAGTTCCGTATAAGTAATTCTCTTTTTTTAAAGATGTCTTCTTGATTTTTATTTTAACACTTTTGAGAGAAAGTTACCATTTAATTTTTTTTACCAGTTTATAATTTTGGCGGAGAACGATTAAAACACTTTAAGTCATTTTTAGACATTAAAATTAGCCCCTTTTAACTAGAAGTAAGCTTTTAGTCAGCACCCACGTTAAACCAAGCCTGCAGCTTTGGTAGTAAGTAAATGACAACTGCAGAAGACACTTAAGAAGCGTTCATATAGGGTAGCCGAAATTAAGGTAAGAATTAGTACGAAATATTGCATTAATTTCGTCGACATATTGACATTTGTCAGTAACGACTTACTTTCTCCTAACCTAACCTAAATATAATAAAGCTATCGTAATCAATCGTGGAGTGTCTCGCTTTAAATTAAACACATTATAACCTCAAACGTAGGCATAGAAATTGTCACGAAATGAATAAACTGACATGGAATTAGCTGCCAATTGTAAGTTTATCGCTTGTGATTGATCGGCTGCATTTTGGTAATCTCATTAGTAACCTGGGAAAATATGCGGTAACAGCCAGAGGCGTGGCGAGCGTTTTAAAAGTCTTCCGTGAAATCACAAACTGGGTAACATCTGTTAAATATTTGAATCATTAGATATGTTTCCACAGCTGTTTCAGTCAAGTGAGTACGACGTGCGGAATAAATGTTTTTTAATGCCGAAAATGACCGTTCGACATCTAGCGATGTTATATTTGCATATTTAAAATAATCTTTGAAACAACTTAATGCATCTTCACACGCACCTTCACAAATTTGTCTTAATATAAGAAATTCGGAGTCTTTCTCTAAAACACTTTCAAATTTTCGTATTACACGCCAATTTGTTTTGCCTTCTACAGCGCATAACTGTGCGTGAACATCATTCACAATTTGAACAGAATCCACTAGCGACATTGGCATATTTTGTAATTTTTCTATTCCCTCCGCTAGTCCGAAGTAATTGTTGTCAATAGTTTGTAAATCACTTTTAACCTGACTATCTTGAAATAGTTCTGACGATCTGTTGTTTCGTCCACACACAACCACAGTTTTTTATCTTTCAATTCCGTTTTCACTCTTTTCTATATGTTCACGAGCAAATGGCACTACATTTCGTATCGATGTCCGCCTAGGTAATTTACAGTCCCCATATCCATTCCAGAAGGAGACAAATGCTTCTTTGTCTAGTAAACGAAACGATAGATTACATAAAATAAGAGTAACACATAAATCAAATGTAATTTTTTCTTGGTCTCGTATGCCACTTTTTTGCAGAAGAATGCTGTTTGCTTTCGATGTGACGTTGACAATGGCTTCTGGACCAACACATTAAAGGGATTTTACAAAGTAGACATTGAATTTTAGCGCCATCAAAAATTAAGTCCGGCATGTCCACTATAAAGTTTTTAACTGTGTCTGCCATTGGTCGTTTTCGCGACGTACCTAACTGCGACATTTTTAAAGCAAACATAAGCGTGCAATTGCGAAATAAGTTACGACAGCCTACATATACACAGAACTACTTGCATACAGCATCGATTTAGTACTGACGCTGTGAACGCGTGAAATAAATAATCTCTGACTCCGCACCACATATCTACTACACTGACTGTTACCGCTGTTTGCCCAGTCTACTCATTAGCGTCAAAGCTTCAAGTGTTCATAGTTTCGCATTACTGCATTACACACTGCTATGTGAATGGTTGTATTTAATTTGAATTGTGCAAACTTTGGCAGTATGTCATAATTCTTATACTAATTTCGCACTAGCCTATGAGATGTCGTGGACATCTTACAGATAAATGTCAAGGTGTAAGTAATGTAACAAGATACGACAGACAATATAGTATTAACAATATACCTACGAAATATTTAGGAAATTTACTTAATCATCTTATGTGAAAAGGAGCCAATTCGACAATGTTTTTATTCTTCATTTTTAAAACAAAAATGTTAAGGCACCAATTTGTGCTTGTGTAAGAATCTATTTAACCACTATCAGATATACCAAGTGATGTTAAGTTATTTAAATAATAAGGTTTTTCGAAATTCTCAAAATCTAGAGTGCTACTTTTCGAAAGCTAAGCAATATTTCAATTAGATTTTTCTATTGTGTGCTAATTTTAGCTATTTGAAAAATACCAGGGCCTAATTTTAAAATTCAATTCTTTTTAACAATGTTATAAAAGTCAGAAGCATTAACAAGACAAGTGTAACACCGATTTAATTTTTTTTTCTTCAAACTTAAGTAAACTCTTTTTAATCGTTTAAAAATCGCAATCAAAGAGAATATTGCTCAAAATCCTTTTTCACCGATACAGATACAGCACATTACTTATTTGACTTTATTTTAATTATATTGGAAATTATGTAAATGATATATTCGCTAATGACGTTAAATCGAGATCGTTTTCGACGAGACAAAGCAACGGAGGTGGTGTTGACGCATCATTTGCAAATCTCACAAAGAAATTAAATTGCCGCTTCAACTGCCAAAGGATAGTTCAATTGTTTTGTTATCGTCATCCTGTGTCTGTGAAAAACAAACGAAGCGGTAAAAATCGTAAATAATAATTATTTATTATTTACTATATCTATTCTCTATTTCGTTATTGGGTTTTTAAGGTATTTATTTTCCACATTAAACACTTAACAGCGACGATACAATACTTTGAAAATCGAAATATAAAATTGAGATACGGGTTAAATACATTAAACGACACAATCAATAAATTACAAAGTATTCCAGGTGATATTGTAAATAAACTGATTAAGTTGATGTAGTGTTCAACGGAAACCCCGATTTAAATACACTAAACCAATTGTCTACAGGAGAAATACAAAAGTCAAATAGTGGTACAGCGGTTTACGGAATTAATTGGTTGTAGAAACATTTCGTAATTTGAAATTTCGTCACTGGAATCAAATGTTCTTATAAGAAATAAAGGAAATAGAGATAATCCGTTCTCATAACCAACAACATAATCACAAATTTATTTTATGTATTTTAAATACAATTGAGCATATAGAAAAGAAAGTTAAGTAGAAAAATCAACAAAAACCCTTAAGATTGAAATGAAGAAGAAATAACTTCACTTACATACACTACTTTTAATAAGGACTCTTTCTGGCGTATGGAGGACAGTGAGGTGGCTTTTTATACTACAAAATTAGCGTCGCGACCGATAAGAAATTGTTTGACCGTAGAACTTTCGACTTTGTTATTTGAAAAAGATTTTACACAAAGACAAAACCATCACATTACATTGTATATAACTACCTCTTTCTAGCATGTACACGAGTTGCTTGAAAACTCAGCCGAATCTGTAAAAGTTCTAAGCCGCACTTCGTATCCGGGAGTACCTTTCGGTTTTGGAAACAAAAATTCATCCAAAATTTTCTTCAGTTACCCGAAAATTCCATAATAAGATACTATCGCAAACCGAGGTACCACTGTATATGTATAAAATGTAACTTACAGTTTAATTTTACTCCACTTACAAGTTGTGAAGTTGAAAGAACGCTTTCGATACGTACTAACTTTAAAAAGAAGCCCTTAGTGGCTGCAGATAATATAGAAAAGTCTCTTGTGGTAATGGCTAATTCCTTTCTCTTATTTCCTATTTGAAACAAATTTATTACATATGTACATATTTATAATTAATATATGAATTTCGTTTAAATACATTTATAAAAACTTAGCGTCTGAAATACGCAGCATACACTTAGCGCATCTCTGTATCATGTTTACGATGCACGGCTCCCCCTTACGATTTTGCCGTTCACTGATCATTAGAGTAACCAAAACTTGCGGACTCGCATAGGCGTCGGTATTACGGGTTAATATAAGAATACGAAAAATTCATAAATAAACTTGCTAATTATTCAACAAATTAGAGGCATCAGGATGTGAACTACTGTAAACTTGCATCATTGCATATGTTTCCACAGTTACTTCCTTAAACCTTGTGCGTCGACAAGAAAAAATATTCTTATACATAGAAAACGATCTCTCCACATCTAAGGAAGTTACATTTGCATGTAGAAACTGTTTTTCAAAATCACTTAAAAGTTCACTATTCTTACACTTATTATAAACGGCCTCTAAAGTATTAAAATCGGGATTTTTCCTTAAAACATCTGCCAACTTTTGACTAGCGCATAATCCTGGCGTATCATTTAATGTGTGTAATTTATTTTTTACACTCTCCACTATGTCTAATGATTCCTGCAATGACAATTCAGTACATTGTAGTTTTCTGATGGCATCTAGTAATACTGTATAATTGGTACATATTGTTGTTAAATCTTCTAAAAGTTGAGGAATTTGAAATTCTTTTTGATTTTCTCTAATTGCTTCAGATTCATTCCGATTAAATCGCATTATAACTGATTGAATTTGTTGAAAATGGATCAAATAGTAAGAAGCTGCTGTTAGCCAAGTACCCCATCGCGTTAAAATTGGTTCAGGAGGTTCTGGAATACCTGGACAAAATTTACGAAATTCTTTTAAACGTTTAGGAGATTTACGAAACACTGCTTTAGTACTTCCAATCATCCGATCAACGTTTCCGTAATGTTGTCGAACAACTTCACCAACTAAATGCAAAGCATGCAGCACGCAGGTTATATGTATTAAGTTAGGAAATATGTTTTAAGGATCGCCCAACACTTAACATCGTTGCTTCACTATCTCTCACAATCATCACAACTTGATCTTGGGCAATTTTAAATTTTTTCAAAGCGTTCATTATCACTTTTTGAATATTTTCCGCGGTACATTGTTGAACACGTTTGCAAGCTAAGAAATATCGAGATGCTGTGTTCTCGCTAGATAAAACGCGAGCTATTACATTCACAATACTGTTTTTCTTTATATCGGTCGTCTCATCCACGGAAATCCATATTTTTTTGGAACACAAATCACGTTTACACACATTTTCTAGCATCTCTTTCATTCGCGGCAAATGATTCTGTAATTGTGTTTGTGAAGGTAATGGGTACTTTGGAACGTATTGTCGCCAAAACGTTTTAAAAGCTGCTTTTCTCACCAACGACAACGGAAGATTACAAGAGGTAAACATAATTAATAAATGTATGAGGAATAGTGTATAAGGTATTTCAGTTCTTGCATTTCTCATATGCTTAATACCATTGACATGCCTCTGGCAATCAATTCTGTCCAATGCAGCCAAACGAACATTGCATATTAAGCAAAAAACTGCACTACCGGCATATTTTAAATGGGGAAAAAGTGACACATACTTATGTACATTAGTAGCAAATCTATTACGAGGCATTGTTTTCTTAGGTATGTAAATATTAGTTCTATATGAAACGATACACTAATTATGTACTTGGTATAATACTACAACACACAAAAAACACCAGCTATATTTTCAAAAGCGACACGTAAGTACATAACCATGACCGTTCGACTAATCTCTGCAACACTCAACCGGTACTAAAACGAAATCTCTCTCAGCGCGGTTTAACATGATTTATATTCAAGGTCGACACTACATGCCTGCTTCTCTACCGGTTTAGTTTATTTATGAATTTTTCGTATTCTTATATTAACCCGTAATACCGACGCCTATGCGAGTCCGCAAGTTTAGGTTACTCTACTGATCATTACTTTCCCCATAATCATTTTTATTTAAGTAGGGTATTTGTAGAACAGGTTATTATAATTGTTGCAATACGTTCGCTCATGTGAACATGACATTTACATATATCAGTATCCAAAATGGCTACGTTCTGTGATATAATTTAAAATGTATTGTATTAAAAGAGAACGTTTATTATACACATTTAAAACATCTCTTCGTGTTCAAAAATAATTTTGTCAAATATAACGTAAGAATATAAAACTATTTGAACAATAACACGTTTTTTTGTCAAATACAACGGACAGTTAACGAATTGAGTTGAAATAAAATTTTTTGTAAGCCTAGGATTTTTTAAACTTACAGTTATAGCTTCCCCGGTCCTTGAATCTGTAGCTGTTGAAAAATAAATAATACTCTATCTTCTTTTATTTACAAAGTGTAACTCACACAAAAGACACCTAGCACCATGTTAAGTTAGGTTACCTCGTTATCGCTTATACAATACTAGAAAAATATTGCAGGTATCATCAACAAAGTATGGAAATATCTCTACATAGTATTTTTTTTATAATAAAACTGATATAATTTGGATAAACTAATTCAAAGTGCAAGCATCGATCTGAACGTATGAAAATAACCGCCGTCATCATAGGTTAGGTTATCTCGTTTTTATCGTTTCAGTAAAGGCTTTATGCTTATACAACACTAAAAAAATATTGCAGGTATCACCAACAAGATACGGAAATATCATTACACAGTATTTTTTTAAATAAAACGAATACATTTTGGATAAAGCAATTCAAAACGCAAAGATGTTCTCAGTGTGTAAACGCGTTTATATGGCCTAAATATAAATACGTCAGCGCCTGCTAACGCCAAAGCTGTGCCATCTTTATATCGTAAGTAACGGTTTGACACAAATTGACAACGTCATGATTACGTCATAACACATCCCTCTCCAGTGGTATCATTCGTCAAAATGTTACGGTTACTTGAATTACAGTAACACAAGGATACCGGTATGTCGCGAAAATTTGCTTTTAGTATAATTAAAAAAAATGTCAATATCGTTACTACAATTACATGACGTTATGAAACAAAATTTTGTTAATGGAAAGTTTTTGATTCGGTAGTTGCCACAAGTCAAAATACTATAGTAATGGTCCTTTTTTATCGTCTGTATATTAACTTATCACATTTTGTATTCGTACCTGATTAATTGTTTGAAGTGAAAAGGCAAAATTCTAGAAATATTAATACGAATAATTTATTCGAATACATTTAATTTAAGTCAACGTTTGTGAAACAGAAAACCTCTCTGCGTTAGGCTTTATTCCCTCCGGACGTGGACGTATAATAGTTCGATACAGAAGTAGGACACTGTGAATGCGGTCTTAGAAAAATACCCCTCGGCTTCAATTAATTATTCAATATATGAACTAACAACAATTTCTAATCAATACGTATGGAGACTTCACGCAACCGTCTATATTTTATAGGTAGATTAGTAGCTTTTGTCATTTTACTCGGAAACTCAGCGTTCAACGAGTCGTTACATACTGTGTTGCGTTACCATGATGGTCGTTACATCGTCCGAAACAAAATTTGGAGAGATTACATCAAATAATAAAGAGTTTAGTAAGTTACTTTTGGAAAACTGAATGTTGTTTAGTTATTCACTAATGAATTTTACAAAACTGTTTGTGCGATTAAAATCCCTTACAGATTTGGCTGCGTGGGACTTTTTTATAATTAATAGATGTATTTGTTTCTATTGTCGCTTCAGCCCTTGAGCATATAGGTCAACAGCTTTTTTTTATTTTCAGAATGCCTTCTTCAGGAGTCAGATCGTCCACTAGAAATTTTGCAACGATGGGGTTCGAGCCGTTTACTTTTGAGATATACGCTGCTGAGTTCTGACGGTAAGTTTGTTACAACATTTATTACTTTATTCTAAATAATTTTATCTAACTTGATATCAATCAAAAATAAAATCAAATTTCAATTCGTGCTGCAAGGCTCCTTAAAAAATGCGTCAAATCTGCAAGAAGCTATTGTAGTGGGATGTTCCACGTGAAAAGCGTATGTTTAAATGTTACTAAATTCATTCTAATCAATATTATATCAAAATTCGCTGATATTAGATTTTAATAGAGTTTTATGCAGAACTTGAATTATATTCGAGTTCTGACATTGTGATTATTTATATTATTAAAAGAATATTTGTATAAAAAAAATATGAAACAGGTAGTAACATCAAATATAGGGTGATTTATTAGCTCTCTCACAGACTTTGGCACATGAAAGCTGGTGGATTTCTCAGCAAAAAATCGTCTTCGTTGAGTTTTAAGGCTCTAAGGATATCTCGAACCGTTGTAAGTTGGAGAAAATTAATAATAATGGATTTAACGCTATTTAGGATCTGTAGTATTTTATTTAAAAAAAAAACAATCACTAACGTGTCTTCCATATGGTGCGGTGGACCATCGTGCTGAAACCACATACTTTGGATAATGTTAAATGGTACGAAGAAGTGTCTGTACATCTCTGCATTTATACGGTCATTTATTACTTGCACTGGTGATAAATTGTTGTAGAAGATACCACCTTAAATGTTGCTGGTGTGTGGATTTTGAAGAGCCCATAAATGCTTATTGTGGTAATTAATTATGTAATCCCTTGTAAAACATGCTTCATCGGACCATAATACGAGTGGAAGGAAATCACGATTTTGTCCATGCTGTCGAAGAGGTCAAAGGTAAAATGCTAACCGTTGCTGCGCATCCCCAGGTTGCAAAGCCTGAACATCTTAACGGAAGCACCATTTCACGATTTTGCGAACGTCACACAAAATTTTGAGTCCGATGTAAATTGGCTGCTGCACAGCGAATACTAATTAAAAAAGGTCATTTAAATCTGAATCAATAACATTTTCTTCATGTTGCACGTTTACTCCATGCGGACGAATGACTTTTTGCGGAGCTGGATTACCATATTCTCGAAATCTGTAGAATGTTGAACTAAACACTGTATGAAGAGGTTGAAGTCTGTTTGGATACTTGCGATAGTATCCTCTAGTCGCTTCTCTCGCGTTTCCATTGCAGTATCCATAGACAAAAAATATATGTGTTTACTTTTCAGTTGAAAACGTACACGCAGAGAAATGGTTTCTTGCAAAAATCAGTCTCTATTCAAGAAAATATTTTTATTTCAAGACTATAAAAATGTAAAATATAAGAAAATAGTTTTCTTGAAATTTTATTTGGATTAAATAAATATCTTCTTAGGGTTAGAAAATCGAGAAATTCGAAGACAGAAAAATGTTCGTTTCAAGTAAATCGTTTAGCTTTAAGTTAAGAAAATATTCATATTAAAGGTAGGAATGAAAAATAAGTTAGGCGACCAGTTTCGTGTTCAAAAAACACATCATCAGGCCCAAGCTACAAGGATATCCAATAAAAGAAAAATTACAATAATGGAAAAAAATCCTAAAGTTAATAATTAAAATTAGGAGGAAGTGATTGAGCTAATGAACATTTTTTTTGTACGAGTTACAGTATAATTAAATTATTTCCTTAGTAATGTAATTAAATAGGGATTATTTTTATGTAGTTTAATAATTAATGAGTTAATATTTAAGTTTATTTATCCCTTTTTTTATTATTATTTGTTATACAGTGCGGGCCTAAAGTATCCCCCCCATGCTAACTTTTGAACGACAGAAGTTAGCGTTTTTAGAAAAAATAGATCGATCTCTATTTTTTGTAAACTAACTTTCGCCGTTATCAGCATTTCAATTGTATTTCTGGTTTCACCGGAAGTAACGTCAACTTTCTTTTTTTAAATAGAACACCCTATATATTTTTACGTTTTTGGGAAGGTAATCGAAAGACCAATCCAACGATACCACATATATTATACTTTAACTTAAGAAATATGACGATATGCAGCAATAAAGGTTTTGATAATCTGTTCCCGTTGTTACACAAAGTTGGCTAGAATAGAACGCCAAATTGTTTCTTGTGACACCAGACTAATCTAAAGAGCTCGTTGCTAAGCAAAGTAATCATAACAATTGCCAAACTGTAAAATGTCAATTTCAAAAGCGTCAAAGGTTATATTGTATGGGCAATTGTGGTATTCATATTCTGATTCCATCGCTACTATCTAGGACGGCATGACTATAACTACTGGCACTAGGTGGCGCCAGGAAATATTTCAGTTGTTTTTGAAGATTAGTGGCATAAACTGAGAGATGTAAGAGCAATGTGGCCAGGAGCAAGAAGCTTTAATGTTTTTCTCTTCTCAGATTGTTTTTGCCGGTAGTGATTCCGTCAATACCGGGAGCTATTTATTAGCATTATCTTGGTTATTGCTTCTAAGCATTTTCTTCATGTGTACTTCTACATTAAGTTCACTTTTGTTTAAACATTATTGTGTAGATATCCTCTACTTCAGCCTTTTTAAAATCACAAGCAATATGAATAATTTACTGCATTGTGTACGGAGATGTCGTACTGTTTTAAACAAGGTACGCGCTATTAACAATGTGCATATAAATAATATGCATTTTAAGAATTCTAAGTAAAGAATGCTTTATTTTAAGAAAATGAAACTATTAATTTAAGAAAATATTGTTTTGTGTTATAATGGCCATTTACTTATACTAAGAATCGCTTTCTTCAAAGTCTCTGCAAGATTTTCTTAAATCAAGTTAACAAATGTCTTAAACAAAGAAATTCAATTATTTCATTACAAGTGTATATTTCTCTTAAGCGGAGAAAGGAACGCTAAGAAAATTTTCTTTTGATTTAAAACAGTTATTGTATTGGGGATAATTGAAACAGTAATTGTCTTGAATTACGGCGGACAGCTTTGATACAAGTAAACGTTTCTCTGCGTGTATGCATTTCGGAAATATTAACTTTTGATATTAACCGAAGTAGCGATTATGACATCGAATTTTTTTACAGTAATTCAACGAACGATTATGACGTAAGTTAACACGGCCAATGTGTTTTGTGGTTACCGAATCTTAAATTATAACTTTCTAAAACCTTATAACTAGTCTGGACAAACAGCGGTAACAGTCAGTGTAGTAGATATGTGGTGTGGAGTCGGCGATTATTTATTTCATGCGTTCACAGCTGTATGCGAGTAGTTCTGTGTATATGTAGGCTGTCGTAACTTATTTCGTAATTGTACGCTTATGTTTGCTTTAAAAATGTCGCAGTTAGGTACGTCGCGAAAGCGACCAATGGCAGACATAGTTAAAAACTTTATAGTGGACATACGGGACTTAATTTTCGATGGCGCTAAAATTCAATGTCTAGTTTGCCAAATCCCTTTAATGTGTTGGTTCAGAAGCCATTGTCAACGTCACATCGAAAGCAACCAGCATTCTTCTGCAAAAGTGGCATGCGATACAAAGAAAATTTATATTTGATTTATGTGTTACTCTTATTTTATGTAATTTATTGTTTCGTTTACTAGACAAAGAAGCATTTGTCTCCTTCTGGAATAAATATGCGGACTGTAAATTACCTAGTCGGACATCGATACGAAACGTAGTGCCATTTTCTCGTGAACATATAGAAAAAAGAATGAAAACGGAATTGAAAGATAAAAAACTGTGGTTGTGTGTGGACGAAACAACAGATCGCCAAAAACATTCTGTGGCTAATGTAATGGTACGTACAATGGAACCACATCAGCTGTCATCCTCCTTCCTACTTGCTTCCAAAAGAGTTATAAATTGTACTGCCGATGAGATTTTAAAGGTGGTGTTGAACTCATTGAACAAATTTTCAAAGTTTCAACTTTTAATGTTTATGAGTGACGGTGCCGCAAACATGCGTTCTTTGGGCCGATCTCTTAAAGAACACAGTGGCAACTTCTTACATGTAACGTGTAAAATCCATACTCTAAATCTTGCGGCACAAACGATTCCTACATGTTTTCCACTAGTAAATGCATTGATTGCTAGTACACAGGCAGTGTTTCTAAAGTCCCCGAAGCGTACCCGACTATTTCACAAGCTGTGTCCTGATTTACCTGAACCACCACAGCCGATTGTTACACGTTGGGGAACATGGCTGCAGGCTGCGTTTTACTACAGCAATTATTTTGATTAAGTAAAGAAGGTAGTTTTAGAATTCAATCCGACAGAAAGAAAAGCCAGGAAATATTTCAAGATAGTCAAGTTAAAAGAGATTTACAAACTATTCACAACAATTACTTCGGACTAGTGGAGGGAATAGAAAAACTACGAAATGTTTCGATGTCGCTAGTGGATTCTGTTCAAATTGTGAATGATGTTCACGCACAGTTACACGTTGTAGAAGGCGAAACAAATTGGTGTGTAATACGAACATTTGAAAGTGTTTTAGAGAAAGACCCCAATTTTTTTATATTAAGACAAATTTGTGAAGGTGCGTG
The DNA here is from genome assembly GCA_029619315.2 of Dynastes maya. Lineage (NCBI taxonomy): Eukaryota > Metazoa > Arthropoda > Insecta > Coleoptera > Scarabaeidae > Dynastes > Dynastes maya. The sequence goes on from JAROYE020000002.1 coordinate 26,334,918, forward strand.
TGAAGATGCATTAAGTTGTTTCAAAGATTATTTTAAATATGCAAATATAACATCGCTAGATGTCGAACGGTCGTTTTCGGCATTAAAAAACATTTATTCCGCACGTCGTACTCATTTGACTAAAACAGCTGTGGAAACATATCTAATGATTCAAATATTTAACAGATGTTACCCAGTTTGTGATTTCACGGAAGACTTTTAAAACGGTAAGTGTTTCAGCACGTTTTATAATTTATTTCTTACCTTTTGTTTTATGTGTAAACTTTTATGCGTTCGCCACGCCTCTGGCTGTTACCGCATATTTGCCCAGGTTTTATAACTTCTTAACGAAGACAGATTGCATTTCTAATAACATTTTTTTACTTAGAATTACACCATTTTTCATCTCCCGACGTATGTTATAGACCTAATAGATCAGGCTGTATAAATTAATGCAAATCATTTTGCTTCGGATTTGCTATATTATAACATTACATGAGTGGAATAATATGCCAGTAAATATATATACATTTAATTACGACAACTGTCACTTTGTAATATTGTGTTAAACAAATTTTATGGCATACATCTACGACTGCAGAGGTAATAGTCTTTATACTCCTACACCAGAATGTTATTTCGTTATTAACATGTTTAGAGTAAACCTTTGTTGGAGAAAAATACCGTTAGATATTTGTATTAACTGTGTATATTTTAATAGTTAAGAATAATTTAATGGATAATGTGTACTTAATGTTTTCAATGAAATGGTAAAATAACTATGAATAATGCAGCAAAGTGGTAGTTAAATATTTGCAATTTCTTTAGTAAGGTCAGTTTAAATGTACTTTATCTTAATACGTTTTGTGGTTTTTCTTACATTAAAGTATTTATTTTATTTACCATAGAGATTAGTTTAAAAAGGAATCCGGAGATATTTGCTTAAGAAAGTGTATTTATTTGTTAGTACTACAGACTAATACCAATAAGTTACTAAATATTAGGTTTTACCTTTTGAAACTTTGCTTAATGTCCGTGCTGGGTGCAGTGATATAAAGAGTAACATTCAATAGGAAGCTTTATGCTCTATAAGACAAAATATAAACCTAGCAGATGTAAAAATATTTAATTAAAGATTTTTTCATTTGCAAATCATTTGTTTAATTAGATTTCTTATCTTTAATGAACATTGGCACGCAAGACACAAAAGAATTTTGTAAGCACTTTTCTTGTTAATCTTCTCCAATGTAAGAAATTTTCATCTTCGCTAGGGGTAAGGTAAACAAAATAAACATAATAATAGCAAGGTTCTGTCACTTCTAATTTCCCTTTTTGAGTTTTATGTAAATTACTGTTATATGTACCTACGTTTATCACTGGAAGAACGTGGGTTGTTGTTTTTAGTTGATGGAATTTAGATGACGAATTCTTGTTCCAGCTTGCCTTTAACGTGATTATTTTGTCTATTAAGTTATGTAAATTATTAAGCGAAAGTATTTATTAGAGGATGAGTTATTTACAATGTATACAGTTCCTCATTTTACTATTGAAATGTTTTAATACAGGGAAATTGTTAAAAAAAATAGAATTTTTGTAAATTAATTAAATTTCTAAACACCTTTCCGGCAATTTAAACGAATTTTTAACATCAATTAATGGGATTTTAAAGGATATGAAAACTAAAAATTGATCTAACCTTGATTTTACGAAGATGTCATATAAACTCATGTTTCTATGACATTCACAGGAAACCTGCCTATTCTAACCTCCAACCTTCTCTTCTACATACGTTGAGTTTATTCTACGATTTCAATCTTAGACACTTTAAACTGGGAGTGCCGCCAAAATACGAGTTAACTCGATGACAATTTGACCAGAAGTCATGAATTTAATTAGCGTCCCTTTTCTTCTTTATTTTAATCATGGCGATTGTTTTTATCCATAGCAAACTTTGATGATTTTTATCCAAATATAATTTAAGGAGGAATTTTGATAAATAACGTCATTTTTAGAAGTAGCACGAGAGGATGAATGGATTGACTCGACTAGACGACTGGACACCCTGCTAGAAATACATTGAATTTACCCTGTTGTTTGTTGCAGGAACGTTTTTCATTGATTTTCAAAAAGAAAAAGATTTACGAAATTGAGAAATTGTATAGAAAAGGAGTTTTGTCCACGTTACCCCACATTTGTTGTTGGCTAGACTTAAATAAATTATTTAGTACCCCCACTCCGAAGATCGGAGGCTCGGGTAGGAAAAAGAATTAATATCCGCCAGAGGTAATTTTATACCTATCGAGTGGCCACTATACGTGCTTGATTGACGGCTGCGTTTGACGATGTGAATATTTAACAGAACACTATATATGAGAAGCTTTTTAATACTGAATATACAATCATCCACGAATAAACTTTGGTTAGGTGCAAAGGATATTATTTGTTTAATCGATTAGAATTGTTATAATTAACTTGCAGTTATTGCACTTGAAATCTTTGTGAAGGCTACAGCTACTTCCCTATAAGATTTGTGTTGATCAAAAAGTAGTTCTTATATTACAGTTTTCATTTATTACACGGGCCTGCGAAATTTGAGGTTTTGTTAGTTGCAGAAATTGCAACGGGCCAATCTTATAAAATGACACTTAGGAAAACGAAAAACAGAGTTAGAGTGAAGGGAGGCTTGTCTGAATTCGAAGTTAAAAAAGGTCTGAAGCAAGGAGACCCCCTGTTAACGGTGCTGTTCAATTGTCTATTAGAAGTAATATTTAGAGAGAGTGGAGTGAGAACCCAAGGAATTACTTGCAGCAGTAGAAACCAAGTGCTCACTTATGCAGACGATGTGGTGTTTACGTCTAGATCCAAAAGCGAACTCATAAAAACGTTTAAGACATTTAAAAAAAAATGGAAAAGAATGCGGACTGTATGTTACCGAGGAAAAAGCTAAATACCTGGAAATGGGGAACGATACAAACAAAGAACAAACACAAATCAAGGTAATGACAGACATGCACAAGGAATACACGTTCGAGAAGGTCGAAGAATTCGAATACCTTGGAGTAACAGTAACTAGTAAAGTTGACGAAACAAAGGAAATATACGAGGAAATAACAAGGGGAAGTAGGTCGGTAGGAGTGTTGCACAATATACTAAAAGCCAAAAGCATCTCACAGGCAGCGATACTTAGATTGTACCAATCGGTAATACGACCAGCAGTGTTGTATGAAATTGAATGTCTGGGTACTTAAGGTGCTAGGGAAGATCTTCGGAAGTATCAAGGAATAGGGAAATGGATGGAGAAGAAGGACAAATTTGGAAATTAACCAGCTATAGCAGAAACGAATGATAAGCCAGAAAGCCAGGGTAACTAGATTACAATGGCTGGGACTCACCTCAAGAATGCCAGATAATAGGAGTACTGAGCAGAGGAGGCGGCAGAAGGAGGAGAGGGCGATCGTGGAGGAAATGGTTACAAGCATGCGAAAAAATGTAACATTTTTGGGGGCGAAAGATGGCAAAACTTAACCATATATATATATATATATATATATATATATATCAGTTCTGCAGGCCTTAGAGCCCCTTAGCTTCAATTTTCTTTATTATTTCTCTCCACCTCTTTCTGTCCATGGTTAAGTTTATATATATATATATATATATATATATATACGGTGCGGACCTAAACTGTCCCCCCTCCCCATGCTAACTTTTGAATGACAGAAGCTAACGTTTTTAGAAAAAATAAGTCGATTTCTATTTTTTATGAACTATGTTTTGCCGTTATCGGCAGTTCAATTGTATTTCTGGTGTCACCGGAAGTGACATCAACTTTCTTATTTTAAATAGAACAGCCTGTATATTCTTACATTTCTGGAAAGGTAATCGAAAGACGAATCCAAAGCTACCACATATGTTATACTTTAATTTAAGAAATATGACGATATGCAGCAATAAAGGTTTTGATAATCTATTTTTGTTTTTACGCAAAGTTGGTTAGGAAAGAGCTCCAAATTGTTTCTTGTGACGCCAGTCTGATCTAAAGAGCTCGTTGCTAAGCAAAGTAATTATAGCAACCGCCAAACGGTCAAATCTCAATTCCAAAAGCGTAAATTATTCTTGTTATTTATTGTTATTATATCCTGCATTTGTCATACTTTCGTTCTTTGTGCTCGTTATTATTTTGTCATTTTAACTTGTTTTGTTAATTGTTGTTTCTCCTTTACTTTATCGAACTTTATTGTAATTAACTAATTGTGGTAGGTGTGTTTAAGTGTGTTAGTTTTTGATAGGCAATGCGCTTAAGTTTCTGTTTTTTAAGTTGTTGATTTTACAATGGCTTCCGCATGGACCACGTAAGAGTACCTAATTTAAATATTCCATGAATTTAGCAACAATGACCACGAAGTGTCGATTAACAAGTCCGCAAAAAATGGGTCAGACCCAGTAGTTAGACTATATTAACCCGCAGCTTTTTCAAGCGACCAACTGCATCCCGTTGGAATTTTTAACCTAGCATGCCAGGATTTCGAGATATCGTAAGTTCAAAGTGCAAAAAATTACGGTTTTTGGTGATATTGGAGGTTCTGTTATAAGAACAGCGTTTTTTTTCGCTCATTTCTGAAATTATTTAGTACTACTGTTTCCCTTCAAAATTCATTTTCGCTTATTTCGACTTTTACTTTTCGAGATATACCAATTTCAATCGAAAATGGATTTTAAAGCTAAAGAGTAGTACTATACGACGCCGTTTTCGGGAACATACACAAATATAGGTTCCTTCATCATAAATTCATAAATTTGATAACTAATTTGATAACTATGATAAAAATATTTAAAGTAACCCGAACATGCATTTTAACTACAAAGCCGTATTTATAAAAAGACAACTTTTGCATATTGGATACGAGTTCCTCAAGATTCAAAATAGAATATTGAATTGATAAAGACGCGAAAAATTGGATTTGCCAGCTGCAGTACGAATACGTACTACGTACTATACCCTATGAGTATCATTCCAATTCAAAAACCACAGCCGTAAAATCGAGTTGCTTCTGTGAATGGTGGAATGTCCGCAGGCTGTTTTATGATGAACGAACGTACGCAGTGGCCTAATATCTAAGCTTATAAGCTTCCCGCAACGGACTCCTGGTTGCTCGTGACTTTCGTAGTTCATATTTCACAGAGTTTATGCCCTATTGAAGTGCGATATTTTTTCTCGTGGTGACTATTGAATTTTCGTGTACTCGGCTAGTATTGAATTTTTCCCAGTGGAAATATAATTTCGTGTATGTGATTGTTTACAATACAAAATGTAAGTGTTATTACAATTCAAAATTTTCACTATGCAGTATACAGTTCCAGATAGACAGTCCTACTTACTTATTTTAAAGGGGTGATATGATAATTGCAAAATATATCACTCTTTTTAATTTTAAATTTTACACAATTTGTGTATAGAAAATAATGTCTTGCAAATGTCCTCCATTTGCACTTACATATTGCCGAAGTCTTGTTCTGAAATTAGCCATGACATCACGAAGTATGTTTATCGTTATTGCCCCAATTTTACGTTCGATTGCAACCTTTAGTTCTTCCAAAGTCCGTGTATTATCAATGAAAACCTTCGACTTCAGATAACTCCACCAAAAATAGTAACACGCCGCGTTGTAGGAACATTTGTCGAAGCACTGGCATAAAAATCTGTGGTATATCGGGGGTTGTCCCGTCCTGCTGGAACCACAGTTGGGGATTGTTTAGTCGCATTTTTCGAATTCGAGGTCTGAGAAAGTTTCTTAACAGCAAAAATTACCGATCGGAATTCACCGTAACAGTTTGGCCATCCTCTTCGAAGAAATACGGGCCAATGACCCCACAATTTGACACTCTACACAATATTGTTACTCCTTGTGTGTGAAGTGGACGCTCATGAATTTCTCTCGGGTTCGCTGCAGACTAATGGCGACAATTCTCTTTATTAACGAAACTCCAGAGATGAAAATAGGCTTCATCAGACATGATTACAATAATGTCATCAGCTATCGTTTCCAACATCGTTTCAGCGAAAGCAAGTCGTGCCATATGATCGCAAAGTTGCAACTCCTGAGTAAGCACTATTTTGTACGGGTAGAAATGCAAATCCAAGTGGTTTGAAATGTTCAAAGCAGTGGAATGGTGAAGTGAACGACGAGGTCTACTTTTAATCGTAATAATCGCATGACGTGACTGCTTCGACGTTTCCTGGTGTTCTCACAGATCGCGGTTTTCCCATTGTTTTTGTTTTGTTGCTTGTGCAGTTCCTCTGAAGTTTATCATCCACAATAAAATCGTGTTGCGAGATGGTACTCGACCATGACGACCGATACTGAAATGCCGACGGAATGCTCTCTGCGTACGCATAACGGAATCATTGTTTTTGAAAACGTTTCAAGAGTGAAAGCGCGATGTATCAGATAAGTCTGCCGCACCCTGTATTTATACGATAATTTTAAAAAGATGTATTGAAACTCAAGTAGGTACTATGTTGTGGAGTTTCAGCAATAATTTCCAATGTTAAAAAAGTCCATTTTAACATTTGCCTTAGCCACTGTGGCCATGAAATGGCCGATTTGTGCCACATTTTCTTCAGTTGCGTAATATGTAAAAGTACTGTAGACACCTTTATTAGCTATTTGAGCTCATTAAAAGCTCCATTGCATACGTGAATAATTACTTATTGTTAGTTGCATTGAAACAATAGACATATACAATTTAGTTATAGAAATGTTTACGCAGATGAGGATTAGGATTTGAGGTCCAGCGGGATGTAAACACTCATCCCCATTTCATCTGTGTGGGTTAACGTATTTTCCGATGGCCTTATTCTTGTAAAGTCCTTAGTCATCCCGATTGGCCCCAGGATGTGAGATATGTCCTTGTGTAAATCACCCTAGTTACCCTCACTGGACTCCAATGGTTATAGTTCTGTTTTTTACTGACTTTCAATTTTCTTTCTGTTTGTTGTTTTGTGAGGTGAATGGGTTATGATTCCGAGACATAAAAAAGAACATTTACCTAAAATTAAAACTTCTACCTAGTAAGATAAATCGGTATTCACAGATTGGATTGCAACGTATATAACTTGTGCTGAATGTAGAAACTCGTTCCAATTAATACGAGCTGTATATAAAAACGTGCCGTGTTTGTTGCACTAATATACTTGACGTTCCGTTGAACATACGACTATCCATTGTGGTCTATCCTTTTGGTCTCTATATGTCACTTAGACCGTAATCGTTGTCTCTAGTGAAGTTGTTGGTGTTCTTAATGATTTCCAGTGACTCTTTTACGATTCACTGGTAGTAGTGGTCGCTTTTAATAAGTTTCATGACATCATGGTCTGAAGACTGCGTCCGGTTTGTCCAATATATAATTTAATACACTGCACTACAATTCAGAGATCGTCTTTGTTTTTTGTTTGTAACTTAGGCAACTGATCATTCTTTGAAGACACAAGCTGTTTTATCTTCTTTACTGTGCTGTATCTAATTTTTAAATTTTTCTCCTCGCAAGATTTTCTCTAGTCTGTCCGTCACTCCAGCAGTGTTTTGTAGATACGCGTAGCCAATTCTTTCTTCTTTGGAAATATTGTCTTTCGTCTTCTAAGTAGTGGCCACTCTCCGGATTTCTCTTGGTTTGTAACCGTTCTTCTCTAATGTGTTCTTTATGCACAGAGTTTTCTGCTGCTCTGTTGCTTGAATCGCTAATTTTGTCTGCCTCTAATGTTGCATGTGAGTACATAATCGTGTGAGTTTTCTTCCTATATACACTAGTCAGTATATTCAGCAAAACACTAAGTGCATTAGTGAAACAACAGGGCAAAAATCGAAAGACACTCATATAGAAAGCGATCGCGAAAACTTTCACTCAAGACATAATATGACAATAAAGTCTTATGTACGCTAGAAGCAATTCTCGCTTCATCTAATTTTAGAAAAATCAAGATTTGTTAATTTATCATTGCTTTGTACGTCCAAGGTATTTTCCAATGAAATTGCAGTAGTGTTTATTAACTTTTGTTTAAAATCGAGGGTTTTATTTGCTAGAATACAATATTCTTATTTAATTCCATTCGACCCAAAATTGGATTTCTTTATTTTCTGGAAAAAAGAATCACCTCGGTAATAAGAGTTGTTAACAAAGAATTACGTTTTAAATTGCGTAAGGGCCTCGCATATATTCTTAGCTATATCTTGATAAGGATTTGCATGACAATGTCTAGGACAAATTTGATTTTCTAATTTCGCATGCCTTCGCCATGAAATACGTTTGTCAGGTGAGTTCAACATTCCCTATTCGACGATGTCTCTCGCAGTCATAACTCTTGCGAGGCTTATTACACTACTTGGCAAATGTATCCTCCAGACAATGAAATTGTGCGCAGATTCACAATCCGAAATCACGAAGTTTCCATTTGTTTGAATTCATTGTTTCCGGATCTATAGTTAGGGAGGGTGGCTGGGCGATATAGAGCTGCCTTATAAATGACAGATTAACATACGTAGATGGAGCTCTGCGATTTATAATAGGTACTATGTATTTGGATACAAAGGGTAACCCTCGTCTTATATTGAAATATGTTCAGGTCCTTCGTGATCTTATTTATGTTCATTTTATGTGAGGTAGTTTTATAAAGAAGGGTTATCCGAAGTTTTATAAGATGTAGTACGAATTTACAATAGGTACAATAAAGTAGCGACTATGTGCATAATATATGATGTACTTAGATAGTTGTTCAACATTTATTATTATTTTATTAAAATCCAAGCTAAGTAACTTAGATAATGGAAAAAATTAAATTGAAGACACACATGAAAGCTCTGAAATGTTGGTTATGTTATGAGGAAAAACGATCAGATAAGAAAAGAAATTTTAAATAACACTTTGATGTAGAATAAAAGATGTAAATATGGAATATGTTGGTAATATGGAATACTAAGGTTTCTCAATAATATATGTCGTTAGATCTATCAAGCGAGTCGTGAACTTTTAACCTAGATTAAAATTACAGTGAGCCATGAACAAATATATGTATTTTATAAAAGCGTTTGTGATCTTAGCTATGACATTGTTTGCGTTTCTGAGACATGGCTTAACAACTCTGTTTTGAACAGCGAACTACGTACAGTAAGAGCGAGCGTACTATGCTCACCCGATTTTACCCGAACTTAGCGCATCTAAACGTGTACTGTCATTTTGCTTGTTAAAATTACGTGAAGGAAAATTCAGCACCTTGTTCACAAGAATGCCGATTACGCAAGGTGATTATTGCATGATCGCTAGTACGGTATATTATTAATCTACAACCCCTTCTTACTAATCAAACCAACCGCATTTGAAAATAATCATTCAATAAAAGATAGCAAATAGCCTCGACTTCGCTTTCGCATTTCCGAAAAAATGCCGATTATGCTAGGTGAGGATTTCAACTTGCCATATTATTTGTGTAGTTATCCATCTTGCACTAAAACGCTTAATTTACAGAATTTTTGCTCTGGCATGAACTTGAAATAAGTTAACATGGTACTAAATGTGGATGATAGAAATCTTGATACCTCTGTCAATCATGCTGATATTCCCTTTGTAACTGAGGATCGATACCATCCAAGTTTAGAAATTGCAATTTCTTGCAAGTTTGAGCAAGGTCCATAGTTTCCCATCTGCTAACACTACATATTATGATTTTCACCATGCAGATTTTGAGGTGCTTTGTAATACACTTGATGATGTTGACTGGACATTTTTATCGGATTATTTTGACTTAGACAAAGCTGTTGAATGTTTTTATTTGCATTTTAATGAAGTTTTTGAAATTTGCGTCCCAAAGAAACCAATGAATCCTCGGTGTGACAGGTTTCCAATTTGGTTTACATTTGAAATTCGACAGCTTATTAAGACGAAAAACTACTATCGTAGGAAGTGGTTGGTTTCGGGAAATCATATATATCAGAACGAATTTAAAAGACTTCGTAGTTTAATAAAGGAAAAAATATCTGGTGCCTATACTGATTACTTATCTAATGTACAAAAAAAAAACATAAGGTTGGGCACATCTGCATTGTGGAAACACGTCGACCAGAAACGTCGTACTACTAGGATACCAGGTGTTCTACATAATGACGAAGCAACATTTGATCATTCTCAAGAAATAGTTAATTCCTTTGCCAACTTATTTTCTGACGTTTACGTTACAAGTAGAGACGTGACACCAACTGAGTCCCTGCCTACAATTTCTATAGTATGTCCTAACTTTGTCAGAGAAGACTGTCTACTTTCTATTATGTCACGTCTCAGTAATAAGTTTACCGCGGGTGATGATGGTGTGCCATCTTGCATTGTTAGACATTGTCGTTCTGCGTTTGTTAAACCATTAGCTACTATATTGAACCTTAGTTTGAAAACCAATACATTCCCCAGAAAATGGAAGAGAGCCCGGATTGTCCCAGTTTTCAAAAAGGGTGATAAATGTCAGTTAAAGAATTATCGTCCTATATCCATACTTTCAAACTTCGCTAAAATTTATGAACAAATTCTTTATAACCATATATACACTAGCGTGCATGTACATCTTTCGTCACTGCAACATGGATTTATGTCGGGTCGCTCTACTATAACCAATTTAGCAAGTATAACACAGTATATTAGTAAATCCTTAGACATCCGCGGTCGAGTAGACGTCATCTATACAGATGTATCCCGCGCCTTTGATACGATAAACCATCATATACTTCGTGACAAGCTTAATTTATTTGAATTTTCTTCTTCATTTTTGGCATTGATGAAATTATACTTGAAGAATCGAAATGGTTATCTATATTACAACGGATTCACTTCAACGTAGTATAGCATGCCGTCGGGTGTACCTCAAGGATCTAATTTAGGACCGTTACTATTCTTACTTTATATGGATGATCTACTAAAATCATTTACCTGCACTGCGTTGGCCCACGCTAATGATTTAAAAATCTATTCAACGATCTCTGGGCCTGATGATATTGCTTTGCTCCAACGCAACTTGGCTGTGGTCGCTGAGTGGTGCAAGAACAACGACCTGAAACTTAATATTGCTAAGTGTTGAAAAGTCACATATACAAAAAAATTAGAACCTTACCTCCTGCGTGGCACACCATTATCCTCCAGTGATAATTTTTTCATGATCTTGGAATTATTTTTGACAGTACACTCACATCTTAATGAGTTGCGTGCGTCAGCGTCGAGAATGTTGGCATTCGTTCTAAGAATCTGTAGGGAATTTACCGTCATGGCCGCGATTAGGCTGTTGTACAACATATTTGTAATCAGTAAGCTCGAGTATGGTATCCAATTTATACACATGTTGGACCAGATTCAGCGAAGGTTTTTGATATTCATAATTTATAAAACAACTGGTAGCTACCCCGTACGCGGTTCTAATCTGGACGAAATTATGAACCAATTACATATGCAGTTACTTACAACGAGAAGAGAGTTCCAGAGTAAACTACTCAATAACCATATCGACTGCCCATATTTACTGTCCAAGATATGCTTCAATGTGCCAGTTTTTGCTACTCGTCATAATGCGCCATTTTATATGCCTGCAGCCGAGACTAATGTGTTATTGCGCTTACCAATTTATACGATGTGTCGTAATGGTAATAGGCTTATGGTGGACTGACTTTCAAGTACTGTTAATTTGTTACATTTTTTTTTTAATTATTTTGTTTTTTTTGTAATATTTAATGTAATTTAATTTAGGTATGGAAACCTACTTTGTTATGTTATGAATTTATCATTGTCCTATAATTGGAACTTCTGTTGGACAATAAAGTTGTATTCTATTCTATTCTATTTGCTTAGTTCCTCAAGTAATAATTTTGGAACTTTTTTCAAGAAATTTTTTTTTGAGAATGAGTAGGACCATAAGAAATCTATGTAAAGATTTTGAGTCCGTATATTCGTGTGAAAATGAACTTTAAATAACTCGTTTTACAACGAAGATGTACTCCTAAAACAAAATGGTGTTTCATATTTGCATCTTTTACTCTATACCTAGAGGTGTGTGCACATTTTCTATTTACACTGATTTTTATTTATGCAATGACGTTGATTTTGGTATATAATTTTGCCTAAGACATTGGAGTAAAAGATAAGGAATTGTGAAATTATGGAAAAGATGGAAAAATTATACAGACCTCGCTTAATTTACTGCGTAGACTAAGTATAACCAACATGCGAATGGCGAGATTGGCTCATTCGAACAATTTGCCATCGATCCTGGTAGGACTCGAACTTTGCCACAGTCAGGAGCAGGCTTTCTTACCACTTGACCACGAGTCGTTAACATTTGATAAGTATGTGTTCAATAAAATTAGAAATAAATTGTTTTCTAAACCTATTTCTATTTTTTTGTCGATTTTTGAACTTAGGTTATGTTGAATCTGAATGCCAGTGTTTTCTTCTGAATTTCTGCTGACTTCAGAAGTTCAGAAGTAAAATATAATTACAGATATAATTAATACATAATAAAATACTAATGAAACTAAACATGTACCAAATATCCGTTGGTCTGCTAGTAGTGGAAGGAAAGAACTTTTTTTGTCTTTTTGTAAAAGTAGATCATTTACAGTATACATAAATACACATATTTATAGTAGAAATTAAAAGGAATAAAACTAATAAATAGTAGAAAAGGAGAGATAATGCAATCCATTTATGCAAGTACGGATAACCACAATTTACAAATAAATATTTTTTTTCCTCTGTAGAAAATTCTCAGTTTAGTCGTAGGTCGTAGCTAAATACATAACGTGTTCAAGGGGCTGATAATTATCTGCGGTAGTCTCGAAGTTCAGACGCGTCGAGTTTATCGGGAATGAAATTTGCATCACCAGCATGCACGAACAGCCTTTCCATTAGTCAAATTCTGCTACTAGCACGAAATAAAAGAGCGTCACTCAATGTGTAAATGTCAACATTGAGCGTCACCATCTACAAATGCTACGTGCACTGGATTTCAATTCAAAACGAATTATCTCCCCTAAAATGCAATTTTCAGCTGCCACAGCCTACAACGAGACAAAGAGTAATTTTTGTTACTCGGACATATGTATTGTCAATTATAAGACGCACCTTTGTTTTTCAAAGCAAGAAATAATAAAAAAAGAGTGAATAAATACTTTATTATAAAAATATAAAATAAAGTAAAGAAATACAGCAATTAACAAAACAAGTAGAAATAAGAGAAAATGGCAATGAGAACAAAGAAGAAAAGTTTAACAAATGCAGGGTATAATAACAATAAATGACAAGTATAATTGAGATTTGACAGTTTGGCAATTGCTATTATTACGTTGCCTAGCAACTAGCTCTTATCATATATTTGTAGATAAAAGTTATAACCAGGTATTAAAGAGTGTACCTACGTTCCTGGCATCAAGGTCCGCGTGGTGTAGTGGTTAGCACGTCCGTCCAGCAAGCAGGAGGTGTCAGGTTTGTCTTCTTACTGGGACGAAATTATTTTAAGTATTTAGTTACGTCGGAAATTGTGATATGTAGCAAAAAGCACTTTTGTTTTTCAGAAATAACGAATATATAGGGTGTTTCAGGAGGAAAGGTAAATATTTTAGTGGGTGATAGTGTAGATTAATTTGTATTGGTTACTGAGATACGGCTGTTTACAGAGAAAAGTTTTCATTTCGCGTGTTGGTATTCTCCTAGTTGCTCCTAGCTGGTCCCGATTGTCAGTTTTGTTTTGAAGTTCAAATTGTGATGTGCTTGAGTTTGCATTGAAAGTTTTAAATGTGATTAACGTGTTTCGTTTAAGCAACAAACTACTGTACTGTTTAAGCACGCCGCACGTATATACAAATGCTGAGTACACCGATATGGTATTTGTGTATGGGTTTTGTAATGGTAACGCTGTTGCTGCTTGTAGAGAATACGGTAGACGATTTCCTAACCGCAGAGTACCCGATTCAAGAGTGTTTAGTCGTGTTTTTAGTAAACTGCGTGAGACTGGTGCAGTGCCCAGCAGTCATATCTCATCTGAACGTGCAAATGGGCAGAATGTGAATGAAGTAGGAGACATTATTCAGTCGGTAGAACGTAATCCTTCATTAAGCACACGAAGAATTTCTACACGTATCGGTGTTCCACATACAAGAGTTTGGCGGACATTAAATGTGCACGGCTTTCATCCTTATCATTTACAGCGGGTTCAACACCTTCGAGAAGGAGATGAAGGTAGACGTTTGGAATTTTGTCGTTGGCTAATTGCAAATCGCCGAGTAATCCCGTTTACTGATGAACCCACTTTCACTCGTGACGGTATCAATAACACTCGTAACTCACATCGGTGGTCTGACGAAAACCCACATGCGTCTTTATGGAGACACATTTTCAAGAACGTTTCTCTGTAAATGTGTGGTGTGGTATGATAGACAATCAGTTTCTTGGGCCTGTTATCTTACCGCATACTCTTACAGGGCCTCGTTATCTAGACTTTCTTGAAAACGAGCTACCAGCATTATTGGAAGATGTTCCTTTCGTTACAAGGATGAGTATGTTCTTCCAGCATGACGGGGCCCCTGCTCATTTAGTCATCTGGTGACGCAGCATCTAAATTTAACATTCCGCGGAAGATGGATCAGCAGAAATGGTCCTGTTTCTTAGCCACTAAGGTCCCCGGACCTTACTCTTTTAGATTTTTGCCTGTGGGGATGGTTGAAAGGCGAAGTCTACAGAAGAAAAAGTAAACACGAGAGACGAATTGATCCTTTGGAGGTGGAATTTTTAAAAATAAATTTTAACTTAATCATTTACCTTTGCTTAATACCTTTTGTTTTTGCCATAGGCTTTTTTCTGTGAGTGTAGTAGTTTGAGATACATTCAAACTGCTGTATCTCAGTAACCAATACAAATTGGACACGTGTTATATGGAATTTTTATTCGAATTAATCTACACTATCACCCACGAAAATATTTACCTTTTCTTCTGAAACACCCCGTATGTATTTATATTGATTGCTTTTTAAAATTAAGATTATGTTAATTTTAATACGCCACATAAAAAAGTTTGACTTCAATAAATAATATAATATAATAAGTAAACGTAACTTCTTAACAACGTGGGTAAGATTGGTGACAAATTTGCACCATCAAGTTTGTTTCCACATTTGTCTGGGTAAAGGATGTTCGCTATATGAACTTTGTACAATATTTTAGTTCCATTATAATTCAAATCCGGAAATTTACTGATAAAGTGATTTTATTAGCTAACGCTCGTTTATTTTCTTTACGTACGTTAGACATACTTACATACATATACATATATCTTTATAATTATATGTAACGCTGCCAAAGGTTGAGGAGAAACTATTGCAATAAATCAATAATTTCATTCGATGAGGTAGCTCATGTCGATTCATCTGTATACATATATATATGTCGCATCGTAGGCTGCGAAGCGTTCTTCGCCAGGCCTAGTGATAAAGACTATTAATTCATTTTTATTTATTATCTAGGTTTTATTATCATTTCTTCGTGTGTAGAACTTTGCAACTCGATAATTACGTACTTCTTTAATTTATTATTTTAAGTTATTGTTAATATTGAAGTGCTGCAAAAATTCTCTTTTGATTCACTTGTCTTTATTTTTCTTGATTCATTACTTCTCTCTATAACTAACAAGCTGAACAGTTCATGTTCTGCTATTGTTATTATTAGTTACTACCTTTTAATAGAGAAAAAGACTAGAGAGACAATTAAGAAGTGCAAAACAAAAATACTATCGTCTAACTCAGATATACGACAAATTTTGACTTAACTTGGGTTAGCAGTTATTTTAGTCGACCTTAGGAAAAGAATTTAATACAGGAGTGACGCCACGTATTATAAATTATGTTTAATAAATCAGACGCAGACGCTTTCCGGGAATAATGCCGTTATCCTACTACATTCCACGTTACGACAGATGGCCAGGACTAGGCGTCGTATAAGGATATGAAAGGTCTGCAGTTGTCTCGCAAATCTTGATGTGCGTCTAACATCATACCCGGAATTTCAATTATTTATGCTCTGCGAGCAGCAGAACCCTTGCACCGGGATATTAGCATTACAATAATATTGTCCCAGACAATTTAGCCGAATAGGGCAAATCTAAACCGAAGCACCTGTCTTGTCATTTTTGATCATATTATGGGCCATATATGTTTTATATTTTATATATAGAAGTATTTTCGTTAAAAGAAGAGTCCAGTAAATTCACTAACGGAAAGTTAAATTATATTTCTTCCTATCAAAATTGAATTAGCATCGTTTTCATGGTAACCATCCTAATTTACCGTACCTGGAAATTTGAACATCATCACTATGCAAGCGAAAGATATTTTCGATGGATTTGAAAGTTATCAAGAATGTTATTTGATTTAATTTAGATAGCAAACTGTGGATCTGAATTAAAAAACAAAAGGAGATGGGATAAGCAAGTTTCGACAACAAGACTTATTTTCAAAATTCCTCGATAAAATATTAAAGTTTTCAAGTTAATGTGAAACTATTTCAACGAAAAACTCATCATCTTCGCTAAGTAAATCTATTTTGACCTTCTAACACCAAAATTATTATTCACGGAACGAGATTTGAAGAAAGAAACATTTGGTTTTGAATTGGTTGCTGCTACGAGTCCAAAATATCAAGAACGGGCAGCGAAGTACTTCATTTCTATGAAGAACGTCAGTGTGCAGGTACTAAAATTTACTACTTGGCCAAATAAACGAGAAAATTCAATGAAATTAATTTTTTTTTAATCCCAAAACTCAAATAAATACATTAAAATTTTAATACAACTGTCGGTTAGGGATTGCGCTAGGTTTTTGTATAAAAATTGGAAATTATATCAAAAGAAATATAATCTATTGAAATTCAAAATAAAATACCGCATCTCACTAAAAATTGTTTTAATTTCCTATTCGTTTCGATTAGCAAAAAAAAAAATAAGTAGATCCGTTACCTCCGAAACTAGAAGGCCTCACCGCTTTTCGATGACATCACGCTCGATAGGTGATCGCCATGCACGATATTAGCCTAAGCGGTAAAGGAATCGTTTTTTTTTGCATTTCTTTTTTAAGTCTTGAAGGGCTTTCGGTTTAAAGAGGATGCCAGTCGTCAACTGAGCCCTTCTTCGCACCCCATTCGATTTTATTTTGGAAAAACGAAGTTCCAAAGCAAAAACCAAACACGTAACCGAGCACCATTTTCTTGAAAGATGTATTTGTGGTTGATATTTAATAGACTAATTATTATTATTCTTCCAAAAGTTCGGGCAAGGTGTTTACCAGAAAGTTAAGGTATGCAGGGCCTGTTAAACGTTGTGGCAAAACAACCGGTGCTAATAACTGATCTCCTAAAATGCCTAGCCAGATATTCAGACTGAAACGCTATTGATGTCTGGATTCAAGAACAGCATGCGGATTTTCGTACGACCAAACGTGATTATTGTGGCAGTTGAAAATCCCATCTTTAGTGAAACCGGCTTCATCAGTGAAGAGGGTGTTAGAAGAAAAATTCTGATGTTCAGCAGATTCCCTTAAAAACCTTAAGAATATCTTTCTTGTTCGGTAGTCAGGACGAGTAAGGGCTTGTACCCGTTGGATATGGTACGGATATAAAAGTTGTTGGTAGAGAGTTCTCCAAACAAGAGGACTACTTACGCCTACTTCAGCTGAAATTTTTCTCACACTAGTTTCGGGGTTTTCATCTACTATTGTCAAGATTTGTTCTACAACCTCAGGCATACACACTGACCTTGGACGTCCGCTTTCGTAAGCGCGTTTTTTGAAGGAATCACTATCCCTCAACCGATAGTAAACGTTTCCAAACATCACATGCGAAGGCCGTTGACGATTGGGAAAAGCCTCGCAATAAAGGCGACGTGCTTCCAAAGCATTCCCATCGGCACGACCATACATGAAAACCATGTCGGCCATTTCAACATTTGAATAAGACATTGCAAATCGGAAACGAATTTCCCTTGCGTCGAAAATAAATCCACTACCAGAAAACAGCTTATGAATTGACAGTGAACTGATTAATAACGCAAATGTCATTTGAAAACAAAATGTTTTACTTAAAGTTGTTGTTTTTTTTTATTAAATCGCATTTATTTGGAAAACAATTGTTTTACTTTAGAGAAAGTCGTGGTTTCTATGACTAAGGCAACAAAAAAAAAAAACACTAAACTGATAATTAAAATTGTGGCTTTCGTTGATTTTTAAAAAAGACAGATACACTTATCACGAAAACGGTTGATTTGCGGACCCATGTTCATTAAGGCTTTTTTACTTGTTTTTGATCGTAATATATGCTCCTTAAATATTTAAACGTTTTTTTTAATACCCTGTATAACGTAAGAATATAAAATTATTTCAACAATAAAATTTTCATGCTTTTTGTTAAATACAACGGAAGTTAGTTAGAGAATTGAGTTGGAATAGCATGTTTTTTAACCTTAGGATTTTTTAAACTTACAGTTATAGTTTCACCGGTCCTTGAATATCTAGCTATTAAAAAATAAATAATATCTTCTTTTACAAAGTACAACTCGCAAACAAAACATACAAAATAGCCGACGCCACAGTTTTTAGGTTACCCCGTTTTCATCCTCTCAGAAAAGGTTTTATCGCTTATACAACACTAGAAAAACATTACAGGTATCACCAACAAAGCACGGAAATATCACTACATAGTATTTTTTTAAATAAAACCAATATAATTTGGATAAACCAATTCAAAACGCAAGAAACGATCTGAACGTGTGAATGTGCAATGTTCCAATGTACAATGTATTGATTGACGTCAAAGCGTTTAGGCCTTGGCATATATCGGAGGTAACAGTAGATCCCATACAGTAAGTAATTTATAAAACCTTAACACTGACAATTTTTTTTTTATTTAGAGTCTCATTACAATAAATATAAGAGTCCACTCCTTTTGTTCCCTCTCTTTATCCCGGGAGTTTTAATTGGTCGATATATGTATATCCAACCAGTGACGGTCCAGGGGAACCAAAAAATAACTCCTCTTCGTTGTTTAACGAATCATCAAGGTCGGTAAGCAATGTGCACATTTTTGAATGATCACACTTCGTTGCGATGCTAGACGGCTAACCCTAGCAGAATATTAGAGTCTGGAATCAAATCTGTATTGTGAAATTGTTTATACAAATCAAGTTGTATGTAATTTTATTTTAAGAACAATAGAAAGCGTATCGTAGTTATCCTTTGTTGAAATTTAACAGATGCTATTGAGAATAGATGAGCGAAGGGACACGAAGATAATCGAGGCCTTTTAGAGAGAGCCTTTGTAGAAAATAGATATGTTTAGAAGTGAGTTATATTCCAGAGTAGGTTAAGTTTTTAATTTAGTGGTTAAAATATTTCCATGTGGAACTTTTATTCTAAAGGGTCATTTGAAAGAATTTGGGGTTTATATACGTGGCGCGTGGAAATAGCGAGGACTCATAGAGCGCTAAGGTTAAAAGGATAATTTTCTGTAACTTATTCATCATTTGTAATGCTATTTTTGATGGAAACTATTAAGCAATCTGAATACAAAATAATTTATAAAAAAAGGCCTGGGTAATACGATGTATTCTTTATGGTTGTGATCAACGGTGGCTGGTTTACTGTGGCTGCGAAGCTGCAGAACACACACTGACAACACCTCGATTTCGTCTTTTATTTTTTTGTCAAGTACAATGTACACGATATGAAACGAAGATACACGAGGGAATCGAATCCTTCTCTTTGACCACCAGCCGCCACTGGTTATGATACTCGCTTCAAATGATTTAATTTTAATTAAAATTGTATAATCGTCAATCTAAATCACTTGCGGCTCTACTCATATATTTTACTGTCACGAACCACCATATCGATCCAAGTATTGCATGCAACCCACAGGTTAGTATGCCAGGTGTTTTGTTCGTAATATTCGCACCTGCTCTTTATCTTCTTGAGCTTATTTTCTTTTCATTAGCTCGACAAACTACTGAGTTTGTGAATAATAAAGTTGTGGTTCCGTTAATATTAATTGTTCATATTTATGTTTCATCGTATAGTGTTTATTGTACGTAATGAAAATAAATGTCGTGAGCATTAGATTTAGTAGAATTAGTTCGTTATTTATTTTTGCGAATTTCATTAATTAGAACGCTCATATTCTCCCACCTTTGGCGAAATAGAAACCAGACATCTTTCCTGTCAAAAACCGTCTGGATCGTAAATAAGCAGGAAATGAGAACGAGCGAAATTTGCTGAACGTTTAAAATCGAAAATTCTCGCTGCATTTGACAGTTTCGTTATTACAGTTTCAATTAAGTACGCCATTATGTCGAGAAAGAAGGAGAGTATTTAAGATACTGACAACTGCAACAAATTGCATTAGCGCTTAATTGTTTATAAAACTTACATCTCGTGCAGAAGTAGTCAAGTTAGATAAAAAGCAAAGGCAAATGAAAACGAAATTATACAACACCAGTGCTTTTAAAAGTGTTTATCTTTCTTGAAATAACACTAAATAAAACTACATTACATAAAAGCAAGGACTTGTTTTATTAATACGAGATTATAAAGATAAAAATTATAGTTTTGAAGAATGTGTCAACTAGGGTTTGACTATATAGGAAATCCAGTAATTGGATCTCCCTTTGTATAGATACTGTTTCAGAAAGAGGTGTTTGAGGTTCTTTAAAAAAAGAAAAAATTAAATTGTTTAATCTTGGTTACCCGTTGATACATGTATAAGGATGTATTCAAGAAAAATGTCTCATTAGTAGAGTTGGCATTTTTTAAATTACATGCAGGGAAACACTAACAACGCATTTTCAAATTAATTAATATTGTTAATAGTAATACGAAAAATATAATTGAGTGGTATCTTAAGATGGAAAGGTTGTATATAGCTCTGACAAATGGAACCTGCATTCCGCATTTATTTAGATAAGATGGCATATCGTAAGGTAACTTTTCTAAATAAATGTGTGCCGGGTGTATCAGAAGTGCAAAGGAAAGTCTGCAGTATGTGTGGTATAAGAGGAACGTGTTTTATTTCGTGCCTTATCAATGCTTTCTGGCGATCAGCCAAAAAGAGATTAAGCGTTGAAACTCTCTGGATTGCGTAATGCAAATAAAGAAAATCGTCTTTGAAATAAAGCAATCCTGATATGCATTGCGGCTGAAAGTTTTTCTCGAAACCACACAGATAAAATTACATTTAACACAACGTGTTCACCTAGTGGGCGGAAGATAGTTTCCTTCTTGAGTAATTTAGGGAAAAAGTTTTCAAATAATATTCGGAGACAAGTTTTTGTAATCCAAAATTCAGTTTATGTTAATTTTTTCCAATATTCTCTATACCCATCTGTCCTAGTTTTTGAGATAATTGAGATAAATTTTTGCGAAATTCCTCTGTTTCTTTAACGGCCGATATCTTAAGCGCTAGAGGGATGATTGGAATTTTATTCGATTGAGTATTTTTTGAAGTTTTCAACAATATAGCGAAAAATGTTTCCTAGATCAACCAGCTTACAGCTGGTCTACAAGATGGCTATTGAAATCGCTATTTAATTTTTTTTTTTAACTGGAATATCTTCTATATTTTTTCTGAATTTGATAAAGGAACTAGCCTAGACTGTTTCTTAAAAACATTTCCTTTTAGTAAATTAAATATGAAGCTATGCAGATAAGTTTCTCTTTTTTGTTTAAAAACATAGAGCGTTGCGACGAAATACTATATACAAACATTTGTCTCGCTAAAGATATTCAGTAAAACTAATACGTAAACATTATCTTTTTTGGTACAATTCCAGCATCTACTTGAAGTAACCATCACTGCGCTACACATATTGTCTAGCAAGTTAACAAGCACATATAAACAATAAACAACGCAAACAAGCAGATAGATGCTAATTAGAGTTTAGCATAAAAAGAATAGATTTATTGAAAGCATCGCACACTAAGTTTTTCAGCAGTAAAAAATATAATAAGAACATACTGAAAGTTGTTTAGAAAATTTCTCATTTTAGCAAAATAGAAATGTTTGTCAAAAAACTTCCTGGATGAATTTTTTAAGGCATTGTATAAAATGGACATAACACAAGATATTACTCTAGAAATGTTCAACAAAATATAAAGAATCACATTCCAGTTTGTATAAAGGAAAATGGTGTTCACTGCGAATAGATGTTGAAATTGTATGCATGCATTGAATTTTACAGATTATTTTTAATGAACATCTTTAGGAAAGCAAAAATTTATTGCATTTCCTCGCAGCACTCTATGAATTTCAGTAAGAAACTTATCTATATAGCTTCATAGTTTCATAATTTACTAACGAACGAGACACTTTAGGTATAGGAAAATGTTTATGAACAAATTTCTAGAACAGTTTCTCTATCAGATTCTAGAAAAACATATAGGGTCTTCCACTAAGAAAAATCGAAGTAGCATAAATCAAATATGGCAATGATGTCGATGGCCATCTTATAGACTCCAGTTGATTAAAAAAAATGTCGATGTATTGCCGAAAAATATTCAATCGAATAAAATTTATTCGTCGCTCTAGCGTGTAAGGCATCTAAGAAACAGCGGCATTTCGCAAGGTTGATGGGAATTGAAGAGTGGTGTCCAAAAATGTAATAATATACTGGGTGTTCTATTTAGAAAACCAAACATGTATCGTTTGTAGCAGAAACTGAACTGCCTTTGTTTATGTTGTGTAGAACTTGTCTCTGAATATTTTTTATTTGAAAACTTTTTCTCTAAATTGTTTAAGAAAGCAATTGTCCTCCGCCCGCATGTTTAGGTAGACACGTTGTATATTGGGAACTAGGCTCATACCAAGAAATGTCTAAATCCAAGGATCTATTAGTGAAATTATTTTAGCCTGAATAAGT
The DNA here is from genome assembly GCA_029619315.2 of Dynastes maya. Taxonomy (NCBI): domain Eukaryota; kingdom Metazoa; phylum Arthropoda; class Insecta; order Coleoptera; family Scarabaeidae; genus Dynastes; species Dynastes maya. The sequence continues at coordinate 26,357,866 of JAROYE020000002.1, forward strand.
TTACGCGGTGACAGCCCTGCGGGCTCTTTAAAGATTGTAATAATCCTTTAAAGTTGATACTGTTCCTCATTTATTCAACTCATTTGATCAACACCTTCGGTTCACTATTGAGATAGAACAACATAGAGGTACGTAATTTTTAGATTCTAAATTAATTAGAACTGACGATAGCACTATAATTACAGGCCGGTATCAGAAACCAATAGCACCCAAAGAATCAAAAATTTAATACCGTAATAGCAATGAAAAATCGTGTAACTTACATATCACATGATAACTTTTTGTAAAATAACTTAAGAAACCTTTTTGATGTGTTTGTCGACAACGGATATCCCAAGCCTAGTCTTAAAAAATTAATACACAATTCCAATTTTATGATGGCCCCATAGATCATAGCAACGTACTTTTGAAATGTAAGAAATTACCATTCATAGACAACTTAACAAATCGTATTGTTCAGATTTTCAAACCTTTCAATCACACATGCATAGCAAATATAACACCATGAAGATCAGAAATCTATTTACTATCATTAAGGATAAAACTCAATTTTAATTTAGTAATCACGTTATTTACAAAGTGCCGTGCTTGGGTTGTCACGGCTGTTATATAGGTCAAACATTACAATGGCTTAAACATCATATAAGTCAACACAGGAGTGATTGTCATTTGGGCAAAAGGTCTTGTGCTCTGGTTAATCACACAGAGGAAAAAGTTCACCATTTTGATTTCGATAACGTTCAAATTTTAGATTTTGAAATGCATCACATCCAAAAAATCGTACAGTTACTTTTAAGTCAAATACTAATCAATTAGATAATATTTTGTAGTGGTATATATTTACATCGTCAAACGCAGCTATTATTCGAACACGTACAGTGTATTTAGTACGGCCACTCGGTCCATATGAAATTCCCTCTGGCGGATATTAGTTCTTTTTCGGAAGCCTCCTTTCCTCCTTGACCTTGCAATTTACGGAGGGGAGGGGGGGGGGTACTAAATAATTTAATTAACTCCAGCCAACGACGATTTTGGTGAATCGGAAAAGAAACTCCTCTTCTGTACAAAATTAACATCTTCCTACAACAAACAACAGGGTAAATTCAGAGGCTTTTCGAGTATGATTTCATAAATTAAATATATTTCGTGACGTTTTTGTCAAGTGTATCAGTGAAATTTATTATTGAACAGTTGCTATTGCAATTCTGGATCACAAAACATCATATTTGAGTCATTCGGTCGCGTCACTACATTCATTACATTATGCCATATTAATAAATAGGTCTATTTATCGGAAATTCATCGTTAACTTATATTTGGAAAGAAATTAACAAAATTCGCTGTAGACAAAACAATCGCCATCGCGATTAAAATAACGGAGTGAGGGGACGCCAATTAATTTGATGACGTTTGGTCAAGCTTTCATCGAGGCAACTCGTATTTTGACTATGTTCCAAGTTTCAAAACGTGTAATGTTCAGATCATAGTAAAAATTCAAGGTAGAAGTGAAGGTTGGAGTTTGAGAATTGGCAGTTCCTCGTGAATCCCATGTAAACATAAAGTTTATACGACATCGTCTTGGAAATCCAGCTTAGTTTGCATTTTTCAATTTTAACTTTCGTTAATTTCCATTTACTGATATAAAAATTCGTTTAAAATCGCTGAAAGAGTGTGTAAGAACACTCCCGAACAAAAAAATTAAATTTTTTTGAACAGTTTCCTTGTTTTAAAATATCACAATATATTGCAATATCTTATAGCACAATAAGGAATCGTTTAATCTTCTGAAAAACCCTGTATATCTCTTTTCTGGTCAGCTGTTTTTTGTCTTTTTTCATTTTTAGTTGGTTTTTCAATTATTATTGATTTTTTAATTTGTATTTTAAAATTGTTGTTTTACTGTTTGACATTTTAATCATTTCTCTCCCCCTGTTAAATAATGTTAAACTTTTACTTTGAAATTACTTTCAAATGTTACAAATTTTTTCGTTTATTTTATTGTGATGACTAGTCGAAGATCAAATTATTTCCATTGTAAGTAAATACAATTTTGATAGATTTATTTTGTTGTAACCACTTTTTCGCAATTGTGGTTTATAGTTCTGATGAAGTTCTAAATAAAGAGCAAAACTTTGAGTTAGTGAATAAAGGAGACTCCTTTTTTCTTCAAACCACCATAGATCGATTACCTGTTCAATTACTTGTTTGCTTCCTGACGTTGTACGGTCGTAGTATTTCTTTTCCAACTTCTAATAATATTAATAATAATATATTGATCAAATAGCCAATTGTTTGGATGCGAAATCTCATAAAATCTTTTAAGTTTGTTGGAAATCAGCCCGTTCGCATTTTAGCTTCAACACGAGGAAATTCCGTATGTGGTGGTACCATTCTGTTAAGGAATCGTTCTCTATAAAGTGTTGCTGCTTCATGAGAATTTTTATGACACTCTCCATAAATTAATAACATATCGACACATTCATTTGGAGAAAAATTAGAAGGCATTTTAAAGATTTTATAACAACCCTACTTCATTACGAAGGTTCGACAAACGAGTGCAACCTCAGAGGCGTATCGCGCGAAAGTAGGTACGTGAGATACAGTATTATTAAAAAATAATATATTCTTACCTTTTATTGACGTCTTGATGTCGACTGTGATAAAATACTACTGCCCCGGTAAGCCGTGTAAAACTGCAACATAAGTAACGCTTCCATTGTCGATTCACTTAGCCTTCGACGTTGGTCTGAAAACGTTTTCGTGTATTTCGAAAATGATCGTTCTACATCTAACGAAGTAGGATTTGCGTAATTCAGATATTCCTTTATCTCTTCTGTACACTCTTTATTTTCAGTAATTGATGGAACCTTTTGTAAATCGGGATTTTTATTTAAAACTGCACGAAATTTTTGAGCGACATTTAGTCCTATAGGATCCGTCAAGCTTTCTAGGGCGGCTTGTAAATTATCTAAGGTATTTAATGAGTCTCGTAAAGATAAGTGACTGTCTTGTAACAGCGATATAGCTTGTACAATTGCAGAATAATTTATGGAAATTTCATCTATTTGTAATTGAACGTCCGAATTCCTGCCTCTCTCGAATCGCTGCAGATTCATTTGATTTAAATTTTAAAATCACATGCTTCACATTTGCGAAATATTTATGATAATAAAATACTGCCTGGAGCCATGTTTCCCATCGAATTATTACAGGCTGAGGTGGTAGCGGAAGTTTCGGACACCATTGTTTGAAAACGCGGATATGTTTGGAAGATTTCACAAACACTTTTTTGTTAGATGCTATTAAATTATTCACCATCGGATACTTCTTTCGAATGGTTTCTGCAACAAGATGATACGCGTGTATGAGACATGTTATGTAAAGAAGAGTCGGAAAGCATATTTTCAACATCCTACCAACCTTCAGCATTGTTGCAGCTCCATCAGTAGGTAACATTGTGACTTGGGCTCCTGTGATACAAAATTCTCTTAACGAATCTTTTATTATCTTTACAACGGTTTCACCATCACTTTTTTCAATCCTTTTACTGGTTAATAACAAGGAAGCTGCTGGATCATTACGTTTTAAAGGACGCGCTACAACATGAATCACGCTGCGTTTCTGTGCATCAGTTGTTTCATCCACACTTACGCAAATTTTCTTATTTTTCAACTCGTCTACTATACAGTTTTTTACTGTACCCTGCAAATGTGGTAAATTGTATCGCAATTTTCTATTGGTTGGTAGTTTCCACGAGGGAACATACTTATTCAAAAAAAAAGACGAAAGTGTTTATTGTCTACTAGGTGTTGTGGGATGTTGCACACACTTAGCATGAAAATAAAATCATACAGAAATTCCCAGTACGGAATAATGTTCCTTAAATTCAGTACATGACGTTTACTTTTAATATGTCTTCTACAGTGAAATGTATCGCGAGCTATCAACCGTAACCAGGGAAACAGCTAATATATTTATTCACATGCGATGCTAAAGGTAAACTTCGCTTACGACGATCCATGTTTTAAAAGACGCACACCGATAATTATCGAACGTCGTTCGCTTCCACGCCTATCGAATGACTAAACTCTCCACTGGCTTCGCATCGACCTAAATCCCCTCTCGGCGCTTCCGCCGTAGCACGCGTTTCTCCTTAACTTTAACCTTATTCGTTACGTATTTAACGATACGTAAACTATTTTCGCAAAAGGGAGTAAATATCTGAATCTTTTTTGTTCGAACAACTTATACGATTGTATATGTACAACCAAATTTAAATTAACAATGTATAATTTTTCGTTTATACCATTGTAACTTGTAGTACTTTAAACATAGAGTCAAAGAGATGAGGGGTGCAATTTAAAAAAAAATCGTTTGAGGGAGGTTTTTTAGAGGGTGGTTTATTAGGGATAGATTTAAAAAGTATATCATTTAGGATTCTGCAAACCATTTTCGACGACACCTTGCTCGATCTTATATCTCTACAAATAAGGAAGATATCGCTTGTAACATTGAATCTGAGACACTCGGTATATTGCAATAATTTGTATATGATTATGATTATGTGTTATGTATACATTTTTTGCTATTCAAAAATTCTATGCTTATCATAAACTGAGAATTATCGTACATTGATGTGTAATTTCGCAAAGCATGCTTTTTACAAAACATTTTGAATTCAAACTTTTAACGAGTCAGTCAGCGCATACTCACATATTTCCTAATTATCAAAGCCGCTATTAACTTTGAGCAAATATCGGCAAGCCAGGTACCTAATTAGTTTGTAATGTTCATTTAGGTCGATCGATAATCAATCGAGAATTGCATTCAGCACGTCTAAACTCTCTGCTGAAGAAAACTTCCTTTGTACAGAAAAGTCCAATAAATACGGACTCGGAAAGATCCCGAAATTTTTTTGTTCTTCTATTACTTTACGAGAAGTTTTTCGAGCTGTTGCGGAAGTCAAATGTGTACCGGGTACTACAAATGGAACGAAATTGCATTTCTATTCGGGGGTGTTGTTCCTCTTGGGGCATCCTCAGAGAAGCTTGCCCTTACGAAACAATGTGCAATTTATATGTAAATTCCGTGTGGGCGTATAAATTCGACATCCCTTGCGTATATCCGCAAGTGATAGAGAGGTTTGAAGGAACTAAATTAGCGCGGATATTTGGAATGGTATCCGGCGAATCTTTTTCTATTACGAGGGGTAAATTATTCATTTGCGGTAATAAAATGAAGCATGTTATAAGGTTTAATGGGTAAAAAAAGTTATTGCCAAAATATTTTGGAGCTCTTCAACACAACTTGATATTTCGCAAATAGCCTCGCTTTTGGACAGATATACCGCGTTAATAAGTTCCGTAGTAAAGTGAACCGCTAAAATATATGGACAGTGTTACAACGTTTGCTCGCTATGAAAGTATAAGGTGGGGAGCCGCGCGAAGCGAATCGGGGACGCTCCTAGCACAAGCGACAACATTATTCGCTATATGTATGGGACTCGCGCCTATAAATGAATCCTTACCTACCCTAGTATGTATTTACACAACATTTACAATTTACAGCAATTAAATGCTTGACTATTGCTACTTGCAGGAGTCTTTTTTAAGGGTACGTCGAGTGTGTAATGTACTTTCTATATACGAGGGACGTTCAGTAATTAACGAGACAAACTGCATTAGCGGGAAAACTACTGAATATTATTAGATGAAACTTTCTGTGGGTCAAATTGGAAATCTTGGGGACGGATGAAGTCAGCTGTTTGAAAGAAATAAAAGCAAACATAACCTATTTGGTCATTTCAAAATGTCGGCTCCTCTCGAAACGTGTATGGTGGAAGAGTAACGTTCAGTGATAAGATTTTTATTATCCGAAGGTTTCAGGTTCATAGTGGTGAATCCACGTTTCATCGCAGGTTATAACATGGTCTAGAAAGTCATTACCTTCCGTTAAAAACCGTCGTTTGAGTTCAGAACAAACGCGAATACGGGTGTCTTTATGGACTTGAGTCAACAGTCTTGGAACCCATCTCGAACATGTTTTGCGATAATTCAGCTTGTCATGAATGATTGAATACACAATTCCAACACTAACATTACACAAATCAGCTATTGTCACGATTTTTATACGCCTGTCATCGAGAATAGGGTCATTTATGCGATTTTGTAGCGCGCCTGTCGACATCGCAACCGGTCGTCCGGAGCGATGAATATTGGACACTTGTTCTGCCCGATTTAAACTGTTCTATCCACTTATACACGTTTCCGCGGCTTAAACACTTTTCACCATACTGTTTCAACATTCTCGAGTAAATTTCGGCCGGCTTCAAGAAATTTCAAGTGCATATTTTTTATTTATTAAGAAAGACTGGTGATATTGTTACCAAAAGGAGCTTGGATAAAACCATTTCTTCTTCTAATCTCCTTTACATTACGTTGCTGCTGTAAGTAAATTGTATGGATAGTTCTTGATGGAATTGTAGTTAAATTTATAAAATTTTTAGGAACCGGCGGTCACTTTACTTATTACTTTTGTTCAGAAGTATTTGCTTGCAATATGTCTACTTCGCAGTTGTCAATCTCGTCTCTGATTTAACTGTGCTATGTTCAAGTATGGTTTAGATTACTATACATCATACATACCTTTAGAGGAAATCTCTGGGAGTGTTGAGCAACTTTGCCACAATGCGCTATGACGCTAATACCTTCTGCAAAGAATAATTCTAGGAAAAAAGTTTAACTATTTGCCACGCATAAAAATATCCTTGCATTTGATGTTGAAACACCAATTGAAGTTACTTCTATTGGAGAATTTGCTATTTTCTTGTTTTTTTTTTTCAATAAGTTTTAATCAATGTTCTCCATAAATATCTACGTAATATATTATTTTTGACATACATACATAAGGGCTAAATCTCTATTAGTAAAAAAAATCCTTACTTGCCTAGAAAAAGGGTTTTGGAATGCCTTGCGTAAGATACGAGTATGGTATGACAAATACCTGTGTTAAGGAAGATAACGCAATTGTTTTGCATTTACTAAATTTATTTTTCAACATAGTCTCCTTGTAAGCTCTATACATTTAGTCCAGCGATGGTCGAACTTTTTTAAACAGTCCAAGTAATAGGATTTGTCGGACTCTGCAAAATAGGCCTCTGGTTTGGCAATGACCTCTTCATTTGATGTGAACCGCGTTTTGTCAAGTCATTTTTTCAAGTTTGGAAAAAGAAAGAAGTCACAGGGGGTCAAGTCTGGCGAATATGGTGGATGGGGCACCAATTCATACCCTAGCTGGACTAGTTTTGCTGTCGCAGTTGCCGGGACGCTATCATAACGGTAGATTTTTTCTTCGCTAGGTGGGGCCTTTTTCTCTTTAGTTCAGCGTCGAACGGGCCCAATAAATCAGGATAGTACTGTCCCGTGATTATCCCTCCCTTCCCCAAATAATCGATTAAGATTATGTCCTATAAATCGCAAAAAATCTTCGTCATAACTTTTCCGGCTGATGGAATCGTTTTCACCTCTCCTTTGGAGCATGTTCACCGGGAAAGACCCATTTTGCCGACTGATCTTTGGTTTCTGGCGTATAGTGATGTATCCGTGTCTTATCTACAGTCACATAACGCCGTAGAAACTCACTCGTATTGCACTTAAACGTGTCCAAACATTGCTTTGAAGTTATCACGCGATTCCGCTTTTGATCAATTGTCAGCAGACGCGGCACCGATCTCGTCGATAGCTTTCTGATACTCAATTTTTTGTGAAGAACGTTTTACACACGCAATTGAGATGTTTGCCATATTAGCAATCTCTCTAATATTCGGCGGACTGCTAACATGATATCATGAACTTTATTGGTCATATTGTCCATACTTATTTCAATGGGTCTACCTGGCCGATTCTCATCAAACACATGTTCGGCCACGCTTAAATTCATTAAACCAATATCTGATGGTACTCATAGAAGGTGCATGGTCCTTATAAACTGCATCCAACTACTTTTTGATTTCAGCACACGTTTTCCCATCCAAAAAATTACTGACTAGTATTATTCTTTTTCCATGATTCCACAAATATATAAACTTGCTCGCTTTCAACAGTTCTCAAAACAATACTACTCGGTGTATGTTTCCAAAATTTTGACAAACGTCGACTAAAGAATAGCACTCACCGTCGGTAATGCAGATTTTGATAGAAAGTGCCATCTGTCTCCAAACACGGGTACTTCTCATAGCATCTTCGCATCTTTTTTAATCTTTAAACTTTAGATCAGAAATGTAAGTTATTACCGAAAATATGTAACAAATATAAAATATATAGTAAATATTAAAAGTAAATTAATTGCTTCGATGCACTTAAATTATAAGGCCTTTGTTATAAGGTGCTATACATCGTCAACGTCTTTAGCAGCATGAAGTCTATTGATTTACAATAATTACTTAATCTTCACGTATTTCTATAGATTTTACAAGAGCATGGAAACAAAGGCTTCTGTGTGGAACCCCTCTCTTTATGGATTCAGCTCCTTTCATTCGCAATGAATTGTTTAAAGACATCTTTAACATAATGAAAAAATAACAGGCCGCTTTCAACGAATCTATGCAATCTATAATAAACATCTAATCAAACAAGACAATCGCATTTTCAGGGCGCTGTATTCATCCTATATTAATTTCAGCCATTAATTCTTGGCTTTGTACGAACATAGAAAGCCATTTATTTCTAACGCGAAGTAGTTTCCTTTTATTCCCCGTTTAATTGATTGATTTTTTGGTAGTTGCTTAATTCGTTAGCAAAACGAAAGCATTCGTTTCCATTAATCAGCTCTGGGAATAAAGCCGAATCCATAAATATCTTTCATATTTTATTTTCTTATTTCATTGCTGCTATTATTTGCGTTTTTTATTCAACTGTTTTTTACTTATACGTTATCTGATCGAGTTCTCGCTTTGACATAATTTGCATTCAGTCGTCGGCACCACATAATGTGTTTTGTACCCTTCCTTTCACGACATACATCCTGCTATTGACAGGAAGAATTTACTTAGACTTTTTATTAAACTCCACGAACTGTCTGAGATGACATATTGTTTATGCATGATTGTTTTGTGCAATTTCTTATCCTTGAATGAATCTGAATGTTGAACGAAGGATAAGTATGGTAAATTAGGTTTGAGTTAATAATGTAAAAATTATACATAGTGTGGAATGAAGTATTGAAGGCATGGCGCTTTCAAATGGTTTTGAGCCAAAATTTTCGCTAACTTTGTAATTTTACTATTATTGAGTTGCCTTGTTGTAAAATATAACATTTGGTATTGTTATAGCACAATATTTTACCGAAGAAAAACACCAGATGTGTATTATATAGTGAGGTCCTAAGTTATTCCCCCACCCTATGCTATCTTTTCAACAACAAAAGCTAGCGTTTTTGGAAAGAAATAGGTCGATTTATATTTTTTGTGAACTAACTTTTGCCGTTATCGGTAGTTCAATTGCATTTCCAGTGTCACACAGTGTCAGCGCAAAGTTCAAATATTTCCGATGATTAGGAAAGAGAATGTGGTTATAGTTGTGTTGTTTTTCTTACAATAGCAGATTCAAACAAGGTATCTTCAACCCAAATGTTATTAAATCGACACTTACCCGTAACAGCTTTTACCTGTTTAAATGATTTGGGTATCATTTGAAAAACTGCGATGAACGGATTTCTTAGTAAATTCTTACATAATAGGTATAAACCTGTGTTAGTGATCTTTTTCATGTTTTTTTTTTTCATTTATTCGGAGTAAACAGTACGCTGTTATACCGTGTGGTAGTAGTATTGTTGTACTTTTCAAAATATGTTGCACTGTTATCAAATATTAACTATAATGCAGAGAGTACACTTAGAAGAGCTTCATCTAAAAGAATTATGACCGCTAGGAATGTGAAAACCTCAGCGTTGGCCCTAGCTAGACACTGCCTAACTCACGATTGTAGATAGCCTCAGCACTAAACCTACCAATAACGTTGGGCGTGCTACTAGACTGCAACAGAGTTCTATCCTTAGTTTCTGAAACAAAAAACATCAATGTAATTTGGCTGATGGATCACAATGGCCAGATTGGCTAGGAGGGGATCAAGCACGACGGTTCACGGTCCTCCATTCGATTGCCGGTGTCTGCACTTTATGAAAGGATCAGAACTATCACTCATGAAAACTTGTTTAGGAGGTAGGATGAAACAAATTGCTGCTGGATCGCTAAAGCCAATTTGAATTGACAGCATGAAGATATCTGGTTGTTCAGAGGATGGTTGTTGGGATTCTGACCGGACATTGTCGGCTAAAGAAGCGCCCCTTCATGCAAGGACTACCAAGCTGAAGACAAGACAGTGGAAGACGTCCTTTCCGGGTGCGCTGGCGTCAATTAGAAGGACCATGCTAAGTGAAGAACAGCTAGGTGATTCCCATGGGCAATATCCTATCCTATGCCAAGGAAGTGGATTGTTTGACGGCCTAAAGGGCTCTCTAGTATAGAGAGGGCGCATAATGGGCCTATTGTGGCCTAAATATTCGAAGACCCATCTCATACTTTCGTTGCTAATAACCACAAGATAACTACAATGCATTAGTATTTTAAGACAAAGTACAACTGTTTACATTGTTGTTATACGATATTGAACAATAAATGCCTAATTGACTTACCTAACCGATTGATATCAAAAAACAGTATTCATTGACAAGCTATTACAAACACATAAAATAGATATCTGAATTTCGATATTGAAATTACATTACAAGTAAAAATTCTTATATTGCGAATATCTTCCGTCGCTGTCTATAATTGAGAGAGGTGCCCTAAAGCATATATTCTATAGGGTAAATCTAGGAGAGATGGACCACATTTTTTTAAAAAACGAAATTTTTTTAACGATTTTACTGATTTTATAAAAAGTAATTGCAACTCATTACTTACGGTTCAATTGTACATCTAGATATAATGAACACAAAAAAATCCTCTAAAAGCGCTTTCAATTTAACAAAAGAAAAATCTACTTAGTGGCCCATCTATCCTCTATAGAGTAGGAGAGACTACACGGTGTCATTAATATAAAATGATCAAAGCTATTTCGGAACAAAACTTGTTACTCTACTAGAACGTGTTATTATGACATCTTGGCAACTTTAGCACATGCATGGCGAAAATCGTACTTTGTGCAGCCTTCGCGCAACCAATATCTGCACCTCAAACATTGGATCCAGTCTTCCCTTTTTTTTGTTTCGAAATAGTTTTCTCCACAGCCCACGCATTCATTTTCATCCACTTGTACGTCTTCTCCACTGCTGTCATTTAAGATAGGGATTTCATCATCCGAAAAAGAATCTGACTCAGGTTTCTTGTGTTTGTTTTTTGTGATTGTTTTGTTCTTCTTTTCTTGTGGTTTGGTGATTGGTTTATTGCGTTTTATTCTCCTTCATGTTGCTGATACTTTCAATTGTATCGTTTCTTTTACGTTTATTCGCTATATTAATAGCGGATATATCTGGGATAGGAGAAATTTCGTCTAGTAAATTAGTAGAAATTATCCTATTCGGCGTAAGGCAGTGTGGGGACGCAGCAGAAGCACTAGGCTTCGGGGAATTTGGTGCATTAGTCGGGTGGAAGCAACTCGAAATTTCAGTTGCGATAGATTGATTCAGCGCAGTGAGCTGACGAACTGATGCATCACCTGCTAGTAGAAATGCGTACTCTGGAATAGCATCAGGATTAAAAGGTACGATTCCAGTAGCTCGAAACGCAGAAACGGCATTCTGAATATTCGCTGACTTGCTCTAGGCACTATCCAACAGTTTTCCAAATTGCATTCTGGTGAGTTTTCTTGTTGGGTTTGTCTTTGCAAGCTGAATAAGAATTAAACTTTAGGAATTTGAAGTATGCCCGATCCAGTGGTTGCGAATAATGGGTCGTGTGGCTGGGGAGACATATGATGATTATGTAATTGTTTTCGGCAAACTCCAACATTTCCACAGATGTGGTTAGTGAAGTGTGGCCATCCAAAATTAGTAGTACTTTTCCCATACCATCAGAGAATTCCTCTTTTTTATTTTTGCCTTTGAAGATGCAATAAGGAGGAAAGGAAACGCCTTTTCCGTTATAGCACGCTGTTTCACTGATAGTTTCCCGTTTTTCAACGGAAGTTACCACGGGAACATTTTTAGGCCCTTTTGTGGCTATAATATAGCCAGCTTTATTATTTAACTGACGCCCAGTTTCGTCCATATTGTATACATGTCCTGGTTTGTCAAACAACTCATTTTCGATCATAACTTTTTCTAAAAGTTGAAAATAAGTATTGACAACTTCTTTCGATATTGCTTGCGAACGAGCAAGAGACACGCCTTCCGATTTTCTTACATATAGCTCTGGATGACATCGTAGAAACTTCATGAGCCAAACGTTACCAGTTTTTCCACTTTCTTTATCAAATATATGTTTGATGCCTATTTTCTCTGCCAAATCATAAGCCATCGTGCGCACTGCGTCTCTAGTAGGTGAAAATCCAACAGCTTGAAGTTTCCTTATGTGTTCTTCGTTCTTTCATTCTTCCCTTTAATGTGCTTGGAGGTATTTCGAAAGTCCTTGCGGCTTCGTTTATTCCCATGGAATTGTTCTGCACTGCTTCTACTGTATTTTGAAGTAAATCAGCTGTCCAGCAGCCTCTACTGCCCTTTACATAAAAATTGGGCATATTGCTGAAAGAAAGAAAATTTCATTTCATGAGTTAGTCATTGTTTGCTTTGTTAACATGAGTAAATAATTAGCTTGTCAAATTTAAACGTTTGTGTAGTAATTAAATAATTCTTATTCAGATTTATAGGTAAATTAAATTGGTCCAACTATCCTCAATATAAATGGTTCGTCTTTTCTAAAAGTGTAGTAGAGATGGACCACATCGTTGTAGCGTCACACTTCGCAGTACATCGTTTTGTGAGGTAAGACACATTCAAAACTTACATACTAGCCTAACAAATTAGATACTTTTAAATAAAATTTACGACAAACAACGTAGTCATTTAAAAATCCCACTGCGAAAAAAAAGTAGCACCTTATTCACACTTTTTTAGCTAAAATACTTCCGTACTGATAAGATTGCCTCCAAACTTTGACAACAACCTATGCGATTCGTAGAGCCCTCTCTTAATGCCTACTCTAATTTCTACTACTGGTTCATCTCTCCTTGTGGTCCATCTCTCCTCGACTTACCCTAAATAGCAGAAGAGGGAAATTCTCCATAAGATCTTATACTTCCTTTTAAAGCGCATACATACCACAGTATTATAGCTCTAAAGACACGTTTAACCGATCAAGTGCAGTTTGTATGATTTTTCATAGGACTACCATCAAAAAAAATGTTTAGATGTATCTAATAGTTTGCTTAAAAAATTATTTTACACGAGCTACAACTATTGAAATAATTTAAAAAGATGACAACCTGAAATTTAAAGAAACTTCCTCTGAAATGTAAGCTTGAAAATCTGCACGCCACAATTTTGCGACAAAATTTGTAATCATAGATGAAGTATATGGCACCTCCACCATTTTCGTCAGAGATATACATTTGTAGTAGATAAGATTGTATCTTTTTATTTAAATCTTTTAAATTAGGAATCCATTTCTCGTATGTTAAAGAGGTTACGTCTGTAGGGGTAGTTTTATTTACTCGCTAATGACCGTAATTGCTTAATGTTCTGTGAAATATTAATCTAGCGTAAAACTCAAGATTGATTTGTCCCCATGAGAGTTCTTTTTATTAAAATCGTATTTCAGAGCGTAATTAGACCTCCAATAAACTTGTCAAGAGGTTTTAATAAAAGAAAAAGAAAATATAAACGCTTCAAGCTCGAAGCTTGATTAAATTTTCCATATAATTGTAAATTTATCGACATCCATCAGTCGCGATTATTTTCTATCACGTTAAAACTTTTATTGTAACTTCAGCTGGATCCTTGAAATTAGATCCATAATTTAATTCATTTACTTAAGTTTTTAGTCGACTTTGTCCTATCAAAAAAGCAATATATCTTTTGTAATAAGGAAACTGTGTTACCAAGCGCTTCGCCTAGATTCGCTTTCACAGTTATGAATGCTCGTTTAATTAATCTCTTTTATTCAAAGTTTAAATTTGTATGGTTAATTGGTGAATATTAGAAATCAATGGAGACATTAAAGGAAATATTATAATACTTACATGCAGCTTACGAAAATTCGGAAGATTCTCAAATTAGCGCGTGTAGGGATTCAGATCATATTCTTCTTTTCAAGCAAGAAGAACAAGTGAGTTGCGCTTCATAGATTCATTTTATTACAACTAGAAGTAGTTAGTGCATTTAGTTCTCTGGTACTGTTAATATCGAAGACCTCCACACTATATTTTTTTATCAAAGAAACGCATAAAATCATTCGAAAATGGCGATTGCACTTTCTAAACAAAAAGCGTTCTTCTCTTGCTCAGGATTAGAGCTGTCCAACTGTATATTTTCAAATTTGTTGTGGTTGTTCTTTTACAAAAACTTTTACATTTGCTTTGTCTGTTTTAGCAAACCTAATAGTTTTGTAAGCTACTTTGCTGTATCCTAATCTAGGTACCAAAAATTATATCTGTCCAATGTGCGCTTCCGGAGAAATAACGATTTTTGTAAATGTCGAATTTTTCAAAAAACTCTAATAAATCGGAATTGATTAGTTTTAGGACAATAGTACCTTATTATACAGTGCGGACCTAAAGTGTCCCCCCCCCCATGCTAATTTGAACGACAGAAGCTAGCGTTTTTAGAAAAAATGGTAGATTTCTATTTTTTGTAAACTAACTTTTGCCGTTATCAGCATTTAAATTGTATTTCCGGTTTCACTGGAAGTGACGCCAACTTTCTTTTTTTAATAGAACACCCTGTATATTTTTACGTTTTTGGAAAGGTAATCGAAAGGCGAATTCAACTATACCACATATGTTATCCTTTAACTTAAGGAGTATGACGATATGCCGCAATATAGGTTTTGGTAATCTGTTTTTGTTGTTATGCAAAGTTGACGAGAAAAGAGCGCCAAATTGTTTCTTGTGACACCAGACTGATCTAAAGAGCTCGTTGCTCAAATCTCAATCCCAAAAGCGTAAATTATTCTTTGTTTATTGTGAATATATCCTGCATTTGCCATATGTTCCTTCTTTGTTCTCGTTATTATTTTCTCTCGTTTTACCTCGTTCTGTTAATTTTTGTTATATGTATGTTTACATTATCGAACTTTATTGCAATTAATTAATTATGGTAAGTTTGTTTAAATATGTCTATTTTTTGAGCTTTTTTTGTTGTTAGTTTTATGGCTTCGGCACGAACTATGCAAAATTGCTGGGTTAATTTTAATATTATGTAAATCTGGCAACAATTATCACCTTATTTGCCATGGTTGCGCAACAAATTGTACAATAATTTAAATCATATTATCTTCTGTTAAAGCAGTTCGTCCTGTAAATTTTATACTATTTATGCTTACTTAGCGCAAAGTTATAATATTTCCGGCTGTACAAAAGCAGTATTCATTATGTTCCACTTTGTGTAGTTGTTATCAAATTTACCGAATATTAAAATTAGGTACTCGTACTGGTTATCTTATGTGATCCATGCGGAGGCCATTGCAACATCAACAACATAAAAAATTGAAACTTAAGCACATTGCCTGTCAAAAACTAACAAATTTAAACAAACCTACCAACCACAATTAATTAATTACAATAAAGTTCGATAAAGTAAAGCAGAAACAACAATTAATAGACCAAGTTAAAATGAGATAAAATAATAACGAGCACAAAGAACGAAAGTATGACAAATGCAGGTTGGAATAACAATAAATAACAAGAATAATTTACGTTTTTGGAATTGAGATTTGATAGTTTGGCAATTGTTATGATTATTTTGCTTAGCAACGAGCTCTTTGGATCAGTCTGGTGTCACAAGAAACAATTTGACGCTCTTTTCTAGCCAACTTTGCGTAACAACAAAAACAGATTACCAAAACCTATATTACTGCATATCGTCGTATTTCTTAAGTTAAAGTATAACATATGTGGTATCGTTGGATTCGTCTTTTGATTACGTTTCCAAAAACGTAAAAATATACAGGCTGATTTTAATATAATTTAAACCATGCCCACAATCAGACTTTATAACAAGAAAAAGGTCGTTTTGAAAAATCTCCCTCCACAAAGACACAATCTTCCTAGCCGTCGGAAATGACTCATCCCGTATACATGCTGTTCAAAGTTATCGGGCCACTATTCCTAACTTTGTTATTATTGTAGCTACGATGTTGGGTAAATTAACAAAGATTTGGTGATTTCTCTGCTGATCACAATGGCGTTGAGAAAAAAATAATTGCGCGTCGCATTTCAGCGCTAGCTTGTATTGTTTATATTTTTTAAATTGAACAGTCTGTATATTATTCGATAGGAAATAGGAAATGAAAAACAAAAGAGATACGACGAAATTTATATTGGACAATTGAAACTGTAATAAGTTCATTATTAGAGCAGCCATTGAGATAGTTGTGTGTTTTGTAGTTGTTATTGTTATAACAAATGCATAACACATAATCATTACAAAAGTAAAATAGAAAACCGGAGGCAAAAAGCAATATTCTCACTAATATCGCACAAACTCTCTCTAATATCGCACAAACTATCACTAATATCGCACTAAAATCGCACAAGCTTCTTCTTTTTGAGAGGTCATTTTCCTATAACATCTACAAAGTGTATAATGATTTGCAATCCCACTTAAAGCAGTGCTCTATCGTCCAATTCCGATCTAAATTACGAGCGATTCTGTTTTCGGGATCTGGTTGATGTGTCTTGGGATTGCAATATTTTAAAATTTGTTTTAACAACTAAATTATTTTGTTTTTCTGCTATTTTTGTAATTTCAACTTAATAGAGCATGCTCTGTAACTCCTGGCATAGTTTGTTTTAAGTATTTTAATTACGAACTGGCAAAGTAAATGTCAAATAATTGTTTAGTTGTCATTAGCTGTTCATGGTGTATAACTGACATAAGTTTTATAAACTTACGATTCGTGGTTTTGAAATGAGAACTGTTAAGAACCAAGAACTCGCAAAAGGAATTTGCCACTACTTTGAAAATTCTGCGAATCCCCTTTATCGAAAATAGGAATGTTCTGTTTTGGCCTGATATGGTAACATGTCATTACGCTGCCAAATGCATAGAATTTCTTCAAGAAAATAACAGATTTTGTAAAAAAAGTAAATAACGCTCCAAATACACCTCAGATCCGACCCGTTGAAAAGTATTGGGCATTATTAATAATAATAATAATAATAATAATATTTATTTCCGTAGACAAAAAACAGTATACAGTAATGTAAAATATAAACAGCTACGAAAAATCACTAGGTCATAATCAATCTCAACAGAAGTGGTTGAGATTGTTTAACACATGACCTAGAAGTAAAAAGTAAAGGAGAAATGTAACAATAAATGCCTATCCTAAAGAAACAATTCTGCAATAATCACATGCACATAACCAAACAAACAAAATATGCATTTATTACAGTAGCTATCCACACGGCATGTAAAGAAAAGTATTTGCAATTTATCCAATAAAAAAAAAAATCAAAAAATCAGGACGAACGCGCACAAGAAAAATTACCGAATGCAAGTAGATGAGATTTAGAAAGCAATTTAAATCTACTTGTATTTGCCCTCTTAATATGTTGAGGTACAAAGTTATAAACACGAACAATCTGATAAGAGAAAGAACGTTGAAACAAAGCAGTGGAATGCATAGGTGGTGTGAGCGAACCTTTGAACCTCAAATTTAGCGTATGAACATCAGTGCGAAAGCTAATTCGCTGAAACAGGTAGCGTGGCTCTTTGTCAAGTATGACTCCATGAAACAGGGTAGCACTACGAAGCAATCTTCTTTGAGCCATGTTTAACCACCCGAAGACAGAAAGCTTGTGGGATATGTGCTCATATTTTCGTATGCCAAAGACTAGTCGTATACAGGAATTCTGAACTCGCTGGATGCGTCCAGCATTAGCGGCTGTAAGACAAGGTCCATATAACACACTGCAATAACTGAAATGTGACAACATTAATGATTCACACAAACCCTTCTTAGTATCAGAGCCGAGCAGGTGTATATTGAAGAGAGAATATTCTATAAGGAAAACTCCTGCGAAAAGTTTGAATTCCTTCAGACGTATAGTAACGGCTATAGTCCAACAAATTTCAAAAACTAGTAGTGCACCTTTAATGAGCAATGTAAGAAGAAAGCTACTTCAAGTAGGTAGACTAGAAGTGTATGAACCTTACCATATGTAAAAGTTTATATAAGTATGTTGCTTATCATTTCAAATGAAGTTCATTGTTGTTGAAATATAGGTATTTTTTAATTTTGTGCCAAGAGTTACCGAGCATACTCTAACTGTAGTCTCTTACTTAGCATGCGTTCTTTTCTTTGTAGTTTTTGATAACGCACACTGTCAAAGTGTATTCTTATTACTTTAGAAGTATAGATATAGGCATTTGTTTTCCTTTCCATTTTCGTTATAGGTTATCTAAGGTTAGACGAAAGCAGTATTTTCCTGGGTCTCGCCCTAGGATTGTGTATATTACTTAACACAATAAAGTCATTTATTATTATTATTAATAAAGTCTTTAATTGATCGCAATGCAGAACAAGATTTGCAAAGGGTCAAGAAAAGCAACGCTTGCTTGCTTTGATTTATATTTTAAATCTTTCAGCTTAAAATCCATCAAATTTCTTTTGTGTTTCATTTTGGCGCCTTATAAGAGTAATTTATTTGAAATTTCTCTTGAATTACCTTTGATAATCTATACTTTATAATATGTTTTAAAAAGAACAGTTAATTAATTAGACCACTCTACCTGATCAATGATGTTAATTACCTTGGTATTAGTGCCTATGTTTTAAAATAGTGTAATAATGTTTATAATAATCGTATTATAGACATTTTGGATTTACAAGGTAAATCCTGATGTCATTTTATAATCATTACTCGGCATCTAATTTAATACTCTTAATACTTTTGGGCTTACAATAATAAAGCAATCAACGCAATAACCGTAACAGTTTATAAATGTAATCTGTAAATGACTAAGAAATCCAGTTTAATCGACTCATTTTGGAAGGGGAGATTAAATCCATTAATTGCAACGTTCTCGAACAATAGTAATTTAGTCGTCTTAATTGCGCTCCTGTTCAATTTGATTTACTGTGACTTTGTGTCACGTTGCTGATTTAATTCGTTCAGAGGGGATATCCTCGCACTCTTAACCAAAAGCGGAATTCTGTCTACGAGATTGAATTGTGTAGGAACCTTGAAATTATTGGTTTCGAAAGCTACACATAACAGACATTATATTTTCATAATTATAACTTACACGTTCGAATTATTTCCTACTGTCAGTATAGATAATGGTTCGTTAGTATTTTAGCGATAGTCTATTAATCTAGTGCTTTAAATCAATTATGTTTACGTGATTAGAACTTGGTGCGAAATTTGCGACAATTCAGGAGATTAATTAAATCCAAACACGTTTCGGTTGGTAGATATTCAACGTATTGGGGTTATCCTGACATGAAATATAATATCAACATGGAACTAAATCCAGTATTAGTCTATATGCGTGTTAGCTGTTAAAAGAATATTTTCTGCTTACTAGTAAGTTGTAAATCCACATTTTTATACATACAAATTCATATTAAGCGATCTAATTCTGAGCCAATCTTTAACCCATTTAAATTTACTGGGAATTTCTTTAAGATATTTCTATCATTTGTAGAATTTAACGTTCTGAAAGCAATTCTGACCATATCATGAAGTTAAAACTAATGACTTCGTCTTTTATGAAGTTCATAAGTGGAAATGATTATAACGAAACAGCCATATATATGGTTCCATCCAGGTTTTTAACATGTAAGTCATTCTGACAGGGTTACCATTATGTATTAAAAACACATTAACAAAAGTGCTTAAAATCAATAACATCATCAGCATTGCTTTTTGTCGCTGCTTTCTAAATGGCAGGCGTATATCTCCTGGCACTAGATGGCGCTTGAAGATATATTGTTTGCTGTTTTGAAGGGTAGTGATACAAGCTGAGAGACAAATAGTGAGGTAGAGAAGCACACGGAGCAACGCTTCGCTCTTCTAACCACACCGTCACTTATGACATTTTCACCACAAACGGAACAAAGTTCACGATGAATCTCAGCAGTTTTCATTCAGATAACAGCACGCAGTTTACAGTCGGCGGGATTTTCAATTGCAGCAGCCATTTTAAACAACCAAAAAATTGAAATATTTGGAGTTTTTTGTAGAAAATGTCCGGGAAAGATTTAATAAGTCAACAAAAAGCCTCTATACAAGCTTTTCTATAATCAAACAAGCATTCACAACGAAAAATTGCAAAATTATAGAAAGTATGTCCTTCTTCTGTATCGCGTTTAGCTAGAAACGAAGGAGCTAGTACATCGACACAAAGACGGGCAAAGTGCGGTCGGAAAAGAAAAAATTCGAAGAGATCTGACCCTGAAATTGTTCATCAGGCTTTGAGCAATAGATTTGCTACAATTAAAATGATTCAAAAAAATTTACAAGAGAGAGGAATAGAGATTTCGAGCAGAATTGTCAGGCGCCGATTGCGCGAAAATCGCCTGATTGGCCGAAGACCTATAAAAAAGCAGCGTTTAACAGAAAAAATTAAATCTGCTCGTCTCAACTTTGCAAGAGAATATCGACATTTCACAGAGGAGAATTGGAAAAAGGTGAATAACTTAACAACATGATTTTTACTGAATTAATGTTTGCATTATTTAATAGGTTTTCTTTAGTGATAAGTGCTCGCTCTGTGTGTTGGTGCAGCGAGCACAATTTGTTCGTAGACGACCTGGCGAACGTCTCACATAGTCCACGGTTCTTCGAACTGTAGAACACCCTCCGCAGGTAATGATTTGGGGAGTGATTAGTGGAGACGGACCTGGCCCTTTGTATTTTGTAGAAGGTACAATGCGTCAAAAGCAGTACATAAATGTGTTAAAAAACACGTTATTACCGTATTTTAAGCCAGGACGTCGCATACCGACAGGGCGTATATTTATGTAAGATAATGCTCCTTGCCATGTGGCAAAAAAGGTTAAAAAATTCATTGAGGACAATCACATACCTCTTTTACGTTGGCCCGGAAATTCACCGGACCACAATCCCATCGAGAGCGTATGGAATCGACTAAAAAGTAAGGTATATGAAAGAGAAGACCCTACAAAGGAAATGTTAATGAAGAATATTAAGGATGTATGGGAGAACGATGAAGATATAAAAGAGACAATCATATCCCGCACTGAAAGTATGCCCTGAAGAATTAAGGGTGTTATTAAAAATCATGGGCTTAATATTACTTACTTAATATTTACATATGTTACATATTTTTACAATATATTTTATAAATAAAAAATATAATACATGTATAGTTTATATTTTATTATGAAGAAACTACAAAATATTGAGTGTTTCATGTAATTTGGCCAGGGACTGTACTTTACGAATCGCCCTCGTCGAAACTGCGTTACCCGCACCAACATTGAAAACTTACCTTATACATTTTATAAAGATTAGATTATTGGTCTCTAGAAAAGAGTTATTTTTGGAGATTAACTATTGTAATTAACTAAGCTTTGAGAAGCTTAATACGAGGGTAGCTTCTTAAGTTTTTGCAAACGATCACTAGATGGCGCTACTGAGATCTGACATTAGTATTTTCGTAAAATTTGACATGTGTTATTATTGAAGGAGTGACAGCACATAAATCGGCCGCGTAGTTTGTTTACAGTGCGTGGTTAAAGAAGCAATTTTGTGGAAAAATATAAATTTCACGTGAAGGTTTTCATTTCACGATTTTTTATTATTTTAGTAAAGGCCTAACAACATCAATGCCTCCAATCGCTTCGTTCAACTTCGGTAATGAAGTACCATCAGAAACGACCGTGCACAACTTTTTACAGAATTTCGCCGTGGTCGTGCTTCCGTCAGTGATGCATTTTGCGGAGGTCGAACAAAATCGGTTGTTGTTCTAAAGAACATTGATGCGGTGCGCTAGATGATTGAAGAGGATCAGCGTGTAAATTACCGTGAGACAGGGGCATTGCTAGTCATATCGAAGATTGGAGTACATTTGATTTTGCATGAACATTTATGTGTAAGAAAGATCTGTTCCCGATTTATTCTGCATAATTTGACCCAACCACAAAAAAGGCTGGTGTCAATTGGTGCAAGCAAATCCGTAAAAAAGTTGAACAGAGGAACAAAATCCGTATACAACGTGGATGTATTTGTTGCAACAAAAATTGCTCGTTCACCCTCACAATGCCATGTCTTATACAGCACCTCAAACATTTGATTAACTGAAGGAGAAAAACGTTGAATGTCATTGAGCGTATTCATCTTTACCGCCTAACGACTTCATTTTGTTCTTGAGTGATAAACTAGAAATGGGTAGACAGCGATTTTTATCACCTTAAGAAGCTTTTGAAGCATTCAAAAACTTTCAGAGCGGAAAAAATTTTTCGAGAATTGGTTCGAACACAACAAAAGTGTATAAATCTTATTGCCGAATATTGTGAAAAGCAGCAAGACGATTTGTACAAAGAATGTTTTTTCTTTCATTGTTTTAGTAAAAACTCCAAAGGTGTTCGTCGTAGATTTGTAAGGTTCCACACCACAGTCATCATTCATCTCTTTATTCATCTTATGTTCTTGGGAATTGGTAGACTGAAAGGTTTTATAGTATATTGTCAGCTCACTTGTCTCCAGCTATTTATTTGTTTATATTATCACCATCATTAAAATAAGTTCCGTACTTTTTTGAATTATGGGTTATATTTAGGATTTTATCTTCTAAATTAATGGCAACTACCGCTGTTGAAATTTGTTGAAAAATGGTCTTCGTAGTATTGAGTAATATTTATAAATATTTTTGTGTAGATCTTATATACATTTAATACTTCTGAGTAATATCGTAAATTTTCAAATCAGTACTTATCGAACATGGTGACGTGGTAGCATTATCATAAATAGCCACACCGATAACAGAGAGTGATGAAAGTGTCGCACAGGCACAATGTTTCTATGACAACTTTACAGAAACAAACAAACATAAATTTACCCTTTTCGTTGTAATTGCAACCAAAAAACCCTTTCTGCATGTTTATTTAAAGATGCTGGCCGCTGGAAAGATTTTTATATTCTCTAATGGTTGCAAATTTACTTCTTATAATTAAATTTTAACATGTCGGTAGCCACCCTCTGCATGCGAATCGCTCGGGCGTATGTTTCCGCTAAAACCGAGTCAGAGAAAAGCTTACGGTGTAAATTGCCGAGTCGGAACTGCAAGCTTAGAAACTTTTAAAAAGGTAAAATGGTCACCGACCGACCTCTCAGCGTAATTAAAACGCGAACGAGCTAAAAACCACACGCCGACTAATGGAACGTGACAATTTGAACTAGTTCGTTAATTAAAAATTTTTTAAATTGAGAAATGTTTATGCGGGCGGATTCACTTTTAAATATATACATATGTAGCATTTCTGTTAACGTTTAATAAAGGAATATTAATGTATTTTATACAATTCCAGTTAACTGTTTCTTAGAAAAACCTTTGTTGGATAACCAAATGGATAGCGAAGAGGTTGTTAGTTTAATTTCTTTGGCAAGGCTTTCTTTGAAAGAAAATTTGTTCCAGGTCAATAACACTTATTATCAACGAACTGAAGGAACGCGAATGGGAAACAGCTTACCTCCTGTTAGGCGTAAATTTGAAACTGACCTTAAGAACACTTTGGTCTATTTTTCCAGATTTTGGATCAGATACGTCGATGACATTTTTTGCATATATGACACCAGCTATGAGATTGTGTGAAAGCGGTTATTGACAATGTTCTCGGAATTCATCGATCCGAAAATTGCCGCATACTAATTGAAGACATGCTCACTGCTCTTCACCGTTTAAATGTTCGAATGTAATTAAAAATTCTTTTTTTGCATTCCCATGTAGAAAAATTCGCTGAACGATCACCAAACGAATCCGATGAGCATGGTGAGCGTTTTCATCAAGTGATGGCAAGGCTGGAACATTAGCACAGCGGCAAAAAGCTATATGCTCTTTTGGGTGACATTTGTTGGAATTTACAAGAAGAAGATGGTGATACAGAAGAATCAGGGCAATCAGAGAATGAAAAATGAAAAAAATCAGGAAAAATCGACTGAATCGATTCAATTTTTTTCAAATAGTTTCTATTCGATGTGTAATCGTCGATACGGTATCTATTTGATCGATTTTCATCGATTTAAATTCAATAAATGGTCAAAAAATGATAAAAATTAAATTTTTTTTAAATTTCTGGGCTTAAAATTTTTAAACTGAAATTGCTCGAAAACGCGGGCCAACTTTTGAACGGTTAGCACCATTGGATTCAGCATACTCCAATTAGGTTCGCCCCCCCGGGTGCCCAGCTTGTTGCAAAAAGAAAGTCTCCAATTCGAGCACAGTGTTATCATAACATTATATTGGGCAGACAAAAAAATCAACCAGGTACAAAGAGCATCTGGCTCGTCTAAAATTCAGAAGGTTTGACAAATTTAGTGTTGCCCTATCATAATTTGAAGAATAATGCCATACTTTGTAATTTTTTGGAAGAAAATGTAAAATTTTCCATTCAAAAGGGTCGCGTGATTGTTTGTGTGCCCCATTCGATATCTTTTTTTTAAGTATAAACAAATGGCGAAGTCAAAATTTATCTATATTGATTAATAAGAACATATTCCATATATGATGCGGATTTTATGTGTGACACCATATCTAATCAACAAACATCAACATCGTCAGAAACAAATATTTGAGGAATGAACTGGTGTATTTCAAAAATTATTTTAATTAACTTCTAGAGCTAATTTTAGGAAGTGAATTTAGTTTTGTCGAAGTGAAAAAGATTGATAATGTTTTCCTAATGTTTTTGGGACCTAACGATGATTTAAAAAAAGATTTAACGCACAAGTTCTTTTAAACTAATACTTAAGTATTTTAAATTGAAGCTCGTTTTGTATGTTACGTACTGTAATCGTAGCTCGGGGCAAACAAGTCTATGTGGAAGGATACACTTTCTAATCAGGATACCTAGGACTACGTTTGTTCAACAAGAAGCATACAAATAATATTTTTGAATAAAAGGACCTATATGCTATATAATTCGCAGTTATCGGCCGTGACAGTCTACGGCATTGACAGTTTACATCTTGGACCATTATATTGCGTTTCATTAGCTTTGCTTTAAAAAGTAACTATATTCTAGAAGAGTAGCGTATAACAGAACAATTATTTAAGGTTGTTATAAGAAATATGGAGCACCGAACAAGGAATCACCGTTTTACTTGTATTATTTAGCACTTCATGATTAAACTAATAAGTTAAGCACATGATATAACTAAGTTTTTAGGTAAATTTCCCTTCTATAGCACAACAAGAAAATATTTGCAATGCAGATGTATCCAAATAGGAATGCTTAATATATTTTCGTAACGGCAGCCATTCACGAAACCCCTTTTACGACAAGATAGCGTCAAGTGTATTGTTATGATGGCAACTATTCGCATTCAGTAATGGTGCTGGCTGAACGCTATTTCACACGAAACACATACTAACCCATTATAAAATAGCATTTAAACGGTACAACGCGAAATTGGGAAAATGAAATTATATGTATCATCCTATCTTCCTTCTACTACATTGAACGTGGGTGTCATGCTTGAAAACCGTATGAGCTATATAGCTGGGCATGTTATTTGTGGAACTGTCTAATCAGTTTATTACTAAGCTTATCGCATAGGTTTTGCATACTGCAAAACTCCCGTATGAAAATTGATGTTAGTGCAGCACATATTCGACGATGCCGCAATCATCAAAAATATACATATACATAGTTGTGTAATTTGTGTGACTTATATGATTTTAAATTTACAGTGAAAAGAATTCATGTTTTTGTAACGTATTATATTTTGAGGAAACTTCACAGCTCTCTTGATTAAATTTGAAGCGGATATGAACTTCCTGATTTCAAGTAGAACACTACACGCAGAGAAACGTTTGTATCAAGACTGTCCGCCTCAATTCAAGACAATTACCGTTTTAATTATCCACAATACAATAACCGTTTTAAATCAAAAGAAATATTTTCTCAGCGTTTTTTCCTCCGCTTAAGAGAAGTAGTTGTAGTGAAGTAATTGTATTTCTTTGTTTACGATATTTGTTAACTTGATTCAAGAAAGTCTTGCAGAAAATTTGAAGAAAGCAATTCTTAGTATAAGTAAATGGCTGTATAACACAAAACAATATTTTCTTAAGGATAGTAAATAGTTTCTTTAATTCTAGAAAGCGTTTAGGTAGGCGTTAAGGTATTGTTCATAAATCAATAGTTTCATTTTCTCAAAATAAAGCATTTATTTACTTAGAATTCTTAAAATGCGTGTTATTTATATCCACGTTATTAATTGCACTTACCTTGTTTAAAACAGTACATTGCTTCTGATTTTAAAAAGGCTAAGGTGCAGAATAATGTTCAAATGAAAGTGAACTTAATGTAGAACTATCCATGAAAAAAGTGCCTTGAAACAATAACCAAGATAATGCGAATAAACAGCTTATGGTATTGATGGAATCACTTCCGGCAAAAACAATATGAGAAGAAAAAAGCATTAACGCTTTTTGCTCCTGCCCACATTATTGTTCATCTCTCAGTTTATGCCACTAATCTTCAAAAACAGCACTGAAATGTTTCCTGGCGCCATCTACTCCGAAGAAATATAGTCGTGCCGTCCTAGATAGTAGCGACGGAACCAGAATACAGATACCATACTTACCTATACAATGATATAATTTTTAACGTACAACGTTTCATAAACATTTTCAAAAGATACCAGTTAATGTAATATTTTTTTTCTTTTTACGTATTACTGTTTACCACGTGCACTAATTCGTATATACTTTTTTAAATATATAATAAATAATAATACTAATAATAATAAATGGAATAAATAAACTTAAATATTAACTGAAACAGTTCACTAAAACCCTTACCACAACACTTAATTCGTACTGGACGCACGTTTCGATAGCCAAGCTATCACCATCAGCAGCAAGTTTTTTAGTTTTTTAGTGAACTGTTTCAGTGTTCCAGTGCCACAGTTTTAGAGTATCCGTTTAAATATTAACTCATTAATTATTAAACTATATAAAAATGATTCCTATTTAATTGCATTATTAAATAAATAATTTAATTTACTGTAACCTAAAAAAAAACTTTTTCATTAGCTCATTTACTTGCTCCTAGTTTTAAATATTAACTTTAGGTTTTTTTTTCAATTATTGTAATTTTTCCTTTATTTGATATCCTTGTAGCTGGCTTGATGATGAGCTTTTTCAACACGAAACCGCTCGCCTAATTTCTCAATAGAACTTTGTGGGATCTGGACCATTTTTTTATTCCTACCTTTAATATGAATATTTTTACTTAAAACTAAATGATTTACTTGGAAGAAACATTTCTCTGTCTTGGATATTCTTGATTTTCTAACCCTAAGAAAATATTTATTTAATCCACATAAAGTTTCAAGAAAATTGTTCTCCTATTATACATTTTTATAGTCCTGAAATGAAAATTTTCTTGAATAGAAACTGATTTTTGCAAGGAAATCTATTTTCTTGATGTAAGAATCCATTTCTCTGCGTGTATTCCTTGGGCAGATCTTTTGAATGCAATTTAATGATACAGCATGGCACAAAGAAATGGCTGAAAATACTAACATACACCCCGAAGTGGAAAATAAGTATTGGTGCATGGATTACAGCGTCTCGAGATTTTCTGTTCTATTTTAACAAGAATAACATTGGGTCATAGCCAAATTCCCCCATATTTGCACAGCCTAGGTCTAATAGAACAAGCTAAATGCTCTTGCGCATGTGCTATGTTATGTTAGCATGAACAGCCCACAATGATACAATAACAAAGCTGTTATACAGGAAAAAGCTTTACCGTTTTACTAAGCTGCAATAGAGAACATCTGTAAATTGCTTGTAGACAATTTATATAAAATGCTTTTACCTGTGACCAATTTGTATCTCTACTGTAACTTCTGACGTAATTGAATACTACACACGAGCACCTTTATGCCAGGAGGTGTAGTGGTGAAAACGCCCGTCCGTCAAGCGGGAGATGTTGGATTCGATTCCCTACCGGGACGAGATTTTTTCAAGTATTTAATTACGTCGGAAATTCCAAGAAAATTACATATTTTCATAATTCACCGACCGAAACCAAAATATATTAATTGTATCTCTACTATTTGCCAGTCTGTATTTCTTATTGAGAATTATGGGCTTAGATCCCAGACGCCAGAAAAAGCGTGAAACGGAGGTACCACGTACCAAATTTGAGATTTAATTACTCTGAAAGTGATGTAATGCAAGGTTCAACATACATATCATCAGGATTTTTATTCGGTACCAACTACATATACATTATAAATCAGCTTTGAAATTCTAACTAACGATCTAAAGAAGCCTTTATGAACATAAGTAGGTATATCAAGGTCGAAAATCTAATCCAAACTAGAAAATCCCTTTTTCATAACAGTTTTGTCTTTTTTATAACGTAGTTAAAATTTACTTTGATTCAAATAAGCCATTCGATCTTACTGAGAATGATTTACTTATGTAATTTGGAGTTCGTAGGGATGCCAATAAATAAATCACATTCTATCTCAACGATCGTTCACAAACACTATGTATTACATCTACTGATAATAATGTCAAAATTACATCGTTTTCTGAGAGTTCCACAAGGATCCATCCTTAGCTCGATCTTATTTCTAGTGTTTGTAAATGTTGGATCATTTGAAAGAAAAACATTTTCTTGGTACAAATCATTTTATTGTTTTTCAAAACATTCGCCGTTAAGAATTGTAGACTTGCATGCATTGGAATCAATTCTCGGCACTCCGAAGGTGGTTTCTCCAAAACATGATTTTTGAAGGTTTCCACAGCCTCTTTAGGTGATAAAAACCTCTGTCCACACAATTTTTGTTTGATATTTATTTCCTTCAAATAAATTGTTTGACGTGCTGCGCGAGAGTTCTTGATTGTTTTTTTCTGATTTCATCGATGACTTCTGACAAACAAATTCTTGGAAACCATTCAGCATTAACTGTTCTTCGATCCTCCGAAGTAATGCTTGTGACGTATACAGTGCAACGAAAGAAACAAGCAATCATTTTCTAGAAAATGCTTTGTAAACGAACAACTTTTGTTGGATTCGGTTCATCTGAAAACACCTAAACAGTTGATTGTTGCTTAGTTTCCGGCTCGTACAAATATATAATTCAGGGCAAACGATTAAGCAACTCTTCGCTTTATTTCCTTTAAGTTCTTAATGTTCGTTTTTAACGTAGCTTCTTCCTATAAATAGGAAGAAAATAAGTTATATTTGGTCTTTACGATAATTTCGCAAATTAAAGGGCCACTTAGTAATAAGTCGTCAAGTCCGGTAGGAAATGTCCATATTTTACGGTTGCCCATCCTCACAAATGTCACTTCTTTAGACTCTAAATTGCAAATTCTAATAGCATATTGCAGGCTGTAATATGGTATTGTTAAGAAAAATAAATTTAGCTGTTCGTAAGTTAAATTGTAAGAATATAAATTATTTCAATATGAAACGTGTATCGTAGTTGGGGAAGACTAATATTTGCCAAAAGCTATCGCTAACAAAAGGATGAACAGACGCGACAATCAGCCTTCCTTAGCTCGAGTCGCCTTTGACAGAAGACGTATTTCGCTAAGTGGTTCATTTTCAAGGTAATTTCAAATGTTATAGTGTACAATTGTTGCAAAATTACCGCAAGATTGGAGCTCGAATGTCTCTCAAGATTCATTTTCTGCATTCTCATATCGATTTTTTCCCTGAAAACTTGGGCGACACGAGCGACGAGCAAGGAGAGCGCTTACACCTAGATATGGCGCAAATTGAAAGACGATACCAAAGATTTTAGGATGATAGCATGATGAGCGACTACTGTTGGATTCTAATGCGTGAAACGTATCTCAAACAATACAAATGACTCAGTTCCACCGCCCTTCATTTTTGATTTATTACTTTTAATTGAATAAAATGGCTTTTAATTGTCAAAAATTGTAAAAAAATATTTTATTGAATATCTCGAAAACTAGAACCAATCTTAAAAAAGGGATTGAAGATTCGGATTCAGCGCCCCAAATTACCTTTCTAACAACTTTTGGATGCTCAGGTCCAAAACCGGGTGTACTTGTGTAAATTATATTTAGATATATCTTTAATGGCAGAATTTATGAGTACTTTTGGGGATTTAAACGAATTAAGGACGGGCGACCTTCAGACACACATTAAAGTAAATATTCTTATGCACATTATATTCACTGATATGTCTCCCAGTGCAATGTGCGCATTTTTTAATAATCTGTCGGTAATTTCTGCCTTTTCCAATGATCATTGTAAGCTAAAGATAAGATTTTTTCATTTTTTCTACAATCGCGCCCCCCTCGTCAAAAAATCACGAACCGCCGCTGATAATGTCCATCAAATTCAGCCCATTATACCATACAATATAGATCCGCATTTATTCTTTATTGTCTTATAAAAGAAGAAGCTTTCTTACATGTGTGACAGTCATATAATAAACAGTTTTTTATATAAGTTTTTGGGTATTGTTCTTTAAATTCGCAGTCGTAATGCCGTTATTAGTGTTCTATGCAAACGGGAATAATCGTAAGTAATATTTATGGGCATTTACACATGACTATAAATTTCCAGTTTACAGAATAATATTTTTATGTCCAAGGCGAAGTATGAAATATTGTAACTATTCGACATTAATTTCAACACGCTGAGTAAATTAAAACATCTGCAAGTTCTCCAAACAGAAAAGCGCTTGGCAGCGCCATTTTTCAAGCGAACGTAAATGATTTATTACTCTCATTTTGCTGGAAATTACAAAACTCCTTTACACATAATATTTGAAGTATTTCATCCCTCGTTAAGCATCAGAACTTTTTCAAAGCATTAGAGAAAACTCCTTCGGCTGTTTTAACATCATGAACGTTAGTAATCTACCGTTGCAATAATAGATCAAAAGAGAAAATTCTTTCTGGGAAAACTTTTAATGTACAGAAATGACATAAAAGTTCTTAAAAGTTAAAATAAAGTAGGTAGGTCGATGGGAACTTAAGATTTCATTACCTCGTTTGCGTCTGTCAAAACCTTATATCCTGCAGTACAGGTTTTTCATGTCTTATTTTGGATACTACACTTCAAACTACGTTATTTCATAAAAACTTTACCGATACACTAAGCTTCTATTGTTTACCTTTTTTGAAATTGCGATAAAAAGTTAGTCTGCGTATTTTTCTTTAATATTAGAAAGTATGAAACTTTAGATTGAGTAATATAAAAGAAGTTCTTTCGGTAGGCAATTTTTTTTATTTATTCCTACTGTCATGGCACCATGGTACTTTTCAACACGGTCAGAATCCAAAGCGCCGGTTTTCGTTGTGGGGGGTTAGTCATCTCAATCTTCTGATCTAAATTCCATTGTGGGTGCAATTAGATAAAATTTGATGAAACGCAATAAATTTAGAAAGATATTCCATAGTTCAGGCGTAGGGAAAAGGGCAATATTTTGAGCAACGATATGGTAAATTCCTAAGTGTCATTTTTAGTTATCATGTTTGTCATTCCCGCTTTCTACTTAGTATGTTTTGGGAATAAGTTTTCGAGTTCAACTCATCGTTTATATTGCATGGAATAATCTATACTTGAGCTATACACGGGGTCCTAAAGTATTCCCCCATAGTAACTTTTGAACGACAGAACCGTGTTTTTTTGGGGAAATATAGGTTGATTTCTAGTTTTTGTGAACTCCCTTCCGGTACCATCGGAAGTGACGTCAACTTTCGTATTTTAAATAGAATATTCCGTATATTTTTACGGTTTTGAAAAGGCAATCGATGGGCGAATCCAACAATACCTACTTTAGCTTAAGAAATATGTAGCAACAAAGGTTTTGGTATTCTGTTTTTGTTGTTATGCAAAGTTGGCTAGGAATGAACGGCAAATTGTCTTCTGTGACGCCAGATTGATGCAAAGAGCTCGTTGTTGGGCAAGCTAGTAATAACAATTGCCAAACTGTCAAATCTCAATTTTAAAAGCGTAAATTAGTCTTGGTATTTATTGTTATTATTTGTTCTCGATATTATTGTCTTTAATTTTTTCTTGTTTTGTTAATCGTTATTAATTCTTTACTTTATCGGACTTTATGGCAATTAATTAATTATGGCAGGTTTGTTTTAAAACAAATACACAAGACATATTCGAGGTCTGGAGACAATACTATGAAGAAAAGTACGACAGCGGAAGCGTGAATAATTAACAGGAGAAATTACAGCAAGAAGAAACAAAATGAGAACCGACCGGAAGAAATAGACCACGAAGAACTGGAAGAAGCATTAGGAAGGATAAAGACAGGAGAAGCGTGCGGAGCAGACGGAATTGATCCAGAATTAATAAAGTGGCAAGGTGATGAACATTCCTGCGAAAACTACAGAGATATATGCCTATCCTCAGTTACATTTAAGCTATATACAAGAAAAATTGAAAGAAGGCTAAGAAAGGAAATAGAGGGAAGATTAGAAGAGGAGCAATCAGCAGTTAGGGAAAAGAGATAAACAATAGATAACATAAGTACGAGGATATTTTGATAAATAGTTAGCCTAGATAGTTTAAAATTGTCAAAACGAATTTTCGTTGCCATAGCAACAAACAACAACTCAGTTGAAATGTCACTTAAAATTTGAGTAATAAAAGTAAACGCATTGCTGTGTGATAAAATTTGAAAAAAGCCATGTCCACCGACATTCTGAAAATCGATAAAATGGAATATCGACCAATCATTAAGTACCTGTTTTTAAAAGGGTTAAAAGGTAAGGAGATTTACGAAGTTATGTTTAAAACACTTGGTCATATTTGCCCTTCCTACGCGATCGTAAAAAATTGGGTTGCCTCATTCAAGAGGGGTAAATTTTCGGTTGAAGATGATGAAAGACCTGGAAGATCGATTTCTGTGTCCACCCCCGAAAATATCGATGCAATTCACGAGATGATTTTGTCAGATCGTCGAATTGGGATGAAACATATATTTGAGACATTGAAGATTTCATGTGAGCGTATACATCATATAATCCACTTCGATTTAGGGATGGACAAATTTTCTCTTCTTAAGGAACGGTCACCTATCCTTTGAAAGGAAGAGGAATCCGATAGTCAAAAATTGTACTATGATTTGACTTTAAAATTGAAAGAAAAAGTGTAGAACACAGATCGAACAATCAATAAATTATAGGATTGATTCATAACTTAATTTGCCTTTGCAATTAGTTTCTAAAAAGCCTATATTTGGGAGTGGTATTTCTTTTTATAATGATAACTAACCTGGGCAAATATGCGGTAACAGCCAGAGGCGTGGCGAACGCATAAAAGTTTACACATAAAATAGAAGGTAAGAAATAAATTATAAAACGTGCTGAAACACTTACCGTTTTAAAAATCTTCCGTGAAATCACAAACTGGGTAACGTCTGTTAAATATTTGAATTATTAGATATGTTTCCACAGCTGTTTCAGTCAAGTGAGTACGACGTGCGGAATAAATGCTTTTTAATGCCGAAAACGACCGTTCGACATCTAGCGATGTTATATTTGCATATTTAAAATAATCTTTAAAACAACTTAATGCATCTTCACACGCACCTTCACAAATTTGTCTTAATATAAGAAAATCGGAGTCTTTCTCTAAAAAACTTTCGTATTACACACCTTGTTTCGTCTTCTACAGCGCGTAACTGTGCGTGAACATCATTCACAATTTGAACAGAATCCACTGGCGACATCGAAACATTTTGTAATTTTTCTATTCCCTCCGCTAGTCCGAAGTAATTGTTGTGAATAGTTTGTAAATCTCTTTTAACCTGACTATCTTGAAATATTTCCTGGCTTTTCTTGATTGCTGTAGCTTCTGTCGGATTGAATTTTAAAACTACTTTCTTTACTTGATCAAAATATTTGTTGTAGTAAAACGCAGCTTGCAACCATGTTCCCCAACGTATAACAATCGGCTGTGGTGGTTCAGGTAAATCAGGACACAGTTTGTGAAATAGTCGGGTACGTTTCGGGGACTTTAGAAACACTGCCTTTGTACTAGCAATCAATGCATTTACTAGTGGAAAACATGTGGGAATCGTTTGTGCTGCGAGATTTAGAGTATGGATTTTACACGTTACATGTAAGAAGTTACCACTGTGTTCTTTAAGAGATCGGCCCAAAGAACGCATGTTTGCGCCACCATCACTCATAAACATTAAAAGTTGCTTAGTTGAAACTTCAAATTTGTTGAATGAGTTCAACACCACCTTTAAAATCTCATCGGCAGTACAATTTTTAACTCTTTTGGAAGCAAGTAAGAAGGAGGATGACGCTCGATGTGGTTCCATTGTACGTACCATTACATTAACCACAGAATGTTTTTGACGATCTTTTGTTTCGTCCACATACAACCACAGTTTTTTATCTCTCAATTCCGTTTTCATTCTTTTTTCTATATGTTCACGAGCAAATGGCAATACATTTCGTATCGATGTCCGACTAGGTAATTTACAGTCCGCATATTTATTCCAGAAGGAGACAAATGCTTCTTTGTCTAGTAAACGAAACGATAGATTACATAAAATAAGAGTAACACATAAATCAAATGTAAATTTTTCTTGGTCTCGTATGCCACTTTTTGCAGAAGAATGCTGTTTGCTTTCGATGTGACGTTGACAATGGCTTCTGGACCAACACATTAAAGGGGTTTTACAAAGTAGACATTGAATTTTAGCGCCATCAAAAATTAAGTCCGGCATGTCCACTATAAAGTTTTTAACTGTGTCTGCCATTGGTCGTTTTCGCGACGTACCTAACTGCGACATTTTTAAAGCAAACATAAGCGTAGAATTACGAAATAAGTTACGACAGCCTACATATACACAGAACTACTCGCATACAGCATCGATTTAGTACTAACGCTGTGAACGCGGAGAAATAAATAATCGCTGACTCCCCACCACGTATCTACTACACTGACTGTTACCGCTGTTTGCCCAGACTAATAATAACGTTATCGTAATGGTAGTAATATTTTAGAAAAGCAAAAGGAAATAGTTTCAAGTTATAAACTTGCTATGTAGTGTAAGCGTTAACAACGAGAACAAAATCTGACCCAAGTAAGCTGCTAATTAAATTCCGAGAATTTATTTCAGTAAAGCAGTAATTTGGTGATATCCAACGAGAAATAAGTTCGTAGAGTATATAAAATACGATAGGTAGGTAGTTATTTGTCTGTAGAATCTTAAGAGGTTCTCGAACCTAATAAGGACCTATTGGGAGCAGTCCCAGAGCGTAGGGTCATCTTATTGAACTTGCTGTAAATGTGTTTAGTGTGATTAGTTCCGGAGATCTTCGAATTCGGGTAAAATAGATTTCTCTGTTTTTAGCCAGTTGAAATGTGATGTTGACAACACCGTAACGATTAATGATCCGAAAGTAATTCTATTGCGTCCATCAGTTGGTAGTCTCTTTTTCTTTTCATCGATACCTAATAAACGAGATTAGTGGCAATTGTGAATGCGCTAGAGCTGCGTCATAATACTTATAATTCATAATAGTCATTGTTGTAAACTTAAACTAATTGAATAAATGTATCGCATGTTAGTAATTTGAAAAGCTAATTTGTAGTGTAGGTTATGACAATGCATTATATGCAAATTTTCGATTACGAAAAGCAATTTAAATACTGAGTACAGTGTTACTAAAAATTTACTACTGGTAAATCAATCACTAACATGTATAACAATTCGAGTTTTGTGATATAATTTTTATATTATTTTTATTAAAATTAAATACCATTCTTGAAATTATTTAGTAGCTGGTAACGCTATTGAAAGTAACTACTCTTGAAATACAGGATATGTCACGATGATATAAAACTAACTCACCCAAAATGTTTTCAACTGCCGGTATCTCCTCTTATACCGGAAGTAGCCATCGATTTTCCTATTTTGAATTGAATACTACCATTTTTATGTCATATTTGGATTCTGTATTAAATTTTAAAATTATTTTATGCAATATACCCTATCCCTAGAATTCACTCTTAAAGAGATATTGTACCTCTTTGAAAAAGTTTGACAGATGTAGTGCATCACAGGTTTTAAAATAACTTACAAATTGTAATACGCCAAAAAAAATTATTCTACTTTTTGGTTCATGTTCATGAAACGATGTTTCCATAGTAACAGATAAATTTGCTAAGTTATACAGGATGTGCCGGTAGGCAGAAGACAATCTCAGAGATATTTAAACTAAGAAATCTCGGATTTTTTAAATAGCAACTCCAAATTTTCTAAACAGTATTAGATTGTACGTCAAAAGATAAAGCAAAAATGTATAGCAAGTGCTATTGCTAAAGTTAATAGTTTAGGAGATATTTTGTGAAAACCTCCTTAATTTTAAATATCACACTGTTTAATATGTAGCTGTCATATGTACTGTCAACAGTAATAAAAATAGTTGTAATACAATTATTCATAGTTGAACGTATTTCTTAATTTAACGAAAATGTGTCGCTTAGGACTTTCAAATGAAAATTATTTAAATTTAATTATAATTTACCGCGAATGCAATGGTATTATCGATAGCACGTGCCGAATTTTCATGGAGAGATATCCTGATATACCGAAACCTACTCGAAGCATTAAAAAACTGTAAAGATTTAGGTTCGTTTACGAAAACACCAAAAAGAACCAAACCTCTAGTAGATGACGAGCATTCGGAAAGTACAGCATTGGGTTATTTTACAGCATACCCGACTAATTCGATCCAAGATGCAGAACAGGTGCTAAGAACAATTTTCGTAAACAAAAATATAAGATTTACGGACATTAAACGTCAAAGAGAATTTTGTGAATGGTTTTTGGTTCGAACACAAGAAGATGATGCATTTTTGGATAATATTATTTGTAGCGATGAAGCGAAATTTTGCGGAAACGGAACACATACCTGTAAAAATTTTCATTTTTGGGCTTTAGAATGCCCGCATGTGGTAAGAAAATTAAATTTTCAAGATTCTTTGAGTTTTAACGTATATTCTGTGCTTTGAAGAACGATAGAATTATATCTGTTTACCTTTATGAACACAATTTAAATGGATTGAGATATGAGGAATTTTTACATAACGTTATTCGCGAATCATTACGTCTTCGACCGGAAGAAGAAACGCGGAATACATGGTATCAAATGGATGGGACTTCCCCACATAACACATGGCATATCGACTATTTTACTGAAATGTTTGACGATCGATGAATTGCCAAAAATTTAACCCCACTAGATTTTTTCTTGTGGGGTTATATTAAAAACGTTTTATACAGAGATTCAATTGGTACAAAGATCACATGCTTGACAGAATAAGAAGAACCATCAATGAACTGGCTGCAAGATCTGTTCAACGTGATACTTATCAAGAATTAATGATGTTACTCTTTATTAATTCTGGATGCATGGAACAAAATGGTGGTGTTTTCGAGCATTTATTATAATAATGAAATACGTATTCAATTTTATTTTGTCATTTGTACATTTTGTTTGTTTTATGCTTTTTCTTTTTTCTGTTTATTAATAAAAAAATTCGATTTTTGAAAGTTCTATTTTTCGAATAATTGTACTGTGGTATGAATAATTGAGAATGAATCATGCTGACTAATTAGTACTGAAGACCACTACTGTGTTTACTACTGTTAACAGTACATTTGACAGCTACTTCCAATTATTTAACCATGGCAAACTGAAATTGACATTAAACAATGCGATATTTAAGATGAAGGACGTTTTCATAAAATATTTCTTAAACTATTAATTTTAGCAGCAGCACTTGCTATACATATTTGCTTTATTTTTTGACGTACAATCTAATACCGCTTATAAAATTAGGAGTTGCTATTAAAAAAAACCGAGATTTCTCAGTTTAAATATCTCTGATATTATACCCTCCCTACTGGCACAGCCTGTATAATTTAGCAAATTTATCTGTTACTATGGAAACATCGTTTCATGAACATTACCAGAAAGTAGAATAATTTTTTTGACGTATTACAGTTTGTAAGTTATCTTAAAACCTGGGATGCACCACATCTGCCAAACTTTTTCGAAAAGTTGCAATATCTCTTTAAGACTGAATTCTATGGATAGGGCATGTTACATAAAACAATTTTAAAATTTAACACAGAATCCAAATTTGACATAAAAATGGTAGTATTCCTTTTAAAATAAGAAAGTTGATGGCTACTTCCGGTATAACAGAGAGATACCGGCAGTTGAAGATATTTTGGGCGAGCTAGTTTTAATGGATAACTTCTGTATGTCCATTTTCAAATTTATATTTTACTCTTTTCCCCATATACTTTTAACCGACGCTCATCGTGACATACCCTGTATACAGAGCGTGGATGATACATACTGTCACCTGTAAAGTGTACGGAAACTGCGACTGATACGATAACTGTACTAGCATCATTCGCGGATCCAATTCTACACAGAAAAAAATACGGTGAAGATAGTTGCAACAACATTGTAGGAACGATTTTGTATTGAAAATTCATGTAATTGTAGAAAGCTGCGCCATCTGTAAGGAGTAATTTTCATTAAAATATTGGAATAACTCCATTGTAGTAAAATATGCTTTAAAACTAGCGAAAATTCGCAATAGCTAGTATATTTCCTAATAATTAAGTAAAAGAATATGCCGTGCAGTGGTTCAGATTTGAAAATTGAGTGGCCAAAAATTGTTTTCTTCAGTCTCTTTAAATTTATTATTACATAGCAATGTCTGTTTAGCATATACCGGCGATAAAGAAAATATATATTTCACACTTGAAATCTTTGTGTTTACGTGTGCACACCGGTTTAAAGTTGTGCGTTTCGTATTGAAGGTTTAGTTGTTTACAATAGAGTGTAAAAAGTAGTATAAGTTGAATGAGTTTCAAAGTAAACTAAAAGAGTGATATGGAGCAAAATATTAAAGGTTGGTACTTTTATTTTTTTTATATGTAATTTAATATTTTGATCTACATACACATTGAGAAAATATGAAATTAGCTATATCTATATATGCACGGCGAAAGAGCGAGGAGGGGATTGAGTGGAATCTGGTCGATTCAATGCGGGTCGTTAGTACGCTTGTAACTACGTTGACATCTGGACCTACTGTGTGCAAGCACGCACGTAATAATTTGAAGTCATGGTCGCCTGGAAATGAGAGTTTCGCATATTTATTTTGTTGTTGATACGAAGCTTAGACGAAACTAATAAGAAATTTTAAAGACGAAAATAAAAACAGATTCTAATAAAATAAAAGAAAAGACAAATAAATACTCTATAAATTCTTACTAAGATCGTCCGCACATAATGCAGTCTAGCTCGTAACTAACCACATCGGTAACCGTGAGTCGTCGATTGCCGCTAACCCCTCCACTTATAGTGAATCACCCATTCAGGTTTACCGATGTACGTTTTTTCGTATAGCTAGATATTTTCTTTCCTTATGTGTATAGTGGATCATAATACAGAACCATTGTTTCATCTCCTGTGACAATGGATTCCAAAATCGGTTTCGTCTACGCACATTTTTAAAAACGAGCGCATATTCGACCCGGCGTTCACGTTGGAGAGCAGAAAGAAAATGCGGTACCCATCTTGCACTATTCTCATTCATATCCAAATGGTTATGGACAATTCGGCAAATGCTTGTTTCAGAAATGTTAGACATCACTGCCAATTTTCAAACGGCGATCTACTAATACCATTTCCTCAATAATTGAAAAATGTTGGGACGTTATCAGTTCAATTGGCTCATCGCTTTCAAGGGCTTCTTGCCCCAAGCGGAAACATTTTACCCACTTTTGTACAGTAGAATATGAAGGAGATAAATTACCATAAACTTAGCCAGCGTTTAGTATGATTAGGCATATGCTCTTCTTTTGTTAAAAATTTAGTGATTGCGCGGTACTCCATTTTCGTTACTTGAGACATTTTCATGCATTAGTCACGTTGCCTGGCCCGCTACTAAAAACTACTACTATTCACGCCGTAATATACATAGTGTATGCCTCGCACATGTGCAACTAGGACGCAACTGGGTTTGAAAATGCTAGAACCTGTATAAGCCTATTAGGCCAAGAATTTATGGCGCCTACCTCGTAGACGCATACAGAAAACCTACTACTAACAGTAGATTCACAGGATTCTAAGAAGATGTAATCTATAATACTATTAGGAAACAGAATAGAATAGGAAATAGAAATGTGAGCACATTAGAAAGTATTGGCGATAGTAATAAGAAATATGTTGAATTACTCTTTTATTCAAGCGACATGAAAACTCTTAAAAAATATTTTCTCAAGTCGGTCACAATTTTTTTATCGAATAATTATCTCAAAGAAAAGATCAGAGTTAGGAACAAAGAGCATCTGAGTTTGACAAATCTAGTGCCGCCTTACATATGCTTGAAAAGAATCATAATGCTGATAATATAAAGTTAATTAAGAACCTAAACAGCAGTGTGTTCCAGATAGGTTTGCAGATAAATGTAAAAATTATTTTTTGTTTCAAGCAGCGTTTATTTCATTTTACCAAATTAAATATCTTTCGTATTCTCATATTCTTGAAGCATTAAAAACCATCTCAACGCGTATTTTCAATCATGCCCTTACAAATGTCTTGTTTGTATTTTTTTTGTTGCTTTTATGGCGTTTATACACAAAGATAAGTTTTTGTAATAACTTGTTCGGTAGTGTTATTTTTTTCAACTTCTTCATCGAGATATCTCTTTCAATTATATTTGTATACCACATTTATGAGGATTTTCATATTAAAAACAAACAAAATAGAAATCCACTTTAAATAGTCTAAAAAAAACTAAAACTAATGTTTTGTTCTTACAAAAGAAACATTTTTTCTAAACACCATCATGGTTAACCTTATGAGATTAGGCAATTTATATAAATTGGTCATAAAGATAATATACTTAGCCACGCTATCCTCCCCTGCCCAAAAAAAAGATATATAAGACAGAAGTAACATTGTCTACGCGTTTTATCGCTATCCTCATGTCTCAGAATTTGACATGTTCAAATGCATAATGTAGATAAAACAATACATAAATTTAAATAAGTGCAATAAGGGAGAACGTATATCCTGATTAGACCGACATTTTATGTGAATCTATACTCCCGATTTAAGAAATTGTTATTTATTTACGAATTCCCTGGAGGTTTGTCCCTCTGAAAATGTTCGAACACAGACGATAACTTGTCTTTCTCTCACTGGCAACCATTCTTATCGAGCTGAGTAATAAAAGACGAATGGAACACATAATCTTCAAGCTTTTAAGGGCATTCTCTACCAGGTTGTGGTATAGGAAACTACATGTAAACCGGCGCTGCCCTAGGTGAAAAATGGACCGAACGATTTTCATTTTTCTTTTAATACAATCTTTGAAACTTTATTTGCCACTGCACCGGTTGTTTTTTTAGAAAAGTATTAAAATCAAGCAAAAAATTTAAAGACTTCAAGTCTTTTCAAATGTTTGATAAAAAGCTATTGATTTTAATTTTTGATGTAAACCCGTGCTATCGTAAGTTTCAAGATTCAGAATTCAATATATTTTATTTAATTCAAACATATTGAAAAATAATTAAGATCTCTTGGCGCAGGTAATTGACACATTTTCAGAAATTGCAACTTTGTGACATGTTAAAAATACACATGGAAAAAGTGACAACAACCAAAATAATGGTAATATAGCTCATGGTATTGGTGGAATCGTTGCCGATGAAAACAACGTGAGAAGAGAAAAGCGCTAGCAAACGGACATGTTTCTGCCGACCCGACGTCATCAGCATCGCTCCGATCACAATTCTTTCTCACCGTTGATATTCACCTCTCGGGTTTATGATACCAATCTCCACAAACAGCACTAAAATACATTTCTTGGCGCTACCTAGTGCCAAGAGATATGATTATGCCGGTTTCTGTCGCTACTTTCTAGACGGTATGATTATATTTCTTGTATCCAAGAGGTGACTAACAATGGTGAAAAAAAGATGTGCTTGGAACGACGCTGTTAACGCCGGTTTGGCAGAAACATGTCCGTTTCCTAGCGCTTTTCTTTTCTCATATTGTTTTCGCTGGGAGTGATTTCACCAATACCATGGACAATATAAGCCTTATTTTGGTTTATGACGTGTGCATAAAATATAAGTGCGATAGAGTAAATGTAATAAATCATCTCGAAGGTGACATTTATTATATGGACAGAGTTACATTTTTGTCAAGCCGTTTATTGTGGTATTTTAAAAGAAAAGATTTGCTTCAATTCATTAAGTATAATACACTTTAGACGAATTGAAGTTTGAAATTTACATTTACAACACATTAAAATTTGGGCTGTTTGGTGGCTGAGATTTCAATTGCATATCCCAACCGTCTTTAGTAAACGCCTGCGTCAATGCAGCATCGTTAGAATAGAGATGCGGTTTTGCATTGTCTTGCTGTATGTATATTGCACTTTTATGAGAACCAAGGGGCCACTTGTTGCGTATACCTGGTACTAAATTATGCAGTATCATTTTCCTTATTTCTTCTTTATTGACAACTTCCACAGGTTGGGTTGCTAAACTTCCCTTTGGTTGATTCTTGCTATTTCTCTTAACTGGTGAAGAAGACACAAATGGCCAAATCCTTAACTTCCCATCAAAATAAGCTTTTCTGTGTGTATCCCAGCGTGGTCGAGTAACTGCTACAATAAACATTACTTTGGTGATGAATCTTTTACTTTTACAAGGTCTATATGGACGATCTTCTTCGGGAGTTATATAAAATTTTCTCTTAGTTTTAGTCAGATAGAACTATTTCTCATAAATGTGTACATAATTGAGTAAATTCTCGAAATATCCAAATGATAATAAAAAACTCAACTCGCTGCCGCATATTCTCTTTTGTCAACAACGGTTTAACAAAACTAGTAACTCTCTTAATTCCCTTTCCTGCGTAAGCCAATGATCTTAATGTGCTTCTTTTATAGAGAGGAATAGTAGCAATATTTTCAATTTGTTGACTATAATCTTTTTCCTTACGACCACATTTCTTTTTACGAGAATCAACATTAATGATCAAGTTGTTAATTTGGCATTCTCGAGCTTGTTTCCATAGTTTAGAAATTGTTGAACGGGAACAGCAAAACTTACGCGCGGCGGCATTCATCGCACCCCTATTCAGTTTTTCGTCTTTGAAGTTTTGCAAAAGATAATGTAAAATTTGTTTACGTTCATTATTATTAAATTCTCCACACTTTTTTTCACCTGCTGGAGTATTTTGTAAAATACTTTTAGCCATTTTGCAATAACAGCCAATTTTGCCCAATTATTTGAAGA
This sequence comes from Dynastes maya, assembly GCA_029619315.2. Lineage (NCBI taxonomy): Eukaryota > Metazoa > Arthropoda > Insecta > Coleoptera > Scarabaeidae > Dynastes > Dynastes maya. The sequence goes on from JAROYE020000002.1 coordinate 26,401,602, forward strand.
TCTAGCTCAATGTGATTGGTCATTCATTGAGGATGCATCAACCATTGATCAAGCTGTCGATGAATTTTATAATGTTTTGTACAAGGTAATTAACCGTTCAGTTCCTCTATACAGTCAGAATAGTTCTTCTCATCCTCCGTGGTTTACTACAACAATTCGACAAAACCTAAAAACTAAAACCTTCTATCATAGAAAATGGATACAAACTAAAAGTGAAGTTTTTTACACGAGGTTTAGAGATATCAGGAGATTAGTTAAGCAACAGATTCAAGAAGCCTACAACGCTTACATGTCAAGAATACAAAACACAATTAAGCAAAATCCGAAAGAGCTGTGGCGATATAGTAATAGACTAAAAGGTGTTTCACGCATACCAAACACAATCACTGACGGGGATGTGGTATATCAGGATCCCCAGGAAATTGTTGACGCCTTTGCTAGTGAATTTTCTTCTGTTTATCTGCTACACTCCAGCAGAGTAATCGAAAATGTATTCAGCAACATACCATCTTTTGACGTCAAGCCTGTGAGTGAGACTGACCTGCTAACTATAATGAGTCACCTAGCAAATACGGACACAGCTGGTGATGACCTCATCCCTAGTTTTTTAGTGAAGGAAGCACGCATAGTACTTGTCAAACCACTCTTGCTTCTTGTCAGCATTTCTTTGAGATCTTCTACCTTTCCTAGGCGCTGGAAACGAGCAAGAGTTACGCCAGTTCTTAAGAAGGGAAGCAGCACTGATGTGACTAACTATCGTCCTATATCTATTTTATCTAATTTCGCCAAGGTATATGAACAACTTTTATATTTTTCTATATTCAACAATGTACAGCCGTATATATCTGCGAAGCAACATGGTTTTATACCTAAAAGATCTACAACTAACTTAGCGACAGTTACACAGTTTATAAGTGACACACTGGATGATGGAGGGCAAGTCGATGTTATATACACGGATTTTTCTAAGGCCTTTGACAGAATTGACCATGATATTATGCTCTTTAAATTAAGTTCTTTTGGCATGTCACCTCGCCTTCGAGATCTGATGGAGTCCTACTTAAAAAAGCGGTCATGTTATGTTTTCTATAATGGCTTCAGCTCATGTGAATATGCTATTACGTCAGGTGTTCCACAAGGATCCAATTTAGGACCTTTGCTCTTTGTGCTTTTCCTCGACGATCTGCTGGAAGCGTTGACCTGTGACACCTTAGCTTATGCAGATGATGTAAAGGTGTACGCAAGAATTGATTCCATTAATGATATGGTTAATCTGCAAATGAGTATTGATTACGTATTCCACTGGTGCCAAGAAAATAGTCTTATGTTAAATGAAGCAAAATGCACGTATGTAACATATACTCGCAAAGTAAAAAGCTTGCCTACTACGTACAGTTTAAGCGGTTACCCGCTGCAGAGGAGCGAGACCATAAAAGACCTAGGAGTTATCTTTGATAGTCAACTATCCTTTAAACAGCATGTTTCGCAGACGTGTTCCTCGGCCGCAGCCATGTTAGGATTCATCATACGATCTTCGAAATACTTCACGAATCAACATCTTCTGAAAACGCTGTATAGAGCATTTGTCTTAAGCCGGCTAGAGTATGCTTCCATTGTATGGTATCCTTACTATCAATCCTACGAGGATTCTATTGAGAGAGTACAGCGAAGGTTCCTGAAATTCCTATCTTTTAGGATCGACGGTATATATCCAGTGAGGGGTATAGACTATGCCACATTATTGGAACGACATGCGGTCCGGAGTATTTCGGAAAGAAGGCAAATTTGCAGTGCGCGGTTTCTCTACAAACTTATTGACAATCAAATCGATTGCGCATATCTGCTGTCAAAAATTAATTTGAACGTTCCTCGTTTGTCTTCGCGTAGTGTTCAATCGTTTCGGCCTTTAACTGCAAGAACTAATGTGCTGCTGAAATCGCCAGTTCAAAACATGTGTGTGAATGCAAATAAATATTATGCATATATTTTTGTCGGTGACGCTATGCATTAATCGGTGGAGTATATATATATTATTTTTTTTTCTATTATTTTTCAGTTATCTTTTATTAAGTATTATATTTTATTTTTCTCTTTGTATTATGTGCACATGTATTCGTATTATTATTTCGTCCTGTAATTGGGGTATCCTGTTGGGCGAATAAAGTTTATTATTATTAACAGCGGTTAAATTACAAATACACTAAAATTTGACGTTTGACAACTGCATCTCAAAGCAAGAGTGCAATTGCTACGTGACGTTTTGATCATCGCACGCTTAGATTCACACATTATCTACCTACTACATCGAACAAATTAATTTTCCTCATATACTTGCAATAATCTTTACATTAAATTGAAATGTAGCAACTATTCTCGGACAGAGGAAGTATTATTTATTCACTAGAAGTAAAACTCCAATAAATGTATATTTCCGTTAGATTCATCTTATGAATTAATTACTTAACTGTAATAACTGAAAAAGATTATATTATACAGAATACAGTTTCTTGGCTCAATTTATTAAAGAGGTTTTCCCAAGAGAATCGTTTAAGCTCCATACGCGAAACAACTTCCTTATTAGATCTAAAACCGAAGCTGAATTGATCATCTATTTTTACGGCTTGGTGGTCATATTCCATTTGTTTGGTCACTCGAGTGAAAAATTGACTTTCTCTCTTAATGTTGAAAAACGTTCTTGGATGAATATTTGTCTTGTGGATACATTACGTTAAGTTTTATGTTGTACGCTGGAAGCCACAAGAGAAAATACAATATTTTGTGATTATTTACATAATATAGAGGGAGCGATTGAATTTGAAAGTATTATATTAATTAGTTTTTAAAAAATGTTGACATTAAATGGACTTATTCAGCAATGGAAACCTTTTGTAGATTATGTAAATGTCGTGTTTCTCTACTGGGTTTTTCTAGTAATAAGAATTGTACATATATTTTGTTGCTACTCAAAACAAAAGAACAGAATTATTTTACAACGAAGTTTAAACTTGACTTCCTCGACAGAATTTCAGTTGAGAAAAGTAAGTAAATTCGACGAGAAATAAAAAAGAAACACACAAACAGTTCATAAACATTCTGCGACTAAAAGTCTAAATAAGGAGTAACGTTAGTACCAGTATAATGCAGCAATTCAAACTATCGAATTTCGATGATGCGGTAAAATGATACATGTAAAGTTTTGTTCGAATTTATCTATTAAAATTAGAACGTTAAATAAGCAAGCTAAATGAAACTTCCTGGCGCCTCCACCAATAATATTTCGCGATAATGTTCCTTTAACTTCCCTAAATAACCTATAAACATGTCAGTATTAAGCTTCTAATAAAACATTTCCTAAGCATTTGATTACTTTACATTATAAATATCTTGAGTGTATCATGTGGATATCGTTGCATGTTATTGTTTTTTATAGTTAACAAAGAAATATGGTCCAGGAACAGAATAAATTAAAACTTCTTTAACTATTCCAATAGTGAAGAATAGTTAAAAGATTTTTCTTCTTTCTATAAACTACAAGTATCTTATGTTTGAAGATGCCTTCAATGATTTCGATTTTATCCATTTTTGTATAAACGCAAATCACAGTACTGATTAAGATAAAGGAACTTTTAAATCTTTTAAAATGTGGATTATTCTATTTTAATGTAGTAAGTAATTTCATATTATAAAATTAAAATTCAAGTGTAGTGATATATTAAGTAAAATAACTTCTAAATTTTCAGGCCAAAATAAGGGGGTTAACCCCGAAACCGGCAGCTTGAAATAATTAACATACAATTAGAAAGTACAACTATTTTAAACTTAACTTTATACGAGAGAAAGTCATTAAATAAGTCACAAACTGTTGTGGGAAAGCTGAAAATAGCAAAGAGCTATTTTCCGTATCTGTCATTGGGGGGCAGCACTATCCAGCTCAATGATAATCACGTGACAGCTGACGTGCGCGTACGCAAGCAGTGTTAAAATAGCGACCGTGCTCGAAGAGTGTACTGTGGAAGAGCAGCGCGCTGTTGTGCGTTTTTTTCTGGGCAAAAGGACTCCCTGCAAAAGATATCCATAAGGAAATGTCTCCTGTTTACGGTGAAAGGTGTTTGTCGCGTAAAGCCGTGTATAACTGGGTCGAGAAATTCTCACAAGGGCGATCAAAAATAGTTGACGGTCAGCGAAGTGACCGCCCCGTTCAGATTACGACAGATACAACACTTCGAAAGGTGGAAGAGATGATTCGAACTGACAGGCGGGTAACAATCGACAGCATAGCAACTGCAATAGGGTGTTTTCATGGTTTAGCCTACGAACTGATGCACGATCGTTTGAATTTCCGAAAAGTTTGCTGCATCACGATAACGCCAGGCCGCATTCGGCCTAGTTGACCCAGGCGAGAATTGAAGAATTAGGGTGGGAACTTCTTCAACATCCGGCTTACAGTCCCGACCTAACTTCAAGCGACTATCATCTGTTTGGTCCACTAAAAAAGCATCTTGGCGGAACACATTTCGAGAGTGATAATGATGTTCAACAAGAGGTACGCACGTTGTTCAGACGGCAGCCCAAACACTTTTATGCAGCAGGCATTGAGGCATTAATAAAGCGATGGGATAAGTGTATTAATGTAGATGGAGACTATGTTGAAAAATAAACCTTGTTTTTGGCTAACTATCTCTCTTATTACTTTTATAATAGCTTTTTGTGACCTACTTACTGACTTTTCCTCGTATATAGGGTGAGGCAATAGTGCGAGATTCTTCCATAGAACCTTTACTATTAGAAATAGGAAAAGCATCCCGTACAAAAATCATAAATATACATTAGTAGCATACGCTAAAATTATTTTGACATATACAGGGCGAACCAAAATAAAGTTACATATCAAAGTTATGTTTTTTTAAATAAAATACCCTGTGTATTAGTACATATTTCGTTTATACTGGAAAATCTAAGGCCACTTTGTACAGAATTACCTATTAAACCCAATTATTTTCTAAATATTTACGAAAAATAGTATTTGCAACGCTCTGCAGAAAATGCTGTAGTGTGTATAATATTTGACATTTTGCTTTGCACATTGGATTTTAAGTAGCCTACAGAGATAGGGATATTTCCTCTTAGAACAAGATAACTTCTTGATCTTGGGCCATCTCTGATAAAGCAGTGAAAATGTCATTCTTTGCGTGATGTTTTCGTCGTTATTTTAAACAGAACACCCTCTATATTTTTTAATTTTTGAATTACTGATAATATTTTACGTTAATCATGTAAAGCTTTCCCTGTTCCTAAAGTTAGTCGTTTTTGAGATATTTTGCATCTTCGACTTATTGCTCCGATTCGGTGTAATTAGGTATCAAAAATTTAAATTTTAACAGAATTGCGTTCCTGTTTAGGTATTATTTCTTCAAATATTCAGTTTTCAGTTTTTTTTTTTAACAGTTTCTAGAAGTTTAGTATTCCTTTAATTCACCGCCTACAAATATCATTTTTAGAACATTTTGGATATTGTTTTAATTTGTAGTAGGCTAGGATTCAAAAACAAGTGTTTTGTGTCAGACATAATTGTTAGTGTAAAAGCATACATGGAACAGTATGTGGTTTCAACATGATGGAGCGCCAGTACATCATACACGCGCCGTTGATAACTTTTTAAATGCACATTACCCCAATAAATGGATGAAGTGTACCGTACTACTTCTACTACAGTAGATACTGTGAAAGAACGTATAACAAGCGCCTTTCGGAGTATTACACCCTACATATATGTTGACCAACGTGCAGGTGGAGACTACAATTACATATAGAGTCAGGCGGAAATATTTTTGAACAAAATTTATAACTCTTTTTAGTATTGTGTTTTGTTATTGGGTTTTTGTCTCTAACCTAGTTTATTTGTTTAATTTGCTTATTGATTGTTGTTTATATTTTGTATTTAATACTTTGTTTTTGTTTGTTTTTTGTTGTTGAATAAACACTTACTTGTTGAAATTAATACAAACCAATAATTGGATTTTCTATAAATGTTTAGACGTTATCAATTAATTTTTAATTCAATGACAATTATACCTGTTTTTTAATCCTAGCCTATTATAAATTAAAATAATATCAGGAATATCAAAAAAGATATTTCAAGGCGAAAAATCCATAGCTAATAGTATTAAAGGACTACTAAACTTCTAGGATCTGCCAGAATAACTCAAAACTGTATAATTGAGAGAGGTAATAGATAAATAGGAACGCAATTGTGTTAAAATTTAAATTTTTGTTACCTAATTACCCTGACTGGGGACAATAAGTCGAAGATGCAAAATACCTCAAAAAACGACTAACTTTAGGTATAGGGAAAGTTTTATGTAATTAACGCAAAATATTACCAGCAATACGAAAATATACGGGTGTTCTACTTAAAATAATGACGAAAACGTCGCTCGAAGAATTAAATCTTTACTGCGTTGTCAGAGATGGCCTATGATCAAAAAGTTGTCTTATTCTAAGTGGAAATATCCCTAGTTCTATAGGCCACTTAATACCCAATGTGTAAAGAAAAATGTCAAATATTATACAAACTACAGCTATTTCTGGAGAGCATTGCAAATATCATTTCTCGTAAATATTTCGAAAACAGTTGAGTTTAGGTATAAGTAATCTTCTACAGAGTAACCTTAGATTCTCGGGTATAAAGGAAATATGAACTAATATACAGGGTGTTCCATTAAAAAAAACCTTTCCTATTACCGGTGCTATCGAAGAATCTCGCACTATTGCCCCACCCTGAATGTAATTGTGGATACAAACTCAAATAATTTGTAATTTTTTCTCTCTGTTTGTCAAACTTCTATAATTGCTAGTGTATTATGTTTAGAGATAGTAATAAATAGATTTTAATAATTTGCTTGACCGTTTCATTCTCGAGTGCAATTTTTACGAATAATGTTGAAAAATTGCTTACATAAATCGCCCATAAATGTGAGGGCGTGCATTAGGCAAATCCTCTTCTCCTCCCGCTTCAAATTCTTCCATTCCAAATTTACTCGTAATCTTTGTCCAAAAGGGTGCAGGTTAATGTGATACTTGTTTTATGGTTTTGAAATGTTTACACTAACTTTTGTATATAACTTTTAAACGATTTTGCTTTTAAACATTTTGATTACGCCAAAACAGTTTTCGATCTGTCCGTTTGTTTCACATCTGTCGACAACAGTACTATATTACCATGAGTTGACCGCTGCCATGACTGCCTATCTTGGTCCCAATTAATGGGAATTTAGAGATATTGATTCTAATACCGAAATTGTGTTTAATGTTTGTTGTCTTTTAATTACTACCTCTCTTAATTTTCCTGGATTAAAAAAAAAATTTGATAATATAAATCATTAAAATGCTAGTACCGAAATAATGAGATTAAGTTATTTAAATTCTTACTATAATGTAATCGCATAAAATAGAGAAATAATTGAACCTATAGCTGTGTATATTGACACACTCTGTGTATCTGTGAACCGATAGAGATATGCGCCTATTTCAAAACGAAAGTTGTGGTTAGTTATAGAAATATAGAAAGCACTCTTTAATTAAAGTGGACAAGCTAAAAATGAAATATCGTAACATTGCAGTAGCATCCACTATCGATCTGTGGCAAAATATGAATGCGCTGATACATAATGATAAAAATGTTCATAGAGGAATATAAAATTTATCTGTAAGCTAGTATAAAAATGAAGATTTCTTTCAAACTTATTGAGTACGATTTTAAAGGATAAGATTCTAAAATTACAATTTTCCTTACAAGTCTTATAAGTTAAATCTAAAATAGAGAATCTATTTATTTGTTTATGTAAGGTAAATGCTTTCGTCACATGGTTTATTTCTCGAAGCACACCTTTTTTTTTTGTGTTACAAATTTCAGTCCTTCCTATGCGAGTATTCAGTTTGTACGAATCTTTATTTGCTTTACTTGTTTGATTCTAAACCTTTTGGGGATATCCGCATTGCAGTTAAGCTTTACTTTGGTCCTCAATCACGGGTCAGATTGAGGTAACCCGAGCGAGCGTCTCGCTGCTTTCATACAGGGACACTTTTCGACGTTAAAGATTTTTCGACTGTGTATATGTTTCAGACCTTTACAGATACATACTTGCAAAGCAAAGGATACAGATATATAAATGCGAAAATATTTTAAATGGGAATAAGCCAACTTGATAAGAATATGACTAAATACTTTCATTTTAGATACCTTTGTTTATCGAAAAGCGGTAAGTGCATTTCTTCAACTTCTTAGAATGATTCTGTGTACAAGATATGGACACATAAATGCAATAATTTACTTTCTATAGGTACAAACTGCCATGTTCTTTTTTGATACCGAGCTACTCAAAATTTTGCCAACATTTAGATATGAAAGACGTTTATTTAATTCAGATCTACAATTCTCGAGTAATAAGTTGCAGTATTCATTATTCTACGTCTAAGATCATTCTTCCCTTTTGCCCAATCTTTCAACGTACCCAAGAGACATGACGTTTTACGATTTCTGCTTATCTCTTTTGATTGAAAAGGCCACAATCTAGAGATATGTGTCTTAGAAAACCAAAAACGTAATGAGAAAGATGCATAATTACACGTTCCTGTTGAGATCATCCTGCTTTATGTATTGTTAGTAGAACTTGATTGATTGTGTGTCCGTAATATACCTAACCAGTAAGTAAAATTAGGCACTTATTCTTGGGATGTTAAAAGAATGAGGCCCGATGATGTTAACAGTGGAAACGATACACTAGACACTTGTAGTTGGGAGTGCTAGGGCTGACGCGTGTGAGTTAACGAATCATTCGTGGATTTTCGATATCCGAAGGGTTTATTTATTTTGGCATGGAGGTGCAAATGTTGCTTCATTGCTGATTTATCATCAGATTTACAATACAAGGGCCAATGTTTGATATTTCTAGTAAAATCTTGCATCATTCCGCATGAACATGCTTTTACTTTTATAACAAAGCTAGGGCGATTTTACTGTGGAATGAACAGATCTCGAGGTCCTGTAATAAAATACTGGATTGCTGAATAATAAGAACACTAATCTTACTTAGATTTGTGTTGGAACGTTCGATATTACCAGGGTAGCGTCTTAAGTTTTTATAAACGACCACTAGATGGCGCTATTAAAATTTGACATTAAGATTTTCGTAAAATTTGACATTTGTTATTGTTGAAGCAGTGACAGCACACAAATTGGTTGAGTAATTTGTTTACAGTGAACATTTAAAAAAAGCAATTTTGTGAAAAAATTGAGATTTTAGATGATAATGAAGTACCATCAGAAAAGATTGTTTAGAACTGGTTTGTAGAATTTCGTCGTGGTAGTGTTTTTGTCAGTGACGAATTTCGTGAAAGTCGACCAAAATCTGTTGTTGTTCCAAAAAACATGAATGCTGTGCGCAACATGATTGAAAAGGATCGGTATGTGACTTATCGTGATATACATAAAATCATTCTTGGGCATACCGAAGACTGTAATACATTCATTCGACTTTGCATTACCATTTAGGTGTGAAAAATATTTGTTCCCGATGGATTCCGCATAATTTGATCTAAGGACAAAACAGGCTGGCGTCAATTAGTGTAAGAAAATGCTCGAAAAATTCGACAGAAGAACTTAAAAATCAGTATACAACATCGTGACGGGTGACGAAACTTGGATATATTCGTATCAGCCGAAAATTAAACAAAATCAACTGTTTGGGTGTCCCCAGATGAACCGAGTCCACCAAAACTTGTTCGTTCACGAAGTACTTCTAAGTTCACGAAGTAGTTCGTTCACGAAGTACTTCTAAGTTCACGAAGTATTTCTAAGACAAAGGTTGCTCATTTCTTTGGAGATTCGAAGAACAGTTAATGCTGAATGGTATTTAACAATTTGTTTGCCGGAAGTCATGGATGAAATCTGGAAACACTATCAACGTCGCATTATCCTTCGTCATGACAATGCTATAGGTCTCACATAGCACGGCAAACAATTAACTATTTGAAGGAGAAAAACATGGAATTAATGTCTCATTGCCCGTATTCACCTGGTTTATGTTTCGAGAATTGGTTTAAGCGCATGCAAAAGTGTACAAATCTCAACAGCGAGTATTTTAATAATAATAATAATGCAGTTTTGTTTTCAACAAGTATAAATACTCAAGGACAGAAAATACAAAAAATTAAGGTAAATACATCATTAATTTAAACAAAAAAATACAAAGAGAAAATGAATTGTTAGAAATGAGAAAAAAGAGTAAATGAAACAAAATTACTGTGTTTTTAGTAATCTGGCTCTACTAGCAAAACACAGATCTGACGAATTACAAATTAAATTAAAGTTGTTACACATCCCTTGTACTGTTCACTTCATTCTTCGTTATTCTGTGTTTTGATTAAAATGTTGACTACACAACAAAAAAATAAAAAAATAAAATTCCCTAATTTACTTGCAGACCACAGAAAAGGTTACTTAGGAACAAAAAAAAACAGTTTTACAATGTCCCACGTTACTGTATATTCATGAACCAGGAAATCTTCAGAATGTGACTGCAGAAAGTATTTCAGAGGTTTCAAAAGTTTGATTTTTTATTGTTTTCCTTTTTCTTTAAAATGGTGCCATTAGGGAAACAACGTTTGGCAATTCACAAAAAAATAAAAATTCGGAGAATCATGATGTGAACTAAAAACAAAATAAGGTAACTGTTGTGTTTGATATTGAAACAACAGAAACACTGATTCGAATTTGTTTTCCGTGTTATACAGGATATATAGAATTTTTCATGTTAACAATTTATTCCACTAGCTTAGGAAATAGTAGGTTTAAGCCTTCGAAAACACCGTCCTACGTCAAAAACAAGTTCAACTTTGATTAATCCTAACAATAAACGAAACGGACATTTTTTACTGCTCTATTTCTTTCTTAACTTCATGTTAGTCCTGCCTGTTAATAGAGCACATATATTTACCTTTGTTAATAAATGTTTTTGACAAATTTACGACCGCTTTTATATCAAGAAGGAAGAGGGACTGCAAACGTATGATAATCAATAAATTCGTATTAAATTTCTTACGCTTTAATTAATTCCAAATGTAGTGAAAAATGCGTTTGCATTAATTAGAACGCGAACAGCGCCCTCTGCTTCCTCTATTATCACCCAATGGAATATTAAACGACTTTCTGCGGGATGAGGAACACGCCAGTTGCCTGTGATGAAAGCGTTTTATTATTTGTTTGCGACCGGTTGTAATTTCGAGGTCGCTTTGCTGGTAGTAACTTACTCCTGTCAAATTTATATTTCGCAGTACCAATATTGGGTCGTGTTCTGTGAATAAAAAATGATGCTACGATACTGGAAAAAACACAATGTGCAATTAAAATCCACTTCAACATGAACGTATAGAGGGAATTTGGAAGGGTTACATAATGTTTTCTGCTTGTTATGTAAAGGACGAATTTTTTAATTCGTTTATAAATGAATCTAATTTAAATTTGGAGATGATAAAGAAATAAGTTGTCATTTTATTTCTCCAAAACCTAATTAAGACATAAATATGTACAACAAATTAAATATTCTAATTTTATGTTTGGCGTTTTACGTAGAACTACTACAGAACGCTACAGTATCATGCGCATTGATTGCTCAGTTAAAACTGGTTATATTTCTGCAATGTAGGTTACCAGCGTTACACTACTGTTATAGGAGTGGTATATTTACAAAACGTAAATTCACTGTTTATTTAGATTAAATTATTCGTTTGGTATATATTTGAAGCTCTTGCATTTGCAACAATAGGAAACCCGCTTATGATATTTATTGATTATAAATGTTGAAAATGCTGTTTATTGTTATTTACAATTTGTAGCAGTTGAGATTATTTACAGATTGATGACGAGTTTTTCTGAATCATGTTTTGAAAACTGTTCCTCGCCCAATTTTAAAGATTGAGATCAATTTTTGGTCATAAATCTTAAAAATTTTCCACCATAAACAGTGACAATAGTAGTTCTATCCGTTACTATCAGAGATACCCATAAGTAATCAATTATTTTACAATAAGATTCAAATTTTAAGTTTTTAAAAAATGTTTTATTTATCAATCTAAGATATTATCGCCATCATTATCTAAGACACTTTGCCATCTTTTATGTAAATTTTCAATTCCGCTTTTGTAGAACTGCGCCGGTTGGAAAATAGTATTCAAGATGGCATCGAACATCATCAATTGATCGAAAATTTGTATTTCTTAGTGTATGATCTAGAGACCTGAATAAATGATAATCGGATGGGGCGATACCTGGTGAATATGGGAGGTGAGGTAAGACTTCCCAACCCAATTGCGTGATTTTTTCTTGAGTCACTCTTGTTGCGTGAGGTCTTGCATTATCATGTTGAAGCAACACGTTTTCTCTGTTAACCAGAGCAGGCCTCTTTTTCAACAATTCAACATTTAATCTTTGACAATAAATGTCAGCAGTAACCGTTTCACCTGGTTGTAAAACTTCATAAAAAATTACGCCATTGGAATCCCACCAAATGCACAGTAGGACCTTTTTCAGCGTTAACGTGGGTTTAGGGGTAGGAACTGGCGGTTGATTTACAGAGAGCCACTGCCTGGAGCGATGGGGATTAGAATAGAGAATCCACATTTCATCTCCAATCCTGCCAAGAAATGGATCATTTCTTAGTCTAGCTAACAGTGAACTGCAGATTGTGCGACGTTAATCCTTGTTCGCATTCGACAGTTGGTGTAGAATCCATTTACCTTGTCAATTTTACGGAGATGTCTTTGCACTGTCGACCATGTAGAGTCTAGTGTATTCGCTAATTCCTGTACACTTAATTTTGGATCAGTCTCGACTAGTGCTTTTAAAGCCTCATTATCAAATTCCACAGGTCTTCCAGTACGAGGTCTATCAGAAGGATTAAAATCACCCGATGCAAATTGTCTGAACCCACGATTACTTTCGTTTACTTTTGAAACATCACCATAAATATCGCAAATATTCTTAGTTTCAACTGTTGCATTCATTCCGGTATGAAAATTAAACATCATACAATGACGAATATGCTCTTCGGATGGTTGAAAATCCGCCATAGCAATAAAAAATGTTTTTTAATTCCGCGATATTATGATTCCAGTCTAGGTTAGCTAAGAAATTCACAAAAAACGTTTTAACACTTCCACTGTTGAAACAAAACTAAATACAACGTAGCATCAGAAAATAGTCGATTACTTATGGATGCCTCTGATGATACAGATAAAAAATACTTCAAATACAAGTTGTAGTGTTTTACTTCTATCGAATAAAAATTTGATAACCATCAGAATTGCATATACATATATAGAAGTGCGACCAACACGTCCCACTAAATTTTATTATAGAAAATTTGGAAAGCAGTTTATTAATTGCTGCAAGGGAGTTAGATAAAAGCATCTCCAACTTTAAAAATATGACTACAAGCCGTATAAAAGATTATAGAGTATAGAGTTCATAGAAGTTCAGAAGAGGAAAAGATTCCAGTCAGTGTGCAGTAATAGCTCTGAAGATGTCCCATAAGAGTGTGAACGAAACGTTGGCAAAAGCTACGACAACGACGCGGTTCCAACCCGGAAACCAGGAGTACAGGAAAAGATTACAGTTTTGCCAAAAAATGATTGGAAGCTTAATTCTAGTTTTTTTGATGAACTTGTGAAGATGAGCCCGCTTTTTCCACGTCTGGTGTTTTTAATGGAAAAAATAGGCACTCGTGAAAACGAAAACATTATAGAGTCAATATACGCATGGTGTGAAATTTTCTAAACTAAAGTATGCAGTTGGACTAATTTTTTGTAGTTTCCAATTAACAGCGGAAAAATGTTTGGAAACAATTGTTTCACAAGTAGATAACTTACTGTAAAACTTCTTAAGAAACCAATTGGACAATATGATATGGCAGCAAGATGGAACACCACCGCATGATGTTTTAGCGGTTCGAGAACATTTAAACAATCAACTTCCCGTTTGGATTAGCGATATCTGAACTATTCAATGGCCACCCAGCAGCCCCGATTTAACACCATCAGATTGTTTCTTATGGGGCTTCTTAAAAGAAAAAGTGAATTTCGATTCCAATGTAAACATTAACACTGTCAGAAAGAAAATTCACGATGAAATTCATAATTTGAGAATTTTGAGAATTGCATTTCTAGCGCTACGCAAAGCTTAAGAAGACGGTATCAGTTGTGCATAGACAACAGTGGAGATCAGTTTTTGCCAGATATGTTTGCTTTTGCATCTATTTCCTACTCATTATATTTTTTTACGTGTTTTTAGTAAAACGAGTCGCTAATTATTTAAAATAGTCTTCAATAATGTCACATATTTGTGATTAGGAGAAAGGAATATCTAAAAATAAAAAATATACAGGTTTGAAAAACGAAAATATATACGTATTTTGTTGGCACGTCCTCCACATGCAATTCTGACAGTTATCACATTTTTAATTAGTAGAGATAAAACACTACAATATTTGTAACCTATCTGCAATAGTAACGGAAATAAGTAGTAGACAAAATAAAATGAGAAACCCGGTAGATATACACATAATTCTTTTAACTTGCACCAAAGAAAATGAACTGTTGATATTATTTCTTTAAATTTTACGTAAATTAAACAATTTTTGCGTTATCTTTTGATCTAATTCAACTTACCATTAAAATTGTTAAGGCTTCTTAACATTTTATTATTATTTTTTAGGCTAACAAATTCGTTACTGCATTTATTCTATTTTATAAATCCATCATTTATTGTTTTACTTTGTACATTTAATATTTCATTTGTATTAACTGTAAATTCTTTTGTTTTATATTTTATAAACCCATGTTTATTGTTTGTGTACGTATTTAACACAAAAACTAATTTAAATTCATTTAACATACATAAATACAACAAAATCATCCGCACACAAAGTGAGAATTGATGTAGAACTGTATTAATTCAAATAATCGCCATTTCGGTACGTTGTTATATTGTAAACCTTGAGATAAGACGCACGCTAGAGAGAGAACCACCGCGATCGAGCATGAAGCAGACAATCGCTGCCGAGAGAGCAAGCACAACGCACGTATATGTGTTCTTATCTCGGAGTGCCGGAACTTCCTCGGAGAACGTAGTATACGAAGTGTTACGATTGCCATCCGTCGCTCTTTGTCTATGCGCAGTGCAGCGCTCGGGCCCGCACAGTGTTTGGTTTTTGGAATCTTCGCTACTATAGGGAGGTAGTAGCGAGATGAGCAATGCATACTAAAGGTGGTATAGCAAATACACTAAATAACTAAAACGTCTGGGTAGTCGTCTACGGCTATATTCTGCTACTGTCTCCGCGACCAGACGTTCGAGCTCCGTCAAGGGTTTGTTGGTGGCCCTAATAATGCATAATGCATATAAACGCTGCGAACACTATTATATATTAAGATATGAGTCCAATATTTTTGTACAATTTTCTACTTTATTTCTAATACTGGCACAATAAACGAATATTATTATTATTATTAATATACAAATAAGCGTTGCGATACCGAAGAAACATTTAAGGTAACAAAATGCCTCGCACTCGTACTAGGTGCGTTTAAAATTATACATAGAAATATAGGTTGCGATTTAATATATACTGAAGCACATTTATACAAATGTACATAGATATATGTATGTCTACAAGATATGTACACAAACAAGTAAGGAAACCGCCTTATAAAATGTATATAATATTAAGGTTTATTTCGGGAAATACTGAGCTATTGAGCAAATAAGCAAATATTTTATATATCTAAGAAAAGCAATTAGTCCTCCCTCTTCGCAAGAAAGATACCCCGAAGCAGACGATTAGCGGCATTGTTCTTCAAACCAGGAGAACGTAGTAGTAAAAATTATAGACAAAAAATTGTATCTAGGGTAAAAGGTTTTGGATATGTAACGGAAATCATCACCGGGCATTAAAAAAACCATTAACATACATTTTACATGCTTTTTCTAAAGAACGAGTTAAAACTCGCTGTATAGAAACCTACACTGCTCAATCGTTTTTAACAATTCATAGGTTACTAACTTGGTCAATTATTGAACTGTACATGTAACATACGTCTGGTAATCAGTTACGGTTGCAGTGTTAATAACGAACACCTATGCAATAATCAATATCAGTAGTAGCCGTATTACCATATAGGATAAAGTTTTCTACCGATCGATGATAATAAATAGAAATACTATATTTGGAATTGTAGTAATGAAATAGATGCTTTTTTCCGTACTGTGATATAAACTCAAAGAAATCATCTTTCTAAATAAATTAATTACAAGTCGGTGGGTCCGGCAGTGTCCCTTAGACACTCTATCAGCTAATACTTTTAAGGTAAAAATGCGCTCGTATCTTTTTAATCGTCGGTGCAATGCGCGATGCTGGTACATACATATCTTCTCACGTTCGGAATTTGTTTCAAACTATCGACAATTCATTGTAATTCATCTGATAAAATACGAGGTGTGTCCCAGAAGTATCCGACTTGTGCCCATAACTCCGTTGGCATTATTTTTCGTCATCTGGCAGGTAGCATTCTTCGAAGTAATCTCCATTCGAGTGAACAACATGCTCCCATCAGTGTTTCCGCATGGTGAAGCAATTCGCGTAGTCAATTTTTGGAATGGCCCTGAGTGCACTTGTCGCATTCGTTTGAATCGCCTGTATGTCGTCGAACTGGTGCTCTTTGAGTGGAATTTTCAATTTTGGGAATAGCCAAAAGTCACAGGGGGCTACGTCGGGACTGTATGAAGGCTGGCGAAATTGTGTGATGTTGTGTTTTGCTAAGAACTGTTGCACTAGGTTCACCGAATGCGCTGGCGTATTATCGTGGCGAAGAAGCTAGTCGCCGCTCTGCCGAAAACGCGGCCGTTTTCTTCTTACTGCGTCACGCAATCTTTTTGGAACTGGAAGATAAAATTCCTTATTGATTGTCTGACCTTTCGGGCATATTCATGACGCGCAACACCTTCATAATCGAAGAAAACAATCAACAAGGACTTAACACTGCTCCAATTTTAACGTGTTTTTTTCGGCTCTGGCTCGGATGGGAGTTTCCACTGTGAAAACTGTTGTTTTGTTTCGGGATCATAACAATAGACCCACGATTCATCACCATTAATGATCT
Organism: Dynastes maya; assembly: GCA_029619315.2. Taxonomy (NCBI): domain Eukaryota; kingdom Metazoa; phylum Arthropoda; class Insecta; order Coleoptera; family Scarabaeidae; genus Dynastes; species Dynastes maya. The sequence goes on from JAROYE020000002.1 coordinate 26,418,813, forward strand.
TTCTGAGCACATTTTCATCATTATTGACCATTTCCAAGTTATCCCGAGCGACTTCAAAGCGAAGCATTTTCTGCTCTACTGTAAGCAATTTTGGAATGAATTTCGCGCACACGCATCTTATTTCCAACTTCTTCATTAAAATTCTCCAAACAGATGTTTTTGGAATGCCAAGGTCACTTTCTAATTTACGAACAGTCAAACGACGATTTTCTGCAATCGCAAGTCGCACACGCTCTACATTTTTCGGTGTTATTGTGCCTGAAGGTCCGCCAGAACGTGGATCAGAAGTGCGGGCATCTTTAAATTGCTTGTACCAGTCTTTTATCTGTGTTTTGCCCAAATGCCTTCTGCATCATTGCAATAGTTTCCGCATAACTTTTTTCGAGTTTAAAACAAAATTTTATTCAAATTCGTTGTTCACATCTCACCGTTATTCTCAGCGATAACAAAACCCGACGAACGTAAAAAATACACTGTAAAAAAAGCACTACATGCTTCGACGAGTTCGTGAGGGGTCACTTGTTACGCTCGTAACCCACTGAGGTCCCTCCAACTTAATAGCGCGAAGTTATGAACGCAGGTCTGTAGTTCTGGAACACACCTCGTATATGCAATGTTATTTTGCTATTCGTGTAGAGTTGTTAAAGTCAAAACCGAGCAGGTGGCTTATGTGCGGATGGCAATTAAGCCAAACACGGAATAAGCGAACAGGTATGGGGAACACATCTTGGTTAGTGTGCTTTATCTGAACACGTATAATCACAGATTATTTGGCAGCAAATTAAAAGTAGATTAAAAAAGCAGTTTCTAAATATTTTTTGTATCTTATTATGTCGCCTTTTGCATTCATTATCTTTTAATTTAATTAGCTGTAGTACCTTATTTTTACGGATTGCCTTGGCCAATCGTCCCTAAATTTAAAGAATAGAATCTTCTCCATAATCAAGTACTGTCCGCAATAAAATTGCGAGTAAGATTCCAGATTTTTAAGTTTTAAGATTCTAGTTGTTAATCGATTACTAGAGTTGCTGAATTTGCGCCAACAGCCAGTGGCGGGTGAATACAAGTTTACACAAAATAAATGGTCAGAAACAAAATATAATACGTGCTCAAATACTTACCGTCTTAAGAGTCTTCCGTGAAATCACAAAGTGAATAATGTCTGTTAAATATCTGCAACATTAGATATGTTTCCACAGTTGCTTCGGCAAACCGAGTGCGGCGTGAGGAAAAAGTGTGTTTATATGCAGAAAACGAACGTTCTACATCTAGTGACATTATATTTGCGTAATTAAAATAATCTTTGGAGCAACTTAACGGTTTTGTTGACGCATCTTCAGAAATTTGTCTTAATGTGCCAAAATCAGAATCTTCCTCTAAAACACTTTCAAACCTTTCTAGAACACAAACATTTTTTGCGTCTTCTACCGCGCATAGCTGTGCGTGAACATATTGCACTATGTGCAGAGATTCCACTAACAACACCGAAGGATTTTGTAATTTTTCTATTGCCTCCACTAGTCCGAAGTAATTGTTCTGAATAGTTTTTAAATCCATTTTAACCTGACTATCTTGAAATTTCATCTGGCTTTCCTTAATAGCCGCAGCTTCGTTTGGATCGAATTGTAAAATCACGTTCTTAATATTCTCAAAATATTTATGATAATAAAACGGAGCCTGCAACCATGTTCCCCAACGTGTAAGAATAGGTTCTGGTGGCTCAGGCATACGGGGCCACACACAAATTTGCGAATACGTTTTGGGGATTTGACAAACACTGCTTTTGTATGCGCTATTAAAGCGTCTACCTCAGGATAACATTTTCTAATACTATCTGTCACATGACTGAAAGCATGAATTTTACACGTAATATGTAACAAGTTAGCACAATGTTTTTTAAGAAACCGGCCTACAGAAAGGATGTTTGCGGCACCATCACTCATAAACATCAACAGTGGGTTTGTTGAAAGTTCAACCTTTTCCAGTGTATTTAACAGTAATTGAAATTACTTCGACAGTACATTGTTGTACTCGTCTGGAAGCTAATAGAATTGAAGGTGACGATTGATGTGGTTCCATTGTACGTACCATTACATTAACCATAGAATGTTTTTTACGATTTGTTGTTTCGTCCACACATAACCACAGTTTTTTATCTTTCAACTCCGATTTAATTCTTTTTTCATGTTCACGAGCAGATGGCACAATTCTTTGTAACGATGCCCGACTTGGTAATTTGCAGTCCGAATATTTATTCCAAAAGAAAACATATGCTTCCTTGTCTCGTAAATTAAACGGTAGATTACATGCAATAAAGGTAACAAATACATTAAATTTAAATTTGCCATAATATCGTGTACAATTTTTTTTTGAAGAATGCTGTTTACTATTTACGTGGCGTAGACAATCCCTTTTGGAGCAACACATTAAGGGGATATTGCAAACTACACATTGAATTTTAACGCCATCATAATTTAGGTCAGGCATTTCTGCTATAAATTCTGTAACTTTGTCCAACATTGGTCGTTTTCACGACGTAGGCAACATTTTTAAAACAAACGCAGAACTACGAAATAGTATTTACGGCAGCGTACATGTATAAACAACAGATCTGGTTGAGACTCGCAGTTATACTGAGGGTTGTATCGAACCTCTGCCACTGCCCGTTGGCGCTAGCGAGCAACGCTAGTGATTGCATTAGTTAAGACGATTTTTTTAGGAATGGGTGAAATATGCAATTGTAGCTCTTTAATTAGTTTTAAGAAGAATATTAAAAATTTGAGCTGTATTTATTAACTAAATTAGTTAATATCGTATTTGAATCTTTGGTTTTTGTTTTTTGATGTGCAATCCTTGCATTTGTGTGAGTTCAAAATTGTCGAATTGTCGATCCATATTTTTATGAAGGCACTCTTGTACATTTTATAATTAATTTTTGTTATAACTCTTAATAAATTGAACAATGTAAACTGTATTGTATCTCTTTTGTTTTTTATTTGAGGGCTACAGTGCTATAAAGATATTTTATGCAAGGTTTAATTTCCTATCGAATAACTGAAAAATATACAGAACGTTCAATTAAAAAAAATAAACAATTCAAGTTAGCGCTGAAATGCGATGCGCTATTTTTTTTTTCTCAGCGCCGTTGTGATCAGCGGAAGAACCACCACATCTTTGGTAATTTAACCATCAGCTACAATAATAACAAAGTTAGTAGTAGTAGCTCCATGACTTTGAACAATCTGCATATGAGTAAAGTACGAGTAAACACTTTATCTGCTTTAAATGGTAGTATTGGATATCTATAGTATATACATAGTATTTGGATATCTCGGAACTAGAACCTAGTGCGATAAATGGACGAATCTAGAACCGTGTAGAATAACCTTAATAGCCATTTAGCGTGATTTATTTCAATAGGTACCTCGATGAAGCTATGAAAATTATAATGAAAATTTATTGTTTAAAACGGAGTAGAATCAATACAAATGTGGCAATTTCTATCTTTGTTAAATTGTGGTTTAGTTTTAACGTAATGGTTACGAAGCGCCCCGTTGCTTAGGTCTATTTAGAAACAACATTGGTCTTACTAAGAAAATTTGATCTTACAATGGAATTGTTTCAAGGATTTGTTAATTGGGAATGCGGACTGGTTCTCATCGGCGCTACAATGTTAATTCGTGCAGCAAGGTGGATGTAGAGTTGTGATGATAATATCGTTATGCAAGCAGGTGGAAAACCAGCTTTAACGGAATTTCTACAGAAGCCAGTGGAATACATGTAATGTACTATTGCCATCACTTGTTATGACCGACAAACGAATTACCAAATGTCAAGTATTTTTTCAAATTTAAATTTTTTTGATGAAATATTCTGTATGTTTATCAGAATTTAGCAACAATCGATACAAAACAGAATTGGATATGAAATATTTTTATTGTACATCTCGGAAAGTGAAAAACGAAAGAGCTACGCTGCTCTTGCATTTCCTAGTGAATGAGATATTGAGAAATCTTAAAATTTGTAGATTTTATATTTAATGTTAAAAGTTTTCTAAAATATCTTATATACGAGGAATGATCTAAAGGTTTTTTCTAAACATGTATCTGAATTGCTTGGCCAAATTTTACCAACATGATGAATGGAACAAAACTGTCGACGAATAAGCGCGAAACGATAAGAATTAGAGCTAACAGAGGCTGCCTCCAAGGAGGGGTCCTGTCACCTCTACTATGGTGTCTTGTTGTAGATGATCTCCTACAGAACTTAACTTCTAACGGATATGAGGTGCAAGGGTGCGTTGACGACCTGCTAATAATGATCCGTGGAAAATATGTCAACAGTCCACATGTTCATTCCAGAATCGATAGATTACATAAAATAAGAGTAACACATAAATCAAATGTAAATTTTTCTTAGTCTCGTATGGCACTTTTCGCAGAATGCTGTTTACTTTCGATGTGACGTTGACAATGGCTTCTGGACCAACACATTAAAGGGATTTTACAAACTAGACATTGAATTTTAGCGCCATCAAAAATTAAGTCCGGCATGTCCACTATAAAGTTTTTAACTGTGTCTGTCATTGGTCGTTTTCGCGACGTACCTAACTGCGACATTTTTAAAGCAAACATAAGCGTACAATTACGAAATAAGTTACGACAGCCTACATATACACAGAACTACTCGCATACAGCATCGATTTAGTACTGACGCTGTGAACGCGTGAAATAAATAATCGCCGACTCTGCACCACATATCTATCAGTCCCGCTTCCCGAATTTAAAAAGGAAAATCTTACTGTAAAATATGGTGGAGGACGTATTATGATGTGGGGGCATATGTCGGCGGGTGAGGTGGATAATTACCATACAATTGATGGAATAATGGATCGATGGATGTACCTCAACATTTTAAGAGAACATTTAAAGGCAAGTGCTCAAAATCTGGGTATTGGAGGGGATTTTATCTTCCAACAAGATAACGATTTGAAGCGCACGGCTCAGGTGAATAGAGCGGAGAACACATTTATGCAATCACGACCACGATCGCGATAGCGATAGCGTTGGCGATTGCGATCCTAAGAAGCAGCGAACATATATACGCGATCGCGATATGCCATTTGCTGTATGATGTTCCTCACGCGATCTGATAAATGCAACATGTTGCGTCTGCACGTGAGTGAACGCTGCACAAATCGATTATATCGCCAACAGATCGCAACAAGTATGTGCTGCGCTGTGCTTTTTCGTGTGATGCTTCTGATCGCCAACGCGATCGCTGTCGCAATCGTGGTCGTGATCGCGTATATGTTTTCCCCGCTTAACGAAGGGATGATACATGGTGTCCCATATTTATTGGAAACACCACTCCAAAGCCCCGACATAAACCCTATTGAGCACCTTTGAGAAGAAATCCAACGTCGTCTTAGGGAATATCCAATTAAAAAGAAAGAAGTCTTGAACATTGTTTTATTGAACAATGCCAGAAGATAACATTGGAGTTCACAGAAAAACTAGTGAAATCTATGACGAAACGTCTACAGGCAGTCATCAGAGCTAGTGGCTACGTCACAAAATATTAGTTTTAAGAGAATGCAATTTATTTTCTTACCATGTATTTGGGGTATTGTCTTTTGCTTGTCCAAATTTAATATTATATAATAATATTATTTATTTCTTATAGTTGTTTATACGCAGCGTATAATTTACGTTTTGTATATAAAATAAATTAATTTATTATGTTATTAAACCTATATTTCAAAGACACGCTAGTGGACTTTTGCGTATACCTATATTGAACGCAGGAAGTACCATGTACGCAGCTTTGCATCAAGGATTAAACAAAAAGTCATTGATGTAAATCGGACAGGTTTACATCTTAGTGCAATTAAATTAATTAACTACGCTTTAAAACATGTATTTTAACAAAAATACTCAAACTTCTTAAGAAATTAACAATATTTAAAAATCAGAAATGGCTTGTAATCGATGGGATATCGTGTATATGCAAATAGGTATAGTTATCTTAATACTGATATATTTGACAAGGATGCAAAAGGTATCTGCACACGAACATATTTTATTACAGAAGGAAAGAGACAAAGTCGCGGAACAGGCACGCGGTTAATGATCGCTTTGCCCTTAAGCACGACTGATCAGTTTTAATAATTTAACAGGAATATCAAGGTCAAACAGAGAGTGTACACCATCAGGTTGTTCTACGTGAATTTTACAGTACGCTGCTTTTATCTTGCTTCCAGAAGTAAAATCAATACTTGTGATGTTTATTTTATTTTTCCAGGCAGCACTTTGCTAAATATAGAATACTATGATAAATTGTTAATGAAAATAATGATTACTACCTTATTTGTTAAGAATAATGTTTTGTATTGAATTAGAATTACAAGCATATTTGTAAAACAAGGCAAAGTACTTTAGATTACTAAGTATTTTCAAAAAGTTAATTTGTATTCTCACAATGGTTAGTTTGAAACATAATACTCTAGAACTCAGTACACGTAGTCCTAAAACACTTTACTATCATCCTTACCACAACTTTTCGCTAATATTGGATGCGCATTTCGATAGGTAAGTTGTGATCTTCAGCAGTGCAACTGAATTAAAGAATTAATCTCAAATTACATTATTTATATACTTTTAAAAGGGTGACGACTGGAACTGAAGAGCTCTAAATCTGAATTCATTAAAACGTGTTTGTTTTTATAAATTTCTCTGCCTTCATTAAAATTTACATTGATGGTTACTACATTCTTAATTTATTTTATATTACCAACACTATGCTTCTTTTCAAGAATATATAGAACAACACTAGATTTGTAAAACCTTCGAAATTTAAGATGAGCAAGACGCTCCTTCTACCAGACTCTGATTGATTCTTTGGTTTATACATTCGATCACAATCTTTGATATTTCATCAATGCCTGATTTATCTATTTGTCCATATTAGCTACTCGATCTTCCTAAAATGAGAAAACAATTTTGAAATCAATCAGGGAAAGACTTTTCGTGTAATATTTACTATTATATCGTCAATACCTTCTAGTGTGTTTAAATTTCGTTTTTGTTCAAAAATCGAGAGCAGCCAAAATTAGAGCTTACGAAACAATCATCAGATCGGTTGTCCTTTAGGTAAACGAAGCCTGGACAATGAGAAGAAAAGACGAACAACAACTGGAAATTTAGGAAAGGAAAATTTTGAGGAAAATACTATGAGGTGTAAGAACAATAAAAGGTGAATGGAGAAGATGCATAAACGGAGAAGTAATGGACTTGTATGAAAGACCAAAGTTAACACAAGCAGTTCGAGTATAAAGGCAAGGGCATATTACTCGAATGCCGGAGAAAAGAGTTGCTAGAAAAGTATTATATGAAGGAGAAGGTTCAAAAAAGAGAAGAGGAATACCAAAGAAAATCTGGCTCCAGGCAGTGGCGGCTGATACAAGAGAGATAAGTATAAACAATTCGGAAGGAATAGTAAAGGACCGAAAAAAGTGGAAACAAATAGTAAAGACGATTGAAGGCAAAAAGATAATTGCCAAAAGTTCATGTTACCATGAGTAATTAGAATTCTGTGAGATTAATCTATATTATTAGTAGTAGGTAGGTACGTGTATTCCTAACTTAAATATTTCTATTTCTCATTACTAACATATGGCGAAGGGGAGTCCTCTTGTCTGTTTCCTCCTCGTGGGTAAATTTAATAGAAGGAAATTCTGGAACTGTTCCAAAAGATTTCCAAAGCATGTGCTAGTGTCAAACATGCGGACTATGTATGTATAATAAAATTGATGAGCTATTACTATTCTTAGAGTGTGACACGATAGACATTTTAAATCTGACTGAACACTGGCTTAATTCAAACCAATTACTTTCGTTAAAAGTGAATGGCTATAAGATGGCTTCTTGCTACTGCAGGTCTCTAAAAACGCACGGTGGATCGTGTATTCTGGTGAGGGAGAACATACCGTTCGCGGAATTGGATGACCTGAAAGAAAAAAGCAGAGAAATGATATTGGAATGCAGTAGTATTAAATTGACTGAAACAAACATTATAATAATAAACATATATAGACCTCCTTCTGGTGACATAGAAGCGTTTTTTTTAAATCCTGGAGGATATACTTGAATGTATAATAAAAACCATGCATTTATTTGATGTGATTTTAACAGGAGATTTTAATATAAACTTCACCGAGACCAACAATGCAAACACAAAACGAATGCTAGACATGCTACAAAGCTTTAATTTGCAACAAACCATATTTGTGGCAACTAGAGTCGTACAAAACTCATCCACTTGCATTGACAACATATTCACAAGCATCGCAAATTATAGAAGTGATGTAATATATTCTGCACTTTCAGACCACCTCGCGCAGAGGCTTATGTTCTCTTATCGGGGTGCTCATACGAACCAGAGTTGTGGGCAGTCAGAGAGGAGGATATTTTCAGAAGAACGTATGTCTGAGTTCAAGGAAATGTTGCTGAGTGTCGACTGGCAAAACATTGATCTCGACTATAGCCTGTTCAATGAAACCATGCAAGGTCTAATAGACGCAACTTTTCCTGTGAAGGCGCAAACCACAAAGACTTCTAAAACTTCAAAACACTGGATGACGCCTGAAATAATACATAAATGCAAACAAAAGCGTATTCTGTATGAAGATGCACTAAACACTAAAATAGACTACGAAACATATAAAAAATACTCAAGAAATCTAAAGAATGAAATACAGAAAACAAAAAAGAACATTTCAAACTTTATAGAAACGGCTAGTAACAAAACGGCAGCCACTTGGAAAGTAGTTAAAAAGGTTACCAATAAGGGTAGCAGGAATAAATTTTGCGTAGATGAGATTAGAAAAAGTTTGTCAATGGCGAATAACACCGATTGTCTCTCACATGTTAACAACTGGCTAATAAAAATGTGCGAAAACTCGGACAATGATATCGAAGTCAATATGAAAATGATCAAATACATTGATCAAGCTGTGTTTTTACATCCAACGTCACCTTACGTAATGTACAATATCATTCTGAATCTGAAAAACATAGATTCGGTAGGACATGACCACAAACCAACTAAACTGTTAAAGTATTGCGCTGCTGATCTTGCCATACCTCTAGCAATACTTATTAATAAAACTATAGAGACAAGCGTATTCCCTGATATATTGAAGCGATCAACTGTCACGCTGATACACAAGAAAGGCAGCAAAAATGATATGGGAAACTATAGACCAATATCTTTATTGTCTAACATTTCCAAAATTTTTGAGAAAGTCATTTACAACAGACTATATGCCTTTATAGAAAAAAATAAAGTCCTCAATATAATGCAGAATGGTTTTGTTAAGGGTAGGTCCACCACGAGAGCAATTTATCAGACAATAAAGGATATTTTGGAGGGAATAAACAAAAATGAATATACTGTTGGAGTATTCATGGACCTAACTAAGGCTTTTGATAGCATTAACCATCGGAAGCTTTACCAGAAGCTTGATTCAATGGGTATACGCGGGAGTGGCCTGAAACTAATTCAGTCTTATCTGTCTGATCGTCAACAGAGGGTTTCTTCGGAAGATAATACGGGAAAACCTATTTATTCCAACTGGCAGAAGACCGAGCGAGGCATAGCTCAAGGCTCGATACTCGGCCCGCTCCTGTTCCTACTATACATTAATGAGCTGCCATACCTGGTTCAGCACAACACAGTATTATATGCGGATGATACATCTGTTATAATAAAAAACAACAATAGGGTTGAACTGGAGAACGAATTATGTAGGACACTGGCCGTTTTTGACAACTGGTTCAGTCAAAATAGCTTACAACTAAACATACTTAAGACATCCGTTATGCACTTCAGCGACTTCAAACATCCTCTGCGATTTATATATAACAACAGCATGCTTACCACTGACGAGGAAGCCCCTCTCCTGGGGCTACAGATGGATTCCCAACTCAACTGGAAATCTCACGTGTCTCGTCTGGCTTCTAAGATCTCCACTTTTAATTATGCGTTACGAATGATATCACAGTACGTAACGTCGCAAGCCAGTTTGTCTGCCTATTACGCGTACGTGCATTCCAGGGTTCGTTACGGCGTTGTTTTTTGGGGAAACTCCGTTGACGCTGCTCGAATTTTTTTATTACAGAAATCGTGCATACGAAGTATCTGCCATCTGAAAAGGGGTGAATCCTGTAGAGACAGCTTCAAAAGACACAATATACTTACCTTGCCCGGACTGTTCGTGTACGAGTGTGCTTGTTTCGCCAAAGAAAACTATGAATTTTTAAAAGACCAACAGATTAATCATGGGTATACTACACGCGGTTATACAAATTCCAATATACTGTTGCCGCAAACGATTAAAGCTTTAGTTTCAAAAAGTGTCACACATCAAATTGTGAAAGTATATAACCACTTACCAGTATCCATAAAAACACTAAACATCCACAAGTTTAAAACAGATCTTCGCCGTCTACTAACAGAAAATTCCATATATACCATTAATGACTTTTTTAACATAAAATTTTAAACTGTTTATGTGACAAGTTAATTTTTATATGTAAACTTTTACTAATTATTTGACGTGTTCTATACATTGCGATGTAATGAAGGAACAAATATATTATTATTATTATTATGTCATCAGCGTATCTACTTTAAAGCCGTGGAAAATATGCCAAACCTCTCCATAAACAAATGGCTAATGGTATTAAAGGAGATGCTGTTAGCAATTGCAGTTCCTTCAGTTTGTTGGTAAAAGGTGGAATTGATTTGGAGAAAGAATGTTTCATACAAAGTCCTTGCCAAAAGAAAGTAAACTGCTTAGCAAAACCCTTTCTAAATATTCCAGGATTACATCGAGCGGGACACTAGAAAACAGTGAACTTACATCAAACAAGACTAAGTGTTTGTTATTAGTTAGCACAATGTCATTACGTTTCTTAATGAAGGCGTATGAATTTTTGTTTGCCAAATCTGCCCTGGTACTTGGTTAAAATTCTGAAACAACCGCTTGGAGAGCAAGTAGGCTGGACTATTGAAGTTGGAGACAATGGGCCTTGTACTCTTTTCTAGTTTGCGAATCTTAGGTAAACGTAAATGTTATATTGACTCGATTAAAATAATCATCTTCAACTAAGATGACAACAGTATTACCTTTGCCTGATTTTCAATAGAAACAGTTTTTGTCTTTAACTCTTTTAGCATCATTTTGTTGTTTACATACAGTGTTTCGCACAATTCGTTGCTTATTTTCTAAAATTCCAGTTTATGTAGTATGTAGTTTTATCATCGAAATCTAATTACCACATTCAAACGTAAACGTACTGCCTATCATCCATCACCCCTTAAAACCGAACGTATTTCGATAAAATTTGATACGAGTTTTTATTTTAACCGAAACACTAAATATGAACATTAACAAAAAGGATTATTAACTTTTTCAAGTCTTTTCATTACACATTCTTGTAACAGGTGTTCAACTTCAGCTCAATTTCATTTATTATTGCATAGCTATAGTTTAAATAATACCTCGAATACGAAGACGTGCTAATTTTCGTCAATTAACAGGATTTGAAAGGGGGAAAATTATAGAGGCCAGAGAAACTGGAATACCCGCTAGGAAATACTTGCTTTTGTGCATGGATAGAAGAAGGACGTCATAGTCACAGTTGAGGCACAGAAGCTTCAGGAAGAACTGCGGAACGTGAAGTGCGACTTTCCGCTTGAAGAGGACGATTTACTAACGTCAGGAGAATAACTGACTCATGGTGTGCTGCTGTGGGTCATCGAATTACACCATTTGACCTGAGTTACCGGGTTTTGCCTTTAAGAATTGAACGTCGTTGTCACCGTCTGCAGTGGTGCATGCACCAAGAAAAGTAGAATCAAGGAAAATAGAACCAGGAATGGAATTCTGTTATCTTTAGTGACAAATTTATTGGTGCATACGACGGCTACCAAAAAGTTAGACGGCGTACTATGCGGCCACACGGTTGAAATCCGACCAAAAATGGTTTTTACAAAATTTCACAATTCATGCCGAAAATAAGCTCACATTACTCAGAAAAGGTCAAAGTCTAACGTATAGATGTTTGTTTTTAATTTTATAGCGAAACAACTTTGTACCGCAGTTTCAAACCTTATTAACAAATTGCAACTGAAAATCGCTGCATTTGCGTAAGTTAATTCATTGTAGAATTAAAACGTGAAATTGAGCTCGTCTTGCACTTCATTTTAGCGTTAGAAAATTACAGATTAGTAGATTTGTATTTGTGTAATGACCTATCGAATTAGTGGGTGTCAAATTAAAGACTTATTAAACCTCGTGGAAGGTTTAAATTATTGTCAGGGTCCATCCCGGCAAAACTGATGATACATATAGATAGTCTTGGATGTCCTGCATAATATCCTAGAAGAAAATCTTGCGGTTTTGCTGCGTTTATTGTACGGCTAACGAAAAACGGTCAGCATGCGCTTAGTCTACAGTGACATTACAATTTCTACCTTGGGAACTATTACACCTGTATCTTTTATTTTGTTACCTAATTTGTTGCTGTGAATTTCAAATCTGTGTTGGGATAAATTATAATTTGTTAAAAAATTCATAAATGATTGATTTCCAATTTGTCTTTTGATTATTTCATTTTGAACGAACTTAAATTTATTGGTTTTTGTAAATTTTATTCTCGTACTTTTACTTATATCTTTAAATTTAATAAGTGGCTGTGTCTAGAAAATGCTTTTTTATAGTTATTTGATTGATATTTAAAATTGTTATTGAAAAATAGCTGAACCTCTTTCAAACTAGAATATCTATAAATTTCAGAAGGCTGTTTTACCACGCCGGACGTATTGTTGATAAGAATTTCACAAACATATTTACCGAATGTTAAAAAGGAAACAGAAAACGATCAATATCAGAGCATTGAAAAACAAAACTATATAAAAATAATATTTATAAGAAAAATATTTTCTTGTGGTTTAGTGTAATATTCGATTTAGTATATATAATCAATCCCAGTTCAGACACATACGCTAAACGTACTTTGTGCACTGCTTTCATAGAACACGGAAAGCCGCTGAGACTTATATTCGGCAAAATTTCTACCTTTTCGAACCTCAGTTGAAATGTGTAATCGTGAATATTCAAAAATACGTACTTCCTGAATTCAAAATCCGTTGGAAAAAGGCGGCACGCAAAGTTGACGTATTTTTAAAAAATAACAAGGATTGGTTAGACTGTGAGCTGCTTGTGCAATTTGAAGTAAGGGAAGAACCTTCGACGTCATCTGGAATGGTACGTGGAAGACCGTGCAAGACTTTTGGAAATTCAGCTGAAACGACCCAAAGGCGTAAAGCAATTAAACTCTTTCGCGAATCTGGATTGAATCATATTAACAGCTCATATGTACGAGGATTACGCTCAATGGACAAACCGTTGAAGCTGAAATTATACAAGAATTACACGCGGCATCAATAGAACAGAAAGAGGTTCTACTGCAAATGCTAAGAAACAACACAACTGCGGAACTATTTACACCGGATGAAGCTCTGGCTATATACAACGATATATCTTTAACAAGAAACAGGTACCAATATTTATTAAACTGATTGCACACTAAACAGTGCAGTTTATTGCCATCGTACAAGAAACTGAGGGATGCTAAGGTTGAATGTTATCCAACTCCAATTGAAATTACTGACATAAGTGCGAAAATAACACTACAGTCGCTTCTCCATTACACATGCAAGAGAATTTTGATGATTGATTCTGTTGACCTGCAAAAATCATCACAGTTACGTTTATACACTAAGTGGGTCTGTGATGGTTCTTCAGGACAAAGTGAATATAAACAAATTCTTCCTGGTGAAAGCTCCCTGATAGCTGACAGCAATTTATTTGTCGCTTCTTTGGTACCAATTCGCCTTATTGATGAACTAACACAGAGTGTAATTTGGCAGAATCCCTCCCCAGCTTCTGTGAGATATTGCAGGCCCATTTCAATTGTGTTTTCAAAACGCCTGAAAAAACAAGAGCTACTGTGGACATAATAGAAGCTCAGATCCGTACATTGTTGCGTACTTAACAGTAACGAAAGAGAAACGGGTCACAATAAAGCATGACCTTTTGTTTACAATGATTGATGGTAAAGTTGTGCAGGTACTAACCCATACTCTTTCTGCTTCAACATGTGTTGTGTGCCATGCCAAGCCCACGGAAATGAACGATCTGGATCGGGTGAGGTAGAAACAAGAAAACGAAAACGCTTTTAGATTTGGCCTCTCAACATTGCATGCGTGGATAATATTCATGGAGTTAGTTCTTCACATTTCCTATAATTTATCGTTTAAGAAATGGGCGATAACCACCGAAGACATGAAAAACGAAAAGCAAGCAAAGAAGACTTACGTTCAAGATAGATTCCGAAAAGAGTATGGACTGATAATGGATAAACCACGACAAAATAGTGGAAACAGTAATGACGGGAATACCGCTTGAAGATTTTTCGCTAATCCGGCTTGTACAGCGGATATAACTGGAGTTTATGAAGAGCTTATTTCCAGATTTCACATAATACTACAAACAATGGCATGCGGTAGGCAGATTAATTCTCAAAAGTTTGGTCAGTATGCATTTGAAACTGCACAATTGTATGTGAGCAAATATAATTGGTACTGTATGCCCTTATTAGTACATAAAGTCCTGATTCATGGGGAAAACATAATTCGCTATAATGCAGTTTTGCCATTCGGACAGTCATCTGAAGAAGCCCAGGAATCGCGCAATAAATATTACAAATTATACAGCTTACATCATGCAAGAAAATGTTCGCGTTCTGCTACGAACGAAGACGTTTTCCATACCCTTACTGTTTACATCAGATCCCTATATATCCAGTCTCAGAAAAGTATCCACGCCTGTAAATGTTGAAGTGGACGAGGAAGTAGTACAATTGTTAGAGTAAAAGCATTTTCTGTTTTAGTGTTCTTCCATTATGTAAAACAACGTAATTTTCAGTAAATATTGCTAAAATACGATACTAAATGTTGGTGTATTTTATGCAGATTTTGTACAAACACCTAATTGTTATGTAAATATGTACTGTTATTTACCAATAGATGAGTTTGCTTTTATTTAATAAAGAACTGATTTCACATGATTACGCTGTATTATTAAGATAACAATGTAGATATCGCACAAACACTTAACTCTTGTTATTAACTGTGATTTAATAAAAAATTGATTTCGCATTATTATTAAAATGACCGTAAATTGAAATTTTTTAAGCAAACAATCGTAAATTTCTTGTGGAGAATTTTGTATTCATTTGAGATTTTAGACATTTCTGTACATGTCTGCCAAATTTCACTGCTATATTTCTTTTAATAAGAAAGTTACATATTTTTTACCATCGCATAATATTATACGCAACGTTGTTCGTGCATTTGAAATAGTTCTAGATAATATAACTAACTAAAAAATAATAAGGGTTGAAATAAAAAATGGTCAAGACCATCTTTTATTTCAACCCTTAACTCACACAGAGTCACCATGCATCGCTTAACTTTAAAAATGTTTTGGGTGTTTCAGTTTATTTAGAAAAATAATAAAATAATTGGGAAGTTTTCATCCGATGCTTTGCGCATATGTCTGAAGGTTGATAACATTTTAGGAACTTTAAAATTTTATAGATTGTTAAATATCGTCGATTATTACAACTGAAAGCGTTTGGTAGTTTGGCTCGAGGCATTTAATTTTCGATGCGGGTATGCTAATTAATACGCACAGCAATCGCCACTAAACTTCTAAGTTTATAATCGAACGCATAATATGTGGTAAAATATTTGAAATAGTTGTCCTAATATTCTAGCTATTTGAAAGCATGCCTGTCTATAGCAACGAGAAATATTTATATTATGGAAACTTACTAAAATCATAAATTTACTGTTCCAACTGTGAATGGTTTCATTAACATTTAAACAGCAGATAATTATAGCTTTCATAATGAAGGAGACAAATATTTTATGAATACTGTGTAGTATGTAGATTTTTCTGTAGTGGTAATTCTAATTTCTTTCATATATAATGTTCATTATTATTTTACCGCCATAAAAGTTAATGACATAATAAAAATAAATTAAATTCTTTTAAGTCATATATGTAGCTTGCGTAGCGCTGAGGTATTTAAGGAACGGAAAAGTCTATATAAGTGTAATATAACTAATTCACAAAGCTACGTGAAGTAGGTTTTTATTGCTTGAGTAAATTAGAGTTAAGCAAGAGAGTGCATAAAAAGCGTCGATTTAAGCATAGTCATCATAGTGCCATTTTCTCGAAGAAATCATCTCATGATTTTTCTTAATTTGTCCAGCATCTATGTAATTTTAAAGTATAATCAGGACTAAGATATTAAATAAGAACTATTAATATCAAACGAAATCTTTCTGTAAGCACGTATTAAAAAGTTATTTATGAAATTATATAATCTTGAAGCAAACCAGAGAAAAACTAATAGCGTTATGCACGATCTGCTTATTATTTTATAATTGGTATAATTATTCGAACGTAAAGTCGTGGTATTCCATTTAGTACCGCCAAGTAAACGAAATTCACTGAAATTGATGACGATCGGGTTCGTAAACCTTAGTTGTTGATAAATATCTTTCCGAGATAGTAAAGGAATTTATAGCCATCTATACACAGACCGGGGATATCTGCTTGAAATTCAGGCGTAGTTACATGGTGGTGAAGCTTAACTTCATCAATTTTGGGTTAGTGCTTAACGCCTCTATCAACTTGTAATAAATTGTTCAGCGTACGTTCGCAATTATACGTATCCCACAAATGCTGAATATGAACTAAAAATAACTACTAAGTGGATAAATGTGTGTTGCATCAGATTAAAAATGTAATTAAAAGTAACGAATGAAAATAAATGTTTCTTCTATACATAATAAAACTTTCTTGCTTTTAATTTTCTGTAAGTCATCGTGTTAGTAGTACCTAGTTCACTAATTCACTTTAATAGACGTGTTCACTGTTGCAAGCTTTGTTATTATTAGAACTGTTCTCCGGATTAACATACAGATGTGCTGATGTCGTTCGTGACTGGTGACATCACATTTGCATAGTATGTATCGTCCCTGTATCTTCCTGGTACAGGCGATAGAGTTGATCTTCAGTTTTTCCTAGTTTTTGGTTTGTGGCTGTATGACCTATCAATAAACCTCACAGTCTTCTATGGTTGCCTGTGCGGAAAAATAATAGTGTTTTTGCTACCTTTGGCGAACCTGATATGCTTTTCGTAACTTTGTTCTGGTATATTCCGCCAGAATGAGACTTTTTCATTTTCCTCCCATTTTTTAATCTCATGTTTTTGGGAACACTTCTGTAAACCACAATAAAGATTCGTACCAATGAGAGATATATTCGCTGCTTTTTCCAGCTTATCAGCCTTTTAATTTATTTCAATTCCTTGATTGCTCGTAAAATATCGTTACAATTTTTGCAATAAGTTACTTCAAATCCACATTTTCAACATATGTTCTTGTTACAGTTCTTACATCTATCGTAAGTCCTATTTTCACATTTCTTCTCTTGACATGTACGTCTTTTGCGAGATTGCTTATCTGTCTTTGATCCAGCCTGTAAGTTCTTCTTGCATTTTTGATTCGATGTTCCCTCCTCAGGGTCTTCTTCGTTGTTATTAGATTGTTGCGAGAGTTCTTCTGCCAATTGCAGAATGAAGTCGCGACGTTTTATTTTTTTTTGCCAGTGATGTCTTTGTATGCAGCAAACGCATTGATTGCAGAAAGATCCAATATATTGTACAAAACATGGACTGGCCATCTTCTTGAGGGTGCCTTCACGCTGTATTTTCGGGCCATTTGATCTACTACGTCAATGCCATATTTTGTGCTATTTTAGTATAAAACTGTTTTTGGCGTTTTCTTTGTACCAGCATTAATCTGCTCTAACTGTTGAATGTTGCGTACTTAGAAGGAGAAAATTTTTGTTTATTTTTGGATTTAGTAAATGTATTTCTCGACATAATCTCCTTGTAGCTCTGTACACTTAGTCCAGCGGTGTTCCAACTTTTGTAAGCCATCCAAATAATAGGATTTGTTGAACTCTGCAAAATAGGCATCTGTTTCGGCAATAACTTCTTCATTTGACGTGATCCGCTTTCCGCCAACCCATTTTCTCATGTTTGGAAAAAGGAAGAAGTCACAAGGAGCTAAATCTGAAGAATATGGTGGATGGTACCGTAACTGGACTGGTTTTGCTGTCGCAATTACCGATGAGTGGACCGGGGCGTTATCAAGACGGTAGAGAATTTTTTTTTCGCTAGGTGGGACCTTTTTCTCTTTAGTTCATCGTCGAAACAATAAATCAGCATAGTACTATCTCATGATTGTGCTTCCCTTCTCCAAATAATCAATGAAGATTATGCCTTGCGAATCCGAACAAATTGTTGCCACAACTTTTCCGGCCGATGGAATCGCTTTTGCCTTCTTTGGTGCACGTTCACCGGGAAAAACCCATTTTGCCGCCTTTGGTTTCTAGCGTGTAGTGATGTATCCACACTCACATATCGCCGTAGAAACTCACTCATATTGCGCTTAAACAAGTCCAAATATTGCTTTGAAGTTATCACGCGATTCCGTTTTTGATCAATCGTCAGCAGACGTGGCATCCATCTCGCCGATAGCTTTCTCACACTCAATTTTCGTGAAGGATGTTTCGCTCACTTTCATTTGAGATGTTGCAGTCTCTCTAATCTTCACCCGGCGGTCTGCTAAGACAATATCATGGACTTTATTGATCATATCGTCTGTAGTCGCCTCAATGGAACGACCTGGCTGCTCTTCATCAAAGACGGATGTTCGGCCACGCTTAAATTCATTAAACCAGTATCTGATGGTAGTCATCGAAGCTGCACGGTCCTTGTAAACTGCATCCAACTTCTTTTTCTATTTCTGCACACGTTTTCGCATCAAAAAGAGAAATCGAGTCACCGGTATTGTTCTTTTTCTATGATTACAGACGCCGGCTAAAGAATCGTACTCACAGACGGTAATGCAGATTTTGATATAAAGCGCCATCTCTCTCCAAACACGGGTACTTTTCATACTATCCTCGTTTAATGCATAATATGTTAAAAATATTTTTATATACATTGCAATGATTTGCATATATAATCAGAAGTATGTTAATTAAATATATTACATATCCTTTAATACTTTTATTTGCGCCAATGGTATTAAAAAAACGAGGGATTAATTTGCTAGATAACGCCATAAAGATGATTTTTGCGCCATTTACATAAACAATTTTTGCTCGATCGATCTTTTATTTAGATTTCTACATAAATACAGCTTCTGTTAGAGCTATTTGTTTAAAGAATAGTAACTCGCGCTGTAATTGCGGGGTGCTAAATAAAAATGTAGCTGTTTTGTTATGCATATTTAGTTTAATAAATAGAATCTTTAGTAATTACTTCCTTATAAGATTTCAATATCAACTGGAACATTTTCATAGTTATTGTTATCTTTTATCCATTATAATTGCTTCGGTATATAATAAAAAAGCTATCAATAGCTTTATTAAATGTCACTAGATGCATGTGTTATATGTTCCTTGTATTATGGTACTTGTACAGCCATGTTCTAAAGTATTTTGTATCTAAAATAGTAAAGTAAAACGTATTAACAAAAAAATTGGTTTTGTGGCTACGTAAAACTAGCGACATTGTTAAATTATATCTGGAGAAGTAAGAAAGTAGGACAATTTAAATATTGTTCCTATGAAAGAGAGTACTTTAAAGGGTCAATAGTTAGTTCCTAATGGCACTATTAATAAGCTCTACCAATGCTGTTCTTTATTGGACCCACTTTGAGTAATTGCTTGTATTTTGTTCGAGCTAACGTAATAGGAAAAATCGATCATTAAAATTCGGAACCCTTGTAGGTACGAGGATAGAGCAAATGTTTCAACATGTAGATGGCGTTACTCCTAAAGTATATTCCGGTAATGCATGCGTTGAAGGATATTTTTGAAATTTGAAATTTCAGCTATGTGGGGCGCTTAGACTTTGTGTCAGTAGCTGTTAATGTTTTCGTGAAAATAGAAAAAATGCAATATCGAGCCATTATATTCTTGTATTTAAAAGGCAATATGCCTACGCAAGTTAAAGCCGAGATGGACGCTGTTTACGGGAACTCTGGATCATCATTTGCCACAGTGAAATTATATACAGCTGAATTTGAATGTGGTAGTACCAATTTGGTTGGCGATGAACGTTGGGGACGGCCAAAAGCTGCAACCGCTACCGATAACATCGGAAAAGTTCACTAAGTGATGCAAGACCACCGTCGAATTCGGGTTAGAGAGAGCAGAGGTTGCATGCATCTCGAAGAACATGTTTGTCATCCATTGACTGACGATTTGGACACGAAAAAGCTAACTGTACGTTGGGTGCCGCGCTCATTCAGAACCAAAAACGCACTCGAATGAGCATTTCCAAGTCCCTGTTTAAGCAATTTAAGTGAAATAAGTCGGTGTTTTGGCATGAATTAATAACTCTAGATGAATTTTGGATACACTAGTGCACTCCTAAAGCCAAAGCACTGTCGAAACAGTGGACCGCCGCGAAGGGTGAATCGGTTCCGAAAGAGGCAAAGACTGTTCCATCGGCTAGGAAAGTGATGGCGACTGTTTTTTTGGAATAGTAATGGAATTGTGTTAATCGACTATCTTCCAAGAGGAAAAACAATAACGGGACATACTATGCATCATTACTTGACAAGCTGAAGGCAGAAATTGCGGAAAAACAAGACAACTCTCGCACTTCAGTAGCCATGGCAAAAATTTACGAATTGGGGTTCGTATTGACAGACCACCCACCCTATTCACCAGATTTGGCTTCCGACGATTTTTTTCTGTTTCTTGGGCTCAAAGTTTCGCTCGGAGGACAGAGATTTTCATCAAATGAAGAGGTCATCACATTCATAAACTACTATTTTATAGAATAAGATGCCAACTACTATTTGGACCGTTTAAAGAGATGGAAGCTTCGCTGTGAAAAGAGTATACACGTTGGTCAGGTTTCACCGGGGTGCGAGGTGTATTTGTACGTAGCGCGATCTGACACCGCTGAAGAAAGCGATAATGATTTAATTTTTGACGTTTCTGATACAATATAATTACACTTGATTACATGTTTCATTACAATTTGCACGTGTTGTGCAGCACACGACTAACGACTCTCTCTTTTTTACGACTATATATTTTTTTGTGGTGGGGTCTTTCTTGGTTATATTGCTAACCCACCAATGATACCAACTGTATATTATATACATAAAAAAAGACTAAAAACATAGATGTAAAATCACACAGTTAGTATCATCGCTATGAACTTGCAACCTAGAAATGTGTATGATTCCTAGCAAATACGATGACCCGTATAGCTAAGGAAAATATCTTATTCCAACTAGAATCATTTTATACGTGTTTCACGTATTAAATTATTTTAAACTTAAAAATTAGTTACCGAAAAAGTATAGAAATGCATTTATTAAATAAAACCTCGGGATAAAGACTTAGCTACATAAGCCAATGAAGCCTCATATTCCGGGTTATCTTGTGTAAACGTACTTGAATACACGTTACTGAACAGCGCAAATCGCAGCGATTATATTAGCGTTATCTTTAACATTACAATGCATACGAGTAAATGAGAATTAGTGCTAAAGTCGGAATAAATACTATATTTTTCCCTAAATTGCTGTAGATGTACACCAAAATAGTAAAGTATTTGTAATTCTAATGGACAATGAATTTTTTCAATAGAAACAGAATAACGCTATATTCATATTCAGTTCTTTGTATGTAGAAAATTCTGGCACATTTTTAAGAAAAAGAATATTATGGTCAAATTCTTCTTATTATTATTCTTAATTGTAGCGTTTAATGCTTTGTAAATTAAAAGTGTATTGAAAATTAGAACAAATTTAATAATTCAAACAATAACAACGTGTTTGTCAGACACGATATTATAGCAATAATTTCTAGAGGTGCGAGTGGACCGGACCGGGCTGGGTTGGGCTGAAATATTCTAGATGCGCGCGGAGCCGAGCTTTTTTAGAATAAGACGGGCAGTCCGTTTGACCCGTCACACCCGTTTGGCCCGTCAAACCCGTTCGGTCTGGCAAGCCCGTTTGGCCTAACGAGCCCGCTCGCTGTCAATTTTGAATATTCATTTTTGATATTCACTTATTTCCAAACTGTTGTTTTTAGAAGACGTAGTAAACATGAATAACTTAGTATTTTCCTTTAAATTTGTAAGTTATGTACATATATTCATAATTTAATACTGAAAAATATAAAAAAAATATATTCATACGCTGAGAAACCGATATGTTTGAGGCAACTAAACTAATTTTGTTAGAGTAAATTTGCTTGTGGCAATTATTTATTTTGTTAATTCAAGTATTTTTTTGTTTTTCAGTGTATCCTCGTTTAGAAGGGCAAATATTTCATATTTAAGCCACCAGCAGATTTCCCATTTTGTCTCTTTAATCATCTTTTACTATTTATGTTTGCTAGCATTAGATGCTACAGAAGACGATTGTATAATATTGTAATGTTTTCAAATTTTGTAATAAAAGCATTGCATCGAAAAGCATCGTAAATTCATAATCGATAATTTCATACGAAAGAATGTAATTTCTAAAACTAAAACAGTGTTTTGGTATATCCACGTTACTGTTCAGATTAAATAAATAATAAGTAAATCACCATCGATATTACACAAATTTTTGAATACTGAGAATAGTGCCAATGTAAATGAAATTTATTTTCTTTGAGAATGCATTCTTTGAAGTAGAATCGAACGGATCTGATCATCTCCTTGTTAGACAAAACGAACTTGTCGGGCCGAACGGACATGATGGGTCGACAGCTGGCGAAGTTGTTGGAGAGACGGTTGGGCGGAATTGGCAAACGCGTTGGGCCGGACCGAGCTGACAAACATGTCGGGCTGGGCTGATAAATGTGTTAGCCTGGGCCGGGTTGTGCCTACATAAATCTCAAAATACCCACCTCTAGTAATTTCATGTGTAATTGATCGACTGTGGTCTGTAACGTATCTAAAATTCACTTATTTGCTTACTGAGATCCAGTGTGTATCGAAAACACACACCGGCAAATTTAAAGGAACAGATTGTAAATTTAGTTTATTTCTGAATTTTATTATTTTATAGCCTATATCTGGGTAGCTTTGTTTTTAAGTTTTTAATGTCAAAACCTCAAACGCGTGTGTTGTATCTTACATCTGAAACATGTATTATCTGTAAGTTGTTGTTAAGTTATCAGTTTAGTTTGTTGGAATTTGTTTTTCTTTTGATTTGTTTTCGTCGGTTTGTTTGTACTGCAAAAAAACAGGTAACAATGGGTGACCAACTGATACTGCTAGGGTAGTAGCAATGATCGAACATGGTCGAACATGCAATAAAGTTGCCCGAATGTTTGGTAATTCAAAATCAACCATCTATTGTGGTGTAAGTCGTTGGAAGCAAACAGGGGAGTATGTGAGAAGAAGAGGGCAATGCAGAAAATGCTTAACCATGACTGCAGATGATCGTTTTATAACGTTGCAAACACTGCGAAACAGACGTCAAACGGCAGTTCAAACAAGAAACCAACTGCAAGATGTTCGGGGAGACACCATAAGTGAGCGCACAGTAAGAAGAAGACTTAAAGAAGCTGTTCTCAAGTCATATATGCCAATAAAAGTCTCAAAACTCCAGAGACATTATCGTGTAGCGCGACTAGAATTTGGTCGAGAACATCAACATTGGTATGATGACCAGTGTGGTCAAATGTTGTTAACGGACGAGAGCCGTTTCTATATAAATTCAATTGACAGTAGGGAAAGATTGTGTCGACGCCAAGGAAAATGAAATGCACCATTCAGTTTTACTACTATTGTAATCTTTTGGTGGAGGTTCAATTATGGTGTGGGGCGGCATATGTTTGGGGGTGGTTAGTGGTGATTGATGGCAGAGCGTTAACTGCAGATACTCCAAGACCATGTGGTAGCTTTTGTCCCATATATCGGAGAAAATTTCACCCTAATGCAGGATAATGCGTGCTCACATGTCGCCCACTATGTAATTCACTTTTTAAACCAAGTGGATATAACAACAATGAATTGGCCAGCGTGTTCCTCTAATTTGAACCCGATCGAGCATGTGTGAGACATGCTAGACGGAAGACTAAAGTCAAGAATTTCTGCTGTTCAAAACAGAGAAGAGGTAAGAGTTGCATTGATTGAGGAATAGCCTCAAGAGCTGATCGATGGGCTCATCAGAAGTTGGGAAGACGAATGACTGCAGTTGTAAAGGATCGTGAGGGAACACACGCTATTTATACAAAAGAAAATACGTAATAAATGATTAAATTCAAATGTACAATAAAGCTATTCTGTTTAAAACCATTATGTTGTTGGTGTCTGGGATCTTCGAGTTTTCTTCTTCGACAGGTTTCACATCCTACAACCTTTGTAAAACAAATTCCAATTACTCCACCTAACTTCGTATTAAGAGTTTACCTGAGAAATATTAACAATATGTATACTATAGAGAAAATAATTAGATTTTATGTATGTTCCTTTAAATTTGCTGGTGTGTGTATATGGAAAGAGGAAGATCTCTACGAATTCACGAATACTTTTGCTCCTGGTCGCACACACTTCTGAACTTATACTTATTCAACCACTTTACACGCGTAATAAGTTGTCCTTTAGGCTGTCATTCTTGTAGAATAGAGAATGTTATAACATCTACGTATTGGTACAAATTCCTGCGTAAGTGGACATTAAGAAAAAGGCCGGGAATGAAAAAGATATTATTTAAATATATCCTACTTATTAGAGCGCATACGATAATGTAGGAAAAACATTAATACCATAAAAGTAAAACGAATTTAATGTTGTAACAATGTTTTTGTACGTTCGTACGTAGCGCTTGATATTATGTAAATTATAAGGCAATTATGCGAATACCAATAACTCTAACAAGTTCAACTAGTCCAATGCGCTCTCTCGCATGTGTTCATTGACTTTCGCATTAATTGCATTTGTAATTGTGATGCAGCGGCGCGCCGCACCACCAAGCCGATTTCTTCATTTTCTTATCTGGTTCGCTTTGTAATCGCCAAGTTATTCGCGGGAAAAATCAAGCCAAGCTACATCGAACATAAGTAAGTTAATTAAAAGGAAGATCCTTAGCGAAAGCCATTTCCTTTTCGATTTGTTCGTTTTTCTTTGACATTTTATTGCATTGCTTCGAGAAACGAAAGCCGTGATCTGCTGCAAAGATAGATCTACGTGTCTATATGTATGTGACTATATGTATGTATATGCGGCTAACCTTTGTCATGGTGTATAGGGCATCATATTAATTGACTGCCATAATTGATTATCGCGATCTTAAGATGTTAGCAAGTTAATAAACAAGATACTGTGGTAAGCCTTTTTGCTGCGTACGGTTAGTGGATATTGCGAATAGATTTAAGTTAATTGATCAGAAATGAACTAATTGTAGAATTTTAGAGTTTCAGAAGTTTTATTATTTTAATGTCAATGGAAGGATCTGAATTTAATTATAACGTAAATATTGTAGTGGTACATATTTACATCGTCGAGTGCAGCTGCCATTCATGCACGTATAGTGTATTCAGTATGGCCACATGGTCGACGTGAAATTCCCTCTGGCGGATATTAGTTTTTTTTCGGAAGCCTCTTTCCCCACCAAGCCTCCGATTTACAGTGTAGGGGGTATTAAATAGTTTATCTAACTTCAGCCAACGATGATTTTGGTGGAACGGAGAAGAAACTCCTCTTCTGTACAATTTCACCATTTCGTAAATCTTGAAAATCAATGAAAAACGTTCATACAACAAACAACAGTATAAATTCAGGGGTATTTCGAGCATAATTTCCTAAATTAAATATCTATCATAAAGTTATTAAGTAGAACGTCAGTAAGTTTTGTCATTATTGGGTTGTCAGTGGTGTTTTAGGTCATAGAGTAATATATTTTGAGTTATCTAGTCGACTTACTATAGTCAGTTCATCGGATTTCGAGGTTTATTCATTGAAATTTCATCGTCATATTATATTAGGAAAGTATTATCAAAATTTGCGGCGGACAAAATAATCGCCATCGTGATTAAAATAATGGAGTGAAGGGACGCCAATTAATTTAAGGCCATTTGGTCAAGTTTTCATCGAGGCAACTAGTATTTTGACTGTGTTCCAATTTGAAGTGTGTAATATTCAAATCATAGTAAAATTTCAAGGTAAAAGTGAAGGTTGAAGTTTGAGAATTGGCAGTTTATATGACGTCGTCTTAGAAATCCAGGTCAGTTTGCATTTTTCTGCTTTAATATTCGTTAATTTCATTTACTGATATAAAAATTCGTTTAAAATTGCCGAAAGAGTGTGTAAGAACATTTCCGAACCCTCAGTTCATTTAATTATTTAACTAATTTACAAAAAATCATTTTTTTAACAATTTAGTGTATTAAAACATTCCAATATATTACTAAAAATAGTTGTATTGGTAGAAACGAGAAACAGGAAGTCTATATATGCTATTAGTTTTATACGAATTCCACGGCTAGTTAAAAATCATCTATTTTAGTTGAAAATTATAATTAAATTATTCAGTAAAATTAGCATTTTTATATAATTCTATTATTATTAACATGGATAAGCAGCTGTCAACATTTATAAGTTGTGGATTTCTTATTATTCGCGATGACTTGCCATATTTTTATGTTAGATTTTATGTAATACGTATTTGATGATTAAACAGGTCTCTGAAAATAAATCTGGCGAATTAATTAACGTTAGCACCATGTTTCAATCTCTTAATGAATACGTGTGAGTATTATATTTTGCTTAAAAATGCTTATAAAGATGCAAAATTGAAAAGTGACGTGTATGAAAAAAAGGATGTAAACTTTCTGCATAAAAGTGGAATGATAAAAATATTATTGAAACCACAAGTACGTCACCGTTAGTAGTTTATAATTTAAATAATCCATGTATCAGCTCGGTTACTGAGCTTATATTTCGGCAAATGTTAAGATGTTTGAGATTGTACAAGGTGACAAGGGGAAGTGGGTACGCCCTATAAATTTTGTATTGCTTCAGATGAAAATTTGAATTGTGGAGGCTTTATACTGAACCACATTGCGATTTTTTAGAATAATTTTCAATGTTTTGTTACTTCCGGTTTGGGGGCAAGTGTTTAATCACTGATTTTTAAATGGGACATCCTTTTTAGTTTTTTTTAAATCGGCGGATTATTTTAGGCACGATGAAGCCCTTTCTATATATTTTTTTTTGAAGTAAGTATTTTTCATATCAATTTTAAAAGTAAAACTAGGTGACTGTGACTCATAAATTGCTTTTGGCTTGGATTGTGGAAATGATCCAATCTGAAGTTCTTTCTATCTGTCAGTACCTAGTTATTTTCCCTAAAAATTTTAAAATATTGTTGCTTCTTAAAAATTCCCTTTTTTCAAATGTAACCGGGGTGGATCTTATCGATTTATTTAAAAGGGAAAATGGTGATTAAAATCCATATATTTTAAATTCGCATACATATCTTGAGCAATGTGGCATCAAAAAAAAAAAACGTTACACCAAGTATATATTGGCAAAATTAAATAGAAAATAAACGATAAGTAGTGACTGTAGAGATGTATAAGATCAAACAAGGAGTGCGGGGAGCAAAAGTCAGATGAAAATGTAGGTTACGGAATAATTTGGTAGGAGAAATAATGTGGGAATATGAAATAATAAATGTAAAAATTGTGTGAGGCACTGCAAAAAGTGTAGTTGACATTGTCTTCATAAAGAGTGAATTGGCAGTATGTAGAAATAACGTTGTATTACACACAGTTGTTAAATAATCCGTTAAGTTGCAAATTACCGTGCTTAAACCGTCCTTTCGATTAGCATGAAGGGACGGTTAAACGAAAATAATCAACGTTTTCTGAAAGCTGATTTAGGAGCGCATTACAAAAGGAAAAAGCGAATTGACTGCTTGATTTACAATTATTGGCAACGCAATGGAGCTCCCTTCAAGGTTCCGTATAGTTCGAGCTTGTTCCGCAACTTTCACACACAATCCCCTCATTTTAATGTATTTATCCACTATATTTGCATAAGAAACTAAAATTCAATAAAAAGTGTCTTCAAAACAAATAACTCTTAACGATCTTTCAAATTAAAAAGAGCTAAACTATACTTCTGTTGCTAGAAAATGCAAGTAAATTATTGTTTTTACATTACGAAATAAATCACTATTGTCAATTTTTCTTTTGTTTTTGGTAGTTCGAGGTGACCTCGATTTTATTTAATTCAAACTATCGAGTAATGCCACTGTACACAGTGAGATCCAAAAGTATCTTCTTCATACTAACTTTTAAATGACAGAAGCTAGCGTGTCTAGAACAAAATAGGTTGATTTCTATTTTTTATCAACAAGCTTTTGGCGTTATTGGCTGTTCAATTACATATCCGGTATCACCGGAAGTGTTGTCAACTTTTTTATTTTCAAATATCGGTATCCTGTACATTTTTACGTTTTTGGTGTAGAAGGGCGAATCTAACGATATTCCTTAAGTTATACTTTAGCCTAAGAAATAATACGATACATGATATAATCTGTTTTCGTTGTGCAAAGTTGGCTACTTCAAAGCACTAAATTGTCTCTTGTGACGCCAGATTGAGTCAAGTACCTAGCTTGTTTCACAGTAATCATAACAATTATCAAATTGTCAAACGTCAATTCCAAAGGCATAAATTATTCTTGTTACTTATTATTATTATGTGCTGCATTGTTCATATTTCCCTTCTCTGTCGTCGTTATTATTAACCTGGGCAAATATGCGGTAACAGCCAGAGCCGTGGCGACCGCATAAAAGTTTACACATGAAATAGAAGGTGAGAAATAAATTATAAAACGTGCTGAAACACTTACCGTTTTAAAAGTCTTCCGTGAAATCACAAACTGGGTAACATCTGTTAAATATTTGAATCATTAGATATATTTCCACAGCTGTTTCAGTCGAGTGAGTACGACGTGCGAAATAAATGTTTTTTAATGCCGAAAACGACCGTTCGACATCTACCGATGTTATATTTGCATATTTAAAATAATCTTTGAAACAACTTAATGCATCTTCACACGCACCTTCACAAATTTATCTTAATATAAGAAAATCGGAGTCTTTCTCTAAAACACTTTCAAATTTTCGTATTACACACCAATTTGTTTCGCCTTCTACAGCGCATAACTGTGCGTGAACATCATTCACAATTTGAACAGAATCCACTAGCGGCATCGAAACATTTTGTAATTTTTCCATTCCCTCCGCTAGTCCGAAGTAATTGTTGTGAATAGTTAGTAAATCTCTTTTAAACTGACTATCTTGAAATATTTCCTGGCTTTTCTTGATTGCTGTAGCTTCTGTCGGATTGAATTTTGAAACTACTTTCTTTACTTGATCAAAATATTTGTTGTAGTAAAACGCAGCTTGCAACCATGTTCCCCAACGTGTAACAATCGGTTGTGGTGGTTCAGGTAAATCAGGACACAGTTTGCGAAATAGTCGGGTACGTTTCGGGAACTTTAGAAACACTGCCTTTGTACTAGCAATCAATGCATTTACTAGTGGAAAACATGTAGGAATCGTTTGTGCCGCAAGATTTAGAGTATGGATTTTACAGGTTACATGTAAGAAGTTACCACTGTGTTCTTTAAGAGATCGGCCCAAAGAACGCATGTTTGCGGCACCATCACTCATAAACAAAAAGTTGCTTAGTTCAAACTTCAAATTTGTTCAATGAGTTCAACACCACCTTTAAAAACTCATCGGCAGTACAATTTATAACCATAGAATGTTTTTGACGATCTGCTGTTTCGTCCACACACAACCACAGTTTTTTATCTTTCAATTCCGTTTTCATTCTTTTTTCTATTTCTTCACGAGCAAATGGCACTACATTTCGCATCGATGACCGATTAGGTAATTTATAATCCGCATATTTATTCCAGAAGGAGACAAATGCTTCTTTGTCTAGTGAACAAAACGATAGATTACATAAAATAAGAGTAACACATAAATCAAATGTAAATTTTTCTTGGTCTCGTATGCCACTTTTTGCAGAAGAATGCTGTTTGCTTTCGATGTGACGTTGACAATGGCTTCTGGACCAACACATTAAAGGGATTTTACAAACTAGACATTGAATTTTAGCGCCAGTTAAGTCCAGCATACCCACTATAAAGTTTTTAACTGTGTCTGCAATTGGTCGTTTTCGCGACGTACCTAACTGCGACATTTTTAAAGCAAACATAAGCGTACAATACGAAATAAGTTACGACAGCCTACATATACACAGAACTACTCGCATACAGCATCGATTTAGTACTGACGCTGTGAACGCGTGAAATAAATAATCGCCGACTCCGCACCACATATCTACTACACTGACCGTTAGTTACCGCTGTTTGCCCAGACTAGTTATTTTCTTTTATTTTTACTTGTTTTGTTAATTCTTGTTATTTCTTTACTTTATCGAATTTTATTAACTAATTATATCAGGTTTGTTTCATTTTATTAGTTTTTGATAGACAATGTGCTTATTTTTCAGTTTTTTACATTATTTCTTTTACAATGGCTCACACATTCCACCTACGTAATTTTAATGTACGGTGAATCAAGCAAAAATTACCACGAATAATGAACATTGCCAAAATATTTGAACTTTGCGGTAAGTAAAGCAGGAAAGATGGGATAAAATCTACAGAGCGAACTACTTTGGCAGAATATAATAAGATTTAAATTATTGGACAGTTTGTTAAGAAACAGACATTGTCTGCCAACAACCAATAGTTTTAAATGAACCTACCGTAACTAATTAATTCTAATAAAGTTTGATACAGGAAAAAATAACAATTATTAATAAAAAAGGTAAAAGTAAGAAAAATAATACCGGGAAGGAAGAACGAAAATCTTTCCGATGCAGGATATAATAAGAATAAATAATAAGAATAATTTACGTTTTTAGAATTGAGATTAGATAATTCGGTAAGCGAGCAGCGAGCTCGTCGAATCAGCTTGGTGTTATCGGAGACAATTTGGCGCTGTGCTATTTAAAATCAGGACGTTGTCGTCATTTTGTGTTGTGTTGTATTTCTGAGTTTATAGTTTCATGTTAAACCTCAATTTAGTTTACAAACTTATTGTTTCACTTTCCAAAAACACTTTGTTTCCTCTAATATATACAATAAAGTACCTTTAACTACTTTCTTAAAAAATTAATATTGTCAAAAATAGTATGTATCCTTGATTGATTGTTATTGATTTCCTGAGAGTGTGTGCTTTAGTAAAACGCAAAGGTTATGCAGGGCCATTTTACTACTTTGGAGTTAGTCGCAATATGTCACAATGCCGAAATTCCCTGGCATACATGTCTTTGCACTAGTTCTCGTTCACATAATTGCACACGGTACGTGTTTTTTGCATGCAAACACAACTGATAATGTAGCAGGCGCATTTCCCAAACGATTACCTAATATGCGATAAATCACAACCGAAGCGGGTTTCTCAAAACTTCCTTTGTTATCCGCCGATATATGTGTGTTCATACACGCTCAGATGCCCAGCATCATATAAACTTAACCATAAATATGAGATTTCCGAAGAGACCAGGTCGGTCCGAACGCACAACAGTTCCTACCTCTAGGTCGTCTTCAAGCCAAATTCCTTAACCTACAAACACCTGTTGGAATGCGGCTTTATTCTTCGTTTTCTCACAGTCAGAGCCGCAGGCGAAATCGTTAAAGCAACCATACCCAGCCATCTACTCGACCAGTCATTTACTGCGTCGATTTTATTCCGACTGAGGTCATTTGACGTTTAACCGACGTAGCGACTCTGTCGATAAAGTAAGAGGGCTCTTTTCCGTTCTACGACGAACGGCTAATACTACTGAATGCAATTATTTTGCAGAGGAACAAATTAAGATTCTATGATTGTCCATTTTAACTTCCACATTTATCTATCTTATTGACAGTGCATTTTCCATTTCATAAAACTCCCAAGTCTAACATCGTTAACTTTTACATTATAAATTTTAATGTTTACAGTCTAAAACTACTAGAATACATGAGCTTGGACTGCAAAAGACTGCTCTTTAACTTATTGGTATTACAACAACCATAATTTTGCATAATAGTATCGAAGAACAAAACATTTTAAATATATATATTCCCCGAAGCATAAAATTTATTGGTGTTTTAACGAGAAACACAAACGAAAAACAAAGCAAGCGGTGTAAAAGTTGCAGTATCGTAATAAATTTTCTTTGCCGAAGTATAATGAAACGTAAGAACACATAAATAATCAGTTCATCAAATTTTATTTGTATTCTCGTATAAGTATAAGCGTACATTTATGGTCATAAAAAATAATAATGGAGAGAGCCTGTTTGCTTTATTATTTTTTATGTTGGTTGCAACTACATCTGACAGTTAAATCTTGCTTAAATCATATCAAGATTGAAAACTGAAATTACGTTTGACATATTTAACAGTAATGATGCAAATTAGTTTATATTTAAAGAGTAAATGGCTAACGTAGTGCACTAAGTCAATAATAATAATAAAGCTAGCAGAATAACACAATTATTTCCTAGTGAAAGTAAAAGTAAAAGCAGACAATTATATTAAATGCTCAAACTGATCTTCAGTTTCACTACAAATTCTTACTTGTCGTTTTATGATGTTAAAAGCGTTGACGAAATATCTAAGCATCACAAACATTTTGAACTGCTTCGGTAAGTTCTTGTATTGTGTGTGGTGCATTTTTAAAAACTAGTTTTTAGTTGTGGGAAAATAAAATAATCTAAAATAGTTAGTGTAGGAGAACGTGGAAGAAAATCTACTATACGGTTTTCAAAATATTCATGTAAGAGGTTCATTGTTTGTATGGTTTTATGAGCTGTGGCATTGTCTTTTTGGAAATATTAATCCCTTTATTCGTTATCATGCAACTGGTTTAGAAAAGGTTGCAATATTATTGTTTTATGAAAAAATAATGAATTCTTCTCCATGAAGCTGCTATTCAAACACCAACCTTTTCAGAATGCAATGGTTTCTGTACCATGACAAAATGGATTTCATCGCTACAAACGGACTTAGGTTAAGTTTCTTCCAGCACAAGAAGTATTCACCAAATTATTATACTATAAATATAAAAACTCATAAGACCAGGAGCAAAGGTTATAATAAAATGTTGTTTAATGGACTCAATCAGCAAATGGTGCATAAATGCGTATGTATTAAAGACGATTCCGTGTTAGAATCCAATACTTTACTCCAAGATGAGAACCTTGATCTAAGGTTTCATCTTTGACATTCATTCATTCCATAATATATTGTCATAATACATTTAGTAATTTAATTGAAGAAATATTTCCTCTGCCTCATTTAGTGGCATGCCGGTTTCCTTTAGCGGTGGATGAAACTCTTGTACTGCAGGTCTATTTTTGAATGAAAAACAATGGAAAAATGTAATAAAACCTAGAATAGACCCTGATAAAGCATGAGCTTGATCCCTGACTACACTTAAAGTTGGCGTAAACCAGTGTATCTGGTAATTGACAAAAGGAACCTATGTGTGGGGTAAAAATATGAACTTAATATTTTAGCAAAAGGTGTACTTTATTGCAATTCCTTAGTTTCCCGATTATGCGAGTATAGATGACAATGTTCTGGGAGACACGAGTATTACCGTTTGGAATTAACTTGCTACTGAGAGTTTAATTATGGAGCTGTATGCTGATATTAATTAGATCTGGCCACAGAAGCTAAATTTCTATGCATAAATCTAACCGCAGCGCTGTTGTCAGTTGATTCAATTCAATTCAGTTTCGGGCATACTTGCCCTTTTCTATCATTCATCGATTGCATTTCATTGGAGGTTATTCTGCTAAAATTTTTGTCTCGTTTATATTTTATCCTTATTTGCTTCGTATTGAGAATGATTGGACTACATCGTTCTCTGTTAAAGGCTGTAACATATTTGTTCTTGCAAGAATAGGTAATATTTTGCATGATATGTCTATAATGATTTTGAAAAATAGTTTCAAGTTTGCAGAGCGCGTGAATGAATCTTTGTAAAATTTAATTATTCATTTGTATACAATTGTGAAGAGTAGAGAGTGTATTACTTCATATTTGGTATAACCATCAATATATCAGAATTGTTCAGAAGTAACTACAAAGTCATTTCATTTTCGAGCTACAAATTGTAGGCAAACGTCAAAATTCACATCAGAAATTGTAAGTTGTTTATAAATCATGTTGACATTCGCTTTGAAATAAAGACCTAAAGGTTAGTACATCTAAATCCATTCTGACAACTTAAAAAAATAAATTGTACTCACTCACATACTTGTAAAACCGCTGTCATTAGCGCTACAAGGAATGACGTTCTGCCATTTGTGTTTCGGCAACGATTGTCAGAGTAACGCCTTTCTGGCTCCTTTTGTCGATTCTACAACGGCTTATGCAGCCCCTGGTTCCCCTCTCTCTGTCCGCGGGATTTTATTAGGTAATGTCAGTTCGTTAGATGCTGGGTCGCGAACTCGAATAGCATATTACAGGAAGCATTGTACAAATTTATTTCAACTCCAAAGTCGGTCATTTGAAAGAATGTGAGATTCCTTGCGTGACGCGATAGCATAGAGAGCGCGCGTAAATGTTAAAGCTTTGAGGTTAGTTTTTTCATTAATTCGTTTTTCGTAAACGTTATTATTTGCAATTTACTCATTTAAACTGCCGGAAAGTGGGAATGTGA
Source organism: Dynastes maya (assembly GCA_029619315.2). Taxonomy (NCBI): domain Eukaryota; kingdom Metazoa; phylum Arthropoda; class Insecta; order Coleoptera; family Scarabaeidae; genus Dynastes; species Dynastes maya. The sequence continues at coordinate 26,453,797 of JAROYE020000002.1, forward strand.
TACACCCGAATCTACGACGGAGAGAGTATTTTTTTAATCAGATAAAAAACACTTTTAACTTTATAACATTACAATAGATAAAAATTATGTTCAAAAAACATTAAATAATATGCATCTCAGTACACTATCTAGACCAAGAATGGTTTATTAAAGTGTGGAGCTGCTTCTGTTGGTACAGAATATATTAATTTGTCTTGGATCAAAAAATATTGACACAAATGCACTATATCAATATGCTTACTAATTAAAACAATCTCTGTTGGTAAAATGACCGGCAAAGTCATCTAACTTAAACTCTGAATCGAATAGAATAATTTGGAATGATGGGAAATGTTAAGAGAAAAATGTGTAGTTACGAGATAGGCGTCGTAAATTCTTGGCCTGATAGGTTTATACAGGTTTGAGCGTGCTCAAACTCCGTTGTGTCATAGTTGCACATGTGCGAGGCCTATACCATAGATATTAGGGCTCGAACGGTAGTAGTTTTTAATGGCCAGCCAGTCAACGTGACTTGTGCATGAAAATGTCCTAATGAAAATTGAGTACCGCGCGGTCATTAAATTTTTAACAAAAGTGGGGCATACGCCTAATAACACTACACAAAGTTTAAAGCGCGTGTTATCTCCTTCATATTCTATCGTAAAAAAGTGGGCAAAATGTTTCCGTTTGGAGCAAGAATTCCTTGAATATGATGGCCACAATATTCTGGGATTGTGGCGTTATTTTACTCATTGATCTTAAAGAGTAATACAACTATCAACAGCACATATTATGCGCATTTGCTGCATAGACTGGGACAATATTCATGCAAAACGTCTAGGAAAATTGACAAGAGGTGTTTGATTATTGCACGACCCTGCACCCGCCCATTCTCATTTAAAGAAAAATCTTAGGGGACGTTGTTTTAAGAACGATAGTGAGTTGCAAGCAGCTGTAATACAACATTTTTATGGAAAAACTTTAGAGTATTTTTACAAGAGTATAGAATTGTTAATTGATCGTTGTAATAAATGTATTGAAGTTAGGGGAAATTACATTGAAAAATAAAAATTGTACCAAGTTTATTTTTTCTATATCAGGCCCAGAATTTATGGTACCTACTTCGTAATACATACATATCCGCAAGATTTGTGGTGAGAATTGAAAACGTTTGCAAGGTTTTATTCATGAAGATACACATCGAAATTTAATGGGATATACAGACTAAATATGAATTTTGTTAATAAATCTGTAAAAATTATGTTATTGTCAATAGAAATTTTTCAATTTAATGGAGATACAGTAGAACCTCGATTATCCGAAATAATATGGACCCAAGTGGCTTCGGATAATCTAAATTTCGGTTAAAACGGAGCTTTTGGATAAATTAAATTAATTGATTAAAGAAATTTAATTAAACATTATTATTTTAGGAATATGTCGTATGATTTACATGTAATGTACATAGGTAAATGTATATACATAATGAATCATTGGCGAGTTAAAAATGACGTTATTTTTTGTTGTACCCAGTTGGTACTGACTATATTTTTTGCAGCAATGTCTCCTCAACGTGTGATAAGTAAAACATCAGTTGCCGTTGCATTTTCCTGTTGTTCTACATACATTAAGGCTTTCTGTAAAGCTTCCAGTCCATCTGAGTGAGAAATTTTCCTAGGGAGATCGTTAATTGCTTCTAGCTGATCATCTTCAACATCCAAATCTATTTTGTCATCATTATTACTAACAATTTTTATAAGGTCATCATCTGTTAATTCTTCGTTCAAATCATCACTATTAAGCTATTCCTCGACATCCTCAGGAGTAACATCCTCGCATCCTGATAATTGTGTTATAATTTCATGTAAACTTTCATTAGTATTTTCAGCGTCTGTGTCGGGTGGTCTCTCTTGTTAAATTATTTTTGACCAAGATTTTTGCAGAGTAGAACTTCTTACTTGAATCCATGCTTCTGCTACCCAATACATCACATCTTTCAGATTGATTTTCTTTAAACAGTTAACTAGATTACCGCCATTACCAACTTGTTCTAAAAGAACACACCTTGGTCCATCGGCTGAATTAAAGAAGTCACGTTAGGGGGCAGAAACCTGACTATTATATCTGCACTTTTGAGCTAATCTTCACTTGGGTGGGAAGGTGCATTGTCTAATAACAAAATAGCTTTTCTAGGGAGCCCTCCTTTTCTCAAAAATCGTTCTACTCTAGGAACAAAATCTTGTTGATGATCGCGTCCATCCACGCACTTTTCTGGTTTTTATACGCAACAGGGAAAGCGTTGGGACGAATGTGTTTAAAGGCTCTAGGGTTTGCTGATTTGCCGACACACAATAAGGGAAGTTTGTGTGTACCGGAGGAATTACTGCATGCAAGAATAGTCACATGTTCCTTGCTACGTTTGTATCTAGGAGCAGCAGATTCTTGTCTTGAAGCCAAAGTTTTCGATGGTAGCATTTTATAATTTAAGCCTGTTTTGTGGCAGTTGTAAATTTGATGTTGTACATAACCGTTTTCTTCCATCATTTTCTTGAAATTTCTTTTAAACTCTGTTACAGAAGATTCGTCGGCGGATAACTTTTCACCACAAACTTTTAGCTGACGTATACCGTACCGTTTCTTCCATCTATGCAGCCAACCTTTATTTGCTGCAAAAGTGTCAGGTGCTTCCGTTATCGGCAAATATTCGCTTAAACTTATTGCCTTTTGTTGCAAAATTGGACCAGAAACTGGCATTCCACGTTCTCGCTGTTGTGTGAACCATAGGTATAAGGCATCATCCACTTTTGGACATTCCGCCGTTTTTATAGTTTTTCGCGAAGGTGCAGGTGATGTTAGAACACTAGACCACTTTTCAATTTTATTACGATTTCTTTTCCAGTCTGCAACAGTACTTATGCCTAAACCCATATTACTTGCTACTTGCTTTAACATTTCACCTTTATCTAAACGTTTAATTACTTTAACTTTCTGTTCAATCGTGATAACAACGCGTTTACTCTTAATACGGGGACATTCCATGTTGGGATACCTCCGTCAACTGCAATTCAACTGGTTGAATAACATCATGTGCATAGGCGATCTATATCAGGGGAAATACCTTATTGTAGAATACATGTAAACGATCTAATGTCGGGGAAGTCCCGTATTAATTTAAAAGGTATTTTGGTTTTCTAAGAGAATAATACGCCCTATTTCGGGTAACGCGGAGATTTTTTTTATTGCTTCGGTTAAAACGTAGAATTTGTTGTTTAGTATTGTTACGGTTAAAACGGAGTTCGGTTAATCGCGATCCGGATAACCAAGGTTCCACTGTATTACTTTTAGTTCAACCAAAAGTTTTGACATTTTTTCAAAGATGTTGGTGTAAACAGTACGCGTAGTTTTGTCTTTGTCGGAAATCGGCATTTGAGATAAGAAACTACGACTGCTCCTTGTGCTGATTTCTTTTTATAGCCTCACAAGTTTCATTCTTTATTAAAATAAACATTTTCAATTAATTTATTAAATACTGTAAATTCCTTTATATATATTTTTTATATATTTTGTATTTATGAATGTATTACTAGATTTAATTGTGTAATGTAGTATGTTACAACTTGTTGAAAAGTATTTAAAGATAGATATCTTGCTATTTTTTCCTAAGTAACCGATCGTAATGTACTTGAAAATGTACTTTTTTATTACGTTGCTAACTCAAGGAGGCTTAAATTGTAAATCTCTCATGCGTGCTTCTGTTCACTTGTTTTTGTTCCAGAGTGGAAATCTAGTTGTTTGCAAAAAGTTATTAAATTAATCTTAGGAGATAAGTTCTTACATCTAATTATACAGTCAGCGGAAAGCGATTTCATCACTTATACTACAAAATTATGAAATTAGACGCATACAAAAAAGGATGATAGGTTACGATCAAGACGGAGATGCCGAAGAAGTAGCCGAACGGGGTAATCTTGGCCTTCTTCTTCGATGCTGTTGTATGTATATGCATGGTCAATAGAAGGCCATACTTAGGAATTCCTTTTTTATCGTCCTTGTCGTCCCGGTGAATCGATCGCTTTTTTACCATAAATCCACATAAAATAGCGCAATTTATGATCTCGAGTAGAAATCCAGTTAGACTTTTTATAGCTCATGCCTCTTCGATGCTGACATTAAGCAGCGAAAGCGTAGCATACTATATAAAAACAAAGGAGCGGTATACAGAGCGTGCGGTAAGTATGGAATATTTAATCAACTGATCACTAGATTGTTGGAGCAATGGTGAATGGCTATTAGCGTCATTTTTCAGAAGCTATATGTTATAGATGTCATTCCAAACCAATGGTATTGAATATAATAGAAGATAAATAAAAAATATGTAACACATACAACAGATTGAAATAATACTAATCACAATAGTGCATTTTAATGTTCGTTGGACAGCAACTGGTAAGTAAATCTTATTTTTATTGTAAGGAAAGTAGGATAAGAAAATAAGATTCATAGGGGTAAAGATAAGTATTCAAAGTATTTGCAGACATTGGTTTAAATTACTGAACATTTTTTTGTAAATTCTAACGTCGAAATGTTTTCGAAATAATATAATTTTTGCTGTGAGTGAGTGGCCGTCTACTGGGCTTACTTAAGGATAACGATCCGATTGTCGGCCGATTACTGAAAAGTAAGCTGGCTTTCTATTTTAGACCGTAAAATTAATGTTTATGTATTTGAATGAAGTGGATAAAACCCTAGCTATTTCTAATATCTTCCAGTAGTCGACCGGGTGTAAACTTTAACGATCGACTATTGGTTGTGCCGTGCTGTAGTTCGGCCACAATGTTCTATAATGCGGAAATTGAGAATTTAGAGCCATCACATAGGAATTCTACATTTTATTACAGATTTTTGAATACATATACTATAATCATGGCAGGAAACAACCATTGTTTCACCAATACTCAGAAGACTCATTAAAACTGCCATATTTGCCATAAGGAATGGACAATCTCTACGTGAGGCTAGTAAATTTTCCATACCCTGCTCAACCTTACAAGACATATTACACGGGAGAATTGCAGAAGGCCCTCGCAAAATGGGCCCATCCACTATACTCTCCAAACACGAAGAGTACCATTTTGTACAATGGCTGTTAAATCTTGTTAAAGTCGGATCTCCACAAAAAAACAATGAATTAGTGTAAAGTGTTATAGATAAACAGAAGCGAGTTACGCCGTTTAAAAGTAACCGTCCTGGTGAAAAGTGGTACGGAATCTTTCTTAATAGGCATAAAGAACTGTCACTTCATGAGGCAGAGGGCGTTACCAAGTCGCGGACAATGGTTACCAAAGAATATGTCCAAAAATGGTTCCATAATCATAAAGAGTATTTAGCGCAAATCGTTGCACTAGATATACTAGAAAACCCATCTTGTATTTTGAACGGGGACGAAACAAGTTTTTCTATGTGCCTGGAAAGTGGGAATGTTCTCGCTTCAAGGGGATGGAGAAACAAGTTTTTCTATGTGCCTGGAAAGTGGGAAAGTTCTCGCTCCAAGGGGATGGAAAAACTTGTATAATATTAAGAAAAGAAATGAAAAGGACACAATAACGGTTCTATTAGTTTTTTCTGCTGACGGAAAAATCTTGAACTCAGTGGTTGTGTACTTGATAATAACTCCTCAAAAATTCCGTAATAAACGGATTTAGAAATTGCGGTCTATATCCATTTAATTCAAACGAGGGAAATTACAGTAAATGTCTGCGGAACCAACTGAAAGTTGTAAACGATGGAAGCCTCGAGATAGACATAAACGTTTCCGAGTATGATTTTATTAGAATTGAAACCGAATTTAGAAGAAAAGGGAATTACATCAGTTTCATACATTACTACGGTGACATAAGCCACGAGAGAAGGTCTGCGACAAGAGACAGAAGTCGCAGAAGATGGTCAATTAATATTGCTTTATAACAATGAACCAGCAGTAAATGATGGAAATAACGTAATCGACAGTGAAATAAATAATTATGGTGATATAATAATGGATGGCAATCTTAACTTAAATGTCATCTCAGATGGATAAAACATAGAAATTGATAATTTTGTAAAAGAAGAGGCAGTCAGTTAAAGGGAGTAGCACTGACGAACTAATCTTAAAAGTATCTGATAGTAATATTGTAGATAATTTGAATTATTCTTATCAAACAAATTATAATAAAAGCCAAAGAGTTATTGTACTTGCTGGAGATGTAAATACAAATACAAATCAATAGGTGAAAGTGCCAGAAAAAAATTGCACCAATATAATCGATTTTGCTACAGTTACTAATAATCAGAATGTGAACCAAATCGAGAACTAGAGAGAAAACTATGTCACTATTTCTAGTATTATACAGCAACCAACATTAAACACAAGTAACAACCAAATGGTAATAAATGACGAGCTTCTTAATAAAAGTACTGTTGTGAATGAGTAAAATAAGTTACAGAATAGGGAAGGAAAAATTCTGCAGACTATTCAAATTTTCAGGTAAACTAGAAGGACATCTGTTTTGGCCAAGTCTTATTAACATATCATTAAGTACGATAAAAAAGATGAGAAAGAAAAGCAGCCGGCTGCTGTTTCGTCGGAGGCGTTCAGGCGTTATTTAAAAAGAAAATCCGAAGCCAAAGAAAAGCTGGAAGCAGGAAAGTTAAGAAGAAAAGAGGCAAGAGTTAAAAAGGCAGTAGAACAGTTGAGGAAAAAGAGGTAAGAATTAAAAGAGTAATACAAAAGAAAGCAAAGGATCGTAAGAATAATGGTAAAATTCCAAGGGATCGACCTTCTGCAGATGGCGCTAGGAATAACAATCAAGAAAATATTGATCCAAAGGGAGCAATATGTTCAGTATATAGCACAGAACTTGACAGTGACACTGAGGACGAGGGACTTAGGAATATGGGCTTTGACATGTGCTTCCGCTGGCACTGAGTTTAGAGGTTTGCGGAAGCATCCAGTTAAAGTTCGTTTGCTCTTTTTGTTAAGAATGTAAACAAAAATTATTTATATTTTTTCTCTGTTTGCATTGTTCTTGTCGAGAATGATTCCACCAATACCATGAGCTATATTAGCATTATTTTTGGTAGTGTTTAATTATTTAGATATTTTGTGTTCATTTACTCATGTTAAAGAAAGCTTTATACAAATTTGTTAATATTTATTTGTTATTAATACTACTTACTGTGTTTGAAAAGATTTTGTTTATTTTTAATTTACATTTTTTTTATTTGTTTGTTTTAATATTTACATACCCTAGTTTATTTGTTATTTATTTACATTGTTAAAATAAATTTTAGAATATTTATTAAATACTTGTTTCTATTTACCTGAGCCAACTACTGAAATGTGGCCGGCTGAATTTAGGTAATGGCGAGACCGACTACATAAGAGATATGTGGAATTCTAGGAATAAAGTTATTGCTTTTCTTGTGGTTATAGATAAATAAAAATGATACAAAATAAATTAAATAAGGCAGTTATTAATATAATTTGTAAGTTAGTTTTGTTATTTTTAATGGAAGTTGCACAATCTTGGAATCAGAAATTTTCTTAAGCAGCCGACCACCGGCGCAATCACTCTATACAGGCTGCCCAACCCTCTGAAATCGTAAAATTGCGCTTACTGTGAGTGTACGACGCTGTGTCAATATGTCCGTGACTTTTTGAATTTCCCGCGTTGCAAATTGAAAAGCAACGCTGCTCCCGTTAACCACCATCTGTCAATACACTACTGTCAAAGTTTGAGAAAGTTGCGGCATTTAGTTAAAGTTTGACAGCCATTGAAAGCAGACAACATCGTGCATTTTGCCGAAAATGGAAAAAAGCCAACTTCGTGTGCTCATAAAGCATTATTTTTTGTGGATGAAAACCATCACTCAAGCCAATGCTAAGCTTGATAAATACTATGGGGATCCTGCGCCATTAGAATCAATGGTAAAGAAGTGGTTTACTGAATGTCATACAAGCACTAATGACGCCGAACGTTCTGGACGTCCAATTGAGGTCACTACAAATCCACAATATGGTGTTGGCCGATCGGAGATTGAAAGTGCGCGAGATTGTAGAAGCCATAGGCACACACACATGGCTCAGTGGTTTCGATTTTGAATGATTACTTGCGTATGAGAAAGCTATCCGCAAGATGGGTGTCGGGTTTGCTCACAATTGATCACAAACGCGATCGTGTTGCAACTTCGAAGGAGTGTTTGACGTTGTTTAACCTTAATCCGGACGAGTTTTTGCGCCGTTTCATAACCGTTGACGAAACATGGATACACGACAACATACCGAAGACCAAACAGCAGTCGAAACAGTGGATTTCTCGGGGCGAATCGGCGCTGGAGAAGGCTAAGGTGGGTCTGTCGGCCAACAAGGTCATGGCGACAGTTTTTTTGGGATGCATGCGGCATAATTCACATCAATTACCTTCAGATGGGAAAAACAACCACCGGCGAATATTACGGCAACTTGTACAGGTTCAATGACAATTTGAAGAAAAAACGATCGCATTTGTCTAAGAAGAAAGTGCTCTTCCATCAAAACAATACAGGGGTGTATACGCGCGTAGTCGCCATGGCGAAATTTCATGAATTTCCAAGTCTGAAAAAACGACTCGGCAGAAAGAGATTTGGCTCCAACGATGAAATCGCTTAAACAAACGCCTGTTTTGAGTGCCTAGATAAATCTTATTATTTGGAAGGGATCAACAAATTGGAGAAACGTAGGACGAAATGTATTGAGCTAAAAGAAGATTATGTTGAGAAGTAAAACGTTTTTTTGCTGAAAAAACTATCCCTCATTCAAAAAGCGAGGAACATATTGACCCACCCTCGTAGTAGGAAGCTAAAATTTTCTGATGACATAATATACTTCATAGACTATCTTTCAGAATTATCAGGCAACTACCGTGTTATTTTAAATGCAATGTCCTGTATATTATTACGTTTTTAGTTTCCCCCTTTAGAAATAAATCAGTATATGAGTTTCTCTCTCCTACTGTTTACACAATAGCCGCAATTTTATAATTCCAGCAGGTTGGGACTCCTGTAGATGAGACCGATGATACGCTGTGGGGCTTACACTGTCAGACCTTATAAAGTCGGGATGCCTAGCGTTGTGAGAATGAACATTTTCTGTTAGTTAGAAAGTTTTTATTGCAGTGAATTGTAGTAATTTGCCGCGGCTTGTATATATGTATAAGTTGTAAATGGTATAGTGTCCTGATTTATAAAGTAATCTTTGCATGAGTTGATCGAACGCAAATTGTTGATAACATGTAAAGCCTGTTTTTGTAAAAGTAAAACTGATTTTAAGTTACTATCACTCTCCCAACAAAGAAGACTTATAGAAAACATGTAAGTTAATGGAAGCAAATATCTTGCAGTATTTTATATTAGTTTTGTCAAAGTTTATTGTAGTTAAATCAGTAAATTCGTTTTTCAACAATATTCCTTGTTAGCTATTTTGGTCTGCCTGTTCGAGCCTCACTTGATTGATTCAATTGTGTTATACTTTCTACTACTATAAATATGATAGCTATGAGGGATATTAAGAAGTCTTTCGGATTACATTTCAATTAAATTTTTGTGTCATTGGAACCATAAATAAACAATACGTGAAGCACAGAAAATATTGAAAAAGAAACTATTTATTATTCAAAAGTAATATAGACGTACAAAAATGCATTTATACTTTCGCGTTAGTAAAAGGACACAACTGGCATTACACCAGCATGAATATCAAGGAGGCAATAAAAGAACATCTATTTAAAGTTAATTAGAGGTAGGGTCTATATTAAAAGCGTGTATGATAAAATATGAATTCAACTCACAATTAAACGTTCACGTTAGTTTTATGCTTAATGCGTCACATCCGAAATAAGTTTGAATTCGTTTTTCTCTTCTTTGATGAAAGTTAATCTACAATGTCAATATTATATGAAAGTACTTTAAGAAACTTTTCAAAACGTACAATATTTAATATTACTTTGAGAATTCGTTTTATTATACATATTACGACTCTTGTAAAGGTAATATAACGTAGAAGGTTTAACGAGCATACTTAGAAGCTGTTAATTATTTCAGTCCAACAGGCTTACATTGGTTTGTAATGAATTTAACGGCTATTATTTAGCTTAAGGGTTCAGACGAATGATTTAGACATCCAAGGCATATTAACATTTTTATTTTGTAAAAGCTTACACACATATACACGCTATTTCACGAGGAACTGCATCGGTTGATATATGAAAGAGTATTGATTGGAAAATTCGGAAAACTCTCTATATACCGGGTGATTCATTTATCTTGAGACGAGTAACTCAGAAACCATTTATTTAATCGAAAAAAATGTAGAAAAAAATTTATCAAATCGGCGGAAAGTATCTTGTAAGGTGCATGTTTAATTTTAGAAGTGCCATCAAAGTCTTTCGAGTGTTAAGTTTGTTTTTTCAAATGGAAACCTATATTTTTTAATAAGTACGTTATTGTCCACGAAAAAATAAATAACTTTTATCCGAAACTTGTTTTATTTAACAACTATTTACGGCTATAAACAGTAATAAAATAATGAAAACGAACAAGTGAAAACAAGTAGGCTTCGCTTTAAAATTACTGCAGTAAGGGAACAGATGAAACAGAGGTAGGAAGTTTCTATTGTTGTTGCACACATCTTCGTCTGCATTTGTTAGTTTTGTGTGTTTATTAATTACTCCAAATCCACACTGGCTACGTGAAGTTAATTATCAATAAGCTTGGACAGTCAATGATATTTTGATTATGGTGTAGAATTATAGGTGTCAAATTAATTGACTCTTTTTTCATTAATGGTACATTGAATAGAAGAAAAAATACAAAAACTTTATGGACCAGAAACTACCACTACTACTGGAAGATTGAACATGATGGACGTCCAGCTTTTTATTCAGGGGATGCAAGACAAATATTGAATAGGGATTATTACAGTAAGTGAATAAGAATGAAGGGGAAGCCTTATAAATTAGCCTGCTAGGTCTCCAGACTTAACAAGTCTTGATTTTTTTTGAATGGTTACTACAGCACTAACAACACTAACAACACCAGATAATATGAAAGAAAGATTGTGTGATGTGTGCAGACTTATCAGTCCAGAAATCGTTTATTCATCGTATACAAAAGTGCATCGAAGTAAATGAACAACATTTTGAACACATTAAATTAACGCGAGCTATTTTAAAGCGCAGCCTACTTTTCTTTTGTTTGTTTTAATTACTATATTAATGTTTATATCCATAAATAGTTGTCAAATAAAAGAAAGTTTCAGATAAAAGTTATTTGTTTTTTCGTGGAAAAAAATTATTAAAAAAAATATAGGTTTCCGTTTGAAAAAACCAACTTAACACTCGGAAGACATTGATGGCACTTCTAAAATTAAACGTGAACCTTACAATATACTTCCCTCCTTCATATGATAACATTTTTAATCACACTTTTTTTCGATTAAGTAAATGGTTTATGAGTTATTCAGTCGTCTCAAAATAAATGAATCACCCGGTATAATAAATTACCTAAGATTTCCGATTGTACTAGAAGTAGCTATCAATTTTGTTATTTTAAATGGAACGCCCCATATATTATTACATTTTTGAATTCCTAGCTCAATTTCAAGATTTGCTTGATAGAACAACTATGTTGCATTTTCTAATCATATTTGAAATATTTGCATTTTTGAAAATTTTTGACAGATGGACGAGTGCATGTGAACTTTTATAACTGAAAGTGTGTCACTTGGAAAATTAACATTTTGCAGAACTATTGACCGTATAAGGAAGTATTAGAAACTTAGTTTCTTTAAATACAACTACTTATTTTTCTCATTCATGTCAAATTGCTCTTACCAAGAAACGAAAAAAGAATCATATTCATTGCCAAAATGGATACTTTTCAAGATATTTAGGAAAATGTGTACTGTAACACAATTTTCTCCCAAAAAAATAGAGTACCCACCAGTGAGGACGTAACTGGTGTAGTTTTTTTAAAATGTCATCGAACTGTGGAGACGACCCAAGTTATGACCACTATGAAACAATCCTAGCATTGATGAAAAATATATATGTCTTAGTTTTCAATTATACGCAATGTCAGTGCGTTTAAATTTTCCAAATGAAAATTATTTTAATCTGTTTATTATTTATGGAGAATGCAATAAAGTGAGGTCGAAAACATGCGATACCTTTGCCGATCGGTATCCATAAACACAGAAACCGTCACCAAACGCAGTTAAATGTATAATGTAGAATTTGAAAAACTTTGGATGGGTCAAGGCAAAAATTCAAAAACACAGTTTTTGCGAATTTATTGCAATATGACCTCAAGAGCACGAGTCATTTTTGGAAAACATTCTCTGGGCGAATGATGTCAAATTTACAAGAAATGGACTGTTTAACTGACATAATTTTTATTACTGGGGCAATTCAAATCCCCACGAATTTAGAATGCAAAACTTCCAAGAGAGTTTGCAGTTCAACGTTTCATCGCTCCTGAATTGTTTCCTAATGGTCATGAGTCATGACTAGAGCAACGCAAACTGCGCTGTAAGCCAGTGGCTGACGCATAAAAATTTACACAAAATAAACACGGCCGAGACAATTCGGTATAAGCGTCACTATAACTGCGACTCGAAAGCCGATCTGTTGTGTATGCATCTACGCTGTCGTATACTGTATCGTAGTTATACGTTTGTTTTGAAAATGTTTCCTACGTCGCGAAAACGACCAAAGTTGGACACAATAAGAGAATTTATTGCAGAAATGCCTGATTAAAAGTGTGATGGCGCTAAAATTCAATGTGTAGTGTGTAAAATAGATTTAATGTGTTGGTCGAAAAGTGATTGTCTACGGCACGTAAATAGTGCAGGGCATGTTTCAAAAAAAAATTCCAGACGAGTTTATGACAAATTTAAATTTAATTTATGCATGTAATTTACCATTTCATTTACTAAGGAAGAAAGCATACGTCTCGTTTTGGAATGAATATTCGGACTTTAAGTTACCAAGTGAGAGAACATTACAGAGAGTTGTGCCGTGAGCATGTCGAGAAAAGAATTAAATCGGAGTTGCAAGATAAAAAACTGTGGTTATGTATGGACGAAACAACATATCGTAAAAGACATTCTGTGGTTAATGTAATGGTACGTACAATGGAACCACATCGACCGTCACCCTCAATTTTACTAGCTCCCAGACGAATACAACAATGCACTGCCGAAGTAATTTCAATGTTGGTGTTAAATACATTGGAAAAGTTTGAACTTTCAACAAATCAACTGTTGATGTTTATGAGTGATGGTGCCGCAAACATGCTTGCTGTAGGTCGATCTCTTAAAAAACATTGTGCTAATTTGTTGCATATTACACGTAAAATTCATGCTCTCAGTCACGTAGCAGATAGTATCAGAAGATGTTATCCCGAGGTAGACGCTCCAATAGCACATAGGAAGCTGCGGCTGTCAAGGTAAGCCGCTTGAAATTTCAGGATAGTCAAGTTAAAACAGATTTGGAAATTATTCAGAACAATTACGTGGGACTAGCGGATGCGATAGAAAAACTACAAAATTCTTCGGTGTCGTTAATGGAATCTTTGCAAATAGTGCAACATGTTCACGCACAGCTATGCGCGATAGAAGACGCAAGAAATGTTTGTTTTAGAAAGGTTTGAAAGTGTTTTAGATAAAGACTCTGATTTTGGCACATTAAGACAAATTTGTGAAGGTGCGTCAACAGAACCGTTAAGTTATTTGAAAGATTGTTTTACTTACGCAAATATAACGTCACTAGATGTAGAACGTTCGTTTTCGGCATACAAAAACACTTTTTCTTCACGCCGCACTCACTTTGCCGAAACAATTTTGGAAACATATCTAATGTTACAAATATTAAATAGACATTATCCACTTTGTGATTTTACGGAGGACTCTTAAAACGGTAAGTGTTTGAGCACGTATCACATTTAATTTATTTTGTGTAAATTTTTATGCGTCCGCCACTGGCTTTCAGCGCAGTTGCGGTGCTCTAGTCATGACTAACTTGAATATCTCTAAAGTTGGATGAAAAAATTACATAAGCTATACTTTCATTGGAGGAAAATTGTATTAGATGACACATTTTCCTAATATCTTGAAAAGTATCCATTTTAGATCTGTAATGAGTATGATTTTTGTTGTTTTTTTGTAAGAGAAATTTGATAAGAAAGAGGAGAAAAATACGCAGATGTATTTAACAAAATTAAATTCTGACACTTTTACCATTTGGAAGTTTAATCGTAATTGTCAGATATGGTGTATAATGTTTTCGAAAAATTCATTCGCTTTCGATCAAAAGTAATTACAAATTTCAATTTTCCAAATTAAACACCCTCACAGCTATAAAAGTTCACATGCATTCGTCTATCTGCCAACAATTTTCAAAAAATGCAAATATTTCAAACGTGGTTTGAAATAGCAACATAGTTGTTATATTAAACAATCATTAAAATTGATCCAGGAATTCAAAAATGTAATAATACATTCGATGTTATATTTAAAATAACAAAGTTGATAGCTACTTCCTGTGTAACCGGTAGTCTTGATTGAAAGTATTTCAGTTCAATAGTACACGTAGGCTTTAGTACATTACCAAGTTTTTCTAATTTCCAATGTTTAGGCATGAGGATGTGTTCCTAAACACGAAACCTGATACATTTTTGAAATACAGAATTTTATGAAAATTGGACCTTTCATTAATCTCAATTTAATTAACAAACTTATTGTTTCATTTCCCAAAAACACTTTGTTTCCTCTAATATATAGAACACAAAAGATACATCAAGTAGCCATATTTCCAAATTAGGTTCGACCCAATTTAGAAATATGGCTACTTGATTTATCTTTCTGTAATGCACCAATATTCATCTGAAGTTAATTGGAAACATTACAAGCATAGCATAGAATTAAGGATTTCTGACAGACTAATGGAGCTATACGGATAGCGTTACAAGTAGAGTAACCAAAACTTGCGGATTCGCATAGGCGTCGGTATTATTAATACCGATTTACCGGGACGAGATTTTTTCAAGTATTTAATTACGTCGGAAATTCCAAGGAAATTACGGATTTTCATAATTCATCGACGGCAGCCAAAATATATGAACTAATTAGTGTATTTGGAATGTAAGAATTAAAATTGACCTTCAAAATATTATGATACATTTGCAGATAAAAAAAATAGCTAGGTATCAAAAAGTGAACGTTCCTGGCATCAAGGTCCTCGTGGTGTAGTGGTTACCACGCTCTTCCGGCAAGCGGGAGGTGTTAGCTTCTATTCCTTATGGAGACGAGGTTTTTTCAAGTATTTAATTACAATTTACGTTGTTTACTTTTTACGGCTATTACATTACATACATAACAAATGCCGTTTTCAAACAAAAAATTGCAATAAAAACTTCAACGCGTGCATATATTCGCTATATTTACCAAACCTTTTTATTGCGTCAGTTTTTATTTTTTACCATATGGTATTGATTTTTAAATTTCACTTCTATCGGGTGTGAGTCACACATACACTCTTTATTTATAATACGACGCGGCCCATGCGACTGATCCGATTCTGTCGTGAAGACCGATTATGCCAGGCCTAGTCATCACAGTCGCACATGAAAAATATAAAAGGGAATGCGAGAGAAAGAGGAAAACAAACATTTCGTAGACTTCCTTGCGGCAGTCTTCCGTGGACATTCTTCATTTTTCAAAAATTAACTATGTGAAAGAATGTTTTGATTTTACACGATCCAATAAAGAAGAATATATTATTTTACATTCGAATATTATTTATGATATTAAATAAATAAATAAATAAATAAATAAATATTGTGATTGGTTGTATTATTCAAGAACCATTGAACGATGCTTATACTTATCGCACGGCTTGCAGAGACTGCTTGTGTTGATGAATGTGTACTTTATTAATTTTTATTTTGTTTTCATCGCATTTTTCCTTTTAACAACATTGTAAACATTAAATAATTCGCCGATGAGATGAGATTTAAGTTTAATGAGGAGGTCTAAATATAGGAAAAGAAGGTAGGTATTGGACTAAAAGTTACGCGTGGGAGTCGCACGGTTTTACTTGTTTGAAGACTTTATAGTCGAAGCGACTGGAGTGAGTGAGTATATAGTAAAACGCCATCATGATCTGGGACCCAGGCCACGTTGTACAGGTACAACAGAGTGGTAAGGCCCCCCCACTTTTCTATACAGGTTGTGGATACCTACCGGAGAAGCAAAGTATGACCGCCGCGTCGACTAACCAACGGTTTTTCATACACATACAAGTGTTCGAATTCGATTCGAAAACGACGCGAATCCGTTGAAAATGTGCTTCGTGTGTGTTACGAGGGCATCTGGTTCTTGTGAAATGTGATCGATATGGTGTGAATCTGTCTGTTGTGCACGTAAAAATCGCTCAATTCCAGTGATAATCGTATCTTACACGATATAATAATATCAGTTATTTGTTTGTTGGTTTGGTGTAGCGGCGATTTTGTGTTTTGAAAGTTAACGTTTTGTTCGTCCGTTCATTCACTGTGTGTGCTTGTTTGGATTTGATTCTCTCAACGTGCAATTCTTAAACTTCATGTACCTAGAGTTTTATTTCTTCTTCATCAACTATAAGACCGCTTCGATTCGAATTAATAATTAAAAACGACACAACTGTAAATCAACTCGCCTTATCAAGCTCACAGGTATTTTTCTATAATATCGCTTTAATTCGTAATATTTCATCGCTTACAGGCCCGAAACATAACATCGACAGGTGAATAGCCTGCGGGTGTACTCAAATATCTTCTATTCTTGCGTATGTGGCAGAATCAGATCGATAATTAACTAGTAGAATGAAATGAAAATGTTACTTTTGAAATTGGTATAAAAATTGAATGTTTACGTATGCGTATTTTAATCGATTCTTCAACTTCTCGTCTACGCTCCTATACTCACAAGTTCCCTAATAATCTTGAGTAACTTATATTTAAGTTATGTATGCGCAGAATATTCTGCAGTAAACGTGCTTCGTGTCCTTCTTTTTATAAACTATAAGGTCAGGTTTTTGTTACATTGCACTGTAACTGTATTTTGACTGTATTACGTACTTACAGACGTAACTACTGGAGTTTAAGGCTCATTAATTGTTTACCGTATCTAACTTATATATCCCCAAGGTATTATTAAAGCAAGGATGTTAAACAAAGCTACAGTAAATACACATTTAGTAAGACACGAAACTAATACTCTTTTTCTATAAACGCGTGTTTATAAAATATTATGTGATAAAACAAGTCTAATTGAAAGATGACATATACAAATTAATTAAGCATCAAATGTTAATTTGTTACATTCATGTAATGTCATTTACAGTACTACATAATTTTGTGTTTATCAATAGCTTTTTTTGCAAGAATTTACCTTACCTGTGTGTCTGAAACGTATAATTTTAGTACTTAATTTATTAATATTAATCTGTTGTTGTTACTGTTTTTTTACAATAATTACTAGATACGCATAAATCCATAGAGAATGGAGTGACAAACCCATTTATTAGTTAAATGCAACAAGTGTTCAAGCACGTGTTTCTTTTTTAATTGTTCCATATCTATTTACAAAAAAGCATAAATGATGCTTGCGTTGGAAATAAAATCGTACTATTAGCACCTACCAAATTATTGTACAGAAGTAAGCCATAGTGTTAAACAGAGAGGAAGCTTTGCTGTAATTAGTGCATACGAAAATGCCTAGTATATAGCTTGAGGCCAGAATCTATCAAAGTCCTCATATCAGCGGTGTATTGTATCTCAATTTTTAGACATGAGCTTCAAAATTGTATGTTACACATTCTATTCAAAGTTACAATTCAATAGGCCACTGCATTTCTCTATAAATAGACATTAAACCTCTTTAAAGTATGGAATAAATTCCTTATTTTTCAAACCAAACATATTTTGAAAAAATTCTCAGGCAGGTCTATTTGTAATTTCATTTGCTCATTTTATCCTTTACTTTTTCTTGTGACGAGGTAGGCGCCATAAATTCTCGGCCTGATGTAGAAAAAATAAACTTGGTAAAATTTGGAACAGTTCATTAAAACCCTTACCACAATACTTAACTCGTACTGGACGCACGTTTCGATAGCCAAGCTATTATCATCAGCAGTTTAACATCAGCAGTTTTAAACTGTTGATGATGATAGCTTGGCTATCGAAACGTGCGTCCAGTACGAGTTAAATATTGTCGTAAGGGTTTTAGTGAACTGTTTCAGTGTTCCAGTGCCACAGATTTAGAGTACCAGTTTTATATTTTTCAATATAATCTCCCCTAACTTCAATACATTTATTGCAATGATCGTTTAATATTCTATATCTTTGTAAAATAATCTTTTTCTCTCAAAATGTCTTTCTGGGACGAGGTTCATCGAGTCGCCGCCATTCCATCGATTCCTTTTTGGATAGAGGATCATAATACAGAACCATTGTTTCATCTCTAACAATGGACTCGGTTTTGGGGTCGTCTCTCTACATATTTAAAAACGAGCGCGCAAATTCGAGCAGAAAGAAGATGTGGTACCCATCTTGCACTAATTTTATTCATACCCAAATGGTTATGGAGAATTCGGCGAATACTTACTTCAGAAATGTTAGACATTACTGCTAATTCATCCACTTTCAAACAGCGATCTGCTAATACAATTTCTTCAATAATTGAAATGTTTTGAGACGTTATCAGTTTAATTGGCCAATCATCTGGCTTATCATCTTCAAGGGATTCTTACCCCAAACGGAAACATGTTGCCCACTTTTCTACAGTGGAATGTAATGGAGATAAATCACTATAAACGCCGTCTAAACGTTGCTTAATGTAATTAGGCGTATGCCCTTTTGTTAAAGATTTAATGACCGCGCGGTACTCAACCTTCGTTGACATTTTCATGCACTAGTCACTTTGTCTGGCTGGCTACTAAAAACTACTACTCTTCGAGCCGTAATATTTATAGTATAGGCCTCGCATATGTGCAACTATGACACAATGGAGTTTGAACACGCTAGAACATGTATAAGTCTGTTAGGTCGAGAATTTATGGCACCTACCTCGTACAACGTCATCGCTGTCTCCATTATTATGTCAAAGATATATTTTTAAGTAGAACATTTACTCACTTAAATTGCTGATTTAAAAATTTGTATAACACTTTGGTGGATATCACGTTGTAGAGTAAAGCAACTTCTATACGCCACATGGACTCAATTCAGTTGACGATGCATAGACAGTTGACGACATGTGAGGACATTTTTTTGTGACACTGTGATTAATTTTGGTGCCATTAGGTTGTAAGTACAAAAATAAAATTTTTGTGATTTAACTAAAGCAGGTTGCCCCATTAAATAAATTTGAACACATGTTGAAAATGTCAAAAACAGAGTCTAAAACTATATCCCATATTTTTACGCTTAGGACGCAGCTGTACGCGCAACATATCCAAAGTAGCACCCATTCTTACCATGTAGGTGTAATATTTGAGATTTTCAGTAATTTCTACATTTTTCTAATTAATATAGTAAAGACTTCAAAGAAACATTTGATTAAGATTGGAAAACTATTGAATGGGAGAGGTAGGTTTTAAAAAAGCATTTTCACTTGGCTTTTTATTTACCATGTTAATGCCTTCGTCTGGGGGTTTCTAAAGATCGATTGCAGACGATATAACTCGCAAACATTTCTGTAGAATTACGATATCGTAATTTAATTTCCTCAAGTGGTTTATTTTCTCATCACATGCTGTTTGATGAAAAGCATTCCTTTTATAGTATCAGCTAAACATAGGTAAAAACGTTATATAAACGTCTGGCTTGAGGTTGGTTCGTTTGTCATGTTTGCATAGCACCATAAATGTTTACTTGCTTTGGAACTGGAATTAACTTGTATTACCTTTTCCGTAAAAATATGTTTAGATATAAAAAATTAGTTTTAAAACATCCAGCAAGAGATACGTGTACTGCTATGGATCTACGATATATTGCGTTCAATACTTCGAACAAAAACTACATCCGCCAAAAGTATACATTACCTACATTGTAACTAAACACTATCGTGGCCATGAGATATTGATTGAATTCATACACAAAATTTGTGACGTCATAGCGCTTTTGTGGTTATGATTGTATGTTGCGTTCGCTGAAGCTGAAACTACACTAAGATTCATCGATTCCTAACTATTATACGAGAATTGTTTTGTGTTTACTCGGATTCCAGTTTGAATCGAATGCTGTTTCTCTTGCTGTTATATCTTACTACTGTTATTAGTGATATTACATGATACGAGGTAGGCGCCATAAATTCTCGGCCTGACAGGCCTATACAGGTTCTAGTGTATTCAAACACCGTTGCGTTATAGTTGCACATGTGCTTACACTATAAATATTACGGCTCGAAGTGTAGTAGTTTTTAGTAGCCAGCCTGACAACGTGACTAGTGCATGAAAATATCTCAGGTAACGAAAATTGAGTACCGCGCGGTCATTAAATTTTTAACAAAAGAGGGGCAAAAGAAGGACACATTAAATAACAATTAGGCGGCGTTTATGGTGATTTATCTTCTTCATATTCCACTGTAAAAAAGTGGGCAAAACGTTTCCGCTCATCATCTAGAAGATGATAAGCATCCCGGTCGGCCAATCAAAACATTTCTATTATCGAAGAAATGGTATTAGCTGTCAACAGCGCATATTATGCGTCTTTGCTGTATAAATTGAGGGACAATATTCGTGCAAAACGTCAAGGAAAATTGACAAAAGATGTTCGATTATTGCACGACAATGCACCATCCATACTGCCGTCATTTCACAAGCTGCCATCCGCGAATGTGGCTTTCAAGAATTGGAACATCCACATTGCTCCAAGTGGTTATTTATTTTCTCACTTAAAGAAAGACCCTAGGGGACGTCGTTTTAAGGACGATAGTGAGTTGCAAGCAGCTGTAATACAACATTTTGAGGGAAACATTTTTGAAGGGTGTAGAATTATTAACTGATCGTTGTAATGAATGTATTGAAGTTAGGGGAGAATATATTGAAAAATAAAAATTCTTATATTTTAGCAAGTTTATTCTTTCTATATCAGGCTGAGAATTTATGGCGCGTAGTACGTAGAATAGAAAATAGAATAAAATTATAGGTTTTCGGTGTATTTAGAAGCGAATGGAATGAAATGTATGTAATAAATTTATAAAGAATCATTTAGACTTAAGTAACATGATAGAAAGTACATATTCACACGTCTTTGTTATACTCACTTGAAATATGAGTCTAATGTTATGTCTAAACGGCTGTGTTAGACAAGGAACCCCTGTAATATCGCCACAATAAAAGTAGATTTATAGAGTTCGTTAAATAAAAGAGTCCATGCTTTTAATGGAATTGTTACGCTTTTTGTGATAAATACATACGCACATGTGGGACTCGACGGAAAAAGATGTAACGATTAATATATAACCGCCGATAATACATATTGTAATATTTTTTGATGACAACTGAATATGCCGCATGTGACGTGCCTTACCAACCATGAAGGGCTAGAAGCTTTCATTTTATTTAAAAAAATGGGATTATCTTTAGAATCCATATTATAATGTGACCAAAGTTTTGGCCGATATATGTAGTTCTGCTTAAATTTAGTGTTAATTTTTTGTAACTCCAAAAGTAAGTATGCAGTAAAGATATTATTCAAAATTAGCCAAATTCATCTCTCTTTTTGATAGAGAAAATTATCACCGAATTTTATACGAAAAGGAGAAAGTGTTAATAAGGATAAACATCAGTTATATATTCCTATTAACATTGATAAATATCTTACCTAAGGATGTAATAAACGTAAATATACACATAAGCACATTTTTCATCTGTACCAATATTAATATTTCAAATTACATAATTGATGCCTGTATAATTCTTAATCGGAAGTACATTCTTCAGCTGAATGAGCATCACCGTCATCCGAAAATGGTTTGTCGGGGTCGGGTACATTTTCGCTATGTGTAGTAACTGTCGGCGGTAATAGTAACCCCAAAACAGCAGAAAAGAGTGATTTTGTTTTCCTTTTTGGTAATTTCCGTAAATTAGATATAACCGGATGGGAGCTTGAAATCGTCTTCCAATGTTTTCGGCCGTGAGCATTTTCTGGCATATCTTTCGCAATATTTCCTTACTTCCTTGTTTAACGCTTCTTGAGCTTACTCTGAAAGTTGTCCAGTTGGCAACAGTACCGAAGCTACTACATCGGAGTCATGTATAAAAGTTGTATGTAATGTGGAAGGCATATCATGGAAATTTTTCCACAATTACTCTTGCTGTATCTACCGAGTGCTACCCTCGATATTGTTTGTAAAATTACATGACATCTTGTTATAGCGGCCTTTCTTCGTTTCTTAAACTTGTTTAACGGAAAGAAATTTCTCATTACCATTCTCCCAGATTATATCATACTGATGCCGTGTGAGTTTTGCCTCAACCAATACATAAAGAACTTCTTCTCCAGAAAGTTGATTACTACGTTTTAAGCTTTCTCTGTAAGCCCTAAGATATTTCTGGGGACGTGTGGGGGTTGAAAATATTGCCTCTTTAACTATACTTGCACTTTCAGTACCTCCTTCTGCGCAAGACTCACTTGAGTAGCCTACGTTAATTCAACAGAACTGATTTCTGATCTTGGCTTCTCAGTTTCTCGACGCTTGGAACGTTCACTACTTTCTAAAAACTCCAGAGTAGGTCGATCTCCTGCAATTTGAGGTTCAAAATATGGAAACACTATGTTTGAGTCTAACCACGACTGGTTCTGCGCTAGAAATCTGTCTTTTTTTCCATGAGTAGTCTTTAGTTTAACCTTAAAATCGGAAGTTAAAAGTGGAAGTCTGTGCTTAATCACATCTATAAATTTCTGTAGGTACTTAGTTTTGTCTACTACATATTATTGCAGATGGTCACATCTACCTTCAAACTTTGTAGAACGACTAGTGCGTCAACTTGTGCTTTTCTACCAAAAGTAATATGTTCTTGTTTCGAGCCTGAAATAAAAAGAGTTTCATAAATAAAATTAGGTGATTGAAATGTGATCAATTAAAATATATTTTTTTAACCAATGGTGATTGAATGGGAAGCGTCCGGAAGTATAACAAATTTACTAATAAGCTTTAGTTTAGTAGTATACTTTACATACTTTTTAAATATTCACAAAGATAAAAAATTACCAACTTATTTCGGAATTGTATCCTAAAGTATAGTATAGATACTGAACTTTACCTCGAGGTATAGGATTTATTGCAATAAAGCACTTGAAAGTACTACTTCTGAAATTCCTATACATTTGACGTTGGGACTGTTACCGTTGTTATACTCAACTTTTGACTGAGCTGGGTTTTCAAGTGACACCATTATCTTCTTCCTTAGACATCCAGATTATCTCCTGGTAATCTGGCATAATGATTTAGCGAAAAAAAACCTCATTAAATGTACTTTAAAATTTGAGACTTTGGTCAGATTTTTGGAAATTTGCCTCACTGTGCGGCGCCACGAGGGGAACCCTAAAATTTTCCGAAAAAAAAGAAAAAAAAACAGATACTTTATAGAAAAAAAAAACGCTTTATTGTCTCTCAAAATATTCGCCTTTAAGTTTTAAACACTTTTACATTCGAAGAAACCAGTTGTCGAAACATTTATTCCACTCTGAAGTGGGTATCTCGGAAACATGCCGTTTAAATGCTTCAACGGCCTCTTCCGGTGTTGGAAAACACTCACCACGCACTTTGTTTTTGACAAAAGGGAACACGAAGAAGTCACTAGGTGATAAGTCAGGCGAATACGGACAATGAGACATTAATTCAATGTTATTCTCCTTTAAATAATCGACTGTTCCATTCAATTATTGTACACCAATTAGCGTTTACTGTTTTTCGATCCTCAAGAGCAACGGTAGCAACTGGCCCAGTTTTACGGAAGAAAAAAGCAATAATTTTTTTTAAGTGCTTCGTGAACTTTTGTTGGTTTTGGTTCACTTTGTAACACCCAAACAGTCGATTGTTGTTTTGTTTCTCGTTCGTACGAATATATCCAAGTTTCGTCACCTGTTGCAATACTGTTACGTTTGAAGAAGCACCGCGATTAAATTTTTTAAGCATTTTTGCACCAACTCAGAGCCATTTTATGACGACTGCAAAGTTTCTTCACTATTAAATGCTCATATAAAATCGTTTCTATTTGACTTTTACCAATGCCCAAGGATGCCTCTATCTCTCGATATGTCACATGTCGATCCCCTTCAATCATTTCTCGCACAGCATCGACGTTTGCCGGAACAACAGCAGTTGATGGACAATCTTCACGAAATTCGTCACTGAGACTAGTATATCCACGCTTAAATTCTGCAAACCAGTCATAAACTGTGGTTTTGGATGGTGCTTCATTACCAAAAACAGAATGAGGTTGATCGATGCATTGTTGTTGAGTTAGGCCACATTTAAAATCGTAAAAAATCATCGCACGAAAATGTTCACGAGATATTTCCATTTTTTCACTAAATTGATTTCTTTGAAACGCTATTAAAACGAAACTGCTCAGACGATTGTTTTTCTGTCAATGATGTTTATCTTACTAAATGTCAAATTTTAAGAAAATCATATTGAAACATATGGCAAATGCCATCTAGGGGAAATTTCTGGAAATTTTTAGGGTTCTCCTCGTAGTTGTCGCCTACACATATTTGGTACAATATTTTGAGAATTAGCAACAGATGTATGAGGACTATCACAGTGTTCACCCGTAATGAAAATAAGTAGCACCTAGTCTTTGACATAAGTAATTCATTTTGACCAGATTTGCATTGCCATCATTTGGAAAATCTAATGATAAAATTCTTAAAACGTCTATTGTACATCTGAATAGCAACATAAATTGCTCCGTATTTCACATGGTTATAACTGCATACTTCTTTCCCATGCAAATACAGCTTTGACTCCATTTTAAACGAGCTGATATCTGATATCTTGGAATTTTATAATCAACTTTATATTTTAACTGCTAAAGTATGATATCAGGTATCTACATTACGACAATAAATGCCTGTTGTAATATTTGCTGACAACAATACGATAAGCTCTTATGCATAGGCTGCAGTTGCGTTGGAACAAATCGTTCTTCGAGATAAGTGTAAAAGGAGAGAACCTTAGATTCACTTACGCAATATGCATGCATCCTGTCAGTGGGAATGTAAGCTGTGTAAAAGTATTAGGTAGGATAGCTATGAATTGATGTTGATTTACAAAATGCTTG
Source organism: Dynastes maya (assembly GCA_029619315.2). Lineage (NCBI taxonomy): Eukaryota > Metazoa > Arthropoda > Insecta > Coleoptera > Scarabaeidae > Dynastes > Dynastes maya. The sequence goes on from JAROYE020000002.1 coordinate 26,479,182, forward strand.
TTGGATGTTGAATATGGCCCAAGAATATATCTATAAAGATATTTTACGTGAAATGCTTGCCTACTTTCGAGAAGAGTTGATAGCGCATTTGCCAAAATTTCCGAGCTGATATTTTTAACTCCTTCATCTGTATTAAATATAAAATGTAGAGCAATGAAACTTTTAGAATGTACATAATAAAAGATCACAAATATCTACGAATTTACATAATCCATGATAATATTATACTAATTTGTTTAAAATACAAAAATTTGTGAATATTTAAAGAGCTTTCTAAAACTACGTCTAATTTTTGTCAATAGGACGTTTTTAATATTTATTACATGTTAAATGTCGCATAGCTTCAAGGCTTAGAAAATGTCAAGTATTATTACTAGTATCTAAAGATACAATATAGTCATTATATAACCTTTAACCAGGTATGATTTTAGTAGTATTTAGGGAGTTGATTCAGATAAGGTGGTTAACTCATAGGTATGCACAGCTGAACATTTGTATATTCCGATAAACGTCAATTTTCATGATAAAATATCGTTACAGATATGTGATATGGTTCGGTAATATTCGGTAATAGATATCTTAGCAACGCATTTGCATGTGTGTCCATGTATTTCAATTCTATCTGGAAACGTACGTTTCTCCTAAAGAAAGCTATGTATAGGAAATAGAAAGGAATATCGAATGCTGCTGTATGGCAGAAAATCGACGTTTTATGGGAAAAACTAGCATTGTTAACAGTACAATCATCTTAGGTATGTATACATGGAAGGTGTTTGCTGCTACAGAAGCGAGAAGTCTACGCTTGAGTTTGAAACGTTCCAGAATTTTATGGAATTTATATTCTTACTTTCGTAAAATACTTTCGTATTGTCCAAATATAAAAATGTACATAATAGCTTTTACAATTCTAAGAATACAGGCAGTTTTCGTTACACTTTAACAAATTGACAAAAAGTAGATTGTGTATGTTTAATATTATAAATTGTTGGTGACTCATATAATTGTTCAAATAACATTGTTGTAGAGCATAAAATTAACATTTAATTTATTGGGTGTGTTAAAGAAAAAACTATTTGTAAATGAGTAATAATTTTCCGTTATTATAAAGTTCTTTCCCATTGCCTAAGTATTTGGGCAAGTGTTTTGACACTGGCACAAACACGACCTCAAAGTACATGTAACATTAGTGTTATATCAATTGATTTATTAGTTTCTTCATATACCTATACAATTATTGAGTTGTATATAACCTTCTTGTTATCATGTGCGCATTCTAACCTACTAGCTTACATACATGTAACTGATCTACGTACGTATATACGTATATTTGTGTAATTGTACATCTATTTGCTTAGGTATTTAGCATAATTTCATGTTTAACTACACAACAGTCTATACAGCGTACTTTTAAGATGATTTGCTTCTTAGTATCTGTCCATTCTGGAAACTATTGACATGTATGGGTCTTCTTTCGAATTATTATTCAAATTGAAATGCATAATTGATAAATAGGACCTTGAAAAAGTTTAACTTTTTTTATGAAAATGAGCTTTTCGAATAGATAAATGTTCATCTGTGTATGTTTATTTTTCAAAAATGTCAAAGAGAATCTGTGAAATGTAAATGGGTATAGGTAGCAGTGTTTAATAAACGTGCGTAAGCGCAATAAATTTAATGTAAGAGTTGAATTTTTTCCTTTAACCTTGGGTTAGATGCGTGCATTAGTATGTTGATTGAATGATTAGTTGCGCTGGGTTTGGCGTGCCTAAATCTACTACTTATATGGCTTGTGTTTTCAAATGATGAACGTCCTTGAGAATATATATTATATCATTAACACTATCACAAATATGTCTGTGTGAAGTATGCTATTATTTTTTATTATTTATAAGAAAATCAACAATTACTTTCAATGAACACTGAATATTTTGTGATTGTACCGTACAATAGCGGTGTAGTTGATCTCTAAGTAGGTTTCTATAGCGTTTTGAAACTATAAAAACATACCAAAGATTATATATACCACATAATCAAGAGTATAAGACTAGGCATCCACTCGAATATTTACTGGTTACAATAAATACACTAACAATAATATGAACACTTATAATAATGATCACGATCTATAATTATACGAGGCATGTCCGGGAACAAAGGTACACTCCTGCGCATGTGCATGATATCGCGTAATTTCAACCCTGCAATCAAACCGTCCTATTGTGTCATCTTTTCACTCAATGTTAGTGCGTCGTTTATTTTGTTCCGGTCAGTACTGTGGAAATTATTGCGATAATTGGGAGGACAACTGTTTCGATCGGATGAGGACGTCATCCAAACTACAACACAGTGGCTGCGTCGACAGGAACCTGATTTCTATACCAAGGGTATGGTAGACCTGGCCCGCAGATGGGACAAGTGCCTCAATCGGCTTAGTGACTACGTTGAAAAATAGTTTAAGGACCGCACTTTCATCCTGCAATACGCTTTTTATTTTTTTAATAAATTTATTTGTATCTTCTAAGCGAGTGTACCTTTGTTCCCGGACACGCCTCGTATTACAGCAAATAAAAACCGTGCGTGAGACAAAAAGTACTGATGATTCTGATGAATAAGATTCGACAAACGAGTGCAACGTCAGAGGCGTATCGCGCAAAAGTAGGTACGTGAGACACAATATTAAAAAATAATATATTCATACCTTTTATTGACGTCTTGATGCGACAAAATACTACAAAATAATTATCGAACGAAAGTTCATTTCCACGCCCATCGAATGACTAAACTCTCCACTGGCTTCGCATCGACCTAAATCCCCTCTCGGCACTTCTGCCTTAGCACGCGTTTGTCGAACCTTACTGATGAATAAGAGCTCGCTACGTCCAGCGATCAAGAAAGTAAACAAGCCTCGTATTATCGTCAGTTATTTGCAAACTACAGCAATTAATCGAGATATGATTAAATCAAACGACTGTAAATAAACCTTTCTGAGATGCAGTAAAGGTACACCTAGATATCTCAACCTACTTTTGAAATACAAGCAAAATATAGTAGCATGGTCCTATGCGCGACTAATAAAGGGATAAGTTTTTTTTTATTCGTATTACTCATCATTACTAATCAGACAAAGATAGTTAGATCTTAATTAATATATTTTGGCTTCCGCGGGTAAACTATGAAAATCTATGTTTTCTTGGAATTTCCGACGTAATTAATTACTGAAAATAATGTCCACGGCGAGGAATCGAACCTCACATCTCCCGCTTGCCGGGTAGGCGTTATTGCAAAAAAAACTACAAACCTTAAACTATCTTTCTACATAGCTCCCACCATTTTGTAGACACTTGTCATAGCGTGGCACAAGCCTTCCTCATAAAACGTTGCCGCTTGTGTTGTGAACCATCTGGTAACATGTTCTCTGAGCTCTTTATCGTTGTTGAATTTTTGACCACTAAGGAACGTTTTCAGGTACAAAAAGAGATGGAAGTCGGGTGGTCAAACTGGGTCCAGCCAAAGTCCTGTAAGAGTTGTGTCTTGTTCGCAGTGTGAGGTCGGGTATTGTCATGAACAAAACAATACCGTTTGTGAGCATTCCTCGGCGCTTATCCTGTATTGCGCGACGCAGTTTCCTAAGCGTCTCACATCAAACATTTGTATTGATTGTTGCCTGTGTTGTCAATCACATGGTTGACAATACAGGCGGCAACGTTTTATGAGGAAGGCATACAGAAACTTGTACCACGCTATGACAAGTGCCTACAAAATGGTGGGAGCTATGTAGAAAGATAGTTTGTAGTTTTATTTGCAATAAATGGTTTTTATGTATCTGTACTCGTTTCGTTTTTATTACCAAACGGAATCTAGTTTCTGGACGTGCCTCGTATATTAATTAAATTAGTGTACTTGCCATGTAAAATTAAAATTGTCTATCAAAATATTATGATATATTTGTAGATAAAGTATCATCTAGGCATTAAAGAGTGAACGATCCTTGCACAGTCCTCGTGGTGTAGTAGCACACTTACTCGGTAAGCCAGAGATGTGAGGTTCGATTCCTCGCAGTGGACATTATTTTCAGTAATTAATTACGTCGGAAATTCCAAGGAAAATTATAGATTTTCACAATTAAAACTCCTTTGTATAACCAACACTTGTACTTTTTTATATTGCACTATTTGAATTTTGTGGTTTATACTAGAGGACTACATTGCACATTGTTTAGAAAACAGGCGGCCATGATTTTGAGAATAGAAGAATATTGACAGCAATAATTTTGACAGCATTTGATTTTAAGATAATAGGTTTAAATAAATTTCTTGTTGTAATTGAACAGGAGGGCATCAAACCTTACATCACTGCTCCTCCTAAAATAGAGCTCTATGGAACACCTTATTTTGAAATAAAAAAAGTTATCGTTTTCGTCTAAACCGGAGACCTGATTCGAATATTAAATACGCTTACTGTGTTCATCTATGTGTATCTACTTGTATTTAGAAAGTGTTTTAAAGTCCCAGTCGTGTCAGAGATATTCCAATTGGCCCAGAAACTTGTTGAACTTCAATACTTTCAATTCTCTTAAAGAAGTATATTTACTTGAGTTAACACTGCTACGTGTAAACTGTTACATTTTATCAATATTAATGTTGCAAGAGAATTTGCATACCTTAAATTAATATAGACTTTGGTAGTTAAACATCGAAACGTGACTATCGATTATTGAATCTAAACAAGCTATTAATATGGGTTCCTCGTTTCAAAGACTGCAAGGGTAATACCGCAAGGGACGTATCGAGTAGCTCTTTTACTCCTTCTGTTATACGACAAAGGTTATTGCACGAAGCCGTAAATCTACCACAAGTGAAGTTATACCCATCTAACGTTATCCTAATCGTTAACTTTAGTTCCAGAACCGAATATCAATTTACCTAGCCATTGTTCGGACCTTAATTTTATAATGGTTGTAATGTACTAAGCTGCTAAGCACAGGATTGTCTTTTAAGTGTATTAAATTATTTCTATATTCCTATACTTTGAGAAAGGAATACGAGGTGCTGCGATAAATATTTTCAAAGATAGAGACACACTAAAGTCTCTCAAAGTCTAATGTATATGAATCTGACCGATACTGTGCACAGTATATAAGACAACTGGGGTACAAAAACCACGTAACTTTACAGTGGATCCCAAGCCATCAAGAGATCAAAGGAAATTAAAAGGCTGAGAAGCTGGCCAATGAAGTGACAAATGTGTCTTTCAACGGTCCAGATCGTTACTGTGTAAATAGCCATCTGAAACAGGAAATTAGAAAACAGGAGGAAAGTCATGTACTGGGAAAGCATACCAGAACAAAATTAGTCAAAAGCATTCATATCAGGTTCGTCAAAGACAGCAAAGACAATGGTATCTTTCAGCAAATAGAATTTCAGAATAGCGAGCGCTTTATTGATAGGTCATGCAGCTCTAAACTTACTAGAGAAACCTAAAGATCAATTTTGTCGTTTATACCAAGAAGATTTACAGACGGCAGAAAACATTCTTATGCAAATGTGCTAGCCATTAGTCACAAACGAGATCAATCTTTCAACAGGCCACTCTTAACACCTATTGAATTGAAGGAAAAATATCCTGTAGTAATACCTACGTATTACTACACGTTTATATTTACTACAGGTACTCTCGTGTATCCAATTACAGGACAGGAAAATAATTCAAACACATAACTTAATACGTAACTAAACAAAATACTCTTACAAAAATAAAAATTGCTGAAGTCTATATAAACTATGTCTATGTTGAAAAAACAAAAAATAAAGTAAATTAGAGAAATAAGTACACACTGTTACTACATGCAGAGAAACGCTTCCTAGTATCAAAGCTGTCCGCCTTAATTCAAGACAATTACTGTTTCAATTACCCGCGATACAATAACTGTTTTAAATCAAAAGAAACAACTGTTTTAAATCAAAAGAAACATTTTCTTAGCGTTTTATATTTTTTTAAGGATAGTAAATGGTTTTCTTAATACTAAAAAGCGTTTAAGTATTGTTTATAAATCAATAGTTTCATTTTCTTAAAATACAGCATTTTTTAATAAATTATTCACATTGCTTGTGATCTTAAAAAGGCTAAAGTAGATGTTATCTACAGAATAATCTTCAAATAAAAGTGAACTTAATGTAGAAGTGCATATGAAAAAGTGCCTAGAAACAATAACCAAGATAATGCTAATAAATAGCTACTGGTATTCATGGAATCGCTACTGGCGAAAACAATATGAGAAGAGAAAAGCATTAAAGCTTCCTGTTTATGGACACATTACTCTTACATCTCTCACTTTATGCCACTAATCTTCATAAACAGCAACTGAAATATTTTCTGGCGCCACCAAGTGCTAGTAGTTATAATCTTGCCGTTCTAGATAGTAGCGACAGAACTGGAATACAGATACCATACTTACCCTATAATGATATAACCTTACAACGTTTCATAAACATTTAAAAGATACCGGTTAATCTAATATTTTTTGTGTACTAATTTAACTATAGTTTTTACAAATAAACTTAAATAATAACTCATAAATATTTAACTACATAAAAATAACCCCTATTTAATTACATTATTAAAGAAATAATTTAATTATACTGTAACCTATAAGAAAAAAAACTTTTTCATTAGCTCGTTCACTTGCTCCTAATTTGGTTATTAACTTTAGGGTTTTTTTTTCTATTATTGTAATTTCTCTTTTATTGGATATTCTTGTAACTGGCCTGATAATGTCTTTTTCGAACACAAAATTGGTCGCCTAATTTCTCAATAGAACTTTGAGATCTGGACCACTTTTTTAATTCCTACCTCTAATATGAATATTTTCTTTACTTTAAAACTGAATGATTTACTTGGAAGAAACATTTTTGTGTCTTGGATTTTCTTGATTTTCTCACCCTAAGAAAATATTTATTTAATCCAAATAAAATTTTAAGAAAATTATTTTCTTATATTATACATTCTTCTAGTCTTGAAATAAACATATTTTCTTGAATAGAGACTGATTTTTGCAAGAAAATCTATTTTCTTGTCGCAAGAAACCATTTCTCTGCGTGTATAAACCTATCCAGGTCGCAATAATAATAATAATAATAATTCCTATACTGCATTTCTGATATATCGCGTAATTCTCAATAACGTAATCAACTTTTAAAGTATTTTCGTGCATGGTTTAGAAAATTAATTTGAAATACCTAATTTGGACTGTAAACGATTGTTAAACATGTTCACATTTAAGAGTACTTTTATATTCTTACAATATTTTCCAAAAGATTTCAAAGGTGGTTCAATAGGAGCGCAACATTTGATTTTTCATGGTATATTTTTTAATCAAGTATGTTGCCATCAAAATGTTCTAAATGCCAACTAGACATAAGCCGATTATCAAAGAAGCAGCGTTATACGGTTTAACACTTTAATTGTTAAAACTTATTTTAAACACGAAGGTTTTGCGGAAATAGTTCGCAGACTATGTGCACCTTGTGCTAGAGAAAACATACCAAATCGTTCGACAGTTAAGCGATTGATCGAAAAATTTTAAGAAACTGTTATAGATAAGAAACATCGATTCGTCGGCCGTCAGGACGGTCTATGGAAAATACACACAAGAGTTAACAATTTCAAAAACCACTCTACAGCGGATATTAAAGATAGATCTTCATCTTTATGATACGTGAACACCCACAACTGTCGTCTTTAAGCTGCTGATAATTCTTGGCGAGTTCATGGGAAATAAATGCATTCAGAAAAAATAACTGTTTGATGTGGGTTTTGGGATAGCGAAGTCATTGGGCCACCTTTCTACGGGGGCGAAGCCGATAGCGCAGTCACAGTTAATGGCCACCGTTATCCTGACATGAAAAAGGAGTTTTTGGGGCCTGCAGTGGTTGGTTTGAATCTGGGCGATATGTGGTTGCCGCAGGAAGGGCAAACCGCTACACAGCAGAAGAAACAATGTGGTTGTTGCAACAGAGATTTCCGAACTGCTATCTCACGCAATAGCAACCAGAATTAGTTATCGAAATTCGAAATCGTATGATCTCATGCTATGTGGTTTTTAGCTGTGGGGTTTTCTTAAGCCCCACGTATATCCCAACCATCCAACAACAGTTGATGAACTTAAGGATGAAAATCAATGGAAAAAAATTTGTCGAAAATTTCACTAAAAGAGAATGTGCCAACAAAGTCGTGGCGACCATTTGTTGGATGTTCTGTTTCATAATTGATTGGAGTTGTATTGTTGCAATAAAAATACTATAACCTTCCGAAAAAATATTTTTTATTAAAGAATTACACCAAACTTATGTAAAGTAGTAATATCGTCTGAATACATGTAAAATTAGAAGCAAATATTTAATTCAAATTTTAAGCATTTTATGTCAACATCTTTTTTTTCCTTACCTTCACGCCATTGCCTAACAATTTTACGTTTCTCCAGAGAAGCTGTAGAAACATTAGAAATCTATATACAGAATTTGAAATACAAAGAATCTTCCGATGAATTATTAAAAACTCTAATTAATTCCTAGAGCCTTAAATTGCTTGCACGTGACCTGTAATTATTTACATGTAAAAGGTACCTCTGACTAAAATGGTTTACGTAATTTCCTGGTAAATGAATTGAAATATTTCTGTCACTCCATTTATAAAAAAAGAAAATCAAACTAGTGAATGTTTATGTTGGTATTATGTGATTAATTAATGACTAGTGGTAAAAACACCTTTTCTTAGATAAATATTTAGCAGGTTGAAATTAAAATAGATTTATTGGCATTGTCCAAAAGAATTGAATATGTTATATAATGCTGCAGAAATGAAAGTAAAAAAATACGAAAATATGTATGTAGTTCAAGTTGTTACACCACGTTCTGGTCGTTAGGACAGATTAATATTATACAATAATATTTATGCCAACACATAACGATAACAATAATACCTAATAGTATTTTATACCTTCACATTCTTGATTGTTGAGTATAATAGCCGGGTGTTAATTATTATTAAGTTGCGCCCATGGAGAAACTTGGGATATGTATCTTTAGCATTCACCAAAGTGTAGATATGGATATGCATTCAACATTTTTCTATAGTTTCGGTTTAGTTACAAAACAGATGAGATAGTAGACGAGAAAGCTTATAAATTACATACCTCAATTTCAACTTTTTTAGAGAAGGAAAATTCAAAATATTGGTATTTTAGGATGATAATACTGCAGATCCATAATTCAAAAAGAGTTTAAGTATTTTTGTAAATAATAATATAAATTAGGTTACATTTTAATAATAATAATAATAATAGTAAGTATACAAATTTACGTTTTTTGTTATAGTACTATTTTCCTAAAATTTGACATTTGTTATTGTTGAAGCAGTGACAGAATAGAAATTGGCCGAGTAGTTTGTTTACAGTGAGCGTTTAAAGAAAGCAATTTTGTGAAAAAATGGAAATTTCTGTTCGAAGAATGCTGAATGGTTTACAACAATTTGGTTGCCACAAGTCATCGATGAAATCACGAGAAAAAATCGACAACGTCGCATTATCCTTCATCATGACAATCCTAGCTTCAAAAACCATGTTCTAGAGATACCACCGTCAGAGTGGAAAAAATGTTTCGAGAATTGGTTCGAACGCATGCAAAAGTGTACCAAAATTTTTGTTTTGTTTCATTGTTTTTGTAAAAACTTGAAAGGTGCCCCTCGGAACTAGGTACTCATTTAAACTATAGGGTTCCATATCAATTATCAAATTGAAAATTTGTTCATGAAACAAGGATACACCACCAATCTGTCTTAGGGTGAAGGGTATTAAATAGTTTCAAGCTTGCGTATATATACTTAACTAGTGCTTGGGGAAGCAGTACCGGCTCCTACGACTAGTGCCGTAAGCATGATCAAAACAATGTTGTTAATGCTCTTAACTCTAGTATCAGTCAGTCCTGATATATTCATGTCAATTTATATAGGTGATATACAGTGCATTTTAAATAACATTTGCCATAGGTATTTACATAGTAAAACCTTTATGTGACGTTAATAGTTTTCCTACGGGGAGTGCTTAAATAATTTTCTATTATTAAGCTTTCACTGGTCGTATCATTTTTTATTACATTAGTGGTCGCTGCGGACACTCAGTCCGCATTTTTGAAAAATAAGGTACTTGTAGTTGAATTTGTACTAGTAGTAATGCAGTTAGGTAAAAAAATTACGGAAAACATTTTATCGATTTATTTCCATATAAATAACAATTTTAACAAACTCTGAAGTACAAAAAAAAACAACGTAAAGAAACTTCGAAACGCAGAAAAGATGTTTCAGTATATTAGAGTAAATACTATGTATGACTTTTAGGCAAACGTATACGAACACTAATTAAATGTTTACATTTTGAGAACACAACTGTAGCATGCTCTAGACATAAATATTTATTGCAACTTTTGCAGTAATACTTGGTTGGTCTGTTCTTCTTTCTATCGCACTCCGTACAACGACGTCTGAAATTTTGAGGCGGTTCCGGTGTTGCTTTGGGCGTTTCAGGACAATTTTTTCAAGTGTTAGTCGTATAGTTTTAGGAAAGTTGGTGGTATTTACGCGTACCCTTAGATGAGGTGTTACCAAATCAAACCAAAGCCGACCTAGGAATTCACGGCGCATTATAGTCGAATTCAAGTTATTACCTTTGTAGATCACTAAGGAATTTATACCTCCAACGTTCAGCATGGAAAATACAGCAACGGAAAAGATGACCATAGGCCATCTTCGAGTATTACCTATTATAAAAGTAATAAGAGAAATAGTTAGCCAAAAACAAGATTTATTTTTCAACATAGTCTCCATCTACATTGATATACTTATCCCATCGCTTTATTAATCCCCCAATGCCTGCTGCATAAAAGTGTTTGGGCTGCCGTCTGAACCACGTGCGTACCTCTTGTTGAACATTATTATCACTCTCGAAATGTGTTCCGCCAAGATGCTTTTTCAGTGGACCAAACAGATGATAGTCGCTTGGGGCTAGGTCGGGACTGTAAGCCGGATGTTAAAGAAGTTCCCACCTTAATTCTTCAATTCTCGCCTGGGGCAACTGGGCCGAATGCGGCCTGGCGTTATCGTGATGCAGCAATATTCCTCTCGTCAGTAGGCCTGGACGTTTTCATCGAATTGCATCCAGAAGCAACAACAAAACTCTAGAGTATGATTCAGCAGTCACGTTCTCATTTCTATTCTGGAAATGGGCTAGGACCACTCCTTGAGAATTCCAGAACACGGTAAGCATAACCTTACCAGCTGAGGGCACAACCTTGGATTTCTTTGTTGACGATGAAGAAGGACGTTTCCATTGCATTGAAGCACGCTTTGTTTAGGGTTGGTAGTGGTGCACCCATGATTCATCACCAGTAACAATCCTGTTAAGCATGTCCTCCCCTTCCTCTGCGTCCAAGAGAGGTGCTGCAAGGACAAGCCCATTCGAATCCTTCTGTGTTCCTCGGTCAGTTGTCTAGGAACCCACCGTGAGCAAACTTTTCGGAAATTCAAACGATCGTGCATCAGTTCGTAGGCTAAACCATGAGAATACCCTATTGCAGTTGCTATGCTGTCTATTGTTACCCGTCTGTCAGTTCGTATCATCTCTTCCACCCTTCGAAGTGTTGCATCTGTCGCAATCTGAACGGGGCCGCCACTTCGCTGACCTCCAACAACTTTTGAGCGCCCTTGTGAGAATTTCTCGACCCAGTTATACACAGCTTTACGCGACAAACACTTTTCACCGTAAAGAGGAGACATTTCCTTTCAGTGGAATGAACTTCAAAAGATCTTCTTTAATCGCAAAATCACTAAAAACCATTCTGACGAATACGGCCATATGGGAGGTGTCAACCACATCCAGTTGCAGTGAAAAATAAACACGGTTATCTAAGTCACTTCTTAACTGTAAAAAAATATCATTGCTCATTACTTCTACTCGTCTGATCACTGTATTAGCGGAAAGTTGCATAGATTTTATAGCAGACACTATCTCGTCTTTATTTCTAAAGTTGGCAAATAACGAATCTGCAGCTTCTAAAAACGCCTGTTTTATCATTTCCCCGTCTTCATAAGGTTTCTTCTTTTATGCAATTATCTGGGACACACGGTATGATGCTTCAATTACAGCCTTATTTTTGTCGACTGTTTTTAAAAATATTGACTGTTATCCAATTAACTGGTTTTTTAATTGTTTCAGTTTTTCCTTTCTGGTGGCAGAATGTAATGGAAATGATGTACAATTTTATGATGCCTCTCAATATTTCCTTTTTTAGCAACGGAGGCAGAAGTATTACATAACAAACATACATTTTTACCTTTAACTTCTGTAAAGAAGTATTGTTCTCCATTCCGAATGGAAATGGTATGTCTTCACCTTCTTACTACTGCTTACCATAATATTTTTAATTACAGGCCAACTGTACCCCAACCGCTGGACGTTGATTATGCCGTTCAGTTTTCAACTGAGCGCAATGTCGCCGCTCGTTGCGTATGTATCTCCTTCAAAGCAACTTAGATCGTTCTCGAACACTAGCACGCTGATCGGTTCGAGACGATTCTAGTGCGGTGACGTCGGCGGCAGATCGCTCACCGCAGTGTTGCCGCGGCTTGTGTTTATTATGAGAATTTGCGAAATTTACAGAAGCTTCTATGATTTTTACACCTTTGTATTTTAAAAATATGTTGCGAGCTACCAGAATTGCCTTCGCATGCTACCGGTAACTCGCGATCGACGGGTTGGCGACCACTGATATAATGCATTCTTTAACAAACTGTATTATTTTCTTCGTTAACCATATGGTTAACGAAGAAAAGTGCCTTCTTTTTCTATACGGCATCATTATTATTTTCTAAATAAAATTATTATTAAAAAAACTATTCCAAACTATAATTTTCCACTTAAATTATAAGGAAAATAAATGTAGTGTACAAATATCTACATAAATTAAATTTCGTTCTATGTTGTAATAATGCAAATTACGTCTGTCTCTTATATCAAATACAATTCGTATGAGCCTGCCATTACTCAGAATTTATTTCACCTGCAAAGGACAATAACCCATCGAATGGCGTGAATTAACCACCTGCGAAGTGTGAATTAAAAAAGCTATCTATAATTTAATTCAGCAGTCGCTTTCTGTGGTACATTAAAAGAGAACAAAGTAATAAATATTATCTGATCGCTGCGAAGGTCATTAACTGGGGTGTTCGAGCAATGCGGTAGCTACCCTGTGCTTGGCCGCATTTTCCATGCATTCACGCTTGGCGTCGATAAATCCATGGCAACAATCGCAAAGCAATACTAGGTTTATGCAAATGCTATTGCAACTTTATCCGCTGGCATTTTTTTTATACACATCTCAAGTTAATATTATATCATTTGCTGCGTGTTCATTGATGCCTATAATATACTGACAGGTAGCCATATTTAATGAGTATTTATTGCTGGTTAATTAATCGATATTTTACAACTTCATGTGAGATATACATATAAGGCTTTTAATAAGATAATCTGATTAATATTTGAAATTCCTTGGAAATTGAAAAAAAACAGATTTTTCACCTCTGAAAACTCATTTGCTTTGGCCGATGAAAAATTGCGACTGGTTAAAGTGTTGTTAAGCTGTAGAGTAGCTGTTAAATAACACTAATGAAATACCTATTAGGAAACCTATTATCGTTACGACGGCGGAATTAGTCTTATTACATAACTCGCCAATACCATTTCAAAAGTATACAAGTATTCGATCAAGGTTATTGTTCGTTTATATAAATCCACCGCTAGAAATGAAAATTTTTCCTAAAAAAGTAGAAGGTTACTATAACAATTATAATACCTGGAATTATTTCGATATAATATTGTTCGTATTCTAAGTATGTTGTTGAGCTGTAAACTTAGAAAAGTTGATAGAACAGTTGAATAGATTAAGGTTGAAACGCACCAAGCGCCAATTTCTGCCATTTTGAGTTTTTCTGTTAAATATTATTATTTTGCTTTTCTGTATTGTTTAGTATTGAAAGGGTCGATATCAAATATTCTGTTACGTGGATATAGAAGGATGGTTTTGTATGTTTGAAGTTGAAAGGTGCCCAAGCAACGTTACTTGCTCCTGAAAACCTTATAAACCTGTACACTGCGGCTAGTGTGTCCATAGAGGTGTAAAAAGTGGCTACTCTAGAGGAAGATGGTGGATGGAGTGAAATCGAAAATATTTCTCAAAAAAAAAAGAAAGAGAGGTGTATGAAATAATGACCTTTATCAAAGAAGCATTATAAAGAGGAGCCCAATCAAGGGACTAGCATATATAAATTACAAGAGCACATTTCTGTCAGGAAAAGAAATTGGTGTCCTCCTTGTCGATAAGAACGTACAGGATATTTTGTATGTCAAGTGAGTAAGTTGGTTTATAATTTTAGCTGCTCATTCAAATATTTTAAGAAAATTGCCTATGACGATATAGAAATATTTAAGAAATTGCTTGCTTTCGACAAGAAAGACGAACAAGATATTTACTTGTAAAGATTACTATATAGAGAAGTGTGATGTAGTACCTAGAAGGCGAAAACCGCTAACTGATAAAATAAAGAAGTCTTGGACATATTCTTATTATGTTATTGCTGGAGATAAACAGGTATGAGTGTGAAAGTTTTCCTAGATCTCAATGGCATTACCAAAAAACGCTTAAAACGACCCATTATTGAGAGATGAACATGATAAAACGGGATATAATCCAAAGACACATGCAATACCAGAAGAAGAGAATATACTACTAAGAGAATATATTTAGTTTTTTCCGTTAAAGTAATCGCACTATTCCGGCAAAATGTTAGAGTATCTTGGCACAATATTGAATTTCAAAATTATGTATGGGCTCTTTAAGAAGGCGCAAAATAAATATGAATGGTACGTAAAATATTTTCATAATTATTATAACTATCGATTTAGTTGTCCTCAAGCAGATACTTGTAGCCAATGCGAAGACCTACAGTATTTTTCGAATTAATGTGAACATAAGTGATAATTTGAAACAAACAACATTTATTTATAGAAGAATACAATTTAAATTGTTTTAATAGGAAATATGTCCTCACTTGGTTTTTAGAACTTCTTTAATGCGTTTTGTTTTTGTTGTGCAATCTAATTTACGAAGTCTAACTTTTACAGTAGCCCACAGATTTTCTATCGGATTCAGATCCGGTGAGTTTCCTGGCCATTATGATATGTTGTTGTACTTTGAAATATTTCTTCATGACTTTGGACACGTGACATGGAGCCAAATCTTCTTGAAAAACTGCTTGACCGTTGGCATCAACTTTCCTTAGTTCAGTTTCCAATCTCTGTTCTACCAAGTCTCTGTATTTTTGCGAGTTCATCATGCCTTCGATCGGCACAAGGGATCCGGTACCTTTATAAGCAAAGCAGCCCCAGAATATCTTCTTTAACGGATGTTTAACTGTTTGATCAATATGAGCTTCGTACGGTGGAGTCATGAACAATAACTCCAGCGTGTGCTAAGTCTTGCTGAAGTTCTTGGCTTGTTTTCCTAGGGTTTAATTTACTTTCCCTTATTAAAAAAGTTTCATCTCTTGCTGTTGTCTTTCTCTTCCTCCCACATTTCCCTTTTCTGTTCACCTCAATCGTCACAGTGTCCTTTTTTTGCTTCAAAATCTTGTTTACAGCTCCTAAACTTACACCACACTCATTGGCAATGTCTCTTTGAGTCATTGATGTATGTTCACTCAAAGTAACAATCTTAGTGCGCTTTTTGGGAGTAATATCCACCTTCAAAAATAATAAGCAAATAAAGCTTACTTCGGCAAAAATATAATAATTCTAAAAAAGAACAAACATGCAACACGTCTGTAGCTTGGTATGTCTCATTACTCACTGACTGTCAGAACAGTAAAATAATTATATTTTATTGGTCCAAAAAACTTTATAAAAATAAGAATTGGATAAGTCAAAAGACAATAAATAGGTGTACACCGTAAGAGCGAGCGTACTGTGATCAACCAGCATAATCGGCATTTTTCGGAAATGCGAGGGCGAAGCCGTGGCTTACAACGTGTACGTGAACGAATACGCCGTTTATAAAATGAGCAAGGTGCACAAATGAACTTGTGTTTACACAATTTTGACAAGCAAATGACATTCAACACAGCACACGTTTAGATACGCTGAGTTCGTGTAAAATAGGATGATTATAGTACGCTCGCTCTTACGGTATATACACGTATACAAATTGATATAAAACTACTTAACCGATTGAACATGTGCTACAAATTTATCAACTGAATAAAATGCATTGGATAACAAAAGACGTTTTAATTTGTTTTTCAGAGATTGACTGTTGATAATGACACCAATTCATCAGGTAGCTTATTAAACAATTTGCAGCTAGGATAAACTGGTGACTTAGCATAGCCTGGCATGGTGGTGTTTTTGAAGTCTGATACAACTTCGCGTACATGTGGGGTAGTTATGGCGATTCCTATTACTCTCAAACATGTTTCTATTTGAACAGATGTAAGTTAATAGTCTATACAAATAAATTGATGGTACTGTTAGAATACCACTGTTTTTAAAAATGTCTCTGCATGAGATTCGTCGCCCTATATTAAAAATTGCTCTCGGTAAACGATTTTGTGCGATAAAGACCCTTTGTGCTTCCGATGCTTACCCTGATACACAAATGTTAAAAGAAATTGTAGGGTACACAAGAGAATAGTATATTTGCGAAAGTGACTGCAAATCCAACACATTCTTCACAATCATCGTTTTCTTTGAATTTATCGTCAACCTATTCTTGTAGCAATAGGAAGCGAAATCACTGCGGATTACACATGTTCTATTGTACACCATATCAGGGTCATGGTCTGTTACAACTATATTGATGTCATCTGCGTACATGAAAGCTCTGCCCAGATTGATGAAATCTGGCAAGTCATTTATATACGTCAAGAACACCAACGGACTAAGCACGATTCCTTGCGGAGTTCCTACGCCTGAACAATACTCGTCTCAGATTGTACTTTGCAATTTTACCCTAAAAGTCCTATTTTTTAAATATGATACCATCCACTCATTTATTGGACCCCCCAAGCCCATATTATATAGTTTTTCAGAAGCGAAGCCGCTGCCAATAGTACCAAACGCAAGGGACAGATCAAAAGATATAACATTTATACATTCTCCCAGATCCAACCGATCCTGAATGAACTGTACCATTTCCAGAACGCTCTCTGATGACAAACGCGGCCTATATGCATACTGACAATTTGTTAATATTTTGTAGCGATCGAAAAACGAATGTAGACTATGGTACATTAACTTTTCAAAAACTTTGGAAAACACACGTAACAAAGCAATTGGACGATAATTTTCCAAACCTGTTGGATCACCACTCTTGAAGACCGGGGCAATATATCACGAAGCAATAGCTCGTAAGGGTCCCGATGAAGTTTGTTCTTGTTTGATCTACTACATTGGAAATTACGTGTCCACGTTTGCAAGAATTTCGATTATTTTGTGACAATTGCTTTGGGAAAAATAAAAATCGCACCGTACATCAAAGTTAATGTCAAAGCAAATAACTACATAAGTAATAAAATCCAAAAAGCTGAAAGATGAAAAAAAAATACATCTATATTGTAATTTGCTTTCAATAAGTTCTTTTAATATTTTATTGTCGGCCTTATATAAAAAGTAGCAACGTTTGTAAAGAGGTTGCGTGTTCCTTTCGGAACTAATGCCAGGTTTGACTAATTGTAAATCTTATATGCAACAAATATGCATTGTTACAATTACTGCTGTGAGTACTCTTGCAGCAGCGTCAGTGACACTGAACAAATTAAAAATTCAAAAATTTATAGCTAGTATAATGGAGAAAAATTAATGAGAAACCTGGAAGAGAAAACAGGAAACACAGTTAATTGGGGATATACTTAAACATTTGGAAGTGTTTTTTTTTTCAATTGAAATTGTTAATAGAAAGTAAATTCCATTCTAGATTTAATAAACTAGAATTCTCGTTTCATCCTGATCAATACTATTGTAGTGTAATATATCCAATTCTCTTGGTAATCAGGACTTAACGTCTTTGCGTAAAGACTTTCCCGAAGTCTTTTAAACTTTGCTTCTATACGTTGTTCTCATAAGATATAAGTTTAGTTCCACACATTGCTTTAACCTTAGCCCCGTATAACGAAGAAAATCTTTGAATCGAGCGGAGAAATGTTGATTGCTGCTTGGTGGTGAGAGTTTCATGACGACGGAGCGAGTCTGTTTGCGGTGCAACTTTCTATTATTCCCATTGTGGTAATTATACTGACGAGAAAAGTGCTTGCCGGCCGAGTTGCCGCATTGTTTGCTATGGTCCGCGATTTCTCGGACGCTTTCGTTTATTGTTTGTCGTTCGCTTATTGTTCATTCCGTTTGGATTTATGCGCCCTAAAACGGGACTACTATTTTTCTTTCTGCCCAGTCGCCATTGTTCGACTGTACCACGGACAAATAAAAACACGATGCGGATTGTCATGCAAAAACGTACGACTTGAACGGATAATAATGGGAACTATAATGAAGAAAAGATGTTTTATTCTGATAAATAGTTATCGTCGTTATTATAATTGCGTTTCGGGTCAGATTGGCTTTTTGTATTGTAGGAAATAGATTGCTACTATTAGTGCTTAACTGTACGAGCTCTCTGTCTAATAGGAGATAATATACTGTAATGTCAAAGCCATCTTTCACTGAGATTTACGATCTCTTCATGACCGTCTCGGTGGTCGAACGGTTAGCATACTTGCCTTTCCTTCCGAACGCCGCGGCGTGGATCCATATTCCGGCTGAAAAAGTAGACATGATCAGAGTTAACGATAAAATCATCACATACACCAACTCTGTACCTTGGCATGAATTTGGATGCCAAATTACGTTTGAAAGAGCATACTAAAAAGAAAGAAAAAGAACTTAAATTTAAGGTAAGTGAAATGTACTGTATGATTGTACGCAAGTCCCTTCTATCTATACAAAACAAGTTAATGAGATACATACAACCAAGTACTGAAGCTTACATGGACGTACTGCTGACATTAACATAAAGCGTATTAAGATATTTCAAAACAAAGTCCTTAGATGTATAGTTGATGCTCCTTTCTGTGTAAGAAACAAGGACCTGCATAGAGATCTAAAAATACCCACGGTTTCGGGTGTGATCAAAACGATGATCACTGAACACAGATCGACTGGCCACAAATGTAAACATCCAAGCAAGACAGCTTCGTGACGACAACCTGCCGCTACGAAGGCGTAAGCGTAAGCGACCCTTTGCGTTAGTGGAGTGAAATTGTGCTAATAAAAGCATGTAAGCCATTTGGCAGACAGTAGATATGTGTTCTAGCTTTAAGTTAGTTATAGATTAGTGTTAAATTAGAATAAGGAATATATAGAAAGCCAAAGAAAAATAACTGGTTAGTCTGCAATGACTAGCTGCTATAGAATGGCATGTAAATCCTCTATTAATAAAAAAAATATTCCGGCTGGGGCAATTGGTTTTTAATTACGGACAAAAATCGGAGCATGCCTTCTTTTCAGATAAGGAAGTAAAACCGTAGGCCCTGTGTCAATGCGATGTTTGGCACCTAAAAGATCCCTACCAAAGATTGGAACACCTCTGGATTTGTCAAAATTCTAGAGGGGTTAGCTAATGGTCATGGTAATCGATGCCTTGAAGTGCGAAGTGGATTCAGTAACCCGACGCTTTGCCCAAACAAGAACGATTTCTTCATGTCTCTTATAGATTAACCATTTGCATATCCAATGATTTTCAGTAGACCGTTTTTAAAAAAATACCTTAATCTTCTTAATTCATCTAATGGTTTTCGTAAGGTATTTTTGATTAAATTCCATCGTTTCCGAAACGAGCTCTAAAACTCACAAAAAATTAAGTGGACAACGTGGAGTGTCTACTACAAAAGTGCCTTAGAATCTCGGTACAACGGTACCTTAGAACTTGAGTAACCTGGGCTCCTAGTAAATCGTGGCTGTAGGTGTGGTATTGCATTTCTTGGATTTTCTCGGTAATATTAGAGCAGTGCGAAAGCTGATGTGATGAACAGCGTAAAGCCGGGCAAAAGTATGCAGAGGATAAAAGTACGCAACAAATGTTTTCGTTATACATCAAATGTATTTAAATAAGAGAAATAACCATAGATGTAAACAAGTGACTTGTGCACCTTGTAGTTTTGTATGTAATATTCAAAAGTTACTAAAAAAATTGCGTGTTGAAACTATAACAAAAGTACCCAAAGATGATCGTCTAAGAATGCACAGTTCGTACTCATTCGGTATAGTGCAAGTTAATTTAAATAAAGTAGCAGATGTATTTGTATGCAAACTTCAAGTGCGTATTAAACTTTATTGGGCGATTATACAGCAAGTAGTTTTTATTGTGAGTCACCCGATCGGTCTCGGGTGTGAAGTGTGTCTTTTGCTTTTAATACCTGTGTTCCTTCGAATTGTTAGGTGTCTGGCGTAACTGACCAATCGCGCCAGCCGAGCTACATATATAACAAATATAATGCAGCAAGTACAGCTGAACTAAACATTTTTGTATATAAAATTGCTATACGTAAATTAACCCATTCATTAGATTAAGGTGCTGTGACTATACGAGGATGGTATGATAAATACCTTTGTTAAGGAAGGAAATGCAATTGTTTTGCATTTAGTAAACTTATTTCTTGTAGCTCTACATACTTAATCGAGCGATGTTCCAACTTTTTAAGTCATGCAAATAGTAAGATTTGTCGGACACTGCAAAATAGGACTCTACTTCGGCAATTACCTCTTCATTTCATGTGAACCGCTTTCCGCTAAGCCATCTTTTCAAATTTGGAAAAAGAATGAAGTCACGGGGGGCCAAATCTAGCGAATATGGTGGATGGGGCACCAATTCGTAACATAACTGGACCAGTTTTGCTGTCGCAATTGCTGATGAGTGGGCCGGGGCGTTATCATGATGGTGTCTTCGCTAGGTGGAGTCTTCCGTCAAATCGGTTCAATAAATCAGCATAGTACTATCCCATGAGTCCTTTCTGCAAATAATCAATTAAGATTACGCTTTGCGAACCCCAAAAAATCATCGACATAACTTTTCAGGCTGATGGAATCGTCTTCGCCTTCTTTGGTGCACGTTCGCCGGGAAAAACCCATTTTGTCGATTGACCTTTGGTTTCTGGTGTGTAGTGTTGTATCCATGTTTCATCTACAGTCATATAACGCCCCAAAAACTCACTCGTATTGCGCTTAAACATGTCCAAACATTGCTTTGAAGTTATCACGCAGTTCTGTTTTTGATCAATCGTCAGCAGACGCGGCACGTATCTCCCCAACAGCTTTCTCATACTCAATTTTTCGTGAAGGACGTTTTGCATACGTTCAATTGAGATATTAGCAATTCCTCTAATCTTCACCCGGCTGCTATTGCGATATCCTTTATTGATCATGTCGTCCGTAGTCACCTCGATGAAACGATCTGGCCGCTCCTCATTAAAGACGGATGTTTGGCCACGCTTAAATTTATTAAACCGGTATCTCTTGGTAATTATCGAAGGTGCATGGTCGTTACAAACTGCATGGAAATTCTCTTTAATTTTTGCACTCGTAATCATCCAAAAAAATAAATCGAATCACTGACCGATATTGTTCTTTTTCCATGATTCCACAAATACATAAACTTGCACACTTTCAACAGCTCTCAAAATAACACTACTCGATGAATCTCCGAAATTTTGATGGGCGTCAACTAAAGAATAGTACTCACAGTCGCTAATGCAGATTTTGACACAAAGCGCCATTTTCCTTCAAGCACTTCTCATATAATCCTCGTATTTTGTAAATAAATTAGATGTGTATTCTTACTCAGCTTTGCCCTATTTTTTATTTACAGAAAAAATGAAAAGTAACGTACTCCTAATTAAAAACAAGAGCCAGCAACACAGGTTTTCACTATGAATGGCACAAACATATGGAATGTTGCTCTGATAAAAAGGAGCGAGGATGGATAAGTTTACCTGTTCATACCAGTGGTGTTCAACTTGGAAAATGCAATGAATATACAAAACAAAATCTAATTAACACATGCACATATACATACGTTTCCATAAAATAAAGCCAATCCGGCTTGTAGTGCACCCTTTCATACAGACTATGCTGAAATGATTAATACTTTCAAATCTAGTCAAAATTGCGCAATACTCCTTGAAACTAAAAGTCTTCATTCGAAAGAACCCGCCTAACCTCGGATCTGAACTTCCGATGTGGCGATGACTTAGGATGATTGCGTGATCATTGATCTGACAAATGGTTATAAATTTTATTGCCGGAACACACGTAAGACCAATGACAGATAGAGTACCTCGATCGTTCGAAGCGTACAAGGTAGATGTGTCTAATATTATAACTATTATCGGAAAACAATACGCGTTTATGAAAGTTTCTGTTTTCCATAAGCTTCTCACCAATCCATAAGCAGAAATCCAGTCTAAAAGCATGATCGTGGATTTCAAGGGTATGTTTAAATTTTGGCTTAAATGGAATAATTTTATTTCTTTTAAAAATTGTTTGTAATAAGGTGTGACTGACATTAAGCTCCGCTGCCCTCCGTCTTAATGATAAACGTGGATTGTCTTCAACGGACTGCAATGCCATAATAGTTACCGCATCATCCTCATTGTACATCTTTCTTATCTTCTTTTTGTCGACCACCGATCCTGTTTCGTCGAATTTTGCAATTAATTTCTTAAGAGCCACAAATTAATTGCGTACTGATATGATACATCGCTAATACCGTAACATTGAACTAAATACATTCTTTGCTGTAACGTTTTTGCAACGTCAGTTTGACAGCAATAAACGTGAGTTTCAGGAAAACAATTTATCATCGCTATCTTCATTATAATGTAGAATGATAACTTACAATAAAAAAATTAGTTTTTTATTTTTACAGATTACTAGAAATAAATTTTAAATTTTCGAAACATTACTGGTACTTTCAAAGCAAGCAAAAACTATCATGAAGAATAAACTTTTTTCAAAAATCAATATTAAAAAAATTTTCCCTCTTGTATACCCCATCGCTTTACACACTGTAGATATATGCATTGTTTAGAGATTGATTGTTACTAATTGTACTAATACGCTGAAAACGGCTGGAATCTTCTTACTTACAAAATAGTTCCTACAGGAGTCAGTAAGGTGTAAATTATTGATGATTCGCAGCGCTTTTTTTTGCAACAGTAGAATAGATTTTAAATTACTTTTGGATCCACCAAAAAATAAACTATAGGTGATTTGTGAGTTAACATGAGCAAAGTAAATATTTATTAAAGTATTGATATTACAGATTCTTTCGTTTTTGTCAATATATATAAAGCCTTCTTTACTTTTGAAAACACAGAATCCAAATGCATACCCCAATGTAATTTATTATTCAAAGGTAATACCCAGCAGATTAAAACTCGCAATAGATAGTGGTTCTATGTCATCAATATGTATACGTAATGATTCATTAGTATTAAAACATTAGTTTTTTTAAAACAAGCCTGTGTTCACTAAACCAGCGAGTTCAATTTTGCAGTACACTGATACAATTAATAAGTTCCCTCATGTCATCACTAGTGACCACCACATTAGTATCATCGGCGTACAATGTCACAAATCCTGGGATATTAATTGGTAAGTCCCTTATAATAATTATGAATAAAAGTGGTCCCAGAATGGAACCCTGTGGTACCCTCTAAGCATAGCGCGTAACAAAATTTTAAAGTAAAATTTTAATAATCTATGTATTTCAGTAAACTGGCATTATGCCAATCAGGTTTACTAAGTATTTGCTTTAACAAATTAAGAGCGTATTCTATTTATAAACAATTAAAGCAGGGTTCACCTCTATGCTTTTTGACGCGGCTCGGAATAATTATATTCTAAAACTTGCATTTCCATGCTGTTTTAAAAATACATGGAGTCTAAACCCCGCTTTAAGCAAGCTGCATTAAAACAGAGTTCAAGAAATAATGCAAATTCGATGTTAATATATTAGGTCTGAAGTAATACTCGCAACCCTCCCTCATATGTCAATGTAATATTTTGTAATGCATTTATTATACTATAACATATCATAGTATATGTATGCCTTTCATGAAAATCTAAAAAAACACTTACCTACTATACTTTGCATATTCATTAGCCAATATTGAGATTGATTACTTGTCCAACATTTATTCTATTCGAAACTTTCAAATTTTACGTAATAGGCGTTGATTAATTCACTCAGGCAGAAATAAATAACAGGAGATATATGTAACATAATTTAGTATGAAAATTTCACATATCAGAATTTGTTACTTTAATTAATATTGTGCTTAACTTTTTCTGTCCTCCAAATTAAATTAGGCGGTGGTGTAACTAATTTATGCTGTTCATTTCAAAATACGTAGGTTTTATAGTTACAATTTTATTCTTTTTTCATCCATTCGATTTTTTCGCTAAATATCACTGATATCCTGCTAGTATACCATCGCAAACAGTGTTTTCACATCCAAAATACTTTGGCAAAACATTCGCCGTATGAGTTGTATGGTTGCATGCCTGGAGGGGAGTCAATCTCCAAAAATATTAATACATACTGAGGTGAATGTGATTATGATGGTCTTTCATTATCAGCCGATGTAATTTGAGAATTAGTATCGTGGATTTACACATTTAGCATATTTGTGGGCTATATTTCTTTACTTTAACTCTGGTTGGTTTTGAGGGCTTAGTCCTCAAGTATGCAAATGCTTGCCGAGACCTTTTACAAATATCCTCGTTAAAGAGTGTCATGTGTAGAGGAAGGAAATACACATACTATATCTTCATCAACTTGAATTTTGTGTACATAGAAAGAAGATACAAATTTTTCGGTTTTAGCAGTAACTCACAAGATGTGTCTAGGTCAGCCACTTACAAGGAAACACAGGGAAGTGTCCCTCACCGATTTAAATGAAACTTGGTGGGTTTGTAGATTGATGCAGTGTAAGAATAACGGTAACTTTCATAGATGCTAAATCGCTTGTTTTCGGGGATGGGGCGGCCTACAGCCAACGCTACCTTTCGCTATTTGCTTTAATATCTAAAAATCTTAAAAATTTTAAAATTTAAAAAAAATACGGGGAGTGGGGGTTGTTTCTGGAAAACAAGAACTATGACAGGCAAACTATTGTCGCTATCCTTTAGTACTCATAAAACAGTTATATATTTGTCTTAACTTTTTTTTGATATGTCTTATAGTTTTGGAGATATTAAAGCAAATAGCGAAAGGTAGCGTTGGCTGTAGGCCGCCCCATCCCCGAAAACGGGCGATTTAGCATCTATGAAAGTTACCGTTGTTCTTACACTGCATCAGTCTACAAACCCACCAAGTTTCATTTAAATCGGTGAGGGTCACTTCCCTGTGTTCCCTTGTTAGTAGAGTTATTAAGTGGAGAGGTAATTCCCTGCTGGTGAGCATGCAAGTGTGATGATAGCATAGCATGCAAGATTAAGTGGCTTCTAAGACAATTTTCTGCAATTTGAGATAGGTGCATTATTTTTGCTGAATTTCGGTAGTTCTAAGGCTATGATTGCAGAAACACTCAAACTGTACTATACAGCATTTTTATTGTATTATTTGACATAACTAAATTCAAAAAGAAAGACTAAGCATCATCAATTTATTGTTGTATTTTTTCTATCTTGTATCCGAAATTGCAGAACGTCGCTCGACAACAATTATACAATTTGTGTCAAAATGGTGGCGCCACACAGTCGTCTGTCCGTACGTAGCCTAAAGGATGGAACGGTCAGCAAATGCACTAACAACACGACGTATTTTATATAACTCACGATGGATTTACTTTAATGTAGTATATTTTCAATCTTTAGCGAGGCCCGCTGCATAAAATTGCTCCAAAGAGTAAATAATACTACATACAAAATCTAACTCCCGGTTGCTATGAATCTTTTCCAAAGCCGTCGATAATAGTAATGTTAACGTTTAAAACGGGAGATAAAGGCATAAATTGAATTATAAACAGAGGAATAATGAGCAAGTGAATGTAAACAGAGACGTGTAATGACGAAATTTAATATTATCGGTTGGCAATGGTATACAGTCTGTTAATCCGTTTTGATTAATGAGTTACAGCAAACAGAAACTCTGCCTTCTGTTTCGAATTACGGATCATTTATTACACGTAATATGCAGTGAAAGTGAGCAAGACGAATTAAATTTTGAAATCAAATACGTTTAATTACGATCATTGAAAATATTAATTGATCCGTATACCATATGTGCATGCAATTTTGCGTGAACACCTCCTGAGATTACTGTTTACGGTTATGCGTAATATTTTGTAAAAGTAAATGTATTTTTCTGAGCTAGATGAAGAAATAGAAAACTTGAGAAGAAAGTCAACCAGTTGTTGGACTTGTTTCGTAATAACCAAGCAATATTATTCGCTCATATGTTCTATATGGTGTAATGCGTAGCGGCTAAGATGAATTTCAACACATGATTGATGTCTACTATAGCTACTTGTATTAAAAATATACTATTCTACATAAGCATGTGCCGGGTTCAAATTTACAGTCACTTATTTAAAAAAGCTATAAGGAGAATAAACATATATTTGAAGATTCTGGATGAAAACTTGAGTTTGGGAAGTTTCTCCGTGGAGCTTTTAGAAATCATATCTTTATGACACCTGTAAGTACACGCAGACAAATATATCGTCATCATAACTAGAATTATAGTTAAGACAATATTCACGGCACACTCCACACCACGCAAATTATTAATCAACTCGGGGAAGACCTTTTCGAAGACACGTGGGTCATCATCATCATCACCGATTGATGTGACACATCAATGATGGCCGAAAAGGCATTCCTCGAGTTAATAATTTGTGTGGTGCGGAGTGTGCCGTGAATATTGTGTTTGCCATACTACCCCACAGTCCTTGGTATCATTATTTAGAATTATAGTTATATTACGCTTATATTATCGCAGCGTTATTGCCGATTTTACTAAATTAATGTAGTTTACACAGAATATACGAAATTCGTATCGTAATGTTAAAGAAACGTATTGTTATTCCCTTGGTTTCCGGGTTGGAACCGCGTCATTGTCGTTGCTTTAGCCGACGTTTCGTCTACACTCACATGTGACATCTTCAGGGCTGTAACTGCACACTGGCCAGAGACTTATTCATTCCGGAGGGGTTTATATAGGGCTTGTTTTGGTTCAATGAAGCTGAAATGTTATGCGTCGATAAAGAGGGAAAGTTATGCGTTAATGAAGCGGAAACGTTATGCGTCGATGAAGCGGAAATGTTATGCTTTAATGGAGTGGAACTGTTATGCGTCGATGAAGTGGAAACGTTATGCGTCGATGAAATGGAAATTTTATGCATCAAAGAAACGGAATTGTTATGCATCGATGAAGCCTGGCGGTTGCTAGGAGGTTTAACCAGTTGGGATTTCCACGTGTGATGTAAGGGGTAGCCACCTGTTTGAAAATCTCTATTGATTCACGGATTTTTTTACTATACTGGTGAGGATTGCGAGATAAGATGCGGGTAGAGTTAAATTGGATTTGGTGGTCAGTTCCCAGTCAATGCTCAGCCAGTGCGGACCCGGCTACATGCAACAACCGCGTACAACGCTCGTGCTCAGTAACACGAGTGCTGACTGATCGCTTTGTTTCACCGATGTACACACTACCGCACGAACATGGTAGACACCAGGGGCTTCCAGATGATTGCGGTCTTTGATAGGAAAGTAGTCTGAGAGTTTGAAGTTGGGCTTGAAGATGGTTTTTACGTCGTTCCTGAAGAGAATCTTACTGGAGCGATCGGTGACACCATGAATGTAGGGTAGATACTGCTTGCTTACGGAAATTAGGGTTAGATGAGGGGAGTTGCTGTGGAGAAGGATTGGTATAGCGGTTAATGGTAGTTTGAATATCTTTCCTGGAATAGTTATTGCGGATCAAAGTTTCAGTGATGTGCTTCAGTTCTTGAGGAAGCGAATTGGGTTCAGATATGGAAATGGCCCTTTGGATAAGAGAATTGATAACACCGCGTTTTTGGGCTGGATGATGGTAAGAGAGGCCATTGATATATCTATCTGTGTGCGTGGGTTTTCGGTAAACGGAATGTCTCAATGCACCGTCAGGACGCCGGTGTACGAGAACATCTAGGAAAGGAAGGCAACCGTCCGATTCGATCTCCGTGGTGAAGCGTATGGAATCATGTTGGGAATTCAAAAACGATAGGAAATTGTTTAAAGATTCGCGTCCATGGGGCCAGATGAGAAAGGTGTCTTCAACGTACCTGTACCAACACTTTGGCTTAAGGTTATATGATAACAGGGCTTGTTGTTCGAACGCTTCCATAAAGATAACGTATTGTTGTTGATGTAATTTGA
The DNA here is from genome assembly GCA_029619315.2 of Dynastes maya. Taxonomy (NCBI): domain Eukaryota; kingdom Metazoa; phylum Arthropoda; class Insecta; order Coleoptera; family Scarabaeidae; genus Dynastes; species Dynastes maya. The sequence continues at coordinate 26,507,755 of JAROYE020000002.1, forward strand.
TATAGTAAAATTTAATACAAAAAAGAGTTAATAATACTTACCTATTTTATTATTTCGTATTATATTGTGCAAACTATCTGCATATAGCCCTATTTAAAATAACGGAATTGTTATTAAAATAATGAAATATAATGAAAATTATTTTTGAATAGTTTGAAATGTTATACATAGGATTCAAATTTATAGAGATACAATGGGTTCGCAAAGCCTATTATTTAACCAGAAAAACACCCATCTTCACACCCCCCGAGGGAGGAGGAAGCTAAAAGATTTTAAACGGCATGTGGGGTTGAGAGCTCGTTCGAGGGCCCAGACCAAAAAATAATGCTGGCTCGCTGAGGTCTCTACAATTTTTTTTCGCAGAGTTATGATCATTTTCAATATTTCTTATATATTCCTTTATTATAAAAATTTAGCTGACTTTACAAACGCGTTGTATTGTAGGTACAAAAACTTTCATTATTTGTTACTAGATTTTCTTAACAATATACTATTTACTATCTATTTTTCTCCGTGTAATAATAATAATAATAATAATAATAATAATAATAATATTAATATGTATTTATTGGCATGTGTAAAGAAAAAGGGGAAAAAAAAGAAGTGCAACTAATGGTTCTACATATATACAGCGCCAAAAAGACCAAATTAGTGAATCTTAAAAATCATATTATTTTGATATTGAGAGGAAGAACATTTCACTTATTGGAAAGGAGTTGAAGATTTCATGGAATACAAGCGAATAGGATAAAAAATCGGAAAATTGACTTTGTTTGATGAAAAACACTATAAGCTATAATTTATTTATTTATTATCTGTTTTTGATAATTTTTTTTTGATAAGTTTTCGAGACCAATTCAATAAATATATACAGGTAGCATATTTCAATCTAAAAAAATTGTATCCTTTCCGCTCAGTTTTAAACAAGCAAATTAAAAAGTTATTGGGTGATACATATGTTCTCTCTAATTTTACTTACTGCTCTGAAGTATTTCATCCTTGCTTAGACCACTTAACAGGAAACAAAATACAAAAAGTACAAAATTCATGTCTGAGATACATTTATGGTATAAGAAACATGTATCACACAAGTTAATGGAAACTCGGTAGTTGAATATGAATAATCGCAGGGAGCTACAAATGCTTATGCTGTACCATAAAATATTAACAACAAAAAATCCTCCATATCTATATAATAAAATAACATTTAGAACAGACATCCATAATATTACAACAAGGTACCGAGGTTTGATATCCCCACCCTTCGAACAAAGAAACAACTCTCTTTGAAAGATAATTTTCTTTCTGTATATATACCAGGTACAATAGTCTTTCACAGCAGTTAAAAGAATACACTAATATTAAATACTTCAAATTCAAATTACGATCTATGCTTCTCCCTTGATGATGAATTTTATATATTTTTCTTTGTTTTCCACATATAGAAAGAGTGTGTAGCTGTAGATTCTATTTTTATTCGTAGTTGGTAACTATGGAAACTATGTATTCAATATATATTGTTTCTTTGTTTTATTTGGGCACACACAGAATTAATTAATTTTAGGCATTTTTTATATGTTAGAATTGTCACGTCAACAATACAGGATTAGGTAGACCAGTAACATAGCTTCTATGTTGCTGGACCTTGTCCTGAAATTGTGTATATTGCTCCAAGCCCGTATGTGTTCAATTTTTGTAATTTTGAGGCAACCATAATATGCACAATAGTCATTTATTATTATTTGCAACCAGCGCCAAAAAAATCTACAAGCGGTGATGTTTCAGTCATGTGCAACAAAAAAATCCAGTTTTGTTGAATTGTGCTATAGGATTATATAATACTAGTTCCTTTTATACAATTGCTGACTGCCTAAATTGTTGACATTCCAAAAATGCTTGTTACATGCAAACTTTATAAAGTAACATTTTAATCTATGTCATTGGCTCTTGTGCACAAATTTAGAATCAAGAGAATGTTTAATGATTTTTAGCGAACTTGAAGCATGGAAGCAATTAGCAAATCTCTCACTTTAGAACACGCTAGAGGTGAAGCCTTCAAGTCTAAATACAAAAACATTTCTACACTGGAAAACCCGCTTAGTTGAGTGAACCAAATTATAGTTGATTTATCTAAGATCTACGTTGGAATGCGGCAAACAAATATCAAGTTGTTTCAATGAAATATCATGTTGACTCAAACATTTACTACAAACAAATTTTCTTTAACAAGATCAATTTAGTTGACTCAAACATATCAATTTTTCAGTGTATAAATTATTTAAATAGTAAAAATTATCATAACTTTGAAATAAAAAATGTTCCTTTTCAACAACTATGTATGTCTTATGTACATCCACTAGATCATAAATCAGTTGTAATAACTCGATGACTCCAATAAATGTGTTCATAAACGTAAGTTATACTGTAAAGTGCATTAGAGAGAAGCTATGAATTCAATCTTAATGTGTTCTCTTGATTAATTACATTTTAAGAGATAATACGTATCGGTGTCTATTAATGCGACACATATTCAAGGAAATACGATATTAATGAAAGGCTTAACATCGCTTAATAGTTTTTTTATGAATATAATAACTAATCCAATATTCGTTCCAATATTTTATGAATTCCAAGGCTCGATAATTTGATATTTCAAGTTTTAAAGGTTGATTCATTGTATATAAGAGAGAGCACACATAAATGACTGTATTATTAGACAACCAGTGTAACTATTTATCATTTGTTGAAAGAATTCTGACTGAAAAGGATGTGAATATATTGTAGTGATATTAAAATATTAATTAAAAATTGTATTTTTATAAATTAAACTAAACAAATTATGCTAGAATTATCTCAGGGTTTACTTTTTGTTGTAAAACGTAGGAAATCTCACTTATTGACTTTTTGCAAATAAACTATTTGATAGAAAAATGAAACGATTTAATAATTTTAAAGAGAGACAGTGATTTATTAATAATAATTTTGATATAAATTTAAAACAAGATAAATTATATTTCTTTCGGACAATAGTAATTGTACAAAAACCTATCACAAATCCTAACCGATAGCTATTTATAAGTTAAATTGTTAAGTTGAAATTTTTATATTTTGAGATCGGATTTTATAATTAAATAAATGGATTTTGTTTCAATTTTTTATTTATTTGACCAAATTTCTTTAAAAATGTTCGATACCTGTGCACTGTATTACTTCATCATCTGTTTCTTTGGATCGTAACTGGTCTTCAATAGGTGGACTGGAAGCTTGATCTTTGGGTCTTGATATTTACAAATTTCAATTGCGAAAGGCTTTTAACATGTTGTACTGCAGCTTATTCAATATAAAATTTCATTTATATTTAAATATTTGTAGAAATTATCGAAAAATTTGAAAATTAGCTGTGTGTCGAAACTTGTTTATTTTCTTTCTGATGACTTTTTGTTTTCTAAGCCCCAGTTAACTATATTTTCATAAATAAGCTTGCCTCTTGTATGTCCCCATTAGAAATTCCATTCGCTTCCGTGGTTACGGTGGTTTGATGTTGTAGGTACGGTAGTGCAATATAAATGTGGTTACCATGAAAACGATGATTTAAATCCATTAACTGTAGCGTTTAGCAAATTGCTTATCCAATTTCAGTACATTTTGAATTATTTATTTTTAAAGAAATATAATTTATACTTCAATTAGTAAAAATTAATGTCTCACTGTACACATTGTTGTCTGGACTTTTTTTTTAACGAAAAACTCATACATCTTATTGTGTAAGACAGAGATAAAATTATACCGCACTAAGGGAAAATTGAGGGAAGAGGTCTACAACACTGCTTCGCCTCGTGATGAACTAACATTGTTCAAATTGTGACTTCAACACACTTTCAACTTGTTAAACAAATATCACAACAATATATACTTTTATACTAAATAATCTATTTGGCCTTGTTTAAATCAGTGCACATTTGCTACTTGACTATTCCACGCTGAAGCAGTTTGCGAACAATATCGCCGATTGTGTTTTATGCCAATGTTATTGCCTCGAAAGCGCTATTTATGCAGGATCCACAGAGGAATGTTATTATTAATAACATTCCTCTTTAATAACTTATTAAAGACTTAGTTAAGGCTATATCAGGGATAAGAATTATCTGTAGGGTGTTGGTTATAGAAGGTTTACTTTGTCGTAACCTCGATTATTTCGACGTTTCGCTAATTCAGAGGATTCTTGATTCTTCCCCTATTGATATAGCAAGGATTGGCTATATGAATGTCTTCTGTGTGCTGCTTTATGTTTTATGATAATATAAAATGGGTACTCTGGAGCGTTAAGTAGGGTTAACATTACAAATGGTTACCACAGAGGTCAATTTCTTTTACTTACGCAGTTACATTGTTTTGAAAATCAATTAAACAATATAGAAACGACCTTTTATTGATGTATCTGAAGAGTAGAATCAAGCCTTGTATTAATGGGACTAAAATTTATAAATGTATTATGGAAATTAACACCATTTGAAGTTTTGCAATGATTGTTGAAGGTACGCTTAATATTGTAATACTTTACGGGTGGGTCTACCAGCAACAGTGTATGTCTATGGTACAGGAGTTGATATCGATCTTCGATCAAGAAATTGTAGCTTTGCATTTAATAAAATACTCTTAAAACAAAGAAATTGATAGTCTTTATTCAATTATAAAATTTATTTGACACAAAAAAATTAAATTTTCGGTTCATTGAAATGTCCACCTCGACTATTAATAATTGCGGCACACTCAATTTCGTCAGAGTAGCGGGTTCTATTTTAAGCCAGGCTTCTTGTAGTTGTTTCCACAGCGCTTCCTTGGGAATTGAAGCATTTATTTTCATCTGCCTATCGGGTTCCTCCCACAAAAGCTCTATGGGATTAGCATCTGGGTTTTGAGGAGGCTATTTCATTATTTTGATGTTGCTTTCACGTTCCACCGAATCTAGTAAAAAGTTTAGAGGTGTGTTTCGGATCATTATCATGTTGATATAGAAAATAGTTACCGATTATTCTCATTCCGGATGGTACAGCATTTGATTCCAAAATTTCTCGGTAGCGCTCTTTTCTTCTAATTCCATCTATTTTAACCAAGTCTCCTACGGATGCGGCGCCAAAACAACCCGGTAGGTACTATACAAGATTCTGCTGCTCGTTCTCCTTTCGACCTTCGAACGAACGTTCTTTTCACTCATCAACTGCCCAATGTTGATGCTCTCTAGTCCAGTGCAGTCGTTTTATTTTATTTTACTTGCGTAAGAATGGTTTACACAACGCTATTCAGCCAAATAAACCACCCTCTCTTAACTTCCTTTTCACGGTGGTTAAACTAACTCGTTTTTCACGCTCAATATTTATTTCAGGTGCAATTTTTTGTCTATTCCGTTTACTCGTTATAATTATTCGAAGACATTCCTCTGATGTTGTCACTTTCCATCGTCCTGTTCGTTTTCTATTTAATAATGTGCCAGCCTCTAAATATTTTTCAATGTTATAGTCAACAGTTCCGCCACTTGATTTCAATTTTCTTGTGATATCTTATGTTATTTAGGTCATGATTATGTAAAGGAACAATCATTGTGCGGATTTCTAAAGGCAACTCTCTTGTTTTCGGGATTTTAATACTAATTTTACATAATTTTATTAGCGATATTCACTCTTTAAAAGAACAATAACTATACTAAATCTAAATTCATAATTCTAGTTCGGGTAAACAGTGCATTGTCTTCTTTACCTGCACTACATTAAACATTTATTAGTTGTATTATATTTCGGGTCTTATCATGGCCCTACCTAGACCCCTAATTATCGGGATAAGGAGATTTAATCGATAACTAAGTATGAAAGGAGTCTTTTGGGGAATTATTTAATGTGATGTCGTTCTTTTACTTGTAGCTAAATAGTTAGACCCACTTAATAATAATAAATACATGATTTTCTAAAAGTCAAGCAAAAATGTATGTGGGCAAATAATGATGGCCGGTAGTGTGGTTATAGTAGGGACATGCTTCTTCCCTTTGCTAATGTGTTTTCTGAATAATTTTAGAAGTTAATATATATTTTTTTACTTTACCTTTAAAATCTAAGTTGAGCAAGATGTAACGAAAATCGATAATTATGTTGCGGCGGGTAACAGGTACTCATTTTTTTGTAATTACTACGAGTGTACACTCCGCGCCACATAAATACGACCAACAGATTTGTTGCAAGCTTTCGGTAAATTCGAAAAAAATTAATTCGTTAACATTGTGCAAATCTGTAATCATATGATATGGTAAATAATACGCGTTATTGTGTAATATCGCCTAGCGTTATGCACTGGCTGACGTATGTAAAAAGCACTGCACCGTTTGGATACAACTAGTGTCTAGTATTAAGTTGGCAATGCATGACAAATCACAACGTGTGTCCGACAAACAAATTAAAGGTATTGCGCATCGATCGGACGGCAAAAGTGTTTAACGGCGGAAGAAATTGGAAGAATAAAAGCACTCCATCAAGAAGGCTCTTCCTCAAGAGCTATTGCAAAGAAAATCGATCACACCAGATTGTGAACGGTTGCATTAAGAATCTCGAAAATTATGGAAAACGTTTTAAAGGGTTCACAAAATTCATTGCAACTGAGAGAGAACATCGAGCCATATTGCGTGAAACATCGAATTCGGCGTAGTGGCAAGACAAATCGCGAATAACGTGGGAACGAATGCATCGGTGAGAATTGTACAGAAGCTACTGAAGAGCTGCAACGACGGCTTTCTTTAAAGGAATTTCAGCGCACTGTACGCCTTCAGTTTGCTCAAACAAAAATGGAGTGGACAATAGGGTGGCAAACTGTTATTTTTAGTGATGAGAAGAAGCTTAATTTGGATGGTCCGGATGGATTTTCCTATTATTACCATGATTTGCGTAAAGAAGAAGTGATTCTATTACGACGGCGAGCCGATGCTGGTTCAGTCATGGTATGGGGAGCTGTTTTCGATAACCGACCTGTTGATTTAGTAATAGTGAAGGGCAGGCAGAATTCAGAAAGGTACATCTAGTTTCTAGAATAGGTGAAAGACAAATCTTCCAATGTTATGGCAGGTCGTGCATTTCATCAAGATAACGCCGCGCGCGTTGTTCGACGCTAGTTTTAAGAACAAGACATGGAGGCTCTTTCCCGACCTGGACATTAGAAAATGTTTGGGAATAACTGTCGCGTAAACTGTATTCCAATGCTAAGCAATTCAGTTGCGCTGACGAACTACAGCAGGCGCTTAAACGAATTTGGGCGGAACTTTCCGTTGACTACATTAGAACCCTGTATAATTCCATTCCATCCCAACTATTTGAGGTTATAAAAAACAATGCAACAATTGTAAAAGAATCTTTCATTTTGTAGATTGGTCGTATTCAAGTGGCGCTTTACAATGCTGTATATATTGTTATCAGTAACGTATATTTGCACTGAGTTTTACAAAAATTACCTTGTTGGGTACATCTTTTTATACCTCCTTCTTATTTTTGAAAATAATTCCAGCGCACTAATAAGTTTATAGTAACTACAAATGTCACCTACGTGCTTGGTCGTATTCATGTTGCGCGGAGTGTGTATATATGCAAGTGTACCTACTTTCTAGTTTAGTTGATTTCCATATTTTAAGAATTTGTTTCTCCCTGCTAAGTATCCATCATGAACACCTATATACATACTTTCACAGAAGTGTGTTGATACATTTTATTTTTTTGGTTATACTATTTACTAGTTTAACTTCATTTTTTTTGCAATAACGCTTTCTACCGACAAATTAAAATACCTGCATATGCATAAAAATGAAATCAACCGCCAAAAACATAATAATAAAGCTAAATTAATGCACTAAATAATTTTTGAATGTAGATATCAAGAGCGGCAACGTAATTTCAAACAAGAATATGAATATGAATAAGAATACATATAATTAGTACTAAATTGGTGCTGCATGCGAGTAGTTCTGTGTATATGTAGGCTGTCGTAACTTATTTCTTAATTGTACGCTTATGTTTGCTTTAAAAATGTCGCAGTTAGGTACGTCGCGAAAACGACCAATGGCAGACACAGTTAAAAACTTTATAGTGGACACGCCGGACTTAATTTTTGATGGCGCTAAAATTCAATGTCTAGTTTGTAAAATCCCTTTAATGTGTTGGTTCAGAAGCCATTGTCAATGTCACATCGAAAGCAAACAGCATTCTTCTGCAAAAAGTGGCATACGAGACCAAGAAAGATTTACATTTGATTTATGTGTTACTCTTATTTTATGTAATCTATCGTTTCGTTTACTAGACAAAGAAGCATTTGTCTCCTTCTGGAATAAATATGCGGACTGTAAATTACCTAGTCGGACATCGATACGAAATGTAGTGCCATTTGCTCGTGAACTTATAGAAAAAAGAATGAAAACGGAATTGAAAGATAAAAAACTGTGGTTGTGTGTGGACGAAACAGCAGATCGTCAAAAACATTCTGCGGTTAATGTAATGGTACGTACAATGGAATCACATGGACCGTCATCCTCCTTCTTACTTGCTTCCAAAAGAGTTATAAATTGTACTGCCGATGAGATTTTAAAGGTGGTGTTGAACTCAATGAACAAATTTGAAATTTCAACTAAGCAACTTTTAATGTTTATGAGAGATAGTGCCGCAAACATGCGTTCCTTGGGCCGATCTCTTAAAGAACACAGTGGTAACTTCTTACATGTAACGTGTAAAATCCATACTCTAAATCTTGCGGCACAAACGATTCCTACATGTTTTCCACTAGTAAATCCATTGTTTGCTAGTACAAAGGCAGTGTTTCTAAAGTTTCCGAAACGTAGCCGACTATTTCACAAACTGTGTCCTGATTTACCTGAACCATCACAGCCGATTGTTACATGTTGGGAAACATGGTTGCAGGGTGCGTTTTACTACAACAAATATTTTGATTAAGTAAGGAAGGTAGTTTTAAAATTCAATCCGACAGAAGCTGCAGCAATCAAGAAAAGCCTGGAAATATTTTTAAGATAGTCAGGTTAAAAGAGATTTACAAACTATTCACAACAATTACTTCGGACTAGGGGAGGGAATAGAAAAATTACAAAATGTTTCGATGTCGCTAGTGGATTCTATTCAAATTGTGAATGATGTTCACGCACAGAATTATTCCCTGTAGAAGGCGAAACAAATTAGTGTGTAATACGAAAATTTGAAAGTGTTTTAGAGAAAGACTCCGATTTTCTTATATTAATACAAATTTGTGGAGGTGCGTGTGAAGATGCATTAAGTTGTTTCAAAGATTATTTTAAATATGCAAATATAACATCGCTAGATGTCGAACGGTCTAATGCTACAAATATTTAACAGATGTTACCCAGTTTGTGATTTCACGGAAGACTTTTAATTATAATTTATTTTTTACCTTCTATTTTATGTGTAAACTTTTATGCGCTCGCCACACCTCTGGCTATTATCGCATATTTGCCCAGGTTACATATAATGCTATAAATAGATGGAAAATAGAACTGCGGTAAATTCAGTAAATGGTTTCCAATAAAGTTCATGGGAGGGTTAATTTATACCACAGCTTCAATATTCTTCGTTTCCAAGTAACCATTATCATAGAAGTGACTCTTCAAATAGCAATACTCATCAGAGAATCAATATAGTCTTCCAGCGTAACCTAACCTCACTAACGTAACCAGTATACATAAAAGCAGGATAAACGGCGTATAAAATTCACGTAGTTAAATTACCTACCTAGTCCAAGTGAGGATATTTCAATGCGTAAGCGAGTTATACTTAAGAGGCAAAAGCAATTATAATCATGTCATTTGAAACTAATGTTCGAGGTGTGGGTGTGAAAAATTTAACGCCTGGAGTGGACCACCAACAAAGTTCTTGCCTATAGGAGATTTCATATAGAGACCGAATCGGACATTATGTAATGGCAACATGAGTATTACTGTGAGCTTTAATGTGCTCACACTCGTTTTAGCTGTGCGTATTGTAATGGAAATTAGGGATTTTTGTGTAAATTAAGAATTCCTTATTTTTGAGAAAATGTGCGATAGTTTCGATAAATATACAAGCTGTCCCGCGATGAACTGCATCGATCGATATATGAAAGGGTATACTGGAAAATTCTGAAAACTTGGTTATATACCAAAGCCTACATGTACTATTGAACTCGAATATTTTCAATTATCAAAGACTTCCACAAATTTGTTTTAATGTACTAAAATCGTGTAGCACACTCTCGAACTTTTCTAAAACGCGATTATATTTTGCGTCATGTATAGTCAGTAGCTGTGTATGCACCCCGTCCATAATTTGCAGAGACTCCAATAATGATAACGATCTATTTTGTAGTTGGTCTATTGCTTCAGCTAATCCTTTATAGTAGCTACGAATATATTTTAAATCTGTTTCAACGGAAATATCTTGAAATTTTGACTGGCTCTCCTTAATAGTTGCAGCTTCGGCAGGATTGAATCGTGCAACAACAGCTTTTACTATTTTGAAATGTTCAGCATAATAAAAAGCTGCCTGCAACCATGTTCCCCACCGTGTAAGAATTGGCTCCGGTGGTTGACGAATACCAGGACACTCTGTGTGAAATGATCGTAGGCGTTTGGGAGATTTCAAAAATACTTTTTTGTGCTTGCTATTAATGCATCTACCTCGGTAGAGCATTGTCGAATGGTTTCTGCCACAAGATGTAAAGCATGCACTTTACACGTAACATGTAAACACTTGCAACCATGTTCAAGAAGAGAGCGGCCTACCATCGCTCATAAACATCAACACTTTATCTTTTGAAATTTGAAATTTGTCCAACGTACTAAGTACAACCTTCGTAATTGCTGCAGCAGTACAGTCTTGTAGTCTTCGGCTAGCTAGTAACAGTGGTAATGTAGGTTTACTAGGGTCTAATGTGCGTACCATAATATTTACAATTGAATTTTTTTTGCAGTCTGTTGTCTCGTCAACACATAACCAAAGAAGCTGTTTTTTCAATATGCGTTGCATTTTCTTTTCCACGTCATCGCGTACAAATGCAACATGCTTATGTGCCGTTTTCTCCGTTGGCAACCGCAACTCGGGATTGTATTTGTCCCAAAAGTCCTTAAACGGATGTTTATCGAGTAAGCCTAGTGGCAAATTACAGTTTATCAACATAAAAATTACATAAAAAAAATGTACTTTTCGGTGAGATGCCCAATTTTCGTGTTCTACGCTGTGCGGAATTTACGTGTCTTGTATAGCTCCACTTCTTATTTGGCATCAACTGTATTTTGCACACTTTACAAACTATCTTACTCCCGTTGTAAAACAAATCGGGAAAGTCAGAAATAAACTTATTTAGTATGTCTTGAAAGGGTCGTTTTTTAGCCTTCGACATGTTCACTAAAAACTACAATTAATAACTACGTCTATATCAATAAAATCAACACGCCTTATCCGCTATCCAATGCCAAACTGAACTGAGTGATGATTTGTCGTGTCGTATCATAATCGACGCCCACCTAAACACAGTCACACCGCCGCTGCGATTGCTCTCCAGTTACCGAGCTCTATTTATAACCCATTATCGTCTATTATGTCACCGTTCTTCGATGGTGTTTTGGTTAGTTTATATTTTCACCTATTTTGTTTCTCTTTGAAAAAGGTTTGAAATAAATCGAAAGCCGTATAAAGAAAGGTTCTTCTTTTTGTGATCGACCGCAATTGGTAAAAATTAATTTCCTGTTGCCATTACGATTAAACTTTCAAATAGAAAAAGTTTCAAAACTATTTTTTTTTTTAATACAACTACCTATTTTTCTCTTTCTTATCAAATTGCTCTTACAAAAAAAATGTCATATTTACTACGCTTCTAAGATGAATACTTTTCAAGATATTTAAGAAAATGTGTATTGTAAAATCTGTTTAATTTTTCCTGGATCAAATTACTTAAAAAAACCAAAATACTTATTTTCTAAAGTCACGTTTCATAAAAAGAACATATTTTAATTGGCAGTTTATGTTTAGAGTTGTATAGTATATTATTTGTGGTTTATTTTGTTTGCTTATAAATGCAGTTCCCGGCATGTAGAGATAAAGAGGCACATGAAAGCTATTCTTCTAAATCACCAAAACAAAGTCATAAAAATGTAACACATACTTTACTCGTTACATATCAACCCGTATTCGTTCTAAAGAGTGGGTTCGCAATGAGTAATGATAGAAATGCGAGGCGATATCTCAATGATCGGGCATTGTAAAACTAACAGCAACCGGATACAACTACCTGCCAAAAGATACGCAATAAAAGAAACGCTTTGAATTTTTAGATTTAATGTCGGGATGTCAAATTTTATCTGTAGCAATAAAAGGTTACGAACTAGCCTTGTATATTGAGAATTTCAAGAACGAGCTGCCGAAATGAAAATAAAAATCGTGAATCGAAAGAAAATAAATTCACGTTTTTATAGATCTGTAAAACAATATAAAATTTGTGCTTTCTGTTGGGGTCGATGAAAGCTATCTTGAGTTTTGCTCTTGAAATAAGTTTATGGCTTTATTTATATTATTTTACTTCCGGCTGAGGGTGTTTATTCTAAAATAAGAGGAAAAAATGTATTACAAACAAATGTATTAGTGTGTTGAAAATGAGGATGGACTTTTCGTATTTTTGTACCCCAAAGCCAGACTATGTTCAGCTAAGTTCAAAAACCCAATTTTTCAGTAGAGCAGTTTTACTGAATTAATTTTAGATTTTCTAAAATTGTAAAACACTCTTTTTGTGAATCCAGTCAATAATTTATATTTAAATTAGTTTTAGGTTTAAGAATAATAGGGAATAATGAGCGTAGCAAGTAATTTATCATAGTTCTTTTAAAATTTCGTAAATTTGGACTTAACATGGTCTGGCATTTGTAACATCGAAGCTTTTGTCTTGAAAGAAACCAGTTGACGAAAACGAAATCTAAAAATTGGCTAGGTACAGTTTTTAATATTAAGAACCAAATTGGGATCTATAAAAAAGGCCATGTTGCTAGTTTTTTTTTAGGAAAAAATGCATGAATTCCATTGTACTGAAGATAAAAATCAATATCTTAAACAGAAAGTAACTCACTTACTAACTTTATGATGGTTTCAACAATGTCGAGATGGTTAAAGGAGAGTGTCCTTAATACATCTTGCTGTAAACTTCAAATAAAGTACATAATAACTCAGTGGCGATACTTCAAGTTACTTTAAAGAGTTTTTTTTTTGTATTAGATCTGAGAAATTTACGAATGGGAAATCTTAAATATTTCGATAGCAAGTTGTTTTGATCAAGTTACTACTAAAACAGATAGTAAGAATTGCAGAATGTTTTATAGAGCAAAAGGTAATAGTGCTAAGTAGTAAAAAAAAGGTTTAAAGATAATTAAAAAGTTCTCCTAGCTGGCCAATACGGGCGGTATCTCTTAAGTTTTTACAAAAACAACAAAAGAAAAAATGATACAAATTGTTTTACTGTTTTTTAAAATATTTGCCATTAAGATTTATATACTTTTGCATACGTTCGAATCAATTCTCGAAACATTCTTTCCACTGTGAAGGTGGTATCTCCAAAACATGGTTTTTGACGGCTTCAACAGCTTCTTAAGGTGACAAAAATCGCTGTCTCGCATTTTTTGTTTAACATTTAAATGCGGGCGATGAGACATGACATGGTGTGTGGGAGGTCATTGTCATGATGAAGGATAATGCGACGTTGTAGATTGTTTTTCCTGATTTCATCGATGACTTCTGGCAAACAAATTGTTGTATACCATTTAGCATTAACTGTTCTTCGATTCTCCAAAGCAGTGCTTGCGACATGTCCAGTACAACGAAAGAAACAAGCAATCATTGTCCTGAAAGTGCTTCGTGAATGAACAACTTTTGGATTCGGTTCATTTGGGACCCCAAACAGTTGATAGTTGCTTAGTTTCTAGTTCGTACGAAGATATCTAAGTTTCATCACCTCTTATGGTGTTGTATACTGATTTTGAAGTTCCTTTGTCGATTTTTTTTAGCATTTTCTTATACCAATTGACACGAGCCTTTTTTCGTGCTCGGGTCCAATTATGCGGTATCCATCGGGAATAGATATTTTTCACACCTAAATGTTCAAGCAAAATCGAATATACTGCAGTCTTCGATATGCTTAGGGGTGGCCTCTATCTCACGGTAAGTCACATGCCGCTCTTTTTCAATCATATTGCGCGTTGCATCGATGTTTTTGGAACAGCAACCGATACGAAATTCACCACTGACGTAAGCACGACCGCGACAACATTTTATAATTCAGTTGTAAATTGTTTTTTTCTGGTGGTGCTTCATTACCAAAAGTTGAACGAAGTGATTTGATCCATTGTTGTTGTGTTAAGTCTTTACTAAAATCGTAAAAAATCATCCAAGGACAACCTTCGCGTGAATTTTCCTTTTTTTCACAAAATTTCCTTTTTTAAACGCCTGTGAACAAACTACTTAACCGATTTCTGTGCTGTTATTGCTTCAATAGTAACAAATGTCAAATTTTACGAAAATAGTAATGTCAAGTCTCGATAGTGCCATCTAGTGGTCGTTTGTAAAAACGTAGGATGTTTAAATGTTTATAACACTTTTATAATCGTATACTTCATTCATTTGTAAATTAACTAATTTATTTTGGAAGGCATTCTGAGATTTCACGAAATTTCATAATCAGTTGCAATATCTACAAGTACCTGTCGTTATTCATAGAAATACTTCATCTTCCTTTATTGGTGACTATTTTATTTAGAATTATGGCACCACTGTGAGCACTATAGCGCTAACTAATGTTGTCGCAAACTGTATTCATGTGTGACGAAGAACTAAAATAACTTTTGGAGCATGAAATTTCAAATGAACTTTTCAATGTTGCTGCTTTTCTAATGTCGAACATTTTACCATATTAGTAGTAAATTAGGTACTTACAAACCTTCGCGGTCGGTATCATTGTTAGTAACTTCTTTCGGATTTTGTCGTGCTTCATTCATTTGACTCGTTATTTTGTTGTTCATACTGACAGTTTGTAATGACCCAATGCTGCTTTCAATAAGTCTCAAGGGTAGGCCTTCTTTATCAATTTTAGGAACTTTGTATATTCTATAAGGTCACTTGCTCTCGGTGGAAGCTTCTTGTTACTGTCGTCGTTTAATGATAATTTCTTTGTATGGTATTTCATTAGTTTTATTTTCTTACTATAATCGCATTGCCTTTATTGAGAATCAATATTCGTAGACTATTAGGTGCCCTGCTATTTCTTCTGTTTTTGTGACGTTCCTCTTTGTTGCTTTTGGATTTCTTTAGGACTTCCCACTTGTCTAATTTCTTGCGCTTCATCATTAGGTAGCATTCTGATGGCTGCTTGCACTTTGGTAACGATTTCTTCATGTGGTGTTCTCTTTCATGCAGTAGTGTAGTTGATTCCCATTGTAAGAACTATGTTGGCTTCCTTCAAGAAAATGTATAATGTGTAAAGATCTCGGCGTTCTGTTTGATACTTAATTATCTTTTAGTAATTTCATCACAGATTTGTACTTTGCGTGTTGCAAATTACTAGGTTTCATTATTGGATCATGTAAGGATTTTGAATACATGGACACTGTTGTATTGCTGTATAACTCTTTGATACGGAGCAGATTTGGATATTGTAGCGTGATATGGTCTCCGATGTATCACAAGTATATTCATTTTGAAGTACCTTTATTGCAAACATAATTATTATCCCGATCTGCATGTTACTTATGAGTTCTTGTTAGATGAATTGAGTTTTAACTGCTATTATATTACATTTATATAAATTAATTCATCATGATCGATTACTTTTGGAGAGAAACTTTAAGAATTATTACTATTAGAAAACGGTTTGGATGTTGCTTTACTTCAAACTTTCTTTATTGTGTTTGTCTGAATTTGTCAAAATTCTGTTCAGCCGAAATTTAGGTGATGTGGTTAGTGATATCCCAGTGTGCTTGGCTTAAAATGTTTGCAAGCCTTAGGTACAGATCCGTGATGATTTTTTATATTTTCTATAAATTGCTGTAGACTTGTATTCGTTCCTTCTAGGCGTGTTTGTTTCGGTTTTTGAGGAATTCTGTTAGTCCCTTGGGGCGTTATGTGGTTCGAGTTACCAGACGTCTGGATTTCCCGGGACAAGTTCGGAGTTTGAGGATGTCCGGGGACGTCTGACCGAGGGTGATGCGGACATCCGAGGAAATCCGTCTGGGTTATCAAAGAAGAGAAACTCAGCTGACTTCTTCGATTGCTTACGGTTTGGCGCTCTAAACTTAGGTTTCCAAGGAAGTCATACAAGTTCATGTTATTTTTATGTTATGTTACTTTTTTAGGTTACTTACTGAAGTAAGTGCAATGGGGAAGCGTAAGTATAAAATAAAGTCTTAAGGGAAAAGTTAGATAGAAGTAATTAAGAAACCAGGTGTTGACAAAGTCATTTTACATAAAAGATCTAATCCAGCTAAAGACAATACAGCGTACTTCTCATGTCGTAGTTATGTCACAATATTAAACAGCAATTTATAAACTAATCAACTTTGAAATTGCTGTCGGGTTGATATTTAAATTAACATAAATAGTTTACGCGATGAGATCATAACTTTTGTAGTATAAAATAGTTCATAGAATACTTGAACGTATACCTAGCTACAAATATTTATGTATGTATGTAAAATAACCACATCAAGGTTTACAGCGTCCATATGCTTCTTTACTGCATTTACTATAACTATTTCTTACTTCTCATTTGCATAAAATATTTAACACTTACAACTAGTAATCTATATAAAAATATTTATATGGTTCACGCTGTACATACACTACCGGCCATAATTTTTTGCCCACCTAATAAATAATGGAAGTGCTAACTGAAAAAGAAATTGTAGTTTTAAATCTTTGTTTCGTCGAAATGTCCGCCTTTACTATTAATAATTGCGGCACACACTTGCGGCACTCTCTCTATCAATTTCGTCAGAGTAGCGGGTTCTATTTTAAACCAGACTTCTTGTAGTTGTTTCCACAACGATTTATTGGAAGTTGGAGGATTTATTTTCACCAGCCTATCGAGATCCTCCCTCAAAAGCGCTATGAGATTAGCATCTGGGCTTTGAGGAGGCCATTTCATTATTTTGATATTGCTTTCCCGTTCCACCGATACTAAATATTCGCGGCACAGTCTAGAAGTGTGTTTCGGATCATTATCATGTTGAAATATAAAATAGTCACCGATTCCAGATGATATAGCATTCGTTTTCAAAATTTCTCGATAGCACTCCTTTCTTGAAATTCCATCTATTTTAACTAAGTTTCCTGCGGATGCGGAGCCAAAACAACCCCAAACCATTACCGATCCGCCCACATGCTTGACTATAGGTACTACACATGATTCTGCTGCTCGTTCTCCTTTCGACCTTCGAACGAACGTTCTTCTCTTGGAACCGAAGAGTTAAAATTTGGACTCATTGGTTTGCAAGACATTTTCCCACTCATCAACTGTCCAATGTTGATGCTCTCTAGCCCACTACAGCCGTTTTATTTTATTTTGCTTGCGTAAGAATGGTAGTGGTTAAACTAACTCGTTTTTCACGCGCAATAGCTGTTATTTCAGGTGCCGTCTATTCCGTTTACTCGTCATAATTATATGACGATCTTCCGCTGGTGTTGTCACTTTCCGTCGTCCTGTTCGTTTTCTATTTAATAATGTGCTAGCCTCTCGATATTTTTTAACGTTATAGTCAACAGTCCCGCGACCTAATTTCAATTTTCTTGCGATATCTCTGTTACTTCGGCTAAGAGTGTGTAAAGCAACAATCATTGTGTGGATTTCTAAAGGCAAGTCTTTTGTTTTGGATACTTTAATATTAATTTTAGATAATTTTATTAACGATATTCACTGTTTAAAAGAACAATAACCATTAAATCTAAATTCATAATACCAGTTCCGGTAAACAGGGAATTGTCATCTTTACCCGCATTACATTATATAATTATTAATTAAGGATAATTGTATTACATTTCCGGTCTTTTTATGGCCCTACCTGGACCCCTAGTTATCGGATTAAAGAGATTCAATCGATAACTAAGTATCGGAGGGGTCTTTTGCGGAATTATTTAAGGTGATATCTTTCTTTTACTTGTAGGTAGATAATTATACCCCTTAAATAACAATAAATAAATAATTTTCTAAAATCCAAGCAAAAGTGTAGGTGGGCAAATAATTATGGCCGGTAGTGTATATAGCCATATGTTGCAAATAACGTAACTTCAATCAAATTAAAATAAATACTATAGTGCAATTCTACAAATGGAATTTTATAATAATCAAATTGGAATATTCATACTAACTTATAACTGACAACGGTCTTATTATACTATTTCCTTTAATTTATCCTATCACACCTATACTTCATTAACTTGTAATAAACTTATCTATGTAAAATTAATGGTCAATTACCATTATAATAAATATTCTAATAATACATCGTAAATATTTTTATACTAGCAATTCAGAGGTGATATCGGACCTAACAACTCGCTCTGTAGATGCAATAAAATGAAATTAAATTTAACTGTTTAGTTAACTTATACGAGATCCTGGGGATATCATCTGCGGCTTCTGAAGTAATATTAGCATGGATTTGAGAGACATTTAATGGAACTTTTAATGCATTTCATTCTAGAAGTTAACTCATAAACTGAAAAGAAAAAGGAAAAAATGCCATTAAGCGTATACGAGATTCTCGCTAAGGTAAACCATATAAAAACTGGATGAAGTCGAGATAGTTTTTATTAATTAAACTGCCCATATTGCATATGCAGTTCTGGATTCAACTATGGGTGTTTTACAAACAGCTTTGGTAATTTTTTTTAATGAATAACGATCATTAAAAAAAGCAAATTTGGATAATTGAGGGAATGGTTATATTTGTTTGACTGTTAGCTACTCCATACTTTAGACAGTGTTCTATGAAAATTTTATTCTTTATCTTTTCCCTTATAAGCCTAATAACTCAGTTGCGTTATTTTAGTTTTTATTGTCAAAATTTCTTGTTTTCTTGTTCTGGTTTCTTGATCTCATCATATTAGCAATTTGCTCAGTTATTGCTAATTCCGAAACGTTATCGAAAGTCATATAGTGTACCTTTTTTATTTTCCTTACATAAAAATATGCATACACCCATAGTAGTAGATCGACAAGTATTTTGTTGTATTCTCCGCAAAGATTGATACACTTCTTCATTCTTTCAAACCAACTGTTGAAACAGTTATGCCAGTTATCAGTTGGAACAGTCAAAATTGTAATTTTAAATGCGTCAACTGCTTCTTTCGGCGACTGGAACCTTTGACCACGCAACCCATTCTTGATTCTAGGGAACGTAAAGAAATCGTTGAGACTGTACGGAGGATGATCTAATGACTCGATGTTTGATTGTTCTAAAAACTCAATCATCATTTGTGCTCCATGTGAACTTGCATTATCGTGCTGGAGGATGATTCGTGGCTGTGGGTTGTTTTTTCGGAGCACGGCAACCACTTCTGGTAAACAAACGGTTGTATACCAACCGGTATTAACCGCTCTTCGGTCTTCTAAAGTAATTGTAGCAACATGACCTGAAATTGAGACCAAAGTTGCAACCATTTTCCTTAACACACTTCGGGAACGGATAACTTTTGTTGGATTCTCCTCGCCTTGAAACACCTACACAGCGGATTGACGTTTGATTTAGGGTTCATAGGAATAAATCCATGATTCACCACCACTCACGATACTATAAACATTCTTTGAGTTTCCATTGTTGAGGTGGCCCAAAGTTTTTCGACACTGATTAATGCGAGCCGGCTTTTGTTCTTCGGTTAAAAGATGTGGGATCCAACGGGAAACTAACATTCTTAGAGCCAATTCATCATGCACAATTTTTAGAATTGAGGTCTTTAAAATGCCTAAGGATGTCCCAATCTTATAGTGTCACATGTTGATCTCTTCCTTAATCAGTGATGTTTTTTTGAAGGATTGCTGCCTTTGGTGGTCCTCTTTGGGGATCGTCGTTGAGACTGATGCGCCCACGTTAGAATTCGCAGTATCAGCGAAAAATTGTCGACTGATGTGGCGCTTCATTACCAAAAGCGGCAACCAAGTCGACCTGACATTGTTATTGAGATAATTCTCTCCGAGTTGTTAAAATTATTGCGTAAAAGTTTTTCCCGCTCAATTCCATTTTTCGGGTAACTTGTCAGTTTTAAAAATTTGCTGTGGCTAAATCACTGACCGTATTTTGGTGAAACTTCCGATTCAGGTTCAACAAATATTGAAATTAATTTTGACAGGCGGCTATATGCAAAACTGAAAAGACAACCATTAGCATTTGTACCACAAGTTGTATGTATGTGGATGTTTGTATGCCTCGTGTTGGTGACAGGCTATAATACAGTCAGCAGCGCTTCAAATGTTTCTCGAAATATTTGACATTTGATTTGCGTCCTATTTTCAATAAACTCTCAAATAAATCAACATTCCAGAATTACATTTAAATAGTCTATTTGTTGTTTCTTTTGAATGTTGATGGGACGTACCCGCCAACTTCTCTCTTTTTACATTTATTTTTAAATTTGTTTGTCATAATATGATTATTGCAGAAACTGCTAATAAATACAGTATATAACATTTCTCATTCCATCCATTACAAAAGAAATTATTAATAGATAAATTAAGGTTATGTTACGACAAAATAAGCCGAAATGCCAGTTATCATTATGTCACGAAATTATTTTAAGAATTACGGCAGAATATTGTAAATAATTTCGCGCTAATTCTAACGATAATTTCATGTGAACGCACCTTTATGAATTTCTACTAAAGACAACACTGAAATTAGTGTTTGTGAACTATAAATAACGTACAGTAACTGTAAAAAGTTTACGTTCCTTTTTATATAAGCTTTTGCCTTTTTTAATGGCAGTACGGTAACGATGCGGTTCCAACAACAGGATACGTGAGAGCTCCGTAACTGCTTTCTTGCAATACAATTGCATTTGTTTTACAAATCTTCTTACGAAGGGCATTATCAATCCACTTCAAATTTTCTATTTTACGGACGATAGTTCACACTAATGTCTTACTTAATGGAATCTGATACAGACCTGGTAACATTTAACGTAACATGCCTAGGAATCTGTTATGCTAGCAAACTCGCGAATAATGAAATATGCAACACTAACGGTACATCAAACATCTGTCACGTCGCATGTCTCTAGAAACAATTACGGTACACATTCCGTAGTACTGTTTCTAGATTGTTCGTGCACGGAGAGCATTCTAACCCAAATACCATAGCATCGCCATTGCAAAGTATACGTAATAGACCCTTTGATTGTAGTATTTTTGTTTTGGTTTGTGTGTTAACGCAGAAACAATTAGAGACGTCACAACTGTAAAACTAAGATGAATGACAACAGTTAGCTCTCGGAAATTACTACGTAATTTTCTCGTACATGGATATCAATGTGCGTTAGAATTCGGAGTAATAATTTACGAGTGAATAACGACATGAAAACGTTCTTAACTGTATAGCTATCTTACAGGTTTTCAACACACGCGAGTATAGATGTGAGAATTTCTCAGAAATAGAGGAAGAGAGACAATCAGTTAGGTGAGGAACATTTACAGTATTTCTGTAAAATATTACGCCACTGTAATTTTGGACGATAAAAAGCATATACCCAATTTTTACCAGAAAGATCCGTGACGCCAAAATTTTTATCGACATATATCGATTGATTGATACGTTCAAGAAGTAACAAGTAATTCTGAAAACAGTTGGTGAAGCCGGTTCTGTCAGTGGGTTATTAATTTTTTTTACAATTTGTACATCAAAGTTACTAAACCATTTAAAAGAGCCAAAGAGTCCAAAGTTACTTTTGAAAATTTCATCCATGTTGGACGTTCTGTTGTTCGATGTTAGTGTTTGTCTAAAAATGGAAACAATCGAATATCGAGCCATCATTAAATTCCTGCATTTGAAAGGCAATACGCCTACGTAAACTAAAGCCGAGATGGACGCTGTTTACGGAGACTGCATCATCATTTGCCACAGTGACATCTGGGAGCTGGACTTAAACGTGGTTGTACCAGCTTGGTTGGTGATAAACGTTCGGAACGGCCAGAAACTGCAACCACTACCGATAACATCGGGAAAATTCACCAAATGGTGCTACACGACCGTAGAATTAAGATTAGAGAGATAGCAGAGGCTGTAAGTATCTCGAAAGAACGTGTTTGTCATATAATTTGCCGCGCTCGCTAACTCAGGACCAAAAACGCATTCGAATGAATATTTCCAAAGCTCTGTTGAAACAGCAAGTCTCGGAGTTTTGTCGTCGATTGAAAACTGTAGATGAATCTTGGATAGACCAGTGCACTCCTGAAGCCAAGGCACAGTTGAAACAGTGAACTGCGCACCTGAAGAGAAAGTCTTGTTTCACCAAGGTCACACTTCAGTGATCGCCATACCAATTGGGGTTCGCATTGATAAACCACCCACCTTATTCGCCAGATCTGGCCCCCCACGACTTTTTTTATTTCCTAGGCCCAATGTTTTGCGCGAAGGACAGAGATTTTCATTGAATGAGGAGGCCATCACATTCACAAACGCCTATTTTGCAGAGCAAGATGCCAACTACTATTTGGACGGATTAAATAGATGGGTGCATCGCTGAGAAAGGTGTATAGACTTACAATGAGACTATGTTGAACAATAAAACTGAATTTTTTCTGTGTTAGGCATGATAAGTTTTACTTTCACATAGCTTAGGTTTTCGCTATTTCCTCCTTTCCCGAATTCACAGTAGTTGTAAAGTCGAGATTAAAATGTAACAGATATTGGTTTAATGGAATTTCCTCGAAGTAAACATACAAGAAGTATATTACTTCAAAGCGTAGAGGTTGCAATATTTAAAAGAAATAAACCACGCCACAGCTAGTTTATTAAGGTAGTAACATTGGAATAATTCCTAATATGTAACAGAATTAATTTAATAGTAACAATCTATTTGGCCTGATGAGTTTAAAAACATTGGATGAATTGAAGCAATTAAATATTGTGAACTGCATTATTTATAAATAACGGCTTTAATAAATTTAATTACGAAATTGCAAGGGAATTACAGATTTTCACAATTCACCCACGGAAGCCAAAATATATTAATTAAATTAGCGTAGGTACTTGCGTGTAAAAATTAATAAAATCGTCTGTCGAAATATTATGATATATTTCCAGATAAAATAATAGCTAGGTATTAAAGAGTGAACGTTCCTGACATAAGGTCCCCGTGGTGTAGTGGCTAGCACGCCCACCCGGCAAGCGCGAGACGTCAGGTTCGATTCCATCCCGGAGAGATTTTTTTAATCATTTAATTATGTTTGTTTACCATTGCATCGGTCACTGATCTAAATATTTAATAGAAAATATGAAGGATAAATTTCTTTGGTTTTCAAAGTAGTCTTCTTCTTTCAACTCATCTTTTATGCAATTTCACTAAATCTTCCTAAAAAAATAGCAGTCCAGGATAACTTTTATGCAGTTTAATATGGACTGTATTACTGATATTAGCCTTGCACAAGTTCAGTTTAATGTCAGCAAAAGAAGTGTCTACATTTTTATCAGTCATGTTTACAATCAGAAAAGGAATTGTACTTATCTGTATTAGATGTTAAAATATCCAGTCCGCTATAGAGAAAATTGGTTTTGTATCTCTTGTGCGATTTTCGTATTCGCACAGCAGGAAACTATATCAGTTTACAATAAATTTTTGTAATATTGCTTCAAAAATATTGCATTTAATGAGAAAGTGCTATTTCAACATCGTCATCGATTTTCTATTTGGTGGTATACGGTTTTTTTCCCTAGATTATGAGATTTTTGTTATAATATTTCTATTATGACCTCTTTCTGAATCATCCTCATGTTTGTAGCTGATGCAGGATTAATCGTTGTCACCTAAATACATATACAGTGCGGTCCTAAAGTGCCCCCCCGCCATGCTAACTTTTGAACGACAAAAGCTAGCGTTTCCGGAAAAAATAGATCGATTTATATTTTTTGTCGTTACAGCAGTTCAATTGTATTTCCGGTGTCACCGGAAGTGACGTCAACTTTCTTATTTTAAATAGAATGCACTTTATATATTTTTACGTTTTTGGAAAGGTAATCGAAAGAAGAATCCAACGATACCACATATGTTACGCTTTAACTTCAGAAATATGACAATATGCAGGAATAAAGGTTTTGGTAATCCGTTTTTTGTTGTTACGCAGTTGTTAGTTGGCTAGGGAAGAGGGCCAAATTGTTTCTTGTGACGCCAGACTGATTTAAAGAGCTCGTTGCTAAGCATAGTATGTCATCATAACAATTGCCAACCTGTCAAATCTCAATTCAGAGAACGTAAATTATTCTTGTTGTTTACTATTATTATGTCCTGGATTTGTCACACGTTCCTTCTTTGTTCTCGTTATTATTTTCTCTCATTTTAACTTCTTTGTTAATTGTTGTTATTTCTTAACTTTATCGAACTTTATTGCAATTAATTAATTAAGGCAAGCTTCTTTAAACGTGTTAGTCTTTGATAAACAATATGTCTGTTTTTAAAATTTTTTATGTTAATATTTTTATAATGGCTTCGGCATGAACCATGCAAAATTACCTGGTCAATTTTAATACTATGTAAATCTGGCAACAATTATCACCTTATTTGCCATGGTTGCGCAACAAATTGTACAATAATTTAAATCATATTATCTTCTGTTAAAGCAGTTTACCCTGTAAATTTTATACTATCTATCCTTGCTTACAATTAGCGCAAAGTTGAAATAGTTCCTGCTGTACAAGGGCAGTGTTCATTATGCTCCACTTCGTGGTAATTGTTGCCAAATTTACCGAACTTTAGGACCGACACATTGGAACCGCACTTGTCCATGTACCGTAGCATAACGTTGCCTTAGTAGGAAAAGCACGTAACTCCATTTTTTATCTAAATGCCATCTAATAATAACTGAAAAAAGGTTTTCGGAGTTATTTCTTCCCAAAAATCATTAAAATTATTTTACAATAGCCTCCAAAAGAGAAACAAGGGTTTACATTTTGATCAATATAAAACCAAACAGTTTTTTTGGTTTCCTGTAAATTTACTTTTAATGAAGTTACGCGCTTTTCTCACCAAGACAACGATAAGCTATTGAAGTAAAATATACTGGAATGGGGCTTCCAAATCCATGAACATCACATTTATTGTGGTTTAGCTGGCGTGGGCCAGAACTTATATTTCGTCCCTTATTTTCGTTTTATTTATTGAGGAGTTTAAAGGATATACATATTAAAAGATCATCTTTGGCATTTAGTATTTTTGATTTTACCAATAAGTGGCAGTGCCTTGTTGCGGCATAAATTCAATTTTGTTGGAAATGGCATATAGCATTTTGAATATTTAAATAGGCTTTAATTGAACAAATCAGCGTCTATAATTATAATCATAATCATCTTTATTGTCCAGCAGATACTTCAATCTAAACAGAGAACAAAATTTTTTGCAGACATATAGAGTACTCATTACATACACATCCTGAAAAAATAATTAATTACATTTACTACGTACAACAAAAAAATAACAAAAGTAGAGGCCCAGACAAGAACAAATTAGCTGAAAAACCTATTGCTACAGAGAGTGAACGTAAGTTATATCAAATAATCTGATAGCTTATACATTTGTATAAGATAACTAATTGCTTGTGCAGTAGAAGCATTAAATGAAAAAGTACGATTGCATTAATTAATTTTTAAACTTTATTGTGTGTCTGCAATCTTATATGTCAGCTTATAATAAATGAACGATCTTGTTTCAAAGCCTTCTGACCTATCATGCTTAAATAAGACTTTAATAAGTTTTCGTAACCACTTTCAATCTAGAATGTAATACATATGTTACAACAGCCTCTATTCCAACTAGTCAATGTAAAGTTGTATGTTAATATTTAACACTAGATATAAATTAACAGTGGCAATAAATTTCATGGAAAATATTCTACCTAGCTACCTTTTCTTAACCGAAACAAGCTTGACCCACATAAAAATGCGGCGGTTATTATCATAATATATTGCTGCTATTAGTATTGGGTATAGGTGACTGTAGATAGAGCAATTTAAAAAATGTTGGAACGAATAACTAACAAGCATGCATATGCTTGTATGCCAGCCAGAACCTTTCGCTATAATTAAAATATTAGAGAGGCGTCATTTAAGGAGAAGAGTGAGGTGGTTAACCTGCAGAACAGTTCCATATGGATATGAAATTAAAAAATATTTAGGCAGTGCTCTATAATACTCTGATGTAAAAATCAAAGATGTTTACCTGTATTTCGATCTTGTTATTCGCGCCAATATTTATACTCAGTGACATAGAAATTGCAACAGCTAGAAGGGGTTGGAATTTCCGGATGAAATTTGGTAGGAATATTCACCTATATAATAGTAATAAATGATCAAAATTTGAATCCTCTCAGTGAAGCAATAAAGTTGTTATTGAGGTTTTTACCTCTCTCTCAGCACTGATATTGAATGTTTTTCTTTGCGGTGTTTTTTATAACGTTCTCGATTTGTGTTGTTGTTCTCATTGAACTGCGGTTCAATTAAATGTTAGCTATGCCTAGAGTAAGAAGACAAGCAGTATATCGGCAATTTAGCGAATTCAACATAGGTCTAATTATTAGTTTGCGCGAAGTTGGTTTTTCATTTGGGGAAATTGCTAACCGTGTAAATTGAAATCGGTCTACTGTAATGCGAGTGTGTCGTGCATGGTTTGAAGATGGCCAGAAACGTCGTAGAATAGGAACCGGGGCTTCAAGAAGAACGAATGAGCGTCAAGACCGTCGCTTAAGACAACTGGCATTTAGAAACCGATTTTCCTCTACTCGGGCAATTGGTGACCAATGGTTTGGTGATGAAGACCACTGTGTAACCC
Source organism: Dynastes maya (assembly GCA_029619315.2). NCBI lineage: Eukaryota > Metazoa > Arthropoda > Insecta > Coleoptera > Scarabaeidae > Dynastes > Dynastes maya. The sequence goes on from JAROYE020000002.1 coordinate 26,534,838, forward strand.
TTAGAACAGTTTATCGCTGAATCCGAAGTTTTGGGTTAACATCATATCGTCCGCAACTTGTGCTTCCTTTGATTGCGGAACATTATCAGCAACGAGTACAATGGTGCAATGAAAGATCTCATTGGAATCTTGAATGGCGTCGTGTTGTGTTTAGTGACGAATCAAGATTTTGTTTAGACATGCACGACGGTCGTCAGAGAGTCAGAAGAAGACGGGGTGCACGACGAAATCACTGTGGGTGTTCTGGTTTGGGGTGCGATTATTTATGGCAGCAGGTCTCCCTTGGTGTTCATTCGAGGCAATATGACAGCATAACGGTACATTGCGGAGGTGGTTGGAACACATCTTTTGCCATACTTACAAGGAGTCGAAGATCCATTATTCCAGCAAGATGATGCACGTTCTCATCTAGCAAGGTTTTCCTTGAACTTCTTTGAGCAGGCCCAGATTAATCTTTTGCCCTGGCCTCCAAGATCTCCAGATCTTTCTCCCATCGAACATGTACGGGACATAATAGGGAGAAGGTTGCGAAACTTGCAGCGTCCTCCTTTGACTTTGGAGGCTTTGAGACATGAGGTGCAACTTGCATGGGAGGCAATACCCCAAGACGAGATAAACCATCTAATTCAATCAATGACACGGCATGTAAATGAACACCCCACACATTATTAACAATTATTATAAAATGTTATTTAACTAATAAAGATTTTCCTCCCAAATTTGGATCATTTATTACTTTTACATAGATGAATATTCCTACCAAATTTCATCCGGAAATTCCAGCCCCTTCTAGCTGTTGCAATTTCTATGTCACTGAGTGTATTTTGTATTCTCGATGATTCATTCAGTTCAACGTAAATTTATCAAAGACTACGAGCCCTAACAACTATGTATTGGGACAAAATAAAATACGTACACGTGTAGTTCGGATATTTAACAGTATGTTTTTTTTTTTATTATAATAATGGTGAATAAGCAATGGTTCAAATGCCAGTTAATCACAAAACATACTTATTGTTTTTGAATAACAAATCTTATAACGTTTAAAAGTAACGAAAATGTGTGACAACTAAATATTGGGACAGTATGAAGTAACTGTCAAAAATGAAACAAAATAAGACTAGTGAGTTGCGAAAACAACGCAGAATGAAACGTCAGATTAATCGGCAGTTGCTTTCTTATTGTATTGAGTGAATCGTTGCGTTTATTGAACAAAATGGTGCGTGATATCTCTACAAATTCAAAAATTCGTGAGTTACTGCTTAAAAATTATTGCCACAATAAAACACTACGTGATGTGACGGATGAACTTAATATTCCTGAAACTATAGTGTGGAAAATAATTAAGCATTACGAAGAAACTGCAAATATCTTCTATAAAAAAAGGTAAAAGTCCGGGTCGTCCAAAATTAGTTTTTGATAGCGATAAAAGAATATTAGTAAAACTATGTGAAAAAGGCTGAAGAAATACTCTAAGGCAAATTATGGCTGAATGGAGTCACGAAACCAAACTAAATCTGTCAAGGGAATGCTGTCGCCAGTGGATTCATAAATGTGGATTAACGTTTTATAAGGTTGAATTACAAGTAACAAAAATGTTTTTTTTATGGGCAAAGTAAAAGCCACTGTTAATGGAAAAACAAAAGAAAGCTAGGCTCTCATGGGCAAAATCTAAACTATCTTGATCGGCAGAAGATTGGTCAAAAATAATTTTTAACAATAAATCGAAATTCGACGTATGTATGTGTTGGTGACTACTGCAAACGCGTGCTTCGCACAAAACATGAGCCTTTCCATAAGGATTGCCTAAAACGCATTGTAAAATTTCCTAAAAAAGTCATGATTTGGGGCTGCATGACAGCTTCAGGACGAGGATGCTTCGAATTTATTGATGGTACCATGAATGCTGCGAAATATCAACGAATATTGCAAAACAGTCTGCTACCAAGTATCGCAAAGTTAAATGTTGGCAAAAATTGCAGTTTTCAGCAGGATTGGGCAGCCTGTCATACGGCCAAAACCACAAAAAAGTGATTTGACGACCACAACGTAATTGCTCTCTCTTGGTCTTCCAACTGAGCTTAATATCATTGAAACAGTGTAGCATAAAATGAAACAAACATTGAGAAACAACCCACAACGGACATTACCAGAACTTAAAGCCAAAATAGAGCAAATTTGGAATGGATTTGCTCCTGAAAAGTGCAGATCCTTAGCTAATTCAACGCCCAACCGAATATAAGGGCGATGTTACTCCATTTTAATAATAAAAATTCATGCCATGTCCTAATATTTAGTTGCCACACAAAATGAGCATTTTTATTGTTAATCACAGATGATTAACAATAACGTGAATAAGTATTTTTGTTTTTTTGTGTTACTGATTAGCCTCAATTGTTGCTAATTAACTAATTACATAGTATTAAATTAAAAAAATATATTAGAAGAAAAAAATAAACTGTCAAATACCTGAATTATAAATGTATTTTATTTTGTCCCAATATACATATAAGTAGCTCGTATACGCAAAATTAAAACAAATATATTCAAGGTAAAAACGGACGAAGTCCATCTGAGAACTTCAGTAAGCTTCATTAAACAAGCATAATTTTTACAAACACAGATTAGCATACGGTTTCCTTTTTATAAGCGACGGTGGCACAGATACTAAATCACCAGGCTTTTAATTAATAACCTGAACTTTTAATTAGTGTATGTTTGAAAATACAGCTAAAACAAAAATCAGTGTAAAATTAATTAAAACTTGAGATGAATTCAAGTTTATCGCATTGGTTTATCACTAAGTTGTAGTAAACGGCTTTTTTAAGTCTGCGAAATAAGTTTTACTTTACAACTTGTTCAGTTTAAAGCAGTTAAGATGAAAAATAGTCCCTTTGAACTACCTTTTCATTTGGAATAGAGTAAGCCAGGGTGGGACGGTAAACAGTTTAAAACCTTATTACAAAATTTATTCAGAAAAAAAATATAGGAAAGAAATGATTATTTTATGTATGAAGACTAATATTATAAGTGAAAAAACATCCTAGTGAGAACGTAAACTTAAATAACAACATCGAAATGCCAAATCTGGTTTCTTTTTAGTGAGCTTTCCACAAATATTAACGTAGTTTGTAAACTCTTCGTGTAAACAACGCCGGCAGATGATATATTCAAACTTGTAGCAGGTTAAAATAGGTTTTAGCTGTTTCTCGATTCACATTGTAGACACGCCCTCCGATTTGGATATGCTTAACTCAGAATTCCGATTCAAAAATAAATGTAGCCAATCTAAATCAGTTTTTTCACTTTCAATGTTGCCGCCAATTGTCGCGCAAACTACTTTGTTTGTGCTTATAAAATGTAGGCATTTTTTTCTAAAAGCATAAAGGTACATATTTAACGTATTGTCATCTCCCCCCTATTGTGATTCACCGTCTGTCCTATTTTGTAGGGACAGAATTTTCATTTCGCAAAACAATGCATTATATTTTAAACTTTTAATAAACAAACAGGATGAATTTACAATGTTTTAGGTCTTTCCTATGTGTGTTCTATGTGGCATCGCTTATACGTTTTGGCACTGGATAGAGTTGGGAGGTATACTGCTTGTTAGTTTGGAAATTAGCGATATAAGCCGAGAGGAAAATAGCAGTGTGAGGTGGAGAAGCACTCGGAGTAACGCTGATGACATCGGCTGGACAGAAACCCGCTTGCTAGAGCTTTCTCTCATCACATTGCTTTTGCCGTGACTGATTCCATCAATACAATCAGCTGTATTAACATTATATTTGGTTATTATTTTTGGGCAACCCCTTAGTTAAAAAGAAATAGAAAATTATTCAAGAAAATTTGCATTCAACAATGTAGGAGCAAGAAGAATCTAGGGGTCTATAGATTGTGAAAGAAAAAAAAGGAGCAGTGGAAAATCTGGATAAAAATCCTTCGAATGATTTTTACTTGCTCCCCGGAGAATACACATGAATTTAACTGTCCCTTGTATTTTTAAAGAAGTAAGGATAATTAACTTACCTCAGCAGCCTTGGTCACACTCCTTGTTCCCGTATTTTGAAATCGTCCGCACATAAATAAAAAATTCATGCCGTTTAACGCGCAATAAAAATGTAGAACAGCGGAGGAAAAGCACTAAAAGAAAGTGGAAACGAAGGTAAAAGAAAGTGAAAAGACTGGTATTGTCGCGAATCAACTTTTAAAATAGTTTCACGACAAATATTCTTTATAAATCTAGACTAGGTTTCCAACTAAACTTTTGTTATACCTAATATCCAATACCATCAGCTGATAAAATTATACTGAATAATCTTCGACTATGAAGCAATGTGTAGTTATGAACGAAGTAATCGGACATTAAAAATAATGCAATGCTCTTGATTCACATTCCTTACATAGGAAACCCTTAAAATTAAGAATTTAGGTCAATTTACAGATCTCGATGACTTCATGCAACACAGGTTCCTATGTGTAGTGTATAGATCGTAGTGCAATCAATTAAGCAGATATGAACCCCTGAAATTGATGAGTAAACTAAAATTATTTGGATACCTTCATTCTCTATTGGGAATACTAACATCCAAGCATACTGAAATAGTTTATCTGATGTTTCTTCGAAATAATGTCCCTGAATACGTGTGCAACTTTTATTCAGTATGTTGCTTTTGTGAAATAAATACTCACAAGGATAGTATGAGAAGTAGCCGTGTTTGGAGACAGACGGCGCTTTGTGCCAAAATCTGCATTATCGTCAGTGAGTACTATTCTTTAGTCGAGGTGTGTCAAAATTTCGGAGAGATCCATCGAGTCGTGTTATTTTGTGAGCTGTTGAAAGCGAGCAAGTTTTTTGTGTTTGTCGAATCATGGAAAAAGAACACTACCGGTCAGTGATTCGATTTTTCTTTTTGAAAGAGAAGTTGGATGCAGTTTATAAGGGCCATGCACGTTCGATGATACTGGTTTAATGAATTTAAGCATTTGCAGCACCTAGTATTCTCAAAAATAGTAGATCTTAAGTTATTTTCTATAAAAATATGTTTGTAGCTATCATTTGAGAAAAAAAACTATTTTCATTTACTAACTACGATTATTTTGTATTCCGCCAAAACACAAGGAATTAGTTCAAATAATAAGCTACTACTTGTAGTGTAGTACTGTAATGGACCTGTTCTTCAAATGAATGTCTTCAAGGGCAGCTTATAAAAAGGAAATGTCAGTGGCGTACCTAGAACTTTTGCCACCTGGAGCGGTCCCTAATCTGCCGCTCTTTCTAAACCAATCGAAATCAAGAGAGGTTATTAACTATTACTGAACATAAACAAATAAATAAAGAATTTTATTTCTTTTGTTTAAACAGATTGTACACATAATGATAAAATGTAAGCGAGTTTATACCTACACATATTTATTTTTCTTGCTTTTTTTATTAGAAAAGTCTTTCAATGACATTGTCAAAATTTGTATCATCTGTTAGTTGTTGTTCTATGGAAAGATTCTCTTTGTATTTCTTCTCCTAAAGGTAGTCCCACGTCTCGCGAATTTTCATCACTCATAATGTTTTTCCTTCTAACTCGACGCTCAGTGAATATCTCCAACTCATGTAACAAATTTTCTTAGCTGTTGTAACTGCGTTTTGCACTGGCGTGTCCCTTTTTCCAATGAAATCTATTTGTAAAAAATTCAATTTTAAATCACATTGATAAATATTTATTAACCCTTTTGTTTGCAGGTATTGTTGCGCGTCATTATTTTCTAAAAGAACGGATTCCCAAAAATTAAGGTAGCATAGAAAAGAAAACATTGCATTGACTTGAGTAGTATTCCACAGTCTGATCTTGTTTTACTATCTTCTTCTAAAATGCTTAAGAAATATCTTTTACAATGGTCATCGATTCTCCTCTTGTGTTCCAACGAGTTCCTACACTACGCTTTACACCTTGACCAGTGACAAAATGTAAAATATCTCATCGATGAGTGGGAGACGAAAAAAATGAAAACAAGCATTTGATAGTCCAAAATTTTTTTTTTTTAATTAATACGATTTTGAACACCAGTGTGCTTTCCTGTCATTACGTCAACGTTATCGTAAGCCTGTCCTCTGAAGTCTGTACATCGAATCTGTAATTTTTTAATTTCGTTAAAATCATATTTGTGGTTTCTTCAACAGTTTTCCCTTTAGTTTCAACAAAATCAATATACGATTCTACAACTTTCACTTCGCTACCATCAATAACTACATATCTAATAATTTGACTGGTTTGATCTTTGTGAGAAATATCCGGAGAGCTGTCAAATATCATACAAAAGTATTTAGCTTGCTTTATTTGTTCAATGATTGTTTTTTTCACTTTGCTTCCAAGTAGCTCTATAAATTCGTTTTGAATCTTAGGTGGCAAGTAGGTGGTACTATATTTATTCCCCATCCTAATTTTCAGCACATGCTCACATAATACTGGATCGTATTTAGGGAACAAGTTAACAAGTCCCAAAAAATGTCCTCTATTTTCTATTGAATTAATGTCTTCCTGAGTAACTCCTTCTCGGTGACCTCGGAATGCCAAATTTTGTTTTGTTAAAAATGTAATTGTATCAAGTATTCTTGTAAGAATTTCCTTCAATTGTTTGTATTTTCTTTTCAACGCTTTGTTGTTGTAGTTTGTCAATAGTTGCGCCATGTCCAAGTCTAGTTTCCAATTCCCTCCAGTGGGTTCTACTCATGTTGACATGCTTTGGCGTGGAATTTCCACCACTTGCTAAACTCATTTTCAGAGTTAAAACTTGATTGATGATTTATGAAAAGTTTACAGCAAAAGCAGTAAATACTTTTCTTTGATTGTGAATATACCATCCACGATCTTTTCACCATTTGACATAATTTGAAAGAAATAGTCGCGAGTAAATTTTGTGGTTTCACCTTTGTCTCACTATGACGAGTTATTCCTTCACTGTCGGAATCCAAATTTAGAATTTCAAACAGACCTTGACATACTAAAAGGACTTTTATATTGTCGTCAATTTTGGTAGACCATCGTCCTATATCTCAAGAAAATAAAGGGTACAATTTACTCAGAGTATTCTTCATCAAAGCTTGATAAACCACCTATTCCTTCGCCAGCACTTAAGACATGTCTTTCCTCTTCAACAACATTAGAAGAAGTCTCTTCACGGGATACAAAGATGTATTTCAGTAGCGCTCCAGTATTCCTATGCTGGAAATTTAATGACTTCCCTCGAAACAATTTTCTGAAACACTTTAAACTACGACACTTTACTTGAACCTTCAACCACCATGCGGTAACAAGTGCGCTTGTTTTCTGTTGGCGATGTCTATGATCGATGGTGGCGCAGTTTGTAATAACGGTTGGGCTAAAGAAGGTATTGACAGCTGAAACGGCGCACATGTTTCCTTTTTTCACTGATTAAGTGTAAAAATATTTATAATAATCATTGATTCTATTGATTGCAACATTAGAACATTATTACATTATTTATTTTTATTTTTATATCAGCCGCCTCTAAATATGTGCAGCCCGAGGCGGACCGATCCATCGCCCCTCTCTAGGTATACGACTGGGAAATGTTCTTAGTTACCTGTGGGTGTACTAATATTTACAACTGGTACATGGTATTCTACAGATTACTTACCAGTCGAATATTTAATAAAAGTGTTGCAACAACTCGTTTTAAAGCAAAAAAGAACAGCGAGTGGGTTTTTCTAAGAAAACTGTCACAAAACTTGCACACAACGCGCTCCATTGACAATAAAGGTGTAGATGTATGCTGCTTTAAATAATACCGTATTGTATTGCTCTGTAAAGTTTAGCAGAACGTATAGAATATTACCAGACTGTAAAGTAAACGTGTCAACCTTTAATTCTTCCCTGTATGAAAGAAGGCAATACCCACACATTCAAAATTAGTTGCTGTAAAGCTGCGAATGTAGTAATAATTATTCCCATTTATTTTGTGTTAAGTGTTACTTTTTAATGCGGAATAATATGCAGTCATCTAGAGAGGGTTATGCAAAAGTAGTAGCAGTATTCATTACTGTCATATCGTTTCATTGCAAAATATCAAGTAAAACAAAAGCGTCTATAAGAAAACTGTACGTAATACTGTAGTGCATTTCTAACGGTAAATAGCAACCGCGGTACTTATAAGCACTCCGAGAAATAGAATAGAATCGCACAAATAATTATAGAAAACACCATCGTCATCAGCTAACCGTGAATATTGCCATGTACAGACATTAAGAAAATAACCGCAAGCTTGGGTAAACTAGTAATTAAAACTGTTTTAGAAAACAAACACGATTACAGACACAGATATTTAAAGCTAAGGTATAAAATTACAGTATTTTTTATCAAATTCATAGCAGGATACATTACACAAACATAAGTAAAGCAAGCGTAAACATTATTATGACTTGATTGAAAGATGGCAGCTCGATAGTTTTTCTTTTTTATATAGATTTAGAGATTCTAAATGATTTCTTTAACTTTAAGCTGAAGAAGAGATAGTAAAACTTTTAAGTTTAACAATACTTGTATTGTTTGCTAGTCATACAGCTCATCATTTCCCACATTGGACAAAATAACTTGAGAGGCGTTACAATTGCTATATAAATGTTGCATATAAAATTTAATCAACAAATCGAATCTGCTAAAATATTTTAATGAAAGCAATATTTCCAAACATACTCCATAGTAAATTATATCACAATAAAATTGTAGTGTATCCTACCAGAATCGACGGTTACTATAGTGACAGCTATCGAGGTAAGTAGAAAATATCCTATTATTGCGGTTTTTTGAAGTGGCTGCCTGTACTCCATATGTATAGGAAAAATACTCCACAATTATAGTAAAAAAAGTACTGCAAAATTGTAGGTAAATTACCATACACTTCAATGAAAAGTCCCTCGCTTTAAGTGTCCATGGCAATGTCAACAACCTAATTACACCATTCATGACGACCGGACGCTAGTATGTGAGCGTAAATGGTGAGCAGTTAGATAACCCCATGAGAATCTTCTTTGGGACCTCTTGTATTTCTACTTTTTAGCAACGATCTTCATAATTTCACAAGAACAGGCACCGCAATGAACTTTGGGGATAACATATCCATCCTGATATTCTCCAACAATCAGGAAGAATGAAGAAAAAAATGAAGCAATAGAGTGATCATAACAATTTTATTCTCAACACTCCCAAAACTACTAAGTATATTAAATTTTCATCCCCAATAAATTAATTTATGAAAATTACATTCGAAATTTTTAGGAGTTACTTTTGGATCTTGATTTTCCATGGGCAAAGCATGCGGATCAAGTGGTAGAGAAAATTAATAGTGAATGGATTGCTAAAACTTAAGAATACTCCACTAAATAGCTATTGTAAATGTATTTTTCTGTAGCCTATCCGCATTTTAGTTACAATGTAATACTCTATGGCACCTTGTCCCGAGTTAACATGAACTTCGTCTCCATGAAGCGAAAGAAATCGTTAAGGGTAATATCTAATTTAGAACCCGTTGATTCATGTCAGTCCAATATTTCTGTAACGGAAAGTGTTCGCGTTTAATAGCAAAGACAAATTCGTTAGACTTTCATGATTATCCAACTAGCGATTGAAGTAACCTTAGTGTTCCCTTATATGGGCCTGCCGCGTGCAAAAATTCCCTAGTTAGTGCTGGTTGTTCGCGTATAACAGTCTCCAAAATGCAATCAACTAGATTAAAGGCTCTAAGATCTTAAAAAAATGAAAAGTATTTATTATATTGTGTATACACATTGAGAAAATGTGAAATTAACTATATCTATGTATGTACGGCGAGAGAGCGAGGAGGGGATTGAGTGGAATCCGATCGATTCGATGCGGGTCGTTAGTACGCTTATAACACCGTTGGCATGTAGGCCTACTTTGTGCAAGAGCGCACGTAATAATTTGAAGTCATGGTCGCCTGGAAATGAGAGTTTCGCATATTGATTTTGTTGTTGCTACGAAGCTTAGACGAAACTAATAAGAAATCCTGAAGACGAAAATAAAAACAAATTCTGATGAAATAAAAGAAAAGAAAAATAAATACTCTACAAATTCTTACTAAGATCGTCCGCACATAATGCAGTCTACCTCGTAACTAATTACATCGGTAACCGTCGTGAGCCGTCGACTACCGCTAACCCCTCCGCTTGTGGTGAATCATTCGTGTTTACCGTTGTCGCATTTTTCTTTCCTTATTTGTACGATATATGGTTGAAATCTGTCTCTACGCCTATGTGGCTTCATTAGGAGGACATGTGCAGACTTCACAAATGTTAAGGCGATAGTTACACTCGTCAATTCATTACTTAGATCCATCCTGGAGTACTGCTGCTCACTTTACTATGTTACACATATTAATATAATTGAAAGTATTCAAAGAAAAAATGGCAAACTTTGTACTATGCAAACTACACATTTGTAGACCACTATGAATATACCAAAAAGCTTTTGGGTATTAATTCCCTTCGCCTACTGTGCTCAACATTTAGTTACCGTTTGTTGCATAATTGCATCGATTCTTCACAATTGTCATTTAATATAAACTTGCGAGGACCAGCATTTAACTCCCGCGCTTCACGATTCGACTCGACTATTCCTCATAGAACACTTTATGGCGAAAATAACCCTTTGCATAGAGTGTTTAAATGATCTTAATTGCTTAGAAGATATCGATGTGTTTCATCGTTTTTTTGCTTGCTTCAGATGGCATTGTAGGCAGTTTGTCAGAATCATGATTTATGTTTACCTATAAAATTCATTTATATTGTAATGTTATAATTTACAACATCGAACGTAGCTGTCATTGGCGGCACGTATAGTGAGTTCAGTATGTCTACTCGTTCAACGTCAAAATCCCTCAGGCGGCTATTAGCTCTTTTTCAATAGGTTCAACTTCTTTTATGGCCTCCTTTCGCTGGAGCGGGTATGCTAGGAGTCCAGTCAACTACGAACATGGGGGAACGGATAAGTGACCAGTCTTCTGCTTATTTTCTTCACATCTTAAATCTTCAATTGTAATGGAATATTTAACTACAACAAGTGATAAACAAGCATAAATTCAGTAAATTCTTTAGCATAATTTCGATAATTAGATATCGTTTATCAAGTAAGTAATCGTCTTGTTCGTAAGTAAATTTTATTATTGTATAGTTGTTGGTGGTGTTATATGTAATAGATTGAGTCTTCCAGTTGCGTCCTTGCATGGCGTGCATTATGTTTCCTTTAAAAATAAGGATATTTGTTGGAAATTCATTATCAAATTATATTTCGAAAAGTGAAATTATCCAAATTAGCTGTGTTTATACAATCGCTCTCACGGTTAAAACAATGCACTGGGGACGCTAATTAATTTCTCACTTTGAGTCAAGAGATTCATCCAGGTAACATGTATTTGGCTGTGTTCCCATTTTCTAACTGTTTAACGTTTAAATCGTACCATAAATACGAGGTAAAAGTCAAGTTTGGTAGTTGAAGAACAGGCGGGTTTCCAGTAGGTGATATATAAACAAAGAGTTTATATTGGATCGTTAATTTTTTTTCTCTTTTCAAGTTTTAATACTTATCATATTTCATTAATAGATATCTAGTTTAACTTATATTGCTGAAAGAGTGTGTTTAGGACACTCCCGGACCTTTAGACCGCGCAATTAATTAACTAATTTCCAAACATTAATTTTCTTTAAATAATTTCCCACGTTTAAAACATTACAACATATTATGTATGTTTTAGGTGTGTACTTATTGTTTGATAATTACTTTTTAAGTTGTTAATCTTTTTTTTTGTAGGTATTAAATGAATAAATATATGTAGGGATGTTACCAATATCATGTCACTATACGGTTGAATATACTATTTATTAATTGCACTAACTTTTGCGCTAGCTATTATAGTAAATAGTTCTTTAAATAATCAAATTCGTAGTGCTTTGGAATTTTCTTTAATAGTATAATTATCTAATGAATGTTTAGAATTGACAATCCCATGTGGTTTCCATTGTTTATTTAAAATACGTCTGTTCCACATTAAGTTATCTAAATTCAATACAGCACGACATAGGTAAATATCAGCAAGCGCAATTATTAAAGGTATTAAATCCTGTTCAACCCATCCTTTTAAATATCATTAGTTACCATGATAGAATTTGCTATTCCGAAACCAACCTGTACACATGTACAACTTAGTAAATGTACACTGCAGAGAATAAATTGACCTACATAGAGTTTTTCAGACCAACAAATACGACTCTGCGTATTTATTAAATTTAGAAAGTTGGCGCTGACATTTGTTCGTTCAGTGATTAATGGTCTTCCGTGAAAGAAAACTCTATTTGGGTGATATTTAATTTTGTAATTCGTGCAACTTATTTGGTCAAGTTAATTATGGTTTTTGCCTTCATAAATGTGTAATTCCATGTGGTGCGAGTATTTTAGCAATGTGTATCCAGCTGCTAGGTGTTTTTTGTGAAGGTCTGATAGCTCTAAGTAGATGGAATTAGAAGCGCACAGAATTTTTAGATGATTAGTCGTTCAAAATCAGGGCGCAAAAATATCATGGTATTTAAATAAATATCAAAATATCGGATATATATGATATATTCCAAAATGACATATTTATATTAAAAGATGAAACTAAAGTAATACTATTGTCTATAATAGGTGGTGTAGTAATATAAATTATAAATTACGCACAGAAAGACAAAAATATCAAGTAGAAATGTGATTTTTTTATTTCCAATAAAAAATACGAAAAAAACATAACGTATAAATGGTATATATACAATATTATATAAACAGAAGATTATCCAGGTTACAACTAAAAAGACTGTATACATATTACAGGTACTTTTCTAATAAATTCCTTAGAAATGTGTAATTTGGAAAAAAAAGAAAATACAATTTAGGAAATAAGTTTCGATAACGGGTCATTGTCTGAGTCAAAACTCGGTTCTTCTTGACGTTCAGTTATTTTACTTTCTTGTTCAGGTCAAATCCATTCTAAATTATCAGGTTTTTTTTACTAGCCTTTTCAGTTCCTAAATTATTTCTTAGTTTGGAGTGCACAAGTCCAAAGCTCGAAAAGCACCTCTCGATATCTGCTGTTGAGGCTATTGCTGTAAGTAATTGGTTACATCGTTCGAGAAATGAGTTTTTATCAGGCCAAGCTGATTCGGGGATTGTTACAGATTTCCACAAAATTAGTGGAGGGGTTTTCCTAAAAATTGGACCAAATAGAAAAGTAGGAAAGGGTTTGGACTTTGAAGTTAGTGCCATAACAAAAGGAACGAAATCCGTATTGATTGAATTTAAATCGATGATCTAATATGTTTGCTAAAAAATGGGATGAGTCTAGGGCCATATTCCTGCTTTTATAATATAAGTTTTTAATGTGAATTGGTTGATCTGTTAGGTCTTTTTCCAATTGGATCCAAATTTATACAGATGCAGCAATTGTCGTTGATTCTCGTTGCATTCTATTAACTGCCACTGAAATTGGGCGCAACCTTGTCAAAAAGTCTTTAGCGTTTACCACTATGTCATCATTATTTATTATGTTGCAAATATCAACGTCGATTTGGTCCCTATTGCCTTGGCACACTTGTACTAGTATTCCCCTGTTTTTTAAATAACATTTAACACAATCGCTCATGGTATTCCATCTTACTTCTTGAGGTAGAATGAGTTTTTTACTACCTGCTTGTTTGTAAAATGCTCTCTTCGCATTTTCTTTACATTTCCCGTATTATCGGTTACAAAACTTTTGATCTTAACTTTGAATTTTTCTTCAACTCTGTTTATAGCTCCGATTGCAATTTCCTGTAGGTATTCAGCGGTATGAGGGTTTCCTGATATATCAATACTATCAACTAAAATTGACTCAAAGCTTTGTGATTTGCATTCTTGTACTGTTTCCGAATAAACACTTTCTAACACAGATCTCCCTATTTGAAAAACGCTTGGGGGTTTATATCCTGGCCTCATAATATTACACATCTCTTTGAATTCTTTATAATCTGCATGCCTAAACGGTGTATTTGTAGCACAGAAATATCTTCCAATTTGCATATTTATTTTGTTGCTGTAAGCCTGTGTTGTTACAGTTGCAGAGTTTTTTTCAATTTGCAAATGAGATGCTTTAATTTTTTTAGACAATGGATGGGCCGAGTGATCATCTAAAAGAGAAACACGATTTTAATTTACTTATTCCCAGTTCAAAGTTGCTGATTCTACTATAATTTAGACTATTTGGAGTTAGAATCATTGAGCAATACTGTGTTTAATTAATCGCGAATTTGACTATTAATTAGAATGTTGACAACACTTTTTACTTGCTTTGTGTACTAGTTGACGCTTCAATTTGATATTGGTTATGGAATCTACTGTGTTCTTCTATACTTTCTTGGCTTACATTGATTTCGGCGGTTTTAGAGTCGTTCGGATCCATACTACACCTTTCTAAATGCTTCTGCATTCTTGTAGGAATACCCTGCATTTTCCACACGACACTTTTTGCGCGTTGCCCATTTTCCCGTGTTTTTATCCTTTTTTGCTACAGTCAAAACTTGACCAGACAGCATGTTTTGGTTTTGGCATTTTGTAAGCGATATAAATTTGTAAAGTAACCTCACTAACAATACACGAGACACTGTCTGTTGTGCTTTTCCGTAATCGGGAGATACAAAATTCGATAGATTTCGGTAGATTATATGTACACTTTTACATTCGAAATTCAAAGTCAACAATTTTTTGAACAATAAGTTTATTGAGGCATAAATTCAACAATAAAAATAATAATAAAAAAATAACAAACTATTAACAAAACCCAAAAATACCTGTAATATAATAACGAAATGTATAATTAAAACAAATTTGTAAAAAAAATTCAAAAACACAGATTTTTATTGATTTTTATTCATCTTCAGGAAGATTTTTTAAAGTTTTGTCGTTCATATTCTGTATTAATTTTTGTTCAATTGGAAAATTAAAGCAATTTTCTCGGTTGATATAATTTTTTGTATGTAAAAGACTAGTAATTGATTCTGTGCTTAGCCGATTCCTTTGTTTTCTCTTCACTGAGTTAATTGCAGAAAAAACTCTTTCCACATTGGCAGAAGAAAGTGGAAGACATAACATATTTTCCACAAATTTACTCAAAACGGGAAATACATATATACCATCACTTCGGCTAATTTGCTTCACTTATGTCCAAAATTATTAAACATCGTCACTAAATGTCTGACATTCCTCATTATTACGAAGTAACTTCCATTTTGAATCTAAATTTTGCAGGTTTTGACGAGATACTATATTTTGGAAAAGTCGACCTATGCTTGAAATAGAACTTATAGATCCATTTTTAACCACTGCAGGATTGATACAATTAAATTTTTGGGTTGGATTATTTTTTAATGGAAATCGTGAAATTATTTGTACGCAACTTTCGTTATAAAAATCTAAGCAGCGAACTACTTACGCCGTTTCTTGCAAATACACCGCAACGCTTGTTCCCAACTAGTAAAAAATCCTCCAACTGTAAAAAATGTCTTGGATTTTTAAAATCAATACCTTCCGGGGTGTTGCGGCTATGTATTCTCGTTTTAAGAAACAATCACCAAATGTACGTAAAATATTACAGACAGTAGTATACAAGACATGTAATTTTGGAGCTTTGGATTGTATTTCGCGGTTCAAGTTATTAAAAAATGGTAAAACATAATCAAGAAATAACAAAAAAGTTTATTTAGTGGATTATTAAAATTTTGGAGGACGTTGTCTGCAGCCGAGACATCTCCTTCGGCCACAGCAGTTGTAAAATACAATTCCAGAGCACCAAATTGTTCCAATATTCGGTGTACAACCTGATGTACTGACAACCATCTTGTTTGTGAAGGGTGGAGAATTTTGTGAATTTTAATATTGCAAAACAATTGATATTCTTTGAATTCGGCAATTCTTTTTGGACTTGAACTAAAATAATTTAAAATGTCTCTTTTACGTGTTTAGGAAGTTTTTGACAGGCGTACGAAGCGCACAAATGGAATGAATGGCATATACATTTCATGATAAATAAATCTGGAATATCGTTTTTTAACAATGTTACAACAGAATGATGTCTTCTTCTCCTATCTACTCAAAAGTAATTTAAAAAAAATGTAGTGTTACAGATCTTTCAGATGCTAGTAAATATCTGATTGTAGTAATAGGTCAATAGATGGCAGGTCTAAATTTCTCAGTCGGTGTATCAAACTTATTCAAAATATTCTTAAAATACTTTTTTGATGGTAACACAAATAAAAGATAAAATCGTGTTATCAAATTTATTTTCCGTTCGAAACTACAACATATTAGTATTTTTTTTAATCGGTAGATCCAAGGAGCATTTCGGTAGTTGGGTAGGTAGCTATAAAATTCGGTAGATCTACCGAAAAATCGGTAGACGGAACACTGTCGATACCCTACTGTTTCGTTGTTGCGATGCGCGGATTAGTTCCATCAGGTGATTCCCCTGTATCTACAACATACATTCGGCGTGGTTGCATTTTTTTTTATTCAGAAACACGTCTAGTGGAATCCTCGGGTAATTCTGCTATATCCTATATGTAGAACGTATAATCGACGCAGTTACCGGTTTTTTATGCAAAAATTAATATCGTGATATATTTCAATGGATATATATCCTCGCTCTGTTGAAAATACGACTCGACACGGTGACACTAGTTATCTTAAGAAAGTAATGATTTCTATGCTTCTATTGTATTATTATTTATTATGCAGTTTAATATAACAAATTAATAATGCGGGGGCGTAATTGTATTAGTTCTCAAATTTAACAATATACAGTTTTATTGTAGAACGAAATGAATGCAATGTTTACAACCTACTATATTTCAGTTTGACTGATAATTTGTGTATCAATTACGTTTAGTGTTAATTTACTTACTGGGTGTGCTAGGACAGTTGTTAAAAATGATTCAATGCGTCATTCCACATTTTCAACAAGTTTCAGTTAAATCATAACTTATAGGTAACGCTTGCCACGAGCGGTGCCGCGCATCGGCGTAGAATCAGTTCGGACCGAGAGGAACGGTGGTATTACTTCGTCTGCGGAGCAGTACGGACATTTTCACTGCCGGTCATTTGCGCAATTGTTTATCTGTCCTAGAAAAATTATGATTTCGTGAGGAAAACGACCGCGGTCGGACAAACTTCGAAAATTTATTGCAGAAATTCCAGACTTAATATAAGAAGGTGCTAAAATTAAATGTGTAATCTGTAAAATCCCGTTAATGTGTTGGTCCAGAGAACATTGTCTACGACACGTAAATAGTGAAAAGCATGTCTCAAAAAGAAATTGCGCACGAGACAATGAAAAATTTATATTTAATTTATGCGTTACGTTTATTGCATGTAATATTCCGTTTAATTTACCAGACAAGGAACCATTTATCTGCTTTTGGAATAACTATTCGGAGTGCAAATTACCAAGTCGAACATCGTTACGAAAAATTGTGCCATCTGCGCGCGAACATATTGAACAAAAAATAAAATCGGAGTTGAAAGATCAAAAATTGTGGTTATGTGTCGACGAAACAACAGATCGGTAGAAACATTCTGTTCTTAATGTAATGGCACGCAAATTGGAACCTCATCAATCGGCACCTTCAATTCTATTAGTCTCCAAACGAATACAACAGTGTACTGCCGAAGTAATTTCAAAGTTAGTGTTAAATACATTGGACAAGTTTGAACTTTCAACAAACCAACTCCTGATGTTAGTGAGTGATGGTGTTGGAAACATGCTTTCTGTAGGCCGGTCTCTTAAAAAGCATTCTGCTAATTTGTTACACATTACGTGTAAAATTCATGCTCTCAATCTTGTGGCGGATAGTATCAGAAAATGTTATCCTGAGGTAGACGCTTTAATAGCGCATACCAAAGCAGTATTTGTCAAATCACCGAAATGTATTCGCGAATTTCACAGACTGTGCCCCCGTATACCAGAGCCACCAGAACCTATTGTAACTCGTTGGGGAACATGGTTACAGGTCGCGTTTTATTATCATAAATATTTTGACAATATTAAGAACGTGGTTTTACAATTCGATACAAAGGAAGCTGCCGCTATCCAGAAAAGCCAGTCGAAATTTCAAGATAGTCAGGTTAAAACGGATTTAAAAATCATTCACGACAATTACTTCGGGCTAGCAGATGCAATAGAAAAATTACAAAATCCTGCGGTGCCGTTAGAAGAATCTCTACAAATAGTGCAACATGTTCACGCACAGCTATGCGCGATTGAAGACGCAAAAAATGTTTCTGTTCTAGAAAAATTTGAAAGTGTTTTTGAGAAAAATTCTGATTTTGGCACATTAAGACACATTTGTGAAGGTGCGTCAACAGAATCGTTAAGTTATTTGAAAGATTATTTTACTTACGCAAATATTACGTCACTAGATATAGAACGTTCGTTCTCTGCATATAAACGCATTTTTTCCTCATGCCGTACTAGTTTTGCCGAAACAACAGTTGAAACATATCTAATGTTGCAGATATTTAACAGACATTATTCACTTTGTGATTTCACGGAGGACTCTTAAAATGGTAAGTGTTTGAGCACGTGTTATTTAATTTTTATTTAAAAGATGAGCGAAATTATTTGCGGCAGCAAACATCTCTATTAGCAGAATAACTCTAGTGGAACGCGAGGCCTGGTCGACTCTACTCTACTGCGCGGTACCGCTCGTGGCCAGCTTTACTTATAGGAAAGGTGATGTGGGTTGTACCTATAAACCGTTTAGTTATGACATTGTCCTTGATCACCGTACATCCATTCTAGAGTTGTAAAGCTTTAAAAATTATGGACGAAATTTATTATGTCAGTTGGTAAATCTAAGGCAGGTGCTTCGTATGTCTTCTCGACGTCAAGACGAAATTGTCTTAACTTTACACCTTGATGCAAGTTATGGACACAGTTCGATCGTGGGAACCAAGATTATCACGAACCGTGTCGTATACGGAATCTAAAAGCTTTTATTAAGATCTCATCAATTTGGGTTATTTATTACATACAAAGTTATCCTGTATGTTTAGGATACAAATTAAAGAGTGTTTAATAGTGAATAGTTATACCAGTACATGCATATATGGATAGACTCGTCTAAATAAAAGACTGGAGAGAAACATTAGTCACTTGTAATACATGATTATACTTTTAAATCTAATAGTCACTTAAGATTAGTTTCTAATTAATTTTTCCATTAATAGTAATTATATGTGAAATATTATAGAATAAAGTCTAGGAGAATCAGAATTACGCGAATAATTACATACATGTATGAGATATTGAAGTGAAGTGCATGTAGTTGCATTTAATATTATTAATTTATACACTCACAGAAAAAAATATTGCATATTTTATTTTCGGCCTTTATTTTTTTTCTCTTTAAAACTTTTGTGATTTTTGTTGCTAAATCTTATACACTGGGGTGTTTTACATTATTGATAATCAAATAAATTACATATGGAGAATTTATAGCAAATTGGTGGAAGAATTATTAAAACAACTTGTTTTTGGCCAAAAACGTTTAATTGAGAAAAGCAACATTAATTATCCATAAACATGATAATAACGCAACATAATAACACTTTAATACTTAGTACTTCCTCTTCTTGCTCTAACGATATCCTGCATCCCCCTAGGCATGCTGCCCAAAAGATCTTTGATGATTTCTTAAGGAATTCGATTCCATTCTTCCTGTGCTACAATTCTTAATTCTGCAGTTGAGTTAGGAGCTGGATTTCGTGTTCGTATATTTCTTTTTAGAATGTCCCATAGATGTTCTATGGGATTTGGGTCAGGACTATTTGCTGGCCACTCAAGCGCCGCAACCCCGACATCCTCAAGGTACTGGATCACTGTCCTTGCGGCATGGGCTCGGGCATTATCACGCATTAGCATAAAATTATCGTAGCCAATAAAGCCGGCATAAGGTAAAACATGTTCTTCAAGGATATTGTGTATGTACCAGTCAGCATTCATTCTTAAATTTACATTAATGAGTTCCGTGGGACTCTCCCAACTAATGCCGCCCCATAACATAATGGAACCGTCACCAAAGCTAAGATTTTGTGCAAGATTACATTCTGCGAAACGTTCTCCTGATCTTCTCTATACACTACTACTCCATCAGGCTTCCATAATTGTATTCTTGTTTCGTCTGTAAAAAGAATCTTTCCCCATTGATGTTCATTCCAATTAACATGAGCTCTTGCAAATTCTAGGCGTTGAATTTTGTGACGTGGGAGAAGCCGAGGATCTCTGGCAGGGCGTTTTGGATTTAAGCCGACCTCCTTAAGTCTCCTTATTACTGTTTTGACAGATACATTCACTTGCCTTGTATTCAATAATTCATTTCTAAGATGCGGTGCTGTAAGTGCGCGATTTCGTAAAGATTGAAGTCTCAAATATTGGTCATCTCTTGGCGTTGTACATCTTCTACGTCCTTGATCATGCCGCCTTTTGTATTCTCCAGTCTCGTGTCGTCTTACTGTACGAGAGACAGTCGATTGATGGATATTTAATCTCCGTGTAATATCTTCTTGTGTGTACCCTTCATTAACCAAACACAATTTTAACACAATTTATGACACTTAAATGAGGGATCTCGCTAACCGAAACTACACACTTGTATACTAAAGCCCTGGAAATGTCATTCTGACGACATCAAATGTGGATCAATCAGTGTTTTGGTCTCCAAGGCACATTACGCCAATTGATAACGTTTTATCGTTACCTCTTATTCACTCATAAAAGGCTATATCAAAATATTATTTTTTTCTGTAACAAATTGCATAATACGTAGAACACTTCAGTATAAAGGATTTAGCAATAGAAATCGCAAAAGTTTTAAAGAAAAAAATAATAAAGACCTAAAATAACATATGCAATATTTTTGTCTGTGAGTGTATAATTATATTTTGAATTTTCGATAATTATATGAATTTTATATTTAGAGAACCTATTTTAAATTTTTTAAATAATAATTTTTTAAATAATAAATGTAAATTATTTTTAGTTACTATTCAAATTCTGGCATTTTGATCATTTGTATTATTAATTCTTTGTTTCTTAAAAAAAATACTCCATTAATATTAATTTATGGGGAATAATCAGAGTCACAAGTTATTTTCCATAATTTACCTCTGAATAAACGGATACTCTAAAACTGTGGCACTGGAACACTGAAACAGTTCACTAAAACCCTTACCACAACACTTAATTCGTACTGGACGCACGTTTCGATAGCCAAGCTATCATCATCAGCAGCAAGACTGAACTGTTCAGTCTTGCTGCTGATGATGATAGCTTGGCTATCGAAACGTGCGTCCAGTACGAATTAAGTGTTGTGGTAAGGGTTTTAGTGAACTGTTTCAGTTACCTCTGAATATTTTTTGTAAAAAAAAAACACAAAATTCACGCACAACACCCTTTACATGGAATCTAGTAATCAAAATCCTTAATGTCATCTGTAATATCGGACATGATCATCGATAAACCAAACATAAAAATATCGAAGTCGTTGGATTGGTATTGCTGTGACAACGAAGTCAATAAGAAGACAGAATGAGAAATGTTTTGACATATGTTTTGGATAATACTATTCAGAAATCTAATTTGGAACAAATATTCAACCCTCTATTGCATATATCATTTTAGACTACCCGAAAAAAAGTTTCTTGGGCAAATATGCGAAACTAGGGCATTTTAGACTATTTCTAAGCAGTTACTTATTTTTAGAAGTTTGTATTATTTTGGAAAAAAAATATATTGAGACATTGTGCAATTATTGTTAAAAAAAGCTGCGTTATAATATTTTATACTTTATTCATAATAGAGATTTTTGAACATATAACATCAAAATCTTTAGGAACATTTTTCTATATCTAAAACGATCGCGTGAATTTTCTAAAATCCATTCGATTATCTGAGACATACTCTCAACGGCAACACAACACAACGCGCTCGACGTTGCCGGTTTTCTTCGCCACTACTATTTGAAATCGCTAAACGAAAACACCCGAATACAATTGCCCAGACATGTATTATCAAATATACAGTACACGATTTCAACTAGCAGCCTATATAGAGCAATGGACAGCCAGGTCCATATGTGTATATTGAAATATACATGGTACTATTTTGATCAGAAAAACAGTCAAAAGAAGTCTAAAACCATTTAGAAGAAACGAATATAATATTAAATCTAGCACTCCAATATCCCCTTGCAATATACAATGAAAGGCTTGTGCATGATAAATTTATTATCCGAAATACATCTTGCTGGTTTATTTGCTACTTATATACAGTTTCTAACTTTAAACGAAAAAAGCTAGCGTTTTTAGAAAAAAAAACAGTTTGATTTTTATTTTTTATGAACTAACTTTCGGTGTTATTGGCAGTTTAATTGTATTTTCGGTGTCACCGGATGTGATGTCAACTTTCTTATTTTAAATAAAACATCCCCTATTTTATATGTTTTCGGAAAAGTAACGGAAAGATAAATCCAATGATACCACACATGCTATGCTTTAACTAAAAAAGAAAACATCACGATATGCAAGAATAAAGGTTTTGAATTTGCGTTTAGAGACCTTATGGCAACTATTGATGATGATGAATATATATCTATATAATATAATATAACATATATATATATATGAATATTTTCGTAACATTACCGAACTGTAGGCCTGTCCGGCCTGTCTGTCAGTGGTCACATGCTTGTTATTGTCTGCTTCTGGTTGCGATATTTGTGCATCATAATTGTGTGCTAAAGTTTTAATAGTTGTTGCAATTTGCTTAATGCCTTCTTGCTAATTAAATTTGTTATAGGTTATAGGTATTGTTACAACTGTGGTCAGTAAAATGTGTGCATTGTGTCAACGTACGTTTTTTAATATATCAAACTTAAAACAAGATGTAAAACGTGTCCATGATCAAAATTACCTACGAACTTCAAAGAAACGGGAAAATGTCGAATATAAATTCACATGTGATCAATGCAATAAACATTTCAACCACACAAAAAACTTGAAATATTATTTAAGGACACATGGTGTGCAAGGTATTATACAAAATTAGATGTTTCAATATAATATTTATGCTTATATAAATTAAAGTTTGTGTAAGCTTATAGTTAATGTCTTTTCAAATTTAAAATAAAATCAACACAGATACACTAGATCTCTTACTTTCAGGTGAAATAAATGGAATTAAAGAGTATGCTGTATGTACATACAATACAATGCAGAAAACTATCTTGGACCATTACAAAGATGTTCATGGCATCCCAGTTATAGAAAAAAATACTATGAGTCATTCCATGTCAAGTGGACCAATTTTCAGAATCAGCCACACTCGACCATCTCAGATTTGAATAAAATTTTGCGTAAATGTTGCCTATTGTATGAAACTGAGCTGTGCAAAATTTGACATCATAAAAGTAAGAATTGGAGATCCTATGGACCCTTGAATCAAGGGTGGGTTAGCATTTTCAGCCAACTTTCAGAGGCTGTATACACAAATATATTAGTAGCAAGGAAAGAAGGTTTAGAGATATTGTAGATATGTTTAACCTTTGCAAACCAATGAAACGTCAGCCCTGTGGCATTCTTAGTTTTCATGCTATTGAAGCTCAAAGTCAAGAAAAAATTTTGCGCGACAAATTTGTAGCCATTATGGCAGTCCTGTATCATCAAGAGCTGACAAAATGTAGAGCTGTCCTTTGATAAACCTTCAGAGAATATGCCTGAGACAAAGTTCTCCAAGTCTCAGCACTTCATCTTGAATACTTAAATATAATTGTTTAAAGTTGCTACCAAGAATTTACGCATGAAATTTTGTCAGTTTTTAGGACTCTGTATCCCAAATTTGACAACTCCAATTTTCTTGTTTTAACTACCACTAGAAAGAGCAAAAATTGTTCTATCAGAAAATATTACTTTTATTTTAGAGACTCATCAACCAAGTGTTCAAAATAATAAAAAATTCTAGCACTTATGCGAACTGTTGTAACATACCTAAGCTTACGTTAATAGCTTTTGTTTTTACCTAAAAGGTAGATTATTTGCTAAAACTCTGCAGGGTAAACATATTAACACAGAAAAAAAGTTTTTATGCTTCTTTGGTTACGGTTTTCTCATTGCTGGTGTGAACAAAAAGTGCTGTTGAACCTTTTGTGAATTGAAAATTTTTGTCAATGTTGTCCTGCAAGTTATAGTGTTAACCCATGGATCCAATGGAGGCAGGTGAATTTCCATGTTTTACTACTGGTTGTTCTAGTGAATTTAAATGTCAACTGTTGACCTATAATTCAAAACAAAGGTTGAAATTAATTAAAGAATTTTCTACTGATGAACAAACTTTGCTACAACAGCGCTCTGCTCAAGTCCTGGATGTTGGATCAACAGTTTGCTTTCATCATGAAGTCCTGTTTCTAACCAGGTTTGAGTTCCTGCAAAGGAGCTGTTGTAACCCATTTTCGAAGATTGGTCATAACAAAAAAAAAAGGATTAAGACCTCTGGATGATGATGCAGTAAATCAGCTGAAAATTACTTCAAGTTTATCTTCACGGTTCGAGCGTAGATAGTCGTAAAAATAACAGCACAAACAGCTGAAAAACAAGCTGATAAATTTAAAACAACCAATAATTGTAATAAAATTCAATACAGTAAAGAAATAACAATTAACAAAACAAGTAAAAATAAGGAAAAATAGCAAATGAACAAAGAAGGAAAATATGAAAAACGCAAGATATTTTAGCACTTCACTGTATATATTTACCCAAATGCTTTATGATATGTTGTCGTTTTCAGAGAACATTTAAAGATTATATAAGAGGGTAAAATTCAGCTTGTTGTTTCACAAACATGGACGAGGGCTGTACAGTATTTATTGCCAACACAGTAGGCGTTGAAATAAAGTTGCCATAACATCACGACATATTTGTTATTAGGGGCCAACATTGGTTCCCGTAGCTACATTTGTTAACAAGTTGTGTTAAGTTAAAATAGAAGCTGCTCAAAGATTATAAAAAAAGAGAAGAATGAGCTTCATGCTGTTATTAAATATAATAGAAGAAAGGTTTAATGCAATAACAAATTCACGAAGACATGATTAGTGTACTTGGGAATGATGCTATTTCATATCAAGTAGTGAAGAATTGGTCTCGGTATTTTGATGTGGTAGAACAACTTGCAAAGACATACATTCAAATGGCATAGTTGGAACAATAATAATCAATGACTATTTGGGACTTGATAAGGTTCCTGCAAGATGGGTACCCCGATCGTTAACGCCCGAGCAAAACCGAGCGAGAGTCACCACTTCAGAAGCGAATTGAACATTGTTTAGCAGTGATCCAAAAAATGTTCTGAATTGGTTTGTTACATTTGACGAAACGTGGATTTACCACTTTGATCCCGATTCTAAACAACAAAGCAAGGAACGAAGACATCAAATATCTCCACCATCTCGCAAATTTGAGGTCCAACCCTCAGCGGGTGAAGTTATGACTACCTTTTTCTGAGATGTCGACAGGATTTTATTAATTGATTACCAGTAACGTGGCTAAACAATCTCGAGTCAGCATTACGCCATATTAATTAATTCACTTCGTAAATGAAAAAAGAAAAGGAAGGTTGTCGCATGGTATTCTGTTTCATCAGGACAATGCTCCAGTCCAAAACTAAAAGAAAGTCTTTAGGGAACCAAATTTAGCAGCGACGACAGCAGGAACTCAAGAATTTTTCTTTAATTAAAACCGTGAGCTTTTGAAAAAGGTGTCATTTATGTTAGAACATAAGTGGAATAAGTGTCTTCAAGTGCATAAAAAAAAATAAATCTTATTAAGATGGTTTTATTATCTAGGCTTTATTATCTGTTTGTTTGAGTGCAGTATGTTGTATTTAACATGCAGCTTGTTGAGGTTCTTTAATTATATTTTATATGAGGTTTAATATATTATTAATTTATTACAATTAATTCACTTATCGCGTAATTTTTAAGTGCTAACGTATGCAAAGTATAGGTACTTAAGCCACCTACATACATATACCTATACTAACTAGTTCAACGCACTATGTAGTGCATATTTAATATTCGGAATGTCCCGTACGTATTCATATATAATTATGAAGTTACGCAAGTGTTAATTTAATGTAAGCATAAAATTAAAAGTTATATAATATAAAAGTGGATGTAAAACTTGTTTCTATATTTAAAACTTGGTCCGATAAGCCGATATCTTTACTAGTTTATGACACGGAAAGTGTAGTTTATAGTGCATTAAGTGTTCATTTAACTTCATTGTTATTTTTATTGCGGATGTGAGAGTAATTAATATAAGTTAGTTTATTCTTAAAATAAATTTCTAGTAATTTCAATCCGAACAACGGCGGGTGTATGTATAAATAAAGATCTTTTACTAAGGTTTTACGAGCTTTAGGTTTCAAACTAACCCCATGAGACAATCAGCGACTTGTTATAAGTAACTAATCTGGTTATGATCGAAGTATAAAAGAATGTTTGATTCAGAAGTAGGTTAATGCGCCCACTTCAATTGCTTTACGAGTGTTTAAAAGTATTTTATTGGATATAACCACGTATTTTACGAACTTTGATTGCAGTAATACTATGCCTTTATGTATTTATTGCACATGTAATTGCCCATAAAAGAATTGTATTTGGGGATTTATGAACGCCGATGTATAATTTAAATATATACACGATCTACTTCCGTAATGAACCGTATACTATTGACTCTGTTCGCGTATTTATTGGCTTGCTCTCGTAGCAAGGAACTTAGATACAAACTACTGGAAAGAGAGAACTCTCCTACAACGTGCAACACATATCCTTGTATGCACTTCCTTGGCCACAGTAACTGATCTGATCACATCTGTAGAAGTGCTTTTAATGTAATGCGCTTATTTGAAATTAATTTTTTGAGATGATTTCGTCTTCATCTTATATTTGTCAAAAATGACTAATCTTGTCTGATGCCTACTTTCAATAATCACCAACCTACTGCCGTTGAAAATGTCTAGGTAGTATGAAAGCATCTTTAGTATTCTTAAAGGACGTTTGCGGTATAATCCTAAACTATGTATTTTAGCCGAATGCATAGAGATGTTAGCACTACCAACGTTGCGTCTTGTGACTTATGTCCACACGATCACTCCATAGTCACTTCCTCCTGTCGGTTACTTTTATTTCCCTGTTTTTGAGCTTAATCTTTCTCTGATCTTCAAATTTAACCATTTTCGTACGTCATCTATTATTTGCAAATATCCCAATAAGAATTAAAATGTATTGGTGTTAGAGCATGGCATGGGCCTATTTTTCACGACCCGGTCCCTCTGTGGGCCATTACAGTATGGAGTGTACCCGCCCGGCCTGCCCGTCGCGTTCATTACCGCAGCACAAGGCCCGCCCGGCCCGTCTATTAGGAAATTTAGGCCCGTTTGGCCCGTCTAAATTATTTTAGCCTGTTTAAGTAATTATATTTGCACCGCCTATTTCTAAACATTTTTTAATTATTACATTATGTAGAGTACATATTTGTTATTAATAAATTATATTGTCTATTTTCGTTATATATATAACCTGTAGCACGACGCTCATTAGTAAGGTTCGATAAACGAGTGCAACGTCAGAGGCATATCGCGCAAAAGTGGAAAAAAGTTGCTAACTCTCTCGAATCGCTGCAGATTCATTTGACTTAAATTTTAAAATCGCATCCTTCACATTTGCAAAATATTTATGATAATAAAATACTGCCTGGAGCCATGTTCCCCATCAAGTTATTACAGGCTGAGGTGGTGTGGAAGTTTCGGACACAATTGTTTGAAAACGCGGATATGTTTGGCAGATTTCACAAACACTTTTTTGATAGATGCTATTAAATTATTCACCATCGGATACTTCTTTCGAATGGTTTCTGCAACGAGATGATACACGTGTATGAGACATGTTATGTGAAGAAGAGGTCGGAAAGCATATTTTCGACATCCTACCAACTTTCAGCATTGTTGCAACTCTATCAGTAACTAACATTGTGACTTGGGCTCATGTAATACAAAATTCTCTTAACGAATCTTTTATCTTCACAACGGTTTCAGCATAACTTTTTTCAATCCTTTTACTGGTTAATAGCAAGGAAGCTGCTGGATCATTACGTTTTAAAGGACGCCCTACAACATGAATCACACTGTGGGTCTGTGCATCAGTTATTTCATCCACACTTATGCAAATTTTCTTATTTTTCAACTCGTCTACTACACAGTTTTTTACTGTACCCTGCAAATGTGGTAAGTTGTATCGCAATAGTCTATTGGTTGGTAGTTTCCACGAGGGAATATATTTATTCCAAAAAAGACGAAAGTGTTCATTGTCTACTAGGTGTTGTGGGATGTTGCACTCACTTAGATAAATAAAGGTAAACTTCGGTTACGACGATCGATGTTTTAAAAGACGCACACCGATAAACCGATAATTATCGAACGACCGTTCACTTCCACGCGTATCGAATGACTAAACTCTCCACTGGCTTCGCATCGACCTAAGTCTCCTCTCGGCGCTTCTGTCGTAGGACGCGTTTGTTGAACCTTATTCAGTAGTGAACATTATCTGTAAATAACTTTGCATACATTAAAATTGTTAATACAAACGGTAGCGTAAAAACTAAACAGCATTTACTGCCTACGTTATATCCATTCGATGTATTTAATAAAACATTCTCGGCCTGTCAGGCCCGTACAATTTTAGGCCCGGTCCTGCCCGGCCCGCAATGAAAAGAGACGAGGCCCTCCCTAGCCCGTGCAGTGCTCAAATTGGTGTGATGATATAGTTTCCTCTAAATTTTGATATATTTATAACGTTCAATAAACGATTATATTTACTTCTGTTTATAATCTGCGTTACCACAAAGTATTCCTGACCTGTTTGCACATTGGACAAATAGTCACGTTTTATTTATGGCAGTCTAACATCCACGATGTTATACTAATCACATCTGCGCTTATATTCCGTACCTTAAAAGTACGGAGTTTAAAAGTGTGTCCTGTGGTAGGTGTGCCTCATTTCCAGCAAATAATGACATTCATTTGAAGAACCTAACCTGTAAATACATGGAATATAGCTAGATTAGTTGTAACAGCTACATGGACCTAAACAAAGTAAACTTCGGTATAATAAATGGAATTGTATATTATTAATTGTATTAACTCCTAACGACTTCCATCCCTTTTTGCACCTAAAAACGTTCCTTGGTGGTCAAAAATTCAATAACGATGAAGAGCTCAAAGAACATGTTACCACATGGTTGACAGCACAGGCGGCAACGTTTTGTGAGGAACGCATGCAACAACTTGTGCCACGTTATGACAAGTACCTACAAAATGGTGGGAACTATGTAGAAAGTTAGCTTAGGGTTTGTAGTTTTTTATGCAATAAATAGTTTTTCTGTGTCTGTACTCGTTTGGTTTTTATTACCAATCGGAACTTGGTTTCTGTACGTACCTCGTACATACTTATTTGTAATAATAATAAAGCACAATTCTTTTCGTACTCTTTTTGTGCCTTTTGGTATATTTCACTGCTCTGTATGCATATTAGGGGCACAGTGGAACATTACCCAGCACTGCATATTTTGGACTGCAGCATGCAGTAGATTGTTTATAGACCCTACTGAAATATTGGTTTTCACAAACAGTACATCCCCTTCTATTACATTGAACAGTATTGGAAAATATTAAACAGAGTGGCAATAAATGTTACAAAGATATGTGCCAGTGTTCGAACATTTTCTTCAATAAACATGAAGCATTCAATCAATTCACTGTGTGAAATTATTGACACTATTTGAAATTTCACATACTCCTTAACTACACTCCTGGACAAAATTAACGCACCAATATATTAAATTACAAAGAAAAATGTTTCTTATTAAATAAATTAATGGAAACTTAATGAAGAGTAACAAATTGCATTATCTAAAATGGCTTTGTTGTGATTTAATTTTAATAAAAGTATCAGTCGTTCTTAAAATTATAGAAAAACAATGAAATGGTAATACAATTGAATGGATGGTAGCATTGGGATGTTACTAGCGTGTGTTGCCTCCTCTACTTCTGATTACTGTATTTATACGTCTAGGTATGCTTCTACTTCAATTTTGAATAGCTTCTCGCGGATTGTTCTACCATTCTGTGAGGACTGCATTTTCGGGTTCTCTCAGATCAGCAGGTGCAGGTATATGAAGTCGCATGTTTCTTTTAAGCATGTACCACAGATGTTCTATCGGATTTATGCCCGGATTTTTTGTTGGCTACTAGATAAACAGTGTATCACCACCGAGATAATCCGGTACGTCTCTAGCTGCGTTAGGGCAGGAATTGTCTTGCATAAACAAAAAATCCCCTCGCACAGAAAGACCAAACCATGTTCAACTGCAATGTTCTCGGGATAAAAATTTGCATTCATCGATTTCCCAGAACATTACAGAGCTACCACTAAATTAAATTTTTGGAGAGATAATATTTTGCATCGACAACTACGTCTTTCCGTCCATCTGGAAATCTTCCACTATTACCCCACTGCCTAAAACAAAGAACATTCAAAACATTAATGACCTTAGACCTATTTGCATACTTCTTGCTCTAGGTAAAGTGTTCGAAAGATGTATTGAAAGCCGGCTTAGAGTTATTTGTGAACCAATGTTCACATTTGTGAACCATGTGTTACCTCGGTTTCAATCGGGGTTCAGGTCTGGTTACAGCAGCACTTCGGCTATTACCCATGTAGTGGATGATATACTACATGCTAGTGACGAAGGCAAGGTTGCAGCTCTGGTCCTTCTAGATTTTAGTAGGACGTTTGATACCAATCACCACGGAGTCTTACTAAATGCCTTGTCAGCAATTGGTTTGCATCCTTCCGCGGTGTCTTTGACTTCTTCATATTTAACGGATCGTTTTCAACGTGTTCTACTGGAATCCAAACTATCCTCCCCATTGACATCTCACGGCGAACCTCAAGGTGCAATACTTACTGCCCTCCTTTTCACCATTTATACATCCAGTTTGCCGTCTAGAATCCACCACTGTCAATATCATCATGCAGATGATACGCAAATATATATATTTCTTTTAAACCCGAAGTTTTTTTACATGCCCAAACCCTCATTAACACTTACATTGCAAGGATTTGCAAGTTTTCGAAACAATTCCAACTTAAGATCAATGCTACAAAGACCCAGTTAATTCTTTTTGGCTCTAAACATACACGTGAATTTGTTAAGTAAAATATAAAAATTGAAATTAACGCCAAAATAATTCTTCCTAGTGACACCGTGAAAGACCTTGGTATTGTTCTTGATACGCCCCTCAAGTTTAGAGTAAATATCTTACGTTTAGTTCAAAGAGCTTTTGTTGCTCCTAAATCTTTCTATATCAATCGCCATTACTTTGATGTTCATTCTAGACAGTTACTTTGTAATACTTTACCATAGTTTTATCTAATTTTAAGGAGATCAGGAGATTTTAGGCTCATACTAGTTTCATCAGAGAACAAAACACATTTCCAATCATCTATAGATGAGGACCATGATCTCTGGCAAAACGCAAAGTGGTAACTCTGTTCTCTCTGATAAGAAATGGCGCAGTTGTTGATCTTCTACTAACTCCTTCTAACCTTCTTCTGACTGTTCGAGCAGAAATCGAAACAATATCGATAGTTTCGAGATCATTTCTTAATATCGAGCTAGTAACTGACCTGATTCTTAAAGCGGATTGCCTAAGAAAACGTTCATCTCTTTCACTGGTGCATCATTTTCGCTCTTGTTCTGGCTTCTCACAAGAAGTTCCCTTTTCATTAAGACGTTTAACGAAACTCATTTCAAACTTATTTAAACTTATTGTAGTGTGGTGTACTCCGAACAAATTGGCAATATAACGCTGAACATATACCTTACTGTGCAATGTTACTGCTTCAAGATCCTTAGACGATTCATTTTCAAACTGAATATTCAAAACGCACGACAATAAACTAAAAAGAAAACAGTAGATAAACTCGATTTCCAACAGATTTTATTACGATTAATGAACAAGATATTGCTTAACCTAATAATGTCACATTGTCAAAGAAATACAGTTTGTTTCTATACATTTTGGGATTTATTGTATAAGTACCTTAATTTTATCCAGAAGTGTATTCCCTCTTTTAAATTAAAACGTGTATTAAGAGGTGATAAATTCAGTTAAATTTGTTCGTGTAGACATAAGAAGACTCTAGGGAACAACTGTAGTCTGTAAAAAGGGTGAAATATACTTCTGATATCGACGTTTACTCATACATATGCATGGAGGTATGCCACATAAAGACCGCTTGGGCTAAGTGTGAAACATGCAACACCCAACGTAGCAGCGCCCGCGTCTGCTGTCGCGTTTATGATTCAAGCAGGCGACACAATAGAAATATTATTCATTGTAAAAAAGAGATAGGTGTGTGCGGAGAATAGGAACGTCGCATTGATTGTAGACAATGAGCGGTTGGGTGGGGTATCGGCTTAAATATCATAAATTCCACAGGAAGTAGATATCCGGAAATGCGCATTATACAATCATAAAATGCAACGCTAAATCACGACGCGGCCCCGCAATCGGCGGCGCTTACATTGTCGGAGATCGCAGATTTGTTAAATGATGAATGCAAAGAATGAAATATGCCTTTAATATCTGGCGGTAATATTTGGAGATTAAGCATCTAATTTGTAGGTTGCGAGTGTCGTCGTAGAAGGAGGATTACACGGCTACGAATCCGCACATTTTTGCCGAGTAGCGTGAATAGAATCTGTTTCAAAGAATGGAGGAGTGATACTTTTCTCCTCTCTTTTATTATTTGGCTTTGTACACAGTAATTTATGTATACCTAAAGACCCTAATAAGTTTTTGAGAAAGATATCTTGCGCTATATGTATTACTAAAAAATTTAACATGTTGTATTGTCTACTCCATGATCGAATTATTTTCGTTCGCCAGAAACTTATTGTTAAGTGCTTAATTGTAAAATATACTAGAAATTAAGTTTTTATAGCTAGGATATTTGACTAATTGTAAGCTTTGATCCACTGGGCCATCCACGACAATAGCCTATTAGACGTATTTTTGAAGTTTTGGCGAACATTACAAAGGTCTATGTTACAAATATTTTCAATTTTATTACGCTCTTGGTTACATGGAAAGCGGATGTCAACTTACTTATTTTAAACAGATCACCCTGTATATTATGGATTCGTTGTATAGCCTGCTTGAATGGAAGTAAAGTTATATAGCATATCATGTGTCAGTAATGTACCACTTTTGAGAAATCATTTTTTTTCTGAAAATTTCGACAGTTGCAATCTTCAATTTAAATATCAACATCTTTTCTTTCGTGTTAGCTATGTACGTCAAGCATGCTTGATACTTGCAATAGCGTGGGCAGTGTACTTTGGACTTTGTTACTATGACCTCCTCGTCATAAAGGGTGAAGCGCAGTTAATCATCTTTCAAAATGCAAATGTTGACCGGGAAGTGTACCGGACACTCCAGTAAAGCTACCATTGTTCCTACCGGAAACTTGAATTCACGTCCTTTGATGCTCTCACGGTCAGAACCAGGCTCTTTTGCCGTCGAACCATCGACCTGTTTGAGCTTCTAAGAGTCTAAGTTTGACTCTTGCCAAATAATGTCATTTTATTACATTATTTTTCAAGAAACATACAAAAATCCTCCTTTACTCCTCCTTTAAAAAACTTATATTTACACTGTAAGTAGTTTCGGCAATATGCTGTCATCGACCAGAATCTATCTTGCATACATCACATTCGATTTACCTGTGCTGTATGCAAAAATGAAGAGGATGCAATGGTGGATACAATGGGTTGTTCCGTAGTTCTCAAATTCGTCAGTATTTTCCATCCGTTAAGGGAGCTTTATGGTGGCTTTTGATCGGAGCGCAGTGGGTACTAGCATGGATTTCGTTCGGATGTGACTGGTAGACCTACCTACAAACATAACCTAGAAATAGCGCTTCTTGGATTGGATTTTAGGTACCTTAAACTAATCTCCTAAAAAAAGTGGGGAGGGGTTATTTTGAACTCAGCGTAGGAACGTAGGCTTTGCATTGGGATCCATTTGGATTGCTGGTTCGCTGCCCATTAATCGAAACTCTTACCAATTTCTCATTTCAACTTTAACATATTGACTTTTATGAAGTTTTAAAAACAGTAAGAATTTGTCGAAAAAAGAAATGTATAAGGCATTATAAACTGGACTAACATGTTAAAATATGAATATACGAGGCTCATCCGGAAACTAGTACCCATTTGCCAATTAAATCGCAACCTATAGAGATATCTGAACAAACTTTTTATTAGATATAAACATGTACTATACATTACTTTTCTACATAATCACCTCGTAAATTAAGACACTTGTCGTGTCGTGGGATGAGATTTTTTATGCCGACGTCGTTATCCTCTACCGCTAGTGTGGCGAGAAATGTAGTGACCGCTGCTTTGAGGGCGTCATCGATGGGGAAATGTTTTCCGCCTAGAAAATCTTTCAATTTTGTAAAAAAGTGGTAATCCGACGGTGCTAGATCTGGGCTGTAGGGTGGGTGATCGAAGACTTCCCAGCGAAACTGCTGGAGCAATCGGCGTGTTGTTGCAGCAACATGGGGACGGGCATTGTCGTGCATCGTGAACGTTGTCTCTCCCCGCATTGGAATTGCGACACCATCGCCGAACCGATGATGCGCCCATCGCATCGTTGCCGTTGAATTTGACGGTGAATGTCACATGGCTTCACATTTCTAGCGTTCAGGAATCTTATTACAGACCGCACTTCACAACTGGCGGTATTGTCGAGTGTCTTAAACATTTCAAACTCACACTGACGCGATATTATTGTAGATAACTCAACCAAATTTCGTACGCTGACAGCTGACAGATCACTGTGTCACAAGAAAACCACGGCTCGTCGTGCAACTGCTGCTCCACACGGAACGGGTACTAGTTTCCGGACGAGCCTCGTATAAAAATTAGTTAAAATATTTGTAAGAATGGACTATCACAAAACACTTTAAAAGGTACATTTTAAAGTGTATATATAGTAAAATATGTGACAGCAACACAATTTTTGTTGGATTCAATGGACATGTTGCAATTGTTAGCATAAATTAGATAGATGCATACTTTTAGACATTGTTGAAATGTTTTGGTGAATTGGAAAATGAAGGAATACAGAGTGTCATGAACAAATACATCTATAGTATCATAACGGAAACAGCGATAACCTTGGAATTAAAAAAACCTGTCTGAGGATTTTTCTGAAATATGTCTGGATATCCACTATACAAATATGATAATTATTTTATAAATTTTATTTCAAACTTATGCGAAAAAATAGTACTGGTTTATTGCATTCTAAATTTCTTCTATTATCTCTTACTTGTCCTACAGTACCTACAGACTAAGGCGTAACAGGCATGTACTTCATTTGGACATTCAAGCTTATGACGTCTTGGGTGTGGACCCATAAAACTACTAGGTATGGATGCATAAAATTGCCACTTTATGGTTTCTAGAGTTGCTTATAAATTGTAGAAATGAACACTGCGGATTTTATTAATGATTAAAATACGTTCCTCAAAGACTTTCTCAGTATTTGCTAATATTTTTCTACCAGGCTTCCACATGGTCGTTTCACGAGCTCACATTAATATTACATGCGAAGAAATAAATATTTTCGAAAGAATTCGTAATAAGGAAGCGCTGTTTTAATGGTATAAATTTCCTACAGCAACATAACGTCAATAACAATAAATATTACGGGCATGTTGTAATTTGCGTGTTTATGAAAAAATTGTAATAATTTACAACTGTAGATCGTTATTCGTACACGTTACATCGTTGTGTGGGGGTTGAGCAACTTCAAAATCTTTATTAACGTTAGCTGAACAACGTCCCTGTTATTAGTTTTGTTAATGGTAGACATAGGCAATGGTGTACTATAAGGTTGTATATGCATGTACGGCATCTGGTTCACGGTACACATTCCATGAATTATGTCGACATAAATCCTTTTGTTCCATACGAAGATGTATCTAGGACATGTTGTACAGCAGATACGCGTATTAAGCAATCTTTTATAGGTGCTCTTGTTGCTCTATCGCGTATTTTCTGACTAAAAATACGAGAAGGTAAATTTTAATTGCTATTAGAATCCACATAATTTAGCGTAAATGCAGGAAATGTTGTCTAGACAGCTAATTACACTACATAAACTTTAATTGGAACATTATTCAGGTTAGATCTAGGGCGGCTAACTCGTGGTCTGCCAAAACTCGCCACACAGTTTCATGCGCATATAGTTAAATGGTTCACATTTCTTCTCTGAAAATAACGTAAGTATAGGATTTTTTATAGGATTATTAAGGTTGTATGATGATACCATGATGTTTTGCATTGCATTAAATCGATTTTCTTGATTAACGGGTCTACTTTACTAGTCTTCCTTTGAAATATGTTTAGTCGATGTACGTAATCACGAAGACGTCAATGGATTTTACCAAAAATTTACAATTTTGTCATTTTTATAATTTACAAATCATATACAAATTTCTCGCCATATTTACACCAGCAAAATGATATGAAATAGTGGCTGTATGTAGCTTTTGTTCCAAAATTTTAATTTTCTGCCGAGTTTTGAACATTTAAGAAGAAATAAATCAATCATAAAGTTTTGTGATCACAAGAGCAAACAGGTGACTTGCTTTTTGTCAGTACCAACGTAGCTTTCACGGTCCTGCTTTGTGTTTTATACGTTTCCTTCAAGTTTTCATCAATATACTGTTTTATAACCTCTAGTTTATAATTTGCATTTTAGTTATTATCTGTCTGTTTTTCTTTAAAACCGATAGCTAAAAAGGAATACTTCACGTTATTAGGACTCTAGGGTGGTACATATATGCAATAGCCTAATTTAAAATGTATCACGATATTATACCAATAAAATCAACATTTTCGAAATAATAGAAGTTGTACGAAGTCTAGCAAGTTCTGAGGATTCTCGTTATTTAAAAAGCTTATCTTCTTTACTCAATTCCTTCGAAGCCTGAATTAACATCGCAATTAAAGTACCAGTGGAACTAGGATATTATAGAAGCTGCAAGTAGGTCATTATACGAAGTTTCCTGTGGATTATTTACACATCTTCGGAGACATAGAAATGTGTTGTGTGGGTTTCGTTCCTTGTTAGCGTAAAGTGTATTATATCATAACTTTTCTTGTTAATATAATTTCCTGTTAAACTATAAGCGCGTCTAAACTGTTTTATAGATGCTGGAAGTTTAAGAAATTGATGTCTTGATATACTTCACTTTACAAAAATCGCTACAGAAGTTAAAGTGTGATACCTCTAAACATATTGAATTTAAAACGTTTGTTTATCAACAATAGATATCAAATTTGAAACAGGGATCTTTTAAAATACGAAAATTTACTAGTTAGTTGGGTGTAGACCAAAACGTGAAATTGTCGATATCTTTCGCTGTAAAAATATTGAATTTTCAACTATTTATCGCATAGAAAAAGGAGTTGCTTGTTTATTTAATCCGTGAAACCAATCTACCCTCATGCGTGTAAGGCATTAAGTGGAGTTGAGCTATCCCTCGTGGGTGCCTTCCATACCTTTCTCCATTCTCGTTTGTCTTGCACCACATTTCTCACCTCCTCCCACTTCAGTTCTCTTCTGTCCAGAGCTTACTTAATTCCTCGCCACTCCTACCTCCCGTTTCTTAATATGCAAAAAAATTCAACAACCAATTGATATGAGTAGCGTCAATAGACCGATTTACAGCCCTCAAAATTGAGCTGAAATTTCATCTGGCGCACTGAATTATCAATTTGGAACTTTATATACCAATGTACGAAGAATTCTGTTGAAAATGCTATAAAATATTGGAAGAGAAGAATGTGTCCAAAATATGCAGCAGCCCAAATCGTAACAGTTCCCAGAAGTTGCAGAGCATTATGACTGTTATGTAAATTGGTTCGTGTGTGTTGAAATCAAAACCATCGAAGTTACTAATTGTGTACTAGCTTTCTAATGATAAAGTATATACATATGTATGTATATTAATCGATTACAGTTATGTCTTACTGCTAGGAAAGTCTAGACTAGAATTTTGAAATGTGAATATTGAAATGCGGCTTCATCCCTAAGTAGGGCAAGTAGAACAATACGAATCATATGCGATTTCTTAAGTCCTAAGAACATGGTCAAATAACTTCTAAGAAAAGGGACGAAACTCGAACGAAAATAAAATATATAAATCTTATCCTCTAGACCACCCAGAAACAATGCAACGACTCGCATACAATATGCACTCATATTAAAAGGAAAATAGAACGCACTGAATACTACTGTACTTAAAATCTAAGAAGAAACAAAATGAAATCTAAGAAATAGAAAGGAAGGGTATTTAACATGACGTAATCACATTTTTTAAGATAGAGCGATTGTAATCGGGAACTAAACATGTTTTTCATTATCCAAATCAGAAGTGAAACATAACGACGGTTTTTACAGTTCCGATATTGAAAATTGTCTAAAGAATTTGAAGCCAAAGGCAAAATTTGTGAATAAACGTTCGTTTTGTGCTCTATTTGAGAATTCGGAATATCGGCAAGTGTTTACATGTAAATGTATTCCAAAGTTGGCGAATTTCATCAAGTATTATTCAAGATGAAGATGAGAAAATAAAATTCTGGCATGATCTTGTGCTACTGTGTCTAGGAAAGATCAGGCATTGGTTAAATAACGATAAAGATTTCGTATCCAAACCCCAACCAGCAAATGTTTTTCAGATGCGATCAATTATTATTTTCGTCGGGCCACACATGCCTTTAATCTATTGTAACAGAATGCCCTTATGTGTGTTAGAATGGTTGGAGGCTTTTAATCAACTTAGTACTATTCTAGGGTCTGCTTCCTTCAGAAGAAATGGCCTACTGAAGTGTTGGTGTCGTGTGCGACTGTTGGCAACACATTCATACAGGATGTGTTCTGCAGTCTCCAGATCTTCTTGGCATAGACGGCAGATTTGATCTTCAGCTTTTCCTAGTTTAAATAGGTGATATTTTAGGGCTACATGGCCTGTCAGAAATCCTGCCAGTAATCTGAGATCCCCTTTGCTGAACGATAGCGCTATTTTTGCTGTTTTTGAGGAGCCTGATATGAGTGCTTTCGCCTGTTTTTGTCCTGGAACATTATCCCATTAGGTGCGACCAATAGAAGAATGTTAGTCATTTCTTGGTAGAAAAATTGAGAGAATGGCCGGGAAGTTCAGAATGAGCAACAGCTGTAGTTTGAAATATTTTTATAAATTCTACAAGTGGACGTAATTATTGCCCAGAAACGTGTAAGGTATAAATTTAAGATTAAAGCTACATCGATTTTTTCAATTAAACATTTTGTAATTTCACATCAGGAATTCCTTTAATTTCCTTTTCCAATCATGTTATCGTTTGGTTATAATTATAAAATCAGCGCATTAATAATACATTAGTTACAATATAATGTATAGTAACAATGTTGGTTCGATTTATTTTGCAAGGTAATCAATTATACTTCACTCATGTCTCATGACTTCAATTGCATGAATATAGATTAACGAGATTGCGTTACGGTACGACTAAAAATATGTAAAGATAATTAACGATAATTATGGACTACAATGTCTGACAGTTGATGAAAAGAACAATAGAGGCTAATACAGCTTTCTCGTGAGAATGGCACATTTCGCACATTATTATATAATCATAATCACGCGAAAGATTTTTGAACTGGTGTGGTAGCGATGAAGAAGCATTCGTTACGTCACATTCATCTCTTCACATCGGCGAAATAGACATTATAATAAGTGAGCTTATTGAACGCGGAACCTCATTATGGAGCATATGCATTTTTTTGTTTGAGGATCGTCGTGAATAACGACGGAAATAAATTCTAAGTTTATTGCAGTGTCTACTACATTGTAATAAACCTATTCGTTACT
Organism: Dynastes maya; assembly: GCA_029619315.2. Taxonomy (NCBI): domain Eukaryota; kingdom Metazoa; phylum Arthropoda; class Insecta; order Coleoptera; family Scarabaeidae; genus Dynastes; species Dynastes maya. The sequence goes on from JAROYE020000002.1 coordinate 26,575,048, forward strand.
CGTAATATTATTTTGATTGCAGATAATTTGGATTCTTGAACTGATTGCATGTAGCTGTATTTATGGACCATTTTGACTTTACAACTGTTATATAGTGATTATGGTCGGTTTCCTTTTGTATCACTGTCGATATGTAAATGATACAGTGTAAACAGTTACAGCTCTTATATGCTATAAATGCTTTATCAGTCTTATTATTATTATTGATCAGCAGCAAATCCTAACATTGATAAAAGGAATGATTAGATTTAACAACTTTATCCACAAAAATTAGTCAACAGAATTAATCATAGTTTTGAGCCTGCTACTTGATGAATTATAAATGTGCTTGTTATTGAAATGGTAGATCTAGCATAATAACTATGGAATTGAAGAAAAGTGAGAGAAGGGTGAAGTAGATTGGATAATAATCTCCGTAAAATCAACAAGAATTGGCACATCTTTTGTGAAAATTATTAACTAGTTTTTATCCTATTGCAGATTCAAATTGTTAAGAAGTACAATGCTTTTCTTTCTAGATGTACTACAATTTACCATAATAAAACTTTGTTATAACAATATTGACTGGATATTGTTTTTATTTTAGCATTAATCGATATAAAGTTTTATTGACCTATTAAATATTCAATATGCAATCTATTAGGATAACGTAAACATTACGGTAGTATAAACTCGACGGAAGTTGGTGGGAAAAGTTAAATTTAGCTGTGTCATGTTGACTTTACTTTAATGTGTTTGCTATATACTTCGAATAAACACATGCTGCTTTGATTGCACGAATTACACAAATTTGTTTGAGTATTCCCTAAATGTGTACATGTCTGCTTTCTGGGAAACGGTATATGGTTTTAAACATCTTTATACCTAGTTTTCATTCGTTTTTTTTTTGTAAACTATCAGTTTATAGTACCTTGCTATCGAAACACGAGAAAAGAATATCTTTCGAGAAGATTGAAACAAATACAAACAGCAAAGATGATTATTTTTATCGCAAGTAGTAGTGGTAAATTGGTGCCTGCGTTGCACAGTGGGGTATTGACACCTAATTTCTGGTCTAAATATTCCTCTATATTTTTTAAATTTACTTTTAGATTGATTAGTGTTCCAATCGGGTTAAATCAATTATACTGGAGTTATGATGAAAAAGTGAAACACATATAAAGTTTAGTTAGATATGTTTAGGATAGAAGTAATATTGCGCGGCCCATGACGCGACATATATGTACAAACGAATCAGCATGAGCTACCTCAGCGAATGAAATTATTGATTTATTGCAACAGTTTCTCCTCAACCTTTCGCAAGGCTACGTAGGTATGAAGATATACAGGTCTTGTAAAGCGAATGCGTACAGCAAAAAATAGTGAGTCACCCGCTTCCTCTTAGCGATTGGAGATCAAAAGTCAATCGCGCCGTCGCGCCCTCTCCTGCTCGCGCATAAGTATGTATGCGCTCACTTCCTCGGCATAGCGCCCACATTTTTTGTTGTACGCATTCGCTTTAAAATACCTGTATATGTATGAAAGTATGATGAACGTACGCAAGGAAAATAAACGACGGTTGCTTGATAAAGTCACTAAATTTAACAGTGAATTTCCGGATTTGAATTATAATGGAGCGAGCATTCTTCAACGACACAAATGTGGAAACAAACCAGATGGTGCAAATTTTTCACCAATTTCATCCACGCTGTTAAGAAATTACGTTTATCCATTATATTATTTATTGAAGTCAAACTTTTTATGTGGCGTATTAAACTTAACATAACCTTAATTTTGAAAAGCGATCAACGTAAATACATACATATATTCGTTATTTCTGAAAAACGAAAGTGCTTTCTATTACATGCCTATGGTTACTCATACATTTATGGTATTAAGTACAACAGATTTTTGAAGAAACTACTTTGTTATTTAATATATTTTGGCTTCCGTTGATGAATTATGAAAATTTATAATTTTAGTTGGAATTTCCGTCGTAACTAAATACTTGAAAAAATTTCGTCCCAGTAAGGAATCGAACCTGACACCTCCCGCTTGCCGGACGGGCGTGTTAACCACTACCCCATGGGGACGTTGATGCCAGGAACGTTCATTTTTTAACACCTGATTATTATTTTTATTAACAAATATATCATAATACTTTCACGAACAATATTTAATTCTTAAATACCAAGTATACTAATTAATTAATATATTTTAGCTTCCATCAGTGCATTATGAAAATCTGTATCTGTGGGTGAATTATGAAAATCTGTAAGTTCCTTCATTTTTTCAAGTATTTTATTACGTCGGAAATTCCAAGGAAATTACAGATTTTTATAATTCACCGACGGCAGCTCAAATACATTAATTAACTAGTGTACTTGACATGTAAGAATTACAAATTGTCTGTGGAAATATTATGATACATTTGCGGATAAAAATAATAACTAGGTATTAACATGTGAACGTTCCTGGCATTAAGGTCCTCGTGGTGTAGTGGTTAGCATGCCCGTCCGGTAAACGGGAGGTGTCAGGTTCGATTCCTTACTGAGACGAGGTCTTTTCAAGTATTTAATTACAATTTACTTTGTTTACTTTTTACGGCTATTACTTTGCATACATAGAAATGCCGTTTTCAATCAAAAAATTGCAATAAGACACTTCAACGTGTGTATATATTCGCTACATTTAACAAACATTTTTATTGAATCAGTTTTTATTTTTTACCATGGGGTATTGATTTCTAAATTTCACTTCTGTCACTTGTGAACTTAAAAATTTAACGATGTCCATATTAGGAGCTACGACTGATGAATTCATCATGAAGCTTTAAAATAAAAGCGAACTATTAGTGAAATTTAAAAGAGTTACATTTTTCTGAAACCTTGGTCGTTATCCCGACAGTTTTAGACCACGTGTTAGTTCCTAACGACCGCCATACTTCTTGATGTTTCACCTACTGAACTTCCTGGAAAAGTTTATTCTATATTGGCAAACAATGCGAAGTATTGGCACACTCCTCATCACACAAAATATTAATTAAATTAATTCGGAATAGCTGTATCGAGAGCTCCTGGGCAACCTCATTATCAACCATATGTACCAGATTTATTCGGTCATTCAGTTGATAGTGAGGTTGCTCAGGAACCCTCGAAACAGCTGTTCCGAATTAATTTGATTAATACTTTGTGTGGTGAGGAGTGTACCGATACTTCCGTGTGCCGTGTTGTTTGTCATACTACCCCACAGTCCTTGATATCATTATTATTCTGTATTGTCTGAAATGCTTGTTTCAAGTTTCTAAAGCTTCTTTCACAGTTTATTATTTTTGCTCCATGGATGAAGATTTCATGGACTGTAGGGATCATGTCCTACCATTCGTATAGTTGCACAGTGGAAACCGCGCATACATGTATGCGCTGTTTCATCCACTTATGAAGAAAACTTGTGAAATTGTTTATTCAAGAAATTCATTTTGTTGTTGTAATGTCTTTCTGGACACTTCATGATGTCATCTAAATGTCTTTTTGTTAAAGATTTAATTTAACTGGAAGCACCTCCAACATCTAAAATGAAATTACTTTTTTTATTACTTGTCAATTCGGTATTTCTCTATACAAAAACTACTTAATCCTTATACTTAATATGTAAACGAGGTTTCACTCAAATAATTTGAAATCTCAAAAAAAATACGTAAAAGTTGGTAGTCGCCGCCATTTTTTTTATTTTTTATTGATGACATAATTATCACTATCCTTTTAAAACTTAGAAATTAGTTTTAATTGAAAATATGTTTTTTTCATGTTTTGACTACAAATTTTGGAAAGTTCAGATTGCAGGGTTGAATTAATCGTTGAAAAGGAATTTTAAAAGAAGGTATCTCTTGACTCCTTTTCATAAAAGATGGAGGATCTCCACCATCTTGAGTTATAAAATAACAATTTTTTGTTTAAAAGCAAGTATTTTAATTAATGTGTACTGTTATGTTCAACTTTGTATGTACGACAACAACAGCCTCTCTCAGCTGTCACTTCGGAACGACTAAATGTCAGGTTAGCCACTCGTTGGTAACTAAATATCCCTCTTGCGGAGAAAAATGGAAATTTCCTCGTTACCAGTTCCCCCCAGCCAACTGACCTTGGGACGAGGACATTATATTTATAATATAAGTCCAGATAACGACGAGTGTGGGGTAGCATGGACAAATCTACTCGTCACTTAATTTTCCTATTCACGTAATTCGTCCAAATTCATGTAGAAATCGTCTAAAATAAGCAACAGCGTAAATTGAAAGGTACAATAAATAAATCTTTATCTGAAAGGTTTAAGTAAATTATTAGAGGATTTTCACGTTTAAAGCTTGTCAGTGACATTTTGTATCATAGAATCATCGAAATACAACCTCCTAGTTGAGTCACTGCATTCATTCTCGTATGCTATTTGCAGGAATAATATCATTTGATCGAAATTCATCGTAAAAGTTTCTATTTGGGTTAAATTATCAAAACTGACTGTGAAATAAAACAATCGCCGGTCTTTCGCGATTTAAAATAAAAGAAAGAGGAGCGACGCCATAATTTTTCATCAATCTTTATTCAGCCTTGGTTGAATCAAAGTGTTTCTTAACTCCGATCCCCATTTAAAGTGCACGATTGTGAAATCAAAGTCTTTATTTGAAGAGAAAAGGGTCTTCCAGAACAGGCAGTTTCCTGTAGAGGTTATATAAACAGAGAGTTTATATAACACTGGCATCGTTCAAGTTTCAAGATTAGTTACATGTGCAATTTTAAAACTCGTTAATTTCGTTTTATTGATTTGGGTATTCGTTATAAAATTGCCGATAGGGTATCCAGGGATACCCCCGAACCTACTAAGAATTGTTAATTTATTGTAAAAATTAGAAAATTTAACAATTTTCCCAAAATCCCCTGAGGAAGATATTTCAGTACATATGCCGAATTTGATTAATGTCTTAAGCCACTTCCGAGTTAACAGGGTAATCATTTTTGTTTTTTAATTATAAAATTCGAAACCTTGAACTTCCAGAATTTTCTTTTTGTGACAATTAATTAAACACATACTGATGAGATTTTTAAATTTTCATGTGGTTCGGGTATGGCTTAGATACAAATTTTCCTTTAGGTGTTATTTTGGTTTCTATTTTTGGTTGAAAATTCCTTATTATTGCTATACGAAGTCTGATTTACTATTCCAAACCACACCAGCTAATTAAAAAAGGTGAGCGCTTGCTACTATGGCAACCTTGGTTATAAATGATCTAAACCGAGGAGTTAATCTTCCATTATGTTTTTTCTTATTACTTACGCAATTGATCGTTTTTAGATAAGGCACTTACGTCGCGCTTGTGCGTAACCTATACTTCACTCTCGCAGCTATCTGAACGAGTAGGTTTCAATAATAAATTATAAAGTGACCTGCGAAAGAGTGAAATATTATTTGAAGAGAACTAGCTGTAAGAATATCGTAATTTATCTTTACCGAAGGATATGTGAGATGTTTAGTGCCGATGCATTTAAAAGAATTCACTGAAAGCTAAGATGATTTTTCATCTTGAGATGCCATGGAAAGCAATCGAGTCTATTCTCCAAAGTGCTCTTGTTGCGAGAGCGGTACTACACAAAAGAGGGAAAAATTTATGTAGAACTTGGTGTATGTAATTAACTTGAAGTTTGAACTGTTGAAAAACAGCATTTGTTATTTTTATTCTTAATACCCAGAATAATATTTTCAATAATTGAGCATTGGCTAATATGTAGTTACATAAAAAATATAACATTTCGTATTTTACCGCACTAGTTCTTCTACAACACTTGTATTTCATGTAAAAAACTTCAATGGTTTTTGAAGTTTTGGAATCACTCAATCAATACCATGAGCTGTATTAGCATTACCTTTAGTTATTGTTTTGAGATACCCCCATTTTTATGCTTTTAAAAACTTTAAAATCAAAATTTTCCCAATCAATATACTATTCTTCTAATATTAGTAAAAAAAAAATGTTTTCTTTCAAAACAAAACTTATATGTATGTACGAGGATGGTATGAGAAGATGGCGCTTTTCGTCAAAATCTGCATTACTGACTACGAGTACTATATTTCAACAAACAATGAAATTACAACTAATTGCCATCAACCACCATACATAGACGCGTTTCGCTGTTATACAGCTCCTCAGCATGTCTTTGTGGAAGTTGGCAATTTAACTTTCGACATTTGCAGTGATTAGGGTGTATTTAATTATATATTCTCATCCATACAAGTTACTATTTTTTAGTCGACGTCTGCGAAAATTTCAGAAAGATTCATCGAGTAGTGTTGTTTTGAAAGCTGTTGAAAGTGAGCAAGCTTATGTATTTGTGGAATCATGGAAATGATCAAAAACGAAATCGCGTGGTAACTTCAACAATGTTTGGACATGTTTAAGCGCAATACGATTGAGTTTCTGAGGCATTATGTGACTGTAGATAAGGCATTGATACGTGGCCACACGCCCGAAACCAAAGGTCAATCGCCAAAATGGATTTTTCCTGGCGAACGTTCATCAAAGAAGGCGAAGACAATTTCATCGGCCAGAAAGGTTATGGCGACGATTTTTTGGGATTCGCAAGGCATAATCTTAATTGATTATATGTGGAAAGAAGGACAACCACGAGATAGTGCTATGTTGATTTATTGGACCGATTCGACGCTGAACTAAAGGGAAAAAGGCCTCACCTAGCAAAGAAAGAAAATTGTCTCATCATGATAACGCCCCGGCCCACTCATCGGCAATTGCGACAGCAAAACTGGTCCAGTTATGATATGAATTGGTGTCCCATCAACCATATTCGCCCCCTGTAATTTCTTTTCTTTCCAAACTTGAAAAAATGGCTTGGAGGAAAATGGTTCACGTCAAATGAAGAGGCCATTGCCGAAACAGAGACCTATTTTGCAGAGTTCGACAAAACCTCTTTTGGATGGCTTAAAAAAGTTGGAAGTCGGTATATGTTACGTTACATCTAGTGCTGTACAAAGTGTTGTACCGGCTTATGTAGCTGTACCCCTACTTTTTATCCCCTTTCTCTAATCTAGAGCTTAATTTCGATAAATGTTTCCAGCCGACGATAATCCCGGGGAAAACGAGAACATAGCTCCTCGCTACTTTATATTTTTCCGGTCCTCAATTTTCAAATTTAAAGTAACTTTATTCCACTAAACATTTAGAGAATAATTATATTTGGTCTTATTAATAATTTCCTAAGTTAAATACCTCTATTTAGCGAGTCATCAAGTTTGCTAGGGAACATGCACATTTCAAGGTTGCAGCGATATACTTCGCAGTGATGCGACGCAGTAAACTCTAGCATAAGGTTACAGTCTATAATTTGAAATCAATTGTTTAAATTAAGTTGTATAATTTTACTTGAAGGACAGTAAATGTTTTTAATGGAAATTGTATCGTAAGTTATATTGGTCGATAACTAATAAATGCTGTCAGTATAATTAGGTGTTCTAGAACTTGTTAAGAGACATTCAAAAGTAGTTTAGTTTATGAACTTGGTGATTAAAAAGCACTTCAAAGTGAAAAGGTTAGTTTTTTCTGTAATTTATTAATCGTTGGTAACTCTTTATTTTCTTTTATTTGAATATTGAAACTACCGAGAAGGTATGATGTTGACAAATCTACTGGAAAAATATTCATATCATCAACCTAAATTGAGAATATAACATATTTCAATTTTGAGAAGCAATATTACTACTATTCTAGTTAATTAAAAATTCTTATACATAGTTATGATTTGGAAAGCTTTAGAGTAGTAAACAAAAGAATGTTTTTGTTAAAAACAAATATATGACGCATGTAGTATAATAACGTTGAATTTCCTTTAATTAAAAGCAGAGACAGTTTTTGGTGATACTTAAAATCCGAAAGCATTTTGAAAATTATTAGTACATAAACAAAGGTCATTAAGTTTTATAGCAACTACCGCATTCCTTTACTGTTCCCATAAACGTAGGATTTCGCATTGAAACCTAAAGCAGCGCCTAAATTTTGAAATCGATTACATGTTCTACAATGTCACAGCTAAGGCAGCCACAAGCATTCGAGGCTTCCATTTTTCAACATAGTGCGTGAACACACTGTTATTTAATTTCCTTTCTGGATTTCTCATTCCACATTCATGAAAGGACAAATATGCGGAACGTAAAACGTTTATGGGATGAAAGGTATTCGTAAGATTTATTTGCTTACATAAACTTTCTCTCCAGAGGTTATTATTGTTACCAGGTTGTTGTTTTGTATGCAGATGTTTACATAGCATGACGTAAGAAAAAGTTGTATAAATGTGTTGAATAAATAACCGGATGATGTATAAGGAAATATTTAATACAAATTTTATTTGCTTATGACTAGAGTAACCTAAACTTGCGGACTCGCATAGGCGTCGGTATTACGGGTTAATATAGGAATACGAAAAATTCATAAATAAACTAAACCGGTGAGAAGCAGGCATGTAGTGTCGACCTTGAATATAAATCACGTTAAACCGCGCTGAGAGAGATTTCGTTTTAGTACCGGTTGAGCTGTTGCAGAGATTAGTCGAACGGTCAAGGTTATGTACTTACGTGTCGCTTTTGAAAATATAGCTGGTGTTTTTTGCGTGTTGTAGTATTATACCAAGTACATAATTAGTGTATCGTTTCATATAGAACTAATATTTACATACCTAAGAAAACAATGCCTCGTAATAGATTTGCTACTAATGTACATAAGTATGTGTCACTTTTTCCCCATTTAAAATATGACGGTAGTGCAGTTTTTTGCTTAATATGCAATGTTCGTTTGGCTGCATTGGACAGAACTGATTGCCAGAGGCATGTCAATGGTATTAAGCATATGAGAAATGCAAGAACTGAAATACCTTATACACTATTCCTCATACATTTATTAATTATGTTTACCTCTTGTAATCTTCCGTTGTCGTTGGTGAGAAAAGCAGCTTTTAAAACGTTTTGGCGACAATACGTTCCAAAGTACCCATTACCCTCACAAACACAATTACAGAATCACTTGCCGCGAATGAAAGAGATGTTAGAAAATGTGTGTAAACGTGATTTGTGTTCCAAAAAAATATGGATTACCGTGGATGAGACGACCGATATACAGAAAAACAGTATTGTGAATGTAATAGCTCGCGTTTTATCTAGCGAGAACACAGCATCTCGATATTTGTTAGCTTGCAAACGTGTTCAACAGTGTACCGCGGAAAATATTCAAAAAGTGATAATGAACGCTTTGAAAAAATTTAAAATTGCCCAAGATCAAGTTGTGATGATTGTGACAGATAGTGCAGCAACGATGTTAAGTGTTGGGCGATCCTTAAAACATATATTTCCTAACTTAATACATATAACCTGCGTGCTGCATGCTTTGCATTTAGTTGGTGAAGTTGTTCGACAACATTACGGAAACGTTGATCGGATGATTGGAAGTACTAAAGCAGTGTTTCGTAAATCTCCTAAACGTTTAAAAGAATTTCGTAAATTTTGTCCAGGTATTCCAGAACCTCCTGAACCAATTTTAACACGATAGGGTACTTGGCTAACAGCAGCTTCTTACTATTTGATCCATTTTCAACAAATTCAATCAGTTATAATGCGATTTAATCGGAATGAATCCAATGCAATTAGAGAAAGTCAAAGAGAATTTCAAATTCCTCAACTTTTAGAAGATTTAACAACAATATGTACCAATTATACAGTATTACTAGATGCCATCAGAAAACTACAATGTACTGAATTGTCATTGCAGGAATCATTGGACATAGTGGAGAGTGTAAAAAATAAATTACACACATTAAATGATACGCCAGGATTATGCGCTAGTCAAAAGTTGGCAGATGTTTTAAGGAAAAATCCCGATTTTAATACTTTAGAGGCCGTTTATAATAAGTGTAAGAATAGTGAACTTTTAAGTGATTTTGAAAAACGGTTTCTACATGCAAATGTAACTTCCTTAGATGTGGAGAGATCGTTTTCTATGTATAAGAATATTTTTTCTTGTCGACGCACAAGGTTTAAAGAAGTAACTGTGGAAACATATGCAATGATGCAAGTTTACAGTAGTTCACATCCTGATGCCTCTAATTTGTTGAATAATTAGCAAGTAAATTTATTTATGAATTTTTCGTATTCTTATATTAACCCGTAATACCGACGCCTATGCGAGTCCGCAAGTTTTGGTTACTCTATATGACTAAGTTTTTAATTGGAATTTGTCAGTGAAGATTATGAAAATTTTTTTATATTGCCTGAAGGCTAATTTCTGCATTATAGAAAATTATTATAAAATTAAATATTCATAAACTTAATTTAGAGATTGGTTTAATTCTCTGCCTAATTTGTTTTTGAAATATAGGCGTAGTGTATAGTAACATAAAATGAGAACTTTAGAGTGGTTGTGAACACTTCACTAAAAATCGGCAAGCGGGAATCGATACGACAATTGAGGTTTTTTTGGTATTACACGAAGCCTTGAAAATAGTAATTCAAAAATGCACATGCGTACTAAGAACTTGAAGACACTGGAGTTTTATTTATCCAAATTCTCTAACCAGAAAACAGTTGCAACGAGAACATGAGCTTTATTAGCAGCTTTTGCAGCATAATATATTAAATTCGCCAACTTACGGACAATTAATTACTAAGATTATTGAAAAAGTACAACGAGAGAATTTCAAATTTTAGATTTGTTGTATGTCAAAGGAGGTAATGTAATTAAAATACACTGATCAAAAATTAAAGTGGATAATTTGTTTATTTGTAATAAATTCTTAATTTTAATAAAATTGCAGATTTATTATGTTTTCTAGTTTGTTATTTGATTGTTTTAAACACGTTTAACATATATAAACTGTAAAAAATAAAACAAGAACGCTAAAGAAATACAAAAGTATAGAAATGTACAAAAATAAGAATTTTTATTTTGGATTTTGATTGTTTATAGAAATGATACTTTTAGTAATATCAATTTGATACTCCAGTTTAATATCGTGTGGCGCCTCCGCTGGCTCTCCGTAGTACCCTCAGTCTATTGGGGATTCTTTCTATTAAATTGTTAATAAAAGGCTGAGGAATGTTTTGCCAAATGTCTTGTAAAACATTGACAAGGTGCTGTGATGTCTGGGGTGCCTGTTCCAGTTGCTTAAATTGTCTTGACATTCCATCCCAGACCTGTTGAATGCAATTCATATTAAAATTTTCACCGATAGCGGCAGCAATAATTGGTTTTAGAACCGTGTCACGATATCTTACCCATGTCATGGTCGCATTAATTAGGACAACCAAATTTGTGTGTCCATCAAAATAAATACCTCCCCAAACGCAAATTGAACCTCCACCAAAATGAGTAGCTGGTGTCATGAAATTGTCACTATAACGCTGTCCTTGCGCTCTCCAAACCAAAATTCGACCATCGGAATTCTACAACCGAAATCTGGACTCATCAGTGAAAAGACATGATCTCCATCTTTGCAGGTTCCAATTTCCAATGTTTCAATGTTTAATAGCCCAACAATTTCATAGTTCCCACTGCTCCGTAGTTGATCATGGGTAAGTAGCGAATCTTCTTGTCGTTAGATTGCGGCTATGCAGTCTATTCCTTACTGTTTGGTCGGAAATTATTCTTCTTGTAGCTTGCCGGAAGAAGCTGTTAGTTCTAGATGCTGTGAAGGTAGGATTTCTTGGTGCAGTAAGGGCTAAAAGACGATCTTCAGCAGCGATTGTAGCTCTTTCTCTCCCATCACCATAAGTATATGCGGCACTCCTTATACTTCTGTGTTGATTCCATGTTCTACTAACCGCACTTTCAGAAACATTCAACCGGTTAACAACTTCCTGTTGAGTTAAACCTTCGTTTAATCAACGCTCTAATTGTTCAAGTTGGACGGCTTCTAAACGCATCTTAAAGCAATAAAATTTAAATCATAAATGGTAATAATGGGACAAACAAGGCATATTAAAAACGAAAGAATTGTATTTTATTTAAAAACATTGGAATTTATTATTTATCCAGTCAAAGAAAATGAATATTGGTTTTGTTTACAATAGTTTGAGGTACATAAATAAATTTAGTCAAACCTAAAAAACAGAAAAAAAACAATAAAAAAATATTTTTGTTTCAAATATCCGCTTCAATTTTTGAGCAGGTATATGCGCCTATTATGACATGCTTGTTTTGTTTTTTTTCTAATAACAGCTTTTCTTTTGTTTCAGGTAAGTTACCAACTTCTCGGGCTCGAACACCAAATTATTTGGACTATGTGTGAGTAAATATACGTAATAAATTATCTTTAAAATTTATGGAAGCTGTTCTAAGCATCCGCATTTGGTTGTTTTTCTTTTAGTCTTGTCGAAAATGGAATGCAACGCTGCAACTATTAATAAATAAATAATAGTATGCCCTTCTCAGTGCCAATTATGGACTACGTTAAAATCTTACTAGGTTAAGGTATTATTACTTATATTGGTGCATATGCACATTGCTTATGTAGTTTGCTTATTGTAACCTTTACCTAAAAATGTTGATGATAACAATTATAACTGTGATTAAATATCTCATTCATAAACCAACTGTTGTCCCATTCTTACAGCGTATTCATATCCAATAGTTTTGTTACTTGAAGTTGTAAGTCCTCCATTACTCATCTTTTTTCTTTCTCTATCGAGTGATCCAAAAGTATCGAGTGATCCAAAAGTATGTAAGCAAGAATTCCAGGAAAGCAATATTCATATATTCAACTTATGTTACAAACATTCCATCCTTTGGCAACTAAAGGCATCGGCATATCAGTGTGCCAATACTTTTACTATTTATCATACTACCCCACAATCTTTGCTGTCATTATTCTATCCCTTCTTTGTGGACATTTTGCTGTATTCGAACACTTTCTTTAATTTCTACGCATATCTGAATGTGACTGGAGTACTAGATCGTGACTTTGTCAAGAGAAGGTTTTGAATACATAAGAGGATTGTAATTTGCTGTTTATATTGTAATAGAATATGTTTAACTTTCTTTAAAAGATTGAACTGATAAATTCGTACACTTCGAAGTTACTCGGTTTACGGCGTTCGGTCAAGGAATTTAAGCAAATGAGCAGCAGTTGAGGGAATACAGTCACTTTGTGTATAGATTTTACTTCTTGTGCAAGTTAGGAAGAGCATTTGTGAACACAATGGATTATATTTTCGAAAAGACTTAAGGGTGCCTAAGTTTTGTTGTGTACATTCGACCTCTTTTAGTATAACGATACGTGGCTAAACGCGGGCTTACCGCGGATTTGCAAATGGAAACTAAACGCTAAAGTTATGTAGTAACAAAGACCGAAGTTTATCACCGAAGTACCGGTATTGTCAAGCCGGTTTACGTAAATAAAACTTTGCTTAACACAACTCGAGGGATGAAAGGCAAACATACTTAGAATATCTGAGGATTAAGAAGTTTTCGTAAGGTGATGATAAAATTTCCGCACGACGAACGCTCTCCCAATTTTAAAGGCTCAAACTAAAGCTCGTTACACTGGTAGACGTATTATTAACGGGGTAAAAGAAATTCTGGCGCAACGTTTATCTAAGTCGACGGGACGTTAGGAAAGGGAAATATATGCCCACCTTCATTCCAAGATGCCTATCACGTAATACTCAAAATATTACCGGATTGTATTGTACACCTGCCTATTTATTCAAAAATTAGCAATTGAATGAATGAACAAATATGAATTGAGTATTCGTTCCAATTTATGGATTTACTTTACATTAGCTAAGTTAATTACAATTTGGTGCTTAACGTAGCAAATTCTAGGATATCTAATTGGTGTTTGTGTTTAACGTACTTTGGTGCATAGTGTAGGTAGGCTAAATTCATCCTATTATCAGTATTAATAAGAAGTGCATGTTGATTTTTAATTTACTTCAATTGCTATGCGGGGACCGTAGCACGAAAATTATCATTATTTCAAAAATTTAAAAGAAACGGTTTATACTGTGTGCGCCACTAGTATGTTGACGGAGTTTAGCGTGAAAACTACCAAACATGGAGAAATGAGTTTTATTGTACGTACATAGTATACCACGGACTTCGTAAAATTATCTACAAATATAAAGGTTACAAATTTCGGGAACCGCCTTCAACTTTTTTATTTTAAATGGATTGCGATATTTTTTTATTGATCCTTTTGACAACCACTTAAACATATGATTATGTGAACTTTCGATAATTACTTTTGACTATATTGCCGGCTATAATTTTGTTAACATTTTGGTAGTGACAGGACTCTGACATTTTAAGGCATAGCCTGAAAGCAGATATAGAGTCGCGACTTACTCTTTTAATATCAATTTAGGGGCTAACACTTTGTTGAGAAATTAGCACGAAAATGAAAGTTGTTGAAATGAATTATTCACTCGCACTAAGCTCCGCTAATTCGCCACCCACGGGTTATAAAGCCGTATAGGTATTATTGATAAACTTTTTCGGCCACAGTTATTAAATGCATTTCCGCACTAAATGAAACTAATTTTTGAACCTCTAAAACGTTAATAATGTAACATATATGTATAACAGCAAGCAAGTGACTGACTCTTAAGTGTTTTCGTCTAGATTCTTATATATACAACAAATGATGATATCGGCAGTTGAAATAAACAAAATTGGTCTCGATCGTAGCACATTCCACGCACCCCGAAGAACCGATGACGTAGCAATTCTAACTCAAGGGGTACGCAGTCAAACCGATACAAATGAAATATATATACAGGCACAAACCAACACAAAAAAGAACAAATTAACATATTTCGCGGTGGCGAAACGCACTTTATACATTTCAAGGTGGTATAATGTAAAAATATATACGAGCGTTAAACATATCGTGCAACATTTATCGAAATTCCAACGGTTTTTTTCGATTTTTTAAATAGAATCTAGATTTTTGATATTGCCAGCAATTTTCTTGTAAAATTGCCTTCAAAATGGTTCCAATAATGTAATACTTATTTCCAGCATTTTCGAAGATATTGCACTCTTGTTTGTAATATCCGTTATGCGAGCATCTCATGCAGCTAGATGGCCATGATTTTCAAAAAAAAATCAAATATCAAATGGTGCCTTTGATATTACGCGTATTTATCGTCTTACCATAAAAAAAATTTAACTTGTTATATTTATTCCCAATACGTTCTAAAGCATCACAATTCTAATATGTATCACCATATAGCGTAGAACGCAATAACTAAGTACCAGGTTTCTTTAATTTGGTTTTGAAACTGTGAGTTAATAAAAACGGAACTATTTACCTCCACTCAATTGTTTTTTTTTACGCAAATTGTTTGGAGAACGCAAATTGTTTGGTGCTCAAAGATGTCTCCATTCTGTTCTGTGCATACTCTTAACCACCTCTTAACCGTTTTCTGCCATTGTAGAGGATATCATGTAAACAGTTTTTGTAGCAGGCCATAAAAAAAACATCACAAGGGGTATTCCGCTGACATTCTTGATGGTAAGAGTGGATTTCTGTTGCAAGCGCCAGGAAGAACTACCATGTATATGAACTCTTCTTTCGAGGAACACTTTTAGTTAATGAAAGTTAGTAAAAAATAACAGCAATGGTACAATTGACAAGATTAAAGCAGTACGTAATAACAAATAATGAACATATAAATAATTAAAATTACAGTAAATGAGCCCTAATAAAATTATGACAAGGACTAAAACGCGATGACAGCAAAGAGAAACCACGAAAGATAGCTTTATGTGGAAATTTTTGGCAGACTTAATGTTTCGTTAGATAGTAACTTTTATTTGAAAATCTATTTAAAAAAAAATCGAAAAGAAAGCGTTTGAATTTCGATAAATTCTGTACGACAGATGTAACACCCTGTATATGTTTTTACATTATACGAGGACGATTCGTAAAGTAGGTTCCGTTTGGTTATTAAAAAAAAACAGCAATACATGAAGAGGTTTTATTACATACAACTTAAAGGGACTCTGCCGACTGTGAATTAAGCAATGCTGCAACACTGTCCTGCAGCTCTTCATCGCTCTCAAACCGTTGTGATCCTGTTGTGAAATTAGTGGAAACAAACTCTCAGTTCTGTGATTGTGAATTGCCGATTTTCACGTTTTCTCTTCGACATTACCCAAAAGTTCGTCCGTCACAACAGTTGTTCTTCCACTCCGTTCTTCATCATGGACATTAGTTCGTCCTTCTCGAAACATACGGCACCATCTTCTAACTATACTGTCACTCATGACATTTTAACCATAAACGGAACAAAGTTCACGATGAATCTCGGCAGCCTTTATGTTCTTTGCACACAGAAATTGGATAACAGCACGCAGTTCACAGTCGGCAGGATTTGTAATTGCAGCAGCCATTTTAAACGACCAAAATACCACGAAAGAATGTCCGAACGATTCTCTTACTAGCACTGCTAGACTCACATTGAACCAGACTACACAGCAGTGCTGCGGTCGCGCCGATATCTCCACTTCTCTGCTCACTAGGCGGCAGCGGAACTTAATTTACGAATCGCCCTCGTACTACCCTGAAACGTATAAAGTGTTAGCCCCTAAAATATCAAAATAGTAATTCGCGACACTACATCTGCTTTCAGGCTAGATCTTAAAATGTTAGAGCCTGTAACTGCCAACATTTTAACAAAATTTACAACATAGCCAAAAGTAATTATCGAAAGTGTACATAACCATATATCATTGCAAAAGTGGCTATCAAAATGATTAATAAAAATATAGCAATCTATTTAAAATAAAAATGTTGAAGGCTGTTGCGGAAATTTACAACAGCCTGTATATTTGTAGATAATTTTGCAAAATGCGTTATGGTATACTATATACGCACCGTAAATCTCATTTCTCCACCTTTGGTAGTTTTCACGCTAAACTCCGTCGACACAGTAATGGCGCACTCGGTATATTCTGAATGTACTTGAACATCGATTGTACTTTCCACTCCCTTACAATCTATCGTACAAAGAAAACCGCAGGTCAAGGAACTAGTTACTCGACTGAAGATAAATAAATTCTTGAACAGTCGAAAAACCTTGGTCCCACTTACTATTGGTATATAATTCAAATTAAGATTCGCAATACTTTATCTAATACTGATTGTATTTGTGCTGATTACGTAGATATAAATCAACGTTGGTAACATTTGCAGATGAGAATACAAGGGTACCTTTTAAGTTTCTGCAAAAACAATGAAAGAACAAACATTTTTTGTTTTAGTGCATTTTAAAATATTCACCATTGCATGCGTTCGAACCAATACTCGAAACATCTTTCCCATACCGAAGGTGCTATCTCCAAAACGTCGTTTTTGAAGGCTTCAACAGCTCCTTGAGATGGTAAAAATCGCAGTTCACGAATTTTTTGCTTGACATTCGAGAATAGAAAGAAGTAGTTAGGCGATAAATCAAGTGAATGAGACATTAATTCAATGTTTTTTCCTTCAAATAATCAAATGTTTGGCGTACTGTGCGAGAGTTTTGGCATTGTCATGATGAAGGATTTCCTGATGTCATCGATGACTTCTGGCAAACAAAGTTTGCATTAACTGTTATTCGATCCTCCAAAGTAATGCTTGCGCCATGTCCGGCACAACAAAAGAAACAAGCAATCACTTTCTTGGAAGTGCTTTGTGAACGTAGAGTAGCCGGCACGTCTTATACAAACTACAAATATTACCAATGAGCCCAGTTTTGAGTTTACACAAATTGAATGTCTAACGTTACTCTACTATTTTCTTTTTCAACGTGAAATAACGAAATCCAGAAACGTCTGCACGATTTACATTATAAATCGCATTATTTGGAACTTCCAAGTATCAAATTGTTACACCTAAGCTTACGCCTTGAAATAAAAAACTGTTTTCTTACTCAAGAGTCGCAAAGAATTTAATACTATGACTAACTAATAACAATTTTTGGTTTTCAATATAATCTTCCCTAACTTCAATACATTTAAACAGCGATCAATTAATAATTCTATACCCTTCTAAAGATAATCTCAAAATGTTGTAATTCATTGTCGTCCTTAAAACGACGTCCCCTAAGGTTTTTCTTTAAATGAGAAAATAAATAATAACCCGGAGCCATGTCACTATACGGTGGATGTTCCAATTCTTGAAAGCCACATTCGGGGGTGTATAGTCGTGCAATAGTCGAATACCTTTTATCAAATTTCCTCGACGTTTTACACCAATATTGTCCCTCAATTTATGCAGCAAAGACGCATAATGTACCGTTGACTGCTAATACCAGTTCTTCAATAATTTAAATGTTTTAAATATCAAAAAAATTGCTTGCTAATATCGAATTTCTACTTAATTGAAAAGTTATTTCATCTATGCCTTCTTTGATAGTAAAATTTCCAGAATTTTCTTTTCTCAATTGACTAATTGAAAGAATTAGTTGTGGTTAAGTTTGATTGTCCATCACTAAAATTCTATATCAACGTTTTTGTAGTACATATATATTAAAGTATCAGCCGATAGATATTACAAATCTTTTTCGTGATTTTGCTTTTTCAATTTAAAATTTTGCTTGTAATATCTTTTGCAAAATTCATTCCTAGAAATATGTAGCGTAATACATGTAGATATATATATTCTTATACGACAGAAGGTATGTCGCAGATTTTCTGACATACACCAGGAAGACGAGAAAATTAAAATGAATCCCCTCGCTACACCTACGTAATTTTCCTTGGCTACATTCTAATTTCCACGTTCAGTCAGGTTGAGAGAAGGTTTTACTGTGTGAGGAAAATGGGTCAACTAGCATTTTAATAACACTACCGAGATAGAACACGTACATAGAAAGCGCCCTCGAACATTACCCTTGCGCGATCTCAGAACCAGATGAAAAGAACTGACTGGAAGGAATCCACTTACCCGACTAGATGTGAATGTATACAGATGTGGGAGAGTTATTAAGTGTCATTTGGAGAATTTGCAATAGCTGAACACGATAGTCCGTGGAAAAGATATCGAGGAGAAAGACAATTTACGTTTACTCTTTAGGTGCTTGCAATTATGCGACATACTGGAAAGTGATAAATAATTTTAAAAAACTATATATTAATAGAATAAAGTGTGAGTGTAAATAAAATATCTAGGTGACAAATAGCACATGGCCCAAATTAACGAGTATCTATTGCTATCTTCCTTATTATTGGTTGTACAAAATCGGGTAAATTGGTAAAGTAGTAGTATTTTTGCTGTTGGTTAATATGCAATTAATAACGCATTATTATAACATCAAAATGTTTTAATGGAATATCCCATATGTTTTTCTAAATTTTGAAAGGTAACCCAATTTCTGATATAAAAACTTTATAGACTATTGTTCTCAAGTGCACGATATGAAAGCTGCAATGGCTTTTAGTTTTTATTAAAGATAGGTAGCTTGTAATCTTTGCAATGTTTTAAAATTGATTTTTCTAAATTAGTTCATAGATATAGTCATAAGGTACGGGAGTGTCCCCTAGACACTCTTTCGGCAGTTTAAATTAAAAATAAATACCATGTAATGACGTTTTATGAGTGTTGAATTGAAAGGAGAAAACTAACTTCAAATTGTGACGTTTAACATAGACTCTATGGTTACGCGTAACGAACTCACAACCTCGGGTACTTTTAAATTACCAAAACTTGACTTTCACTTCGTGTTAAAGATATAATTTAAGCCTTGAACTCTTGCAAAAGAACATTTATTGTTAGCCAAATACATGTTACCTGGGTGGATATTTGAACTAAACTGAGAAATTGTTTATCCTACCTTCGCTTCTTTGTTCGCGATAGCGATTGCTTGATCACGACCAATCAGGATGTACATTCGGAATTACAATATTTCACTTAAATCTTTTTATTTTAAAAATAAACTACTTACAATGAACAATCTGCCATACGAGGAAGCAACTTAAAAACTGACTCTATGATTTAAGACCTTTGACACTACAGGCAACCCTTGAATGAGGACTTCTTAACAAGTAATATTTAATTTTCGAAATTATGACAAACATAGAACTGAATTTATTCTGTGTATTTTTGTGGGAAAGTAGTACATTAACAATGAATATGCTTGATGTGAGACCATCGTTAAAGGGAGATCATTTTTTTCTTACAAAACGCCGGCGACAGGGAGAGGGGAACCCGAGGCTATAAAAGTGGCCGGAGACATGGAGCAAGAGGTCAGAAAGACTTTAAAGTTGTACGAGTCATAGGCACATGGAAATTTATGCTATTACAATGCATAGTAGGCTATTGTATTATTGTAACTCTATGTGAAACCAAATAGTTTAAGTGTCAAAAAGATACACACAATCTAAAATCTATACAATTCTGGAATTTCGATGGTTAATGTTGAGATCACCTAGAAAGATCTATTGTTTGTGCTGGTTACTTGTGGTTACACCGTTTTTGGCCACACAATGATAACGTACCCCTTTTGCTTAAAAAATGGTTTGCAACTACAGATAATCTCTAGACGAGGTTAGATATGAATGAGAGGTTTGTTTAGTTGTCTCATTTGTAGCCACGTTCTATCATGTTCTAGTATCACAATTCGTTTTTTTTTGTTAGTTCCAACAAATGACCTGGCGATTTTCCATTTCTGTCGTTAGGTAACAGGTTTTATGTTATTTAGGTTCATTTTTACATGCTTTATAACATTTCATGAAGCATCCAGCTGTTCCGTGCATATAAGGAAGTCACTAATATGCACATCCGGTAAATAAGAAGAGGGAATCGATGCTTGAGCTATGCGATACCTCAAGCTGGATGATCTAAGAAGTTTGTCGTTCCAGTTAGTAACTCGGGACCTGTTTACTAAGTAAATATGTACTGAAATATCTTTCTCAGGGTTTCTACTCTAAATTTTGTTAAATTTTCAAATTTAACTCTATTAAATGATTTTCGTAGGTTCGGGGGTATCCCTAGATACCCTTGTGGCAATTTTGAATGAATTTGTAACTTAGTGAAATCAGATTAACGAATTTTTAAGATTTTTAAAATCAACTAACCTTTAAACTTTCGACCGACGCCAATGTAAATAAACATTCTATTTAAATACACACCACAGGAACTGCCTGTTCTGGATATTTAACCCAATTTGCTTTTCTAATAATGACTTTGAATACACCACGAACACTTATGTTTGGATTGGATTCACGACAAACTTTGATTCAACCAAGGCCGAATAAAGATTGATGATAATTGAGGGCGTCGTTACTCTTTCATTTATTTTAAATCGCGAAAGACCGGCGATTGTTTTATTTCACAGCCAATTTTGATAATTTGCCTAAATAGAAACTAACTTTTGGATGACTTTCAATCAATATGATATTAGTACTCGAGAACGAATGCAGTGACTTAACCAGGAGGTTGTTTGTTGATGATTCTGTGGTACGAATTGTCACCAACAAGCTTTAAAAGAGAAAATCCACTACTAATTTATGGAAACCTTTCAGATAAGGATTTAATTGACGAAATATTATCTGTTGTGCTTTGAAATTTACGTTGTTGCTTATTCCAGACGATTTTTACTTTAATTTAGAAGAAGTAATTGAATAGGAAAATTGATAAATGAGTAGAATTGTCCATGATACCCCACACTCGTCGTTATCTGGACTTATAATTAATTTCTACCGTCCTCGCCTCAAGGACGGTTGGCTTAGGGGGGGAATGGTAGCGCAAAAATTACCAATTATCCCCGCAAGAGGGGTATTTGGTTGCCAACGAGTGGCCAGCCTGACATTTACTTCAGTATCGAAATGACAACCGAGAGAAATTGTTGTCGTCGTAAACACGACGTTGAACATAACATAACAGTACTAAGTAAATATGTATGCGAGTTTCCACAGAAGAGTTGAACTTATAGAATCAAATGTACAAATGCAACTTCGAATAAAATTCATTGTTGGAGGGGCTTAAGTTATAACAGGTGTTTTTTTTTGCTTAGATAGAACTTATGAAAAAGTTAACTGTCAAACGAGCTGTTGTACTGCGTTCATTTTTTGACATCTATGATCAGTGTACTCTGGCAAGTCATCATGAATAGGCTCACGCTTGAACAACACTCTCAAATTATTCAAACTTATTTTAATTTTATCGTGATTTTTATGGTCCACATAATCGTCCTTCCGAGCAAGCCATCCGTCGAACTGCGGATAGATTTCACACCACATATCCTCTACATGATGTAATAACACCAACACGTCGAAGGTATGTGTGTACTGAAGAGAATATCGTTGCTGTAAACAAAACTGTGGAAGAAGATCCTAATTTATCCGATCGTTGTCGCTCGCACTAATTGGGGCTTTGTCAACTACTTGGAAAATTTTGCGTAAAAATCTTAGTCTACATCCGTGTAAGATACAGCTTGTACGAAACTTAAAACCACAAGACCATCGTCTGCGTCATTCTTTCGTTGATTGAGCTCAAGAGCAGTTGGAAACTAAACCGTTGTTTTATCGCAAAATTGTGTTCAGCAATGAGGCTCATCTTTAGCTTAACGGATTTGTGAATAAACAAAATTGCCGCATATGGAGTGGGATCAATCCACAAGAGACCTTACAAACTCCATTACTTCCAGAAAAATGCACTGTTTTGTGTTGATTGCACGCCGGTGGCATTATTGCCTCGCATTTCTTAAAAGATGAGGCCGGAGCTTGCAGGCGTTACCGTCAATTAGGATCGTTACCGCATCATGCTTAATGATTTTTTGTTTAAAGATATGGAGGACGAGATGTGGTTTCAACAGGATGGCGCTACGTGCCATACAGTGACGGCAACCATCGACTTATTGAAATCAAAATTTGACGATAAGTTAATTTCGAGGAATGAACCTGTCAATTGGCCTCCAAGGTCTTGCGATTAGACCCTCTCGATTTTTTCCTGTTGGGTTACGTGAAATCACTGGTTTATGTCAATAAGCCAGCAACAATTGACGCCTTGGAAGCCAACATTGTTCGTGTTATTCGTGACATACGGCCAACAGCGTGAGTGACCCAAAATTGGACGTCCGGAATACGCTTCGTTAAGAACAGCCGCGGTGGCCATATGCTCGAAATCGTTTTCAAATGTTAATGCCATGAATACATCTTTCGAATCATACCAAAAATTTGATCAGATTTTAATTTTTCGTATCATTTTTTATAATGAAGTTCTATCGGGCTTAAAAAAACACCTATTACTTATAATCAGTTCTTCGGATAATAGAGATAAGCCCTCTTTTGTGTAGTTGTTCTTTCATTGAAAAATATCGATCCTTTTTGCAGTAAATGGTCCATTCTCAAAAAATTCCATATTAGGGTTGGATGTTATACTTTGTATAGATTATGTTCTCCGCTTAACGGGGACAACATACTGTACCATATACTTATTATCTATTGGTGAAGGGAGGATCAGCACCTGACTGACCTTATCTCCTTTACGAAGATACGCACCATTTGGTAAATTGGTATTAAATGTTAACAAGATGAATTTACGTTGGCAAATTGAATAAAAATCTGCTGAATCCAGTAATTACAAAAATTGAAAGACAATGGAGTAATGACTTATAAGTAGAATTTGCAAAAAAGGATGACATTTCTTGCCTTGCATTTAACATTTAACATTTTTCATCTCGTGTTCATTCCCTTGACTGTGACTTTAAACAGGGAAACCACGCTTCATTCGTGACGATTATTCTTCCACGTAATTTACAGTTTTTAACTTGCGGCAACATTGCAACTTTTCTCTTTTATCTTCCTAAATTACAAAAAAAAGCTTTGTAAAAGCTGTTACTGAAATCTTCATTTTGAACTATGCCTATTTGCGAAATATATTGCGTCTCTCTATATCTTTGGAGTTATATTCTTAACCCTTCCGGACAGAATATAATATATTATCTTTAAATGCCGAGGGTGAAACTGTATAAACAAGATTTGAAGTGGCACAGGGTAAAATTCTGTTTCTAATTAGATGACAAAAGTTTAATACGGTAATCTTCTGAAGGGAAAGTTGAAAACTGTACTTATATACGTTTATACGTTTTATACGAGTGCTCATATATATATGTCTTTGTCTATGTGTGCAAGTATGAACAACTGTACAGAGAAGATGCCGCTATAAACGCGAAGGGTGAAAGTGTGCTATTTGGAAGTTACTAACTGCCGTGTGTGCGGAATATGTGCTTTCAGGTTTGCGTTAGTTCTTGAGTTTTCAGGATAGCGTTGGTGATATATACCTCATATTAAAATTAAAAAAAAGAAGGTAGAGTCATAAACAAAACTTCGAAACACTCAAAAAACAGATAATACAAATGGATAATAAAAGTGATTTTAGCTTTATCGCGATTTTAATAATTTTTATTACAATTATGTAATCTTTTCATATCCGATTCACCAATCCAAAAAAATCTGGCTGTACCTTAATACTGATAGGTACAATAAATTATATGAAATAAATGCATATATATTGCGCATAACTGATAATACAGAAATGTCCGAATATAACGAACCGCAAAGGACCGAGAAATTCAGTTCGTTATATGCAGAGTTCGTAATAAACAAAACGGATGAAGTACATTGGAAAAATTAAAAAATTAGTGATAACTACATCATTTAAACGATACTTATTTACATAAGAGTACAAATTTAGAGAAATACTGCATATATTTTAATATTGTATTAACTATTGATTAAAAAATTCTGTAATTTTTGACAATTTCGCGACAGCGCAAATTTGTTCAATATTATCTTCAATGTTGGCGAATATATCCAAAGCATCTTTAGGGGTAGGTATTATGAGACTGTAGACAGTAGCGAAGCTTCCTGACACATTGTAGCGCTTCTTGATTAGTAGGGATTGGCATATCTTCGTATGTGTTACTTTCATCACTACTGGGATCGTCTACAGATTCATCGAGTATGCTTTTGATTATGTCATTGCCAGTTAAAAATTCGGCGATTGCAAATGAACGAATTCGTTAAAATTCATATTCTGTATAACACTTTTTACGACTTCATTATTAACGAAAGATAAATCAATAATTGTTAAAGATGATCTTTGCTTCTTCAACCATTGTGAAAGTGATAATTCGTCATCAAAGTCAAACTCATCAAAAGAGGTACGGAAACCAGCATGTTTGAAACAATTACTGATAGTTTTCTCCGTAACTTTTTGCCATGCTTTATGACTAAAATTTATTTCATCCAGTAAATTTATAGACCTAGATTTACCTTCGTCAATTGAATTAATTAAGTTTATAAACAAAAAATTTCGATATAGCTTTTAAATGCCTGTATTGTTCCCTGGTCGATAGGCTGAAGCTTGGAGCTAATGTTTGTTGGCATAAACACTAATTTAATATTTCGCAAACCTTTTACTGGAGGATGTACAGGACAGTTGTCAATCAATAGAATAATTTGTCTATTCTTCAATAATAACTCTTCATTCCACAGTCTCAGTTCTTCTACAAACAAATCGCCATTGATTCAATGATATTTTTTTAAACCATTTCGAGAAATCAAATAATTTTGTATTCGTATTACAGTATGTTTTTGAATATATACAAAGATTATCAGGCAGTTATAAAATTGTTGCTTACAATATTATAAGTGAAAATGCGGATGAAATATAATTTGAATGTGTAGAATGTAAAGAACCCGATTTTGATGTGTTAGAATTGCCGGATAAGTTGTATTGGAATCGATACAACGAGTTAACATTGAAACCTCACTTAACTCCCACAAGGGATACTTCAAACATCAAATAATAGTCTAAACGCCTTACATGCTAGGGTGGTGATTCAAATTTTATTTGATCATTTCTTGGAATTTTTGACAAGACATTGAAGATTTTTTTATATCAACTAAATTCTACAAGATGGCCGTTGATATCGTTGCCACGTTTGATTCATGTTGTTTAATTTTTGTTTTAATGGAATACCCTGTATATTTTTACAAAATATAATAGAGAAGCTCTTCTAGCCCTCTAGAAACTTTTTTGTGAACAGCTAAAATGCGCTTTTCTTTAATAAATTAAATATGAAGCTATGCATATAAGCTCTTCGTTTGTAAACGTGGAGTGCTGTGACGAAATACTATAAACTTCTGTTTCGCTAAATAAATTTATTCAAGCAAATGTGTAAATGTTATCTTTTTTGGTACAATTTATACATTGTCTAGTTGCAAGTTAATCAATAATAAATAGTGAAAATAAGTGGACAAATGTTAATTAGAGTTCAACGTAAAAGGAATAGATTTATTTAGCACCGTATACTAAGGTTTTCTGAACTGTAAGAAATATAATAACAACATACTGAAAGAAATCTAGCTAAATAGAAATATTTAGGAAGAAACTGCGAATTTCTTAAGGCAATGCATAACATGGACATTACACAAAATAATACTCCCGAGTTGTTAGTAAATGTTCAATGAAATACAAGGAATCGCATTACAATTTGTATGAAGCAAAATTGTATGTATAAACTAAATTTTATAGTATTACGTCACAACACTGTATGAATTTTAGTAAAGAACTTATCTGCGCAGCTTTATATCTAATTTACTAACGAACGACGCATTTTATGTATTAGAAAATGTTAAATAAACATTCCATTACAGTTTCTGTATCAGATAGCGGAAAAATATATAGATGTTCTATTTTAAAAAAATGGAATAGCACGAATCAAATATGGCAACGATTTCGATGGCCATCTTGTAGACTCCAGTTGATAAGAAAACTTTTCGATGTACTGCCTGAAACTCCAAGAAATACTCAATTGAATAAAATTTAAGTCACTACCCTAGCCGTGTAAGGCGGTTAAGATATCGGGCGTTAAAGATACAGCCACATTTTGCAAACATCTCAAAATATGTCAATTTTCTCAAAATATGTCAATTTTCCCAAAATATTGATGAAATAAATTGATGAGTGACATCTAACATTGTAATAATATACAGGATGTTTCATTTAAAAAAGGTAAACTCGTATCGTGCGCAGCGGAAACTGAACAGCCCTGGATATAATTTTATGTTGTGCAAATATTCTCCGAATATTTTTTATTTGGAAACCTTTTCTCTAAATTGCTCAGGAAGGAAATTATCGTCCGTTCACGTACTAGGTGGACACGCTGTATAAATGTTTCTCTGCTATAGCTTTACATAACTCAACCTACATAAAATTTTCATACTAAATAATTATGTACCTGCGTTTATTTAATTTTTCGAAAAGAACTCGATTCAATCTTAGAAAACCAGCAGATTGTTGTATTTTGATTTTGTAATCGCAAGTAATGTCGTAGTAAAGTGAGCGATCAAGTTTTGGCGTGCAATCAATTACTTTTTAAGTTACTACTTGAGTAGTAGGAGAAGCCAGATTGTGCTAATCATTATTGGGAGAATTTTGAAGTATTGTGACATATTTACACTTTAATCAATAGAACACTTGAAATTACTTAATTTTTGAAAATAATATAAAACGTCGATTTTCTTCTGTCGATGACACAATCCCTCGATGTCTTTGGCAAAAAAATTCTTGTTTTTTTCCGACCACGTTCTGGGTGGCAGCCATTGAACACAATTCTGTCATGGTTTTTCCGGTGGCAGAACGACTGAAACACTTCACATTACCCTTTCCACAGCACTTCAGTATCATCTTTAGCAGTAAAACTGAGAATACATTTTTCCGCTAAAGATAATAGCTTAGCTATCGATGCGTACGTCCAGTTTTGGTAAAGTCTTGTGGAAAGGAAGATGGCGAAGTGTTTTAGTATTCCAGTGCTGCAGTGTTCGAGTATGTGATTTAGTGGAAGAAACCTGAAATTTTTGTGGAGGTGGTAAACAGTTTTGATCTTGTTCCATATTCTATGCTCTAGATAGATCAATGTGGTCGATCCAGCTTATACTCACCGTTACAAATCTTTCCATCTTGTTGAAATTCAATTAGTGATGCCAAATTTCTGAAACATTTTCGGCTTAAAAGCTAGGTTTTTACTACAGATTTTAATGCAAACCTTTGATTATGAAGTACCATCCTATGGATCAAATTGTCATGATCTTTGATCGCCATTGCTTCCGCTGCTTCACTTTCCCCTGCAAGTTTACAAGGCACTCTTCCCAAGTGAAAATCCTTAGACTGATTTTAGGGTGTGTGGGGGGCAAAATGGCGCTCAAACCAAATTGAGGTCAATAGAACCGGGAATCTTTACAATGACAACGCTATTAATCACATCATTAAAACAGCAGAAGGAGGAAAAACAATCGACCGTGGATTGGTTGCTTAATACCCTATAAACAAAAAAAAACCAGAATTGATTAATATGGACTAAGAAATTATGTAATGTTTTATTTCAGGCTTTAGACTCTTAGAACGAATTGATCGATTTTCCATTAAGGCCTATGGCAAATCGATAATAGGTTAACGAACAGTTCAGGTAACGAACATAATTTTGGAACGGGTTTGAAGAGAAGAATCACTTAATATAACCATGATATCATTGAAAAAAGTTTGAATAAACCCCAAGATTTCTTTCACATTTGTCGATCAAATGTACATTTGGAGAAAGTAACTTCTAAATTTTCCTCGTATTTTAGACTTTAATCCATATAAATATCTGAATAAGTTTGGTTCGGAATTCACAAAAGGATTGCTTTATTATAATATTTCGCAGACAGTGTAGGTGTTATTATGCATACTGGAGCGTCTTAGTTGTAGGAGAATTATTTCGATTTAACTGAATTGTTACCGTCTGCCCATTCCTACTTCTTCCAACTTTAACAACGACCGTTGTTGCATCGCTTCGACTATACGTATAAGGCTCTACGGAATGCCGCAATTGGATGCCGCTAGCAATGCACCGCGTAGGTGGTTTCGAATCAGCAATGCATCACGTACTTGCAGCTAACTTAAAAATGTGGTTAAGCGCAAGTTTTGTCGAGGTAAATCAGCGAAAAGGGTTTCGTGCGTATCCTTCTGACAAAGGTGAAAAAGTTCTCCTTTGCACACAACGAGATTCTCGCTTGGCTTTCTTTGTGTGAAGGACTGCAATTTGTAGTTCAGTTTCCGTGTTCCTCACCACTTGAACTTGCAATTGTATCATTATCTAGAGTGTAGGAATTCAGTAATACATCACATCGTTTGTTCTGAAACAAGGGGAGAGAAAGACAGGCCGAATTTCTACAGCGTTAACTCAATTTATATGCATGTGGCAGTGAAGTTGGCTCTAAAGCAGAATAGAGTAATTTCAGGAATGTAATTGGCCAAAGTATTACTGCTATTAAAAAAATAAAAAAAATGTAATGATTGTTCAGCTTATTTACACTTCTTTGCGTGTGTAGGTCATCTACTTGTGGCTTGTTAAGATACTAGATACAAGATTCTACCAATTTACATATTTCTTTTCATATTATTTATTGTCACAATTTTTGAGGACCAAGACTATTTTTACTTTTATTTCACACGTTCAAATATGCAAGCTGTTGCGACTAATGATGTTTTGATGGAATGCAATGAGTTTTAAGAGGTATCTTATTTCACTTTTACGTGTTTTCAACTATTTATTCATTTAAAGCACTTTATCCACGAAAATGACATGTTTTAATCAGATTTTGTGCATTACTCTATTTTACAGTTAGTGTAAGCTAGTATTGTGACTTGAGAAAGTTTGAGAAACAGAAACATTTTACTGCTAGGCATTGTGAATAATAACATTATGTTTGTTAAGCATTGTTTTTTCAAATACTCAAGTATTTTATTTAATTCAGGAAGAGAAGAGTTCCCTTTCCCCACCTGTTGCCCTCATAATTTTATAGTCCAAAATATTTTCTGATTCCGCTTCAAAAAACGATCGAAGTAGTATGTGTATGACGTAAAAGTTTAACAACAGAACGAAATTGTTTTGAAATCATATCAACCTTAGGTGTATTTCCTTCTTCTGCATTGGCTGTTATTACATCCATTACACCTAGGTACCGTGCACTCAGCATGAACGATAGAATTGAATCAGTCCAAAGTTTTGCCGTTTGACATTCAACAAAAACATAACATAACCTCACAATAACTTTACATTCCCCGCGAAGTGTCATGAACTTGTGCGGTGGAATAGGCATACAAGTATATTAGTGCAAAAAAAAATTGGAAGTTCCGATTCATAGGATGGCTTTATTGATCAAGATGGAGATTATGTTGCTAAGACATGTAACATAAAAAAAAATTGTAGCCTTCAATTTGATTAACGAATTAATAATACTATTCAGGGTGATCTATTGACCGTCCGCACGAATTTAAAACTCTTAAGCTAAAAAGAGATTAAAATTATTACTGGAATAATTTTGTGATCATTTTTTAAATTATTTTTCAACTCTTCTTAACTCTTATTTTGTCATTTACTTTTCGACTCCGCTGTATATTATTTTCGAGCAATAATGAATGTGACTTACTAATCAATCGTTATAGAACATGTGTAACATTTTATTTTGAAATTGTGTTTGCCTCCATACGTCATGTACAAGAAACGACACGTCACACGAATTTTAGGTACATAAAGCCGTGCAGAATCTCATCCTGCGGGAGTTAACTGCTGTCCATTTCCGTACCCTCCCTCGCACTGAAGATGGCTAGGTTTGTCCAGGGTAAAACTACCCTTACACTGCAGATGGTTAGGGCTGTCTGTGGTAAACATCCGACCGACCATTTTGTAGATGGCTAGGGCTGTCGCTAGTGGGGCTACGGCATACATCTCACAATACAATTTTTGTACATAGAAATAAGTACCCGTAGCGCCATCTGGTAGCAGGAGGCGCAACCATTTACATATTTTGCTTAAGCCGCTAATACAGTATAGCTAATATAGCCGCTAAGTTCTATTGTCATTGAGAACAAGAGTATTTTATGAAAAATAAAGAAAGCAATCAATGATTATTTTTTTACTTACAAATAAGAAGTTTATTAAGAACATAATTAATAAAATTATTTTGCGTATTTTATGAATGTTGAAAATTATCAAGAGCTGGTATATCTGGTCCAGAAAGAGAGGCGCGCGCTACAATGTATATCTGCAGAACCCAACATACAGCACAAACTAATCTTTTATAATCAATTAAATACCTTGAATTTGTGACTATACAGGTGGTTTCAAACTGTCAGCATGACGACCAAGGTTTCAGAAAAATGTAACTCTTTTAAATTTCACTAATATTTCGTTTTTATTTAAAGCTTCATCGGGGTAAAAAATTAGTTAAAGTAGACAGACCGAACTTGTGAATTAAAGACTTAACGTTGCCCATCTGAGGAGCTATGACATAGCTCCTCAGAATCGTAAACAGATTCATCAGTCATAGCTCATTTTGACCCTGATGAAGCTTTAAATAAAAGCGAAATATTTGTGAAATTTGAAAGAGTTGCAATTTTCTGAAACCTTGGTCGTCATATCGACAGTTTGTAGCCACGTGTTAGTTCCTAACGACCGCCATACTCCTTGGTGTTTGTGACTATAGGGGTGGGCTGCCACAACGCGTAAGTATACCTACTTTAAATAGAAAAATAAATGTGAAATATTTACATTTGATAAAGTTCCTTCAAGTAGTGTAACTGTGTATGTAATATAAAAGGTGTAAAGGTAGTGTAGTGTAATGTTACAATGAAAGAAATTGTTTTTCTAAATTAATTAATTAAATTGTTACGGTCAGTAAGTCCGGGAGTGTCCCCTAGATACTCCTTCGGCAGTTTAAATAAAAATTTGCAACGAATAACGTTTTACGAAAAATTATATTAAAAGAGAAAAATCTAACATCAAACCTTGATTTTTCCTGAACTTTATGGTTAAACGTAACGTATTTAAAACCCCGCGCACTTTTGAAAAATCAAACTAGACTTTACCTTAGTCTTGAAAGATAATTTTACACACTGAAACACTTGGATTTTCTTTTAAATCGGACACTTAGCGAAATACTTGAACGGTAATTTGAACTAAACCGAGAGATTGTTTAGCGTCCCTTCACTATTTTGTTCTCGATATTGTTATATCTCGGCCAATTAGAATACATATTTCGAAAACATAATATTCCAATTCAATTTTCTTTCTCTAAAAATACCATGCAAGTGCTCAACCTAGGGACTGACTCTAGGACCGGCAACCATTGAATGTTGACTTCTACTACTGAACTTGACGACTTCTTACCGAGTAATATTTAATTTGCGAAATTGTGATAAAGATCCAATTGAATTTATACTGTACATGCTTGTAGGAAAATTGTACATTGACACTGAACATTAGGGACGTGAAGAAAATGGAGAGAAGACCAATTATTTAGCCGTTTCTCCAGGATTATCATTGAAGGGAGATATATATCGCTAATAAAACGCTGGGGACAAGAAGAGGGGAACCCTAGGTTATATAAATAGCTGGAAACATCGAGAAAGAGGCCAGAACGTCTTCGAAGTTGATCGAGTGGACATAGGTACTCGTACCGTAGTTGGCTGAACGCATTGACAATAGGCGCTCAAGACGGCTGCCTTCATAGAGAACATTTTGTTATGGGTTTTACACTATTACGTGGTTTTAAACTGTCGGGATGACGATGAGGATAACTAGCACTTTTAACCTCCTAACGACCGCCATATTCCTTGGTGTTTTACACTGTTAGTCCGTGTACATCTTTCACTCTAAAACTAGTGAACCTGTATAAATATCGCCTACTGTGAAAGATCAATAAATGCAATATGTACCAAAAGTATTGTAGCATAAAAAGGCATCGTAGTTTTCATTTGTTTGTGTCTATACTGATTAAATTATTGTCTTGTGTACATTTTTTTCTAACTTGTAAGCTCGTTGCGCCGCTGATGAAACATTCCGTAATTTTATAGCAAAGACAACACACTGTTGAGTTGGGGGAAGGTCATATATGTCTACAAAATAAACGTTATTTTGGCTTCACCGGGGCATTTGGCTCCCAGTGTGTGATGCTGCTTTTGCTTGTACTTCTCCTAGTTCCGAAGTAGCTAAACACAAGACTAGTCAAAGTCAAAGTTTATTGCCCCACTAATTATCTTCTTGATACTCTGAATTAAAACTCGAGTAAAATAGTGCTGCCTATAAAAGTTGTTAGAACTAGAACTTAGAAAAAAGCAAAGAATAGAAAATTAACAAAAAAAATTCCGAACCTAATATCCATATTTTAATCTGGTAGAAATGTATACGTTTTCTTTTTACAAGCAACCAAGGAATACTACTAATCGTGAGTTGAATAAACCTATCAGTAAGTCCTTTCCATTGTTTTCTTACATAGCCGTACATTTCGAAAGTCATGGAAAAGGTGAGATATATTTTGCGATACACTGCGTTAATTTTCTGGGTTGTCACCAAAAAATTACGAATGCATGAGGTTACAACACGCGCAACAAAAACGCTCTAATTAATGAATATATTCAAACGGCGTACACAGTTGATTTAGCTTTTTTCCAGCTGATTCTAGCCAACTGGCGTGCAACGATTGAATACCAATCCAAGCGAAATGGAGCGAATAATGTTATCTGCTATAGCAATATCAATTTTCACGTTTTACAAACAGATATCTGTACCATATTTTAAAAGTTCTCATAATCGACGCAGGTTGTTATAAAATGTGTTATATTTAATTTTGCGCAGGATTACTAACAATATGTGTGCGATAGTTTGCGTGATATTTGTTAATTTTTTGACTATTGAAAATACGTGTTTTTAATATTCTAAACTACCTCTAAAGTAACCAAAACTATTGGTAGAACAATTAAATGGCTTTTTGTTTGGTTATTGAACCAATGTAGAAATGTATGTATTAGGTGTGTCCTATGACAGCTTACATTAGACTTTGGTGGTACTAAGGTGGTAGTATATTATATTGTTGTTTAGAGTGTTAGGTATTTAATGTTATACAGGATACGTTGCCCAACTTATTAGTTAGTCGAATTTTGAGAGATGCTACAAACTTAAACACAATTTATATTTTGAGGTTTTTGCCGATGTTTCTCGTTAAATCGATACTTCTCACCATTTTTGTGGAAGACATGAGGATGGCATAATAAATACATGTGTTAAGGAAGACAATGCAATTGTTTTGCATTTAGTAAATTCATTTCTCGACATAATCTCCTTGTAGCTCTATACTATACACTTAGTCCAGCGACGTTCCAACTTTTTTAAGCCCTTCTAATAATTACAAGGATTTGTCGAACACATTTGACGTGAACTGCTTTCCGCCAAACATTTTTTTTCAAGTTCGGCAAAAGACAGAAATCACAGGGGGGCAGATTTGGCGAATATGGTGGATAGGACACCAGTTCGTGCCGTAACTGGACTAGTTTTGCTGCCGCAATTGCCGATGAGCTGGCCGGTGCGTTATTATGATGGTAGAGAATTTTTTCTTCGATAGGTGGCGCCTTTTTCTCTTTAGTTCAACGTCGAATCGCAATACATCAGCATAGTGCTGTCCTGTGATTGTCCTTCCCTTCTCTAAATAATCAATTAAGATAATGCCTTGCGAATCTCAAAATATCGTCGCTGTAACTTCTCCCAGTGACACAGTCTTTGCCTTCTATGGTGCATGTTCGCCATTTTGCTGACCTTTGGTTTTTGACGTGTAGTGATGTAATGATGTCTTATCTACAGTCACATAACGCCACAGAAACTCACTCGTATTGCGCTTAAATATGTCCAAACTTTGAAGTTATCACACGATTCCGTTTTTGAATCAATCGTCAACAGGCCCATCTTACCAATAGCTTTTTCATACTCAATTTTTCGTGAAGGATGTTTTGCACACGTCCAATTGAGATGTTTTTCATATTAGCAATTTTTCTAATCGTCACCCGGCGGTCTGCTAACACGATATCATGAACTTTCTTGATCATATCGTCCGTCACCTCAATGGGACGACTTGGCCGCTCCTCATCAAAGACAGATATTCGGCCACCCTTAAATTCATTAAACCAGTATCAAATGGTCGTCGAAGGTTTGCAGTTCTTATAAACTCTATCTAACTTCACTTTGATTTCTGCACACGTTTTACCATCCAAAAAAGAAATCGACTCATTGACCGGTATTGTTCTTTTTCCATGATTTCACAGATACATAAAGAGATCTTGAAAGTGAGCAATTTCAAGATCTCTCAAAACAACACTACTGGATGAATTTCTTCGAAGTTTTGGCTGACGTCGAGTAAAGAATACTCACAGTTGGTAATGCAATTGACATAAAGTGCCACCGGTACTTCTCATACCATCCTCGTACTTACATTGGAGTCAAGTCGGGGTGAGGCAACGCAGGTAATATTTTGTAGTGGGCTAATTATGACAACTTGGAACATATTTAGAGAGTACGCGTATCGGAATTTCTAAAAAGCAAAAGGCTCTCCGCTAATTGAGCTGCTTTAGCGTGATATTTCATTAACCTTTTTCCTTTTCTATACCCTTTGTATTCGTTTGACTTTTTAACAAATACTCTATCTTGAACGAGTAAAACAAATACTCTTTGTTCTATTGGAAACCAACCATTAATTGATTAATACTTGGGACTTTATCGGCGCAACCTATGTTAATATGTTTTGAAGCAATGCGGCACGGATTAACGTGCCCCAATCTTTATGAAGTTTGACTTACCAGTGTTTTATGTTTTTTTGACTAACATATTTATCTGTACATAGTTTGCGCAAAAAATTAATTCCCGAAAATTTTGGGCTAACCGGTAATTTTCGCTGGTTAACTAATTAGAATCAGAGGAATTACTTGTTCGCAGTTAAGCTTTCCTGTTACAATATTAAAAAGGTTAGCTACTTGGAACTGTGTCGTAACTAATTTGAACGGAATAATAGGGCTGCGAGCCTCCATTAGCTGTATCTTGTTATACTGTAGGGAAGACTAACTTGATTACACTTTTGATCAATCAGCAAGCTTTCTAAATTCTATCTAAACTATTTAAACCTTGGTAATCGGAACACGCAATATACAGAATTCTGTAGATTCCGTTCATAAGATTTCCGTTATAATAAAAAAAAATATATACACAAACAACCGAATTTGTAATTCAAAATTACCGTACGACACCTTTGAATTCCAGGCACATAAATCTTATGGAATTAAAATTATTTTATAGTAAAATTTACATAATTGTTACGGAATACGCATTCCAATCGTATTTTTTATTGTGAAGATAACAATTTTCGTTTTATTACTTGTAACCGGAATGAAAATTTGGTCGTTGATATTGTCTCCGAAACGGCATCGACTAAAACCCTCCTACGCACAGATATCAAAATATGTTTGCATATAAATAAATATCATTCACGCGCTCATTTAAATTCATTTATATTCATTTTAATTCCACAACTTCGTACTTGACCGGGATGGTATGCCCGAGATAGTCAAATATGTGAAAAAGGAAAGAATGTGCGAGCGCATACATACATACAATTGCTTCCTTAAGAAAGAGAATCTACATTAAAGTTAACGAGACTCGTGTATGTAGTATACTTACTTCCTTGAGAATACATACATACATAGATGCCCTTCGTATGGCATCGCACTATCGGAGTATAATTACGCTGTAAAGTAGACTTCGTGCCGTATTCGAATAGATCGTATGAATTATGTGTAAAATAATAGCCCTATATAGAAGGTCTCGTATATCAAGGCTTCTAAATCTGTAGTTCGTGTATGGTTCGTTTTTGTGATTGTTATAAATAAAAGTCGGAATAAACGACGTAATAACGTTGATAATTTACTTGTCTGAAATAGAAGAGTAACAACAAATGCCTCGTGAACGAACGCATTGAATTATTATGGGTGTTATTACATAATAAGGCACGCAATGTTAATTATACTAGGAAAAAAAGCAGTGACCTCTTGTTGTGTAGTAATTGCCTGCTATTAGTAACTCTGTTATTTTCGACTATTATAACTTATAAGATGACATTACAAACTAAATTTCAATCATTTAATTCAACCGATTTCTACTTTCAGTATCACCAGTAGAGCGGTTTCTATCTAATATAAGGTATCATCAAAGGAACTGAAGTATTCGTTTTGAGAGACCTTACATTTAGATCCAGTCAGCAATTACTATTTGTTGTAAAATCTAACCTATTGTATTATGTGCGAAATATCAGTGGCAATCTTTTTCTTCAAATTTGTTGAATGCTTCTACAGAGGTCTTGGTAAGTATATATGACATGGGCGCCTCTAGTTCTATCAATAGGTTACTGGTAATTAAATTAAATGATAGAGTAATCAGTTTCCGTTTATTATTTTCAACTCTTTACTTGCAAAATGATTTAGATTTACTTACATTAATATGTGTGTGGTGTGTGTGCCATTTTAAGTTCCTCCTCTGAATCCTGATTTCAGCTTTTTCAGTGAATGTTTGATATTCTCTTACAATAAACTCATCTAGTCGTCTCCCTCGGTTCTTTGATTAAATTCTCTTGATTATTTTCTTTAAACTGTTTCTGTTTAGTTTTAACAGTCTTCTAATACTTTTTAAGGTTACGGTTTCAAATGCGTTTGAGTTTTAAATTAAATATCTAAATGATTAGTCGAAAAAATGTCTTTTGTCAGAAAAATTATTTTTCTATCTCCCCTTGTATACTCGTTGTCCCGGCATTGCCAATCCAACGACTTGATGCTTTTGAATTTAGCGTTACCATGTTCATTTTCAATACTGTAGATGTCGTTGTGGATTTTGATGACTGGATTCCAATTGAAGGCTACAGGGAAAGAACAAGGAATGTTGCATTACCTTTGTTTTGAGAAAAATGGATTTTAAACTTTAAAACCCTCTACCAAACACCCATTTATTATTTGGAACGCTACAAACGGTAAAAACTAGTCTAGAAACTTATATAGAACTCAAATACATGAAATAATATAAACAAAGATATTGTGTTATTATATGAACTAAAAAAAAACGGTGGTTATGTGCCCTTCGTCAAGGAAAAAACACGGGATGTCCCTAAAAAACAGGGAAAGAACCAGATAGTATGTTTGGTATTTCGTCAGAAATTTCAAACTTACCCACTGTTGAAGGATGAAAATTCATCGATTATTGTTTCTGCACTTTCTATTTGTTTTTCCTGGGCTTGTTTTGTTTCGCAGCCGTATGTGGTAATTCTGTGAAAAAGGGGTCTGCTTCTGGACTGTCACAGAATTTCTTTAGAGTCGTAATATTTTGGTATTTGTCATAGCTTATCGGCAATGCTTCATTGTACAACTGTGTGGGAAGTTGAAACTCATGTTCTGCAAGCCCTGTTAAAGCTGGCCGCGTATGTTTCGGTTGAGTAATGAGCGATTGTTCCCATAAACCATTAAACGATGATCTGTGAATCAGGATTCCAAAGGGACATTTCTTTAGATACTTTTCACGAAGAAATGCTGCCCACTGGTTTACCATTTCTTGAGTAACCTCATGAACTTCAAAAGGACAGGGTTTCTTGTGGCTATTTCTTAGTAGTGTGTACTAATCTTCGGGTAGCTCCATTCTATGTTTGAGATTAACCAAACCCATATTCTTATCGCATTCCATATAGGAATATCCACGTTCTGGGAACGTAATTTGAATAGATAGCAAAAGTTTAGCAGTGTGTACAACATAGTGGATGAGTCGGAATATAGTATAATTTTTGTTTTGGCCTCCACACGAATCGCAAAATATATGGAGGTGATTAACATTTTCATCAAAATGGTTAACGATAAAATGAAACAGAAATGACGCCACTTCATCAAGTCCTTTACGTGCAACTACTTCTGAATAGGTATAAAAGAGCAACTGACCGGTAGCGAGAACATGAACATTGAAGGAATACATGGATAGCTGACGCAAGTAGTACAAGTCGTTTGTAGAAATGTAATGAATTAAAACTTGTGTGGAGTAATAAAAAGTTTTTTTTATATAAATAGGGTTAGAGAGGGACATGGAATAAAGGAAATTGTTGCAGTTTTGGGAGTAGCTACGTTTGGTTACTGCTTTCATTTCCATTTCACATTTTCTTCAGCATTAAACAACGCATCATTATCGTAAAAAACAACGAAAAAAATACATCTAAATAAATAGCTTATATGTAATTCCACTTAGTGGTATGTTCCTTGCGTAGCCCGTACAGTGCCATTGAGGATATATTTACAGTAATTAATAGAGTTTGTTAAAAAGGTGGTACCGGCAGTGGCGCACCGCATAAAAGTAGGTACGTAATATACAATATTAGTGAAAAATAATATTGTTACCTTCTCCTGCCGTCTTGATGTCCACTGTGGGAATTGGCAACCGCACTGGTAAGCTACCTAGAATTGCAACATCAGTAACGCTTCCATTGTTGATTCATTCAGCCGTCGTGAATACGTTGTCGTATACTTCGAAAATGATCGTTCGGCATCCAGTGAAGTAAGATTTG
The DNA here is from genome assembly GCA_029619315.2 of Dynastes maya. Classification (NCBI taxonomy): domain Eukaryota; kingdom Metazoa; phylum Arthropoda; class Insecta; order Coleoptera; family Scarabaeidae; genus Dynastes; species Dynastes maya. The sequence continues at coordinate 26,614,511 of JAROYE020000002.1, forward strand.
CAATTTTTTTTCTAATTGCTCTAATAGCTTGTGCAACTTCAGAATAGTTTATGGAAATTTCATCTATTAGTTGTTGAACGTCCGAATTGGAAAAAAGTTGCTGACTATCTCGAACTGCTGCAGAATCATTTGAATCAAGTTTCAAGATGACATTTTTCACTTGTGAAAAATATCTCTGATAGTAAGATACCGCCTGGAGCTATGTTCCCCATCGCGTTATTACAGGCTGAGGTGGTGGTGGTAATTTCGGACACAATTGTTTGAATAGACGGATGTGTTTGGGAGATTTGATGAATACCTTTTTGGTACGTGCTATTAACTTATCCACGATCGGATACTTCTTCCGAATGGTTTCTGCTACGAGGTGACATGCGTGTATGAAGCATGTTATGTGAAGAAGAGTCGGAAAGCATATTTTCAACATCCTACCAACTCTCAGCATTGTTGCGGCTCCATCAGTAACGAACATTGTGACTTGGGTTCCTGTGATACAAAATTCTCTCAACGTATCTTTTATTATCTTGACAACGGTTTCTGCATTAGTTTTCTGAATCTTTTTACTGGATAACAACAATGAAGCTGGTGGACCATCACGTTTTAAAGGACGCGCTACAACATGAATGACGTTGTGTTTCTGAGCATCAGTTGTTTCATTCACACAAGGGCAGATTTTCTTATTTTTCAACTCGTCTTTTATACATTCCTTTACTGTACCTTGCACACGTGGCAAATTGTATCGTAATTGCATAGATGTTGGCAGCTTCCATGGAAAAAAAGACGAAAGTGTTCATTAGATACTAGATGTTGTGGGATGTTGCACACACTTAGCATAAAAATAAAATCATATAAAAATTGCTAGTATGGAATACTGTTTCATAAGTTTAATACATGACGTTTACTTTTACAATGTTTTCTACATTCAAACCTATCGCGACTTAGCAATCCGCTATTGCATATTTTGCAATAAATATGCGGACTTCTATATTCTAATCCAGGGAAATGCCTGAGATATTTATTCACCATCTCCGCGTACTTATTTGGCGTGTAGCGTGCAACGTACTGTCGTTTTGAACTCTCTCGCGGTACTGTCGAGATCGACTACGACTTGAAAATTATCCCTACTCACGCCGCTACCACTACGCTACTGCCATCCGGTACCACCTTTTTAACAAATTCTAGTAATTAAACAATCAACGCAGAGGACGCTAACGTTGACAGCATATCTATGTACTAAACTTTAAAAAAAATAATGAACACAGTAGTTTATAAGTAAATTATAATTAATTAGAAAATACATTATATTGGCTTCTTGAGAACGTTATTTAACAGTAGTACTATCTAAACTTTCTTGAAGAATAAACTTAACCTTGTATAGTCGAGGTTTTTTTCTTAATTAGCGTAAAAATCGAGATATCTTGATAATTAATGGCTGGGAAGTCTCTAGGAGTCTATATATTAAATTTCTCTCTTCCTGTTGATATTAATGAACGAGGTAATTAAAAAAGAAGAATTTGTTAATTTAACCGCACGACATCGTTGAATATATTATTGCGGTAAAGACCTTGGCTTAAAGTTACTCCTTTATAAAGCTTCTGCGTCATTGAACAAACAAAGTTGGCATTAGAATGTTTGATCAATGATCGGCTATTTATCGTGAACTTTCGTGACATTTCCATCTAAGAGAGAAGTTCAATGTATGGATTGATAAATTTCTGTGATTTATGGTGAATTGAGCGTAATGCATATATCTTGTAGATTTATGTATGTGGAAATAATCGATAGCTAGAAGTTAGATCTAACAATAGGAATTTGAGAATTTAAGTTGAAATTAGAGATTATCCATATTCTGAGTAATTTCTGAAAAGTTTTAATGAAATGGAGAGTACAGAGTGTTCCATTTTCGACATTTTTGCGGTGTAGCACGAAAATCATAGCAGATATTGAAAATATAGTAACGGTGTAGATCATGACTACTGTGATTGGAGTCGACATTACATGGTACAGCCAGACAACGTAACTAGTGCGTGAAAATGTCTCAGGTAACGAAAATTGAGTGCCGCGCGGTCATTAATAATAATAATAATTTTTAACAAAAGAAGGGCATACGCCTAATCACATTAAACAACGTTTAGACGGCGTTTATGGTAGTTTTTCTCCTTCATATTCCTTTGTAAAAAAAGTGGGCAAAACGTTTCTATTTAAGGCAAGAATCCCTTGAAGATGGTGAGCGGCCCGGTCGGTTAATTGAACTGATAACACCTCAAAGCATTTCAATTATTGAAGAAATGGTATTAGCAGGTTGCCGTTTGAAAACGAAGGAATTAGCAGTGATGTCTAACATTTCTGAAACAAGTATTCGCCGGATTCCCCATAACCATTTGGGTATGAATAAGATTAGTGCAAGATGGGTACCGCATCTCCTTCCTACTCTCCAAAGTGAACGTCGTGTCGAAAGTGCGCGCTCGTTTTTAAACATGTGTGGAGACGATCCGAAACCGTGGTGTCCATTGTCACAGGAGATGAAATAATGATTCTGTATTATGATCCTCTAGCCAAAAAGGGTTCAATGGAATGGCGGCGATCCGATGAACATCGTCCTAGAAAGCGAAAGTAGTTCAATCAATGAAAAAGGTGATGGTCTCAATATTCTGGGATTATGAGGGTATTTTACTCATTAACTTTAAAATGGGCAATACAACTGTCAACAGCACATATTATGCGTCTTTGTTGCATGGAATTGAGGGTCAACATTCGTGCAAAACGTCGAGGAAGATTGACAAACGGTGTTCGATTATTGCACGACAATGCACCCATCCAGACTGCCGCCATTTTACAAGCTGCCATTCGCGAATGCGACGTGCAAGAATTAGAACATCCACCGTATAGTCCGGACGTGGCTCCAAGTGATTATTATTTATTTTCTCATAGTAAATTGCAAGCAGCTGTAATACAACATTTTGAGGGGAAGAAATTGCTATATTTTACCAGGTTTTTTTTTCTATATCAGGCCGAGAATTTATGGCGCCTACTTCGTACATCTGAACGTTCACTTCTGGTTTTTGGCCGAATGAAACAGATAGAGCATGCTCGGTAACTCCTGGCACACTTTGTTTTAAGTATTTTAATTACGAACTGTCAAAGTAAATGTCAAATAATTGTTTAATTGTCATTAACTACTCATGGTGTATAACTGACATAAATTCTATAAACGATTCGTGGTTTTGAAATGAGAACTGTTAAGAACCAAGAACTCGCAAAAAGAATTTGCCACTACTTTGAAAATTCTGCGAATCGAGTCAAGAAAGGCATTATACGAAAGAAAGGGTGGCCAGAAGCACTATATATAATGTTTTGTCACGCTATGAAGTACGTAAATCTGCAATTTATAAATCGGGAGGAGGAAGACCAATATTTGTAAAAAATAAAACGTTATTGTCTTGTGTTAAAGCCCTTTACAAAAGAGATCCAAACATGTCTGAAAGAAAAGCGGCTGCCCTGTTGAATATATCGCCTTCATATTTACATTAGGTTAAAGTTAAAAGAGCTGGAATTAAATCTCACGGACGTAAAAGCGCCCCACATTATATTAACGATCAAGAATCGAGAGCGAAAAATTCTCGAAAAATTGGCGCCTCCTGGAAGCGGAAAGGTTATTATCACGGATGATGAAACATACTGTGCTGTTGATCCAAAAGGTGTTCCTGGTAGAAAATACTATCATTGTGCTTCCAATACTGACGTACCAATTAAAAAAAAATCAAACCTAAGAAAAAATTTTTAAAAAAATATCTGATATGGCAGGAGATGGATGAACATGGGAATATTTCAAAACCGTATATTTTCACAGGCACCATGAATTGGAAAATGTACCTAAATGAGTGTTTATCAAAAATAGAAATGTTCTGTTTTGGCCTGATATGGCAACATAGCATTACGCTGCCAAATGCATAGAATTTCTTCAAGAAAATAACCTCGATTTTGCATCAAAAGTAAATGACGCTCCAAATACACCTCAAGTCCGACCCATTGAAACGTATTGGGCATTATTGAAGAGAGACTATTCTAAAAGGAAAACCCCTGCGAAAAGTTTGGATTCCTTAAGACGTATAGTGACGGCTATAGCCCAAAAGGTTTCAAAAACTAGTGGTGCATCTTTAATGAGCAATGTAATAATAATACCATAAGTAAAAGTTTATGTAAATATGTTGCTTATCATTTCAAATAAAGTTCATTGCAGCTGAAATATTGCGTTTAGTTTATAAGTTTTTTTTTTAATTTTGTGCCAAGAGTTCCCGAGCATACTCTAAATTCACAATAAACATTTTTGTATTAAATTTATCTTGTACCTTGCATACATTTTTGAAACTATTGTACTGCATTTTCCTCTAAAAGAGGATGCTATCATATTATTAGCAATTGCAATCACTTCATGCCTGAAATCTTACAAGAGGTGACCTTTCCCAAATTTTGGAACTGATAAGTTGAACAAACCTGTAACGAATATTAATTTATGTAAAATTGTTTTGACAATGAAATTAAGAAAAAAATATGTTTTTGTGTACCGTATTCGGCCATTACACTGTTATATTCTAAAAACAAACCTTGGGGTATTTTGTCCTTGGCCGTTTTACATAGCAATTTCCTGTATTTGTTTTAGCTACAGGTATTTTGTACGTTAATTAAGTTGTTTTTAAAAAGATGCGGATACTGAAGTTTGAAGCGGATGTTTAACATTATTAATGCGTGTAACAAGTATGGGATAAAAGTTTTGAAATCATTACTCGTACTTAACCGAAATGATATATTGCTGTATCTTATGCTGTGATCTTAAACACACATTTCCTCTCCAGCTGCTTATATTAGAGTCACAGTCTGGTTTTTAAAATACCCATTATATTTATCAATTCCTTAATTTATAATATAGGGTTAACCAAAAGTAAGTTCGCAGTTTGAAAGGACTCTATCTTTTGCACATATGTATTAACAGTTTGGTTCCACGTAGATACCATTATGGTTTAGATAGATTGTTTTTTTTTTCTATATATATATACAGATTGAGAGTTGGTCCTATGGTCGCAGTTATCTTGATCGGATATATTCGGTGTGGGGAGGGGATATTCGTTCATTACTGAAATATGTATTATGTCACCGCTCTTAACTGTCAGTTGCTTAAAGTTGACGTTTTGGTTTTGATGCATTACCTTTTCTTATATTAAACCAATTGTATGTTACATAGTGGATAGCTTTTCGTTGCAACAAAAGAAATTTGTGATAAAATCCTATCATCTTGGAACTAAATTTGAAAAAAACTATTGCTTTTCAAACAGTACGCCATATAATTAGAAATTTTGAAAATTATGGTTGTTTATGTCCGTGCAAATATAAAAGAGGCGCAGAATTACAAAATGAAGAACAGGATCTTTTAGTTTATGGTGCAGTAGAAGGACAACCACAATTAACTTCTCGCAAAATAGCGGAGCAGTTAAACATTTCGGATTTCACTGTTCGTAAAATATTAAAGAAAATAAGTACCGTTCAATCAAGTTAAATAAGACCAAGGATTTTATTCAGATGACAAATATCGAAGACTGGAGTTTTGTGAAAAAATTATGGGCCGGTGTAATAATGATGAACATTTCATTGAAATGTATTGTTTTCTGATGATACTTCATTGGCAATACATGGACATCATAACCCATCCATGCCACGATATTGGTCTCGAAATAATAAACATCTTATGTATGATGCACGAACGTAATATCCCAAAAAAAGTAAATGTTTGGGCAGATATCCTAGGTAGTCATATAATTGAACCTTTTTTTATAGAAAGAACAATAACTGCAAATAGATATTTGCAACTTTTGCAGAATAGCATAATACCTTCCGTAGAAAGCCTAGAAGATATTACGTTAAAGAGAATATGGTTTCAACAGGACGGATGTTCTGCTCATGGTGCTGCAATTGTTCGAGAATATTTGAGAAAGATTTTCAATGATGGATTGTTAACTGCAGGAGCATTGTTCGCTGGCCTCCACGATCCCCTGACTTATCTCCTAACGATTTTTTTCTTTGGGATTACGTCACGTCCTCAATTTACGGCTTTCAAAATAATAGAGCCACTAATATTGCAGAGTTACAAGCTAAAATCGTTAACTGCATAACAAATATTCACTTGAAATGTTGTTAAACTTAAGAAGACGCTTTTATGATCGATTGGGATTTTGCTTATTCCAATTTGGAGGTTCTTTCGAAAATTTATTAAATTAGTCAAATTTTACGTATTGTATTTACGAACCATCCAGTTTTAAAACCATTCTTGTGAAATTTCTTTCCTTTATTTTGCATACATCATTTTTTAATTAAACCCCATAGTTTTCAACCGAGATTCTTTTTTTTTATGAAAAACCACACTATTACATGGGTATACTTTGCTGTCATGTGTCCTAACGGTTTTTAAATACATATTTGCCATTGACAAATTGTATGGAAAAACCGATGGAAAGGAATCGGCAGATCGGGTGCAGTGCAGCGATTAAACAGTGCTCAGATTGATGAACAACTTGTTTTTCTTTTAAACTAAACTTTGTAATACAGAAACCGCCAAATTTAAAATTTGCCACTGCACACAGCACATATGAAATGATTTTATACAAGTTTCCTTTGATTCGTCAATACGTATATCAAAACTCAAATGTCAACTGTAAATAACTGACAAGACAGATAATTAACAGCCGTGACATAATACATATTTGAATTCGCTCCGAATGTATCCGATCAAGATAGATGCGACCATAGGACCAACTCTCAATCTGTATATGGTTGTTTAATTGTTGTTGCTATGGTGACACACTGCGATTATGAGTATTGATAGAAATTTTCAATCAAATGGTTTTCCCGCTACAGGTTCGTAGTGACGTCATTCAGTGCTACTACGAATTCAAAAGAAAATATGCCAACGCATTAAGATGATATCGAAAAATACATGGATTGAAAAATGAGCTTTGTTCAGTAAAATCATTTTGTAAGCTCGTGCAAAAATTTGAGGTAACTGGTACAGTTATTGATAAAAAGCGATGGGGTAGACGAAAGTTAGCAGAAAACGAAATCAACAGCAGCTTTAGTTTTACAACAATGTTCGTGAAAACTCTGCATATGATGTTTCTAGTGATAATAAAGTTGTAGAACGATTGAAGATGTGTTATTCAGCAGAGAAGGTAACTGCTTGTATCCCTATAAAGTGAAAATTCGTTTTGAACTTAAAGATTAAGATGAACAGATTCACGTCACTTTCTCTTTACAAATGTTAGCGGAAATACAGAATAACCCTGAAAGGCTAGGCAAAATTTTTTCAATAGATAAGGCACATTTTGAAATAAATGTGGGTGTTAATATACACAACTGCAGGATATGGGCAGAAAATAATCCAAATACGATTGTTCAGCAAGAATTATATAATGTCAAGGTTACTGTTTGATACGGCTTTACGTAAAATTTCCTATTAGGACCTTCTTTCATTGAAGAAATTGAACATGGACAAACGAAAACGGTAGCGATAAGTAGGCTGCGATATTTTCGAATGCTGCGAGGCTTTGTACTACCAGGATTACGAAATCATGGTATTGATAATATTGTTTTTATGCAACACGGTGCTCCATCCCACATAGACAATAATATAGAGACACTACCATGCAATACATTGTGACAAGTATAGTACGCCTTCTAACATCTTCGATAACAGATTAAGTCACTGCCTATGGGTTGAAAGGATTTCTTCCTGGGAATAGTTACGAATTGACCGGTTAGGTTAGTAACCGGGTTTATAAGAACGACTATTTTTTGATTAAACATCACTGTGGGCTCTTCTTGTTTCTCCCTTTAAAAATAAATCACCATTTCTTTGCGAACAACTTGGTGTTTTTATTTTTGCTAAATCTAAAAGTTTTGCAAGGTCACAGCCATTTTAAACTGGGACTTACTTTTGAGTGACCCTATACACTTCGAGAAAACAGGCAATTAATTTGTACCTGTAGTCAGTCTATCAAATTTTACGTCCCTGAAATTATTTCCTAGAAGTTACGTAGTTTTTCTGTTCAAATTCCGCATTCGTACACGTACAATCTTTACTAAACCCGAACAAAAGCTTGAAAATTAAGTTAGGTAGAAAATGTATAATGTTTCAAACTTCTCCGATATCGTAACAACGGAACTCCGAGTTTTACTAACAACCAGAAAATTTGTGCTTTCACGTGTAAATTTCTAGTTCCGCTATTTATATGACGTAAGTCAAGTCTTCTGCTTGAGTTCACTCATATTGCTCGCATGACTGCAGAAATACAAACAATGAAATCTCATAAGTTTCCTCTTCCCATTGCATATTTTATTACTGATGTAGAGCACGTATATGTTTGAAAATTGTTGTATTCGGAATAACAAATGTATAACTCATGCCTTTTGGATGCTATGGGAAATTTATTCGAACTTATCATCTATTCAATTTGTTTATGTATGTACAAGCCCAATTTTCATGTACTAATAATTACATGAATTAACTAAAACTGGATTTATAACAGGATTTTTTATGGAAATGAAGGAAAGAAAAACAAATTATTTCTAGGAATAATAAAGGTACATGGTTAACTTTTGAATTTGAATAAATTGTGGTTTTGAATGAGATGTGTGGCAGGTGGTTTTGAGTTTGCCAAAAAAATGCTGATATCATCAAACTATTGTTTGTAGCTGGTACAGTTTATGGTATGTTAGCATAATTATGTAAAATCCTGTTCCAAGTAATGTAGGAACAGAAAAAATACAAGTCCTTTCGTCTTCTACTGTACGTCTTTTACCTCTCGTCTTGCACTTTACGTCTTTTACATTCTATACGTCTTACACCGCATATCGTCTTACACCTTACGTCTTACACATCACTTGCGCCATTACTCCCCTCACTCTACCAACCTCTTGCTACATCTTCTACCCTCTCAATCCCACAATAATATGCAGTACAAAATATATTGGAGTGATTTTATTATTCAAACACGTATCGATTTTGGTGGCTTTTTCACTGGATTTTCCCCTAATTTAATTTTATGTGCTTGTCTTACACATTATGGTAAGACAAAAAAAGAGCAAAAAGAGTCCAGTCAACAACTTTTAATATGAAAATCGAAACTCTTCTTTCTCGAGACCCTGATACCCTAAGGATGTCGGGTGAAAATCGAAATTCAATATCGTAAAACATAATTATATTTCTTCAACATAAATTTATTAAATGTACTGTGTTAGTGCTTGTATTGTACTCCAAATTAAACATGGAAAACATTGAAACCATGTAGAATTTCAAAATTTGACATGTGTTGCTTTAGAAGCGAAATAGCCTTTACTATGCAAATTAGAATCATAAAGGTAGTTACCTTATTTTATTTATGAAGTGGAAATTTGGATTTGAATATGAAAAAATACAATATGGGATTTAAATACTTTTAACTTACTTGTGTTATGCAATTGTCAAAATTAAAATTTTGTAAAAGGAATATATTATTTTTTGTTTAATAAAACTATACTCTGTTTTGGCATTAATTTTTTTTTTAATTTTTGATTTCGTTCAATTTTGATACAAAACGTATGGGTTACCATTACGAAAAATTGCCAATGACGTCATAGACTGAGTTGATGACGTCAAAAAGAATTGAAAAGTATCTAATTATGGTAAATAATTAGTGTTTCAACTTTTGATGGGAATTCTTTCTCGTAAAACTAATAACAAAGAATCCAACATGAATGTTCCTCCCGGGTTTTAACTTTATTAGAAGTGTCATTACTGCTTTTTGATTGACTGACATTGCTTTTTAGCGATACCTAAAACATAAATAAAATTGCATTTGTTTTTACAAGCAGAAAATGAGAAATTAATTTACATCGGCGAAAATTAATACAAGAAAATATGTACATACATACTGTTCAAAATGTATCCGACCTGCCATGTTTCCCCCTGAAAGTAATAAAGCGAGTGCGATGATATTTGGTAGGGAGTTGTGGAGTACCCTCGTGTGTATGTGTGTAAAATAGTAGTGTGCTGGCGGCTCGTCGTCTTTGCAAATTTCACGAAATGACGGAACGTATGGAGCAGCGCTACTGCATCAAATTTTGTCTTTGGTGATATTCAAGCGGATACCATTCGGAAGATTTAGGAAGCTTTCGGCGACGATGCCATGGGTTCTACACAAATCAAGGACTGGCACAATCGGTTCAAAGATGGCCGTGCAACGGTCGACATGATGCACGTTATGGCAGACCCTCAACAAGCCGAAACGATGAAACCATTCAGAAGGTTAACACCTTGGTCCTGCAGGACCGTCGTATCACTATTAGAGAATTGACAGACGAGGTTGGGATAAACATTGGTTCCGTCTCCGAGACCAAAGGAAACACGGCAAGTCCACAGCAATGTGAAAGTGATGCCGACAGTTTTCTTCGACTACCATGAATACGCTCCTCACGGACAGACCATTAACAAAGAATACTACCAGCAAGTCGTCCGTCGTCTTCGTGGTGCCGTACGGCGCAAGAGACCGTATCTGTGCACAGCGGGAACTTGGCAGCTGCATCATGACAACGCACCGGCGCATTCCTCTCATCTGATTCAGACTTTCTTGACCAAACACAGCATCCCAGTTGTTCGTCAGCCTCCTTATTCTCTCGACATGGCTCGCTGTGACTTCTGGCTGTTTCCCAAGTTGAAAATGCCGTTGAGAGGGAAAAGATTTGACACTCGGGAGGACATTATGCAGAATGCGACGGGGCAGCTGAACCGCATTCCAAAAACGGCCTTCCAGAGATGCTTCCAACAGTGACAGCAATGCTGGGATAAGTGAACAGTTCGATTTTTCCCGGCCAAAAGTCGGATACATTTAAAACAGACCTCGTATATCGTTAATACTTGTAACAAACCCTTAAAAACTATGTTGTACAATTTACTATTAGTAAAATTCAATAGGATGAAGTTTGACCTATTTCATAAACTACACAAATATCTAGGTTTTTAGTTACTCTAGACTCTGCCGTTCGTATAAGCGAAGAATTAACGTGACTAAAGAACTGGTGTCACCCAACACTAAATAAAGAGTTCTGACCTCATTTAAGATCGTCGAGATTGGAGGATCGTTCTACAGTTTTATCATTAATCAAGACGCCTGTGATTATACCTCCGGGTGAAGCTCAAGTGGGACTCTTCCAAGCTTCATGTGACACACAAGATTCAGCTACGTCTAGTTATCTTTTTGTCTGTTGCTACTTAACTTTGTCTTCCTACAAAATTGAAACTTCCGTATTTTCTTGGTACCAACTTTTTCCTTGTGCCATATATTTTTGTCCTACCTTGACATTTACACATCTGCTTTCGAAATTTATTACAAATTACGTCGCGATACTATAAACTTTCCACGTAGAAAATAAAGGTACGTATACTTGAATGCATATATCAGTCTCTGCTCTAGATTCCACAATAATACGATATATGTTCCAAGGATATGCAAACAGCGCCTTGTAATATGTGGAATTTTATATCCTAACTATCGTAATATAAGAAACAGCCAATCGATTGCTGTATATTATCGTAAAACGGATCCATTTGCCTTTATATAGAAATCAGAAGCGTGAACGAAAGTGATAAATACCATGCATTAATACCGAGTAAATAATATGTCAAATAATTGCATAAGTCTAAAAAAATTTTCTCTTTGAAAAAAATATACAAATCAATCATAATAATTATCATACGATTCAATTTCAATCTATTCAACAAAAACGCAATGGTATAAACACCTTCAGAGTTTATCATGAAGATAGTGGATGTAGCAATATTTACCAGTGGGTTGCCATATTTCTTACTTCTTTCTTTCCTCTATAAAAACATTCAACTTACTGAACAATCTTTTACAAACACCTCGTACGTATATACTGCAATGAATTTTGCAATTGAATTTTCTAACGATATTATTAAATATTTTCCTCTCGTAGATTCGGGCGAGTATCAAGTAGACACTTCCGGCACTTCGCTCATCTGTTATCGATAGCTTTTGTTAATTCCCAACCGCAGTTAACCACGACACAGTTTTCATTTTAACAATATTTGATAATCTGACTATAAAATTACACTTTACTTAACAGTGTTTGTAGAAAGAGGTGCACTAACAACTTGAACAATGCAGTAGTATATATGACCATCCTTGTCTGTTACTCGCATGAAAACAGACCAGGTACAGTACCGTTCATGGAAGTTCGGGCAAGCTGACAAATTATATTAACTGTTTAGGAAAAAATTTTAAAATTATATAATATACATTTCTGTAAGGAATTATTAAAACTAACCTTTTCTGGAAGCCTTTTACCAATTTCCAGGTAGTATTTGTCTATTATAAGACCGTTATCATAAAATATATAATTATATTGGAAATCCCCAATAATTACAGTGACAATAAAGCTTTATAATAATCCCTAGGAGGGTTAGCTGATTCACTCCTAAGTTCAGAAGGAACTGCATTATATATTCTAATAGGCATGGAAGCGAATGAATGTTGATGTAATGTAGATCTCGAAAGAGGTAATCTCAAATCGCCAGCTTGTCTTGTTCGATAATTGTTATCGTTATTACTATGTAACGAATCTATATTTGCGCGAACGTACAGAAGAAGACATAATTCTGAAATCCTTAAACAAGGGCCTGCAAGATTCCCTGCTTCCTACATTGGCCATTGTACGTAAAGCTTTCTTTTGAATCCTGAGTATGTCATCTATACCATTACTTCCTTCCCAAAACAGAATGCCGTAGATCAAATTGGCATTAAAATAAGAAAAATAAATAACACGTAGTATAGATTTACTACAGATGTCTCTATATCTCCGAATGGCGTAAAGTGCTTTATTTAACTTTATTTTTAAATTATCCATATGAGAAGTCCACTTCAAGGCACTATCAATATGAATACCTAAAATCTTAAATGATTGGTTCGTAGTTAACGTGTTATTGTCGAGTGTTACAATGTTAAAAGAATCTGCTTGTTTATAGATTATGATATTTGTCTTATCTGTATTAAAAACTAATTTGTGCCCATGATACCACTCGGTTATTCTACTCAGAGCCAATTTAATGTCTTCAATTAACAAATCTAGTGATTTATTACCAATCGACAAAATAACATCATCTGCATTTGACTTGTTTTATACCGAATTGGTCAACTAGACAATAAACATTTATTTATTTATTTATTTATTTACAATGCTAAATTATAACCGCTGAAAGATAGATCATTAATAAAAATGACGAATAAGATAGGCCCTAAAATGGAAACTTGTGGTACACCGGTATTAAAAAAATAATTTTTTACTTCACCAGATGCCAAAGTTTTTTTTTTTATTTGAACGGTTTGAAGCCTATTAGTTAAGTATGATTCAAAAAGACACAACCCAGTACTCCGAAAACCATACTGATTTCATTTTGACAACAACAAAGAATGGTCAACCAAGTCAAAAGCCTTTGACAAATCGCAACTTACAGAAGCTACAAAGTTGTCCCTGTTAATTTGGTCATAAGTATATGATAGTATTTGTTGAAGAGCAGAATTTGTAGGAAACTTGCTTCTAAAGCCGTGTTGCGATTCGCCAAAGAACCCGTTATGTTCAAAATAGCTTTCAACTCTTGTCTTTAAAACAGTTTCAAAAATCTTGGATATGCTAGATAATATCGATATAGGGCGATAGTTCTTCGCTGTGCTCTTATTGCTGGACTTGTGAAGCGGAATTACTTTCGAAATTTTTAACTGATCAGGAAAATATCTATTGCAAAAATTGATTATGTATGCCTGTGGTTCGGCTATATATTGAACTATAATTTTTAATGTCTTAACCGGTATTTCATCCAGACCAGTTGAATGTGTGTTTTTAAGGTTATTTGTAATACTTATTACTTCATACGGTGTTACAGGATTCAAAAAGAAAGTAGCATTAGAGTGAAATTTAAAATCGTTGCTAATATATGGAACTTGCTTAATCAAATTACTAGGAACAGTGACAAAAATGAATTAAATGTGTTAGCTACTTCCTGGCCACCATCTAATACTCCGTCATTCATATTGAGCTGAATATTATTCATATGTTTTACATTATTGTCTCTCCAATTTGATAACATCCCAAACAGCCTTGTTTACGTTTTGTGAATTTAAGATATAATCATCCGCACGCATGCGTCTAGCAGATGCGATAACTCTTTTAAGAAGGGTTTTGTATTTTGCGTAATAATTATGTAATGTAATGTCTGGGGAAGCTTTTAAAATGTAAAACAGTTCCCTCTTTGTACGACATGATGTCCGTATTCCAGTCGTTATCCAGGAATTATGCTGTTTCCGGAAATGAGTTTTTTTAACAGGAAAACGCCTATCTATACTTGATCGAAGAAGCTTGTAAAAGTACTCGAATTTATTACCCCTATAATTATAGATGTTATCCCAAGAAGCAAGTTTCATTTTATCAGTAAATTTTTTACAATTTTTGCTATTGTAAACTCTACGAAATTCATAAAATTTTGTATTATTAGTTTTGTTTATTTTGTTTAAATCGGCGAAGCAAGTAATTTATGTATCATAAACAGGAGCGAAATCCCGGAGATATCCTGGTAGGAACATCAATCGCAGCCCGCAAATCAAACGATTTGAGTAAACAACAAAGATCAAACCTATTGCGAGAACACCGACGAAAATCCACATTTACATCGCCACAGATAATGGCATTCTTATACCTGCTCAAGTACGACAATGCAACATCTAAATTGTCCAAAAATATTTTAAAATTGCCCGCAGGTGCTCTATATATGACAAGTACAACAACGTTAGCATCTAAAATTTTGATGCACGAACATTCGAAGTGAAAATTCACAGCCAAGTCATTTACAAAATTAATGGGTTTAAAACTTATGTGACTGTCAACAAATATCGCAGAGCCCCCGTGGTTTACATCATTTCTACAAAAGGCCGAAGCCAATTTAAAGTTATCTATTGAAACACATTCAATTTCAAAATCTTTCAGCCAATGTGCGCAGAGATAAATTATATATATATTCTTATATTCATGTAAAAATATTTCAATATTGTTGGTCTTATATAAACTACAAATGTTTGCATGCATCAATGTCAAATTTGCTACATTACTACTATAGTTTTCTACGATTTGCTAAAAACCAAACAAATCAGATTAGGAAAAAATCAGCCTATTTTGCAAAACTCTGCTATGTTGGCTTATTTCTGGATTTGTGACACCTATATCTATTCGTAGTACACAGAGTAATCCTTAAACAAACTTAGACATTAAAAATCATATAGAAAAGTTTTGGCTTATCGAGCGACATTCAATACTTAAAGTATATACAAAGGAGAAAGAAGAACGTGAGGAAAACTTTGTGAAAACCTTCCGTAGAAACGAAGTAGCTGATACGTTTTCTGTAAAATTTGTGGCTACGTTCGAATTACAGTCAACTTGGTAATTTCACTACAGTTGGAGAAAATAGGTTTTACTCGCAAGTTATCCAAAAATCTCAATATAAGATGTCAATATTGCCAGTTCATGGAAGAATGCAAGCTTTTATGCCATATGTCTTATTTTTAGATGAATTTTTTCTTATTTTTAGATGAATATAAGAATATATATATATATATATATATATATGTATATATATATATATATAATTTATCTCTGCGCACATTGGCTGAAAGATTTTGAAATTGAATGTATTTCAATAGATAACTTTAAATTGACTTCGGCCTTTTGTAGAAATGATGTAAACCACGGAGGCTCTGCGATATTTGTTGACAGTCACATAAGTTTTGAACCTATTAATTTTGTAAATGACTTGGCTGAGCCTCAAGGTGTTGCAAAGAGTATTTGCTATTTACCACATCATTGTGTTTGAAGCGATGGACACACATCCACAAAACTTAGAGTAATTCTTGATGGAAGTAAAACATACTCAGGATGGTTGTTCTCAAAACCGGACCTTCAATTCAATTCGAACCTTATTCAACTTTAATTCGATTGCGTAAGCACAACATCGTGATCACATCCAATATCGTGAAAATGTATTGTTAGGGCGAAATAACTCCAGAGCATAGGAAGGCGAAATAACTCCAGAGCATAGGAAGGCGAAATAACTCCAGAGCATAGGAATTTGAAAAGAATAGTTTGACGATCAGATCCTACCAAAGGTTTACCATAAATACTGCCACCTATGAAACATCATCTGCGTCATTTCTATCCATCAGATACCTAAAACGGTTGGCAATTAGAAGCATGAATAAATATCTTCTACGGTTGCAAGTCATACTAGAAGACGCAGACGATTTAATAATATGATGCTCGAACGAAGATTCGGCAACAAATTTGATTCACGATTTGGATCAGATGAGGAGGTACATTGTAAAACGCAGTTTTTGAGTTGTGTGTACAAATAGCGTAGATTAACTGCACGTGTGCTACATAAAATATATCTCTGCAAATGCTACTATGTTGTATAAGATGGGAGACACCAGTGTAGAGGTTTTCAATTGCACGGTTTCTAGTTTACCAGGAGCACACTGTGTTCTGAATTGTATCAAAAACTACTTTTGTAATGTACCTCCTAAAATAATAAAAGGGCGGATGATTAAATTGAAGAAAATGGTCGTCGAACAATCTTTCAATTTTTTTCGATTTGAGTGATTCTTCTAATTCCACAAACAGTCACTATAATACATTCGATTCGTTAGGATTACTCTGTCCTAATAATAATAATATAAAGAGCCGAGTTACTAATGCAGCAATTGTAGCGATATGGATTAAACTGGGAGGGCGAAGTACCTACGGACTTAGCAGAGGGTTGGAACAAGTTCATATATGAGTTACCAGCTATTGGTTACATTAGTATCACGCGGAAGGTAATAATGTCAACTTATAAATGCTTAGAAATACATGCATTTAGTGATGCATCTCAAGTAACATATGGGACATGTGTTTGCCTAAAGTCTATCTCGAATGAAGGAAAAAACCTACTTAGATTGTTAACTGAAAAATTCCGAGTTGCATCATAGTTTCCAGCTCCCACGTTCACTAAACAAATTGTAAAAACTTGTACTATAAATTTCTAGGCTTCTCAAAGGTTTTATTACTAGCCAACTCACGTATCTGAGGTCTTACAAAAATCTTTCTTTTGTAATTTGTTGAAATTTTTATTAGCTTCGATGTTGAATGAAACTGCAGTTTTCTATTGTTCTTAAGTTTAAGTGTTGTGGCCGTATAATATTTTGTTTTTCCGCTAATGGTTAATAAGTACATATGCGTTTTGATCCTGGCGGGCATATTTTTCTGAGATAAGTTTATAATAATAATAATGTTTGTTGTCAGTACAACCGTTACTATGAAGCAAAGCCTAATAAACGTCCGCATACCTTGAGTCAGTTGGTAGAGGTAGGTGTGGTGCCGATTTGATTTGCGTTTGAGGTTATAATCTACAATTTATAGATTGCCAGGGAAATTACACGCGCTAAGGAAACTAACAAAGAAAAGTAGAAAGGAATATTACTTATTGCAAACGTATGATGTTGTGGTAATAAACGAACAAAAGTACGTTATTAGAAAAGTTAAAAACAAAGATGAACCTTTGATTTACCTAATCCCAGAAGAAGAAATATTTCAAAGACTACTAGACATTCACGTTAGTTGTGGCCATGGATCCAGGGGTAAGATGATCAGCGTAGTTCAACAGAAATTTGTCATTCCACGGCCGTGCGTAGAATTGTTTTTGCAGGCATGTCAAGTTAAAAAAAGTTAAACTGCATTAAAGATTGTAGTAAAGTCAATTACATCCCAACATTTTATGTCAAAAGGTCAATAGAGGCTTCTACGGAAGAGCAAGTGAATATAATAGATAAAGATAGAGGATATTCAGCAACAATTTTGAAATATATTGAAGCAGCTGAGCAAATTGCTACGTTACAGCTAGTCACTTGTTCAGTTATTTGCACAGTCTGTCAAACTGCAGTTACTACCGTGAGCCAGATTTGCGAGCAGTGCAAGGTTGTCCTACATTTGTCGCGTATCAATGATAGCAAACTGTGCAACTTATGCACCATTGAGCAAACAATAAAACTTTAACAGGAAAAATGTTATGTAGGCCAGAAACGCCAGACAGAAGACATGGTGTCATCTCCAAAGAAACGTGATTATGTTTTACATTGATTAAGGAGATCGTAGTACAGAAGATGCACCCAATCTTCTTACAATTGTCACATACATACGAAATGGTGTCTACCAGGTCAGCACTGCAAATGGAATTATGAGTTTTAGTTCAACAGGCCAAATTTGAAACTGGCAACCAGTAAATTTGTTACAAGTAGACAAGTGGATAAAACAAAGCTTTTATTTCTTGGACAAGGGTACACGTCAACCGCCTAAGAAGCAATGCAAGACGAACAGATGTTTTTGCTTTAAAGGTAAAAAAACAATGCAATTCACGGTGCCATTAAAGTGGACCATGTGTAAATAAATAACTTCTGCATTTAAATTACTACCTGTTTTCAACTTTCTTGTTAAGAAGAGAGAGAGTTTAATTTTGTTAAATGGTTTATGTTTTGTGTGTTTAAGTTACCTATGTTTTTAATTTTCTTGTTAAGATGATAGGAGATTTAATTTTGTTAAAGACTTTATGTTTTATTTATATAAAGAGCTTGAAAGAAGCCGCTTTTAACAAATACCGTAACCTGCCTATCTCTGCTAAGCGTTTCGTGAAACTTCGACACATATGAAGCGGCAAATAGTGTTCAAAGATTTAATATACGATATGACTAATTATAAGCTAGTTGGGCATTTCATAAAGAGCCTCGTCAGAAGGTGAAATCGTGAGCATTTACACGATATGCCGACGTTTCAGGAATTGCCTAGGATTTTCATGACATGACGAGTTTCGCTATGTGACCACGACATATATACAAAAAGCGACAAACAAACAGAGACTTTGTATTACGCGTTGTTTCCCTGTAACACCCATTCTCGTACTGTTTAGGTTACCTTTCCAAGTAAGAGCTTTAAGTCGTCATTCTTTGAAAACATTACCCATGGAAATGAATAGATACTTATTACCCTTTGACGACACCGTATTCAGATTAGTTTAAATAATTTCTAAGCTTGATTCCAAAAGCTTCAAGTACTTTGTTCATGCTGTTGGAGCAAAGGATTGTAAAAGTTCGTTGTGGCAGTATCGGAAAACAAAATTCGCTATTGATAAAAATCCAAACGATTCGATCTGTAGTTTATTTCTCTAGCTCTGGATTTATCCCTCGATAAGAAATTACCATTGCTGTCGTTTAGGTAACACAAATTTAATGTGTTCGTACCTCTCTTGTGGCTTCACGAGTTGTATTAACATTGGGTTTTTAAAAGAGATTAAAATAATTTATGAATTATATTGTAATGAAAATTAAAAATGAAACTTTCTTCCTGGAGTTTATGGTAGATATTTTGCTTATTTGTTACTTATTAGAAGGAATTTGTTTAATAAGTTACCTAAAAGTCTACCAGTAGGTACATATGTACCTCCAAGCATTTTTACACAATTTGTAAATTATTCGGGACAGTAAATTGTTAGCTTTTCAGAAATATTTTGTGTACATTGTTTAGTAAATGAGTAAATATTTTTCTTTGCAATGTTGTGGTGTTTGCCTTCTTTGTATTAAAAAACGAAGAGCTAATGGAAGCGCGACATTTTCCCAGTTAATTTACACTTCATTCAATTTAATATTCCCGCCTACACACTAACTGTATTCAGATGTATACAACGCATACAACGCCGTATGTAAACACATAAAACTGATGGGTAAATAGGATTTCGAGTTCATTATACACATTATGTGATTTGTGATGTGATCTGAAGCACTTCGGAAATGCAGTGTAAGGGTGATAAACTGTAGATCCATAATTGAATATTACCCGTACCCGCCGCCAACAGATTCTGTTAGTAACCAATCATCGATCCATTCAGATTGAGATGAGAGGGAGCCGGCGAATTCATCAGAGGAACTGCGGGATACCTCATCAGCTAATAGCACATCAAGAGCACCATAAGACCCACTGAAGAGATAACTCCTTTACCGTCTCCGCTTTTGCCACATCGTTTGTTCGACCATCCATCCATCTACCTGATGGAGAAATGCAATTTGCAACAGCACGTTGCACCGTTGAACGTATATTCATTAAAATAAATCTGATCATTTATTTAATGTCTGTGCGACTTCTACTAGAGATTTGAAGATTTAGAAGTAATTTTCTCTGGTAACTACGGGAATTTTTATACCGAAGCGACGACTGTGATAAACCATCAAGTTTACTAATAAGATAATTTGTAGGTTTTCAAGAGGATATTCATTATACGCTTTGTTTGAATTATTACAGTAGTGCACTTTCGTTACGACTACCGTGTGAAATTGTTTAATTAAAATTGATGTTGTTTGACTGCCGCTATACATAGGCAAAGGTAAATAAATGGCTTATATCCTTAATTGACTAACAAAGATAGGATACAATAATACGCAGGAGCAATGTCCGTATTCCAGTTTATTATTTTCAAGCAAATTCCCTAAAAAATTCCTCGATATACACTATCGGCCATAATTATTTGCCCACATACATTTTTGCTTGGATTTTAGAAAGTTATTTATTTATTGTTATTTAGGGGGTATAACTATTTACTTACAAGTAAAAGAAAGATATCACATTAAACAATTCGGCACAAGGCTCCTCTCATACCTAGTTGTCGATTGAATCCCTTTAATCCGATAATTAGCGTTCCAGGTAGAGCCATAAAAAGACCCGAAATGTTAGAGAATTATTTTTCACGAATAAATAATCTGGGCAAATATGCGGTAACAGCTAGAGGCGTGGCGAGCGCATAAAAGTTTACAAATAGAAGGCAAGAAATAAATTATAAAACGTGTTGAAACACTTACCGTTTTAAAAGTCTTCCGTGAAATCACAAACTGGGTAACATCTGTTAAATATTTGAATCATCAGATATGTTTCCATAGCTGTTTCAGTCAAGTGAGTACGACGTGCGGAATAAATGTTTTTTAATGCCGAAAACGACCGAATCCACTAGCGACATCGAAACATTTTGTAATTTTTCTATTTCCTACCGTAGGTACTTTTCCGCTACTGGATTAGTATTAAAACAGCAAAGTTAGTGAAAGATCGTGGCAAAAATAGAGCATGTTCTATTCGATTCAATTAATCGTACGATAAATTGATCAATAAATCGCACCGATTTTTGCTGTTTTAGATGGTAAGATAAAATTGAAGATCAACTTGTTCAATTGATTGGCCAATAAATCGCGGCGTGTAAAACAGGCTTTAGAATTAAGTGTACTAAGTCCTAAAATTTGAACATAATGATACGGGACACTTATATATCGTATGTTTTGTAGTTCTTCAATCGAGAGAGATTGAAGTTTGACCACACTTATTGCCCTAAATCTAAATAGGTTCGGTCTTCGAAATAGTCCTTCCTATGCGTATCACGATGTTGGTGATGTTAACTCTATCCTTTCTGATTATTCTAAATTTAGTCACACCAGGGTGGTATTTGCTAATAATCTTCGATATATCTTAATAATATTCTTGATATTCTTTTTCCAAACAACACCCGTTGGACTTTTTTTGTTATGAAACACTATAAACGTTGTAAAACTACTTCTAAGTACTATTTATATAATTTTTTTCTTTGTATGGTTTTTTATCTTTTGGATATATAGGCACTCCTAGTGTTTCCGCTGCGCTACACTATAATAGTTAGGTCATTAGTAGAGTAACCTAAACTTGCGGACTCGCATAGGCGTCGGTATTACGGGTTAATATAAGAATACGAAAAATTCATAAATAAACTAAACCGGTAGAGAAGCAGGCATGTAGTGTCGACCTTGAATATAAATCATGTTAAACCGCGCTGAGAGAGATTTCGTTTTAGTACCGGTTGATCTGTCGCAGAGATTAGTTGAACGGTCAAGGTTATGTACTTACGTGTCGCTTTTGAAAATATAGCTGGTGTTTTTTGTGTGTTGTAGTATTATACCAAGTACATAATTAGTGTATCGTTTCATATAGAACTAATATTTACATACATAAGAAAACAATGCCTCGTAATAGATTTGCTACTAATGTACATAAGTGTGTGTCACTTTTTCCCCATTTAAAATATGACGGTAGTGCAGTTTTTTGCTTAATATGCAATGTTCGTTTGGCTGCATTGGACAGAACTGATTGCCAGAGGCATGTCAATGGTATTAAGCATATGAGAAATGCAAGAACTGAAATACCTTATACACTATCACCTCATACATATATTAATTATGTTTACCTCTTGTAATCTTCCGTTGTCGTTGGTGAGAAAAGCAGCTTTTAAAACGTTTTGGCGACAATACGTTCCAAAGCACCCATTACCCTCACAAACACAATTACAGAATCACTTACCGCGAATGAAAGAGATGCTAGAAAATGTGTGTAAACGTGATTTGTGTTCCAAAAAAATATCGATTACCGTGGATGAGACGACCGATATAAAGAAAAACAGTATTGTGAATGTAATAGCTCGCGTTTTATCTAGCGAGAACACAGCATCTCGAAATTTGTTAGCTTGCAAACGTGTTCAACAATGTACCGCGGAAAATATTTAAAAAGTGATAATGAACGCTTTGAAAAAATTTAAAATTGCCCAAAATCAAGTTGTGATGATTGTGACAGATAGTGCAGCAACGATGTTGAGTGTTGGGCGATCCTTAAAACATATATTTCCTAACTTAATACATATAACCTGCGTGCTGCATGCTTTGCATTTAGTTGGTGAAGTTGTTCGACAACGTTACGGAAACGTTGATCGGATGATTGGAAGTACTAAAGCAGAGTTTCGTAAATCTCCTAAACGTTTAAAAGAATTTCGTAAATTTTGTCCAGGTATTCCAGAACCTCCTGAACCAATTTTAACGCGATGGGGTACTTCTTACTATTTGATCCATTTTCAACAAATTCAATCAGTTATAATGCGATTTAATCGGAATAAATCCAAAGCAATTAGAGAAAGTCAAAGAGAATTTCAAATTCCTCAACCTTTAGAAGATTTAACAACAATATGTACCAATTATACAGTATTACTATATGCCATCAGAAAACTACAATGTACTGAATTGTCATTGCAGGAATCATTAGACATAGTGAAGAGTGTAAAAAATAAATTACACACATTAAATGATACGCCAGGATTATGCGCTAGTCAAAAGTTGGCAGATGTTTTAAGGAAAAATCCCGATTTTAATACTTTAGAGGCCGTTTATAATAAGTGTAAGAATAGTGAGCTTTTAAGTGATTTTGAAAAACGATTTCTACATGCAAATGTAACTTCCTTAGATGTGGAGAGAGCGTTTTCTATGTATAAGAATATTTTCTCTTGTCGACGCACAAGGTTTAAAGAAGTAACTGTGGAAACATATGCAATGATGCAAGTTTACAGTAGTTCACATCCTGATGCCTCTAATTTGTTGAATAATTAGCAAGTAAGTTTATTTATGAATTTTTCGTATTCTTATATTAACCCGTAATACCGACGCCTATGCGAGTCCGCAAGTTTTGGTTACTCTAGTCATTAGTCATTAGGCAAGCAGAGGCGCCTTATGTTTTAAAATCGAAAAGATAACTGTATTTATTTCAAGCAACTACAA
Organism: Dynastes maya; assembly: GCA_029619315.2. Lineage (NCBI taxonomy): Eukaryota > Metazoa > Arthropoda > Insecta > Coleoptera > Scarabaeidae > Dynastes > Dynastes maya. The sequence continues at coordinate 26,638,285 of JAROYE020000002.1, forward strand.
CAGCAAAGTTGAAAATTTAGCAACCAATAAGAATTGCGTTGAATATTGTTTAGTGATGTAAAGTCTTACTTGGCGACACCGATAGAAGCAAAGAACTCAAACTAAATTATCAAATACCTACTATATTCGGTTTTTGAGCGCCCAAGTTTTGTTTACTAGTAACGCTTTCAGTTTTATGAAGTTCTTGCGGTTTTGTTAACAGTGTAAGCTGTGCCTTCTGGATGTCTTACTTACTGTTTAATCGACTGTGAAAGAAAGTCTAGACAGCTAGTATTAATTTCAAAATGAGTCATACACATTCTAAAAATAAACAAGTTTGAACTGCTGAACATACATCAAGCATACAGATGCACTTCTAAAATGCATTGCAACTGTGCACATTTCATATAGACAAGATAATTATATGACAGGATATCAAGGTATTCAGGATAAAGTATTTATAGAATTTTTACTTCCCTGTTCTAAGCGCCTACTGCATATAGACAGTATTTAGATTAGTTTATATCACTTGAAAAATTCATCGACTGCGGGAGAATTGAAGATATCAGTTGGTCAGATCTATGTTCGGTCACGACTTAGTAACGACAGTAATTCGTATCGTATTTTCTATCTATTCTACGTTTGTTTTCGTTTACGTGACTACGTAAAATCACGCTTCTCCACACAATTTGTTCTTGTCATTTCTTGGAGCCGGCGTGTTCGGCTTAAAGATCTCTCGATCTCTGATCTTTAATGCATTTCAAAATCACACTCCGCCATCGAACGTATGTATGTACATATATAACGAACTAGCGATGAGCGCAATGTTTGAAAATCTGCATGAAGTTTATCTAATAATTTCATCTAACTACAATAGTTTACTTTCTTATTATTTCAAATAGCAAACATGATTCACCATAAACTCCATTCGAAATTGAAAGGAATGTAGATGTCCATTTTTACGGCGTTTCCAACAACAGTATCTGCGTGTTGAGAGCAAGAATGGTGATTTGTAAATGAAAATTTGTCATGTCGTGCATGCAAGTGCTGATAGCAAATTGTGGGCGGATGATGAATGATGACTGGTTGTTGTATTTCGCTTAACCGCGCCGTTAGTGGTTTATAGACAATGATTGCGCCCGCTGTTAAAAAGTGTTTATGATTCGCCGGGAAGAGTTTAAACGTAACTTCAGATAAGCTATAAAATTCTGATTACAGAGCAGAATGCCGAGGCGTGCAGTAGAAATTATGAGAATGTTAATTAATACACCTACTTACTAAAGCGTAATTTGGTATTGTTGTTAATACCTTATATACTTATTTATATAACTGGTAGTAGATTTAAACATATCTAATAAAACAAAGTTAACTGACATTCAAGATTGAATTTTAAAACAGGTAAAAACTTCAAAGAAGTTCCCAGGAAAGCGTTAACGATATTTGACATGACACATGTACGGTGGCTCAAGTTATATACAGTCCAAACATTGAACATTAGCCAATATAAATATTTTACATGACATGGAAATTGCAACACCACGAAGGGGTGCGAATTGTTTAACCAAAGTAATAATTGATTATAATTTTGTTGCGAGGGATCAAGTGATTACGGCATATCTGACACTACATGCGGTCTTTTCTGACATTAATGTCAGGTGTATTTCTTGCGAGGTTTGATTCAATTTTCACCGTTTTCTCTTGCCATACTTTTGTTTAACGTGTTTTGAGGGTTTGATTATGCCTAGAGTGCGGCAACGTGGAAATTAGCGCCAGTTGAGCGAATTCGATAGAGGTCGAATTGTTGACTTGCGCGAAGGTGGTTTTTCGTTCAGGGAAGCTGCAAATCGCCTTAACTGTAACCAATTGACCATCATGCGCTGTTATCAATCATTGATTAAGGAAGACTAGGAAAGTCGCCGAAGAGGAACCGGGAATCGAAAAAGAACTAATGAGGTGCAGGACCGCCACCTTCGCCTGGTGGCACTAAGAGACCGATTCTCCAGTACCAGGTCAACTGATCTATGGTTAGGTAATGAAGGTCTTTCTGTGACCTTTCGAATCGTTTATCGCCGAATTAGGGCTTTCGGCTTGCAATCCTGTCGACTACATCTTACGGCTCAACACCAAGAGCAATGTTTGCTGTGGTGTAGGCTGCAAATGCACTGAAACGTGGAGCGGCATAGGGCAGTGTTCAATAATGAATCTCAATTTTGTATAGGGAAGCATGATAGCCGCGTGAAAGTCAGATGAAGACGTGGGGAACGTCGCGATATTTAATTTTATATTGAAAACCGTGTGCACCGAGCCATGGGAGTTATGGTATGGGGTGCTATAGCATATAGGAGTAAGTCTCAGCTGGTCTTCATCCGAGGCACCATGAACTCCTTGCGTTACGTTTACGAGGTGGTGGAACTCCATATTCCTCCATATCTTCAGCAGCTCGAAGACCCACTTTTCCAGTACCGTTCATTTTCAAAGAATATTCATTAAAAATTATCTGTAAAATTTTATTTATACCTCTATTAAACGTGAGCACCATTTTCCTTTATACAAACTGTAACGTGATTGCCCGTATTCTGATAAACATTTACTAACATTTCGGGAGTAATATTTTGTGTAATGTCCAGGTTACGCATTGCCTTCAGAAATTCATTAAAATTTTTTTTTCATAAATATTTTCTTTCAGCTAAATTACGAAATTTTTTAAACAACTTTCACTATGTTCTTATTATATTTTTCCCTGCTGAAAAAACTTAATGTGTGATGCTTTAAAAATCTATTTGTTTTATGTTGAACTCTATAACATCAATATTTATCTGCTTATTTTCGCTATTTATCACTTACACGTGCGAGGCAGTGTATATAAGAAAATGATGGTTACCTCGAGTAGATGCTGAAATTGTATTAAAAAAGATAACGTTTACACATAAACTTTTACGAATACCTTTAGCGAAACAAAAGTTTATAGCAATTTGTCGTAGCGCTGAGGTTTTAAATGAAAGACTTAGCATAGCTTCATATTTAATTTACTAGGGAACCACGTATTTTAGGTATAGGGAAATGTTTATAAAAAAAAGAAGAGCTTTTTTACCATATTTTGGAAAACTATGTAGATTTTTCCATTTAAAAAATTTGAAATAACACGAATCAAACGTAGCATTTTCGATGGCCATCTTGTAGACACTAGCTGATAAAATTTGAAGTACTGTCGAAAACCCCAAAAGATACTCAATCGAATAAAATTTGAATCGCCGCACCCGTCTAGCATGTCAGGTGTTTAAGATATTGGCCGTTAAAGAAACAGAGACATTTCGTAAACATCTCAAATTATGTCAATTACTTCAGACATTAAGTTAGGTGGGTTTAGGGAATTCTGAAGAGAAATGACATGAATTGAAGGGGGGTATTCAAAAGCGTAATACACAGGGTATTCCGTTTAATAAACCAAACTTGTATTGTGTGCTGCGAAAACTGAACTCCCTGTATATTTGAATATAATTTTATGTTGTGCAGCATTTGTCGCGAAATATTTTTTACTTGAAAACTTTTTATTTTGGCATCCCTTTGTTCATCTATTATCGATAGCATTTGTTAATTGTCGACCAATGATAACTTTTCGATTTCTATTTCAAAATATTGAACTGAAATTATACAAAACACTAAAATTAGAAATTTCTCTCCAGACTGTAACATCATGCTAGGGTTCGCCGTCTAACGTCCCTACGAAGTGTAATCGCTGTGTATCGGCACTCTTGAAACGTGTGTATTCTCTAGCGAACTTTATAGCTCATTAAAGAGCGGTATTAAATTTGTGAAATTACTATTTATACCAGATAGAAGGATTCTCTGTGGTTGGTGGGCGAAGTTAGTTTAAATTTGAAAGTTAATTACTGAAAAGATATACATACTATGGAAACGGGTTATATTCTTGTTTCACTGGGATTACTGTTGGCTGGAGATATATTCCTCAATAGAAGCCCTGCGGTAGAGAGAAGGTACTCAGCTATATAAGTCACTGCAGCTTCATGTTACGTGCTGGTAGAGCATCCCCGTTACTTGAATTTACTTCAATGCATATGGCTAAGCACGCGCTAATCATACCGATTACCATACTGTTATTTTTAACGTTACAGTACTTAAATGTGTATACAAGTAATCACAACGGTTTTGTTGTTTGTACGTAAATGAATTTACTCTGGCAATACGAATGCATAAGTAACTTCTAACTAAAACTAAATACCCTCTTGATATGTTAATTATATTGTTGATATTTCATTTAAAAATGCCTAAATGTGAATTTTCATTGCTTCGTTTTCGAATAGAAGTTAAAAAGTTTGCGAAAACTTGGCCTTCCTCTTTATCTTTTCTTCTATTTTTTAAAGATTTTCGTTTTAGTTCACATAACCAAACTCAGTATGATCTAGATGCAAGATTAATAAATAATATCTATTGATCTTGGTTATGAAACCTTTGGTTATCACCTGAAGGGAAGTTTTGTGGAATATTTTGTCATTTACTAATCTGTCAGAGTGTTAGAGGTCAATGTAGTGTATACCGCTCCAAGCGATTCCCGCTTTTTTTCAAATATAAGTACAGTTTTAATTGCTTTTGCGTTGAGGGTTAAGGACAATATGAGATACGGGCAACAAATCTAGTAAAATTAAGCGATAGAAAACCTAAAAGGATTTAATGGGTTTCATGTGCAGTAGATATGTAAATAAAATTCTATTTTTCTTTAAGTGAAGAAAGGGCAAATTTTTTTGGGATATTTTTTATGTTTTGCAAATAATAATTGTGAAGAGAAAGTTTATTACAAACCTACATACAGAAATATATTTCGTTTTAAACCTCTCAAGTATTTCGGGTGTTTGCCTTTCAAAACATTTCACTCCAATAAGTTCTAGAAAGACCTTCATTAACAATTGTTCTTCATCCGCTTCGCGTAAATGTTTGTGGCGAATTACGAAATTCCATCCCGTAAATTAAATTGTCAAAACAAATTTCCTCAAGATTGCTACAATAAGTGTACACATCATTGTTGAATAGTTACAAACTACAGATGTGGGCAAATGTTTTCAGTATTACAATATCTTTCAGGTAATTTTGAAGCAATTGAAGTATTAAACACCCATACTAACAAGCGTCGCATTCTATTAGAAACACAAACAGGAACATTATTTCTTCAAAGCTGCATTTCTTAAGATTTGCTACTTATATAGTCGGTACGAAATTTGTTAAGCCAGAATTCCTAGAAGGCCGTTACGTCATTTCTTGGAATAAACCGCACTCGACGCAGGGGTCTGCCACGATTAGAGATTTGCAAGCAGTGCCGTACGTTACAATTTTTGTAAAAGGAATTAAATTCCTTTCTTTTATTTTTCGCCTCCATTTATTTCTTTTAATACGATATTGCACTTTAAATGCACATACATTCACAAAGATACACGCTATATAAATCGACTGCAAAGCACGATATGTACTTAAAGACTAACCGCACCCTGCTACAGTGAACGCCGCGCCGTCTATGTGTATCCTACTCGGATATCGAGTGCGGTTTGTTCCAAGAAATGACGTAGCGGCCTTCTAGGAATTCTGGCTCAACAAATTTCGTACCGATTATAGCATGTACTAGGTGGCCAAATAAGAATGGCGGCCGGCTATAACTCAGAAACTAGTAATCACAGAGCTTTCGGCTAAAATCTGTTTTAGTAAATATGGCCAACCGAAAATACTGGAAATTATTTTGAAGTTCGCAAGATGACCAGTAGATGGCGCAACAGTCACGACTAAGTATAAAAGTAAAGTTTTCATCGTGTTTTGTCTAATTAAGAGTTATCGGAAACATATGAATGTTATTCCCAACTAAATTCCCATCCTTTTGCGTTAAACACATGTCGTATCTTCTCAAGTAAAATGGTGGGGAGACGTCAATTGTTTTTTTAAAATAAATAGTGGTTACTCCTGTAAGGCTTAACCGATTCTAACAATCTTGGTCTCCTTTATTTGATCCATAAAATGCAGTTTTGGTCTAATTCTTATGAATTGTACCTTCACCACTAAAGGGCGTTATCTGACTTTATAACAAATAAACCGGCTTCTCGCAATAATTTTGAATACAACAATATGTTCCTTTTCACGCGGAAAAGTAGAGAATTAAAAACTTAAGATATCAGGGAAAACCGCGTCTCCATATCTCTTCTGTAACCGGAGATATTAACGAAAAAACTTAAAAATTTGTTGCACCTGGCCGGCCCGGTTTTGCTCGCTGTCTGCTATTTTACGCCCGGCACATTTTGTGGTAAATATTCTTCTTAGATAACGTATATCCTGGCAACTGCGTAGGACAAGGTAGTGTATCTCCATGGCCAGGTAGGCCTCCGGACTTAACTTGCTCAAATGTTTATTTGTGTGAAGAATAAAGGACCTAGTGTTTGCTACCAGGCTCATTACAAGAGAAAACGGAATAAGAAATGCAATTCGGAGCATTTCACAGGCAGAAGTCGAAATTTTATCCACTTGACAAAGAATGGAATCATGCATAGAAAATGATGGAAGGCAGTTCTAACATCTAGGAAGCCACTAATAATACATTTATATTATATTCTACAAAGGGGCACCACAGTGTTAATGAAATAATAATATTGTTTTTCGAAATTCACTACCTAGGCTAATCAAATTTTTGTTTATTTCAAGTTAACATCGCTGAAAAATGAGATTCGGTTTATTTATAAGGCATTAAAATGAATAATTATCTTTGAAATAAGGCATATTTTTAATTTTTACTAATATGGTTATAGCTGGAAGGTTAAATAAAATAGCAGACAGTCAGCAAAACCGGGCCCTCCAGGTGCAACATATTTTTAAATTTTTTCATCTGTGGTTAAAGAAAACTGGCACCTTAAATTTTTAATTCTCTACTTTTCCGCCTGAAAAGAAACATATCCTTCTATTTAAAATTTTTGCGAAAAGCCGGTTTATTTGTTATAAAATCAGATAACGTCCTCTGCGGTGAAGGTACAATTCATAAGAACTAGACCAAAACTGCGTTTGATGGATCAAATAAAGCTTTTTTTAACGAGACTAATATTGTTAGAATCGGTTAAGCCTAACGGGAGTAACCAGTATTTATTTAAAAAAGGAATTGACGTCTCCCCACCACATTACTTCAGAAGATACGACAAAATATGTTTAACCCAAAAGAAAGGAAATTTGGTTGGGAATAAAATGCATATTTCCGATAACTCTTAGTTAGACAAAACATGATGAAAGTTTTAATGTCATACTTAGCGTGACTATTAAGCTATCTTCAAAATCATTTCCAGTATCTTCTCTTGGCCACATTTGTTAAAAAAGATTTTATCCGAAGCCTCTGTGATTACTAGTTTCTACGATATAGCCGACTGCCATCCTTATTTGATATGAAATGACAAAGAATAAATTCATCTCCGATTTGCGCAGCACAAAAAATAGCTTTCAATAACAAACGTCATCAGGAGTATAGAATATCAGACAATAATGAATAAGTTTTGCGACATGTTGGTACTTTTTTTGTAATTTCCTATGCAATTTTACAATTAACACTTTTTTAGATGTAACGCCATTGTCATATTATCTGACGTTCGATGTTTATGATTTCTTTGCTGCGCTCTATACATGTTATACATAGTCTATGTTCGCTTGGAATGAACTAACGTAGCAGCTCTCGGTTCTATTTACTCTCTCTATTTATTTTTGATAACAATACTAAGCTTCGGTTAACTTTTCAATGTAGCGATTTTGTTTACAGGTGGAACCTACGAAAAGAGAAATGGTATGAAGGAACCAGATCACTTCGGTGATACGGTAAGTAAATTTAATATAAACCTACAAACAGCTTGTATAAATAAAAAAGGTGCTTCTCACACGAGAGTGGTACAAATTGAATTTTCTGTTGAATATTTGCCAAACACTCCACTGCTGGCACGTTAAATGAAAACGACAAAGGATTCGTCGATGGTGAACAACAGGATAAATATTGCAGAAACTTATTAAGGATACCAGTACTGTATAGGGACTGAGATATAACGTTTAATTTATAAATGTACAGGTGTCCCAATCTTCTGAAATTGTAGAATTGTGCCTACTGTGTAAATGCTAAAAGGTCAAAATTTTCAGATAATAGAATATAAGATAATAATAGAAGACACTATAAGCTATCCCTCAAAAATATTTCTGGATGTACGTGGTGATTAATCGATAAGTAGCGAACCAAGGACCTACTTAGTTATTTCAAACAACATCCTGCGTTTTGACATTTTTAGTTTCCCCATTTAGAAATAAACCTAATAGATTTCGAGATATGTATTTGTAATTTTGTTTTATGTAAATCTATTTTCTTCAGAAAATCTGGAACGCAAAAATATTTCCGTCCAAATTTTTACATTTTTTAAATTACATATTTACATCTATCAAGTCACGGTATTAAAACGCATTCGAAATATACAGGGTGTTCAGTATTCAACGGCAAACTTTACTAAATTTAAACACCTGAAACGTATTTTTTTAATGGCAGCGTATATTTGTTCTACATTCACCGTATATTTCTAACGTTCTTATATGTATAATGGTGCATGTTTTATATTGAAAGTAAAAGAGATATTTACTGTTAAACATGATTCCTACGTTTGCACACTGCATCCAAGTGGTTTCAGGTGCTAATATTGTATGGTTACCATGACAACGGTAAACAAAATATACCGACATTGCTGTTCTCAACTGTGATTCAAAAATTTAAGCTTAAGTAGCTTTTGGCAAAATGAGTTACCTCAAAAAGTGTTAATACATACGATTTATGAATATGTTAGTGTTTAAGTAAGTTGTACTTTTGTATTTGTGTTATTCATTCAAAAGTGCAAATATCTCAAAAGCAACCTCTTTCAATTTGGTAAAGTAGATGCAAAACGAGAATTTTTGATAATCAATTTTAAAGCTAGGTTTATTTAAACATAATCGTATACGTTGTTACGTCGTAATCTAGAACTTCGAACGTAGTTATTATAAGTCCAGCCAACGACAAACATGGTGAATCGAAGAACTCCATAAATCCTCAAATTTAATGGAACATTTTCCTATAACAAGTAACAGCATAAATTCGGAGGTATTTCCAACATAATTTCGAATATTAAATATGTTTCGATAAGTTATTGTTTTGAACGTCAGTAAATTTTGTTGTTGTAGGGTTGTTAGCGGAGTTTTGTATCACAGAGTAGCATAATTTGAGTCTTCTAGTTGCGTCACTACACGTATTGCATCTTGCTATTATTAAAAATAGCAATATCCATTGGAAATTCAGCTACAAATTATCACTTCCAGTCAAGATTCACATCCATGTGTTTAGATTGTGTTCCATTTTCTAAGCGTTTAATATTTAAATCGTTCCATAAATACGAGGTAAAAAACATGTTAGTGGTTGAAGAATAGGCAGATAACATATAAACATGGTGTCTATATGAAATCATCATTCCAGGTGAGTTTTTAATTTTTCAGTTGCAATACTCGTTAAATTTCATTAATTGGGATCTAGTTTAATTTTAAATTACCGAAGGAATGAATTAAGGTCACTCCCGAATCTCCCGAAATCACTAAAAGCATTATCAGTATTATCACAAGCAGATATATATGCTGAATATATAAACTTACGTAATTTTCAAAGTATACAAAATGCATAAATGCAAAATGCATAAATAACATACCAGAAGAAGATGATCCAATAAAGAGCTACTATCAGGCCCTGAAGTGCATTAAAGACTCAGAACAATTTTCAAAAGACGACTATGTGGCTTTTGAACACATTAAGAATTTGGAATGTCATTTTCAGAATTGCTTTTTGGAGGAACAGAAAAAAGCCTAAACAATCAAGCATTTTAAGATTTTTTTCAAGCTGCTCCTAAATAAATTTGGTGTTTCTATTTAGTGTCTTTGTTTCTATGTTTTGTGCTTGCCTATATACAAAATGTATATTTCTAAGAGGGCTGAATGATAGGTATGTAGTATCTACGTATATATTGTGGATCAAGAGAACAATAAAAAAGTTGAAAAAGGAAATTTGCCAATTTTTCTTCTAACAAAAGAAGTAAATTTCTGAAAAATAACTGTGTAACTATGAAAATAAATGTAAACTGAACTTTTGCTTTTGATTGTAGCTTTCTCTTAAGCGGGCGCCTCCCATAAGCGGGCAAATTTGCTGGAACCGTGACTGCCCGCTTATGGGAGCTTTCACTGTATATGTACTAATGTCACATAAATATGCCCGTGTAACATGCATACGACAATAAAGAGTTGATGTTTTGTTCTGGCGTTAACGCTTAAAATATTTTAAGGAATAGGAGATATAATACTCTTATACGTACCGGAATTTTGAAACCAACAAGAGAGTTAATTTTAAAACACGCTTTGAAAATTTCAGAATTTTTTAAAATTTCAGTAGAATTTGGATAAAGATCTAAATTTTCCTATAATTTCTAATAAATACTAAAGGTTTACAGGAAAATTACCAATTTGAAGGAAAATTCCTTATGTTTATACCGGAGATATACACTGTTTTCGTAATACGAGAATTTACCCCCATTTCTCTAGGTGTCCTATCGAAAAACTTCACACTGGATATTGCCTCACCCTATATAAGTATAATCGTTCCCTAAATGCATGTGATACTGTGCTGTAGTTATACACGGATATATGTCAATTTTGATAACACGCTGCTATTCTCGTATCGCACATCGAAATCTAGAATGTGTTATAAAGTGAATAGATTTGTTTGTGAGGCGTAATTAGATGTCACTCTACTTGTAATGTAGTTTACACAGTAGCAGGACAACCTAATATCCCGTTCTCATACGCTGAACTAAATCAATAACGTATCAGTAAAGGTGGTATCAGTCATTACTATCGACCAGATTAAATTAAGTTCTACATACGTTGTAAGCACCCGAGATTAATGAATATTTTATCAATCAGTTATCATTTTGATGTAGATAGTATTTCTTCCTTATTGTAAACATCACTTGCTTTATTATTTATAAATCGTTAATTGAGCACCGTTTATAACGTATTTTTCAAAATTCCATCGCATCTCGTTTCCATAACGTTGGACATCGGACAAATCACAAATGATTTAATAAATTATAGTTTATCCTAGTTAGCAGTTGACACACGATCGTTTATTCCCTATAATTGGCTTGATATGGATGGATATCTTAAAATGCACATGAATAAATAGAGATACATGCAAGTGTGCATTCAAAGAATTAATTGTATGGGTGCGGGCAGCATGGTGTCCTTGACCGCTTACTGTTATTAAGTGCAACGATACTTTTCGAAGACAAATCAAGATATGAATTAAGTCATAACAGCTATATGAATTTGCGTAGGTCAAGAACGATTAAATTATAGTCAGCAAATAAGAAGGAAGTGGGTTAGAAGCAGCATTGCAAATACGAATTCTTTGTTAAATTATGTAGAATAGATAATTGACAATGATTGCGCGCTTGTTCTAAAGTGCACATGAGATGTAAATACGCACAAGCCTGCTTCTGCATTTGCTACTGCAAAACGATTTAATTCTTTTTCTAAATAAATATAAAGTGATAAAGTAAATGTCACGTTAAAATGACCTTTGGATGTAGAAAGTATGTTTGAGATGATTGTCATGTTATGATTCTCCTCCATTCGAATAAAATACATTTATCTGTTGTAAGTAACTAATATTTTTTGAGTATGTACCACCATGTTCAAAATATTTTTTACATTATCAGCTTACCGCATTCTCATGTTCTGCGAAATGACCTAGGTAACCATGCTTATTGTTAGTCTAAAAAAGGCATTATTAAGCAAATTGCTGCTAACATTATTTTTCGAAAGATTAACTTATTCTTTGAGTATTATGAACTATAAATTTTCAAAGATTCCATTGAGTCGAAATATTATTAGAGAAAATGCTCTCAACATTTATAAACATCTTAAAGAAAGTGGAAAGTGGAATTGTTGATTTGAGAAATTTAAAATGGTTTTGCAATTTATAGTGTAAAAATTCAAGGAAAAATCGCGTGGGCTACCGAAACGTACCCAAAAAAGATCAGAGAACGAAATTAATAACAAAGCACCTGTTAATTTATACCGATACCGATACACTGGAGAGCAAAATTAAAAGCTTGGACAACGGGAGATTTATTACAGAATGGTTTTTCAACTGATTTGTACCGGTTGAAAATTATTTAGAGCAAACAAAATTGGGCTTCAAGGTCCTATTGCTAGCAGATAACGCTCCAATTCGCCCAGGGGATTTAAGTGATCCCAACGGCAAAGTAGAATTTTTACCACCGTTGATTCAGCCATTAGTTCAATATACCTTTAGAACTTCAATGGATTTCAGATACAATTGCTTCAAAATCAATTGATGTAATGAAAGCTTGGAAGATTTTTCAATTAAAACTTGTAATTGAAATCATATCTTTTTCGGTAAAACGACTGGAAAAATCATCGCTAAATGCAAATTGGAAAAAGATATGGCTATCTTCAGCAGGAAGTTTGCTTGAATACCCAGAAAATGTGATTCGGAGAATAGTAGAAATTGCTAAACCAATCAGAGGCGAAGGCCTTGTGGTTATGGCTATTGGGGACGTTATTAGTGGAAGAAGTTCACGGAGCGGATTTAGCGGAAATGGCGTCCGTTGCTGTTAATCAAATCGGTTCTAAAGACAACAGCTCTGCTGGAAATTGCTTTACTCGAAAAAATTACAGGAAGGACTAACCTTAGCGAAAAAACCTTGAATAATCTTTTAACTGAAGACCCTTGCGCTGAAAGAAGCCGAAAATTTAAAAAGGAGCTGCAAAATTGCCTATTTCCATACAATGAGATTTATTACGAACTTGTAACGACCAGTAAACAAACTAAAATAACAGATTCTTTAAAGAGGGCAGAACATGCAAAAAACCCTGACGAAGTAATGGATTCAGACAATGAAGTTATTGTTTGACCGAAAAAAAGGTCGTATAATTGTGCTGAGCAATGATGAAGAAGAAATTTAATAAAAAGGGCTTGAATTAAATAAGAACCAATATTTCTTGTTTACTTACGTTTTTTGTTTTACACATGTCATTGCTGAATTCAAAAAAAAATATTTTAATTTGGAAAGTTTTCGAAACGCATCCCTCCGTCTTGTATTGGCTCTTAGACTCCTATAACAAGGTTTCACATAGCATGGTATTTTCTAGGAGCCTTCCAATACAATGCATTTTGACGATTATAATATTGCTACCGGTGCTTCCACCCAAATATATATTTTATTTTTCCATACTAGATACAGCTCTAGTATTTTGGCTTTTTCAATCGATTTAGATCTAACAGTATTAATATTTTAAGAAAAAAAAGAGATCAGTAGACAAGCCTAAAATAATCTACAAGTTATCCTCTATATCATTTAGTACAGTTGGACGTATTGAGCGAGAAGGTCTAGCCATTACGATGATATCAATGCCATAATAAAAATTAAAACAAAAAATTTAATAACGACGGTCAAGGCATGAAAAGGAAATGTACATGCTATAGTACATACCATTTGATGAGATCAACGGCAAATTACTTCGTAGCTGTATTTTAAAGTGGAGCTAACAATACATGATGTTTTACATGTCCCTCCTCATTCTCAGAAAACAATGTAGTGTCGGATAAACCTGAAACTATCTTTACAATATGGGAACCAAATACTTCATAGTTCCCTGTTAAAAGAAAGATCAGTCAACTTTTTAAAAACCGTCAATGAGATGGCCGAATGATCATAAATCATTGGAAGATTTTAACAGTTTCGACTGTAATAACGTTTAGGACTAGAAAAGAATATCTTAAAATTAATTACGTATATATTGCGTTATTTTATAATTAAATAATTATTTCCAATTAGAACAGATCAACAAGGTTGATATTGAAGTTCCTAACAAATGGGACGAACACAACAGAATTTGAGGATGGATTTGTAAATTAATGAATGGTCTGTAATATTTTTAGATAAAGTATTTGTTATTGTTTTAGTAGTGAAATCACATTTATAGTAAAATAATATTCTATATTAGTTTAACAATTCCACAATCCCTAGTCAAATAAAAAAAAGCTCTTGTTAGCGTATAAGCGCAGTAGTGAAAAGCTGGAAATATACAATATTTCTCTCATTCGTTATTTTTGTTACTTGTTAGCAGGATATCGACGTTTTGTAGTTATTTTTACGAACAAAATTTGCACGGCATTTCTGTTTGATATCGATCAGTCGGAAAACCCGAATGACTAACAGAAGCGTGCGGTGTTGAACTGCTTGTCGTTTGTGACAGCCGAGCAGTAGCATACGGTGTGTTTCTGGGCTGGGCAGCAATTTGAGTAAGGCACAGTCTGTTGAAAAATTACGTAAAGTCAAATATGCCGGAAACACAATATGCCTACAAATCGCAGTTATGTGCTCACGACAGTTGTTTAACATGTTGGTCATTTATCAGTAAATAAGGCATTTGTCAACGTTGGTAAAAATTTTATTTTAAGTCAGAGACACACCTGGTTTTTTATTGTTTTTCCGACGGATCTTTCTAAGAATTGAATATCTGTGTAGTGTAATATTATAATTAGAGGTTTAATAGTGCTGATATAGGTTTTTTTTCGTAGATTTGTCGTGAGTTCGGGGGTACCAACTTGATACTTTTTCTACAGTTTAAATAAATAAATTAAAAAGATAGTGTTGCGAATGAATAATAAATTACAAAAAATAACCTTTTTACTTGACCTTTCTATTTTAGCACGCCATGGATGTACCTCCCCGCTTTCTCAAATGACTCGATATAATAAAAATTGCACTTTGAAATATTTTTTAACACGTTTCAGAAAAATTTAACTCTTAAATTTCAACAATATTTCGCTTTTATTTAAAGCTTCATCAGGGTCATAAATGATTTAAAGTAGACAGACCACACTTGTGAACAAGAGACTTAACGATGTTCATTTGAGGAGCTATGGCTGAACGTTTTTTAACCACATACGTTATGAACTAAACTGCTTTAAAACACATCTCTCATTTAAATACATCTTCACCAACAGCTAGCGCCAAAAAACCTCCATTGTCTACCTAGGGTTTGCCGTCTAGCGCCATCGTGAAGTGTCATCGCTGCGTATCTGCAACCTTGAAATATACGTGTGTCCTAGCGAACTTGACGACTCGTTAGGTAACCGTATTTAACTTGGGAAATGTTATTCGAAGAGGAGTAACGTTCTCGTTTCCCCGGAAACATTGTTGGAGATATACTTACTGATTAAAACTTCCAGGATAGAAAAACGGCTCCAAAAGGAGTGGTTCAGCAATATAAATCGTTGCCACATTATGTTAGGTGTCGGTAGAGCGTCGTTACCTGCCATGGTTAATCATTGTGATTCTTTAGTGGTTTTAAATTAAACTTATACTAGGATGTTAAAAGTATGCAATTTGGAAAAAATAGAAAATAAGCAACTTTTCCAATTAGCATTCTATAAAAAATTTAAAGCCATATTTTGTAACTTAAGAAAATGTTCAATTTGGAGGTTAAGAAAGTCACGAGATTGCTCGTGTGCATGTAATAACACATTAGTTTTTACGCAAAAATAAATGATAAAATCAAAATTTACCTATATTGATATTTATTTTTAATTTTTACAGAAAAAAAATCATTCTTTGTGCTTGTTTTGAAGTCATTTATTATAATCAGAATGTTGATTACACTTACAGAGTGATTAAGAGCCAAAAATGTGGGAAATTATCTCAAAAGTAAATTATAAATAATATACATACAAAAAGTTGTTTTATATGTAATGACATGAAACTTGGATGTTGTTGTTCAGTGCTGACAACTTTGCCTTACCTAATTAGATTAGGTTTTATTTAAGATGGCGGAGAAGCTTGAGGTGGAGAGATTCTATAATTAATTTTGATTGTGAATCAATAATCATGGTTCAAAAATGCTACATGGTCTTCTGTTAAGCCGCATAGATGGCTTAAAAGAAGTACAAATATGGAATCAAGCCAAAAGCTTTATTTAGCAGCACGTATCGAGATTTGCTGTTTCGACATGCGTATAATTTATTTGTCAAGATTTGATAATTTATTAACTTGGTTTCCAGGTTGGAACCTCGTTGCCGTCGTAGCTTCTGTAGACGTTTCGTCTATCCTTTTATTCTTTTATTGCAGTAACAGCAGCAACAACAGAAACCCTGAAGGTGTCCCAGGACGAACGTCGGCAGAAGCTACCACTACGACACGGTTCCAGCCCGGAAACCAAGTTAATAATGAATTGACGGTCGCGGAAGCCTACGTGCCATTTTTGATAATTAATCTTTATTACAACCAAACATTATTTTTGTGCAAGGTTACCATATGTGCTTCAATCTTAAAAAAATATCTAAAATAATTTAATTTTTTAAAGCTGTTCTAATGTTTTGTTGCAAACTAGAAGGCTGAATATTATAATTTCGCAATGCTACTTACTTTTCTTTTTAATAAGGACACGATTAGTTATGATTTTCAAGCATAAGTTGTGCCCTATAGTGTTGAATTAAGATTATTAATTTATTAAGACACTTACTCCTTTTTATGAAAGAAGCAGCATTCTCCCAAGATTGACAAACGTTAAAGAGCTTTCATAGGCTAATTAGAGTATTCAAATGGATTAATCCTGAACTGTATGAGTAAAAAGTATAAGAAAAAAGTCACTGATTATTGTATAAAAATTCATAACTAGTACAATTAATATTAAATGGTGTATTAAATGTTAAAACAATTATTATATGAAACACAAATAATTAAAATGTAGTTACATGAGCTCTAAATCATGGCATTTGAATTACTAATTATGCTATTTACAATTAATTATAGCAAAGAAATGGTTTAATTTGTATTAATGAAGCAAGATTATAACATTAAATTTTAAGTAACAAACTTGGAATATATTTTTTATAAGGAAAAATGAAATTGAATAGAAGTTAAATATTGAAATTTCACAAATATATTCGCCTTTAAGTGTAC
The DNA here is from genome assembly GCA_029619315.2 of Dynastes maya. Lineage (NCBI taxonomy): Eukaryota > Metazoa > Arthropoda > Insecta > Coleoptera > Scarabaeidae > Dynastes > Dynastes maya. Next base: position 26,655,330 of record JAROYE020000002.1, read on the forward strand.
ACCTTCATTTCACGTCGGAATTTAATTTGCCACATGGGAAATTTTCCTTCCTCATTAACTCCTTAATTATAGAGTTAATTACTTATTTCCAGGAAAATAATCTCCTTCGCCTGCGCTTAATAGATTTAACTTACAATACACCTTTTCACAATTTTTACATTACGGCCCGCAAGACTGGTACTTTGAAGTTTAAGTTTATTACAGTCCTTGACGCAACAGCCAATTGTCCAGTTCAAGGTCATCCGGCTTTGGAATGTAAGATTCGCGGGTGTTCCATGGACAACGTGATCTTATATATCATGTGGAATTTAATCAAGGTTAAATAGAACCAGGAGATATTCACTTTCAGGTTGTTGCACAAAGGAAAGTCAACAAACAATAAGATGAAAAAGAGAGCTTTGGAGGAGACTTTTATCTTCGCATGATGTAGTACTTACCGTGTTAGTTCTTGCATACGAAACGACCGTTGTAGGATGATCGAATATTTTTCTTATTGGAATTTTGATGTGGTATGTGGAAGCCGAGTTTATTTTAAGATGTCTTAAATTACAGGTTGGTTTTTATTTACCATGTTCTCTTTTAATGAAGTACATTGATTGGTAAGAAAATATACGATTTTTATTACAGTTTTTTAAAACACGGTATTTCCTAGAATCGACGCTTATTATTGCAGTTTCAACCAAGTTATAAGAACCCTAAGATAAGAAGAAAGATTTCTGCTTTTATAAACCCTTATTATTTCTCCAGTGTGCATTTCATTGGTTCCTTGAAAATATAGGAAGGCGTTAAAGAAACTGGTCTCAAGGGTTGTTTGCTTTCTGTGGATTCATGATTTATCAGCGCACAAAAATTGCTTTACGCAACAAAACATCAATATTGTTACACGTTGCTATTGGACAAATGGCCTTAGAAGTTTTGTTACTTTTTAAATAGCTATTTGGCGCAACATTTTAACGCTACCTAACAGCATTTGGTGATGTCTATTTTTTAAGAGACATATAGATAGTTTTTAAATAAAATATATCGTTTGTACATACATGTAAATATTGAAATATTTTGAAAGTGTTAGCAAATCTTCAAACTACCATTGCGTCACTTTTTTTAGAAATGGCACAATGCCATTTGTCTGGTAACATTCAACAGCTTATATGCAATACAGTATCTCGAATAATCGAAATATTTTGTCCATTAGGTTTTATTATACAGGCTGTACCAACTTTCTGGAATTGTAAAATTGCGCCTATTATATGGATAGTGGGAAGCTAAAATTTGCTAGTACTAGTACTAGTAACTACTTAGGGAGTGAATTACATAAAATTTGTTAATACGTTTGATGTTTATGTATGGAATTAAGTATAAAGCAAGCATTCCGGAGTGCAACACTTAGTGTGCTAAGAAAAATGGAGAAGTGCTGTTACAAATGATTGCGCAAATATATCGAGATCGAAGAAATGTATTTCGAGCGTTCGCTGTACAAAAATAAATAAGTAGATAATTTCCAATTATTGCAATAAACATTACAATAAAGGTTATTATTAGGCTTAGGATATTTGCATGTTTTTTTTTGCATTTATATCAATAATGGCATAGTTTAATTCTTTAAAGCATTAATGCATATTCGAGCTAATTTGGCTAATTTCGACTGCAATCTCTACGCTAGAAGCTAAAGGATTATATATACAAGACAGCATTGAAATAGTCAAGGATATAGTTAAATGTTTAACGAAGCTCAAGAAAAATAGTGTCATCAATAAACTAACAAAGTGTTGTCAAAAATACAGGCTATCAACAACTGAAGAATATACATAAGTAAGGTATTGCAAAATGAAATAACCATTAATGAAAAAGATGAACATTTAAATGTCAGTGACATTGCAAAATATGAATTTGTACCAATAGTGTCTAGTGATGAGAGTTTTTACTTTTGAAAATTTGTTACACTATGTTGCAGTTAAATATAATTATGATTTGTTTGTATAATTTAATGAATTTTAATTCAATAATTTTGTGTTTTTAATTAATTTTAACTAAATAACTTTGAATCTAAAAAATTGTTTTACTTTTAACGGAAAAATAAATATGTATTAATATAAAAAAAATTGTATTTATTCTATAAATATTGATTTTTAGTGCATATTTAGGTGCATATTCTTGATGTTTTTGTTGCATATCTAATGCATATTTTCAAGATTTTTAGTGCATAATTATCATAACCCTAGTTATTATAAAGTTTGTCCATAGTGTATTTCAGTTATGTTACATGTTATTGTTTTTTTTTAATTTTTTGTTTTGATTTCCAATTTATGTTGACATATTTATGTTTACATCATTTATTGTTAGCAAACTTATATAAAAACATTGTTTCCCTAGTTATTTTTCGCTAAAAGGATGTATTAGTATTATAATTCTTTTTTTTATTTCTGCATTAGTAGAATGAATGTTTCTAGTAACATTAAATCTTAGTTTCGATTTGACAAATGTTTTGAATGTGGACATCGTCGGTCAGGGTAGCGCAACGTATCTGACTGACATCTGACTAAGTAAAATACAGTACCTTGCAATCGAATTAGGGCCACTTTGATTTTATACAAATATTTGCTATTAATATTATAGTAACCAAAATTTCTAAATATTTTCCGCAATAAAATGTTTTTAATTGTATTTAAGATAATCCTCTTAAGTAGGTATAAAATTCTCGTTATAACCCCCACTAAACATTTCTTTCTATCCAAGGTACGTTTAGGGTCGGTAATCGGTGGCTTTTCCTGCTTCAAGTTAGTTTACGTGTAGTTTTGATGGTGTAAAGTGCAAGTATTATATTTTCGTGCTATAATATTCGTTTTACATGTTGTTTTAGTGTAATTAAATTGAAATTTCGTGACGTTTAGTTTTCTTTTTTTATTGATAAATTTTGTGAAATGGGCAAACGTAAAGACATTTCAAATGAGAAAAAAAAACAAGAATTCAAGTGTTATTATTAGAGACGGGGCTGTATTCGCATCGGGAAATAGCCAGAAGAGAACGAGTTTCTCGTCGAACAGTCGATAGGGTAGCGATGTCAAAGAAAGAAAATTTACCAGCGACTTCAAGTGGTCGTTCTTTGTCGCGGTATTCGCAAAACTTCACCACGGGAAGACAGAATTATCATAAAAAGGGCATTAGAAAACAGGCAACTGTGCATTAAAGAACTTCAGCGTATATTACAGGCTAATATACAAATATCAGATCGAACATTAAAATCGCGCTCATATGAAGCCAATAACAGAAGTAGACGCCCTGCAAAAAAGCCGAAACTTACTTTAAGGATGAAAAAGGCAAGATTGCAGTGGGCGCAACAGCATCGGCATTTTACTGTTGAGGATTGGAAAAAGGTATGTATCAATATTTTATGTATATTTTCAAAATTTGGAACATTTTTAGTAAATTCGAAAATGTAATGAAAATTTCTGTTTCTAAAGGTTGTTTTTAGTGACGAGTCACGGCTAGAGGCTGTAACTGAAATTGCTCGTTTCGTTAGAAGAAGACCATCGGAACGATATGATGAAAGTGCAGTGGTAAAAACAGTGAAACATCCACCGGCAGTCATGATTTGGTCTTATATATCAGGGGAAGGGCTTGGACCGCTCTATTTTGTAACGGGTACCATGAATCAAATTCAATATAAAGAAGTTATGGAATCAATCTTAATCCCGTATATGACATCTTTAGACCCTGAAAATTACTCTTACACATTTATGCAAGATGGTGCACCGTGCCACAGAGCAAAAACAATTCTAAATATGTTTTCAGCAAGAAAACTGAAGATGTTGCCATGGCCAGGCAATTCCCCCGACCTGAATCCAATCGAAAATGTTTGGAATTCTTTAAAACGTACAGTTTATGCATCTCCCAATACAACAGTTGACGTTTTGAAAGCAAAATAATGCTCACCTTAAAGAAGTTGCAGCAGCGTGTATAGCAAGCATGCCCAAAAGAATTGCTGCTGTCATAAAACCAAGGGGTGGTTCGACGAAATATTAATGTACGTGTTAATATAAATATATATATATAAATAAATAAAAATTGTTTTTATCAAACGTTGATACTTTGTATTATTTATTAAGCTAAAACTCAAATTTATATAGTGGCCCTAATTCGATTACACGGTACTGTACAGCATTTCTTTCACTTTTTCCAAATGCATAAATTATACCTACTACCTAATCCTTCTTTACTTAGGCTTGAAATCTTGAAAAAACAATCTAAGGTCATTAATGTCAATATGTTTTGTTTACTGTTGTCATGATAACCAAACCGTATTAACACCAAAAAATATTTGGATGTAATTTCTAAATACAAGATTCGCCTTTGACTGCAAGAAGCTACTTGAGCTTAATGTTTTGAATCAGAGGTTAAGAATAACAATGTCAACATGTTTTGTTTACTATTGTCATGGTAACCAAGCAATACTAATGCTAGAAATCTTTTGCAATATCTAAATGCAGGAATCGCGCCTAACTGTAAGTATCTCTTTACTTTCAATGTCAGACATATGCATCATTATACGGAAAAGTTAGAGATATAAATTTTCTATACGGTGGTTACACAAAGTGTATACGCTGCAATTTAAAAAAAATGACGTTTCTGGTGTTTGAATTTGGAAAAGTTTGGTGTTCAATACTGAACATCCTGTATATTTCAAAATCGTTCTAATACAATGTCTGCATAGAGGAAAGTACGCATATTAATTCGTTAAAAAATTAAGCTAGAATGTATTTGCATTTGCAAAATCTGTTAGAGATAGATATATGAAATCTACATTATATTGATTTATTTCCAGATAGGGAATCCAAAAATAGTAATAATATACAGAGCGTTCCATTTAAAATAACAAAGTAGGTGCCTGATTCTCTACTTAGCGATTACCCTGTATATTTAGAGGATAATCTATGAGGTCTATTGTGTCATCAGAAAGTTTTAGCTTCCCTCTATTTATACAATAGTTGGAATTTTATAATATTAAAAAGTTCGGACGTCCTGTATATATATACAGTGGGTTCGTTCTTTTTCTTTTTATGAATATCGGCAAGCAATGGACTGCATTAACCAAGAGATCTTGCACGAATTACTGAAGTCTTTTAGAAGTCCAACCAAAAATATTTTATTTTCAATATCTATTTACAGTTTGCTAATGCTAAGAGTCGTGGCTTATCTATTAATACCCAGTTGCCCTTTAGGGATATATTTTTTTTGTAGTCAAAAAATCTTATACAACATTAAGGGCTGTTTGCACCGGTTAGCCTTAAAGTTTCCGTTAGTATACCTTTTGCGGGAGATTACATTGCACCATAACCTTAAAAGTGTCAATTAGTTAAGCGTCAGAATTGCTTGATTATAGGAATCTTATTAGAAAAGTTGCAAGAGTTTGTAGGTAGTTCTTTCTCTTTACAACACCTATTAGCTTTTCTTTACAACACCTATTAGCACATATTTAATATATTTGGCGACATCTCTGAAAGTTTGAAAATAAGAGAATCGAAGAAAAACTTTTATTGCATCTAAACTTTAACAAATTTAATACAAATGACAAAGGTAAGGTCTATTATAATAGCAAATAATATGCTCCATATGCCCACCACTCTGCTGAAGCTTTAACACAAGACGCTCATGGAGATTTCGTACCATGTTTTGAAAAATAGATTGCTGTAAATTTCGGAATAATTACCACTATTAATTCCGGAATTGCGATGGGTGGATTGCTTCTAAAAACTGTTGGTTTCACCATGCCCCACCTGTATGCATCGGGGTGAGCGAGGCCCAGGCTATGGGAAGGATAATTAAAGTTTGTTCTTCGGGAAATGACTCCATCACCAAAATCATCGCTAATTATTCTCAACGTTTGACCAACGTTTGACTCGTAGCATTGTCTTGCTAAAACCACTGTCTACATAAAAATTTCGTGCTCTGCAAAAGCGCCTGAGCTTCTGTATAAAAGCTATCAGAACGTGCTGCTGGTATCTTGCACTATTAACATTGGCAGTACGGTCTGCATCATTAGTAATGAAGTAAGGGCTTATAAATCCGGGTCCAGAAACAGCGCACCATACGGTCACTTTTTCGTCATGAAGATGTTTCAATCAGTTCTTCGGGAGGCGCAAACCCAATAAATCTAAAAGACTGCTTATTAATGTGGCCAAAAAGTGATATATGGGATTCATCTGAAAAGCAGATATCGTCATCTTCACAAGTGTAAGTTATCATTCGAGCACAGTCATTTTGGTTTAGTTTATAGCGCATTTCAATGTTGTAAAAGAAACCGCTAATACCCTTGATCATTGAGCGTTTTATACCCAATTTTGTGGCAGTTTTTTTTTTACAAAATAACACTGTTTTGTGGTTCAGCGTTTTAAAATTTCTGCTGAAATTGAGGTCGAACTCGCTTAATGCTAGGCCCATTATTTCTGCTATATTCGTATTAGAGATCACATGCTTCACACATAAAGACTTCAAGCATCTCGTGTATCGACAATGATGTATAATCTCAAAGATAACACTTTGATGTTTGTTTGCGGTACATTTTCGATACTTTGTAATTATGGACATATTGTATTGTTTGCGTGATGGATCCTGGTTAAGTTAGGGTAACACTTGTTAAACTTGGCCAAGATCCATTAATACTTTAATGAAGACACGATTATTAGATAATTATTACTAATTTACATGTCAAATAAAAAATCACCATAAATGTGGAAGAAAGTTTGAACTGTTAAACTGTTAAAACTAGTTGATATGATTAGTTCTCCGTAGTAGAAATGATAATTATTTTGATTAGTCTTGTATTTGGATATGGATACCTTTATTTTGGAATCAGGACTAAATTAGCTTTACTGTTTTGTTGAACTTACGACGATTACACAGTGGTGACAAAGAAACAACCCTGTATGTTTCATATGTAAACACCTTACACGCATACATACATTCTGTTCCTGCAGAATACAAATCGATGTATTTTCGCTCTTTTTCTCCCAAATAATATCATGCGGATTGCGTATTATCCTACGCAAATTACATGTTCATCCAAATTTTATTCTCGTTATAAAAAAGCAGCACCAGCGAATATACTTCGCGTTACAATGTACTATTCGCTCTAGTTCCTTTTTTCCCCTTTCGCCGAATCATCAAAATTCTACGGCTCATTACACCGAAGTTCCGTGGGCGCCCATAAACATTTACTCCGGTGTATATAAAAACAAAACCCGGCTATTCGTTGTTTTGATCCACAACCTTTGACAAAAAGTAAACATATATAGCTCAACGATTATAAACAAAAATATATAAAATGTTTTGAATTTAAAACGGTTTATACAACTCCGTTGAAAATGGATTTTTAATTAAATTATATAAGCTATATGTAGATGTGTATAACATACATAAATTGATTTTCATATGCAATAGTTTAATTTCTTGTACAAAAACATCGTTATCGCAATTCAATGAGCGATATTTAGAAAAAAGCCTAGAATCCATTCAAATCAGTTAGTAAATACAAAGCTAATTAAGGACGTTGCAAGTGATATGATAACGTGTTTTCAAATAATGAAGTACAACATACTACCGAAACTACATCTCCTCGACTGTCAGCTGGATTTTTCCCTTGAGAATTTCTGCGAGGTAAATGATGAACTTGATGAACATTTATACCAGGACATTTCGGTCATGGAAAAACGCTTTGTGGGAAGTGGAGCTGCAATATGTTAGCAGAATACTGATGGACTTTACTGAAAAACATCAGAAAGGGAGTATCATAGAAAAAGGTCAAATATCACATTCTGAAATATCTGCAAAAGTCAATAACTAGTTAGGCAAGCTCTGCCTTTTGAATATAGTATGTGACAGAAAAATTCTAAATTCACATTTTGATTCACCTCATTCATGATAACTAAAATGACGCACTTTAATTCGCTCTTAGTTACCGTGCGAGTAGGGAAGTAAAAAAATTAAAATTTGTTGTACAGCGTAATTAATTCTATGCAATAAGACCTTCCTAGATAATTATTCTCCTTTAGAAATACAAGTGACTATCCTCGAAGGATAGGAATCACTAACACAATGATTTTAAATTGATCGTTTTTGAATGCAATATTAACACTTTTTAAAGTTAAACATCGCAACTCTATGTTAAAACCAGAAACGTATGGATACGAAGGAATACTGAAAAAAGATGAAAAAAAAACCGAGATTTCACATATGCAAACTGTATCGAAAAATTCACCTTTCCTTATTTTGTTATTATAATTTCCCATTAAAATTATATTGCAACCTATAGCAAGGTCAATAACGTCTTTGCTATGGTGAAGTATGTATGTAGGTAGTACATATGTACAACCTATTCACGCATCAGGCAAGAAATGCAATTAATGCAAAATGCAAATTGTATAGGCGCCTGCCTGTTAAATTCTTATGGAGTTACCCAATCAACACTTTAATATAACAAAATGCAATCAACAAAGACGCTTACAAATAAGTTAAACACCTAATTTATAACCAACGCGTTTGTGAAATAAGAAATTAATATTAAATTTCTTTAATGGAAGTGATGTTGAGTGTAATAGAGATATTACGCAGCGTTTCATGTTTAATTTGATTTACGAGGAAATTTACTGTAATAAATGCTTGGTTTTGATTGCGTGTACAGCAGTGTACCAAAAGTATGTATAAAGAATTAATATTAAGGCTGAATTTTTTAATCGAAATATAATTTTGAAATTGAATTGAGAAAGGTATTATGCAATTTTATTTTTTATGAATAAGTATTTATATTCACGTACACATACGAGTGTGCAATACCGAACCATATCCCTATTGCAGTGCGACTATTAGGGGTTAACAATAGGCGTGTAATAAAATAGGTGCGGCAGTATGATAGGTAAAAAAAAGGTGTGAGTTAATATAAATTTAATCGTGATATGTCATGATCGAATTCAGATTAGCTGTATAATATGTAGTTTATTTATAACGTGCTATACTATAGTTAAAGATTTAACTGCGGAAATGTAAAATAAATATGGTTTGTTGAAGTAGTAAGAAATATATTTGTATTAATGTACAAACCTCTAAAGGCAAGATATAGCAAATTATGATAAGTAACCTGGGCAAATATGCGGTAACAGCCAGAGGCGTGGCGAGCGCATAAAACACCGCCTAAAAAACAGACATATTGTTTATCAAAAACTAATATATCTAAAGAAAGTTACCATTTAATTGTAATAAAGTTCGATAAAGTAAAGAAATAACAACAATTAACAAAACAAGCTAAAATGAGAGAAAATAATAACGAGAACAAAGAGGGAACGTATGACAGATGCAGGAAATAATAATAATAAACAACAAGAATAATTTACGCTTTTGGAATTAAGATTTGACAATTTGGCAATTGTTGTGATTACTTTGCTTGGCAACGAGCTCCTTAGATCAGTTTGGCGTCACAAGAAAAATTTGGTGCTCTACCCTAGCCAACTTTGCGGAACAACAAAAACAGATTACCAAAATCTTTATTGCTGCATATCGTTATATTACTTAAGCTAAAGTATAACGTATGTGATATTGTTGGATTCATCTCTCGATTACCTTTCCAAAAACGTAAAAATATATAGAGTGTTCTATTTAGAACAGAAGAAGCAGAAAGCTGACGTCATTTCTGGTGCCACCGGAAGTACAATTGAAATGCCGATAACGGCAAAAGCTAGTTCACAAAAATAGAAATCCACATATTTTTTGTAAAAACGCTAGCTTCTGTCGTTCAAAAGTTAGCATGGGGAGAGGACACTTTAGGACCGCACTGTATGCATATATATACATAGTCAGCACTTATGGACGAAGGTCTATATTGTAGTGTTATAATCGGAAGAGTTTGTTTTCCAACTTAATTAATTAATTTTTTACGGTCTGTAGGTCTTGAAGTGTCCTCTAGGAAGTCTTTCGGCAGTTTATATATATAAAAAAACAAATAATTACGTTTTACGAAAATTAAAATTGATATAGTAAAAACCAACCTCATACCTTGACGTTTCACATATACTCTATGGTAATGCGTTACGTACTCAAAGCGCCGCGTGGTTTTGAATAACCAAACTTGACTTTACGTTAATCTTGAAATATAATTATCCTTTAAAATACTTGGAGTCGCTTGGAAAATAAGGCACTCAGCCAAATACGTGATAACTCAACGGATGTTTGAACTAGACCAAAACTGAATGATTATTTACCGTTCCTTCGTTCCTTTGTTCGCGATAGCAATTGATAAATTACAGCCAATTAAGATACATATTTCGAAGGCACAATATTTAAATTCAATTTCAATAAAATAGACATTACAGGCAACCCGTGAGCGTGTACCTTTACTATTAAACTTGATTATGATTGAAGGGAGGTATACCTATAGGGTGATTCAAAATTATGTTACTACTCCAATGACAGATATGTTCCTGGTCATGAAATGTGTATTTAAATGAAGGTACGCATAATTTGCAATTTACATTTTGGTCCCAACTTGTTCGCCATCATGTTTAGCACATAGAAACCAACGATTAGCACTAGCACGTAAAGCCCGTACACACATTTCACGGGGAATGGGTAATATCACTTCTCGTATTCGATCCTTCAGGTCGTTGATGTTAATTTTGTTGTTGTACACACGCTTCTTGACCATTCCCCATAACCAAAAATCACAGCGTGTCAGGTCCGGTGAGTGTGGAGGCCAGTGCAATGGTCCACCACGACCAATCCATCTACCGGAAAATGTGTGGTCAAGATATGCACGAACAGTGCGCGCATAATGCGGCGGTGCGCCATCTTGTTGGAAGAAACCCATAAAAAAAGAAAAACAATAGCTCTAAAGCTCGAAGCACTCACAGTTGAATAGCTCATAAATATTCATCCCATTTTAGTGGTAACATAATTTTGAATCATCAATTTGTATATAAGAAATAAATGCCAGATACAGGGAAAGGGAAACCTGAGGCTATATAAACTGCTGGAAAAATCGACAAGGAGGTTAGAAGCATGTATCGCTCGGACGTAGGTAATTGGACCGTACTTGGCTAAACGCATAGACAACAGGCTTTAATGACAGCTACTTTGGATGTGGAAATTTGTGACATTACAGTATATTGAAATGATCGTTTGCTGTTTGTAAGCTCGATTACACTAATCTCAATTTCCTTTTCAATTGATAGACACACTATATCTTTCCTATCAATTAGTTTGTGTTCTTTCCCTTATTATAATTAAGAAGCCTCCAAGGTTGGCATCTTTTCTGCAATATGAGCTCCCGATGGTGTACCTTTTTACGTTTAGATATCTGATCTTTTCATTTGTCAAAAAATGCTTTGTAAGGTATGCAGTATCTATACTTGATAATTTTTTTTGTTATTTTCCTCAAATATCGGTAACCTCGCGTATTTCCTCATCATTATTGACTTGGTGGGGGGAACAAATTAACGGAATAAAATCCTAATTTTCATCATTTCTTTTAATCAGTTCATTTAGATTGGGCCACAGTCTTTTCCATGACTGTTGAATAAGTCGCGATGGTATCATACACCAAGCGTCTTTAAGAGATAGTAGCACTGATAGCAAATCAAAATTCGTAGACATCTTCAGATATGATAGACATCAGTAGAGATTTCCAATAGTGCAGTTTCACTTTTTGAATTAAATGTTGATCCATTGGCTAAATAAGGGGGTACAATTTGGTGGTAGAATCGTTGCTTGAGCGCTTTGTACAGCACGTAGTTTTTCTAGATCGGGATCTTCAGGGGTATTATCCAAAATAAGCAATGCTTTCGGAAGCAAATTCAAATCTCTTATTTTCCGTTTAACTTCAAATACAAAAAGGTCATGGAACCGTCTACGAAAAACATCCATTGAAACCCATCTTTTATTTTGACCCATACACGCACCGGGAAGATTTTGACTCCTCTTAAGAGCTTTAGGTTTAACTAACAGTTTCAGCTTATGAGTGGATGCACTAGCACAAGGCATGAAGGTAAACCTTGGATTTATAGTCTTCTAAAATTTTAAATTGTTCTAGCATATAATTTTTCATAGAAAAGGAAATCGTCCTTTGATAGAGCAATCAAAAAAACAATTCAACGAAATTCCCGTGGTTTTTAAGCGTATCTTTGTAACGCGCGGCAATCAAGTTCGTAAAAGCCTTACAAGACATCAAAATGACTGTTTCACAACAAGAAGCGGGTTGTTTGTTGTTCATACATGCGCCGTACATCTGTTGATATGAGAGAAATGCAAAAATTTCCCGGCATGACGTTCATCTAAGTAAAACAGTGGGTCAACATTTTGCTAACCCCTTAGCCTGGGAGAAAAGCAAAAATGAATTTTATATCAATTAGTTCTCCTATAATTGCCACTCGTTCATCACGATGCCCGAAGTCACGAAAATTCAGTATCGCGCTATTATCAAATTCATTACTTAAGAAGGTCCCTCAAAGCATCAAAAATTCGCCGTCTTATTGTGTAGCAAAAGATTGGTCAAAACGGTTTCAAGTGGGACAGAAATCCTTGGAAGACTACGCAAGAACAGGATGGTCAGTGGAAGTGGTGACCGACGACAGCACTGCCCTTATTGAGGATCTTGTATTGGATGATCGACGCTTGACGGTGAGAAAAATATAAAAAATTTCAGATATGAATAAAGTTAGTGAAAGATGGGTACGCAAACATCTCTCAGCAGTTCAGCCCCAGCATCGTGTTGAATGTAGTCGATCCTTTTTGGAGCTCTGTGTAGAAAATCCTGTGGACGTGTTGAAAATAAGTAACGCTACGGTCAACATAGCACTCTTCCACAAATTACGACAAAATATTCGGGAGAAAGGACGTGGGAAACTGACGAGAGGCACGCATTTGCTGCATGACAATACACCCGTGTACACTGTTGGAATTACATAAGCCGCCTGTTTGCAAATTTGAAAGAGGAACTTCGTGGGTGTCGTTTCAGTGACGTCTAAGAGGTTAAGGTTGCAGTTTGAGCACATTTTGAAGGTAAAGAGAAGGAATATTTGTTTAGTGGTACCGAATTATTGCTGAGATGTTGTAATAAGTGCATTGATGTCAGGGGGCACTATCTTGAAAAATAAAATTGAATTGTGAGTCTGCGCTGTTTCTTTTATAGTCAGGTCGGGAATTTTTGCCGCTACCCATATGTATGTATTGGGTGATCCACTGTGTTTCAAAATTTCTATTAAGGCATGTAGCCCAGCCCGTCTTTTCTTATGCTTCTTGAACAAAAAAAATCTTCGAACAAAACTTGTTTGCACAGCTTATGCAGATCTCTTAAAGGCAACATATTTATAATATATTTAGAGTTTATCAATAAATAAGTGTATTGTGGCCTAAAATCAGATTTTATTCTAATTTAAAGCCTTAGTAATTTTTTGGAAGAATTTCTAAAAGCAAAAAACATTAAAGTATGTATACTCTTCACTTTAGAAAAACACCAAAACAACATCTTAAATATGTTTGTAAATGTAAATTAAATGTTAATTTATTCCGTTTAAGTAACTGGAACAGTATTGACCAGTCTCGTGAACGAAAATTAAATCTTAGAGAGGCGAGTTCTTCTTAGGAAAAGGATAAAATGTGGTGGAAACTAAAATGTGTAAAATATTCTCTGAATATGTTAAATGTAGATTGACGTTTAGCGTCTATTTCTAAAGTCCTTTGCTTTGCTGTACGACACATTATTTCATAGTTTATATACAATAAACAGCTTAGGACTTGTTTTCTCTCAACAAGTTTAATCGGATTCATATTTCCCACCTTTGTAACTCCATCAAAGTTCTGCCTTAACATTTGAAATTTTTTAAACTTTACAGCAAATATTTTCGCAACTTTGCTGTGGCTCACAACAGATTTATTCATGTATTTTGTACTCGTCACAGGCACAGGGTCTGCTTTCTGCGGATAAGTGTTCATTGAAAATTCATAGTTGCAAATTGATAACGTTTGGAAAAGTTTCTGAATCTATAAGCGCTTTCCGAATACACTCTGTGTGTATAGGATGCGACGCCCGAAACATTGCGAAAACTTTTTTGCTTTCGTCCTGCTCTTTTTATCAAGGTAATGCCTTTTATTTATATACAAATATTCCGCGTTGCTGGGAGAACAAAGTGTAGTTATCTTATTTCCTGCTTGCTCATTTCCTGCTGTCATGCCTTTGATTCACATGAAGTTCCTACACGTAGGTTTGCAAGTTTGTTCGGTTGGCATTCGCTTTAATCGTACCACCAACCGTTGTTGTGCTGGCTTTCGTATGCTTAAAATAAACTTTTATCTTTACTAACGCTAGGTAATATATTTCGAGGTACGTGCGTGAAACGAGTGCTTGTGTATTTTATCAATTATTTATTGCAATGCATTCAGTTACATATGAATGTATTGTGCTATCTTTTACAAGGATATCGTGCAAAATTCCTTTGCTGATTAGAAAGGCCATTGTATGCGGTATACAGCTCTTGAAAACTGGATACAATACCTAAACATTGATAATTACCATTTAAATAAGATTTCGTTTGTGCTCCTATTCCCAAAACTCGACTAACAATCGAAAGCTATAGTTAATATGTAAAAAATCGTAATTTTAATTTATTACTATTCTCACCAACGGAAAGCAACAGACAGGGACACCTTTTGACGGCAAATCACACATGGAATATTGTTGGTAAAGAGGTTACACCCTCCTTTCACGCAGGTGCTTTTTTACTTCGTAGTAACAGTCCATACACCAATTACACCTGGTATAATCAGGTGTAATTGAAACTATATTTTTTTTTATTGATCAGATTAAAAATCTGAAATTTTGGTATTATAAGTAACGCACATTTCTAATTTCTAAATTTAATGGTGCGTTGAATCTTTAATCACTAGAAAAATAAAATAGATACAATAAATCAATTAATTTAGTTTTTATAAGTGTCTAAATATTCAAAATAGGTCAATGAAAGCCAAGTAAATTTCTAGACTTCAAAAATGTAAAAATATACAGGAGGTTCAATTTATAAAACCAAAGTTGGGGTAATTTGTGGTAAAACCGAAACTGACTGAAAAACGAGGATAGCATCATTAAATTTGGAAACGTTTGTTACTTATAATATCAAAATTTCAGATTTTTATTTTGATAGAAAAATGAAGGGGTAAACCTAGTTTCAATTACAGCCGATATACTACATAGGTTGGGCACAAATCCTGGAAATACAATCTGAATATGATATGACTCTTGTACTAAACGAAGCATACTCTAGAGCTGCTTCCATAGCTGCTGTTGTTAATGTCCAAGTAGTTGGCATCTCACGAATGGACAGAACAGTTTGTAGTGAAAGCGATTTCGTTGTCTGAGATACTATTGAAAGATAATCCTTTGGAAGAATATAATAACAGATGGTAACGACAAGTCTTAAATAGAAACTGAAGGCAACCATTGCATTGATACTATTGCACGTAAGACATGTTACTCCAGAACTTATCGCTTCTACTGCAAAAAGGAGTAAATCAGATAAATTGAATGTTTCAGTAAAGGAGATTTATTTTCTTCCAGAAACTAAAATCGAAGCAAAAAAACGCAAGCATAATCTACTGTCTAGGGTTCCCCAAGGTTCAAATCTGGGACCCCTCATCTTCAATATCTCCATTAATGACATCGTCGACGTAATTACATGCGAGAAGCTTGTGTTTGTGGATGATTTTCGCAAGTGTTTCTTCCTCTAATGTATTTTGTTACAAAACAATCTTAACAATCGTTACGCGTGGTGCAAAACCGTTAAACACAAATAAATGTAGGGGTTTAGGATTAACCCAGTCGTTTTTAACTATAGCCTAAACAATGATTTTTTGTTACGATGTGGGGATATTAGAGATTTCGGAATTCCTTTTGATCCGAAACACCTGAATGCCATTACAAAATTATTCGCTCTTTTGTTACCGATAGCTTTTGTTAATTATTAAACACATCAAACTACGATAAACATTACATATTGCCAATATTTAATATCCTTACAATTAATTTCTTTATATTATGTGTGTTTATATCCCAGCTCCTAGAATTGGCCATCCAACGTCTAACGAATTGTCATTAGCAAGTAAAATATGGACATTTCCTACCGGACTTGACGACTTGTTACAAAGTAATATTTAATTTGCGAAGTTATTGTAAAGACAAAGTGTATTCTATTTTCTATGTGCTTATAGCAAGAAATTACATTAAAGATAAGGATTAAGAACCAGAAGAATATGAAGCAAAAAGAAGTTATTTAGTTGTTTTCTCGAAAGTATCGTTGGCTGGGAATATATTTATATAACAAAACCCCGGGGACAGAGAGAGGTGAGCAAGGGCTATGCCGAGTGCGCCATCAGTGTGACGCCGGAGTTTAGCGTGAAAACTGCCAAAGATGGAGAAATGAGATTTTCTGTACGTATATAGTATACCACGGCCCATTTTGTAGAATTATCTTCAAGTATGGTGTTCCAAATTTCCGCAATCGCCTTTTTGATTTTAAATAGATTGCTATATTTTTTTATCGATTATTTTGATAGCCACTTAAATTACCTTTGTAATGGTATCCAGTGATGTGCACTTTCGATAATTACTTTTAGCTATATTGCAAATTGTGTTGAAATTTTAACAGTTGCAGACTCTGACATTTTAAGACCTAGTCTGAAAACATATATAGTGTCGTGAGTTACCATTTTGCTATCAATTTAGGAGCTAACACTTTATAGGTATGTTTCAAGATGATATAATGTAAAGATATGTACAGGGTGTTAAATCTGTAGTGCAAAATTTATCGAAATTCAAACGCTTTGTTTTCAATTTTATTAAATAGAACCTATATTTTTTCATATTGCTAGCGATTCCCTTGTAGAATTACCTTTAAAATGGTACCAATAACGTAATACTAAATTAAATGTTAATTTATTCCGTTTAAGTAACTAGAACAGTATTGACAAGTCTCATGAACGAAAATTAAATCTTAGAGAGGCGAGTTCTTCTTAGGAAAAGGATAAAATGTGGTGGAAACTAAAATGTGTAAAATATTCTCTGAATATGTTAAATGTAGATTGACGTTTAGCGTCTATTTCTAAAGTCCTTTGCTTTGCTGTACGACACATTATTTCATAGTTTATATACAATAAACATAGTTTATATACAATATTCATATTGCTAGCGATTCCCTTGTAGAATTACCTTTAAAATGGTACCAATAACGTAATACTTATTTCCAGTATTTTCGAAGATATTACACATTTTTGGGAAATAGGCAATTGAAGCGGCAACAGAAGAAAAGGTGGTTCTTTTCCTGAGCCCGCCCGCGGGCCCGAACGGGCCGGGCTTTTCCTAGCTCGTGCAGTGCTCTATGACTGGTCCCTCATGTCTTGTCCTCATATGAAAAATCACCTGATTACCTTTGTGGAAAGTTCTATAATAGATTATCTAACCATGTAATAAGTGAATCCAACTACAACAACTTTAGAGAGTTGGTTAAGGAACTGCTCTGTAACAACACATATTATTCCAGAAATGAGTTTCTACTAGGTTAACTAGTGATGGTAGATACATGTTTACAATTTTTTAACACTATTTCTACGTATATTAGTTATATGTATGTCATGTATGTGACTTCTCACATCCTTGAGGGGTTAAGTAATCAATAAAAATTATAATAATAATAATAATATAATAATACGGCAGAAAGGATTTGTCGGCAAGATAACGCTACCGGGTGATATGTTGAGATATTGTACAACCGGGCTTAAGAGTTGGAGTAAGCATCTGATTTATTATTTACTAAAGAGTATGTATTCCTTTCTAACAATTACTACTTCACGCACATATTAAAAATGAAAATGAATACGTAACTTCTCTCCCGAAAGGAAACACAATTTTCCTTTTATACAAAAAGCACCAAATAAGCTTTTATACTAAAGGTAATTGTTCGTGCCCAAACGCTAATAGCATTAGCGTGTGTTCTGTATCTTTTCGTTGTTAAAACTGAGGAAAATGTGGAAACTTTGCTTAATGAATGGCTTTTTCCAGAATTACTGAATACATTTAATGTACACCGGGTGCATTAGTGTGTCGGCGGAATTTAGCGTGAAAACTATCAAAGATGGCGAAATGAGATTTTCTGTACGTACATAGTATACCACAGCGTATTTTATAAAATTATTTACAAATATACAGAATGTTCCAAATTTCCGCAACTGCCTTCAACTTTCTTATTTTAAATGGATTGCTATATTGTTTATTAATCATTTTGATAGCCACTTAAATTATCTTTGCATTTTTGGTTGTATTACCTAGCATGAAAACAATGATAGTGTCGCGAGTTATTCTTTTGTTATCAATTGAGAGGCTGACACTTTATATGTTTCAAGGTGGTATAATGTAAAAACATATACAGGGTGTTAAATATGTCGTGCAATATTTATCGAAATTCAAACGCTCTTTTTTCGATTTTTTTAAACAGTACTTATGTTTTTTGATATTGCTCTCAATTTCCTTGTAAAATTACCTTCAAAATGGCACCAATAACGTAATACTGGTTTCCAGTATTTTCGAAGATATTACACTGTTATTGAAAATACGATTATAATATTCGATTACGCGCATATTTATCGTCTTACTTACCATTAAAAAAAAACCTTATGTTTATTCCCAATACGTTCTTAGATATGACAGTTTTAATATCGCCACATAACACAGAAGGCAACAATTAAGTATAACGTTTCACTCGGTTTTAAAGTTGTGAGATGATAAAAACGCAACCACTTACCTGTACTCAATTGTTCTGTCTTATGCAAATTGTTTAGATTATTTATAAAATAATACAAAACTATCATCATTTTGAATTTCCAAAATGCAATTTATGCTTTTAGATTTTTTCATCATAAAATAATCTTAATTCAGAAGATCCGTCTCTATACGAACTGGCTTACATTTTGAGCCAAGTTGTCCTCATTTAATTAAAGAAAAGTATTTCTTATTCTCTGCTGTCGGTATTCTGCCATTGTAGGGGGTGTCATGTAAGCAATGTTTTTTGTAGTAGGCGATAGAAAATCATCACAAGAGGTACTCCGCTGACATTCTTGATGCTAAGAGTGGATTTCTGTTGCAAACGCCAAGAACAAATATGTCTATGAACTCATTTCGAGAAATTCATTTTTTGTTAATGAAAGTTAGTACAAAATAACAGCAACAAGATTAATGCCGTACGTAATAACTAATAATTAATATATTTCATATACATGATTCAAATTACAATAAATGAGCTTTAATAAAATTGTAACGAATACTAAAACGCAATGATAGCAAAGAGAGATTACAACAGATAGCTTTATGTGGAAATTTGGAGCAGAGACTTGATGTTTTGTTAGATAGTAGTTTTTGTTGGAAAATCATAGCCATCAGCTGTTAGATGCCCCCCATATCGAATATTACAAACGCATTATATATTTGTATATTTATATACATATAATACTGGAAATATGTATTACGTTATTGGTATAATTTTACAACGAATTTGCTAATAATATCAAAAAATATAAGTTCTATTGGAAAAAATCGAAAAGAGAGCGTTTGAATTTCGATAAATGTTGCACGACATATTCAACACCCTGTATATATTTTTAGATTATACCACCTTGAAACATATAAAGTGTTCGCCACTAAATTGATAGCAAAAGAGTAACTTGCGACACTACAACTGTGTTCATGCTAGGTCTTAACACATTAGAATCTACAACTGTCAAAATTTTAACAAAATTTGTAATATAGCCAAAAGCACTTACCAAAAGTACACATAACTATATATCATTGTAAAAGTAATTTAAGTGGCTATCAAAATTATTAATAAAAAATGTAGCAATCCATTTAAAATAAAATAGTTGAAGGCGGTTGCGGAAGTTTGGAACACCCTGTACATTTGTAAGTAATTTTATAAAATACGCTATAGTATACGTGTAGAAAATCTCATTTCTCCATCTTTGGTAGTTTTCCCGCTAAACTCCGCCGACACAGTAACGGCGCACCCGTTATAATGGAATTATTATTATGCTAATGCGCATTTATGCAAACATAGCTTTCGCTTTTAACAAAATTTGAGTCGTGTTTAATAAATTCTTATATTTAGTGCAGAGATAAAAGTAGTTAAACATGTACAGGGTTGTCCAAAAAGATGTTACCACCTAAATGGGATTGACTTTTATTTTAATAACATAACACACACTATGTACACAAATCCAAATGAAATGAAGCTGGCTAATGCACTCCTTCGACCTGTACTCTTTGGTTCTCAATGCATATGTGAAGTCTTTTCACCATACAGGCTATAGCTCCTTCACACATTTCCTTAGGTATAGAGCACACAACCGTTGTTATGCGTTCTTTAAGGTCATTAATGTCAGTAGGTCTTGTAGCATACACACGTTCTTTCACCACTCCCCATAGCCAAAAATCACGTGGAGTCAAGTCTGGTGACCAAGACAAAGGTCCAGCTCTTCCAATCCAGCGTCTACCAAATGTATCATCCAGGTAATGTCGAACCGCTAAGGAATAATGCGGTGGTGCACCATCTTACTGAAAGTAACCAGATGTTATGATACGGAAATGCAGATTGTCTACAACAAAATTCTGCAACATATCTAGGTAAGAATCTCCCGTTACAGTCTGATCATTAAAAAAATGTAGACAAAGTAATCCAAACTTTGAAATGCCACACTATACGTTAACTTTCGGAGAGGATCGAGTGTGTTCTCTTAGTACATGGGGATTGTCTGTATTCCAAATGACGCAATTGAGCTTATTCACTTTGCCGCTGACATGAAATGTGGCTTTATCCGACATAAAGAACACAAGATTAGGGTCTATCTGTATCATTTGAATGTGGTACGACTTCATTCCCAGATCTAAGTGGAGAATTCTTAAAACACTTGTCCGCGCGATTCCGGTTTCCAATGCTAATCTCGTACTTGACCTTCCTGGGCTCCTAGTCATTGTGCCTTGAACATTTATGATGTTATCTTCCGTTCGAATACTCTTGGGACGTCCACTGTTTCCTTTACAGTCATTGGTCACAAACCCTGTACGCACAAATTTCTCAAGAAGTCGACGGATAGTTGAACGGCTTGGAGGATCTTTCTGAAACTATTGCTGAAACTTTTTCCTCACTACTGAGAGTGACCCAAATACTTCCACCTGCTTCCAGCTGCTACCTTCCTTCTCTCTTCCAAAGTAAGTCGGGTGGCCATATTTAGTCTGCAACAATAGAAAATTATATAGTACCATATGAGTGGTAACATCTTTTTGGACAACCTTGTATAATACTTACTTGTCCAACATGGCAAATTATTGCCGTATTATACAAGCAAATGATTGTAAAACATGGTTCTTAAAGGCATCGTTAACACCAATGTAACTGGAATTCGTTCTATACTATGATGTGAAATTCATACAATAGCGCCCATGGACGATACAAATTGCTTTTTGTATCTTCTAAGTTTCGTATGTTCCGTGAAAATCAAGATTAGAAAATGTTGAGATGAACGGCGAATTTCCCTATTTGAAATAAGACCTCATGTAAAAGAAATAAAACATCATACTCTTAGTTTCCGGGTTCAAACCGCGTTGAACCGGGTTGAAACCGGCACTCTTATGGGACATCTTCAGGGCTGTTACAGCACACTGACTGGAGATTCATTAATTCCGGAGAATATATATGGGACTTGTTTTGGGTCAATGAAGCGGAAATGTTATGCGTCGATGAAGCGGAAATGTTATGCTTCGATGAAGCGGAAATGTTATGCGTCGATGAAGCGTGGCGGTTGCTAGGAAGTCTAATCAGTTGGGATTTCCACGTGTGATGTAAGGGGTAACCATCTTCGCGATTTAAATTGTTGGGATATTTAACATCTTTGTGGAAGCGTTGGAACAACAAGCCCTATTATCTTACAATCTTAAGCCAAAGTGTTGGTACAGGTACGTTGATTGCACCCTTGTCATCTGGCCCCATAGACACGAATCTTTAAACAATTTCCTATCGTTTTTGAATTCTCAACATGATTCCATACGTTTCACCATGGAGATCGAATCGAACGGTTGCCTTCCTTTCCTAGATGTTCTCGTACACCGGCGTCCTAACGGTACACTATTCAAACTACTAACCGCTATATTGACCCTTCTTCACCGCAACTTCCCTCATCTAACCCTTATTTCCGTAAGCAAGCGTATCTACCCTATATTCATGGTGTTACCGATCACATTAGCAAGATTATCTTCAGGAAAAACATAAAAAACCAAGACTACTTTCCCATCAAAGACCGCAATTATCTGGAAGCCTCTGGTGTCTACTAGATTCCATGTTCGTGCGGTAGTGTGTACATCGGTGAAACAAAGAGTTTAGTCAGTACCTGTGTTACTGAGCACGAGCGTTGTACGCGGTTGTTGCGTGTAGCCGGGTCCGCACTGGCGGAGCATAGACCGGAAACTGGCGACCAAATCCAATTTAACTCTACCCGCATCTTATCTCGCAATCCTCACTATTGTAACAGAAAAATCCGTGAATCAATAGAGATTTTCAAACATCTCAACAATTTAAATCGCGAAGAAGGCTATCTCTTACATCAGACGTGGAAATCCCAACTGATTAGACCTTCTAGCAACCGCCACACTTCATCCACGCATAACATTTCCAGTTAATCGAGGCATAACATTTCCAAACCCCTCCGGAACGAATGAATCCCCAGTCAGTGTGCAATAACAATCCTGAAGATGTCTCATAAGAGTGTGGACAAATGCCGGCCAAAGCTGCAACAACGACGCTGTTCCAACTCGGAAACCAAGAGTATAGTATTATTGGCGACCGCGGAAGCATACGGACGAAATAAAACATTATCAATCACATTTCTTTTTCACGTTGACAGTAATGTTTTAAATGAAAATTCATGTGATTTTTATCTAATATTTGAATAATTTAGGGCATACATATTTCCTTTTTGTCATTTTTTAAAATCATTTTGATACTTTATGTTGGTTGTAAGAATTGTTTGCACAACATAAGTAGGTATAAATAAAAAATTCTTAATATTATTTTTCGTTCTATTTTATTGCAATCAAATAGAGGAAGCATACTTTGCACAGGCATTAACATCATAATTAAATATTACAAACATTGTAACGTTTACGGATATAACTATCTGATAAAATAATTACATTGCCTTTAGAAATAATATCACTGTTATGTTATATGGGGCTTTTAATTTTTTTTTTAAATTAAAACTCCCAAAATTTATTTGACGCTGAAAATAATTTCAATATTATATTTGCAGTGATAATCCGCTTTAACTAGCTGCTTGACAATCATTTCTTTTCTATTTAAAACAAATTAATTATACACTCGATATATTGTGTATATTCGAAAAGACAGGTTCTTTAATTCTCTTCGAGCCGTTTATATACATAAATGGTATATAAGTTATAATTGCGAAGGTGCGGACAGAAAGAATTAATGGCTTTGAGTGTTACAGACATTTGTGATTCTGAAGCATAAAACAAATCGCCATATTTCTTTTCCAGCTTCTGTAGTACAATGGGTGACAAATTCTCTTTTGAATGGATATTTTCCTCCTAGTAATTTTCTGTGACTTTTCCCGCGAAACAGTATAATCTTAACTCAGATGTTGTTTTTGTTTTAGTGATAAATGGCTTCATAAATTTTCATTAGGCGGAGTGTTTTCTTATAATTCAGTTTAACGCCGAGAGAACATTCCGATTTTACGTTTTTTAATTTTGCAGTGTACAGCTCGAACGCAAACAAAATTTCGTTACCGTTGACTACGTCTGAGAATTCTCTTTTCGTCCCACCATTTCTCATTTTTGTCATGGTTAAACAATGAAAAGTGGTTATAAGAAGTAAGCACTTCTCTGTTTAGAAAAATGCTGTTTGCATTTAAATAGGTTCTCTCACACTTTCTCATGGGAAAGGAAGTTTGGTATCTATCGGAAAGAATATCCCAACACAATTTGATCTAATATCTAACGTCTGGAGTCTGTAATGAGGATTAATTAATAGAATACACGTGACCGAAAATTTAAAAAAAAGAACGAAGTGAAAATAGCTTATATTGTAATATGAAATCATTTCATAAATGCCAATACACTCAGAATGAACCAAATATTTTGGCCGTTCACGAATTTTATACGCTTGTACGGTGTTTAGTAATTTGTTTATTATTGAGCAGAACCATTAAAAGGAAAATAAAATGGGTGTAATTGGTAATATCCGGATTATAACATGCTTTCCAAAAATATCTCAAGCGCGGTGTTGTTTTCTTTTCGAAAATATTTACCTTTCATACCAAAAATCAGGAAATATTTCCAATCTTGCAACTTGGTATTTACTTTACCCTTTATTTATTACAATGAATACAGAAGAAAACATAAATAGAGAAGGACTAGACCAACAACGGGAAATAACAGAGGAAGAAGATAGGAAAATCAAGTGGAGAAGATGGCATATTATCGGAAATGATCAAATGGCTAGGACAATAGAATGGGGAAACAATCTGATAATACCAAGTTCAAAATACAGAACTATATGTTTAGCACAAACAAGTGAATTAAACTTATATTAAACTATAAATTAGAGGAGAAATTACAACATATACGGCGTGTCCCACTAAGAGTGGGGACCGGCGATATCTTGGAAACTACAATAGCTGCAGTGATGGGAAAAGAATTGTCATAACTAAAGTGGTAAAGAGAAATTTAATTAAAATATTTTAAAATTCCAAACATGGGCGCTAGAGGGCGCGGTTGCTAGGGTCAATAGTAAATTTTAAATTGGCAGGTAAATGTTCCAGGATTAACTATGATTTTAAACGCTTTACTAAAAAACTTAGTTAATTACGCAACACTTTGGTTAAAGACATTTTGTCATATTGTGGATAATAAGTGTAGTAGGCGTTGCCGAAGCATGTAAAACTAAACCTGCAATAACTTCTGCAGTTTTTACCCGAATTAAAGAAATGCGGACTTGTTTAAAAGGGCATTGCTTTAGACGTTGTAATTTGTGCCACCTATGCAAGAAATGTGCTAGATGGCGTTATTCCCAACTGTACGAGTTTTTCTCAATTATCTCTAAAAATTCAAATGCAACAATATGTTTTCCTAATGTTGTGTTTGAAGAGTCTTGACAGACTAAGGCAGTGGCGAAAACCGCATAGTGATATTTTTTTTCTTTTTCCAGATAATAACGAAAACAGGCCATTATCGGTAATAATTTCCTTATTAGTTACAAATATCTGCTTAATAATATCGAAACCTATCATAGTTGGCCATGAAAGAAAGGTATGATAACAATAACAAAATTTAGCAGTTACAAAATAAACAAATAGATGACAATAATGCAAAACCAAGACAGTACGAATAGTACATAATATAGTGTTATTTGAAATGAAAATAAACAATAAGTTAAATTTATTTTGAATGTTTAAACTGTTTGCCGTCATTATTTGTACGTAGAGTTTTGTCCTTATAACGGCTGCTTCGATTTCTATTTTTGATAGGCTGGCGATAGCATTAATTGGTTGAATCAACTCACGTTGTAGGACGTGTTTGGTAAACCAGATCTTTTATCTTTCCCCGTAAATAAAAGTCGAACACAGTCAGATCTGAGGATCTAGCTGGTCATGGAAAAATAGATCCTCTTCCCGATATAGAAACATATTATAAAGATAGTCACGGACGATTCGTAAATAATGAGCTGGAGAACCGTCATGCTGAAACCACCGTGTTTTTCGAGTTTTCAACGAAACATTTTCTAAAAGTATTGGTAATTCCTTACGTAAAATGTTTGAGTATGTTTCGCTGTTTAAGTTATCTTCAAAAATAAATGGTCCAACAACTATATCCCCTAAAATGCCACACTAAACCTTTATGCTCCACCTACGCTGATGATAAACCTCTCTCGTGCAATGGGGATTTTCTCTTGACCTGTAATTCATATTATGCAAATTTACTTGCCCATCATTAGCAAAAGTAGTTTCATCAGTCCACAACACGCAGTAGATGGTAGATATCTTTTAACCAATTACAATTATTGAGTCTATGGTCAAAATCTGATGGGTGTGACGTATTGTCTATTAGGGTGCGATGAATTGATGACTTACTTATACCTACAACGGAAGACATTTCTCTAGTGCTTGTGTGAGGATGAACTTTAACATATGCAAGGACACTTATCACACTAGCTTCAGTTCTAGCATCACGTGCTCTGGTAGGATTTTCACGAGGTTGAGCATACCCTGTTTTACGTGATCGTGTCGCCAAACGTTAGAATACTTTTCGGCTGAAATATTTTCTTTCTGGATACTTAACGGCGTATTCACGTTCAACAATACACGCGTTTTCAAAACCTTACAGGCATATCATACGCCTATGCATTAGAATATGACATTTTTTGTCATTCAACGGCTAAGCAATAATCTTTAAGAGCCAGTGCGCAGTAAAATTTTATGTACTTGTCACAATTGTCAAATAAATAGTTGTTTCCATAGCATGCTAAATTCTGCTGTTGTATTTAAATCATACTAAATTTTGTTGCCTTTATTTGAAAAACGATCAAAAGCAAACAGTCATATTAAACTAATATCGACACAATTTTGTATGTAAAAGAGTACAAGTTATCACTCCTTTGTTTCATGGCCAACTAAGATAAGTTTCGATATTAAGTAGGTATTTGTAACTGAAATTATTACCGATAATGGGCTGTTTTGTTGTTAGAGTGTTGAACCATTTAAAATGAAAAAAAGAATAAAAAAGTATTATTTGTATTAATTATGAATAAAATATATTTCCTGTAAGCTGATTTTGATCGACTTTTTTCCTCTTTTATTTAAGAATAAACAATTAATAATATAAATTATTAAAATTCCAGAATTCAAATAACTATCAAGTTATGGAAACGAATAAATCTAGATTTATTCGATCATTCGGTTGATAATGAGGTTGCCCAGGAGCCCACTAAACGGCTGTTCCGAATTAATTAATAAATATTTTGTGTGGTGAGGAGGGTGCCGATACTTTGTGTTTTTTGCCGTACTGCCGTACAGTCCTTACTATCATTATTTTATCTACTCAAATTCTATAAATATAATGTCGAAATTTGATACAAATTGGAAATTAAACCGTAATTATAGCTCTATGCGTGCGCGTACTTCCCCAATATGCCACTACATGTTGACAGCGATATGAATTTTTATATACATATTTTGTATTGAAAGTGTGATGAAACACGAATGAGCCATTATTGGTTGAGCGTCCGGAAGGGTATTTGGGTGTAATTGGGCAGTTCTGGTCGTTAAGTGTATGTCTGAAGTAGGGGAACAATGAGTGAGGGTGCCCATCTCTATTGAGCAACACATAATTATAAAATTCCTTAGCCCTTAAATCGTAAAACCAGCCAAAATTTACCGCAAACTATATGCCCAGTTTGGGAAAAATACCCTTTCATGGCCAAGAATGAAGATTTGGTACAATGAGTTCAAACACGGCCGTGAACCTGTAGCAAATCAAACTTATCCACGTCGTCCTTGCACCAGTACGACCAATGAAAACATTTGCACGTGTTTGTGAGCTTATTGAACGGGATCGACGCCTCACAGTGCTTGAAATTTCGGAGGAACTTGATGCCAGCTGTAGAAGTGTCCAATTAATCAGCAGAAAGCTTAAAGGATTTACAAAAATCTCAGTTCGTTAGGTTCCATCATTTGGCAGCTAATGATGATCAAAAAGCTGCATGACTTCGCTTTTCTCAATTGCTTCAAACTCGTCTTGGAGAAGATGGGGAAGCCTTTTTGCGTAGAATTGTCACCTGAGACAAGGCATGGGTGTACACTCTCGAATTAAAGTGTTGATGTACGGAGTGTGGAAGGGAATGTGAAGGAAACGCTGTGAAAACCAAAACTCGATTGTTTGCGGAAAAAGTGGGTCTTTTGGAAATGGAGGCGGGTCCTTCTGGAGATGCGCAACTGGTTAGATACACGACGAGCTTCATTCTACGAGAACAGAATGAAAAAATGTATCATAAAAGGAGGAGACTGAGTAGAAAAATGAGTTATAGAAGTGTAGAATGTAAAATAACTTTTTTTTAAATAAGAGGCTTGTCTATTTGATTGTCCCTCGTATCCAAATTCTTACCTCCCCAAAAAGGTGTTTCCACCATATTCACTTTTAAGAAAGCTAGTTCGAAGAAACCACATTGAGATTAGGTACGGCTTGTAGTAAGCCCGAATAATAGCCAATATCCCAAATGATCCAATATTTCAATTTAATCTATTCGAAGGAAAAGTACTTGATGCGTCTATAAAATACATACGTTCTCAGCTCGAACTATACCAGTAACACCAGAACTTTCTTTGAAAGAATTTCAAAATCACCTCTCAAAATGTAAAATAGATGCTATAAATTATACGAAAAACTCAATTTAATTCCAGATAAAAACACAGTAAAATTTATCAAGTCGTTCTTGTTGCTATATAAATTCCAGTGAGTGAAACGTGTAGGCTTTCAATTTGAATATGTTACGATTAAATCTGATAAAGCCTGACATATTGATTTGCTTCACAAAGAAAATCTAATTGAATTTTATCTTCGCAGTATCACCAGCCTTGCCATTGAATTGTTGAAGACAGGTGTAAATGTATTTCTTTTAGAGTCTCGTACATCGATTGAGAATTGGCTCTTTTTTTGCTTTCAGCAAGATTGATTTGGGATTTGTAAAATTAATGACAAACAAAAGCGAAAGTGTGTGCCTAACTGCTTGCCAATACTAATTTATACAGGGCATTGTGATATCAGTAAATAAAGCATTATTTTTGTTTAGTGTAAAGTCATAAATTATTTAAAATACTGTCATTATTTATGTAGAGGTTCCGTAATAATTTGTATCAATTACATAACCGCAATACAAAAAGTTTCTTAACCCATGAGCTAGATTTGCAAAATTTAAAGTCAATTTGAATATCCATCGTTATAACAAGATACTTTGGAAGTTCATTTTATTGATTGTTTCAAATGTGACTTTTAGCTATTTTCCTATTCTAGAAGTCCAAAACGTAATGGCTTTTCGATGTCTTTGACTCTCTTTCGTCCGCACGAAGAAATAAAACGAACCTTTGATTTATTACTTTTATTTACAGTGTCCTAGGTTATATATGAGCTTAAGCAACGATTCCGAATATATCGTATATATAGGATGATTCATCTTCAGCTTTTTTCTTACTGCAAGATTTCCTTGATGGTATATTTTGAAATTCTTATTGGTTTATGATTGTTCAAACATAAAAAGCAATGAATTTATAACTTCGTGATGCGTTTTGATTTTGCTGTAAGTATATGTGTATATTTGTATATAGTAGTATATACAAGTATATTTGCTGATAATTGAAGCACTTTCTACAAATATGGCTCTTCTGAATGCTCAAATTCTGGCATTTGCCAAAGTAATATTGAAAAATGTGAAACAATATTGAGTTATGAAAGTAAATCGCGAAGCTTTGCGTTATTTTGGATTTTATGAATGGATTGAATGACATCCTAAGTATTTTTTTCCAAAAATGTCTTACTACACAGGCAGACGGTCTTAAAGTGCTTCATTCGTTCAATAACTCTAAGAGCGCGTATATTAGATTTCATCCTTATCAGTTATATGCAACTCACGAATTTTCACGGATTTAAAGTTAAATGATGAACAATTAGCAAGGTCAAGTCACTATGAAGTTTTAGGGGTATGGTTTGATGAGCTACTTAACTAAAAAGTTCAATGCGGAAACCTTTTGTCGAAGATTCATTCTTTCTACCTCTTTCCAAACCTGGGGAATATTTTAACAACTCAACAGTTGCTATGCATTTATCACTCTTATGTAGCAAGTAGACTGGCCTATGGTATTAGCTTTTGGAAAAACTCAACATTGGCAAATAATATTTTAATAAGCCAAAAAAAGATTATCCGCTGTATTTCTGAGATTAAGCCAACAGATTAATGTTGCCTACATTAATCTGTTGGAGATCTTTTGTAAGCTATGGCATACAAGGTAATGTCAGGGACCTTGTATATTCATTCGAGAATTGGCGATTTATATTTATAAAAATAGACAGAATTACTAATCACATCGAGATTTTCATAAACTAGATTCGGAGAGAATCTCTTCACTTCTAAGTCCAGGCTGGCTATATATCAGCAATCGTCCGAAATTTATAGCTCTTAAGGTTTACAACAAACTACCTTCACACTGGAAAGAGTTCAATTTAGCTAAATTTAAACAGCAAGTACATCATATGTTGCTTAGAAACGGCTTTTATTCACCACAAGAATTTTTAACATATAGTGTTACTTGATTTTAGTTGCATATAAATCTGTAAATGCTTTAAAGTTTAAGCGCTCCGCTCTACCACCTTATATTATTGCCCTTGTAATTGCAGGCTTACTTAATGTTTTTGTTATTATTGTTGTATTCCTGTTTGTATTTTGTGTTTCTTTGGACCATTTCCAATACTTTTGTAAGTCGTTGGAAACGAAATTGAATTAAAGTAAATTAAAATGAAATTAAAATTTTTTGAACTGTTGTTGAACTGGCCCAAAGCTTTTCGACGCCAATTACCGCCCTTGGTTCTTCAGTTAAAAGATGGGGGTGCAACGGAAAACTAACTTTCTCAAAACCAATTCGTCATGCAGAATTTTTGGATTGAGGGCTTTGCAATGCCTAAGGCTGTCTCAGTCTCGCGATCAACATGTGACATATGTCGATCTTCCTGGATCAGTTGGCGCAGAGCAGCGATGTTTTTCTGAGCGACTGCTATCTTTGGTGGTCCTGTTCTTTGATGGTCGTTGAGACTGGTGCGTCCACGTTGGAATTCGTAATACCAACGATTAATTATCGACTGATGTAATGCTTTATTACCACATACAGAAACCAACTCGACAAGATATTGTTGTTGAGATAATCTTCTCCGAAAGTTATCAACAATTATTGCGCGAAAATTTGTTGTTCTGGTATGTTTTTCCTAATTTTTAGGTGGCTCTTCTGTAGACTAGGGGAGGGGTTTGGACCCATGAAGAGACGTTTTCGTTGCTTCTTTGGCCAGCTTGTCGAACTTTCATTTGATAACTGGATAAATGCTGTTAGTTTTCATGGTAATAAGTTAGAAAAAAAAAACTCACATTAGTAAATTGGTTTTTCACAGAGATAGTACGTACCCGTCTGTGTGAGAAAGTTTCATCATTCATAATACGTTCAAAATTTGGTGGCGACGTTTCATTTGTGGCGCCCTTTATGCGGAAGAAGACAACCCTCGTAAGTAGTGATAAATTTCTAAAACATTTGTACACATCTGAATGCAGCACTGACAAATGGCGGAAGATCTTTCAGAGACACCAAACTATCAAAAGTTTTAATTTTGGTTGAAAATCTAAGCTGAACTATCTTTCAGTCAAATTTCGACATTTTCTAATTTTAAAATAAAAACTTGAATTGCTTTATAAATTATGGGAAGCTAATACTAGTATAATTTCCGAAATATCTCCAAACTATAACAAGCCCCACTATAACAACTTTATTGTTACTTAATAAGTTGTTGCAAATTGAGTGCAAGTATTTAGTTACTAGTTCTGATCTTGCTCCAACAATACAAAATCATATAAAGGCAGCAATGTATTTATTACACATATAAAGTCTTTTCTCGCTGCAAAAGAATGTCGATGAAAAAAGGCATATATCAAGTTACGTACGGTTTCTTTTGTTTTTATATTCATATCAGGATTCCAGTGATTGTGAATAGCCTTGACGTATAGAAACTGATTTTGTTCTTGTTAGGCTTTAAATTACGTTATACGTACGGAATGTTTTGGTTCGCCTCTTCTTTTTTGTAATGCGTTTAGAGACTATGCTTTTAGAATTTGAAATTCAGGAACGTGATTCGTAAATTTAAATTAAATAGCGACGGTGCTTACTTATCATTCTCATCATCTAATATTAATTTGGGAGAAGCCACAATTCAATTTATTAAATACGAAGACATCTTAAGAAAAGGAATATCTTCGATTTATCAAATTAAAAAGGAAATTGAAGCCATGTCGTAATATTCAACAAAGAGGGATATTAGCACTAATTTGTAAGTAAAATTAATTTGCCATTGTTATTTTGTAAATACTAAAGGAGTAGATTCAATATTTTAACGAAAGGTGTCCAACAAATGCCAAGAATAGATACAATTTTACATAGTAAATTGTTAAAACTCGGAATAGAAATAGAATATTCTGTGTAATTGTGAAAGCCAGATAATCACCATCATTAAAAAAAACGACCACCATTAAAAAAAACAAAAGAAAAACCGGGGAAATTTGAAAATGGAAAAAACTCGTATTTCGAAGCTTAACGATAAGGTTAATGCTAAGTAAACTTGAAAAGCGCGGCAAATTCAAAATCAAATGAAGGCAGGTAGAAATGCATACAGAAATTTAATTTTAAATTTTATCTTTTATTTTTTCAAAAACCATTTTGCTAATACAATTTCAGTATTTGTCATCTCGAAAAGAATTAATTTTGTGCAAGACAGGTGTAAATAACATCTGTTCTACCGGTGGTTATATCTCACCTGTATGATTTCTAGTTTTTTCGTATTTTTATATCTGTTGTAGTCACATTAAATCTATCCGAGGTGTCAAGTTATATCAGTTTACGTCATTATGGTGAATATATTATTAAGTAGAAAGGTACACAGTTTTAATTAGCCTATACAGAAGAAATCATCCCAACGTTGTAGGCACGATTTTGTATTGAAAATTCACGCAGTAGAGTAATTTTCACTAAAATATTGGAGTAATTTTATTGTAGTAAAACATACTTTAAAACTAGCGAAAATTCATAAAAGGTGAATACTTGAGCAAAGGAATATGCTCTTTTGATATTTAATAAACATTAAGCAAATTTATATTTATTTATGCTTTACAATTTATAAAAAATGTGTGAAATAGTAAGAAAGAACCGGGGAATATAATTGCGTAATTGTATGATGTGCCAATACGATCGCATATTGCGCAAATTATTACCTCCAAAACCTAAGTGGCGTTCACATAGACTAGTGCGAAATTAGTGCAATGCAAAGCTATACACAATTCAAACTTTAACGTTATTTTCTGCGTTTGTTGTTGAATGTGTATGTTATTGTTGCTTCAGAAACAGCTAATAAACATACCATGTAACTCTTACTCTTCCAAATTTGCCGAATGCTTGGTTGGGTGAGCACACACCTACGTGCGCAGGTATACAGGTCCTCTAAAGCGAATGTGTACAGCAAAAAACGTGGGCGTTACGCCGAGCAAGTAAGGGCATACATGCTTACGCACGAGGAGCTGACTTGTGATCTCCAATCGCTGAGAGGGGGCGGCTGACTCCTTACTTCTTGCTGTACGCATTCGCTTTACAAGACCTGTATATTATATATTCTTATGGCTGGCCAATGCTTCCCTGTAAATGACGAATGCTGTTATAAATGGGAAAACATTGAATTGTTATTATTTTGCTAGCTTGTTATTTCGCTCACTTGTTCTTTCAATCATTATAATTATAAGAACATGCATAATTTGTGGTAGTGTGATATAGAATAGTTTTAATTATTTAAACAATTGTTGCAATTTTTGTAATCTAATGTTATACATGCTGTCTCATGGATGGGGTTACAAAGAGGAAACACTTTTTTAATATGCATTTTACAGAAAAAAGTTATTCTTTATAAAAAATTCTGTTTTTCTCAAAACGTCCAAAAACATAATTTGGATTTGACTACAGATGTACATACACTTACTTATAAATTCGATATTATTGCAGCTGATACCTTTATTTTTCAATTAAACAACAATTATCATTTGAAACAGTTCACTACCCTTGGCTATCGAAACGTGCGTCCAGTACGAGTTAAGTATTGTAGTAAGGGTTTTTAGTGAATTATTTCAGTGTTCCAGTGCCACAGATTTAGAGTACCCGATTAATCATTATTTGAAGTAAACAAGTAAATAAGTACTATTGGCTATTTTACGTTTATGTTTATAATAACTCTTGGTTCATAGGTTTTAAACATCGGAACACAATCAGGTACACAAGTGCGTACTCGGTTTAAGTGTATAGAGATAGTAACAATTAAAATAAAGTATATAGTAGACCTTGCTTTGTACTATCATTAAATTAGTTGTAGGCTTAAAATTTAACTTCCAAATGCTACGGTATTGGACAAATCTCACACAGATATGCTCATTTACTTAATAAAAGGTTCCTCAATACATCTGTATCACACGTAGTTTTACGTAAACTTTTAAATAAGTTTGACGAAACTAAATCAGGAAAATCCGAGTTCGTCTTTGAGGAAACGCTCGCGAGAGTTAAAGGTTTCTAAAAGTTTGTTACAAAGATAATAAAATCTTGCATTACAAATCCACAATAACCCATACAATTGGAGATGGAGATGATGCAAAAAGAGTAGACTTTTGTTTATAGGTTGGAGAGAAGTTCGTTGAAGATAGAACCTTTCATAGAAAAATTTTCTTTACTGACGAGGCAACACTTTCAACTAACGGTCACGGTTCTTCTCAGAACACAAAGTATTGGGTTGCGGTGAATCCACAATTTAAAATTCGATCAAGAAGTCAACGTTATAAAAAAGTGAATGTATGGTGTGGTATTATTGATCCATATTTTCTAGAATAAAATGTAGTTCAACACGTTTATTTGGATTTGACAGAAACGTTTGCATTACCTCAGTTGCACAACATTGACCCTGACATACGAAGTAACATTTATTGGCAAGAAGATGGCAACTGTATTGATAAAAATTTGTTTAAATCGTCAATTTCCTGGGAAATAGATTGGCAGAAATGGCTTAGTTGAATGGCTTGCTAGGTCGGCTGAGATTAATCAATGGATTTCTTGTTGTGGGGAACGTTAAAAGAAAAAGTATATGCTCGTGGTGCGGAACATAGTTCAGATCATAGGTAGGAATCTCTATACCCTTGATTTATATATTAAGATTAGTTCGATGGAACTGCTTTTAGTGTAGATGGCTCTGCCCTGGACGCCGCCATTATTGTTTTATCCTAGTCGTATGTTGTGGTATTGTTGGGTTAGAACCAGAGGTTAGAACTTTTGAGTTGCAATTTTCATTATTTAAACTTAGTTAAAGCATAGTAGTAGTAATAAACGTATTTTTCAATACGACTGCGTATTCTTCTCTGCCCGTAAAGCGTAAATAACATAAACATAATATCGCATAGTAATTAACTACATAACTATATTTTCAGTAGCAGTGTATTGCTAGTGATCGAGAATATTTGTATACTTATATACCTAAGCGCAATTTAAATAAAAAAAGTCCAACTTCACAAAGCATGGGGAAGGAATGTTGTGTGGCAGGATGTTTGTCTGGAATAAACATCCCATCTCATCATTTTCCCAAAAAGGACACTCTCTTCATAATGTGGAAAACTGCTGTACATTCTCTCAGAATAGAAAACTTAAGCGATAATGATTTAAGAAAATGTGTAGTGTGTTATCGCCATTTTAAGGATGATGATTATACTTGCTCAACTTCTAGACGTAGGCTCAAACCGGGTGCATGCCCATCTCAAAACCTACCTGCGAAAGAATACCAACAGGAGGCCGAAGTAAAAGATAAACTAACGGAAATGCTAACACAGGTTAGTAAAATCATAATTTGAGTAGCTTACATATAATTGTCCCTTGGCTTCCCTTTTCGAAGAGGGCGTACAAATATTGGATCTAGTTTGATTAGAGAGTTGCCAATCTTATCTAAGTATAATCTTGGGTTCAGATCAATTACAACAAGCAATAAGGGATGCGGTGGATGAGATTAATATGCCCGCCACGATATACAAAGTTTACAATGAATTTATTAAAAGAATTGAAAAGTGTGTACAAGTTGGAGGCAGCTATGTATATTAAATAGCGACTGTTAGATCTGTTTTAAGTTAAAAATTAATACTTATTTACTTGTTTATTTCAAAGAGCGTTTGAAAAATAAAAATATCAACTGCAATAATTGAATTTATAAGTAAGTGTGTATGTCTGTAATCAAATCTAAATTATGTTTTTGGACATTTTGAGGAAAGCAGAATTTTTTATAAAGAATGACTTTTTCTGTAAAACACATATTAAAAAAGTTTTTCCTCTTTGTAACCTCATCCATGGACACTCTGTAACTGCTAAAATTCGTTATATTAGCATTTTAATAAGTACGGTACATACTCTTGCACAATTGTTGAAAAATATTTATTTGCGCCACTTTTGTTTCCTGCAATATTGTTTGATTAATTACTACAAATTGCCCACGTCACGGATCCTATAATTATTTGTAGTAGCATTTGCTATAATTGTAGAAGTTAATCTAACATTTTTTTGTGTACATTATGGATGATCCTCATGGAAACGATGGTTTCTATAGAATGATGGATAAAGAGGGGTGGTGTGGGTAGATGTAGTGGTGCTTTTTAAACTGCTCGACTAAAGTATTTACACCTGCTCTAGGTACTATTACTTGTAGTATTCTTATTAGCCTTATTACCTAATTAACCATCTGAAATAGAGGAAAAAGGAGTCAGATTTAACCGTGAGCATCTGCTAATTAGACGTAATTAGAACTGTAGCATTTATTTTGTGCATCATAACTATCATTTAAAATAAAGCCTCCCAGTACAGTTAACTGCAGTATTACCTTGATTTTAGAATGTAAACTATATCACACGTGTAACATCACGTTTGTCCAGCACAGCTATAAATTTCTGCATCGAAACGCAATTTAACGTTTTTGTTTTTTCTGGGTTATAAATGCTTTCGTTCCATTAAAATGAACAATGAAAATAAAAATAAAAGTAATCTTTCGCAAGTTTACTGTTGGCGGTGATTACACCGTGTGATGACATACACGGTCGTAAAACTCGTGCAACTTTACGATTTGTCGCTGGGTAGTATTTACTGAAGCACCTGCAGCTTTAATTTTTGGGACAACAAAAGATTTAATTGTGCAGGAAAGGTAAAGAAAGAAATAAATTTAAGGATGGGTATATAATTAAGAGTAATAAAATGGTATTAACATGACGATGACGCAGAAGAAGAAAGGAGAACCGTAAAGTATTTACAAATGTGTAAAAATGCGGGAGGGAGCTTTTGCCCTAATGTACATATATTTTCCAACACATCTTCTCGATAAAGCTTCCACGTCTATGACGTAGGATTTGTTCTGCCATCAGTCAATTATATTCTTAACAGCAGCACGCATTGTTATATGTATATATTCAGCACTGCGGCCGGTAAGTTTACATTGTGTTTGCTTTGCGCACATTTCACCTCTAACAGTAGCAAGGAAAAAGCATAACATTGCGGTTGTCTGTCAGTGGTGAAGTGAAATACGATAAACCTGACAACCATAGCAAGAAAATAATTACCTTTTACTTCCGTGCAGCATCAAGGGAATTTTTACTCTGGTATGGAATCTCCTGCTTGGGAAATTGAGTTGCGTCATCCGTCACTACTTCTTGTAGACAAGTTAATTTGATTTGCACGTAAGTGACTATACCGATCCTTTACTACAATACAGAACAATAATGGTTTGTTAGAATGCATTGCCTGAAACGGTTACACACACACATACCTATTTATCAATCCTCACGTTTCCACGGGTTTATCACACTACATTTGTGTACGTATTTCTAAACTCTTTGGCGAAATGTGAAATGAACTAAACCCTAAATAGAAATGTTCGTATTATAAAATGTAAAATGTAATATGATGCTATTGATGAAATTTATGTAGCAAAGAAATGTAATTGTAATGACAATGACAGTTTAAGTATAAATAGTAAATAGAAAAAAATCGGTGTACTGCCAAGAGCTCCAAGAAATTCTCAATTGAATAAAATCCAAATCATTGGTCAAGAGTGTAAGACGCTTAAGATATCGGCTGCTAAAAAAATAGGGGAAATTCGTAAAAATCTCAAATTTTCTTAATTATCTCAGAGATAGATGAGAAAGGTATGGTATCCGAAAATGTTATAATATACAGGAAGGAGTGCCGGACATTAGGACGCGACCGTTTGGGCGCCGCCGAATGGACGCAGACATTTGGGCGCGAGAATAAAAAGAGATTAAAAAATATATTCAAAAATATATAAACACATATTATTACAAAATAATATGAAGTCATGGATTCACTTCATAATTGTATGATATCCCGCGAAGAAATTCGACAATATTTCTTTTATTTTAGTCTTGACTTTCCAAGACTAAAATAAATCCTAGGGTGCTTGTTTCATTTAACAAAAAAATTTAGGAAGTATTTAGGTATTTGTTGACA
Organism: Dynastes maya; assembly: GCA_029619315.2. Classification (NCBI taxonomy): domain Eukaryota; kingdom Metazoa; phylum Arthropoda; class Insecta; order Coleoptera; family Scarabaeidae; genus Dynastes; species Dynastes maya. The sequence continues at coordinate 26,693,790 of JAROYE020000002.1, forward strand.
AGGCATGCATGATTACTTCATTGACGTTTGTACCAATAGATGATTTGAATGTAGCCATAGATGAATTACGCAGGCCTGCGATGGTTATGTTTTTCAACTTTTGATGGTTGACTAAAATGGTAAATATGTAAAAAATACGTTAAAAAGCAGTAGAATAAATATATGACAATGGACATTGTAAATACACGGGAGACAAACTAACAATTTAATACATAATCACCGTTGAGGAACTCCTGCACCGAATAGAACGCATTAGTCGTCAACACTTGCTTTAGACTATTGGACAGTTTTTCAGTGGAGAGTCGTTTTAATAAACCGGCTGATAGCACCACTTTCAATGTTACATGTCGATTCCACTTATGAACTAAGCAATAGTGAAAATAAATAAATGAAAAACATAATAAAATAGAAATTTTGGCTAATTTTGTGGCGGTTTTCATTAAATTTTTAGGGGTCAATGGACCCCCTGCCCCTTCATCAGACTCTTCAGCTGCTTAGCTATAATATTGCATAGAATAAGCCAAAAAATAATACATTTTATAAGAAAAAAAAACATTTTAAGTCTGTCATTAAGTCTCATATTTCCGTTATTTTTCGACATTACAAATTTTGAAAATTGTCATTTGCAAAAAATTCTGACGTGATGGAAAAAAAGTAAGGTCGTTTTCGGATTCAGCGCAAAAAAATACATAGGAATCAATCATCAAAAGTTGAAAAATATGAGACAACCAAAAAAATGCAGGCCTGTGTTATCTAATGCACTTCCTCAGAATGTGGAACCCATTCTCCAGTGTTTTGAAGATACTTATGTAGGGCCCGAATCGCCGAGGAAATGGCAGAAAATGGCAACATTTCCTCCAGAAATATGGTCAGTCTACGAACATGTTATTTCTTATATTGACAGAATCAATAATCATGCCGAAGCAGCGCACAGACGCCTACAAGAGGTATTGTCAGTGGATCACCCAACTATGTACATATATGGAAGCCGATTAACAGCTTGAAAATAGTTCAGCGAGGGAGAGTACTATTTTTCGAACAGTTAGTAGCTGGAAATAATTCGCCAGTTAAAAAGCGAAGGTTCACGGATGCAAACGACCAGATTAAATATTTAATTCAGACGTATCACCGAAGGAATATTGTTGAATTTCTTTGCGGGATATCATACAGTTATGAGATGAATCTATGACTTTATATTTTTAATTACATGTTTACATATTTTTGAATATCTTTTTATTCTCGCGCCCTACTGCCTTGCGGCCAAATGTCCTAGACCCTACAGGATGTTCTATTTAAAAAATCAAATCGGTATCGTGTTTAGCGGAAACTGCATACTTAGGGATAATTTTATGTTGTGGGGATCTTATCTCTGAATAATTTTTCAAAACTTTTTCTCTAAATTGTTCAGGAAAGGAATTCCGTCCATACTGCGTGGACACGCGGTTTATATTGCGTACCACTGTTTACAATACGTCCAGTTAACTAAGTAGAGAATGCGTATGTATTTAAATACGGTTTATGAAACCGTTCAACAGCTCCTTTATAATAAAGGCATAAATACGTCGTCTTAACTTGAAGACTCTTCGCCACTCCTATGTCTGCGAAGTAGCGTTACCAGTTGCAGTATAGTGCGCGGCATCAAGCTGATTATATCTCTATTTTCTAACTCCCTCAATATGTACGTATGCATATATGCTTTATGTACATATGTATACCTCTGCTTATACAGATCTTCTGCATACATATGTATGCGTCCACCCGTTTCGTCTGTCCATACCGTGAAATGAATAAACGGGAACTACGCCTTCCGTTTTGCGAATATCAACAAGGATCAAAATTTGTATAATAAATGCTGCGAGGCTAGACGTCTGGCTTTCTTTTTCAGAATTCAACGCTAGTATGGTTTGAGTATATAAAAATGCACTTGACTTAATACTACTTGGAGGAAATAAGAACAAACTGGAATCAATTAATTTCATGGAAGTAAAATAATTACGAAGATGATCAGTGAATTTAGCTTACTTGTATACGAACAAGAAATGAAACGCAAGGTTATAATACACCTTCCAATATTAAGCTCTTTCCAGTCATAAGAAGGTTAGCCAGTCGTGAGATGTAGTGATATATGCAAAGCTACACGCGTAAATTGTATAAATGAAATTATAATTTTTTTCAGTGGCATTTGCCATAATTCTTTACGACCGCGTTGATAAAAAAGAGCAACACAATCATTAGAGAAGTTGTAAGTTATTATGAGAGATTAACAACAACCGGAAAACTTCTTGCTGTGGATGGAAGCCACGGTCAAATTTTCAAATGTAATTTCATCACAAGCAGTATGTTACATAATTTCTAAAAATCAAATAAAATTGGCAATGTTATCTCGTGTGACTTAAGGTTTCCGATTTCTTTTTTTTTCTGGCATATGATTTGTTCTCGAGCTATGACTCTTTTCCCTACTTTATCACAATCCTTGGATTTAATATACCATAAACATGGCTCATTATGGTAAATGCGGATAACTTCATTTAAGCCTTCATAACTTACTTGCAATAATACAAAAATTGTGATTTCAAGTAAGAAAACGAGAAATTAGAGACGTAAACCTTGCATCTAGTAAACTAATAATTAACGTTCGACAAACGAGTGCAACGTCAGAGGCGTATTGCGCAAAAATAGGTACGTGAGATACAGTGTTATTAAAAAATAATATATTCTTACCTTTTATTGACGTCTTGATGCCACTGCGACAAAATACTACTGTCCCGGTAAGCCGCGTAAAACTGCGACATAAGCAACGATTCCATTGTCGATTCACTTAGCCTTCGAAGTAGGATTTTCGTAATTCAGATATTCCTTTATCTCTTCTGTGCACTCTTTATTTTCAGTAATAGACCGAACCTTTTGTAAATCGGGATTCTTATTTAAAACTGCACGAAATTTTTGCGCAACATCTAGTTCTATAGGATTCGTCAAGCTTTCTAGAGCGGCTTGTAAATTATCTAAAGTATTTAATGAGTCTCGTAAAGATAAGTGGCTGTTTTGTAGCTTGTATAATTGCAGAATAATTTATGGAAATTTCATCTATTTATAATTGAACGTCCGAATTGGAAAAAAGTTACTCACTTTCTCGAATCGCTGCAGATTCATTTGATTTAAATTTCAAAATCACTTCCTTCACATTTACGCGAATATTTATGATAATAAAATACTGCCTGGAGCCATGTTCCCCATCGAGTTATTACAGGCTGAGGTGGAAGTGGAAGTTTCGGACACAATTGCTTGAAAACGTGGATATGTTTGGGAGATTTGATGAACACTTTTTTGGTAGATGCTATTAAATTATTTACCATCGGATACTTCTTTCAAATGGTTTCTGCAACGAGATGATACGCGTGTATAAGACATGTTATGTGAAGATGAGTCGGAAAGCATATTTTCAACATCCTACCAACTTTCAGCATTGTTGCAGCTCCATCAGTAAGTAACATTGTGACTTGGGCCCCTGTGATACAAAATCCTTTTAACGAATTTTTTATTATCTTCACTACGGTTTCAGCATCACTTTTTTCAATCCTTTTACTGGTTAATAACAAGGAAGCTGCTAGAATGATCGTTTTAAAGGACGCGCTACAACATGAATCACGCTGTGTTTCTGTGCATCAATTGTTTCATCCACACTTACGCAAATTTTCCTTATTTTCAACTTGTCTACTATATAGTTTTTTACTTTACGAAAGTATTCATTGTCTACTAGGTGTTGTGGGATGTTGCACACACTTAGCTTAAAAATGAAATCATACAGAAATTCCCAATACGGAATATTGTTGCTTAAATTTAGTACATGACCTTTGCTTTTAATATGTCTTCTACAGTGAAATGTATTGCGACCTATCAACCGCATATTGCAAATTTTACACTGAATAATAGTACCTGTATATTCCAACCCAGGGGAACGGCTAATATATTTATTCACATGCTAAAGGTAAACCTCGCTTACGACGATCCATGTTTTAAAAGACGCGATAATTATCGAACGACCACCCACTTCCACGCCTATCGAATGGCTAAACTTTCCACTGGCTTCGCATCGATCTAAATCCCCTCTCGGCGCTTCTGCCATAGCACGCGTTTGTCGAACCTTACTAATAATACCTAAAGCGAGGTAATGTCTCTGCGCGGCATAGGCGTGCCCTTCCTTCAGTAAGTACAATACCAAAAAATAAGTAATAAATCGAATAACAATAACAGAACCAATCAAGTATAATAATATCTGAAAAGTTGTGAAGCACCCACCCTCTTAAGCAGCGTTATTAAGTAGGTTGGCGGGCTGCATCGGTATTACCGAACATTAAAAGTAGAAGCACCATTATCAGTATTATAACCCACTGGATAAGAGTAGTAAAGAGTTGACAGCATTAGATATGTTTCCACAGTTGTCTCGTTGAACGATGTTCGCCGTAGTGAAGAAATGTCTTTATATTTTGAAAAAGATCGTTTGACATTTACGGATGTAATACATGCATGATTAAAACACTCTTTGAATTCAGTTCATGGATTAGTCGATGCACTATCACAAATTTGTTTTAATGTGATATAGTAACAGTGGAAATGTCGATTTACGAGGGTGAAGTGCACGTACTATAACATTAAAATAGAATTTTTTTACAATCTGTTGTCTCGTCAACGTAACCAAAGCAAGTGATTTTTGAATGTACGTACATTTGATTTTCTTTTCCGCGTCTTCGCGTACAAATAAAACATGCTTACATGCCGTTTTCATAGTTGGCAACTTCAACTCTGGGTTATACTTATACCAAAAGTTCTTAAACGGTTCTTTTTCGAGTAAGCGAAATGACAAACTACAGGTTATCATCATGACAAGTAAATCGAAAATAAAGGCAGTTCACGTTGGCACGCTCTTTTTCCTATTTCTGTGTTCTTCGGTATTTACATGTTTGTGACAGTCCGCCTTGTGCCAGCACATCAAATGTTTTCCGAACACTTTACAAACTATTTTAGCACCGTCGTGTGACAAATCTGGAAAGTCACAGATAAACTTATTTACTGTGCCAGCAAAGGGTCGTTTTTTAGCCCTGTTTAGGTTACACATTTTAAATTAATAATTATATATTTATAATGAATAACACGTATCACAAAACACTCGCTGACAAAGCGAGAATCGATGTTCGCACACAGTCCGCTAGTCCGGTGAAACGCCTATGTATCGCAGAGACGATTACGTCGATCTAATAATAACTTAGGAAACAATTTATACATTACAGGGTAAAGCAGGGCGAAAATTATTTATTACTATTGTGTGATTCGACAATAATTATTACATATTAGAAAAGTTCTAGGAGTTTAGTAACTTCTCAGACTAGACCATTAGTGTTCCTGGCTGATCACAATAATACGTATCTGCATAGTATGTGTGTCGCCGTCTCCAAATCTTTTTGAGACAAAAGGCAAAATCAATCTGCATCTTTTTCTAGTTTATACATATAGGTGGTATCTTCAGACTGCATGTCCTGCCAGCAGTTGTACAGTATACTGATGTCTCTTTGCTAAGTGATACCTCTCTTTCTGGTGAAGTTGACTGCCATCGCTTAACTTTGATATGTTGTTCCAGCTCAAGACGTTTTGACCTTGTTCCCATCTTGTCATCTCAGATTTTTGGTGGCTCTTTTATAGACCGCAGCAGATATCCGATCCATAACTAGGTATTTAATGTATTGCTAATTCACATTTTCATGGTTATCAAATGAAATATTTTTTGCACAAAATCGTAACTAAAGGAAAAACAAACTTAAAAAATAAACTTAACAAAGAAGGAGAAAAAAGCAAACAATGTTAATTAGCGATTTTATTGTGTCAGTAGACAGTTTATCACTTCGAAAAGATATGGAAATAGAAGTGAATTTACTAGCGTTATTGCTATTTCACAGCAAGACGGAACAAAAAAGTATATTCAGAAATACGCGGTATATATAAATATCAAGTTATTACGTATGTTATAACGGCATGATAATATAAAATTCCCAAGGGTTTCGCTTCACTGTCCATAATAGTCATAAAACAGTGGCGGCAAATAAGAATGTTCATAAATGCTGAAATATTCAGAAAGATATAAAACTTTATCCTGTACGTACTTGTACAACTATTGAGGCATTTCGAAACCTCTTCGCAAAGCGTTCAGAAATTATTTTCATTTAGAAAATTGTTTCAATAGAAATATAATATTTCAGAGCTATATGGTAGGTATCTTTTTATTATTTCCTTAATACATGTTTGATATTCTTCTCTTTGTAGCAATTAAATATTTTTTTAAATATAACACGTGACGTCACTATCTTAAACAAAGTGTCACGAAGCAAAACACACAGATTGTTTGAATAGATTAATAATAATAATATATAAATTGCCTTTATTAAATTGAGAGTAATGGTTAGAACAGGCGAAGTCAAACTCAACCTGCCCTCTCCACAAAGGATATTATATCAACAAGAAAATATAGCAAAAAGAAAATGAATGCATGTATTCGTTATACAATATAGACAAAAGCATGACGTTAAGAAAATATATAATAACAATGAGAGAAATACAAAAGAAAGCAAGTTAAACGAAAGCACTGCGTCACTGATTAGCAGTAAAATGCAATTTTAATAAAATGTTAAACTTTTTAAGATTATCAAGACACTTGAAACATTTTGGCAACGAAATATACAATTGAACCGCATTATAAGTGAAATGACCTCTTGAATAAAGATGTAAAGTAGTGAGGAACAGGCAGATGAGATTTATGGTATAGTATTTAATATATGAACAAAATTTGGCAGGAGGAGATTAAGAAAGTGAAAGAAAACATAGGCATAAGGTGGAAGATTACATATCAGTCTACAACAATAGTTTTGCAATTTTTACATTCACGATTTATCATGCTCAAACGAACATGGACCGTAAAGTCCAATAATTAAGCAAATACAAGGCTAAGGAATCACAAAGTCGCGCTTTTAAGGTATGGCTCAAAATGTGTCTATTACTATATATTAAGTTTAGAAATGCATGGGCTTTCTTGAGCAAATATGAAACATGCTCCTAAAAGTGTAATTTAATTAACGAAGGTTTTAAAAAGGCCTAAGTCTTTCGCAACAAATGGTAAGTGGTTATTAGATCTATTCAATAATAAATTAGCTTTTAGAAAATCAACATGTTCCTTCGAGTCAAAAACCAAAATGTTGGTTTTTTTGAGTTAAGAACTAAATTGTGATTACAAGATAAGTTATAAATTCGGTACAAGTCTTCATTAATAGCAGCAATTGCTCGCCGGTAGTCATTATGAAAAAATTTTGAACAGATTTCAAAATATCACCAGCATATACATATAATAAAGAGTAGTGGCCTGAGTATGGAACCTTGGGGCACACCTGATACTATAACACTATTAGAAAACATACTATCAAACATAATATTCTGTGTTCTTTCCGACATGTAAGATTGCAATAACCTTTGCGAATTATTGCAAGCCTACATTTAAATTTAGCAACTAGTAACTCATGACGCACGGTATCAAAGGCTTTAGAATAATCCAAAAAGGCAAGAATACTTTATCATGTAACACATAAGCAAGTATTGTCGCAGTACGTAGCCCATTTCTAAAACCCACCCGATAATTACAGAACTAGTTATAAAAAGTAAAGAAATCATATTTGTTGATCTTTTAAAAATCTTAGAAAAGATTGGTAATGTATCAGAGAAAATTGTCGGATTAGAAAGTTTCGGCAAGGGAAGACTAAAAGCTGTCTTCCACATAATAGTAAAACATGATTTTTCAGTGCATTAATTGAGAATATAACATAACGATCTACAAAAGAACTATAACATTTCAGCATGGTAGAAGAAATACCATCGCGACCATAAGCATAAACATGGTTCAAATATTATTTAAAATTAAGTGGATTTTATCAACTGTAGCCAGCTAATCGAAACTCAAAATTAACACTGGAATTAATCAGATAAATGTTATAGAAAGCTACCAACTCATCAACATTATTGGTTGTAGGTTGGACGAAAGCTGCAAAATATTGATTAATGTTAGAAACACGAGCTAAATGACTAAGGAAAGCTTTTTCAGAGAAGCACTTAACATTAAAACTTTCGAGGATTCCTATCCCTAAAGGCAATGTCCAAATATTTCTTCTTATCTATTCTAATCATTTTTAAGGAAACATTTCGCAGTTTTTTTTTACCTGTTCCAATTTTGGAAAGATTTAGTAATTTTGAACTCATCCCTAAGTTTGATAAATATCTTCAAGTCTTCAGTCAGCAAAGAAATTTTGGGCTTAGTGACGTTGACCTTTACTATACGAGCGTAGGTAATTAAAAAACTGTTAAGCATATTATCCTTGCACTTCTTTAATCGTATTGCGCCAGCAAGAATTATACAAACCTTTCAGGAAATGACGGTAGTCGACATTTTTAAAGTTTCTGCACTTTAGTCTCCACTCATACACAGCAAAACATTTCCTCCTTGTACAGATAGATAATTGCATTTCTGCGAATTTAAATAAGCAGTAAAGAGCATAAATTGATAAAGTGCATTAAATTTTCAGTAGATTGAGTTAAATTACAATTACAGTTAAATCCATAATTTATTTGGCAACTGTGTTGCTGAATATTTAAATATTGACATCTAAAAGGACTTTATCGAGATTTAATCCATTTTATGAATCAAATTACCATGATCATAAATTTCAGACGATTAAAGGATTACTGGACGACCGACGATTTGAATGGTTCCAACACGCTTAGCTTATCATTGTATTGTGAATTGAGGCCTGTGTGCGCATATTGTCCGCGAGAGTTTAGATAGCGTTACACACATCTATCCGCCGCTCAATAGAAAATGAACTGCCGCGCCGAGCGGATTTTGCAAAATCCCTGCGGCGAAATCTTCTGAAATAAATACAGAGCAATAAAGTAGGAGACAACGCTATGTCAAACTGTGTGTGAATAATGCAATAGCCTTGCGTTTTATGGATGGCAGACCTAAAGCTTCCGAGGCGACAAAGAAACATAAGCGCGAGTGCTTTTAATAAAAACGTTAAAGCTCGATCATCCTTATGGAAATTGTCCATATGAAACGCTAGTCTTACGAAATTAGCCACTACTCGTTATTTGAAATTGAAATTCGCCCTGATATTAAACTTTCCGCCATCCATGGTATTAAATTCTCCCTTTTTATGGTTTAAGATTTTTATTACCTCTGGTGAAAAAGTAATTGTTGTGCAGGCTAATAAAAATCGCCTTTTTATTGTGTTGGAATCTTCCTCGTTTCGCGGTGCTATTATATGACATATAACGAAATAAAAGCTCTACTTTTGAAATTTAAAATAAAGACCGAAAAGTAATACAGCAAAAATACCACCTAAACGCCATTTTCTTAGGAATTCAATTTATGGCGTTAAATAAAGAAATCATTTGGTGCAATATGCCCTTTCTTACACACGTGTGCTAGTAAAATCGAATTAACTATATTTCTGAAAATATTGCAGTGAGCGTATAGTGAGCTGCAGAAAAAGGAAATCCTTGAACGTTGAAAGGGAGAATTAAAATTATACATGTATTTGACGAACACTGGCCAATAGTTTCTCATTTTCAGAAAGTGTATCTGTTACAAAAATGAGGGAGAGAATACTAATCCAGTTTGCAGTTTTTTTCAAGTAAAATTTGTGTTATTTTAATTTCTGCTCATTTGTGAAGTGGTCAAATATCGTATTGTCATTACGGGATTATACTATTAGAAATATTTAATTATTAATTAAAATTGCGTTCGTTTTCATAATTTTGTGTTAACCGGATGTTAATTTCCACATTTGTAAAATATTTTCTCCTTGCAGGGTAAATTTCCAATAATAGGTTAGTTCTTTGCTTGAAATCATTACGTTGGAAGTTTCAGCTCGGTGGAATCTAAAATATCGCAAGGTGGGTCACCCCTGCGAACCCGGGCAGACATAGCGGTGTGGAATATTCTAGAATGAACATTTCGAAACGGCTTTGAAGGTAACGGAACTATCTAGAACATATAGACTAGATCGTTCCCGTAGCTTGTAGAACTTTCTAGAAAGATATGGAACGTTCTCGAAGCACATGGAATATTCCAGAAAGGTATGGAACTATCGTGAAGTTTATAGCAGTTTCTAGTAGGCTTATGTAGCATACTATCGGACATTGTCGAAGTTTCGCGAAAGTTCTAAGTAGGTGGGGCGGCTAGTATAAATACGGCACCACTTCGACGAACAAGTTCAGTTCCGAAATAACAATCGAAGAGGAAACATCTGAGAAGAAAAATAAACGGTTTTAAAACGCCCGCTTTGTTTCAATGTGTCGCTTTGTGTTCTTGTAAAGTCGTAGATATCAGAAAAACGGAAAGATTTTTATTAAATAAGCAAGTCGACAGTTTAAGTGAGAATGATCAAGCATCGACAAGTGGTGGGGTAGCAAAGAAACGGAAATATCGTAAATACGATGATAACTATTTAAATTTTGTTTTTACTTCAGTAAAAGTAAACAATGAAGAGAGACCGCAGTGTGTGCTCTGTTTAAAAGTTCTAGCGATCGAGTGTATGCTCCCAAGTAAGCTAAAGCGACATCTCGAGACTAATCACTCCAACATGATTGAAAAATCTCGCAAATTCTTTAGTAGCAAGTTGCAAGATTTACAAAAGTGTGTTTATTAAACAAGCCTCAGTAACAAGCAACGCACTGCTAGCATACAAGGTGGCGAAGTGCAAAAAACCTCACACTATCGCAGAAGAGCTTATTCTACCGGCTGCTCTTGACATGGTTAATATTATGCTGGAAGAATCGGCGGAAAAATTAATTTCAAAGGTACCTTTGTCCAACACTATTAGTCGAAGAATCCATCATATAGCTCTGGATTTCAATGATCAATTAATAGAGAAAATGAAAGGCCCGGAATTTGCTCTGCAACTTGATGCGGCCACTGGCAGCAACAAAGACGAACACCTTATTTGTTATGTACGCTTCCTGGATGATAATATTATCGTTGAAGACCTTATGTTCTGCGAAAGCATCATTGGAAGCTCAAAGGCTCAAGACTTATTCGAGATGCTTGACAAGTTTATAACCGAAAATGATTTGGATTGGAAAAACTGCATCGGTACATGTACCGATGGAGCTCGATCAATGTGTGGTCGCTATGGAGGATTGCAGGCGCTTATACGCAGCAAAGCACCGCATGCTATGTGGACTCATTGCATCATCCATAAGGAAGCGCTTGCATCAAAGTCGAGGAGCTCTCAATTGAATTTCGTATTAGAACGTGTCGTAGACGTAATAAACTACATAAAAACTAGGCCACTGAAAGCCAAATTTTTCAAAAAGCTATGCATGGACATGGGAGCTGAACACAACCCTACACTGCTGCAGTTCACGATGGTTTTCACGTAGCAACGACTTATCCCGTGCATTCGAGGGAAGGCTCAAAAATGAATTATATAGGCCCTGAACCGAGTCTAGGTATTACCAAGAGTGTAGCGCGTGGATCGTAAAACAACACCAATTAAATTGGAAACATGCAGCTGAACAAAAGCACAGCAAACGGATGATGGGAAGGCCGTCGCAACATCTGACTGCTGACCTGCTTGAATTAAGCAAGATACAGCTTAGGGAAGCTGTTTGAGAGGCCACTTGCATAAGATGGGGATCTACAAAAATGAACTTTTATGTAGACTTTGCAATGAGGAGGAGGAAACAGCCCCTCATATTATTTTCGCTCAACGCAGATTCGCTATGCAAAGCGCAATTGATCTAGCAATGGAGAAAGATTTACTACATAGGCTCTTAAACCTGATCGAGGAAACTAACCTGTTCAAGTAATATAAAACCGAAGCAGGAATAATACAATAGGCTACTAAGCCTCAGGGTTCAAAATGCAAAGACTAATTCTGCTTTGGTAGAAATCAAATCATCCAATTATTCAACTATGCGAATAGATATACTAATACTCGAATTTAAGAGCATGCTATAATTCGAATTATTCGAATATTATTCCCAGCCTTAGTCGTTACATTCTTGTTCCTAGAAAGGAACTGAACCGTTCTCACCGGTTCTGTAAAATGACCATTTCAATACCAACTCTAAACTAGTCACGATGCACGTTGTACAACATCATGCGCATGCGTACAACGTATACAAGGACTATTCTGTTTTCCACAAGTTGCATCTGTGCCCATACCTCATTTGGGGTGATTCGTATCCTACATTCTGATGCTCTAGCGTACTTTCTGGTTTCCTCACGAGAGGTGAAATTTCCCCCTTATTTGGGTGAATTTGATCTCTTTAATCCATATACGCTTAATGGATTGATAAGACTGGTTACTATCTTAAGAACACGAACCAAAAGTTTTATACGAGGGCGATTCGTAAAGTAAGTTCCGTTTCAGCCTAGTGAGCAGAGGAGCGCGATCGCAGCGCTGCGGTGTAGTATGGTTCAATGTGAGTCTGGCAGTGCTAGTGAAAGAATCGTTCGGACATTCTTTCGTGCTATTTTGGTCGACTGTGAACTGCGTGCTGTTATCCGATTTCTGTGGGCAAAGAACATGGAGGCTGCTGAGATTCATCGTGAACTTTGTTCCGTTTATGGTGAAAACGTCATGAATGACAGTGTGGTTAGAAGATGGTGCCGTATGTTTCGAGAAGGACGAACTAAAGTCCATGATGAAAAAGTGGAAGACCAACTGTTGTGACGGACGAACTTTTGGGTAATGTCGAAGAGGAAATTCGTGAAAATCGGCGATTCACAATCACAGAACTGAGCGCCTTTTTCCCTCAAATGTCACGTACTGTTTTGTACGATGTTGTTACTGAACATTTAGGTTACCACAAGTTTCTGCACGGTGGGTGCCAAAACTTCTTACTGAAGACCATAAAACAAAGAGAATGGGATCGGCACTAACTTTTCTGACACGCTACGGTGTTGAAGGTGGAGATTTCCTCAGGCATATCGTAACAGGTGATGAGACTTGGGTCGCCTATGTCAACGTTGAGATGAAAAGACAGTCAGTGCAGTGGGGTCTAATTGGCGTACTAGGAAACCTTAAAAGTGCCGTTATACATTTTCTGCGAGAAAAGTCATGGTCACTGTCTTTTGGGACAAGAAAGGCGTCCTTCTTGTAGACCTTCTGGAAAGAGGGATCACAATAAACGCTAAAGTCCATTGTGAAACTTTGAAGAAGCTCAGAAGAGCTATGCAGAACAAGCGACGTGGATTATAGAGTTCGGGGATCGTCTTTTTTCATGACAACGTCGCCCGCATACCGCTGTTCGCACGCCTATTGGACAGTTTTAAGTGGGAAATGTGTGAGCATCCCCCTGCAGCCCTGATTTGGCTCCTAGCAACTACCATCTCTTCCCTAACATAATGAAATGGCTTGGATCACAACGGTTTGAGAGCGATGAATGAAGAGCTACAGGACAGCATGGCTTAATTCACAGGTGGCTGAGTTCTACGAAGAAGGAATTAACAATCTGGTTCATCGCTATGACAAATGTCACACTCTTAGTGGCAACTATGTAGAAAAGTAACTGAAAGTAGTAACTTTAAGTTGTATATAATAAAAACCTCTTCATGTAGTGATGTTTTTTTTTAATAACTAATCGGAACTTACTTTACGAATCGCCCTCGTACTTCAATTTCAAAATAGTGTTTATATTTATGTGCAATACAAAAACTGTTTCAAAAATCAATGAGTAACTTCTCTGTTTCGTTGCCATATTTCTAATTAGCCGTAAAATAATGGCATAAAAGCAGATGTCAACTTTAAATCAAAAATATTAAATCTTGAACGTAATTAATGCACATATCCTGCGAAACGGTAATAAATTTAAGCTGAAGTTGCCTGTCTACAAAAATTGCCCGGAACTATTTACACTGTTCTATTTTTATACAACCGATTCAATAACCTCGTCTCGCCTGAAATTTCGTATGAATATGTAGGTACGAGTGTAATTTCCTTTCCTACATTATAATATAAATAACAAACGCTGTACTCGCTGAAATTCTATTTTCTCTACAGTCACATGTGATAGCATTTTCTGACACGACAATATAATTACGAGTGCACATTATTGTCAGAATTCCAAAAGGAATGTCGTGCTTTAAGAGCGTTCACGTGACCGGCGGAGCTAAATATATTCAAACATGTCCAAGATTCTTCCAATTTATTAGTTCTTGCAAGATGCTCGGTGGTGCGTGTTTTGATAGGCGTAATTTTCTTTCGGTTTCTTTCCTTTTAGCTAAGTACGTATATCTGTTACCGCGTTACTCGATCGTCATGTGTGAAAAACGTGTACTGCCTCTAACGCTAAAGAGAGTGTTCGTCCAGCTCTTGACTGAAGAATCAGTGTAAATGTATGCAAATGTATTACTCTGTTCAGTCTCTGTAAAATAGAGTGTCTAAGTTGTGTTTGCTAATTGAAAATCTTGTAATTGGAAGTAAAGCAGGTCATGTCGCGTAACTGCATAAATTATATTAAAATATGAAAGCAGCGAGAAGCTAATTGAATTTAGAAAAATTAAGCTATTTTTAACTCAGAATATATTGTGTTGTAGTGTATATTGAATTGAGGTTATGCGATTTAAGAACTAATTGTGCTTGTTAAATTTCTACGTTACCAACTTTGGCTACTGAGGTAATCTTTAGTAAACCAATATTATTATTCACTCGTCCAAATAACTAAGCAAAATACACCAATACAAGTTCCATTGAAAATTTTAAAAATAAGTTCACATTTAAATTTCTATGCAAAACAATTCTTTTTGTAACTTGATTGAATGTGGGTGATAATATCTTCTCAAGGTTTTAGTTAGTGGTGTCTCTCTTCTTTCTTCCTTCCTAGTTATTTCCGTGCTTACGATTTATTTCTAGACACTGAAAATGTTTCGCGTTAAATAAAATATTTATGAAAGATATAGATGTGCGTATCATTATATTCGTATCAAATTATACTGAAGATTAGTCCAATATCTTTTTCTTATTTAATCTGGAGTCCATTGGGTGTGGGGATAGGCAATTGGCATTTCTTTCTATCTCTTACGACCCGGCCTACCTCTGACTATACTAAGGTTTCCGTTCCTCTCCTTTCTGTTTCTGAAGCTTTTCTCTTCTCTTGTTTTCCAAATTTTCCGACTGCGTACGCTTTTCTAAGCAGACGTTGCCCCTCATTCTCTGCACCTATGTACTAGGCGCCATAAATTCTCGGTCTGATATAGAAAAAAATAAACTTGGTAAAATATAACAATTTTTATTTTGCAACATAACTTCACAACTTCAATACATTTATTACAACGATCAATTAATAATTCTATACCCTTGTAAAAATAATCTAAAACTTTTCCCTCAAAATGTTGCATTCCGGGACGAGGTTTATCAGGTCGCCGCCATTCCATCGATTCCTTTTTGGATTGAAGATCGTAATACGGAACCATTGTTTCATCCCCTGTGACAATGGATCCCGAATATTTGTTTCAGAAATGTTGGACATCATTAATAATTCCTTCACTTTCAAACGGCGATCTGCTAATACCATTTCTTCAATAATTAAAATGTTTTGAGGCGTTATCAGTTCAATAGGCCGACTGGGACGCTTGTTGTCTTCACGGAATTCTTGCCCCAACATTTTGCCCACTTTTTGACAGCAGAATATGAAGGAGATAAATCACCATAAACGCCGTCTAAACGTTATTTCATTTGATTGGGCGTATGCCCTTCTTTCGTTAAAAATTTAATGACAGCGCGGTACTCAATTTTCGTTGCCCGAGATATTTTCATGCACTCGTCACGTTGTCTGACTGGATGCCAAAAACTGCTACTCTTAGAGCCGTAACATATCTACTGTAGGCCTTGCAAGTATGCAACTATGACGTAACGGAGTTTGAATACGCTCTAACCTGCATAAGCCTGTCAAGCTGAGAAAGTATGGCGCCTACCTAGTACATGGTCTAACCATCTTAACTGATTTTACTCCATAGTCTATAAATTCTATATTCAGATTTTGTCTATAAACCTCGAATTTAATCTTTTTTAATTTGGGTTTTAAAATCGTCATTTCAGTGCTTTTATTTTCTTTTCTTTGTATTTGTAATATTGTTTGTCTGGGTATTTCCTTCTTTTTTTTCGTCATTCAATGGATGCAGTATATAACGTATGTACTACTTGCTCTCTGTTAGGTTCCCTTATTTTTTATCCTGAATCCCTGCAAGAAATTGTATTCGTTTTCTAGAAAGTTTGTCAGCATTCTAGTTTGTGCATGTACAAACGCCAAATAAAGTAATGACGTAGCCTCGTTAAAGGGAGATCTCCCGCAGATTCACGAGGTTGTACCCTGTAGAAAGGCTACTGGCGACCGTAAGAACCTAAGACGAATGCGTACAGCGAAGAATGCGGGTGTTACGGCGAGCAAGTGAGAGCATACATACTTAAGCGCGTGTAGGAGAGGGCGCAAAAGTAGTGGCAAGAAATCAGTAGTTCTACGTATGATTACATTAAGAGATAGATAGCACTCGTGTTATTTAAGAAAAGTGTATTTCGAATAGCAGATTTACATTTGGGGTGCAGTTCTATGAGCGACAATAGCCGAAAAAAGACTGAGTTATTGGTTTAGTTTCTGTTGATTTTTTATTCTTTAAGTAACTTTTAACACAACAGGTTTTTAGTTGTAATTTTCGTAATTTTGTTTATCTATATAAATATTACATTATTTATATATTGCTTTCGTAATTCTCCATCATGCACTTCCCCAACAGAGTCATCTGGCATGCACCCATTTGCTATTAAGACATCATTAGATCGTTACGAATTTCATTGCAACAGTTATGCAACATGCAGCCGAAAATTACTATTTTTTTTTATTTAGTAAAATACATTATAGATAGTTGTTATTCTCTAATTGAGCACAATATCTGCTATAATAGAAAATAGTAGAATCATATGTAGATCCTTTTTGTATATATAACGATAAGGTATTAATTCATTGAGAATTGTACTAAAATTATTGAGAAACTTTCAATTTTAAACATCAAATAAAATAAACGTAAATAGATTTATACTTCGTAACAACGTTTAATTTGATGAATGTAATATGTTCTATATTCTGTAACTACCGACGACATTACTTGCGCAGGCTGTTTTTAAACCGAGGCAAACTTAACAATATACATTCTACCAACCTTGGGTACTGAGTGGTTGTACTAAATATTTGTTATATTATTAAAGGACTATTCCGCAAGTTAGTGTTTTCTTATTCTCATCAGTCAAAAATATTACAGTAAGATCAAAATTTACACTTGTTTAATTATATTTTTACTATAACAGTTATATTTCGTCGTATGTCTAATCTTTAATATATGTTGTTTATTACTTCTATTTCGATAATGTAATACATAATTTATAGATGTAAAATTCCTAACATAAATTCTTATTCTAACCTTTTTTAATTATCTAATGTCTGTATTGAGTCCCGATCGTATTATAACAATTTGTTAGCCCGTTTTTGTATTGTATCTACGTCTGGAATTAATAATGCCCTTAAATCATCAAATTTACTAATGTATGCGGACGACACAGATCTATTATTCTTTTAAGCCGGCAGATTAGCAATAAGCTGGCTCCAGTATAAGTGCATTCTCAATATGAGTGTCTTATTGCAGCCCATAAATCAAAGCCCGTGAGAGCTATCGCTTTCCTTGTCTATACTGTTCCTTAGCAGATTTTGACGATTTTCTTAACACACCTGCTTGGCATTACTTTCGCGCCCTTTCCTACACGCGCATAAATATGCTCTCACTTGCTCGTTCTAACACCCACATTTTTCGCTGTACGCATTCCTTTTAGGAAACTATTGCGGTAGCCCCCCTACAGGGTACAACCTCGGCAACCTTGGGGAGATCTCCCCTTAACGAGGCTACGACATTACTTTCTGGTCCGATTTTACATACATAAGCACGAGTTTGACTGTACTAACTATTAGCTTGATCTTCTCCTCCTAAATATACATTTTGTTTATTAAAATTGCTCTTTTTTGCAGTTATTAAGCTACTAATCGTTGCTTAGACGATTGTTTTACGTAAATAAATGTATAAATCAATAGTTATCCTACTTAGAATGCTGCGTCCACACATAGTTTGATATACTAAAATTTAACTATCCTCTTTTCAAACGGTTGGTAATAAAGTAGAAGACATATATATAATAAATCTGGTCAATGTAATAAATTCCAGCTTTTAGAACGCCATTAGATTGGATTTATAGTTCAGGTCTAACAGGCACATATCTACAATATTAAAAGTTAAGAGAATAAAGATAAAAAGTATACTGCTAAAAAGCTCTTTCAAAAAAATACTTAATTTCACATTCTCAATTTCTTTACGAGTGTGGGCTGCCCTTGAATAAAATACGGCAATTATTTCTAATTATTTGTACATTGTTGTATGACGCTTTTTCGCCACTCGGCAATTGCGAACGACGAGCACGCCTTGTAAAAAGCGCATACGTTCTGTCCTTGTTGGTTGACTGCTTTTGTTGATTCCTTTTACCGTTGTTTGGCATTTTTCTCTGCATATAATAGGTCACTAAGCGATGTTGGTAGATTTTTTACCTGGGAAGTTGAAATTTAGAGAATATTGTTTCCGTTTCATACAATGTAATGCGAATTTTGTCGGGAAATTACTCTCGTGGGCTTATTTCCGTTACTTTTTTACGTTTATAGCTACCGCGTGGGTATGCATATAAAATACCTTGCATGAATATACCTCTAAAAAACAGCAATGGTTCTGGTTATTCCGATTTCTAGAATGGTTTTTTGTTTTATTTCTATTTATCATTAATTGAAGTATTTATATTTTTTAGAAAAGCGTTGTAATTATAACTAGCGGAGATACCATTTTCTTCAGGTTCTCCCAAGTCTCTTTGAATTCAGGTTTTACAGCTCTTAGGGACTTTTTCCAAACTATGAACTTTGTAGTGAATGTCTTCCGTTTCGTAACATAAAAACACACTCAATTTTGTTTTTATTCTTCTTAGTTCTGCTGCAGGTATTTACGTCTCATCAGCAGCCATTTATTTAAAACAGTTTTTTGTATCTAATTCATTTCCATTTCCTTCTTTAATCTTTTTGTTTTCTAATTTTAGGTATTCCTCGCAAGTGATGGGAAGGGTGTGCCTCAAAGGTGCACATCTTTCACGTGTATGTTGCTGTTTCGTTTTAGCAGGATAACCTTAGATCCCCTTTAAGCCCGGCGCAAATTAAACCCAGCGCTCGCACACGCCATGCTCATACCACACGTGGAAGGAATCTGCGAAACGTAGTTATAAATACTGGGTTCCATATTGGACCCATTCAACTGCCAGTCCATGCAGTATTGTAACTATACTTCGCCAATTCTTCCACGCATAGGATGGGCATGGCGTGCGCGTGTGTTGGGTTCAATTTGCGGCGGGCCTTTGTCGCTCTTACCTTGCTTAGAACATTTGAACTAATTATACATAAGATGCAACTAGGTACTAGGTGACAAAATTGGAAGTCAAGGTTTGGAACTATGACCTTTAAAATACAAGACACAATTCAGTATGTAAATGTTATTTCACTGTATTAAAAAACCAATTCAGGGTACGATAGCCTCCAACACCCAACAATAAACATTCTTCTGCATTATTTTTTATTATATCATAAATCGGTGAATTCTTGAAAATTCTATTATCGTGTATAGAACCTGGCCACATGTAGCTTGAACATTGATGTTCGGGTATCCTTTTTCTATTTACATACTCGTCGCTAAAGCTTTGAAATGTTGAAATTCTTATATGGGTGCAATCGATTATTCCAATAACATTGGGAAAAGTATAATTTTATAGCCACAGCTGCTTAGCTTCTATAATTTCTTCACGTGATTATGGGAATCGAATCCATATGTGTAATTTTATCTAGAACCGTTTTATACACTCTACACACCATAGTCTGGTGCACACCAATTTCTTCAGCTACCGAATTTTGATAGCCAGGAACTTCTACGCACCGCAAAAATATTTTAATTTTATTTGTTCTGAGATATTTACATTTTGGTATCTTCCTGCAGAAGCGCACATTCTACTGAAATTAAAGAAAATTGTAGATCTCTTTCCTAATATTTTAGTTGTCATTGTTAGTTTACAGAATAATGCAAATTATGCTCCATTTAAATGTATACCTATCACGTCATAACGAAAGCAGTGATTATGTTGTGACAACAAAATATAAAGAATAAAATGGGCAAATGAAATTAAAAATCAACCAACGATTTTTCCAAAATGTTTGGATTGAGGATACCACTGCAAATGTTACGTTGCATACAATTATATACGCATATGCATAATTATGTACGTCTATGCTCATATTTTGGGTACACACGCGTACGTCTAATGCAGAATGAGGCACTGGAACCAAGTGGTTTTGGATTAATTACAAAATTTTTAGATTTTACTGTAGAAGAAATTTATTCGTAAAAAAATCTTTGTAAATACATAGCATTTCATTATTATTCACGTTCGGAAAATTAAATCTGGCATGTGATGACCATTACTATTGACACATTGTTGAAGGCGTTAAAGAAAATTGGCCTCCACTCTTTCCAGCAGGTCTCTATTGATTTCGGTGATTTGCTAACAGATCGCCTCTTTCAAGTCAATCAATGTACGGGGCTTGTCATTGTAAACACGTGCTTTCAGGTATCCCCGTAGAAAAAAGTCACATGTGGACAAGTCATGACTCCGAGGGGGCCACAACACGTCACCAAATTTCGAAATGTGATGATTAGGAAACAGGGGTCGAAGAACAGCCATTGTTGCTCTGGCGATGTGTGCCGTGGCCCCATCTTGCTGAAACCACAAATGCTGACGATCAATATTCCGTTCAGCGATGAAAAATGTGTTCACAAACAATCGGACGCAAACATCCGATGTTCTAACGTCCACGGCTCCATGATGGTAACTGACAGTGAAATGCTATGAGCCAAGGAATGCAACACCACCTAGCTCACGCCCCTCCTTTCTATAACGAGAGAGTAATACCCCTTCCAAAACCACTTGGTTCCCGTGCTTCACCCTGTATAAGAGTATACATTGGAAAATTCTGAAAAATTTTAGAAAGTTTTGTTATTTGAAATGGAACATCCTATATATTTTAAGGTTTTTTTGATGAAACAACTATGTTGCTATTTCTAACCAATATTTTTCACAGATGGACAAATGCATGTGAACTTATATTTGTGAAAGTGTTTGACTGGGAAAATTGACATTTTGCAGAACTGTTGATCATATAGGGTAGGATTAGAAACCGAATAAATTTTCCGAACATATTATACAGCGTGTCCGAAAATTTCGGTTAAATTTTCAAATACAACGAGTGTGGAAACTTAATTTTTTTTTAATACAACCACGTATTTTTCTCGTTCTTACCCATTTGCTCTTATAACAAAATAAAAAAATGTCATATTCATTAGGCATCTAAAATTGATAGTTTTGGAAAATATTTAGGAAAATGTGTATTGTAATACAATTTTCTTCGAAAAAAAAAAAGAATACACACCAGTGGGAATGCAGCTTTTGTAGTGTTTCAAAATGCCACCCATCTTTGGAGATATCTAAGTTAGTCGTGACCATTAGGAAATAGTGCAGCATTAATGAAGTGTGGAATTGCCAACTCTCCTGGAGGTTTTGTGTTCCAAATACGTGGGGATTCGAATTGCTCCAGCAATGAGAATTGTGCCGGCTAAGCAGACCATTTCTTATAAATTTGTCTTCATTGGTTCAAATAACGTTGTCCAGAAATAATTCGTGTTCTTGAAACCATGTTAAACTAATTCACAAAAACTCATTCTTCTTGAGAAATCAATTTCCTTTAGTTGTTGAACCATGGCAAAGAGGTATTAGCGAAACTTATACTTGCGAAGTATTCTACGTATTGAACACCTAGATAAAGACATTTTTGGATATGGTGTCAAGTATCCAAAATGACGATTTCCGTGTTTGGATCTCCAACAAATGTTCTTGCATTTTTGCCTTGATCGATCCGAAATTTTTCAAATTCTGTATTAGTCGTTTAACTGTGTTTAGTGACGCATGTTCTTGATATAACTTTATTGTATTCTCCATAAATAATAAACAAATTTAAATAGTCTTCGTTCGAATAATTTCTACGCGCTGGTCTAGTTTATTTTGTTTGTTTCCTAATGGTCATGACTAACTTGGATATACCAATGTCGGACAATAATTTAAAAAACTACGTAAGCTACATTCTTTTTGGTGGGTACTTTTTTTATAAAGAAATTGTATTACAAATATTTTCTTAAATATCTTGAAAAGTATCGATTTTAGATGTGTAATGAATATGACATTTTTTTGTTTTTCAGTGAAAGCAATCTAATGAAAAATTTGTTATAAAAAAAATTCTGTTTCCACACTTCTTGCATTTGAACGTTTAACCGTAATTTTCGGACACGGTGTATAACGTTTTCGGAAAATTAATTTGTTTTCTAATGGCTCCTGTTTTCCAAGATTTCATTTTTTAAGTTAAGCACATTCAATATGGTTAGAAATAGCAACACAGTTATTATATCAAACAAACCCTAAAAATAAATTAGAAAATCAAAAATGTAACAATATATAGAGTGTTTCATTGAAAATAACAAAGTTGACAGCTACTTCCGGTATAACCGGAAGTTTTGGATTACCCCAAACATTTTTTGAGGCTTTAGTGTATTATCAGGTTTTCAGAATTTTTCAAAGTATATTTTTTCATCTGTTGATCGACGCAGCTCCTCGTAAGACACCTATGTATTGTTATGTTCAACGTTGTATTTACGACGACAACAACTTCTCTCGGTTGTCATTTCGGTACTGAAGTAAATGTCAGGCTGGCCACTCGTTGGCAACCAAATATCCCTCTTGCGGGGATAATGGGAAATTTCTTCGGTACCATCCCCCCTCAGCCAACCGTCCTTGGGGCGAGGAAGGTAGAATTTAATTATAAGTCCAGATAACGACGAGTGTGGGGTATCATGGACAATTCTACTCATTTATCAATTTTTCTATTCAATTATTTCTTCCAAATTAATATAAAAATCGTCTGGAATAAGCAACAACGTAAATTGCAAAGCACAACAGATAATATTTCGTCAATTAAATCTTTATCTGAAAGGTTTCTATAAATTAGCAGTGGATTTTCTCTTTTAAAGCTTGTTGGTGACAATTCGTACCACAGAATCATCAACAAACAACCTCCTGGTTAAGTCACTGCATTCGTTATCGTATGCTAATATAATTTTTATTGAAAGTCATCGAAAAGTTAGTTTCTATTTGGGTAAATTATCAAAATTGGCTGTGAAAGAAAACAATCGCCGGTCTTTCGCGATTTAAAATAAATGAAAGAGAAACGACGCCCTCAATTTTCATCAATCTTTATTCGGCCTTGGTTGAATCAAAGTTTGTCGTGAATCCAATCCAAAGATAAGTGTTCGTGGTGTATTCAATGTAATTATTTTAAAAGTAAATAGGGTTAAATATCCAAAACAGGCAGTTCCTGTGGTGTGTATATAAACAGAGTGTTGATATACATTGGCGTCGTTCGAAAGTTTAAAGGTTAGTTAATTCTAAAATCTTAAAAAATTCGTTAATTTCATTTCACTAAGTTACAAATTCAGTCAAAATTGCCGCAAGGGTATCTAGGGATACCCCCGAACCTAACAAAAATCATTTATTAGAGTTAAATTAGAAAATTTAACAAAATTAGAGTAAAAACCCTGAGAAAGATATTTCAGTATATATCCGCGGAGAAATAGTGTCCTGTGATCTAGTGAGACTAGTTAATAAAATCGTGGAACATCCTGTTTGATTCCTCTTTAAATATTTACAGTCATATTGATTGCAATGCCAAAATATTCTAGGGTTCCTGAAAGAAAGAGCTCGTTTACATTTTATTTTGTATTTTAATGCAATTTTCTGATTTTATGGCTTCTAGAAACTACCTTAAAAATGCTGGATTTCGTTCTCAATATTCTTTGGAAGTATAACACAAAGAAGCCGAATACTCTTGACTGGAATAATAATTTCAATGTATGTGAGCGGTATTCCCTTTTTGCAAATAGCCACAAACGCATCTGAATTTTCCACAGACTTTTCAATATTCATCAAGTCTACGTGCGCGATATAATTTAAAACCGACTTATGTAATTTGTACATGAATAACGTTGGTGAATACTTCGTGGAATATACGATGTTTCTGCCAGCGGCGGCGGTATGAAATATTAATGGAAGGACGTCGACTCGTGTCGGACCCAATGGAAGATAATTCAAGTGAAAATGTGACGTTTTGTCGGGAAGTACGTGATGTGAAAAGAGATGGAGCGCGTGTCGACGGTTTAGACAACTCGAAGATAGTGGTTATTGGATATGGATGTGATATCTTCGATGGAATCGAAGATTTCACGGTTGCCGTTAAGACCGATCGCATTGCAACGCTACAGAGGCTTCTTAAATGCGCTGGATTACGAAGGGTAAGTTAGTGAGCGGATGTCGTTGTACGTTAACCTATTTGTGGTGTAGAAACCTTAAACCGCTTGATTTTATGGAAATCTAATTTTGCATTTTCATTGCTAATCATCGAGGGCCTTTTCTTTAAACATAGATACTATGTTACTATGGCACTAACAGTGAAATCTAATTTTTGTATTTAAAAGCATTGTTCATTTTTTTGAATCACGATGTAAGAATGTTCCTTACATTGCTTAGTAATTCCGACGAGTTGTGAAATTAACGTGGAAGAGCCGCTAAATTTAGGACAAGTGATCCTTTTCACTTCTTTGGACTAATTGAGCGCTAAGGTTGGAAACTATACAATAAACTTGCCTTTAGAACATGATTTTGATAGTAAAGAAATCTGCATGATGTTAAATATTACTAAAACTAAGAAACTTTCATAACCTAACAACATTCGTTTGAACCGACTAGGCGTGTGAGTTTAACACTATAATATTGAACCAGCAGCCAAATCAACATAATTCAAAACGAAAGTGTCGTTTAGTACATAACCAAAGATCAAAGAAAGTCTTTCGTAGCGTTTGCAATAAATATTTTAACGATTAGTGACAATTTTTCTACGTGAGGTTCTAAACTGTCCCCCCACGCTAACTTTTGAACGACGTTTTTAGAGAAAATAGGCCGATTTCTATTTTTTGTGAACTAACTTTTTCCGTTATCGGCATTTCAACTGTATTTCCGGTTTCACCGGAAATGACATCAACTTTCTTATTTTAAATAAAATATCCTGTATATTTTTACATTTTTTGAAAGGTCTTCGAAAGGCGAATCCAACGATGCCTATTATACCTTAACTTAAGAAATATGACGATATACAGCAATAAAGGCTTTAGTAATCTGTTTTTGTTGTTACACAAGTTGTCTAGGAAAGAGCGCCAAATTGTTTCTTGTGACGCTAGACTGATCTAAAGAGCTCGTTGCTAAGTAAAGAAATCATAACAATTGCCAAATTGTCAAATCTCAATTCCAAAAGCCTAAATTATTCTTATTGTTTACTGTTATTGTTGTTATTTTTTCTCATTTCAACTTGTTTTGTTAATTGTTATTATTTTTTTTAATTTATGGAACTTTATTGCAATTAATTGATTATGGTAAATTTGTTTAAATGTGTTAGTTTTTACATGTACGTATGAGGAAATCTAATTAGATATCCTCATTTGTACGTTTTTGTTGAGTAAATTACTGCAAACGCCTCTACAGAACTGAACAAATCGTATTGCTACAAATTCTGACGCGGCAGTAGTCCCAACTACTGAACTACTAAACATCTACTTCGTATATATACGATTTAAAATATCGAAATGCCATTACCTTCCACAAAGCTATGCCGACGAGATGTATAACATCGAAGCGCGCGTCCATAGATGGTGGATAGGTGATGGCATTACTTTTCAATTGTGTTAGTTTTTGATTGACATTATGTCTATTCTTTAGTTTTTTTTTGTGCTGTTACTTTTATAATGGCTTCGGCACGAACCATACAAAATTGCTGGGGCAATTTTAATATTATATATGTAAATCTGGCAACAATTATCACCTTATTTGCCATGGTTGCGTAACAAATTGTACAATAATTTAAATCATATTATCTTCTGTTAAAGCAGTTCGCTCTGTAAATTTTATACTATCCAAAATTCAAATATTTCCGGCTCTGCAAGGGCAGTGTTCATTATGTTCCACATCGTTGTAATTGTTGCTAAACTTACCCAATATTAAAATTACGTACTTGAAGTTTATCTTACGTGGTCCATGCGGAGGCGATTGTAAAATCAACAACATAAAAAACTGAGCACATTTCCTACCAAAAAATAACAAATTTAATTAATCACAATAAAGTTCGATAAAATAAAGCAGAAACAACAATTAACAAAATATTTGAAAGTTTGGCAATTGGTATGATTTTTTTCTTAGCAACGAGCTCGTTAGATCAGTCTGGCATCACATGAATCAATTTGGCGTCCTTTTCTAGCCAGCTTTGCGCAACAACAAAAAATTACCAACTCCATTATTGCTGCATATCGTAATATTTTTTAAGTTAAAATATAACATATGTGGTATTGTTGGATTCATCTTTCGATTACCTTTCCAAAAATCTAAAAATATATAGAGTATTATATTAAAAAAAAGAAAATTGACGTCACTTCTGGCGAAACCGGAAATACAATTGAAATATCGATATCGGCAAAAATTGGTTCATAAAAAATAGAAATCGACCTATTTTTTCTAAAGACGCTGGTTGCTGTCATTCAAAAATTAGCATGGGGACCCTTTAGGACCGCGATGTATAAGTTTTGCAGCATGTCAACTTCAGGAGCTCTTTAGTGTGTAAATGGTGCGTATAAAATGATTCGTGGCTTTGTTACTATCATCCCCCCGTCTTAAAGGGTGAAGCGCAGTTAATTTGAATGGTGACTTGCGATTGTACTGGATCCACCAGAAAGATCTGTCACTTGACTCTGGCAGGACTCGACCGCAAAGCTCCCAACTCTACCAGAAGCAGTAGCAGGCTCTCTTACCATTGGAATACTAGGCCGTATTTTGTATTCATCATTTATACAGTCTATCGACGTCCTTTCCATTAATATTCCTTCCCCCGTATCGAACGTACACCAAGTGATTTTCTTCAGAATATCAACTAGTTACGACCTCTGTAGCTAATGTTCCAAAACGTAAAGACAAGCAAAATTAACTATTTCTTTCACCTCTTGTACTTATGACACCTTTACACAATAATTTAGAACACTATCTAAAAAAATTCAGATAGTGTTTTTATGGAAAAGTTATAATTACATGGCCATTCGATAACAATGTTAAAATTGGGGCTTGTAAACTGGGACGCTTTCAATAATCTGCTTTGTTTTAACTATAATCGATATTTTTTTGATATTGGTACTGTAAATGGATAAAGAATTTTTTTTAAACTATGCGGTGTTCTACTTTGATGATGTCACACTAAACTTGGTTGGTGCATTATAGCGCATACGTACTTGCTGATTGGTGCATAAAATTTGGCATCCTAAATTTGGGAATGACAAACATTAAAATTAGTAATTGGCAGTACGTGCCACATTCTACGGCGCTTATCAAGCTGAACGTGATATAATCTAAATAAATGCCTGGTTATAACAATCCAATGTATGCAATCATACAAATAAGCATCTTCTTTGACACACGAAATATTTATATCTGTTCACACGACAAGGTAAGAGTTTTGTTAAGTTTTGTTTGAAATGTTGAATATAATTAATTTTTATGACTCAATACACACATTTCACTTACTGCATTGGTCTTAATAGAGTTTATTATTCCAAAAAGTGAGTTGACACGCTTCGTATTTCTAACAAAATTACATATTTTAATCTGCAGTATTATATTGCCAAACGTTTGGTGAATGAAATAAGTAAAATTTCGCAATATCTGCATGTATCTCATACACTTGCCAAGAAAAATATGTATTTTGAACTTGTGCCAATGTTATAGATTAAATTACTGAAGTTTGCATATATGATTTCTTGTTACAACGGCACCACAATCATATGCACACATATGTATCTAATGCATTTAGTTGGTGTAATTTGATACAGTATTTATGTAATCCTGTAACCAATAAGTCGGGATATCATTTGCACTGATATTCTGAATATTTTTAGTGGCAAATTTCTTATTTGAGGTGAAAGATCTTACGCTAGAAGCTAACTGCGTTGGCGTGTACTTATACCCAAGAATTTTTTGATTAAATTCCTGATCCTTGATATGCAATCTTTTGGTTATCCATAGTTCTTAAAATAACTAAATCATATATAGATTTTGGGGATGATGTGATAAGATGTTGTATTAGCAACAAAAAAATTGTAAGTTTCTGGTGAATGTTCATGGAATTGTCTTGATAAACATTAGACAATCAATTCCGCAGTATTATAAAAAAAATCTCTGATAAAAGTAAACACTAGTTGTATAAAAGCATATTTTTCAAAGAATTAAATTCGGAACGAAACCCGTGAAATCGAAAGTTTTAAATTTGTTTCAGAAAATGTTTTGAGATTATGAATGGATTCTAGATACATAAAGACAAGTAGTCACTTTTGTTTTGATACTACAAAGATACCTTTGATACATCAACATTATTACACTTAAACCTCATGATACCATTAAATTTAATGATACGTAGTACCAATGGAGTCATCGTTAACCCCAAAAGCTTTACTGTATTGTATGATAACTATCATGCAGGGCATAAATATGTCAAGAATAACATACTGTTTTTAAACAACTTCTAATAGAAATAAGTACTCAGAAACTTTACAAACGATTTATTCCTATAATACTAACAGTAAATATAAAGTTATTCTACCAATACGCTCGCACTCTGAACAGAAAATAATTTGGTGATTAATACAGAGAAAGCGACTGCAATTTTTACAATTGAATGTTTTCTGTCTAAGCTTGGACATTCCCATCATCTGCTGCGTTTCAATTTTGCCACTTTCTAAACTTGCCTCTGTGATCTAGAGCATTTTCGCAGCTGTGGCTCAGCAATTGTTGTTCCGGCAGAAACTTGTTTCCATTCTTCATTTACGTGACACCATATCTTTTCTTTTCAACTCTCTTACAAGGTCAAAGTATCTTATTTTCCTGGTTTTGATGGTATATATTGCTTGAAAGGACACCTACACCGAAAAATTAGCAATTGCTCGCCCATAGTGATATTCTCATACGGCATGAATGCATCTTGAAAGGTAGAATAAAACAACAAACAAAGCTCCTCAACTTCAAAAGCACTGCACATTTGATCTACACTTTATTAAATGCATGACCAATATCGACGGACACGCAATGTTCCACAATCTCGAACTACGAACTGTAGTTAAGATTACTAAACTATTATAGGTTTAAATCGTTTAATTTAAATCAACTTAAAAAGGTAATGTGAAAGGACTCGTTACTTTCTAAGAAACCGTTTTAATAATTACAATCTTATCATGTCCGTATTTAATCAAACAGTTAAAAAGATTGGCATGTATGATGAACTATCTAAATTTTTTATATATCATAAAGAAAACATTAATTGTTCACTGATTGTTATTCAACATATGGCAAGAAAAAGTACTATTAATACAAATACCTGAATGATATTTCTTTTGCTACAAAGATATCATTACATGACTAGTGTAAAAATTAAGTAAATCACTATGATAATCTGACGTATTTAGAGAGAATGTCTTCAAAAATCATATAAATTAAATTCAAAAATCTTTTGTCTAACAATAGAACAAGACTGGCACCGAAATTGGAAAAAGAACGAAGATTTAAGTAAAAGTGAACCTGTTGTGTAATTTCGCTGGCTCGCATTCTCATTTCACATCCTAACTTTATAAGAAGTACTAAAGGTATGAGTTTGAGACTGGTGTGAGATGTATGTATGTATACAACGTCAATTGGAGTAGAAAAAATGATTGTTACTTTGAGTAAATACTGGAATTGTACCAAGGAAGTTAACGTTTACACATTAGTTTTAATGAATATCGTTAGCGAACAGAAGTTTATGGCATTTCGTTGTGTCACTCTATGTTTTTAAACGAAAAACTTATCTGTATGTCTTCATATTTAATTTACTAAAGAACGACGTATTTTACGTGTAGGGAAATGTTTATAAAAAAATCCAGAAAAGCTTCTCTACCATATTTTGGAAACTTAAATATCCTATATACTTGAACATAATTTTATGTTGTACGAAACATGTCTTGGAATATATCCAGGGTTCGACAAAAGTAACGCATTAGTCTAATACCCCTCTCTAAATATAAACTTTAGAAAAAAATGTTATTAACAAAATTTGTTTGACAAGTTATTTTCTAATATTTTCCAACCATTGGTGATTTTTTTTCTAATAACTTATTGGTAACAAAAAGAATATTTCTTTTTTAAATGGTAATACGAGGTGTGACAATTAAATAACCGGACTGGTGCTACAAAACATTTTATTGATCACCAATTACATTACAAAGTTTATCTCCTTCAATGTACTCTCCTTGCCGATCCCTACAACGCTCCATACGAATTTTCCACTGTCGAAAGCAGTCCGTTTCTGTCAGCTTGTTGAGAACCTCCGTCGCTTTCGCTTTCACCGCTTCCACACTGTCAAATCTTGTCCCCTTAAGCTCCGATTTTACCTTAGGAAAAAAAAAAGTCACAGGGGGCCAGGTCGGGCGAGTACGGTGGATGGTCCAATACGGTGATGCCGGATTTCGCAAAGAACACCTTCACAGACAAGGCAGAATGGGCTGGCGCATTGCCTTGGTGGAGCTGGTGGTGCTCTTCCACAAATCGGGTCTTCGTCTTCTCACTCGTTCACGAAGGGTAGTTAGAACCTCGTGTTTCACAAGAAACTTGAGGTTAACTCGTTGCTCGATCTGAACACTATGCATTTTTCCGACGCGACCCTAGCGTAAGGACTTGAACGGACGATTGCTACAGGGAGACTGAGCGACGTACAACCGTGCCCATCGAGCTCAGGGTGGGGAAAGCATCTACAAGCACAGACATGTTCAAACCTGCCATGGCGTGCTCGTTGTATATCGATATTAAAGCATAAACACCACATTTTGAATCAATTTGGATCCCATAATTTCAAAATTATAAAGGAAATTTGAAGAACA
The DNA here is from genome assembly GCA_029619315.2 of Dynastes maya. NCBI lineage: Eukaryota > Metazoa > Arthropoda > Insecta > Coleoptera > Scarabaeidae > Dynastes > Dynastes maya. The sequence goes on from JAROYE020000002.1 coordinate 26,725,096, forward strand.
AACTCGATTTGGACTTGTTGGGTGCTGCGTCGAGGCAGGATTTTCGCAAAAGAACATCGCACTGCATCATTGTCACTAGAAGAACTACAGTGAGTAGTTAAAAAAATCATTAGTTTGATCAAATAAACACACAAAAATTTAAAAACATTTGATTAAATAAATTTATAAAAACAGCTATCTGTTAGGAATTGATTTAGAAAACTGTAAAACATCAACATTTTTCAAAGAGAAATATCATTTTTAGATTTAATAAAACACTGTAAACTTTTTTTGAATTAAAATTTGTTTCGCTGTATTCGGAAACTAACGAAATAACTTATTTCTAGGCATTTAAAGTTTCAATCAACGTTTATCCCTGAAAAGTTTAATTTTTCAACAGTCTCATTACAATACATTCATTATTAAAGTTATAAATGCATAGATAAGAAAAATTTTAGACTACTAACATGATAATAATTTTCTGTCTAGAATTTTACAAAAATTAAAAGCTAAAATAATATGCAGGGTGCTCCAATTAAAAAATTACATTTTAATAAAAATATGCCATTTAAAAAATGCGACAATATACAGCATATTCCGTTAGAAAATACAACTTTGGGTAGCTACGAATTTATGAGGCACCATAGGTTTCAATATACGAGGGCGATTTAACGGATGAATGACTTTTCAAAGGTTGGCAACACTTTCCGTATGGTGATTATATTGCTGGCTTCCGCCATGTTTCTGATATCTACTCTCAAAATTTCACGCAAATCTGACAAATAGGTTTTTTTTATACTGATTTAAAGAAAATTGTTTTCGTTGTTGTGTGAATATGGAAAAAAAAATTTTGAGTGTTAGTTATACATTATTTTTACGTGGAAAAACAATTAAAGAAACTGAGGAAAAGTTACGTAAATATTATCGTGAATGTGTTCCATTCTATGGAAGGATTTGTAAGTGGTTTTTTGCTTTTAAAAGTGACCATATGAGTACGGATAATGCAGAACGTCCGGGACCGTCGTTTACTGTAACTACTCCAGAAATGGTTAATAAAATCCATGCCCTTGTAATTACCAATCATCGATTGAAAGTACGTGAGATAGCTAATGAAGTTAATATTTCAACTGAACGGATATGCAATATTTTGCACGAACGTTTAAATATGAAAAATGTGTCCGCGAGATGGGTACCTCATTGCTTAATAAATCTGAGGAATGTTTGGCTATCTTCAAGCGTAATCGAATGGATTTTTTCCGTCGATATGTCACAGTAGATGAATTTTGAATACACTATTATACTCTAGAAACAAAAATACAGTTAAAACAGTGGACTTCCCCCGAGGAACGTGCCCCCAAGAAGGCTAAAACCGTTTTTTCGGCCAATAAGGTTTTTTGGGATTCTAGAGGTATTTATTGATTATCTACAAAAAGGAAAAACGATAACTGGCCAATATTATGCCGATTCGCTGACACGTTTTGATGCCGAACTTAATAATAATAATAATAATACAACTTTATTGTCCAACAGATTACAAGATCCAAACAAAGGACAAAAATTAAATTCAATTGCGGACACCTTAATATAAAAATACAAAAGGAAAAGAAAAACATTGTTGCAAACAACATCCAAAACACTCTACAACATTGACAATAACAATAATTAAACATAAACTAAACATTAACTAGACATTAACTAAGATCTACTGTAAGTGTGTCCTAGCAATATTGATAATTTTATTCATTGAATTATAATTTATGTCACAGAACTGAGAAACCGCATTAAAATTTCGGGTCATGGTTAATAGTGGAGAGTGATACGTCGTATTGGTTGTAACTGTTGGGATATAAAATGTTGAGGTTAACGGGCAGAAAGTCTAGGTACCAGTACATTCAACTGTGACAGCAAGTAAGCAGAATCAATGTTGTTGTTCATGATGTTGCATAAAAATGTTATACTATTAAATTGACGAGGCTTTTGTAATGATTCTGTTTCAAACTTTTGCAGGAGAAAACTATGATCCATGCCTCGAAGTGGATACGTCCCTTCAGTTTTAAAATACAAATATTTGAGAAATTTACGCTGGACCTTCTCAAGCAGCGCCATGTGTGATGTATAGTGCGGTCACCACACTACACGAGCATATTCAAGTTTGCTTCTAATGTAGGTATTGAATAAAAGTTTGGCGATGTCAACTTAAAATAAGCGGGAGTTTCGTATAACAAAACCTAGTGCTTTTAGAGTTGACGAAACAACTTGATTTCGATGTGGCGTGAAGGTAAGGGAAGGATCAAAATAAACTCCTAGATTCTTTATCGAGAAGCAACGATTGAGTAGAGCGTTATCAAGAGTGAAAGCATAGTGAAGAATGTTTGTTTTCCTAGAATATGATACCACACTACACTTGGAAGCAATCATCTCAAGTCTATTATCAATGCACCATCGAGAAATGTCATTAATTTGATTCTGTAAGTAACAGCAATCGTCTACACTACTAATTTCGTAAAATATTTTTAGATCGTCAGCCAAAAAATACACTTCTTACAGTCAATACAGTCAAGCAAGTCATTGATAAATAAAATAAAGAGCAAGGGACCTAGATTAGACCCTTGTGGTACTCCAGATGTTTCAGTGTATCGAACAGATGAAAAACCATTGTAGAAGACGTATTGCATTCGTTGATGAAGATAAGATGAAAGAAAGGCTGCAAGATGATTGCTGAAACCAAAGAGATCCAACTTCTTGATTAAAATGGTATGATTTATTCTATCAAATGCCTTTGAAATAACAGTATAGACTGTATCCACTTGACCACGAACATCTAGAACATTTGACACAAAAACTTAAGAAAAAACGACCGCATTTATTGAAGAAAACAGTGTTGTTCCATCACGATAATGCATCGTCTCATTCGTCCGCTGTTGCTACAACAAAATTAATCGAATTGCGTTACGATTTGCTGTCTCATCCTCAATATTCACCAGATCTGGCTCCCAGTGATTTCAATTTTAAAGAAATGGCTCGGTGGAAAGCGATTTCAGACAAATGAGGAGATGATATCTGAGATAAATGTATATTTTGAAGAGTTTCCGAAAGATTACTTTTTGGATGGTTTGAAAAAATAGGAAAATAGGAAGTGTGTAGAGTTAAAAGGGAATTATGTTGAAAAATAAAATACATTTTTTATAGTAAAGTTACTTTATTATTGAAAAGTCACTCTTCCATCAAACCGCCCTCGTGATTTCGAACCACTCCCTCCATCGGACCTAATAACAAGAAAAATTATCGTTCATAAAGGCACAATCTTTCGAATCCGCTGTATAACGTTCGCCCTGTATAACGTGGACAGAAACGCTGAAACACATTTATTAAATTACTAATAAGCAGCTTTACACCATGTGTAATCTAGGTATTTAACCTAAGCATTGGCGTGCTACCTCAGAAATAAATATTCTAAACCTAGGGATATACTTCCTTCTAAACGATGAATTACATCTTGCTAATTAGACACGCTACGGTTATTACGCTCTGTGTACTGTGATAATACTACGCTGTGGATATTTCCCGTTCCAGCAAAAATGAAGGAACATGTTTTATAATTATAATAAATATTTATTGAATGAACATAGTCATATGATTTTAGTAGATTTAAATGTCAATAAAGATATTCTTTATACCTTCTTTAATAAAAAAAGCTTAGAAAGTTTGATATTACCCGTAGGATCTTTAGAAATGGTGTCATGCTTAGGTATATTAAAGAGCCTAACTTCCACATGCGTTACCGTTAGTAGTTTCGCTTCTATACGTAATTTTAGTAAACGATGTGACACACTTTCTACTCTAGCACACATTTTTATTACCATTTTACGACGGTATTGTTCTTTAGTTTATGGGACGTTTGATGGCTTGCCGGTTAATTCGACTACACGCCCTCACGTAAAAATATGCATACGTGTGTGCTTATCTGCATTGAATTTAATATAGCGTAGGGTTCGTGCTTCCATATAATCTTTTAATATATTTCCTGGGTCGAAATGGACATATGATTTCATTTCATGTTAAATTTATTTTCCATTTTATGTCGATGTCCTTTCATAATGCAGTTGCTATAATGGTACAATTTATATAATATTATATATAGTGGCCGCTGGTGGTGACGTAAATGGGAGGTCAAATGCAAAGCTTCGATTCCCTCGTGTATTTCCGTTGCATATCGTTGCACATTGCACTTGACAAAAAAATACACAAGGTGTCGAAGCGTTGTCCTTTCCATTGTGTGTTTTAAGCTCTGCAGCCACAATGCACCAGCCACCGGTAGTAAGGGTTAGTTATTGTTAGTTGTTGTCGTTGTCAAGTTACGAAATACACCTCGTACGTCTAGTACGTCGATTACTGTGATCATTAGCCAACCCTACTAGATTTTTGCCGAATACAGACGTGTTCCAACCTCCGGTAGGGATTTTTAATGTGCCAAACATCGTACTGACACGGGGACAACAGCTTTACTTAGCTACTTTCCTACTACTTTATTTATTACCTACCTACCTACCCCTTATTTACTGTTTACTACCTTATCCGAGAAGAAGACATACTCTGATTTTTATCCGTAATTAAAAACCAACCGTTCCGGCCGAATTTGAACCCGCGTCGTTCGGATCGAAAGGCAAGTATGCTAACCGTTTGTTTTTGTTAGTATTACAAGATAAAATAAGACACTCATTGCCAGTTGCCAATTGGTTGTGCTCCATAACAGCTAGCAGTGCACAAGTGTGTTGTTTTACCTGATTTCCCACATTATTTAAAATAACCACAGTTCATCATTATCATTAATTTTATTACTTAGGGAAGAGCTTTATTTTTTGTAATCAACATTAAGTTCGACTAGATGATTTTTATCATGAAGCTACTACTCCCACGCCAAACTTCTTTAATAAAGACATGCTGGTAAAAGAACGAAACAACATTTTAAAGGGGAATTTTTAACGTCTGCTGCAGATTTACCAACATCATTTTCATAATGATCGACACCTTTTAGATTTTTCCCTTGATATAACTCAAAATTTACAAGATATTCGTTAAGGGTGTTTAGACACCAAACTTTGTAGCCGAAACGAATGGGCTTACCCCTAATACATCATACATTTGTCGAAATCTGTATGTTCCTCACCTCGAACCATTCCAAATTCCAATACACCGTTTCTGTACCAAATCCATAAACGGCCTAAACTTCCACATTTTATCTGAATTATCGACTTTTGTAGAATCTGCAAAGTGTATCGATCTACAAATTTCGAGAAATCGATCTCTTCTCGAAGCATTTACTGCTAAATCACTTCTTGTGTTTAGTGGTGTTTCCCAGTATGATTGTTTTTGTTGCACACTGTTGTATCCAGACAAAATCAAAATTGCTGGAAGCACTTTTATTTCTTCTGGCATACTTTGAGGATCCTTATAATTTTTAAGTGTGGCATATTTAGAAGATCCCTAAATTAAATGTACGATTTCATCACGAAATACGCCTTCGAATACTTCTATTCAGTACAATTTGCCTCTTGTACGGTGGAATGTCTTTCAGTTATATATTTCTTTTGCCATAAAAACGCACTTTATCAACTAGACCATATTCATCAGCTGAATCCTCGTCAGAATAAATAGCTGGTTCTGGTGGTTCAACAGAAATTCCTTCCACCCCATCAGGATAGCAATCGCATTTCGCAGCGTCAAACTGCTATAAGGATATTTATAAAACAGTGTGACTTACTTGGCAACACGTTTAACCATTCCTCGAAAACAAGAGCATTCATTTCGTAATAGTAATCTGTTTTTTTCTTAACAAAAACAATAAACCAAAATAATAAGACATCTACCTTTCCTTGAAGGATTGCGCAATCCGGTATTTAACCCTTTGTTAAACGCCTGATGTAAGTTCCGAAAATCACTATCTTTTTCTTTTTCACACCCCTCATTCAACCAGGTCTCACCAAGATATATTAGGCAATTTTCTCTTCTGCATGCTCTTATTGTAGTTAAGTACCTTTGTCTCCAACTTATTATTATATTTGTTTTCAGTTTTGATAATGCGTGACACTAAATTACATTGGTAATAGATACCAAAAATGCTTCACATATACACATAAGGAAAGAAAATGTCTAGCTATACGAAGCGTGGATGCGACAACGGTAAGCGAGAATGGGTGATTCACCACAAACGGAGGGGTTAGCGGCAGCTCACGACGGTTACCGATGTGGTTAGTTACGAGGTAGACAGCTGTATGTGCGGACTATCTTAGAGATAATTTCTAGAGTATTTATTTTTCTTTTCTTTTATTTCATCAGAATCTGTTTTTATTTTCGTTGTTAGAATTTCTTATTAGTTTCGTATAAGCTTCGTAGCAACAATGTGAAACTCTCATTTCCAGGCGACCATGATTTCAAATTATTACGTGCGTTCTTGCAAACAGTAGGTCTACGCCCCAGCATTGCTGGAAGCGTACTAGCGTGACTCGCATCGAATTGATCGGGTTCCACTCAATCCCCTCCTTGCTCTCCCGCTGTACATATAGCGATATAGCTAATATCACATTTTTCCAATCGGTATGTATTATTGACATTAACCTACTTGAGATTAATCTGTTCCATGAATTTGTGTAGTGTAAACGACTCATTTGCTTTAAACCTTAATGTTATTTTATTGCATTCAGTACTTTATTTAATTACCCTTTATTACCTTCTAATTTGACGTTCATTGCGCACTCTGTTTAAGTTTACCATAAAACTCTACGTTCTTTAAAATGATCCAAAATGATCAAATTTAACGTGACATGCTATTCACAATAAATTGAGGAAGTGTGTGCAAAATGCAGTTTTTGAGCCTACTCGGCGTAATTCGTCTGACATTCCCTCGGTGGCCTTCATGTCCTGGTACCCAGACGAGGGTCATCTGAGTTCGGCTATCCAGCCTATTGAGTGCATTCATGGAGTCTCCTCTCCTAGAGACGCTACTATTATACGTCCCTCCAGGGCGGCCCTTATCCATTGACAGAGTCGTGAAGGGACTCCCTTTTCCTTGATTGCCTCTACTAGGAAATTTGTAGTGGCGATGTTAAACGCCTCCTCCATATTCAGAAAGGCAGTTATTGCCATCTCTTTATCTTCTATTGACTTAGAGATTAGTATATTTAGGTCATCTAGCGCTGAGTCTGTTGACATTCCTGGTTGGTGAGTGGTTACCTTCTCAGCGTTTCGTCTCTAATATACCATCCTTTTGAACATAGTTTACTTCAAAATCCTGTTTGTATTTTCTTTTGCATTAATTTGCGCATACCGCAGAAGTAATCAGTAATTATGCAAAATTTGAAAAGCTTGCATACTAATATGCTTTTATGTTATCTAATCCTTTCGATTCCTCCGCAATCTTATACCTATTGCAAACCTAACAACTTGTCCAACAAAAATATATACAAACGAATTATTTAATTACAGGTCTAATATGCAAAGGAGCTTTAATCACCCGCAGAGCTAAAAGAAAGTTTCACGGGTAATATATTCCATCATCGCGGATTAAATATTAAAATTAATGGATACTTTTCTAAAAAAACGGAAAATACCTAATTGAATTCATAATTGGATAGGCTCATTCATCTTTAAACCTACTGCAACAGCTATTCGCATTCAAAAGAGAATAACAAAATATTTAAGTAGCGGAATTAAAAAGCGCTCTTGCGGAAAGTATGCAAATTTAACGAAGCATCGACTACATGAATAGACGCATGAGCATATTCACCCCTGTCGCTACAGATGTAAAAATTAATGTGTTCATTGAGCGTATTCACGTATGCATGAAACATTTGTAATTGCCTAGCACAAGCGCTGGTTTCTGCGATTACGCATATACGGAAAGTTAAGCATCGGTATCAGTGTTCGAAATTGTAGGAACAGTGAAAATGACTAACTAGCAGGATGTCTATTTACATTGATAATTGTGTGAAATTAAGAAAATCGGTTTTTTAAGATAGCATGTTTATAAAATCACATAAGGGATAATTTAAATTCTGTTGAAAAGTGGTTATGTTAGTAATGTGTTCATAGCAGATCTTTTTTGTATACATGCCAGTGCAGTATGTTTATAAAAGGAATTCCATCAGGGGTTTGTAATTTGTATGTTGTAATTAGAAAAAGGAGTACTACTCATTTATTTTATTAGAAGGTTTGAGCACATACAAAATCAACAAACTTTCTCGTTTCAATACAGGTAGTAAAAAAAAAGTATTATGAATACTACGCATTCAAAAATACACTTTTTGTTTCATTTAGTAGCCATGTATTTTATTATAACCAAATTCATTTCGCCCTCTAAAACGTTGGTTTCAGATATTAATTTGGGAAAAGCTTTCAAAGCATTATTACGTAATATACGGTGACATTCACGATGGTTGCCTATTAGAAGCATCTCTGAAAATAATTGAAATTTTAGAGTACATTATGGATAAAGAATGCTTATGGTATTGGCGGAATCACTCCCAGCAAAACAACGTAAGCAGAGAAAATAGCACTAACACACGGATATGTTTCTGCCTACCCGGCGTCATCAGCGCGGTTTCGAGCGCTGTTCTCCACTGCTTACATTGCGCTTAAATCTAAGTTTATGGCACTAATATCCAAAAACAGCTTATCACAGAAACAAGTATCTTTTGTGATATTCACTTTTATTTCTCAACATAGTCTCCTTGTAAGTCCCAGCGATGCTCACATCTCTTTAATCCGTCCAAATAGTAGTTAGCGTCTTGTTCTGCAAAATAGATGTTTACGAATGTGATGACCTCCTCATTCGATGAAAATACCTGTCCTCCGAACGAAACTTTGAGCCTAGGAAACAGAAAAAAGTCGCCGGGGCTCAGATCTGGTAAATAGCGTGGATGGTCTGTCAATTCGAAGTTCGTGAATTTTTGCCATGGCGACCACTGAAGTAGCAACGATATTGACACTTCTCCTCCAAGAATTTCTTCAGTTGACGATTTTACAAAAGTGTTTGAAGCAATTCGTTATCGTTTTCCCTGAAACCTCCTCCTAAGCCATCGCAATCAAATGAATGGCATCTAAAGCACCTGTTTTTTGAGATAACTCGCTTGAATTCACACTGCCCTTATTTTCCATATGTTCCAATATTCTGGAACGTATTTCTCGGCGATAATATGCTTTTAATGTATGAATGATTGATCGCAGGGTTGTACAAGGGCAGTGGTATTGGCAACTAAGAAAACAACTTTGGTGTGTTTTAATTCACACGATACAACATGCGCAGTGCCATTATCTATCAGCAGATTGATGTTCTGATTAAGCTTGCTATTCCATCTTTTCAACCATTCATTAAACATTGAAGATGTAATCCATGCATTCTTGTTAGCAAAATAATCATCGGGTAACTTCTTTATTCTTTTAAACTATCGCGGATTTCTGCGTTTACCAATCACAAGAAGCTGGTTTCTTTTGCCATTCATATTTGTACAACACAAAATTGCAATTCTCCCTTTCGAGATTTTTTCCCCTTTAGTTTTTGATTTTTAAATAAAAATGTATGTTCCGGAAGAACACGAGAAGTCCCTTCTCATCCGCATTATACACGCGATCAGGTGTATATTCTCCAATTGCTTTAGGCCATACATTGTGTTTTCCGCTGCCCCAAAGTCGGCATCATTTACTTCCCCGTGAGTTCTTTTAAACATTCATTATTTCTTTCTTTTCAACGATGAGACCATCATTCAGTAGCACCGAATTTTCATTTCCCACGTTGTTTGCCAAATCTTCAACTTTCTGCCGTACTAACGAATCATTCACGCCAGCATCTTTGTTTCTCACATTCGTAAACCATACTTTTAAAGCTGATTCCACCTGGCGATCTTTTCCGATCTCTTTTTTAAGATTTCTGTTACAAGTTAAATTTTCATTAGAAATAGCTACTTTTATAAATTCAAGTCTGTTTTTAACATTTTGCTTAATAATGGTTGGGAAACTTTCAATTGTGCAGTGGTATTTCTTTGACTCATTTTCAGGAGTTTATTGTATTTTTTTAAAATGTCTATTTTTTCTCTAAGAAATAAATGTTTTTGCTTCGAAATAGTCGACGTTTTAATTTTCAATGTTACTGCACGAGAAACTGTGAACTAATGAATTATTTAATATTTACAAAGTTCAAATGTTTTCTAAAAATTATCTGGCGCATTCTTTGTGTTAAAGAGTACCGACAATCATAAAGCAATCGGAATTTTGGTGACTGATGACACAAATCGGAGGCCCTAATATTTGTGACCATTTACAGGTTATGACCGGAAGGTGCGAGAATATTGATAACATTAACCGAAGTCTTGCTCATAATAAACGTATAATTTTATATGCATTCGTATATAGCCGTTCCGCGCACCGCGCACCGCGACTTTGATAACAATAACCGATTGATGATATTAACCGTGATTACAATAAGCGGCGTCTACTGTACTTACGTACATTGTTTACGGAGGATGTAGTCTAAAATTATTTCTTGCACTTTACATGCTCACATCTGGTTCCTTAACATTTTTGAAACCTAAAGCCATCTATTACTTATAGAAATGTGTAAAATTCAAACAGGGCAAATATCAAAATAATTAATACGTTCATACTTACAATTGTATATTGTAAGTAAGAGTATAACCTTTTAATCTTTCTGTACACATTTAGAACTCGATTGTATTCTAATTGTTTATTGTACAATACAACCGATATGTTACCTGTAAATTATTAGATAGCGGAAACGATTCTACTATCGTTTCAGTGTTTAGATGTTGCGTTTCTAGGAAATCGCGTCCGTCTTTACGTGAAACCAAAGTAGGAGGACCGATACTCCTCTTTAGCGGATCAAGTTATGTTGACAGAACTGCTGTTGCTCCGTTAGTTTTATGGTACTTTTTCAATCCTTTTAGGAAAGCAGAAGCAATAATGCTAAAAGAAACCTGTACCGATTTCAAAGAAAAAAAGAAACATTGATTACTAAAGTTGAATCTACAATTCAGTATGGTCTGTCTGCATTGTTAATGTTATAGCTTCAAACAAGGACAAAATTGAAGAACTCCTTAGTGTTAGGTTGAGTAAATATTTACTTATCTCTAAAGGCTGGAAATTCGTAAATAAATTCGGGTTTATTTTCAAACAATGACATCGACTGCGGTTTACGTAAAAGAATTAGTATTTTCCTCTCTTCTGATGACTTAGTTCGAATCATTTTGTTTAATTATTTAATAGCTGCGCAAGTTCCCCAGCTTATGGTAAAACGTAAGGTACTACCGGTTCGGATTGAGGCGTTTATGAAAGCTACTACATAAATGCAAGAGGAGATAGTAAAAAATTCCGTTATATTTTCTTATAACAGACATAAAACATTGTCATCTGTAACTAAACATTAGAATGTGATTTAGGTTAGGTATAGAGCTGACAAACCAAACATTTTATAAAAACAAGCTGCAGATATAAAAAAATATTACGTACTTAAGTGTTTAGCTTTATAGCAATTAGTAATTATGTATTAATACTTTTGGGAGACGCGTGTCTTGTATTGCAGCGAAGACATCAAAACGCTGGTTTCAGAATCGATTAAGTAATCGATTATTTCACTAAATTGTTTCAATACCGTCGTCTGTACATTCGTTTTAATTGACAGATTAACGTACAGCAAGATGAGGAAGCCCAGTGACCGCAGCTTCAGTTAAAGTTCAATGACAGCATTTTGCGAGAAATGTAGATTTATTGTTTTTTTTTTCCGGTTGATCTAAGGTGAGTGATTTAGAAGCATCTATTCATTTGTGCTGAAACTTTTGGAATAATGAAAGATTTATATTTTTTGTATTAATTTGCTTCCTACATGGCGGATTGTGATGTTTATTTGACAATGTTGCAAACTTGTGAAACAGAATATATCACATTAGAGAAAGATATGCATTTGGGTAGAATGACTCCTCACTCGCATGGCACGTAAGGACTGACTAAGAGGTTTCCGTCAAAGACATCCCGAAATATCTCTGAAGATTCCAGAAGTCACATCATCAGCTCGCCCTAGAGCTTTTAGTCGTCCAACCGTTGCAAATTTTTTCTTTGTTACAGTCAATTCTGAACCTAAATCATTTTGAACCGTGTAGGATATTCAACGTCGATGAAACATGTTTAAGTATCGTGCCTTGAACAAACTCCAAGATTTTTGCTAAAAAAAGAGCGCTAGCGGGTAGGACGTCTAACATCTGCAGAAAGAGGTTCGTCTACTATACTACTGTAGTGGTATGTACATATGTCAACAGATGGAAATTACGTACCACCTATGCAAATTTTCTCAAAACTGCGCATGAAAGTTGAGCTTACAGATGGCGCTCCACCAGGAACTGAATTTGCTTGTAATTCATGAATTTGGAAGCTTCCCAGAAGTGGTTTCATCATTTTCTCCATCATCATGTGAAGCCGATCAATTTCACATGCAAAGAACAGAATTATGTGACGGTTCTAATCTTTTCACCCCATTGCACTCATAAGTTACAACCTTTGGATGTGGAAATTATGTTTCCTTTGTCACACTATTACTACAGGCTACCAGAAAAGTGGCCAAATAATCATCCGGCCACTGATTTTCAAATAGTGTCAATATTCAACGAGTCGCATATGCAAGCATGTACTGGTATTGTACCGCATAACCCTTCACGGATGTCGATTTTGTGGCTACTGAAATAACGGAACGAGACTCAGAAAGGCTGGCACCCAATCAAACGAACAATAGTTCAAAAGATTCTGATCTCATTAATCATGTTGTCATTAGCATTTAGAGTCAATCAAGCTGCGACAAGATAGTGAACTTCATCAACCATGCTACAGTAGACAGTTCATTCATCCTTGCTTTACCTAAAGATATATTACCACTACCAAAAATGGCCGATCAATTTCGTACGAGATTTATCCGAAAACGTGGCACAACAATCGTTTCAACAAGCATTTCGTACAAAAATCAGTTGCTGGAAGAGAAAGAGAAGAAAACGATTAAGGAGAAACAAAAAATCAACGTAAAAAACAGATGGGATTAAAAAAATCAGTTATGTGAAATGTGAAAAAGCATAAAGAAGTTTCATCTTCGAATGTACGAAACAGTCACAGAGATTCAGATGTTAGGGGAAAATCATGACAATGACGAAACGTGCTTATTTTGTGAAGAACCGTTTTCATCCTCAAGGCTGAACTGTATATGTGAATTGCAAACACTGCGCTGGTTGCAGGGTTAGTGTGTAGGAGTGGACGATAACGATGACAGTGATATCATATGTTACCTTTGTGTTGAAGATACTAAATGCGATCATGTACGAAGAGTTTTTTAACCCTTTTAACCTATCGTTATTTACCAAATGAGAAGTTATCTATAGTTTTGGTTTGTTTTAAGGAAAATGTATTTTTTTCTTTTATAACTTAATAGGCTTACGTTTATATTCGCTATATTGTTGAGACCTATTCATAAAAATATTTGTGACATTCACTAGATTTGTAGTTGCTCTACGGACTTTTCAAATTGTGTTTTACGAAGAATCATTTTACCCAAGCGTTTGGGCAAAATCCTTGCTTTGAAAGGTCGTGCTATTTCATAATTTTCCTTTTTATTATTTCTTTTTTAAAATCTGCACATATCAGAAAATATTCATAAGACATTAATAACCAGAAAAAATATATCATAAATTCGCAACATTTGAATAAAATATGAGATTTAATTTTATTTTAGGGGGATCATTTTAGGTCACTTTCCCCTAGTATTTCTAACATAGGACTGAATTTCTCATTAGCTCGTCTATGAAATTTCTGCGCTGTTTTGCGATAAATAGGATATGGCAGAAGAGCTTACGCATTAAGTAACATACAATTATTTGACTAAATGGAAATACATATTGTGTGCAGCAAAATTATGAAATAAATCCATTAAATTTGAAGCAATTTATTCTGCTCGGACAGATCAATGTTATTTAAAAATAAACGTTTTTGCGTTAATTTTAAGTTGTCTCACTTCTGGTTTCCGTGGTAATGACGTCATGGACAATTGTTTTAGATGACAACTCCCGATTTTTTTTCTTATTTTGATAGATCATTTAATTGTCTAAATGGTACCATAAACATTCTAATATCTCGCATAACAATATTTTTGAATAAAAATCACTTAAAGAGTAGAAAGAAATTATGAATAAAAAAGGCAAAGAGAAATGCTGTTATTCAACAAATGAAATGATTGTTTCCTTTAAATCAAATGTTCGAACTGTCATCCACGGGCCACTTGAGAATAAGCAAATTTATGCACCTATTCATTTTGTACATTACGAATAACGTCAGGACTAATTCGACTCATCTCATCTAATTCTATTTTTCAAACCTTTTAGATTTTGTGATCTATCAACATAGATTTTTTAGTTTTAAATACCCCCATAAGGAAAAATCAAGTTGCTTAAGATCTGGGGACTTGGGGAGCCACTGTATTGGTCCTCGCCCATACTGATCCACCTCCCAGAAAACAAGTTGCTCAAAACTCCCGACCAGGACGTGCAAAGTGCGGAGGTGCACCATCTTATTGAAACCAAATACTGCCATTAGGTAAGTCAGGATCATCTTCATTTGGAAGAATTTCTGCAAGAGCAGGTACATGTATGTACATTTCTAAAAAAATCCAGACATCGCTGCCCCGTGAGAGCTTCGTCAAAGAAGAGAAGACCAATGATTTTCAACTATCCCTGCCCACATTTTCCAGTAATCCAGTGAGGATACTCTCTACTTCAATATTTTTTCCAATTTTGTCGATTTACTATACCATTTATAAGGGTTCGCACGAAAAGAGAATTTGGCGAATAAGGCGTGGATTGCGGTTGCATAAATCTTTCATTATATTACAAAACTGCAATCGGCAATCACGGTCATCCTCGCAGTAGTTGTATTTCCTAAGGATGGTATTTTTCTGTTTTTAATACACGTAATACTGATCGCTGAGAAACTTCATTGTCTGCTGCAACTGCGCTTGAAATGTATTTGACATGCCCAGTTTTTATCAATTTTCTCTCGATTTTACTCATTGTGTATTTGCTAGTGATTCTATTTGGATATTTCGCATTACACAAATTTCCCACTTCTTGCCAAGTTCTGGTTTTATCGCGACATCCAACAATAATTAAAATTTCTATGCGCAGAGTTTCACTTAAATGATCCATACTTGGTTAATTTTCAAAATTGTTTTTTTATTAAGAATACCAACTATTTGGCATAGGACAGAGTATAAAACTGATTCTTGTGTATTTTTGATTAATACCTACCTGATCTGTAAAAACTTATCTTTGCCTTACACTAAGCTGTTTGTTAGTAGTAAAATTTATGAACAGGTGATTAGCAGTTCGAACATTTGATTTAAAGGAAGCAACCATTTCATTTCTTGAATAACAGCACTTATCTTTGCTTTTTGTTATCAATAAAACTTGTTTTCCACTCTTTAAATTACTTTCATTCGAAAATTTTATGGGAGGTATTAAAATTTTAGTCTAAATGGTACCATTCATGATCAAAATAAAAAAAAGTCGGGAGTGGTAATTTAAAAAATTGTCGATAACGTCGTTACTTGAAAACCTTAAGTAGGGGAAGCTTAAAAATTATCCAAAAATGTTTATTTAAGAAAAATAGCATTGGCCTGTCCGAGCATTTCTTCAAAAAACAAATTGCTTGAAATTTAATCAATTTATTCCATAATTTTGCCGGGCAGTGTATATTTCTAACAATGCATTATGTAAAATCAGTAATGTATAACCATAATATACCCAAGATGCTAACTTACTTAAAGAAAACATAACCATAACCTCATTTCTGTATCTGAAATCTTGTTGCGTTGATGGTGTGCTGGAGCTAAAAACCTTAGCTTGATGGACTGTAGAAATGACTGCTCCAACACTAATTTTGTTCAGTTGTTGTCGAAGGACCAGCTAGGTATTTTCTTAAGTAAAAGACTTGGTGGACTTAGCGTATTTTAATATAACTATTTATACTTAAACGTACACTATATACACTTATAATACTTAAGAACTAAACGCGAAATGAATTTGAATGTTACACTTAATAGTGTATTGAAGAGTTCGATAACAAGACTGATTACATTATTTTGAATTGCTTTTTTTAACCCTTATTCCCCACTCAAAAACTACCCCCAAGCTGCCAAGATGACACTAGGAGCAATTCTATTGGTTGGACATCTAATGCTATTTTCAAAAATCGGGTAAAAACAAATTCACTGAAAGTAAATTATAGATTCTTGCTAGTTGTACAGATTAGCAACCCGAGTTGCTGTTACTACGGGCGGCTACGTGATTGTAACACGGGTTTTGCAATGAAGCGGGTAGAGAGCCTTCGTGTTTCATAAACAAAAGAGCAATGACAAATTGAACGGAAGATGCGAATGATGACATATTCCCAGAAATTTAGGAAGTAAGTATTATGAGTAAAGCTGGCCACGAGCGGTACCGCGTAGTAGCGTAGAGTCGACCAGGCCTCGCGTTCCACTAGAGTTATTCTGCTAATAGAGATGTTTGCTGCCGCAAATAATTTCGCTCATCTTTTAAATAAAAATTAAATAACGCGTGCTCAAACACTTACCATTTTAAGAGTCCTCCGTGAAATCACAAAGTGAATAATGTCTGTTAAATATCTGCAACATTAGATATGTTTCAACTATTATTTCGGCAAAACTAGTACGGCATGAAAAAATGCGTTTATATGCAGCGAACGAACGTTCTACATCTAGTGACGTAATATTTGTAAAATAATCTTTCAAATAACTTAACGATTCTGTTGACGCACCTTCACAAATGTGTCTTAATGTGCCAAAATCAAAATTTGTCTCAAAAACACTTTCAAATTTTTCTAGAACAGAAACATTTTTTGCGTCTTCAATCGCGCATAGCTGTGCGTGAACATGTTGCACTATTTGTAGAGATTCTTCTAACGGCAGCGCAGGATTTTGTAATTTTTCTATTGCATCTGCTAGCCCGAAGTAATTGTCGTGAATGATTTTTAAATCCATTTTAACCTGACTATCTTGAAATTTCGACTGGCTTTTCTGGATAGCGGCAGCTTCCTTCGTATCGAATTGTAAAACCACGTTCTTAATATTGTCAAAATATTTATGATAATAAAACGCGGCCTGCAACCATGTTCCCCAACGAGTTAGAATAGGTTCTGGTGGCTCTGGTATACGGGGGCACAGTCTGTGAAATTCGCGAATACGTTTCGGTGATTTGACAAATACTGCTTTGGTATGCGCTATTAAAGCGTCTACCTCAGGATAACATTTTCTGATACTATCCACCACAAGATTGAGAGCATGAATTTTACACGTAATGTGTAACAAATTAGCAGAATGCTTTTTAAGAGACTGGCCTACAGAAAGCATGTTTGCAGCACCATCACCCACTAACATCAAGAGTTGGTTTGTTGAAAGTTCAAACTTGTCCAATGTATTTAACACTAACTTTGAAATTACTTCGGCAGTAGACTGTTGTATTCGTTTGGAGACTAATAGAATTGAAGGTGCCGATTGATGAGGTTCCAATTTGCGTGCCATTACATTAAGAACAGAATGTTTCTTCCGATCTGTTGTTTCGTCGACACATAACCACAATTTTTTATCTTTCAACTCCGATTTTATTTTTTGTTCAATATGTTCGCGCGCAGATGGCACAATTCTTCGTAACGATGTTCGACTTGGTAATTTGCACTACGAATAGTTATTCCAAAAGCAGATAAATGGTTCCTTGTCTAGTAAATTAAACGGTATATTACATGCGATAAACGTAACGCATAAATTAAATATAAATTTTTCATTGTCTCGTGCGCAATTTCCTTTTGAGACATGCTTTTCACTATTTACGTGTCGTAGACAATGTTGTCTGGACCAACACATTAACGGGATTTTACAGATTGCACATTTAATTTTAGCACCTTCATATATTAAGTCTGGAATTTCGACAATAAATTTTCGAAGTTTGTCCGACCGCGGTCGTTTTGCTGACGAAATCATATTTTTTCTAGGACAGATAAACAATTGCGCAAATGACCGGCAGCGAAAACGTCCGTACTGCTCCGCAGACGAAGTAATACTACTGTTCCTCTCGGTCCGAACCGATTCTACGCCGATGCGCGGTACCGCTCGTGGCCAGCGTTAATTATGAGGACCGCTATAAAACGTGACCGAATGTTTACGGAATCTTAACAAATTAGGAGAATTTGGCGAAAGCCTGATTTTATAGCGGCTGTTCGTGCCATTTTATTCCAGAAACTGAAAGGTTACTAAAAGGGTTTGTGTTTCCTTATTAAACTAGAAATATAACTATGTAAAAATACAAACAAACAATAGTTAGGTACACTTAGAGCCTTCATTCTTCGAAGAAACATGGCATTCATTTTTCGACGAAGCAAATGTTCCCTTTAAGATAACGTCACAAGCAACGGCAGGAGAAAAGAAATGCAGACTTCCTTATTGACTACAACCTATGAATCATCATTCATAACTACTTACTACGTATAGTACTATAATAGTAGGTCATCCCCATTCATTATGGTTTGTTGGTTTCATTTCCGTTTTGTTCAACGTGATTCATTTTTAATTATTAGACCAAGTGAGAAATTGGAAACAAATAGGAACATTAATACGCAATGCAAATAAAATGTTAATTTTAAAAATACGTAAGCCATAACAAACCTTAATTCAATAAAAATAAGATTTGCACGATATTTTGTCTTACATAATACATAACACAGTTTCATTTTACATACGTTTGCCATCGCATTACATGCTTGCTCCTGCAAACGTAATAGACACTACTTTCATTGAATTAATATTTTTAATTTTTATTGTTCTATTACTTATCGTATTAGAATACTTTCAGAAGTGAATTTAGATAATGGGCCCTACCTCTCGGAAGTAAAAATGGCTGCTTTGTATACCGCAGAAACACTTAACAGCAGCAACAGTCCATTTGCATCAAACGAATGTAGGTTGTGGAGTTTTGAGGTCTATTGTTCCGTACGAGCATTGTTTTATGCAAAACAATATAAATATGTATAATTTGGGCTTGTTGGTTGTTTGATCGTTATATGCTAATTGCCCATTTTCCTTTGTTTTAGGTAAGTCATGCGACAAGCAAATAAGTTGTTCATGTTAATGTCATGAGTTGTTATGTTTATAGTATATATTGTAAACAGTTTACACTACTTCTAGAAGGAAAATTATAATTTTATGATCATTGTAAACAATGGCTAGTAACTTTATTAAACATATAACCTATAAAAATGTTGCAGTAAATCTTAATTACTTGATTGAGAATAAACTGTGCTTGGTTCTTCATTGAAGCTATATAACACAACTGCAATTAGCAGTTCTTACACTGAAATAAATAATCTATCTACGGTTATTATAGACTTTAAGAATTCTTAAAAATCTAATTCTTAAAAAAAACTAGATATTGTAAAACCCAACATTGGGAATAAATTATTATTTCGAAAATAAATATTTCAAATATATGTAAGTAATGTATTGAGTTAAAATAATCTTATATACTCTTTTCCTTATCATTTCAGTAGAAACGTAGATAAATACAAGGTAACCACAAATTACTTGAAATTACATTGAAAGAAATTATGATTATAGAGACATTGGAGGGGCAAATTCTACTAGCAGTATGGCAGTCAGAATTGGACTACTTCAGTAAAAATGCATTCAAAGGACTTTTTTATTTTAAGTATTTTACTTCCAGTACTTTCAAAATGTGGGTACAGGTACTTACTACTCCCAGTATTTTGCCTAAAATGTGCTGGATACTTATACTTATTTTGTCATGTAAAAAGTACTTCCAGTAATAAGTAATATAATTAAGAAAGGCAGTAATTTTGTTTCTTACTACTTTTTGCATCTAGCGTATACATACTTTATTTTATCGTTTTACATTTACTCTCTGTATTCATAATCCCCATTCCCTAGGCCAAAAAAATCCATCGTCTATATTTTTTTCACGCTTCAGCAAATTTTATAGGCTGCGATCAGGGAAAGTTGTCTAATCTTGTAAAATTTATACGTTACCTTCTCTCTAGCATCAAATCATTGTACACAAAATTAGACAAAATTAAACTCTCTTTAGCAGTCAAGCAACTGACCAAAACACTGCAGTATATTTTAGATTCTTTAGTAAAGCTTTTCATTTACACTTGAATCAAAAATGGCAAGGCTAACAAATTTTACTTACTATGAAACTTACTGTTGTTCTGTGTGTATACGTCCTGCTTTCGCCAATATATCCAATCGTGTAAAATTCAGGTGTACGCCAATGATACTCAATTGCATTATTCATTTAAACCTGAAGATCGCACTGCTTTTGCTCTTGTGCAGCGGGATCTTGACAATATCTCTCGGCATTCCTTAATTATGAATCCTGCGAAATCATTTATTATGGTATTTGGTGGAAAGAACTTAGCACATTCCATTCGTCAGCAGATTTATCTCAGAATTGATGGCACCACTTTACCTGTTTCTACTGAAGCTAAAAATCTTGGTCTTTTAATGGATGATACATTTAGGTTCAACAGCCATGTCACCAAATATCTTAGAGTAGCCTATGCTAAGTTGAAACTAATTTATCCACATCGACATTTGCTTTCGATCCAGACAAAAGCGATTCTCTGTGAATCTCTTGTGCTTTCTCATTTTTAATTCTTTAGTGAGATATATGGTCCCTTTTTAACGCGGGATGCCTCAGCAAGGATCTAAAGGGTGCAGAATGCCTGCCTCAGACTGATTTATGGTATACGTAAGTATGATCACATTTCCCATAAGCTATCTGAGGCCAATTGGCTTAGTATGGATAGTCGCAGACTTTTATCTTCTGTTTGCCTGTATCACAAAGTTCTATTGTTGAAGCAACCTACCTATTTATTTAATAAAATATATTTCCGTACTGATGTCCACCATTTGAATTTGCGTCATAAGGGTTTGCTGACTCTACCGAGTCATCGCACGGCTCTCTTCGAAAGATGTTTTTCTTATCAAATCGTAAAGGTATGCAACAACTTGCCGGTGGGCTTCAGATTTTACTCATTACGATCGTTCCTTTTATGTATTCGTTCTTGTTTATCACTTGTCTATTTTATATTTGCTACTAGCGCTATAGTGTCCTGAACTTACAAATTTATTTGTGTTAACGATAACGATAGTTCAGAATGTTTACTTCAGGTTTAGTTATTTTCTTCGTTTAGTTATAGGCAGATTTTCTTTTTCTATTTTTGTTGTGAAAACTCAAGGTCCACTGGTAGACCAAGGATAACTTATAAGTTATCATTTGAAGTAGACCTTGTGATTTTCCTCTATTCTGCATTTGCTTTCTTGTTATATGTTTTCTTTCTTTTTTATTTTCTCTGTATTTTTTTTTCTTATATATACAAATTGTAGATGCCTATAGAGGAAATAAAAATCATTATTATTATTATTATTAAAGATATTCAATTTTGGATATTAGAGGCAGCTGTTGAGTCGAGAGCAAATACATCAAATTGAGGTACCTGCAGATGAAAAGAATCAATTTTTAGATTTTAAAGAAGAACCTGCATGTACTTCAACCGCATTAATGGCATCGGTTTCCTAAAAGGAAGACTTTTTATCAATTCGAAATAATCTAAATGATCATAGATCTACCATATCAATGTTTGATGGTTGTTCTACAGTGAAGAAAATCTTTGCTTACAGTTCAATTTTGCCCTTTTCAACTCTTCTGGGACGCTTATTCTCAATTGCACAAATTACTAACGCATCTAAACTACATGCTTTGAGCGACACAAATTTTGAGAAAGTTGTATTTCTCAAAAGTAAGGCATTTCGTTTAAACTGCCGTTAGTTTTGTTGTTCGCAGATTTTCATTTGTATTGTTATGTTGTAGTACTTGTAGTTACATACTGTATTGTGTTTTACTTTTTAAATATAAACTGTTTTGTTGTAAATATATTTTTTAATTTCAGTTAAGTCCGCAGCTTTTTAAAGTATGCTTTTCACTCTCTCAATAGTCTCAATAATGTAATTATAAGTTAAGGGAAAGAATTATGCAGTTTGTTTATCCCAGTTTGAAATGCTTTGATGATTGCGCTTTTATTATACGAGGGATGATCGTAAAATAGGGTTCCCAAAGCCCTACAGCAGCAATAAGACGTGTTGGGCGAAATCCAACAACATTGGCGTGTGCAGCAGCTCTCCCACTGTATATACGTACCACTCCCATCTCGCTGCGCCGCTCAGTGTTGGCTAAGCAGCCGTCCGAGATGGAACTCCTGATCGCCGCTACCGCCAGGTGCGAAATTCGCGCTGTGATACGTTTTTTAAACGCGGAAGGGGTTTCACCTATAGACATTCATCGTCAATTCACCGAAGTTTATGGAGAAAAGTGTATAGCTGTTCAATACGTCCGCAAATGGTGTAGGGAATTCACCGGAGGTCGGACGGAAATTCACGATGAAGAGCGAAGCGGAAGACCATCAGTTTCATGCTGCTTGAAGATCGGAGGGTCACCATTCGTCAACTCGCTCTTCGGATTCCTGAGATTTCCAACATCACAATTGAAAAGATTTTGACTGGCGGCAGAATTTTACGACATGGGGATACAGGAACACCGTCTGTAAAAATGCTTGCATAGAAATGGCGATTATGTCGAAAAATAGCTTAAGTTTTTACCTTTAAAACGATGTGTAATGTTAAGGAAATAAAGAATGCTGTCTATTTTAAAAAAATTTGGGAGCCTTATTTTACGATCATCCCTCGTATTTATAATATTATTATTATGTTTCGCTTACCGATTGCAGGGTACTGAAAATAATTTATTTGTATTAAATTATGACAATATAATATTTTTAGTACGTTCTCATATGCATAAAAAATATATTTCCAGTTACCAGAGAATGTAACTAATAATTTAAATGTTGTGATTTTTCTTTAATTATTGAGTTATTTACTTGCATTCCTTTCATTAATATTGCGTTTAATTTTTTATCGTCTAAATAAAACATAAAAAATTAAATAAACTCTCTACATTTTAAATAAAACTTATATGAAAAGTTATTGTTATTATTGGTCAATTATAAATTTATACTTTCTTTTAAAACTACTTAAAAATATTATTGTACTACAAATATCTAAATATCAATACTTGGAATAGTTTAAAACAACTTGAAGTACATTCGTTTATTCTAAGTAATTTAAATACTTGAAGTAGTTTGAATAGCAATCATTTACTCTAAGTAGTTAAAATACGATGAGTGTTTAAAAGAGTAATTACTTTGTACTGGGTACTCAAATTTTTAATTTCAAGTAAATTAGTTATTATATTCGGTACTTTTAAAAGTACTTCTTACTTATTGCTTGCAGCAAAAATTATTTCTAGACTACTTACACTGCTTACTGGAAGTACTTTTTCTTAGTACTTGCAACAGCTCTGATGGTAGTATATTACTAAAAATATTTACTTTAACTAATAATTAAACGAAGGAAAGATGGTAAGCATCTCTTTATACATGCATAAATTCATATACTTTGTATGCTATAAATTGCGAAATTTATTCGTTATTAATATAATTATTTTAATTAAAATAATGAATGAACATAGTGTCTATGTATACGTCGCTTGTCATCTAAATTAAGCTTAAAACATGAGCAAGCTATATCACACGTCCATAAATATTGTAGACGCACAAAACTACGTAAGCTTCTTAAACGGGAATTTAATCTAGCGTCATAAGCGTAGAGATTATACGGGTACAGCTGACATTTGTTCGATCCAATGTTTTGTATGATAAGATTAAAATTAAATTATCCTGGAAGTTGCTAACTACATACACAGTCGGATGTTTAGGGAGAAGTACCTCGACTAAATTGATTAGATTATTTGGGCTGTCAGGTCGATAAAATTTGATTAGACTACAACTACCTATTTCGGTGTGGTTTATAATATAGATTGATAGAAACACCTAAAAGAGGAAAATCTTGTAAATTTATTTTGACTGGAATACCACATAGATATAGGTGTACTTCTTGTAGTGGAAAACTTTTGTATCTTATTTGAATGGCAAGATCTTTAAGCTAAAATGAAGTAACTAGTAGAAGTATGTGTTAACTTAAGAAAGCGTATCTATAATTCTAAAAGAACTTCTTTGGGAAGTACAGAAAGGACAAGGTTCGCATGGTAAATTAGTATGATCAAGGTAATTCCTTCTCTAAATTTACACCATAGGTCATAGGTGATCTTTTACCCCATATATGTCAATATAGATTACTGTAATCGATTGTGCCTGTTTAACTCGCGATTTAGAACTTTAAACGAGGTTTTTTTATAGTCAAAACGCTTAGTTGTTCAATTGTGACTGATGAGTTCATCATAATAGTAGGGTCAATAAAATTGGTCAATTACTCACAAAAATTCTTTTAATTCATTCACAAATTCTTACTGTTTTTAAATTAAAATTAGTGCCTGAGGAAGAGCATTTGCATCAGCAATTTTTGTGAGTAATTGACCAATTTTATTGACCCTACTATTAAAACGCTTAGTATTTGTTAACAAACTAAAATTCATTTTTAAAACATTTTTTAAGACCTTAGTGACAAAATTGTTTGATTTGTATTCTATCTACGAGGGTTGCCTTTTATCTATTGCGAATTGGCAGCCCTGCTTTTGCTAGATGCGATCTGACATTTGCATCATACAGTTTACCAGTTTTGACGGCATACGTCCTCAAAACGTTTTGTACAACGGTCGCTATCTGTTTTGTTTTCATTGATTAAAAATTTCCTTTCAGTCACAAAACGGAACTAACTCGTCAACATTTTCGTGCGATGATTTTTTACAGCTTTAGACGTGTATTGATGCCTCCGGTGCTAACTTTTAAACGATAGAAGCTTGTGTTTTTAGAAAAAAAATAGGTATTTTTTGTGAACTAGCTTTTGCCGTTATCGGCATTTCAATTGTACTTCCGGTGTCACCGGAAGTGACGTCAGCTTTCTTATTTTAAATAGAACATCCTGTATATTTTTACGTTCGCGGTAACGACGAATCCAACGATACCATATTCGTTAAACTTTAACTTAAGAAATACGACGATATGCAGCAATAAAGGGATAATTTGTTTTTTGTTGTTACACAAAGTTGGCCAGGACGCCAGACTGATCTAAAGATCTCGCTACTAAGCAAAGTAATCATAACAATGGCCAAATTGTCAAATCTCATTTCCAAAAGCGTAAATTATTCTTGTTGTTTATTGTTATTATATCCTGCGTTTGTCATACCTTCCTTTTTTGTTCTCGTTATTATTTTCTCTCATTTTAACTTGTTCTGTTAATTGTTGTTACTTCTTTACTTTATCGAACTTTATTGCAATTAATTAATTATGGTAAGTTTGTTTAAATATGTTAGTTTTTGATAGACAATATGTCTGTTTTTTAGGCTTTTTGTATTGTTACTTTTATGATAGCTTCGGCACGAATCATACAAAATTACTAGGTCAATTTTAATATTATGTAAATCTGGCAACAATTATCACCTTATTTCCATGGTTGTACAATAATTGTACAATAATTTAAATGTACATTAATTGTACAATAATTTAAATCATATTGTACAATAATTTAAATTGTACAATAATTTAAATTGTACAATAATTTAAATTGTACAGTAATTTAAATTGTACAATAATTTAAATTGTACAATAATTTAAATCATATTATCTTCTATTAAATCAATTTGTCCAGCAAATTTTATACTATCTATGCTTGCTTAGCGCAAAGTTCAAATATTTTCGGCTGTACAAAGGCAATGTATGTACATTATGTTCCTCCTTCATGGTAATTGTTGACAAATTCACCGAATATTAAATTAGGTGCCTCTTACGTGGGACATGCGGAGGCCATTGTACAATCAACAACATAAAAAACTAAAACTTAAGCACATTGCCTGTCAAAAATTAACAAATTTAAGCAAACCTACCACTATTAATTAACCACAATAAAGCTCGATAAAGTAAAGGAGAAATAACAATTAACAAAACAAGTTAAAATGACATAAAATAACAACGAGCACAAAGAACGAAAGTATATTGGTTATAATAAAATAAATAACATACTTTTGGCGTTGGGATTTGACAGTTTGGCAATCGTTATGATTACTCTGCGAGCTCTTTAGATCAGCCTGACGTTACAAGAAACAATTTGGCGCTCTTTCCTAGCCAACTTTGACTAACGACAAGAACAGATTACCAAAACTAAATTGCTGCAGATTGTGATATTCCTTATGTTAAAGTGTAACATATGAGGTATCGTTAGATTCGTCTTTCGATTGCTTTTCCAAAAACGTAGAAATATACAGGGTATTCTACTGAAAAAAATAAACTTTACGTCACTTCCGGTGAAACTGGAAATAAGATTGAAATCTACCTATTTTTTCTAAGAACGCTAGCTTCTGTCGTTCAAAGGTTAGCGTAGATGGGGGGCATTTTAGGACCGCATTGTATATCGTTGATTCAATGAATTTAATCGTGCTCGTACTTCGTTAACGGTGTAGCAACGGTGTATGCAAAAATCTGTCGACCATCACGATTTTGAAAAACGATAAAAAGGTTAATACTGATCAAAATGATAATAATATTTAACATACAATATAATCATATAATAAAGACAGTTGCTACATAATAAGCTTATAGAGTTAAATCAGATTTGTATTAAAAAGAGGAGATAATCTAAAATGCTAATTAATATGAACAGGTTCGCGCTCCAATTAGTGCATATTAGCGAATGACTAAAGCAATTAATTCAGATATTACCTCGCTGAACGTATTAATTACTACATCCATATATCGTCTTTAGGGATGGATTGTTTTAAAATTGTTTAGGATTATAATAATGTTGATATAATTTACAATATAATCAATATATACAGCTGTATAAATTTATTTACATTTTTTAATCAGAATTGTTTCCAAGTTATTTCTGTAGGTTCGTATGGATGTTCGGAAAGGCAGTTGGATTCTACCATATACAGTATGTCCACCTAGTGCGTAGACGGAAGATAATTCCCTTCCTCAACAATTTAGAGAAAAAGCTTTCAAATAAAAAACATTCAGAGACAAATGCTGCACAATATAAAATTATATACAAGGTGTTCAGCTTCCGCAGCGCATGAAACAAGTTTGGTTTTTTAAATGGATCACCCTATACATTATTACGATTCTAGACGCCTTTCTTCAGTTCATGTCAACCTTCATCAATATTCCTTATTACCTATATGTCTTTGTTTTTGAGATAATCAACATAATTTGAAATTTTTGCGAAATGCCACTGTTTCTTTAACGACCGATATCTTAAGCCGCTCACACGATAGAGCAGTGATACAAATTTTATTCGACTGCGTATTTCTTGTAGTTGCAAACAGTATATCAAAAACCAAAAATGAATGCTAATATAGCCCATGGTATTGGTGGAATCATTCCCGGCAAAAACAATATAGCAGAGAAAATAGCGCTAACACATGAACATGTTTCTGCCTACCCGGCGTCATCAGCATGGTTCTGAGCACAATATTCTGCTGCTAATAATTGCGTTTGCCTCTCAGTTTATGCTGCTAATCTCCAAAACAGCACTGAATACGTCTTTCGGCGACACCTATCGCCAAGAGACACAGTCACGCCGTCCCAGAGGGTAGCAAGACAAACCGGAGTGTAGATGTCCACCACCTATCGGGCAGCTCCTGGGCTGCTAAACGCAAGGGGGCGTTGTGCCTAGGCACAGTGACATCTATACGTGCAAATGATTCCTCGGGCTTACCATGATGTATAGAAATACACGTGGAAAGAATGCCTAATAACAATAACCAAAAATTAATGCTAATATAGCTCATGGTATTGGTGGAATCATTCCCGGCAAAAACAATATAGCAAAGAAAATAGCGCTAACACATGAACATGTTTCTGCCTACCCGGCGTCATCAGCATGGCTCTGAGCACAATCTTCTAGGTGGTGGACATCTACATTCCGGTTTGTCTTGCCACCCTCTCGGACGGCGTGACTGTGTCTCTTGGCGATAGGTGTCGCCGAAAGACATATTCGGTGCTGTTTTGGAGATTAGCAGCATAAACTGAGAGGCAAACGCAATTATTAGCAGCAGAAGATTGTGCTCAGAACCATGCTGATGACGCCGGGTAGGCAGAAACATGTTCATGTGTTAGCGCTATTTTCTCTGCTATATTGTTTTTGCCGGGAATGATTCCACCAATACCATGAGCTATATTAGCATTAATTTTTGGTTATTGTTATTAGGCATTCTTTCCACGTGTATTAGTATATCAAAAAGTTTATTATAACAACTACAATCAACAAGATAGTCATCGAAATCGTCGCCATGTTTGATTCATGCTACTTCAATTTTTTTAATGGAACATCCTGTATATTTTTCGACGATCTGGTAAAGAAACTGTTATAGATTTTTTCTTATAAACACTTCCCTAGTCCAAAAGCGTATCGTTCTCGAATAAATTAAGTATGGAGCTATCCAGATAAGTTCTATGCTAAAATGCATAGAATACTGCGACGAAATACTATAAACTTTTGTTTTTCTAAAGACATTAATTAAAAATAAACTGTAAAATGTAATTTATGCATTCAATTTCAACATCTATTCGAAACGAACATCATATTGCTTCATACAAACTGTAATGCGATTCCTTGTATTTTATTGACCATTTACTAACGTGTTGATTTCTCTGCAGCTGAGGTACTCACAATCAAAACCAAGAAGGGTCTATCTTGGTCCTGGCAGGAAAGCAGTGAACACATAAATATATATGCATATTTAACACATAAATTTAAATTTGTCATAGAGTCGTGTGCCATTTTTTTTTTTGAGAATGCAGTTTACTACTTACGTGACGTAGACAATCCCTTTTGGACCAGCACATTAAAGGGATATTACAAATTACACATTGAATTTTAACGCCATCATAATTTAGGTCATGCATTTCCGCTATAAATTCTATAACTTTGCCCGACATTGGTCGTTTTCGCGATGTAGGCAACATTTTTAAAACAAACGTAGAACTACGAAATAGTATTTACGGCAGCGTACATGTATACACAACAAATCTGGTTGAGACTCGCAGTTATACTGAGAGTTGTATCGAACCTCCGCCACTGCCCGTTGGCGCCAGTGAGCAACTCTAATAATAACGTTGATGTTCGAAAGCTACTAGCGAAAATTTACTATACCGTACCGCAGTATTCCATACGACGTTTCAATACTTTTTATTGTGCAGCGGCTAGAACGAGTGTAATATGCAATTTATTTAATTCGTTTGCCTCCAGGGAAGACATCGATATTAATTTCACATCCCTGCCGTCACTGTTGGATCAATTTAATTAGCTTTCGACAAGCTTTTTTTTGTATATGTTTTTTTCTTTTTTTGTTTAGTTACATATAGGAATTTTTTTTTAACACACCTACATAAGCTACTGCTATTAGTTTTAAATTTCTGGTTAGGTTTAAGTAGATTAGATTTTTAGTTTATATGAGCTATCTTTTTTTTTAATGATGTCCTGTAATTGGATGTAAGCATCTGTTGGGCAATACAGATTATTATTACTATTATTATTATCATCCTTCTGATACAGATCTTATATATAACCTCAAAAACTACGTGTCGGAAGATTCAAATTTTAGCACGTTCAATCAAATCTAAATCGACCACGCTTACATGAAATATTTATGAATTTTTTACGTACACGTACTTTTTCCAGTGTTAAGAGGGTAACGGAAATCTACTTGTGCGTTCCAGCAACGTATTTTTAAAATGAATGTGTCCACCTTCTGAATGTGTATGTAGGTGCCCAAAATTTTTATATATACGTGAACATATTGCATAAAGGCTTTTGTACGCAACGTTCATTCTAAAACTTATTTTGTTATATATTTCGACAAAAAAATGAAATCGAACACCACAAGGGTGGGTCTTCTTATTATAATATTGTAATGGTTACTACTTAAAGTAAAGTTGACATGTGTTTACGGATGATATGGTAATTTTCAAATATTAAAATAGCAGCTCAAAGAGATTAAAATGAAACGTAAAACAAAGAATATACGATAAATATTGATGGAAAGTAATCAGAATCTGTCGTAAAAGACAAAATTATAGAAATGAAGAATACACAAGACTATCTAAAATTAAAAAGGTTGAACAAAATTGTAGTGGAGACGTAGTCAGGTTGATTGAAACATGTCCTTGATGATGATAACGAAACATTAGCCAAAGGAGTGTATACTGCCAGATTACAAAGTAATAATAAAGGGCATGGACACACCATGCATGAGAATGTAGGAATTAAAAAAGGAAGGAGCTTATTGGAAAAGTCCCAAGCCGAGGATTGCATTTAATAGTCCGCCAGCATAAGGTAAAATTATTTTAAGTTATATAAGTTAATGAATTACTGGCAGTCTATTCCAACGCATTCTTGATTTCATCAAGAGAATAATTAAACTTGGGTAAAAATATACCGCGCCACTCTCTTGGAATAAGTATTTTGAAAAAGCTGTACTAAAGTAAATGTTGTGGCATTTAATTTTTCTTAACGTTCAAAAACTTCAAGTATTTATATTTTTCTATTTCTTTTGGCCTATTAAAACAACATACAGGTATTGCAACAACGATTTTAATTAAAAAGTAGTAAGAGGATAAACACCATTTTTAACTTATTTGTTAAAAAATGGTTATAGACAATGAAAGTTTGAGCTTGATCTCATAGCATTTAGGTCCATTATGCTTCTTCTTTATACTAGGGAGCCGTTTACGTGCTCAACCAACCCACTGCCATGGCGTAGATTAGGACGTTGCCTAGAGAAATTACCATAATGACTTCTCCTAGAATAGCCCATCATGCCCAAACCTCTCCTGGCCAGTCTGCATTACTAAGGTTTCCATTGTGGTCCTTCAGCCATATTACGTTGATGTTGTTCGTTTCAGAGACTCTGTGGCAGTCTAATAGAAGTTTCAACATAATTGGTAAATTTTGTGTTGATATTACTTATCTGTTATCAGTAAATTGGTTGATGTTTTTGCCTACAATCTTAAGGAAAACTAATTCACAGAAGTAGATTTGAATTCTTAATAATACCACCCTTTAAAGGTTCAGTCATACCATCTTCTATAGAAAAAGAACTCATATATATTTCTTTAGCATACCCCTAAATAATATCGAATTCTTCGGATTTACGGGCCATCAATAATTCAAAGATTTTCTTAAGTTTTATACTCCTGTATTATATATTAGGATATATGGCTTCCGCAAATTGGACTCCGTTATATAGTCTCACCGCTACAAACCGGAAGGATAAAACTCGGAAGGTATGAAAGGAAGGAAATAAAAATAAGTTTTCTCCTCTTTTCTTTTGTTTCGCTTCGTTATATGTGGGATCTGCATCATATACATATACGAAGCAGTGTGAAACTCGTTTTTGCGACGGATAAAAGGTAGGAAGATATTTAAATGCTGAGGAAACGGAGCGTGAAATAAATCCCTGGTTAAAACAAGATAAAGCCGGGAGGATTGCAACCTTGAAATGTGTAAATAATAACGGTTTATGTTGTAATCCTAATCTAGATTTTATACAGAATTAGCAGTTAAATTTTCCTAGAACAGAATTTTATTAATTCAGGCGTATTTCACTCATACATTATGTACAAGCAATATCGAGTATGCACTTGACATATGCAAATGACCTTGGGTTTAGATACATACAATTTTGTGAAAATTATATGCCTGAAGTTGTTTTCGCTGTAATGTAATTTCTCTTTTCTTTTGTAATCTGGTCACGTAAAGGAATTTTAAGCACTTCAAATGTTTTCAAGAAATAAACCGAAGTTGTTGAATGTAAAAAATTCTAGGTAATCCCAGGTTAGATTTTGGATATTTGCATTATGCAAAAAGATTAAATATATGATATTAGTGTTTCGATTTGTATCCTTTTCCTCCAAGTGAGCGTGCTTTTTATATGATGAGGTTAACTTCATGCAAATTAGAAAAAAAAATGAATTAGAAAAAAAATATTTAATTTTTAAAAATTTCCAATTTATGTCCTACACTATTTTATTTTAAGTTTCTGATTTCCTAATATTTTGTTAATGATAAATGGTGTAAAATATGAATACATTTACATATATCTTAATGCAATATATAGCTGAAAGTAACATTGATGAAGGTCAAGTCTATACGGCAACTCTATCACTGAGAAGAGAGCTTATAGAAGAGCAGAACGCAAAGAGAGAAACTGAAGCTATTTGTCAATATGTTATAGAAAAAATTATTGCCTGTACTGATTCTCCTTATTATCCATGATATAGATATAGGAAAATGGGCGCAGAGAGCGAATGCAGAAATTAAGTTAAAAAATTTCAAGGCTTCAAGGAAATGGTTGCTAAATTTTAAAAGAACGTACGGGCTGGTTTCATGCAAAATTACTAAACTTATCAGCCGCTCATATGGGACCGATAGCTTGCAATTGGAAGAAAGCGTATATAACCGTTACCACCGAAACTAAAAGGCTGACCGCTGTTCGATAACGTCACGCTGTTTAGGTGATGTATAGCCATGCACGATATTAGCCTAAGAGGTAAAGGATTCGTTTTTTGTATTTCTTTTTTACATTTTGAAGTGCTTCTGGTTTAAAGATGATGTCAGTTGTCAACTGAACCCTTCTTCGCATCCCATCCAATTTTATTTTGGAAAAACGAAGTTTCAAAGCAAAAACCAAACACGTAACCGAGCACCGTTTTCGTGAAAGATGTAGTTGTGGTCGATATTTAATCGACTAATTATTATTATTTGTATGACAAAAGTAGGGTTGAAATGATACAATAATTGCAATTTTATTCGAAATTTTGTTCAATTTCACGAGAAAATTCACAGACATGCTATTTAACTAGGGTCTTTAATTTCCTATTATGTGGTGTTTTACCTAATCTATCATTACTTTTCCCACAATCATTTTTAAGGAGGGTATTTGTAAAACAAGTTATTATAATTGTTCCAATACGTTCGGTACTGTGGATATGACATTTACATATATCAATATCCAAAATGGCTACGTTCGGTGATATAATTTAAAATATATTGTATTAAAACAGAACATTTATTACACACATTTAAAAGCATCACTTCGTGTTCAAAAATAATTTTGTTAAATATTACTTAAGAATATAAAACTATTTGAACAATAACATCTTCACGTTTTTTATCAAATACAACGGACAGTTAGGGAATTGAGTTGGAATAGCATCTTTTTTAAGCCTAGGATATTTTAAACTTACAGTTATAGTTTCACCGGTCCTTGAATATGTAGCTGTTGAAAAATAAATAATATAAACAAAACATACAAAACAACCGACGCCATGTTAGGTTAGGTTACCTCGTTTCTATCGTTTCAGAAAAGGTTTTATGGCTTATACAACACTAGGAAGACATTGCAGGTATCACCAACAAAGTACGGAAATATCAGTACACGGTACTTTTTTAAATAAAACCAATATAATTTGGATATATCAATTTAAAACGCAAGAATCGATCTGAACGTATGAAAACAACCGACGCCCTGTTAGGTTAGGTTACCTCTTTTTTATCGTTTCAGAAAAGGTTTTATCGCTTATACGACACTAGAAAGACATTGCAGGTATCACCAACAAAGTACGGAAATATCAGTACACGGTACTTTTTTAAATAAAACCAATATAATTTGGATATATCAATTTTAAACGCAAGAATCGATCTGAACGAATGAAAACAACCGGCGCCATGTTAGGTTAGGTTACCTCGCTTTTATCGTTTCAGAAAACGTTTTATCGCTTATACGACACTAGAAAGAGATTGCAGGTATCACCAACAAAGTACGGAAATATCAGTACACGGTACTTTTTTAAATAAAACCAATATAATTTGGATATATCAATTTAAAACGCAAGAATCGATCTGAACGTATGAAAACAACCGACGCCCTGTTAGGTTAGGTTACCTCTTTTTTATCGTTTCAGAAAAGGTTTTATCGCTTATACGACACTAGAAAGACATTGCAGGTATCACCAACAAAGTACGGAAATATCAGTACACGGTACTTTTTTAAATAAAACCAATATAATTTGGATATATCAGTTTTAAACGCAAGAATCGATCTGAACGAATGAAAACAACCGGCGCCATGTTAGGTTAGGTTACCTCGCTTTTATCGTTTCAGAAAACGTTTTATCGCTTATACGACACTAGAAAGACATTGCAGGTATCACCAACAAAGTACGGAAATATCAGTACACGGTACTTTTTTAAATAAAACCAATATAATTTGGATATATCAATTTTAAACGCAAGAATCGATCTGAACGAATGAAAACAACCGGCGCCATGTTAGGTTAGGTTACCTCGCTTTTATCGTTTCAGAAAACGTTTTATCGCTTATACGACACTAGAAAGACATTGCAGGTATCACCAACAAAGTACGGAAATATCAGTACACGGTACTTTTTTAAATAAAACCAATATAATTTGGATATATCAATTTAAAACGCAAGAATCGATCTGAACGTATGAAAACAACTGACGCCATGTTAGGTTAGGTTACCTCGCTTTTATCGTTTCAGAAAACGTTTTATCGCTTATACGACACTAGAAAGACATTGCAGGTATCACCAACAAAGTACGGAAATATCAGTACACAGTACTTTTTAAAATAAAACCAATATAATTTGGATATATCAATTTAAAACGCAGAGACACTCTCAACGTGTAAACGCGTTTTTGGCTTACTTCAAAATACGTCACAACCTGTTGACGACAAAGCTGTTTAGCCTTGTATTAGCGGTAGTAACGATATAACGCTTCGACCTAGAAATACCGGACATGCTTTAGCTTTAGCTTAGAATATGGTGATATTTACTTTACAAGCCCTTTTTGGTTGTAAACAGAATTAAAAGGCAAACAGCTTTTGCTTAAAACGTATTGTTGCAAAAAGATGGGACGCTTAGAAGTTAGGTTTAAACATTAATCACGTTTAAAATTGTCATTAGATAGGTTAATTATGTAAACCAAGTTGTTTAATACTTCGGGGATTGTCAGAAGCTTATTATCATTTTTAAGTTGCCTGGGAGCTCCCAAATCGGTAACTATTGTTGATAACGAAGAACGTATGAGACAATCTATCGTTCGCCACGTCCTATTAGACAACATGCATAAATTTTCAACTATTCAGAATCAAGCGCTCGCAGAGCGATGAAATTTATTTTTATTTAAATGGCCGTGTTAATAAACATTTTCGTTCTGAAAAACCCGAAATTCACCAACGATCACTTCACTTTCCTAAGTATGGTGAACTATTTTAAGATCGGCAATTATTGAGCCATATTCCTTCGAAGAAAATGACTACAAAATTACACAATACATAAAGATACTCAGAGATGTTTTTTGAGATCTCTAATGGAATAGTTAAATGTAAATTACTGGTTCCAGCACGACGGGCGCCTAAAGGCATACTACAAGAGTTACGGAAGCAATTACGGCTTTGTTGTAGAAACAAAAACAAATATAACTATCAGTTTACAAAGTTTCCATTTATTGGTATTAACCCTGCAATTTTTCCAAAAAGCTAATAATTATTTAATATTTAACAGGCACAATCTGCCTAGACGTCAGTTTAGACCTATGAAAATATTACAAATTCTTAATCAGGGATGATATTCGTCGGTTATATCTATAGCACACAGAGCTGCTGAAAAATACAGGCTGTCCATGAAGTATCGCGCCAGGGACGTGCAAACGGTAACACATTTAGGTTTGATATTTGGTAGGGTTAAAAAACGCCCCTCTCTTCACCCGCTATGTGTACCGCATCCTATTTGAGTACGCCTGCTCCCGGAACCCGCGCCCGCTCTACCCGCTCCGCACCCGCTATGTGTATCGCTACACTAAGAGAGTAGTAGTATTAATTTTTATTTCAGAACAAAAAATAAAAGCAAAAAGGTACTTAAAAAGTATGTTTGAATTTAAATTCATTGCCTCTTACTTTTAAAATTAATGTTTATACCTTTAAGAAATCAATTTTGACAATGAACATTAATCAAAAAAGGCTTCTTTAAAGAAAATTTAAACACGAATGAATTTTTAGTTTACTTTCATTGCATTTTTGCAATTGTAGTTTTAGATACATTATTTGCATATCTTTCGCACAGTGATTTTTTACCATCTTCTACGATAAACAGCAATACTTGCTCAACAATTTCTCCCTTTGCACCCCATCACCTACGTTTCTTGTTGAGGTTATTATGTACAGATTGGCGTTTTAATGAAATAACAGGACTGACTGTGACAATGAAATTATTATAAACAATTATCTTTATAGATAGCTTAACCTTTATGATAATATTTATTACAAAAAATGATTTTTTCGAGCTAAAAAGAATAATACAGTTTCTAGTTGAACAACTTATTTACTTATGTACTACTATTTATTTTATTGTGTCTGGTTCGATAGTTCTTCAATAAAAAATTGGAAGAACTGTAGCAATTGATTTTTATGAATTTTATATTATATTCTAATTTTTAATAATTTTTGATCACCGTGTACGTTGTAAATGATGTTTGAGTAGCTTAATCATGAATTTTGAGGAAGCAGAACTTTTTGCAAAGAGTAACGTTGCTCCATAAAATTGATAATAAAAAATTTCCCAAATGTAGAGAACTAAAGCGGACATACTGTATATAAAGAAATTGTTTTTTGTTTAATTTTACCCTCTCTCTCTCTCTCTCTCTTCGAATTAGTCTCTTCCGAATTAGTGATTGTTTGATGTTAATTAGGATTACTTTACATTTTGTATAATATACATACGTAACAATTTACTTTTAGTTTGATTTCAACCAATAACTTTCACAAAACTGAGACTTGCTTAGAATTAGCATAAAACTATCGAAGTGTAGATTATGCTATTTAATAAACGTAGTTTTTTATAACTACAGGCTTGTACCATTAATTTAGGAAAATAATTCAACAAATTCTATAAAGTCATTAAACAATTATTATCTGTTTGCTATTTGTATTAATTTTGATGAACGCAACAAGTATTGACATCAAACAAATCCAAAAAGGTAAACGGTATTTCTAGCTGCATGACAACATTTACCATCTATCTTAGAGCAGATTGCTATTATTTCGTAAGTACCCAGGGAGTAAATGTGGTAGTAAACGCCTTGTATCTTATGTACTACTAATGTTTATAAGGTACTCACGGTTGGACGTCGACAATTTGCGTCAACGACTTAAGGTTAAGAGTTATTACGGGTATAGGTATGAGGAACTCGAATGAAATGTCAGTGCAGCCTTATTATCTACAAATTGCGCAATAGCGATGACGGCTTGACATTATTATAGGGCCCAAACATGTTTATATGATAGCATCTTAGCGGCTATACTTTGTTGTAGGTACGCTGTTTGCTTTTCCACTTTCTTTAAATTTGTTAGAAAATTTATACCGACTTTGTACAGCTTACACAATTGTATGAACTCGCTATATACGGACAGTATAGAAAGATAAGTGCCGATTAAAATATACCAGAACAAAAATGGAATATAAAGTAAAGGCTTTCATATTTTGCGTTTTAATTAGTATTTAAAAATCTTGAAAAAGGACCTCATTCTTAGTTACTATTAAGTAGCAACTGAGTAGTCTTTTTTGGACTTCGCCATATATGAATCCTTGTGATTCGTTCACTGTTTATGCTACCAACTCCTTCAGGCTCCATGATGGTTGTCCTTTGTGCGTCGTTTTAGTAATGTTCTTAACGTATTACTGAAGTTACATCCACCTTTTCTTTTGCAATTAACATATTTTCGTGTAGTCATGGCTTCTGAAACTAATGTAGCGATTTATTCATACTCCATCTCTTGGCTTCATTCTCAATGATTTGTTCTTCATGGTTGGTAGAACTTATAACGTTCTCATTACATTCCCAATATTTGAAAAACTTTCATCCCAGATAGTAGAAATCGACAGGACTTGAAAGAAATGGCAGTTAAGCTAATTTAAACGAGTAGGAAAAACAAAAAAGGAATTAATACGCTACGCGTTAATGTTAACACATAACTAATAATTAGTTACAGATTTAATAAATAGGAATCCATGGTGGTTCTGTGATTTCATCGTTAAGGAAGGTAGTAATAGTGGTCTATTCTCATAAAACTATTTAATATAAAAATGCGGCCGGTTTCGAGCATACGCTCATCTTCAGATCAGCTAAAAATAGCAATCAATATAGTTGGTCATAAAGCAAAATGAATTTATCTGTATAACAATTTTTGATTTGTTAGTAATTAAATTTAGTTTCAACAATTAATTAGATTATTGTAATGAAA
Source organism: Dynastes maya (assembly GCA_029619315.2). Lineage (NCBI taxonomy): Eukaryota > Metazoa > Arthropoda > Insecta > Coleoptera > Scarabaeidae > Dynastes > Dynastes maya. Next base: position 26,763,591 of record JAROYE020000002.1, read on the forward strand.
AACAATTTTTTTATCTCTTAAATTATTGTACAGTATTTGTAAAATTAGATTAATATTAAATTTATAATAATGAAGCTGTAATTTATTTTGGATTTAATTGTGGTAAATGGAAAATTACTTACAGTTATATATAGGCAATAAAAAATTGTCATATTGCTAAACTATTTTAAATAGATGTAAAGTTGGACGAACACAACTTATTAAAACAACGACCGATGTTACATTAAACATCTAGATAGTATTAGAATATTACTTTTTTGTGTGCTGTATATCTACATCTATTTGTTAAAATTGTTTAAACTTTGAGAAATGAATCGCGACATCTGTGGAAATCTATCGAAATATGTAACTAACGTTAAATAGTACAAATAAAAATAGAAAACTACATACGACAACTAAGTGTTGAACAATACCTGAAAAGTAGGGGTGGCATCAAACATTCATTGCGCATTAAGTGAAAGATGTTTTTTGAAAATTTGTTAACGTGGAATTCCTAATGATTCTAAATTATTGAGAAAATTCCCTTTATTGGCAATGTGTAGAATGGTATCTTCGACATTGAAAGTGTGGTTATTGTCTTTAAGGTGTATAGTAAAATAAGAAAAGCCTGATGTATTTGGTTGTAAGCATCTCATGTGTTCCTTAATTCGAGTAGTTTAAAAAAGGAAACCCAAATGATTTTTTAAATTATCGTCCTATAAGTCTAAGTATTATCTACATTCTCTAAAATTTACGAAACCATCATGAATTAAAAATTTATTAAATTTAATGTCCTTCAATTTACTATGTCCTAATCAGTAAGATTCGACAAACGCGTGCTACGGCAGAAGCGCCGAGAGGGGATTTAGGTCGATGCGAACCCAGTGGAGAGTTTAGTCATTCGATAGGCGTGGAAATGAACGGTCATCTGACATTGATAGAGTTTTTAAAATTTAAAAACGAGCTCTTAAAACAATCTTGGTTTGGGCTATCAAGAGTCGTGTAAGAATATTTTTAAAAGTAACTCAATTTTCACGGTTTACGATCTATTTGTTTTCAAATACAGAGATGAATTTTCCCGATATAATTACACTCATGAATACCATACTCGTACGAATGACTACCTTTTGCCTCCACCTCACAAAAAGACTATCTATCAAAAGAGTCCTTATTTTATTGGTTGTACATTTTTTTTACCACAAAAAAAAATGTTAACAATTTTCATCTATTTAAAAAAATCTCAAATGTTATTTGCTAGAGATAAATTGTTTTAATCTAAACGACTTTCTGTCAAATAGTTAATTAATTCATTTCAAAATGTTTTAAGTATTGTCCTTTCTTTTTTTTTTATTTTCTTCTTATGATTTGTTTCGAACATTTACTTTGTTGTATTTGTATTTTAAATAAACGTGTTTATTATTATTATTATCAAAATTACGGTTTACCCACATAACTACATTGGCAAGTTCCATATGTGAGTTGATACAGATTTAATGTTGATTTCTTCAGGAATCGTTAATCCCATTTTGACGATTTTGACAATTAAGTGTAGGTTAGATCCTCGGTAACGATGCTGTGATAAATTTAAAAACAAAATTTAGTTTTCAGCATATACACATTTCTGAATCATACTAACTTACTAAAACTCAGTATTAATAAGAACAACACTATTAATAATAGAAACAATTATAAAAGATAATCTCGTGTATTCCCGCTTTTACTTTTAATAACGGCTTCACATCGACTACTCATACTCGAAAACAGACCTCTAATTCTGCCTTGGTTAACGTCGCTCCACCTCTATGAGCACATTATTAACGCCATTTAGAGGATTAAACAGTGGTTGATGATTCCTTAGTTGTTAGTTAAATTATCTCTAGATTCCAGCCTATTTACTCATGTTTATTGGCAGTTGTCCATTTTATTATTATTATCACTCAAGGGAGTTCCGGCATTAATACCATCACTACGAACTGAAAAGATCTATTGTAATGGCGCCTTTAATAGTCGGAAGCTACTGATAAACCTTCTAATATTGTTCTTCTTCTAGTCTAGTATTGTTACCTTTTAGATGGCTCTTCAGTAGCTCATAGTAATGATCTGGACCGATGCGCATACGCATACTTAGGCTTGTTTATCACTCTTTTTGTTATCCTCGATCTTTCGGTAACTTAGGACTTACCATAAGGTAACGAAGCTTAGACGTGCCAGCTGTCTCAAGCTCTGAACATATTCGCGCGTCAGATTAGATTCATATAAACTTTAATAGGTTTTAGTGCTGCTTGACTGTCTGTAAAAATCTTTATCACTCCTTTTGACGCATGGACAAAGTTGAAGCAAAAATTTGTGCGTGAAACGCGTCAGTTTGAAATCCCATAGACACTTTTATGACTTGTTACTACTGTTCTGGTGGTATATTCATTAACAATAAAATAACAGAGGTAATGGCATGACTTAAAAAATAAAATTATCAGAAAAAAATCGAGTGTTAGCTTGATTACAGTAGATACCTGCAATGGTGGCATAGAAGTACCCCATAAAATGCTATAAATTAAAGCAAAAAAACTTGTCTTCTTTAGTGTATTTTCCATGTGCTAAAAATTAAAGTTTCAATGAAGTATCGTTAGTTAAGGAGCTTATCTACACCATAAATTACGTGTTTCTTAAATAACGTTCTTTGAAACGTGTATTACAGCACATTTTTCCAGCAATTTTTGCATTTGTGTCTACATATAAATATTTGGCCGAGTGGAATCCGTCTTAAATTTGAAGGTTATTCACGGATATTGCAACACCTCGCACCTCATTAAGAAAGCAATTTTATCTTTAAAAGCGGTTTACATTAACCGAAATTGGTTTGACATTGCCACCAAACAGCTCTTATGTGAATCCCTGGTGCTTTCGCATTTTAATTATGAAGACATACTATATGGTAGTTGCCTCACTAAAGAAGACTCGAGAAGGATACAAATGGTATAACATTCGTGTATGCGCTTGATATACGGTATGTGAGGTAGGAGAGGTGTTAGCCGCACTATGTCAAAATCGAAGACCCTAAATATGTGTAACCGCCGAATATCGCATTGTGCTTTATTCTTCTTCAAAATTTTGGAAAGAAAGGGGCCTCCATATCTGTATAGTAAACTTCAATTTCGATATGATAACCTTAACGTCAATGTAACGTAACAGACATTTCTTAACTATATCAAGGCATTGAACGGAAATATACAAAAGAAGTTATTCGTATAATGTCGCTTCGGGGGTGAACAAGTACATACTGGCAACGGACTTTGGCATATCCGCACCGATCTCCACGTTGTGAAGCGTTATAGGGCGTCGTCTATTTACTAAGCTGACAGATGGACAGACATAGTGTGTGATAGATAGTCAGGGCAAACAGCGATAACAGTCAGTGTGGTAGATGTGTGGTGCGGAGTCGGCGATTATTTATTTCACGCGTTCACAGCGTCAGTACTAAATCGATGCTGTATGCGTGTAGTTCTGTGTATATTTAGGCTGTCGTAACTTATTTCGTAATTGTACGCTTATGTCTGTTTTAAAAATGTCGCAGTTAGGTACGTCGCGGAAACGACCAATGGCAGACACAGTTAAAAACGTCTAGTTTGTAAATTCCCTTTAATGTGTTGGTCCAGATGCCATTGTCAACGTCACATCGAAAGCAAGCAGAATTCTTCTGCAAAAAGTGGCATACGAGAGCAAGAAAAATTTACATTTGATTTATGTGTTACTCTTATTTTATGTAATCCATCGTTTCGTTTACTAGACAAAGAAGCATCTGTCTCCTTCTGGAATATATGCAGATTGTAAATTACCTAGTGGGACATCGATACGAAATGCAGTGCCATTTGCTCGTGAACATATAGAAAATGGAATGAAAACGGAACTGAAAGATAAAAAACTGTGGTTGTGTGTGGACGAAACAACAGATCGTCAAAAACATTCTGTGGTTAATGTATAGTTTATTTCAGATTATAAGAATATAACTGTAGACTTACAAGACCTTTAATACTTTTATTGCACCTTCTGTGACGGTAATAACCTGGCAATGCATATTGAATCTAGGGGCCGTATTGACTATTAATTACGGCCCTATAAGATAATTATATGTTTATGTATATATATTTTACAAACAGTATAAATTTAAATAGTAAGCAATTCGATGTTACAAATAATTAAAGAATTTACATATTAAATGAGATTTAAATGTACAAACAGATAGTTACGCATATGGCAAATCATAATTCCATTTCTATTCAATTCACTTAAATTTTGTCATTACGGTCCTCAGCAGTTTGTTTGCGTATCCAGGTAGTTATTACAGCAGGTGGTGTAATAACAGCATTTAAGCCATTCAAAGTTACATTCTTATAATTTGAAATAAACTATAATGGTACGTACAATGGAACCACATCGACCGTCATCCTCCTTCTTACTTGCTTCCAAAAGAATTATAAATTGTACTGCCGATGAGATTTTAAAGGTGGTGTTGAACTTATTGAACAAATTGGAAGTTTCAACTAAGCAACTTTTAATGTTTATGAGTGATGGTACCGCAAACATGCGTTCTTTGGGCCAATCTCTTAAAGAACACATTTGTAACTTCTTACATGTAACGTGTAAAACCCATACTCTAACTCTTGCGGCACAAACGATTCCTACATGTTTTCCACTAGTAAATGCATTGATTGCTAGTACAAAGGTAGTGTTTCTAAAGTCCTCGAAACGTACCCGACTATTTCACAAACTGGGTCCTGATTTACCTGAACCACCACAGCCGATTGTTACACGTTGGGGAACATGGTTGCAGGCTGCGTTTTACTACAACAAATATTTTGATAGTCACTATTCACAACAATTACCTTCGGACTAGCGGAGGGAATAGAAAAATTACAAAATGTTTCGATGTCGCTAGTGGATTCTGTTCAAATTGTGAATGATGTTCACGCACAGTTATGCGTTGTAGAAGGCGAAACAAATTGGTGTGTAATACGACAATTTGAAAGTGTTTTAGAGAAAGATTCCGATTTTTTTATATTAAAACAAATTTGTGAAGGTGCGTGTGAAGATGCATTAAGTTGTTTCAAAGATTATTTTAAATATGCAAGTATAACATCGCTAGATGTCGAACGGTCGTTTTCGGCATTAAACAACATTCCGCACGTCGTACTCACTTGTCTGAAACAGCTGTGGAAACATATCTAATGATTCAATTATTCAACAGATGTTACCCAGTTTGTGATTTCACGGAAGACTTTTAAAACGATAAGTGTTTCAGCACGTTTTATAATTTATTTCTTACCTTCTATTTTATGTGTAAACTTTTGATGCGCTCGCCACGCCTCTGGCTGTTACCGCATATTTGCCCAGATTAGCGATAGAGTTAGTGTAGTGATGGACTTATTTTGCAACTGTGATGTATTTTACATAGCTTAAGTTTTGTTTCATTTGTTTTTTTCTTATTATTATTTAGTTTCATAACAAGTTAAAGGAAGAATACCAATGCAACAATGTATTGTGCTGTAGGCGATTTAATCTCTTTAGCATTGTGTATATGTTGCATATGTTGTTATGTCTATTGTCCTACTTTGCCAATAAATACATATTATTATTATTATTATTTCTGATCTTTTATAGATATTTTAGATTTAAAAGTGTATAATAGCATTGGAATGCGTGCATATTTTATGTCATATTTTTATTTTACTATTCAAATGTCTAATCTCTATTTCAAACGCATTTTGCTAATGACACAGAACCTAACAAACAATAAAAACGCTATAAACATAACATTGCCTATAAGGAAAGTTCTTTTTCTGGTTATTAGTGCAGCCAATATTAATTTTCTACTAAGAACTAAATTTCATTTGCCTTTTTTCTCCCTGAATTTTGTATACGTAGTTCTTATTTTTATGATGGTGCACTGTGAGCTTATTCGTCTGCCATACTAACACAATTTTTAATGTATTCCAATAACTGCTACTTTAAACATAATATTTGTAGTATAAAGTACAAACGGTATGAAAATAAACTCACTGCGTCCACTCTAAAGTGATATCTCTCACAACACTTCTGCGATCGATTCAAGGAGCCCAGTATTTGCATTTAAACGAAGCTATGTAATAGAATGGAAAGTGCGCTATTTGTGGTTACTAATGGAATATAAACACCGATGTTTAGTTTGCAAATTGAGGAGTTTCTTCACTAAAAAGGAACTAGCGATTCTCAAGTTCTACGTACTTTAAATCCGGGTTACTTAATTAAGAGTAACCGCCGAAAGATCACTTCCGTTTGGTCTGCTGGAATTTATGCCTTGTCTTTGAAAGAATTTCCAGTTGTGTAACTTAGAATTAGTGACTATGTGCATCGGTAGTATACGCAAATTAGTAAACTTCGTACAAGTTTTGCGTAGAATTGAAGCAACTAATTGGTTCTATTACATTGTAAGATTAATTGGTACTATCATCACGTCTATGTCCAATACTATAATTATTGTCGCCAGGGTAAATTAAACAAATTATCTTTGTATGATTTTTCTTATTTGCCAAATCACAATGTCTTTTTGGTATCACGCAACTGATTCTTTTGGGCGACAAATTAATTACAACCATATATTTTTCTTTTACTGAAGAGTAATAAATAACATGTTAAATGCGGTGGGAATGGCGAAATATAGTATTACAAGTATAACGTGTATTTATTTCAGTTTATGTTGCATGCATGTGTCTGTATTAATGGCTATCAGAATAATGCTTATCTATAACTTATTTTTTGAAAAGGTAGAAAAGTTGAAAAAGTACAAAGAGTACATCTGTAGAAATTTCTGACCTAATATGTAAATATGTTCAGAATCTAAGCAAGTTGAATATAGACACCACATTACGTTGTGGTGACTCCCAAGTAGAGCAACGCAAACTGCGCTGAAAACCAGTGGCTGACGCATAAAAGTTTACAGAAAATAAACACGGCCGGGACAATTCGGTATAAGCGTCAGTATAACTGCGACTCGAAAGCCGATCTGTTGTGTATGCATCTACGCTATCGTATACTATATAGTAGTTCTACGTTTGTTCTGAAAATGTTTCCTACGTCGCGAAAACGACCAAAGTTGGACACAATAAGAGAATTTATTGCAGAAATGCCTGATTTAAAGTGTAATGGCGCTAAAATTCAATATGTAGTGTGTAAAATAGACTTAATGTGTTGGTCGAAAAGTGATTGTCTACGGCACGTAAATAGTGCAGGGCATGTTTCAAAAAAAAATTCCACACGAGATTATGACAAATTTTAATTTAATTTATGTGTTTATTGCATGTAATTTACCATTTCATTTACTAAGGAAGAAAGCATACGTCTCGTTTTGGAATGAATATTCGGACTTTAAGTTACCAAGTGAGAGAACATTACAGAGAGTTGTGCCGTCTGCTCGTGAGCATGTCGAGAAAAGAATGAAATCGGAGTTGCAAGATAAAAAACTGTGGTTATGTGTGGACGAAACAACAGATCGTAAAAAAACATTCTGTGGTTAAAGTAATGGTACGCACAATGGAACCACATCGACCGTCACCCTCAATTTTACTAGCTTCCAGACGAATACAACAAAGCACTGCCGAAGTAATTTCAATGTTGGTGTTAAATACATTGGAAAAGATTGAACTTTCAACAAATCAACTGTTGATGTTTATGAGTGATGGTGCCGCAAACATGCTTGCTGTAGGTCGATCTCTTAAAAAACATTGTGCTAACTTGTTGCATATTACATGTAAAATTCATACTCTCAGTCTCGTAGCAGATAGTATCAGAAAATGTTATCCCGAGGTAGACGCTCTAATAGCATATACCAAAGCTGTGTTTGTAAAATCTCCAAAATGTATTCGGGAATTTCATAGACTATGCCCTGGTATTCCTGAACCACCACAACCTATTCTTACTCGTTGGGGAACATGGTTAGAGGCTGCATTTTATTATCGTAAATATTTTGAGAACATAAAGAACGTGATTTTAGAATTCGACCCAAAGGAAGCTGCGGTTCTCAAGGTAAACCGCTTGAAATTTCAGGATAGTCAAGTTAAAACAGATTTGGAAATTATTCAGAACAATTACGTGGGACTAGCGGATGCGATAGAAAAACTACAAAATTCTTCGGTGTCGTTAGTGGAATCTTTGCAAATAGTGCAACACGCACAGCTATGCGCGATAGAAGACGCACGAAATGTTTGAATGTGTTTTAGATAAAGACTCTGATTTTGGCACATTAAGACAAATTTGTGAAGGTGCGTCAACAGAACCGTTAAGTTATTTGAAAGATTATTTTACTTACGCAAATATAACATCACTAGATGTAGAACGTTCGTTTTCGGCATACAAAAACACTTTTTCTTCACGCCGCACTCACTTTGCCGAAACAACTTTGGAAACATATCTAATGTTACAAATATTAAATAGACATTATCCACTTTGTGATTTCACGGAGGACTCTTAAAACGGTAAGTGTTTGAGCACGTATCTCATTTAATTTATTTTGTGTAAACTTTTATGCGTCCGCCACTGGCTTTCGGCGCAGTTGCGTTGCTCTACTCCCAAGCCATCAAAGAATTCAGAGAAATGAAAAGGCCGATAAGCTGGCCAAAAAATAAGTCTTTCCTTGTAGGCTGATTTGTTGTGTCTACCGAAGAGCCACCTAAACAGGAAATTATGAAATGGAAGGGAAATGAAAAGGTTTTGTAGTGGCAAAACATGCTAGAACAAAGTCAAGTAAAATATTCACGTCTGGCTCGCCAAAGGCAACAATAGCAGTGCTATCTTTCAGCAAAAATGCATTTCAGATACTGTCCGATTTACTAACAGGTCATGTAGCCCTAAAACACCACTTACACAAACCAGGAATCACTGAAGGTCAAGTATGTCTTCTATGCCATGAAATTCTGGGGAGATGATAGAACATATTAGGTTGTATCAAAAGTTTCCGCCATTTTTCGTACTTACCGCATACCCTTTATAAATAAGTACGAAAACAGAGGAATGGCATCGCGACCAAATTCGAAAATTGGCTGAAAGATGACGTATGGTAATCGAAGTTTATGGCGCTTACATTCCACACTAGGTTGTTTTTAGTTTTTGTAATTTCTTTAATTTTACATAATAAATATTATACGTCTGAAAAGTGGCGAGAATTTTTGATACAACCTAATATTATGCATATGCGTTGCCATTAGCCATAAACGACATCAACATTTCAGTAGTTCATCCCCAATACTCACTAAATTGAAGGAAGCAGATCCTAGATCAGTAATGAGGTTCATTAAATGCCTTTCCTACAATGAACTTAAAACCAAAACATTTCTATAATATTAGAGTTGGTGCGGTTCATTTTTTCACCAACGTTTATTAAATTATTTTAAGCTCGTTGCCACAGCGCGTTCAATTATTTTCAGGCAACGCGGTAGCATTGATTTTCTCCTGGTCCAATAATCGGCAAGACAAAACCGCTGGTTATGGCAAAAGGCCTTTTATTATTAATGTCGAACTGAAACAGGCTTTTATTTGCATAAATAGGTAATAAAACACACTAATGCGACCCGATATTCGACGGCGGCTCCCGCTTTCGTAGGGGGAACTTTGTGTAACGTTTCTCGCGAATGTATAAATATTTATCGCCACATCTGCAAGGTCGGCACCGTAAGTGAAACGAAATATTCGTTATTTGGATTTCTTAAAGCTTCTCCCTTCTCGGAGAAAGGGATTGAGCAACTTGAGCGTTTTAGTTGCGCCAATCGTTAACGCTGTCAAATGGATGTGTGTATAAATTTAGCGGTCTGGTCTATAACGTAAACGACGATCAGATTTATACTAACCTCTTATGATGTTTTCCTTTCCTGATGTCCAACCTCGCTAAGGATCTTAATGTAGTCGATGCGCGTTTTGTTATTAAGTGAATAATTAAGGAAACAACTTGACAAATACAATAATAATTATTAGCAAGACTTTGTCAACGCAATGTAGGTAGTGTACTATACTCAAGTTCTTTTATTATTTGAATAAGTAAAGACAGTTTTAAAATTCTATAAAGTAATGTATGTATGAGAGGTACGATAAGGGAACAGCAGAACAAGGTACTGAAGAATCTTTTCGCGTATACGGATTTAACAAATAAATGTATGCAAAATTTTAGTGGTCCATGAATACTAAAGAGCTGGAAAATGTAAATATTTTTTTAATTTAATCAAATATTCATAAGAATTATCTAAAACAATAATATTAAAAATACAGTAATTCTTTATTAAAGATCCTATTTTCAGGGCAAGTTGAGGCAGTACTTAAAAATCGTCCCAAAACTAATTGGATAACTTTATATAGCAAAAAGTAAGAAGTAAAATATTTTTATTTTTTGATTTATTTGACTTTAAAAATTGTGAAGTGTCTCTTATTTAAAGCGACATATATATAAAAATAAATTGTACAGAGGTCTTAGAAGCGTAGATTCTAGTAAATGAAAGAGATAAAATAGAAGCTTTTATACACATTTGTGACTTTTGTGTCTTTTCCAGCTATTAATTTTCTTCTCTTTCAAGTCCTTTAATGCCACTTCTCTCCACTTCTTCCTCGGTCTTTCTTTCTTTCTCTTGTACTCTGGAATTTGCCACGCTATTTTCTTGACCGTTCTTTCTTTGTGGGCCAACCATTGTAGCCTTTTTACTTTAATGATCATGTCTACTGCGGACTCTTTAAAAATGCTGTAGATTTCTTCGTTGGTTCTTCTGACATACCCTTTCTCGGATTTCTTTCTTCTGAATATTTTTCTTTCCCATTTCATCATTGTTTCTTTCGGAACACCCAAGTTTCACAGCCATATATTGCTGCTGGCCTGATTATAGTCCTAAACATTCTTATCCTGGTACTTCTCGATGATTGTTTCGATCTTATTAGGTGAATTATGGCTTCTACAGAACGATTTGCTTTGCTTAACCTTGCTTTTATCTCTTTGCTCCTCACTTCTTCGAATTTGAATTTTCCTAAATGTGTAGATATTCACCCGATCATAAGTTTACTGTGGAATGGGGATATTTCCTAAAGACCTTTATAGTATGGAAGTGAATAATATATAAAGAAACAACAATAGAATAACACTACTTTCTTAAAATTTCTGGTGGTGTCAAATAAAAGGTCTTAACGTTATAAATATAAAGCAAAGTACATACTAGGAAATTACTTGTAGTCACCTTAAAACCTCTTAAAATGTTATTTGTCGACTATTTCGTTGATAAGAAAGAAAATGAACTTTATTCGAAGGAGCTTCATGTTCTTAAATTGGATTAGTTTGCCAAAAGTGATGTAATTCTATCCAATACAGAAATAATCATTTCCGCTATGCAACGGGAATCCTGCTACATTGAATTTAAATTCCGCTTTGCAATGCGTTTCTCTTATTTCCGGGAAATTATATAAAACGAGTTACCCTTCGTTTAAAATAATTCACTCGGAAATGTGTAATCGCGGCTAAGCATTCAGAAAGGTTCTTGCCGCATTTTCTTGCTAGCAGACCAACTTTATTTCAGCGTAGAGTTCATTTGATAAAGGGCTCAAGCTTTCTATTTGTTTTCCAGTTAAATAGTAAAATCTCTGCTGGTTAATATACGTAGACGAAGTTCTAATACTAAACTAATTGCTCACACAAATATACAGTGTTTCGTTTAAAAAAGTGGATTTTACTGCGCCACCTTTTTTATAAGACACCCATCAGTATATCGGAATATATCTTCTAAAGATTATATTGCATCCCCAAAATATGAAATTGCTATCTAGCATACAGCCCAAGTTATAAAAAACGGACGTACTATTGCTGCACCCTGTGTATATGCTTTGTACGAGGGTAAGTCAAAAATTATTTACACTTTTAGTTCTACAACTGTATTAAACAAAGATAGGTGAACAACAGGTACATCATTTTCCGATATAGTCTCCACCTTTAGCAATGCACTTGGTCCAGCGAGTCACAAGCTTTCGTATGCCTTCCTGGTAGAAGGTTTTCGGTTGGTCGTGAAGCCACTATTGCACCGCATCCCGAAGTCTGTGTCTGAGGCAAATCGACGACCTCCCAAAGCTTCCTTGAGCGGTCCAAAGAAATGAAAGTCTGAGAGAGCGAGATCCGGGCTGTAGGGAGGGTGTTCCAGGGTCTCAAAGCCCAACCTGTTGATAGTTTCTATGGTGATATGGGCCGTGTGCGGACGGGTGTTGTCTTGCAACAACAAAACTTTCTTTGAGAGTAGACCACGGCGTTTGTTTCGAATTGCTGGTTTCAGCTTATTCGCTAACAAATCACTGTACCTCGCACTATTTATGGCAGTTCTCCTGTCCAAGTAATCGTCCAGCACCTTTCACACCCTCTGACCACAAAAATCGGATCACTGCTCGTTGTTCCTCTTTGGTGCAAACTAATAGGGGAGCTGACATGTTTATGCTGTTGTAGCTAGCAGACAAATGACGCGATCGTGATTAAATTCCGCACACATGACCACAGAGGCGCCAACTCAACGCATGCGTAAGCGGCCGCCACTACGATAACCTTTAAAGCTTGTTACGGCGAAAGTGTAGATAATGTTTGACTTACCCTCGTAAATTCTTCATTTGGTTATTTAAAAAAAATCATATTTCTAATTAATACCTACCTATATGGATACAATCCAGCAGAAATAAAAATAAAATGATTTTAGGTGTACAAAAAAACTATAAGATATTAACTGCCTAAATATAATTTATGAAAGTTCTATTTTAGTAAAAAGAACGTTCACGCAATCTGTTGATCCCATAATTCAATAACGTCTTAGTACAAACCCTTTTCATCGACCTTGTCCGTCTAGTTTATCAAATTACGAAGTACATATGAAAAAATTAATCAATATTATATCTTTTCGGCATACGCGAAAGTCCTAGGGGAATGTAGACTTTAATCAGGTATCAGTAATCCATTATATAGCACAGACAGGCAGCAAAACCCGAAATGTGCTCTCTGGGATACTCTACTACAATATATCATATTGGTGAAGAACGAATTTACTGTCATAGAATTCGGGAAAAATATTCTGGAGCTCTATTACGATATATAAGATTCTATTTATTTGGAGACTTCTTACAGATTGAAATTAAAATTAAAGTGAAAGTATCTGTGAATACAAACAATTTTGATATGGAAAAAGCTTACATCGGAACAAAAGAATTCTCCCATACTTTACATAAGAATTCCTTTTTTATTGTTTATTGATTTATTCAGAATATGCAAAATATTATTGCGGTCATTAGCGCCACGATGAACACCGTTCAGCCACTAGCGCTGCGGCAACATTTGTCACGACGTTTTTCAGACGCCTTTTTAGATTCTAGAACGGGTTATAGAGCTGAGACCCCTCTTATGGCTTCCCTTTCTCTCTCTCTACCCACGGGGCTTTAATAGGTAAGTGCATCTCCAGCCAACTATGATCTCAAGGAAATGACAACATAGCTGCTCTTCGTATTCCTTATGTCATTAATTCTCGTAGTCAAAATAACTTCTTTCGCTGAACAAATAAAGAATAAGTTTATTTGGTTTTAAAAATAGTTTCTTAAATGAAATATCACATTTTAGCGGATTGTTCGCTAGAGAACGTGCACATCCCACAGTTGTAGATACACACAAATATCAGTTCGTTAGACGCCAAATCGTGTACCGTAGTAGAGTATTAGAGTCTGTAATACAAATATATTAAAAGAATATTTTATTGTAAGAATATTGAATTTTGTTAAAATAAAAAAATGCTAAAGGCAACAAATGAGCGAAGAGACGCCAAGACACTCGAGGCTTTTTAGCTCGAGTTGAGTTTGAGAAAAGACGAGTTCAACTGAGTGTTCATTTCAAAGTAATTTTCTATATTAATATTGTTTAAAAATTCAACTTCAAGTTCAAGTTAATCTGTGTGGTCATTTGAGAGAACGCGTGGTTTGCTTACGTGCACTAGCATAGAAAAACCTTAAATAGTCATAGTTTTAAGGTTAGTTCCTTTTCTGTCATTAATTTACCATTCGTAATAGTTATTTGCCACAAAGGACGTAAGTACAGTTTTGCATTCGAGGATGTTCTTTGTAATACTGCCGGCCCAAAATTTTAAAAAACTCAACAGTTTACGAAAATATTTGCGGTTTGTCAAAATTGTCAATTTCTGTATTGACACCTATTTCTATATTAAGGTATTATTACTTTGCCTTCCTAGGGACGTAAAATTCCATTACATCCCGCTATCAGGGGAAATAAAGGTAAGTAACCCGTAAATCGCACATACGTCCCTTCAATCAATGCAGGAATGCTTAACGTAACCGGTAATAGAAGAAAAAAGTTATTTTTATCAAATTATTCATTTCAACTGTCGAGAGAATATCTAGTTGATACCCCCGAATCTACGAGAGAAAAAATAAATAGTTATAAATTCAAATTATAACTTTACATGTAAATTGCATATTCGCCATAGCATGAAATTTCTTGAAAACAGAAAACTGTTTAATGAAATCCAGATATATGTAGATATCAAGAAAATGTATTTATAAATAGTAACTTATATTTCGCGTTACTTGTTTTTTAACATTTAAAACAGACGTTATTATAAAGCAAAGAAGTAGCTCCGTTACCTACAGATATATTCATCACGATTTAGTAGTAACTTCTTAAACGGTTTTTAAGTTTTCTAGTGTTACGTCTGGTTTTTAAATACATTATACATGTTATTGCATTTGAGAGAAGAAAAGAAATCATTTTTAAAGATATTTAAAACACGTCGCACTAAATTAACTCTTTCGACCATAAGATATGCATTGATTGATGAAAAAGCTACACGTGGCTATGTGCTTCCTAAATTCCTGAATGGAAAATCCTAACTTATTACGATGTTATACCATCCTTAATGTCAAAATTTTTAGTTATTTATCTATTCTCTTTAGTTTCTGCATATTTTAATGTAACATCTACGTGATCCATTGTTGCCAAATCTGTTTCCCTCAGATTGTTCCTGAAAATACAAAAAGTAAAAAAATAACAAAATTATAGGAATATGTAATTCATAACAATGATAATTAAATCGTAAAAAGCTATTTCAAAGATATCTTACTGAAAATTGCTTCTACACGTAAATATTCAGATATATTTAGAGACAGTCAGAATAGGTCCTTTTCAACAAAATGTTCGTACCGAAACTATTAGATTATTTAGTACACAGCGAAATACAAAACCTAACATTTCAAAGTCGTTTCCGTAACGATACGCTTGGCTACATTACCTGCATCACGACCAAACAGTTGCCACTTCACAATAATACGTAGGATACTACGTAATTAACAAAACATCTCTCGCGACAATAGAATTAAACAATGGCAAAGCAGAAGCTGCACACGGGCTCAATGACTGCATCAATTTAACCACGACGAGCGCTCTTGCCTGCGATATTTGATTTAACGTCTAAACACGGAAATCGGTTTAAAATCATGAAACGCTTGAAATCGAGGCGAAATAGAATAATACATTTGGGAATATTAGTTTGCGTCGACTTCGTTTGTAATGCTAGAAATGTCAAGCATGCGAAAATATTCAAACCAAATTGCAGACGCCGGTAATTGAGTCAAAAGCATCTGGATTAATTAAATACAAGACTATTAAATCTTACTATGCTAATGTATGATAACTGATGGAGTTAATATAGTTACAGTAAAATTTGCCCCAAGCTGGAAGCTTCGGGAATGAGCGAGAAAGAAGTACCTCTAGAACAATTTAAAAATCACTGGCATAAATGACTGTATCATCATCAATTGAAAAAGACAACTGAGAAGATGCCTAACGTGGATGAAAGTAAGTACTTTTACGAACCAAAAGCATTACCAAATTCTTGACTTGTAGCTAGACAGAATAATATTATTACTTACGTATTTGTATGACAAGTTTGTTGCTGCTGTAAATAAATGGCGTTGTTAAACCAACGATGCTCTGATCTTTACTTGTGGTATTTGCTATTGGTATAGCGCCGAGGTTAGTGTGTTATAAGAAAATGCAAGCCAATACGAAAATTTTGTTATCATATTCTCAGCCAGTGCAATAAATACGTCACACATCGTATTTGCTACTCTCGGTAGTGCTGTCGATAATCGAAACCGCTATCGATAGTAACGATAGTACTTTGGATAGTGTTTACTATCGATGGTCTTCAATAGTAACAAAAATTAATGTTCGGCAGATATTTCGCTGAAATACTTAACCATTCCCGCAACATCTATTCCTTCGGAGAGGATATTCTGTACGGTTAGACTAATAACTAAGAATAGATGAAACAGAATTAAAGAAAAAAAAAATCTGAATATCCTAATATTTTTAAACATAAACCAAGATATTGTTTAATGAAAGCTAAATATATTTTGTAAATGAATATATATACAAGCAGTTCAAAGTTATCGGGCCAATATTGCTGACTTTGTTATTATTCTACTAGCTGCGATGTTAGTTAAATTACCAAAGATGTAGTGATTTTTCCGCTGATCACAATAATGTTGAGAAAGAAACAGTTGCATATCGCATTTCAGCGCTAACTTGAATTGTTTATATTTTCTAAAAACACCTTTTAAAGACAACTTTTAAAAACAGCCTGTATATTTTTCAATTACTTAATAGGAAATGAAACTCTGTGTAAAATATCTTTATAGTATGATAGCCCTGAAATGAAAAACAAAAGAGATGCGATGAAAGCGAAGGTTAATGAGGACTTAACCCCGCTATCAGGTATTTCTTCCTTTTATTCGTTACATCTAAATCCTGCAAAGTCTCAGGTGTCATTGGAGTAACTAGGTTTAGAGGGCTAATTTCTCCACCGCCGCACAGGATGCCACTCTTTGAAAGATCTTTCGCCTACTGTATATACTGCCAAATACAATCGCTTACAACAGGAATTAAAACGATTGAATTGTCGATTTAGACGCGAGTACCGATCTATGCTGTTCCGCCAGCTGATGGCTTGATAATATACTGATGTTTTTTTAAGTAAGTTATTTTCTGTTTCTTTACATTGCTTTGTTTTTTTTTCTTTTGTTGAACAGTTATATGTTGGATGACGCGCAGAATTTTAGTTTAAATTTTACATATAGGCAATAATTATTGTACAGATTGAGAATCGGTCCTATGGACCCACCTACTTTGATCGGATATATTCGGAACGGAATCCCCTCTTCCGTTCGGAATATATCCGATTAAGATAGATGGGACCATTCGTTCATTACTCAATTAGGTAATTATGTCATGTGTAATTATGTCTTTTAACTGTCAGTTGGTTACAGTCGACGTTTTAGTTTTAAAGTGTTACTTTATTTACACTATCTCTTCGTTGCAACAAAAGAAATTTGTTATAAAATTCTATTATTTAGGCCAGTCTATCAGAGATATTACCTATTTAATTAAAACTAAATTCGAAAACACTACTGCGTTTGAAACTGTACGCCATAAAGAAGGGTTACTTAAGATGACTGTAGTAGTAAAGTAAAATCTAAAATATTAAACTGCTTCACTATTTTTCGAAAAGATAATTGTGTGCGTTATTAGAGCAGTTATTGAGATAGTCGAAACAAAAAGAACACGTAATTTGTAATCAAAAAAAATTGCGCATCGTATTTCAGCGTTTGGCTAAATCACACGTTTTTTTATTAAGCATCCTGTATCGATAGAGTGACATTTCAAATAAATTACTCTTATAATGCGAAGGCCCCAAAACGAGAGATAAAAGAGTAGATTGCAATGCGATTAAATTTATTAATGAGAATAATTGCTTTTTGTATCCGTTTTTTTTTATTATTATAGTTGTCATTATTGTTACATAAGTGTTACATGCTTGAGGCATATTTTGCATGCAATAGAAAATGCGAAAGGGCCCTGCGGTGTTACAACAAAACGTTTCCGGATAAGGTGCTGGCTAGCAGAATATAATTATAATTTGCAGCAAACATTACTGTTAATGTTTGTTGTAAATTACAAAAAATTTTCAAGAGTCCGCTTTAACTACAAGAGAGGGCGCAGGGAACGCTAAATTAGAAGATTAGTTTTTCTTTAATTTGTTAGCTTTAATACTTTATTTTCATTCATATTGTTAAATTGCCGAAAGAGTATTAAGTTGATAATTTCGAATCCACGTAGGATCTATCATGTTAGTCATTAACACCATGCGGAGTGATATTCACCCAAGTGCGGTCCGAGAACCTAATACATCAGAGTGATTCTGTTTCTGGTTCTTTTTCAATTCTTTAGCGGCTTCTATAGCCTCTAGTCCCTCTGTTTCTGTACCTAATAAAAGGTAAAGTTGTCTCCAGTCAACGATTATCCCGGGGAAACAGCAATGTTACTCGCCTTCGCTCCATTTTCTTCATGTCGTAAATGTTCGTTTTCAACGTTAACATTTTCCTCCAAACAGGTACAGAATAAATCCTATTTTGTCCTTACAATAATTTCGCAAATTAAATATCCCTGGATAATAAGGCGTCAAGTCCTGTAGGAATTGTCTATACTTTTGAGTTATGTAGTCGTTAGACCGTGAACTCGTGCGGCATATTACAGGTTGTAATATGGTATTTTTAAAGAAAATACATTTTAGCTGATCAATCAACTTTAAATTTACAAATTAAATTTCAAAATTTAATTTGTAAGTTTTGACAAATGCTGTCACCAACACAGGAGCGAAGGGAAGAGACGACAATCTACCTCTTTAGTTCAAATCGCCGTGGAGTGAAGACTTCTGGCTAAGTGATTAATTTTCTTAGTGTTGTAGCGTACAAAATTTACTTCAATTACAGGTTTGATTATTCAAAAGAACGTGTTTTTTTTTTCTTACGTGACGCGTTACTAGAGAGCATGCGGTTAGCATCACATTTTGAGGTTAGTTTTTATTCTATCAATTTTAGTTCTTGGTAAAACGTTACTATTTTTAATCTATACTTTTGTGAACTGCCAAAGGAGTGTTTAGGCGACACTCCCGGATCTACAAGCGTTGGGATTATTTGTTTTATTAAAATGGCTCAAATTCATAACATTACAATACACACGAAGCGATAACCATATATACCGTTTGATAATCAAAAGTTTATTTGCTATTATTTTCCATTTTCTGATTTTATATAAAATCTTCGCTTCAGAGTAGCGCACAGAAAATACCTTAAAGGTGTTTATTTACAAATTCCTGCACTTGCTTATTAGCATTTATGATAAAGAAAAACATAAAATTTTTAAAACCAAAATAAATTTGATTTCAATATAGCAATCGTGGATATCTTCCCCTACCAGATATGTATAAAATTTTATAAGACACCGAACCTTTCCCCGCTGAGCCTGACTTCAGCGAAGCGAAATTCTTCTCTGTTTGGCTCTTTCTATGCACGACTGCGTAAGAATACGCATTAAGGAAACAAAAAGTCAAATGAAAATCAATTTTTTCCTTTAGTAACGCGCGGTCGTAAAAATATAAATCAGGAATGGTTGTCGCTAGAAGGGAAAAAATGAAATTGAAATCGGGTCACGCTATATTAACAGAGAGTTGCGCCGCCTGATACCAGTTCGTATGAGGTTATTCCCTATCCCAGATATAAACCTCTATATCTCAGCGTGCTATGAATGAATACAATAAAAAAATACGTTAATGTAACAACTTTGTTTTATCATAGTTGGTTCTACGAACGAGTTTATCATTTTAAGTGGCTGTTTACTATATCGATGAACACATACTTTCCTATGTACATTATATACAATAAACGGATTCATTGATATAACGAAGACATTTATTAATGTCCAACGAAAAATCTCTAGTTTTCCTTTTATTTTCAATTACAGTAGAAAGCCAAAAATCCTAACTAATTGGGATATAAATGAACTTTATTCAGACATCTAGCTGATGGTATGAAAAACAAAAAAGGCATATGGCGGTCCTTGCTTTATGATTAGTAGAGTTTGTTAAAAAGGTGGTACCGGATGGCAGTAGCGTAGCGGTAGCGGCGTGGGTAGGGGTAATTTTCAACTCGTAGTCGATCTCGACACTACCGCGAGAGAGTTCAAAGCGACAGTAGTACGTTGCACGCTACACGCCAAATAAGTACGTGTAGATGGGATGCCCACAGGGTGTAACGTTCCCTTCGAATGTGAATAAATATCTCAGGCATTTCACTGGATTAGAATATAGAAGTCTGCATATTTATTGCACAATATGCAACAGCGGATTGGTTTGAATGTAGAAAACATTGTAAAAGTAAACGTCATGTATTGAATTTAAGAAACAGTATTCCATACTGGCAATTTTTATATGATTTTATTTTTATGTTAAGTGTATGCAACATCCCACAACATCTAGTATCTAATGAACACTTTCGTCTTTTTTGGGCTAAGTACGTTCCCTCATGGAAGCTGCCAACATATATCTATGCAATTAAGATACAATTTGCCACAAGTGCAAGGTACAGCAAAGGAATGTATAAAAGACGAGTTGAGAAATAAGAAAATTTGTCTATGTGTGGATGAAGCAACTGATGCTCAGAAACACAGCGTCATTCATGTTGTAGCACGTCCTTTACAACGAGATGGTCCACCAGCTTCATTGGTGTTATCCAGTAAAAGGATTCAGAAAACTAATGCCGAAACCCTTGTCAAGATAATAAAAGATTCGTTGAGAGAATTTTGTATCACAGGAACCCAAGTCACAATGTTTGTTACTGAGGGAGCCGCAACAATGCTGAGAGTTGATAGGATGTTGAAAACATGCTTTCCAACTCTTCTTCACATAACATGCATCATACACACATGTCACCTTGTAACAGAAACCATTCGAAAGAAGTATCCGATGGTGGATAAGTTAATAGCATCTATCAAAAAAGTGTTCATCAAATTTCCCAAATACATCCGTGTATTCAAACAATTGTGTCCGAAATTACCACCACCACCTCAGCCTGACATAACGCCATGGCTCCAGGCAGTATCTTACTATCAGAAATATTTTTCATAAGTGAAAAATGTCATCTTGAAAGTTGATTCAAATGATTCTGCAGCAGAGTTTCAATTTGATAGACGTGCTTCATTGTTGTAACAAATGTATTAATTAATGTAATAACTTTTTTCGTTGCTTCAATAAAACGAAGCCAACGAATACGATTTATTGAATTCATTTTTTCAGTGTAAGTTTTCAATCAAAATACATTCTCCGCATTACGATTGCTAAGTTTACTTAGTAATTGAACCCTGATTTTTTTTATTTTCATCTAATATTCAGATTGATGACAAGGGCTAAGGTTAAAGTTTAAATTGTATACATATTATTAATCCTGGTAGATGATATTTATCAATAGATAATCAAAATTGATGAATTTTGCCATTGATGTTTATCCTAACCGACTAACTTCTGTGGCTCAAAATTAATCCTGTACAAACAGTAGCACCAAATGAAAGATAAAATACGTACTTAGATAGCTGGATTCTTACTGCGTGTTAAATTAAACCAATATATGTAGCATATTTCAGTAACTAAGAACCATAATCAAACCATTTAAATAAGTTGTTAAATCAGATGCTGGACTTGGAAGCATAATATACTTGTCACACTTTATTTTTAATGAATATCTTTAGAGAAACAGCAGTTTATATAGTATTTCATTACAGTAACCTTCATAGTATGAATAGATTTTTGAAACGAAAAACTTGTCTGTCTGTTGAAATTTGATTTACTATAGAATTTTACGTATAGGAAAAATGTACGAAACATTTTTGGTTACATTTTTGTATTGAATTCTGGAGAAATGTACAGGATATTCCATTTAATGAATCGAAATAGCATGCATGACATTTTTCAACGGTTTTAACAGTTATTTTATAGAGGGTTAGTTGCAGTCTTTTAGCTACTTTTTCTACTAAACTGGGCCTAGTTTTTGAGAACTGATGGCCGCACGAGCACTATTTCAGCAAATGTACCACCTCCTTCTTGAATATATAACTTTATTAACAGTGCGAGTGATATTAATTAATTTAACAGTAATACTATACGAACCCTAACAACTATATGTTAAGACGGTTAATGATGTCTTTCAAAAATTCACAAAGTGAATAATGTCTGTTAAACATCTGCAACATTAGATATGTTTCAACTGTTGTTTCGGCAAAACTAGTACGGCATGAGGAAAAAATGCGTTTATATGCAGAGAACGAACGTTCTACATCTAGTGACGTAATATTTGCCTAAGTAAAATAATCTTTCAAATAACTTAACGATTCTGTTGACGCACCTTGTGTCTTAATGTGTCAAAATCAGAATTTTTCTCAAAAACACTTTCAAATTTTTCTAGAACAGAAACATTTTTTGCGTCTTCAATCGCGCATAGCTGTGCGTGAACATGTTGCACTATTTGTAGAGATTCTTCTAACGGCACCGCAGGATTTTGTAACTTTCCTATTGCATCTGCTAGCCCGAAGTAATTGTCGTGAATGATTTTTAAATCCATTTTAACCTGACTATCTTGAAATTTCGACTGGCTTTTCTGGATAGCGGCAGCTTCCTTTGTATCGAATTGTATAATAAAACGCGGCCTGCAACCATGTTCCCCAACGAGTTAGAGTAGGTTCTGGTGGCTCTGGTATACGGGGGCACAGTCTGTGAAATTCGCGAATACGTTTCGGTGATTTGACAAATACTGCTTTGGTATGCGCTATTAAAGCGTCTACCTCAGGATAACATTTTCTGATACTATCCGCCACAAGATTGAGAGCATGAATTTTACACGTAATGTGTAATAAATTAGCAGAATGCTTTTTAAGAGACCGGCCTACAGAAAGCATGTTTGCAGCACCATCACTCACTAACATCAAGAGTTGGTTTGTTGAAAGTTCAAACTTGTCCAATGTATTGAACATTAACTTTGAAATTACTTCGGCAGTACACTGTTGTATTCGTTTGGAGACTAATAGAATTGAAGGTGCCGATTGATGAGGTTCCAATTTGCGTGCCATTACATTAAGAACAGAATGTTTCTTCCGATCTGTTGTTTCGTCGACACATAACCACAATTTTTGATCTTTCAACTCCGATTTTATTTTTTGTTCAATATGTTCGCCCACAGATGGCACAATTCTTCGTAACGATGTTCGACTTGGTAATTTGCACTACGAATAGTTATTCCAAAAGCAGTTAAATGGTTCCTTGTCTAGTAAATTAAACGGTATATTACATGCGATAAACGTAACGCATAAATTAAATATAAATTTTTCAGTGTCTCGTGCGCAATTCCTTTTTGAGATATGCTTTTCACTATTTACGTGTCGTAGACAATGTTGTCTGGACCAACACATTAACGGGATTTTACAGATTACACATTTAATTTTAGCACCTTCATATATTAAGTCTGGAATTTCTGCAATAAATTTAAATAAATTTACGAAGTTTGTCCGACCGCGGTCGTTTTGCTGACGAAATCATAATTTTTCTAGGACAGATAAACAATTGCGCAAATGACCGGCAGCGAAAATGTCCGTACTGCTCCGCAGACGAAGTAATACTACCGTTCCTCTCGGTCCGAACTGATTCTACGCCGATGCGCGGTACCACTCGTGGCCAGCGTTAATGAGAATCCATGAATCCTCAAAATACCTCTAAATAACTCGTAATAGTTAATTTTATACTCCAAAATGTAATTAGTGACGATCAACACAAATCGCTATAATAGGTCACCTGTGATATAGACAAAAATTGTTTACTAACTCTGTCAGTAAGCTGGAGTATGTACAACCCACTTCTGCGTCAAAATGCTACCAACCTCAAGGTATTACTGTATCAAATAACAGTAAAAAAACAGTAAAAAAACATAAACTAGTTACACAGTATTTACAAAATATTTCAACAAGGGTATTATTTACTCCACCTTCATAACGTCGGGTCATTTAGAAAATTTTAAAGGAATTTGAATGAGGTGAATAAATGGAATATCAACCTTTTGTCGTTTAATTTGTATTAATGTTTGTTTGTATTTTGATAGATTTTTTTCTTTTTCAGGTAAGTTTCTACTAATTATTTCGATAGTAGCAACACGTTGAGATGTCGAATAGTTCACTGAAAATCAGCAAGTAAGTGTCCTATTTCTATTCCACTTACACCTTTCACCCTGTACATGCAGATATATATTTAATGGCATTCCATTGTGATTTATTTATTAGCAGCTTTTTAGTTGTCGAGCACAAATAAAAGAGAGCTTTACAGTTACAAGCTGATTATTTCAAATCCAAAAAGTTAATTTTCTTTTTCTTTAAGTATCCACCGACATTTTTACGCCCTATAGATTTCAAATCCAGCTAAAATGAACTGTGGGTGAACGTTCCGTATAAACGAAAAGGAAAAATGCGGAAGCAACTCGCGAAATCTTAATGTTCAAATAAATTAAAATAAATATATGCAAATTTTATGAAGCCGTTTCCTCTAAGCGTTATTTTAAGGAAATTGCGAATGCCATTTCTTACACAGCGTCTGCCGCGGAATAAAATGCAAAAGTTAAATTGAATCAAGAGCAAAATGTGAATATATAATTTACTTTCAAATTGAATGTTTGGATACAACTTATTAGCATATCTGCTTAAGAAAACAAATTTTATAGCATTAATGACATTATTTTAAATATGATTTTAACGTCCCTTTTTGAAAAGAGAAATATGCATGAATTACAATTAAAACTACATTTCGAAAATATTTTTTTCTGATTAAAGGAGCTAGAATATTTATTTGTATTTAGCCGGTATTATGCCGGTTGCCAACCAAAACTAATTTAAAAATTAGGTACCTGACAGAGAGTATTGTGGTGGAGATGTTTGGTGGTGCGTAAGAAAATCCCATAATGCAGTGGTTGCTAAAATACATATTATAGGCACTGTTGCAAAATTTGCCAGCTGTAAGAGTGCTTAGAGTAAGTATATGTTGTAACAACAACGACTTACAATTAGCGAAACCGGCCAATATGTGAGTGTTGCACGTTTTCGTAAAACGTTGGAAGGACCACTTGCATGAAACCAGTCGCGTATTTTCACGTCCATTTATGCAACCTATTTAGAGAATTAATTTAGATTGGTGTCCTTGCCTGATAAGGATGTAGTAGTTGGTGTTTTGTATTCAAGACGGACTAAAAAGCGAACGCGTTTTTGGGTCCACCTTGATTTAAGAAAAAATTCTAGTAATTGGGTTTGTAATTATATAAACAAGGATCATTTTTCTATTTCCTGCATTAGAGCAATATTTGACGTTTGTTTGTCAGTGGACAAAGCTCGAGGCATTCTTGAAAACACATATGCACGGCAAAAATTTTGAAAATGCACCAGGGAACCATCACTCGGTATTATAGATCGCACGAAACTAATGCAATTAACGTATTTGGTTTCATGAATCTCGTTTTATATTAGTTGCGTCGAAAATAAATTGCAATCGCGCTAGTGGGCAGGCATATAATGCATCAAGAGTTAAAATGTCGTTCACGACTAGTTTCATGGTTTTGGTTATACAAATGATCAAGCCGCCTTAAGACGGAATTCCACCGAAGTAACAATAAGCGACATGTAGCATACTACATCTCTTCTAGCGTCGCCTGTTTTTGGTGGACGGCTTCAAAGCGAGCTACAAATTCGATGATGCACGGAAACCTGTCCCCAGTGTAGCGTGCGCCTTGTTGATTTTGAGTGGAACATGCGGCCATAAATCAATTTCATGAAAACAGCAGAGCAACGTTTGTCATGCCTTTGGAAATGCGCAGCAGTTGCGTATTTGGTAATAGCCTCCAGTAGAAGAAGAAAAGAAAAAGAAAAAAGCCGAAATGGTGGAGAAGAGAGTTATTTGTTGGAAGTCAAGAATCCCAGGAAGAGTTTTTCAACAAATTGGTTGCTGAAGATGAAGCCTTATTTAAAAATATTGTTCGAATTAGCAGAGAAAAGTTTGAATATTTGCTGGACAGAGTTATGCCGATTATAGTAAAATCAGAGACCAACTTTCGTTACGCAATACCAACGAATGTGGGATACTGACTTTGAGATATTCAGCCACAGGTGAGAGCTCTCTAGATACTGACTTTGAGATATTCAGCCACAGGTGAGAGCTCTCTTTCACTTCACAAATTCTTAATTTTCGTCTTCACATCAATGGCGCTGCAGTCGTATTTGCTCGCGAGCTGCTTTAACTTGTCGATTTTTATTTTATTGTCTTTATAGACAGCACTTTTGTTATTCCATAGTTCTGTGTATTGTATTATTATCAATATTCCACTCTATATCGTTCGTTTTAAGCCGCACGGATCCACTGACCGTCGGATAATTTGCGACATCGTTCGACAAGCTGGATCCAGTAGAAAAGTCACGCATAAGACCGGTGACATTTCTCACTGTATGGCATGCGACAGTGTTGCATGCTACATGTTGTTTTGATCGAAAGACTCGGTGTAGCATACGTCACTGCCGCGTGCCACATGTTACCTAAATGTTGCCTTAGTGGAATTGCGCCTTTAGGCATAAGAGCGGGAGTCGCTCGATGTAGTCGATAATAATCTGGTCGCTAACGGCAAAGGATTCCATTAGAATACTCATATGCTGGAGCCCCCATTTATTTATTTCATTGGTTACTCTAGTTTGCAGATTTTTGCCCTCAATGGCGAAGAGAATTATTTTGCTGGTTTTGAGGACCGCTAAATCCATTACTATTCTAAAAAAAACGTCGATCACGTCACATTTTCCAAATATATATTTATTTCCATTTTGTAACAAAGAAAGAGGTTATAAACAAAAAAAGCTACAAATGTACCACTTTACCCTTAATCACTAATAGTCATCTAACATATGCTCATTCCAAAATCCCTGTGACGTCGCTCCTTAAGCTGCTTTAAGTCCTGTCGAAAACGTTCATCTTATTCATCACTCAGAAGAATCTGAGTGACGAACTAAATGGAAGGAAAGAATCAAGATGTAAATCAGTAAAGTACATTTTTAAAGACACCATTTTGCGGTAATTAACCAAAAGTTTAGGAAACAATTTTTTCTATAGTTATCACCTTTGTTTTGTTTCCCAAGAATTCTTTCACCGTCATTCTAAAAGATGTCCATGTAACCTTTTCCACCTCAGACAAATAGTTTTAAAATTTTCTATCCTCTAAAATTTTTCTAATTTGGGAACCAACAAATTTGCCTTCTTTAACCTTGGCAGCTAACTGTTGGTCTTTTATAAAGTTGTTCATCAAGTACAATTTAATGTGAAGTGAGGCAAAATTGTTTTTTTTTATGGAACTATGGGGTTGTCCTTCACATTAATTTTTCCAGGAATAAATTCATCTCTAACCGAGGTAAGATTTCGCTAGCGGCCGAACATTCGTCTTTGACGAGAAGCGGCCAGGTCAATGAAATTCATGGTGTCGTGTTCGCAGACCGCCGGGTAAAGATTAGGGAGATTGACACTATGACAAACATCTCAACTGAACGTGTGCAGATCATCCTTCACGAAAAATGCAGTATGAGAAAGCAATCGGCGAGATGGGTGCCGCGTCTGCTGACGATTGATCAAAAACGGAGTCGTGTGATAACTTCAAAGCAATGTTTTGTTATGTTTAAGCAGAATACGAGTGAATTTCTGCGGTTTTACATCACAAGACGCCAGAAACCAGAGGTCAGTCCGCAAATGGGTTTTTCCCGACAAACGTACACCAAAGAAGGTGAAGACGATTCCATTAGCCGGAAAAGCTTTGGCGACGATTTTTTGGGATTCGCAAGGCATAATCTTCATTGATTATTCGGAGAAGGGAAGGAAAATCACGGGACAGTACTATGTTGATTTATTGAGCCGATTCGACGCTGTACTAAAGAGAAAACGGACCCACCTCGTGAAGAAAGAAATTCTCTATTATTGTGATAACGCCCCGGCCCATTCATCGGCAATTGCGACAGCAAAGCTAATCCAGTTACGGTACAAATCAATGCCCCATCCACCATATTCCCCAGATTTGTCCCCATTCGATTTCTATCTTTTTCCAAACTTGAAGAAATGGTTTGGCAGAAGACGGTTCACATCAAATGAAGATGTCATTGCCAAAACAGCCTGTGGGTGGCTTAAAAAGGCTGAAGCATCGCTGGACTAAGTGTATAGAGCTACAAGGGAATTATGTTGAGAAATAAATTTACTAAATGCCCAATTGCGTTGTCTTCCTTAACACATAGTATCATACCATCCTCGTATACATCAACATAATATTTCTGTGAAATGTTTATGTTAAGAAAGATTCATAGAAACTTACACATGTAATTTAACACTAAACTAGCTTCTTTAATAAATAATATGCTCCATATTCCATCCAAAACGATTTTTCCATTTTGTCAATCTGAGCAGTATTGAAGCAATTCCAATGTAATCTTAGATACAAATATAGTGTTAACGTCCGGAGCTCTGATGATTCTTTAATAACTAGGAATTTTTTGCCTTCCGTCTTTCGCTCTTTCATATGGCATCCAATACTGCAGATGGGTATGAGCATTGAAACAGCTTTATAATTAGGATCAAAATCGTTTCCTAAACCATCGAGGGATTGAACGGTAATTACATATTGCATCTTTTCCACATTTAGGTTGTGAAGCTAGCACATACCTTCGAGTTATTCGTATTTTGAGTCAGCTACTGAACGTTCATCGTCTACCGTAGAGTGCATTTAAACGAAGTTTTTTAATTTTCTGATATTTGATTGAAATTAGAACTAAAACTGTAGCAACATAGTAGGATTATTTAAATATATAAACTTCAGCGTATAAAAGGAGCTGTTTCGAATTTTATTGATTTTTATTATATATTGTTGTGGTATTTATTTACCTTGGTTAATAAGTGTTGTCTTTTGACAGTTTGAACTATTTTCGTTCCTTATTTTTACGAGGCGAAGCAGTGTTGGTGACGTCCTCCCTCTATATTCCCCAAGTTTGACTTCTTTTCTCCCTCTTACACATGGAGACATAAAGTATTTTCGTTAAAAAAAAAGAGTCAAGCAAGTAACAGACGAAGTTATAATCTAATCTTACTAACGGAAATTCAAATTATATTTCTTAAAAATCGAAAATATGTAAATGTATCGTATTTGGATAGACAAATTGCTATTCATATGCAATGAATTTAAAACATCTTTCTCATGGTAACCTCATGCGCTACCGCACATGCAAAATTGAACTTTGTATCCATGGGAGCGGATGGAATTTTGAATAGATTTAGAAAAGTCAAGATTTATTTATTCAAAATAGTTAACTGGGGTCATCCAACAAACCCTTTTCGACATATAATTTGAAAATTACGATCCAAGGAGCAAGTCCCAAGGGGGACTTGCTCCTTGGACCAGGCATCTTACTCCTTAGTAAGGTTTTCAATCGGAGGCTGCTACGATTTCGAAAAAGGACACCGAAAAGCTGTTTCGCTGAGATTCTGCAACAGTGTGTAGGCACCGAAATTTAAATATTTGGCCAAATAATAAATTTAAAAAGGGAAATTCAACCTTGTATAGTTTATCATCAAAGTTTTAAAATTTCAAACAAATAATTTAATACGCGTGGAAAGAATGCCTAGTAACAATAATCAAAATAAATAATTTAATACTTAAGTAGCTGTCGGGTAGGGATTACAATAGGTTTTTGTTCATATCTTGTTTTAATCTTTCCAGATTGTTCTTTAAACACAATAAAACTTAGTGTCTCTTTAAAACAATAAATTGTTTCATTTTCCATATCATTTTTCGGTTTGCAGAAAGTTATTGAGTCAGATCCTACAACACATACTTTAGTTTCATACATATATCATTACAATATATTGTTTTCACAACAAACTTTTTACTCTAGGTATGATTTTTTGCTAGCAAATGCATTAATTCAAAACATGACTTTTTGAAGCTCTCTAAATGAAATAATCTCCCTTCAAGCAAAATTAATAACATAAAGGTTTCGTTTTGAATAAAATGTAATTACAACTTCCAATAAAACGTTTTCCCATAATTTCGAAATATAATTAAAATTTAATTGTGATGACTTTTACCACTCGTATTTAATTTATGTATTTTGTTTCCCTCGATATAAGCTGTAGGTGTATTTACTGTTGCCGCTCATAACTATGTTTTGAGTATGTTTAAAGTTGCATGTAAACGTTTTAGGCCCGCGTTCGGGTTGCCAGAAATCTGAAGCCCTGAGATTAAATTTGCGGTCAGAGACGAGGTACTGAAATTTACGGAATAATCAATCTTTGAAACCTAACATTACAGCGAGAAACCCTTCGGCTACGACAATTTTATACGAAGCTATCTGTCAAGTTTACTGCTTCTATTTGCACTGTCGAAACGAAATTAAGGACCGCGTTTATTGACCGCCTCGTAGTATATCAATAATCCCTCGATGTTGTACTGGAAGTAATCTCTATATTACAGAGAAATCCGATAAATAAGTTCTTTATTGTTACGTTTTTGGAGCCTACGTATTTTCCGAAGTTAATAATTGAGTACTGCTGGTTATTTTCTACATTATTCTACAACTGACGATTTTGTTTACTCTATAGTAGTAGATGAATACATTTAATTGAAACTATGTCGAAGTCATTGAGTGTATCAAGATTATCTGTATCAATAATTTTCCATTACAACAATAGTAGTCCTAGACATATTAGTATTAGACATACAGAGCAAGCCAACTGTCGTTTATTGACTCTTTGGACACACGTCCTTATCTTGTAGCATAACCTAACACAGAATTTGTACTAACAGTACGTCTTTCCGGGCTTGTAGGCCGTAGTCTTGAAATAGTGTAAGTCGACGTTTCGCCAGACACTGCGGCTGGCATCTTCAGGACGACGTTGATGATTCTTTAGTCGTCTGAGGAATGGTGCTTCGACTGAGACCTCTCCATAATAAACAGTCGTGTCGCGCGCTAATTGACCTAGCACCGTGCTGAGCGGACAGCGCTGATTGGATGGCCGCTGGCTGGTTTCCTGTGTATTCGTGTTTCTTAGAGCCGGAATACACATGTTGTGTTTGTCTACCTGTATAGCTTTTCAGGAAGCTTTAGAGCCAAGCTTTCAGAATTGTCCAGTGTATACCCTTTCATATAACGATCGATGCAATTTCTCATAAGATACCTGTATACATTTCCACTAGGTGTAATTATAGACATTGCTGCTAATTATCATTAACCGCACATTAACTAGCACCAGAAACTCTATTTAAACACTGCCAATTTAGCCAATTTCATGTGACCAGTAATAAAGACGGTAGCAATACTGGCCCATTACTTTGGATTATTCTGAGTTTAGAGTCAGAGAGTGAGTGCACTAACTACAGAATCGTCTCTAGCTATAGAATGCTTCATTTAAAACATATATGGGCAACTCCCGCCCCCCGGGCCGGATCCGGCCCTCCACCAGTTTCAATCCGGCCCGCGAGCGATACTTTCGACACTTTCCAGCGAGTTTTGTACACTATCTTTCCTACGACACTGAAAAAAGTCATTTATTGCGAAGAAAATTATTTTTTAGAATCAATAAAATTAATGGCCAGATTATTAATTTGACAGTTATTGACAATGGGGTTTCTTAAAGAATTGGAGTTGAGAGTATGTGTCAGTGTCTGATGTTGATATTGCTGATGTTGATATTGAGTGTTAGAATGTGAAGGCGAGGAATCGATTATTTCCGAGTCTGTTCTAATGTTTGATGATGATGAATCAGTAACCGCATTTAAAATTTTATCTGCAATTTGCATTTTATTGGTAACTGATTCATCAATATATTCTTCGGCGACAGCAGTAGATTTCCATCCACCTTGGCGTTTAAGAGTTGTGATGTCTCTACCTGCGTCAATAAGAATGGTAGCCGAGGACCGGCGAAAACAATGTCCTGTGTGTTTTGGATTTTTAAGTTTGAAATAAATGGCTATTTGTTTAGGGATACTGCCAAGTTTGTTCGCACCTACCGGTTGTCTAGCACCTTTTAGGTTTTGATAATTTAAAAAGAAACGATGCTCATTTGTATTTGGTGGTCTAAGCGTCGCATATTTCTTAAAAATTTTATAAAATTCACCGGTAATTGTGAAGGAATGTGGTTTCCTTGTTTTAGTGTCAGGTATTTTAATCAAAGCAGCAGATCTCAGATCTTCAATATCATTAATCTTCAGCTGGCTTAATTCTTGTTTGCGGCATGCGCCAGTTATACCAATAATCAATCCCACTTTGGTAAAAAGGTACTTCGTCGTCTGGAGCTTCGTGGATAAATCAATTGATTTCCTCTGATGTTAAAGTTTTTGACTTTTTCGGTTTGAAACCGTCTGACTTACGCTTCAACAGTGCTCTTAATTTCAAATGTTTGGTTGTATCTATGTTATGATAAACGCAAAGGGTACTTCGAAGCATAGAATACTGAGACCACAAAGAACTGGATTTGAGTTTTTCAGATAACTCTCCAATGTAAGCTACCAGTACATTTTCAGGAAAAGACGATTTTATTTAATTTTTGTTTCGCCAATCCATAAATTGTTTGTAGGAAAACTCGTACCTGTCCCTGGATTTAGGTGGTAATAGGCTGAGAGAATTGTTTTTGCGGCTTCAAGTATTTCTGGTGGTGTACATTCCATATCTATAGACGAGTCGCTGTCTATATCCATCGTTTTCTACAAAGCCAATAATAGTATAACATAAAAACCTATGAAAAGTGTTATAAACTTTGGACGATTCTCTTGCTTCTGAGCGCTCGTTTCAGATAAACGAAATAGCAACATACTTGATAAAAGTGAATTATTACGTTGTAACCGTGCGTTATAATAATGGACGGGTTTTTGACAGATGAATGAAATTGTCAACTTTCATGCCTACCCAATTGTCTGAAATTGACATCTTTCTTACAGTGTCGTAGGAAAAGAATGTTTTTTTTAGGAAATACATATCTAAGAGAATCTTTCTCTTATAAATTTAACAAACCCTTTCCTTTTGAATATCGTGAGGGTAGATTGTTTTAGAATGTGTTCCACTTTTTACCAGTGGCGACTTCTAAAGTATGTAACCTCCTATACACGGTGAGCCGGGAGGAACGGACCAAACTCCATGAGGATATTGTGCACGTGAAAATAAGTTGTTTTTATCCGATTTTCGTTTTTTTTTTTTAAGTTATAACGTACTTACAAACAAACAAAATTTCATATATTACAATTTTTTGAATCATAGCGTTCTTTTAATAAATGTTCAAAAAAACCGCAATTGACCCCAATACATTTTATGCTTCGTCTGTTGCGAAGGGCGCCTATTGCTCTCCTGATTACTTCATGCCCTTCTTTAATATCTTCTGCAGTATTTTAAAATGAAAACAAATGAAAATCGGATATAATCAGAAAATTATACTATATAGTGCTTTTTTTTATTTGTCAATAAAATTCGCACAAGGCCAGGTAATAGGAATTCTAGACAACACACTTTAATTTAAGTGTGCTGTATTTTTTATTTATTTTTTCTTTTTTTCATGAAAGTACTAACAATATCGTCCCTGCAACCAAACTACTGGTTTCTCCTTATCACTCCCAGTGTTTAGCCCACAAAATATTAAGTTTAAATACCTGAGTAAGTAATACAATGATAAGATTGGTAGTAATGCAGGTAACGTCTATTCCTGCATTTTACAATGTAACAAATCACGTACCGTCTTACACTCGCGAAGTAAATGATTGCGTTTCTGTATTGTCGATAAGTACCAACTGATGTAAAACTCATCACT
The DNA here is from genome assembly GCA_029619315.2 of Dynastes maya. Lineage (NCBI taxonomy): Eukaryota > Metazoa > Arthropoda > Insecta > Coleoptera > Scarabaeidae > Dynastes > Dynastes maya. Next base: position 26,797,376 of record JAROYE020000002.1, read on the forward strand.
TACAATAAATAGAAAACCATTAATTTTAAAACCGATAGATTTATGTGATAAAGATAAGATTCAAGCTTAACAATTCAATGTTCAGTTGAAAGGTAAGCCCAAAGGGGTGTTTTGTAATCCAATGCTGCACCAGTTAAATAGGATATAGACGAATTAATATTTTATTTTTTGTCGTATCTCTAAATTAACTTTATACTTACATGATATTATAACACACATTTCGCTAAACAATTATTTATTGCAGATATAAATCCTATAAATCCCTTTCTTTCTTAATTAGGTAATTGATTCCTATTCAATCTCAGTCTTACACCTTTTTCTTATTTTCGTCTCGTTTCTTTTCTAAGACAGATCGCCTTATAAGCGCAACAAATTCACCTACAGTCGAGACAGCTTTAAGCAACGGAAAATTAGATTGCGGTCTGATCGATCAAGTGGATATGTGCTCCAGTTCGGTGAACTAGATTCTACTTCAATCAGTGCAGAACAGGGATATGTTCTATTACGTTTGCCCTTCTTTAGATAAATAGATTGGATAGTTATGACTAAAGCTGGCCACGAGCGGTACCGCGCAGTAGCGTAGAGTCGACCAGGCCTCGCGTTCCACTAGAGTTATTCTGCTAATAGAGATGTTTGCTGCCGCAAATAATTTCGCTCATCCTTTAAATAAAAATTAAATAACACGTGCTCAAATACTTACCATTTTAAGAGTCTTCCGTGAAATAACAAAGTGAATAATGTCTGTTAAATATCTGCAACATTAGATATGTTTCAACTGTTGTTTCGGCAAAACTAGTACGGCATGAGGAAAAAATGCGTTTATATGCAAAGAACGAACGTTCTACATCTAGTGACGTAATATTTGCGTAAGTAAAATAACTTAACGATTCTGTTGGCGCACCTTCACAAATGTGCCTTAATGTGCCAAAATCAGAATTTTTCTCAAAAACACTTTCAAATTTTTCTAGAACAGAAACATTTTTTGCGTTTTCAATCGCGCATAGCTGTGCGTGAACATGTTGCACTATTTGTGGCTTTTCTGGATAGCGGCAGCTTCCTTTGTATCGAATTGTAAAACCACGTTCTTAATATTGTCAAAATATTTATGATAATAAAGGGCGGCCTGTAACCATGTTCCCCAACGAGTTAGAATAGGTTCTGGTGGCTCTGGTATACGGGGGCACAGTCTGTGAAATTCGCGAATACGTTTCGGTGATTTGACAAATACTGCTTTGGTATGCGCTATTAAAGCGTCTACCTCAGGATAACATTTTCTGATACTATCCGCCACAAGATTGAGAGCATGAATTTTACACGTAATGTGTAACGAATTAGCAGAATGCTTTTTAAGAGACCGGCCTACAGAAAGCATGTTTGCAGCACCATCACTCACTAACATCAAGAGTTGGTTTGTTGAAAGTTCAAACTTGTCCAATGTATTTAACACTAACCTTGAAATTACTTCGGCAGTACACTGTTGTATTCGTTTGGAGACTAATAGAATTGAAGGTGCCGATTGCTGAGGTTCCAATTTACGTGGCATTACATTAAGAACAGAATGTTTCTTCCGATCTGTTGTTTCGTCGACACATAACCACAATTTTTGATCTTTCAACTCCGATTTTATTTTTTGTTCAATATGTTCGCGCGCAGATGGCACAATTCTTCGTAACGATGTTCGACTTGGTAATTTGCACTCCGAATAGTTATTCCAAAAGCAGATAAATGGTTCCTTGTCTAGTAAATTAAACGGTATATTACATGCGATAACGCATAAATTAAATATACATTTTTCATTGTCTCGTGCGCAATTTCTTTTTGAGACATGCTTTTCACTATTTACGTGTCGTAGACAATGTTGTCTGGACCAACACATTAACGGGATTTTACAGATTACACATTTAATTTTAGCACCTTCATATATTAAGTCTGGAATTTCTGCAATAAATTTTGCTGACGAAATCATAATTTTTCTAGGACAGATCAACAATTGCGCAAATAGCCGGCAGCGAAAATGTCCGTACTGCTCCGCAGAAATTGCGCACGAGACAATGAAAAATTTATATTTAATTTATGCGTTACGTTTATCGCATGTAATATACCGTTTAATTTACTAGACAAGGAACCATTTATCTGCTTTTGGAATAACTATTCGGAGTGCAAATTACCAAGTCGAACATCGTTACGAAGAATTGTGCCATCTGCGCGCGAACATATTGAACAAAAAATTAAATCGGAGTTGAAAGATCAAAAATTGTGATTATGTGTCGACGAAACAACAGATCGGAAGAAACATTCTTTTCTTAATGTAATGGCACGCAAATTGGAACCTCATCAATCGGCACCTTCAATTCTATTAGTTTCCAAACGAATACAGCAGTGTACTGCCGAAGTAATTTCAAAGTTAGTGTTAAATACATTGGACAAGTTTGAACTTTCAACAAACCAACTCTTGATGTTAGTGGGTGATGGTGTTGCAAACATGCTTTCTGTAGGCCGGTCTCTTAAAAAGCATTCTGCTAATTTGTTACACATTACGTGTAAAATTCATGCTCTCAATCTTGTGGCGTATAGTATCAGAAAATGTTATCCTGAGGTAGACGCTTTAATAGCGCATACCAAAGCAGTATTTGTCAAATCACCGAAACGTATTCGCGAATTTCACAGACCAATGCCCCCGTATACCAGAGCCACCAGAACCTATTCTAACTCGTTGGGGAACATGGTTGCAAGCCGCGTTTTATTATCATAAATATTTTGACAATATTAAGAACGTGGTTTTACAATTCGATACAAAGGAAGCTGCCGCTATCCAGAAAAACCAGTCGAAATTTCAAGATAGTCAGGTTAAAATGGATTTAAAAATCATTCACGACAATTACTTCGGGCTAGCAGATGCAATAGAAAAATTACAAAATCCTGCGGTGCCGTCAGAAGAATCTCTACAAATAGTGCAACATGTTCACGTACAGCTATGCGCGATTGAAGACGCAAAAAATGTTTCTGTTCTAGAAAAATTTGAAAGTGTTTTTGAGAAAAATTCTGATTTTGGCACATTAAGACACATTTGGGAAGGTGCGTCAACAGAATCGTTAAGTTATTTGAAAGATTATTTTACTTACGCAAATATTACGTCACTAGATGTAGAACGTTCGTTCTCTGCATAAAAACGCATTTTTTCCTCATGCCGTACTAGTTTTGCCGAAACAACAGTTGAAACATATCTAATGTTGCAGATATTTAACAGACATTATTCACTTTGTTATTTCACGGAGGACTCTTAAAATGGTAAGTGTTTGAGCACGTGTTATTTAATTTTTATTTAAAAGATGAGCGAAATTATTTGCGGCAGCTAACATCTCTATTAGCAGAATAACTCTAGTGGAACGCGAGGCCTGGTCGACTCTACGCTACTGCGCGGTACCGCTCGTGGCCAGCTTTAGTTATGACCAACAGCGTTAGATTTTGGTTGCATGTGTGTATACTAAGGTGTATGTTTGTTATACATGTATACGATTTAAAATAATCTGCTTACTATTGCGAAAATTTAATTGTGAAGAAATATAATATACCATCGACGTAATATGAAGGACAACTCTATAAAAGTGTATTTAGGATATAGGGTAAGCTGTGCCAGTGGCCTTCAAAACAGATTTTGGAAAAGAATAAACGTTAATAGTACTCAAAGGTTTAAATAACATGAAATATATTTATAATGTAACAATGTGTTGAACAAGAACACATTGGACACCTATTACGTCAATAATCTTTTTTTTCTATTGAAGCCTATTGCTATTATTATTATTATTGAGGCATTGATGGAAATTATGCCTTATATATTGCAATGTCCTAGTTTACATCTTCGAACGCAACTGTCATAACCGGCAGGCACGTATAGTGTATTCAGTATCGCCACTCAGTCAATGTGAAATTCCCTCCAGCGGCTATTAGTACTTTTTCGATAGCTTCTACTCTTTCCCAGGCCTACAAGCTTGGGAGTGGTTGTACTAGTGATTTATTTTAAGTCTAGCCAACGACGAGGTAACGGGAAAGAAACTCCTCTCCTGTTCAATTTCTTCATATCGTAAATCCTCAAAATGAATGGAATATCATCCTACAACAAATAAATTCAGAGGTATTTCTAGCATAATTTCGAATATTAAATATCTTTCGTAAAGTTGTCGTAGTTGTCAATAAAATTTATCACTTAAAGGTTGTCAGTAGTATTTTAGGTCATAAAATAAGATAATTTCAGTCGTCTATCACGTCACTACATCTATCCCGTTATGCTACTTAGATAAATAGGTTTATTCATAAAAAATTTATCGTTAAATTGTATTTGGAAAGGAATTATCAAAATTTGCTGTGGATAAAACAATCGCCATCGCAATTAAAATAAAGCAGTAGAGGGACGCTTAATAAATTTCTGACTTTAAGTCAAGATTTCATCGAGGTAACACACGTCTGGCTGTGTTTTAAGTTTCCAAGTGTATAATATTTCAAATCGTACTATAGATTCAAGGTAGAAGTGAAGATTGGTGCTTAAGAATAGGCAGTTTTCTGTAAATGTCACATAAGCATAGAGCTTGTATGACATCGTCGTAAAATTCAAGTTAGTTCTCAATTTTCAATTTTAATTATCGTTCAATTCCATAAATTGATGTTAAAGTTCATTTAAATTGCCGAAAAAGTGTTTTAGAACACTTCCGAACCCTCAGTTCGTATAATTAATTAAGTAGTTTGCGAAAATTAAATTCTTTTCAACGATTTCCCGCATCAAGAACATTTCAATTTATTCTATTAAAATAATTGGAGGCTTTCGATGAACCTTAGTACTATTCTAGGATCTTCTACGTTCAGTTCAGTAGGTGTAGGAATGGCCGATTGAAACCTTGATGTCGTTTGTAACTAATGGCAACACATTTGCATAGAATGTATTCCGTCATTAGGTCTTTTCGGCATAGACGACAGAATTGACCTTAGTCCTTCCTAGTTTAAGTAAGCGATGTTTTAGGACTGCATGACCTGCCAATAAGCCTGCCAGTATTCTAAGATCCCCTCTCCTTTGCAGGCATGGCATGAATGCTTACGCCTGATATCGTCCTGGTATGTTTTGCTAGAAGGAGGTCTTTTGATTTTCCTTCAATTATTTAAACCTATTGGTGCTATTAGTGTTTGTTACTTTCTTGAACTTTGTTTCAATATAAATTCTATGATATCAATGCTTTGTACTTTTATTTTCTACGTATATTAAGTTGTTTACTTGTTTAGAGCTTACCATTCATAATTATTTTCTCCTTTTAAGACAAATAAAAATACCTCGGAATTAATTTACTAATTTTTTAAGTTAATTGCCCTTATAGTTCCAAAAATAATAATGTTAGCAATATTGAACATATAACTGTGAGCCGCCTGTATAGGGGCAGAAACTTGTTTTATTATTATTTGTTTTCTTTAAAAAGGTCGATGCTGTTAGTTATTTATTTAAATATTAACTCCGACGTTGTAAATTTCTATTTGACTTTACAATCATTCCCGCTTTTAACTGTGAATACAGTAAATCATGTTCTGAATGGATAGCGGATGAAGGGTATTGTAATACAGCTCGTAACTAATGGAATAATTTAAGCTGAATAATCGCACGTAAAGCTACTGGCGTTTATAAATATAAATTAAATCACGGAAGCTATATTCAAATTTCATTAAACAAAGAATTTTGCGCATAACAAACAACTAAACATCCAATGGTGTGTACAACAGCAGCACTTTAATTTCTGTATGAAGGATTTAATGGAATACTGATCCAAAATTACAAAATTCCAAGCCGCGCGCATGTAAGAATCATAATCTTCGAAAAAAAACAAGGTTTATTTGAAATTTATGTGAGATATGTCCAATATCCGTGGATATAATTAACAGCAAATGAAAAACAATAGAAAAATGTTTAAAATGTACTGAAAAGATTCTAAGGGAATTTTTAGACGAAGATTAAGAGGGCCAATATACAAACCTTAGACCACAGAAAAGCAAGTAAGACGTTAAGTTGTTATAGAAATTTACACACTAATTCATCATTCAATTATTTTCAAATAGTTGAAGAAATGATACGACATTAAGGAACAACCTTCAAAATGAGAAAACATTGGCTGTTTCCTATTAACCTTTTGAACAAGACCCTACTGTTATTTCAGATAGTACTTCTTAAATATTGTCGAGATATGAATATGGCTCTGCATGGTTATAGCTCAAACTTCAAGACCAATTATTTGCAGACTTGGTCCTTGAAATCATTAGCACTAGACGGGACATACTGCAAAATAACTTTTTAATAACCATGTTCCCTTGTATCCGTGGAACAACTCATCGTTGAGCATTTCAAAACACTCTTTCAACTTCTGTTTTGATATTATCTTGAGTAGTATTGCAGTCACAGAATGTTATATACTGTAAATGTTATATACTGCGAAACCAAAAACCTATTTCCTTGAATGCGATATATGCATAAAATTTACATCCAAGGACGTTGTAAAATATTTGGATTATATTTCATCTTTTGTTATTAAGAAAGTTCATTGTGCATTGTCCAAATGATTCTCTTGGGGCAGGGTGGTAAAAGCACACAACATTTTGGGAAGCAAAGCTTTTTCGATGTAGGGCAAGCCATTTCTAGACAAGATTTTAGCTCATATTGAAAACATTTCGTCATCTATGAGAATAGCTTCCAAAAATAATAATAAAAAAAATAAATCATGCTCTGTTTTTAAATCATCATCAATTGAAGAAATTCTTTGATACTCAAATCCGCTTTGCTAATATTCTACAGATAGCATTCCATCCTTTACTTATCAACCATTTGAATCCATTAAAACAGTCACAAACTTGTGGACGAGGCAGCTAATCGCCTCCACTATACAGTGAGGTCCTAAAGTGTCCCCCCATGCTAACTTTTGAACGACAGAAGCTAGCGTTTTCAGAAAAAATGGTCAATTTATATTTTGTATACTAACGTTTACCGTTATCGGCAGTTCAATTGCATTTCCGGTGTCACCGGAAGTGACGTTAACTTTTTTATTTTAAAGAAAACTAACAAATTTAAGCAAGCCTACCACAATTAATTAAATACAATAAAGTTCGATAAAGTAAAGAAATAACAACAATTAACAAACAAGTTAAAATGAGAGAAAATAATAACGAGAACAAAGAAGGAACGTATGACAAATGCAAGATATAATAACAATAAACAACAATAATTATTTACGCTTTTGGAATTGATTGATAACAGTTTGACAATTGTTATGATTGCTTTGCTTAGCAACGAGGTCTTTAGATCAATCTGGCGTCACAAGAAATAATTTAGCGCTCTTTCCTAACCAACTTTGCGTAACAACAAAAACAGATTGCCAAAACCTTTATTGCTGCGTATCGTCATATTTCTTAAGTTAAAGTATAACATACCTGGTATCGTTGGATTCGCCTTTCGATTGTCTTTCCAAAAACGTAACAATATACAGAGTGTTCTATTTAAAATAAGAAAGTTAACGTCACTTCCGGTGACACCGGAAATACAGTTGAACTACCGGTAACGGCAAAAGTTAGTTCACAGAAAATAAAAATTAATCAATTCTTTCTAAAAACGGTAGCTTCCGTTGTTCAAAAGGACTTTAGGACCGCACTGTATACTGAAATGTCGAAGTAATGAATGTCACGAAGTAAGCGGTAGACTATATTAACCATAGTTGAGTGTGGGCTTCCACGGCCGTTCTCTAGTGTAGAGTAATCTTCCGGATGTTGCCGCGGCGTTTATTGAAACGTCAAGGTTATACTCAACGACATATTAACACCCAGAATATTATTCTATAATAGACCATATTAACAGATAGTTTATTGGCTAAGTTTGGTTTCTTTCTTGATAATCTGTGTATTTGCATAAATTAATAAAGGGTATGGTATAAATTTAGAAATTCAACTTTCAAATATTTCTTAAAGAAGGAATGACGATACAAATTGCAATAACTAACGATTATTGCAAATAAACTAGTTTAGTTCATAAAAGCTCTCGTAAAATTGATTTAATTCTATTCTAATAGCCCAAAAGAAATCATATTGTGTGTTTTAAAGTTAAACAAACATCAATAATACATGCAAAAAGTATAAATTTCTTGTAGCCATATAATATGATACCGAATCAAGCCTGAATCACGTTTGTCTATCTCTTTATACGTCTGTATCTGATATTGGCGATTACGTGATCTCAACTGATTTCAAATTTAAATCACACCCTATTTATCATTTGCACGTATGATAGATAATATCTGCTCATAAGCTGGAAGGTAGATTTGTGCTACTAGAGCTTTTGTTGGCTGTAAATGTAGATGAGTAGAAAATGAACTACATAAAAGAAAATGTTACAGCATAATTTATATTTAAATAAGAATAAGAGAAAGAATAAAGGTAGAGAAAGGAATAAAATTAGAATTTAGTTTACTTCCTAATGCACAGTAATTAATTTTGCACGAGCAAGAGACATCATCCCCTATATAAATTCTACGACGAATTGAGGCCATTCTATTTTTCTTCCTGGGAAAAGGCGCACTGAAACATCAACTTCAACTTCATTTTATCGCAACCCGGGAACCATTGGCCACGTAAGTGTTTTTCCGAGTTCTGGAGCAAGAATTAGTCACTGAGGAGCATGTCTGGACTATAGAATGATTTATTTTGCTATCTACGGACTTTCCCCTTTAATTATTGCTGGGGGAAAGTTATTTAAAACAAGAAAGGGCTAACTTAAGCGGTGATTAATAGATGATTTTGTTTCTTTGCCAGAATTTGATATTAATTTATACATATTAGTACAATAGTAATAGAACGTTTTTTTACTATTGCGCTACTATTGCCTTGGGCCTAATGTGTTTGAGAAATTTAAAAGAAATGTTATCTCGAGAACTTCTTCTTCTAGTATTCACAGAATATAGATTTACAAGCTTTTAGAGAAAGCTGCTGCAAAATGGGAAAACGTTTGGTCACAATTTATTACGATATTTAATACTTTCTAATAATGTCTAAATATTTTAATATATTTCAGTATTTGTAGGTTATTGTGAGTATGTATATTCATCTGAAGTATAAAAAGAATACTTTCGTTCTGTATTAGTAAATAGAGTTATTCACTAGCGCCAACGGCCAGTGGCGGAGATTCGATACAACCCTCAGTATAACTGCGAGTCTCAACCAGATCTACGCTGCCATAAATACTATTTCGTAGTTCTATGTTGCCTATGTCGCGAAAACGACCAATGTTGGACAAAGTTACAAAATTTATAGCAGAAATGCCTGATCTAAATTATGATGGCGTTAAAACTCAATGTGTAGTTTGTAATATCCCCTTAATGTGTTGGTCCAAAAGGGATTGTCTACGTCACGTAAATAGTAAATAGCATTCTTCAAAAAAAATTGCACACGACACTATGACAAATTTAAATTTAATTTATGTTACCTTTATTGCATGTAACCTACCGTTTAATTTACTAGACAAGGAAGCATATGTCTTCTTTTGGAATAAATATTCGGACTGCAAATTACCAAGTCGGGCATCGTTACAAAGAATTGTGCCATCTGCTTGTGAACATGTTGAAAAAAGAATTAAATCGGAGTTGAAAGATAAAAAACTGTGGTTATATGTGGACGAAACAACAGATCGTAAAAAACATTCTGTGGTTAACGTAATGGTACTTACAATGGAACCACATCAATCGTCACCTTCAATTCTATTAGTTTCCAGACGAGTACAACAATGTACTGCCGAAGTAATTTCAAAGTTCGTGTTAAATACATTGGAAAAGTTTGAACTTTTAACAACTGTTGATGTTTATGAGTGATGGTGCCGCAAACATGCTTTCTGTAGGCCGGTCTCTTAAAAAACATTGTGCTAACTTGTTACATATTACGTGTAAAATTCATGCTTTCAGTCATGTGGCAAATAGTATTAGAAAATGTTATCCTGAGGTAGACGCTTTAATAGCGCATACAAAAGCAGTGTTTGTTAAATCCCCAAAACGTATTCGCAAATTTCACAGACTGTGCCCCCGTATGCCTAAGCCACCAGAACCTATTCTTACACGTTGGGGAACATAGTTACAGGCCGCGTTTTATTATATATTTTGAAAATATTAAGAACGTGGTTTTACAATTCGATCCAAAGGAAGCTGCGGCTATCAAGGAAAGCCAATCGAAATTTCAAGATAGTCGGGTTAAAACGGATTTAAAAACTATTCAGAACAATTACTTCGGACTAGTGGAGACAATAGAAAAATTACAAAACCCTTCGGTGTCGTTAGTGGAATTTCTGCAAATAGTGCAACATGTTCACGCACAGCTATGCGCGGTAGAAGGCGCAAAAAATTTTTGTGTTCTAGAAAGGTTTGAAAGTGTTTTAGAGAAAGATTCTGATTTTGGCACATTAAGACAAATTTGTGAAGGTGTGTCAACAAAACCGTTAAGTTGTTCCAAAAATTATTTTAATTGCGCAAATATAACGTCACTAGATGTAGAACATTCGTTTCCTGCACATAAACACACTTTTTCCTCACGCCGCACTCGGTTTGCCGAAACAACTGTGGAAACATATCTAATGTTGCGGATATTTAACAGACATTATTCACTTTGTGATTTCACGGAAGACTCTTAAGACGGTAAGTGTTTGAGCACGTATTGTATTTTATTTCTGGCCATTTATTTTGTGTAAACCTTTATGCGCCCGCCACTGGCTGTTGGCGCAAATTGAGCAACTCTAGACTAATAAGTAAAGTGAGGTAATATCGCGCGGCATATGCATGCACTTTCTTCAGTAAGTACAATACCAAAAAATAACTAATAAATCGAATAATAATAACGGAACAAATCAATATATATATTTGAAAAAACACTCATCCTATTTAGGTTGGCGGGCTGCGTGGGAATTACCGAACATTAAAAGCAGAAGCACCATTATCACCCACTGGGTAAGAGTCGTGAAAAGTTGACAGTATTAGATATGTTTCCACAGTTGCCTCGTTGAACGATGTTCGTCGTGGTGAAAAAACGTGTTTACATTTTCAAAAAGATCGTTTCACATCTACGGATGTAATCCATGCATGATTAAAACACTCTTTGAGTTCACGTAATGGATTAGTTGATACACCATCACAAATTTGTTTTAATGTGATAAAATTGGAATCTTTCTTTAACACTCTTTAACTCTCGAACTTTTCAAAAACGCGATTATATTTTGCGTCATGTATAGTGCGTATGTACTTCGCCTACTATTTTCAATTACTCCACTAACGACAACGCTCTATTTTGTAATTGTTCTATTGCGTCATGTAATCCTTTATAGTCGTTGCGAATAGTTTTTAACTCTGATTAAACCGTAATGTCTTTAAATTTTGTCTGGCTCCCCTTAATAGCTATAGCTTCGGCAGGATTGAAGTATGGAATAACAGCTTTTACTTGTTTGAAGTATTGAGCATAATAAAGAGCTGCCTGCAATCATGTTCCACAACATGTAAGAATCGGCTGTGGTGGTTCACGAATACCGGGACACTTGTGAAATGATTTTGGAGACATTTTGGAGATTTGAGAAACACCTTTTTGTACTTGCTATTAATGCATCTACCTCGGGTGAAAATTGTCGAATGGTTCCTGCCACTAGATGTAAAGGATGCACTTTAAACGTAACATGTAAACACCTGCAACTGTGTTCAAGAAGAGAACGGCCTACCGAACGCACTGTCGCGGCACCATCCCTCATAAACATCAACACTTGACGTGGTGAGACTTGAAAGTTTTCTAACATACGAAGTATCTTCCTTACAATTGCTGCACCAGTACACTTTTCCAGTCTTTTGCTAGTTAGTAACAGTGGAAATGTAGGTTTATGAAGATCCAGTATACGTACTATAACATTTAGAATAGAATTTCTTTTACAATCTGTTGTCTCTTCAACACATAACCAAAGCAACTAATCTTTTATGCAGATTTGATTTTCTTTTCCACGTCTTCGCGTACGCTTGTGCCGTTTTCGTAGTTGGCAACTTCAACTGAGGGTTGTACTTATGCCAAAAGTTCTGAAACGGTCCCTTTTCGAGTAAGCGAAATTACAAATTATAGGTTATCACCACGACAAGTAAATCGAAAACAAAGGCAATTCTCGTTGGCACGCCCTTTTTTCTGTTTCTGTGTTTTTCGATATTTACATGTTTCAAATGTTTCTCGCACACTTTACAAACTATCTTAGCACCGTCGTAGAAAAAATCTGGAAAGTCACAGATAAATTTATTTACTGTGCCAGCGAAGGGTCGTTTTTTAGCCTTGTTCACATTAAACATTTTAAATTAATAATTATATATTTATGACGAATAACAGGTAACACAAAACACAATGCGCGCTCTCGTTTCCTAAACTGAACGAAAAATAAACAAGCGGACGTTGACAAAGCGAGAATTCATTTTTGCACATATCCCGCTACTCCGGTGAAACGCTTATGTATCGCAGGAACGATTACCTCGCTCTAGTAATAAGAAATATCCAGATTAAATTAATACTATTCAAATTATGATTATATTACATGAAACAATAAATTTATTGACGGCGTAAATATTTCCTACGTTTCTACAAATGTCTTCGATTTTCCCTTCCCTACTTGCGAGACAAAAAGAGTAAATTTCCTAACTTGTATTTTCTCCACTAACTTTTGGCTCTGGACGTGCTGTTTCGTTTATTGTTTGTTGAAAGTTGAATGGCAAAGTAAGTTTCGAAAAGCGGTTTGTTATGTACGGTTTTACCAGATTAAGAATTAGTGCGTATTAAATAGAAGGGGTTTGATAAAAAAAATACGTGGAATTGTTAAATTTGCCCCTTAACGTATCTTGACATAGATAGGCGTATTGGATGCTTAGTCCGTTGTTGGCTGTCGAAAAGGTTACACGTGTTTAGGTGTGTTCGGCGATTTTTGTTTGTGAAAGGAATGAAACAAAGAATTTATATTAAATTTTGCTGAATGAAATACAGTGCAGCACCGCATTGGAAATTTATAATGTTGCTTTTGGCGAATGTTCTATGAATAAAATAAAATATTTACAAGTGGTACAAATGTTTCCCAGAGGTACGTGAAGACGTTGAAGATGACGAGCATCCTGGATGGCCCAGCAGTTCTACACCGGTTGATAACATCAAAAGAGTGAAGGAAACAATTATGGACAATCGCCGAATCACTATCAGAAAGGTTCCTGATGATGTCGGTATATCATTTGGCTTATCTCAAACAAGTTGTTAGGATGTTTTGGGCGTGAAACGTGTGGCAGCAAAATTTGTTCTAAAATTGTTGAATTTCGAACAAAGGCAGCGTCGAATGTATATCGCTCAGGAGTTGTTGAATGAAGTCAACGACGAACCAGAACTGCTTAAACAGATCATTACTCGCAATGAAACATGGTTTTGGTGTTTGAAATAAAGAAAATTACATCATTTAGGCCTTCAACTTTTTGTTTTTATAATTCGTGGAGTCTATTGACGGCGATACATTTTAACAGTTGCATTGGGCTCCGTTACTTCTGCTCAAGTTAAAAAGAGCCAACTTTATTGAAAATGACATACATTACGACCGCTAGTTGCAATACAATAGCGACGTCAAATCTTATTCTTACTCACCCGGTATAATTGTAAATACTGATTGTAGTAAAATGAATACAGCAACAGAATTTAGATGTGACGGTAAGATGACGTTTGCTGTGATTTTAAGGCAATTAATTTATTTATTATACCGTATTTATTGACAATATAGTGGATATTTCTATACAAGGATGATATAATAAATACCTATGTTAAGAAAGACAACGCAATTTTTGCATTTAGTAAATTTATTTCTCGGCATAATCTCCTTGTAGCTCTATACACTCAATGAGAATGACCTCTTCATTTGACGTGAACCGCTTTTTGACAAGCCATTTTTTCAAGTTTAGAAAAAGAAAGAAGTCACAGGGGGCCAAATTTGGCGAATATGGTGGATGAGACACCAATTTGTACCGTAACTGGACTAGGTTTGTTGTCGCAGTTGCCGATGAGTGGGCCGGGGCGTCATCCTGATGATAGAGAATGTTTTTCTTCGCTAGGTATTGTCATTCCCTTCTCCAAATAATCAATTAAGTTTATGCCTTGCGAATCCCAAAAAATCGTCGCCATAACTTTTTCGGCTGATGGAATCGTCTTCGCATTCTTTGGTGCATATTCGTCGGGAAAAAACATTTTTCCGACTGACCTTTGGATTCTGGCGTGTAGTGATGTATCCATATCTCATCTACAGTTACATAACGCGACAAAAACTTACTAGTATTGCGCTTGAACATCTCCAAACGTTGCTTTGAAGTTATCACCCGATTCCGTTTTTGATTAATCGTCGGCAGACGCGGTACCCATCTCGCCGATAGCTTTCTCATGGTTAGTTTTTCGTGAAGGATGTTAGCAATCTCTCTAATCTTTACCTGGTGGCCTGCTAACACGATATCATGAACTTTATTGACCATAGCGTCCGTAGTCACCTCAATACCCGCTTCTCATTAAATTCACGCTTAACTTGCTCAACAGCTCTCAAAACAACGCCACTCGATGAATTTCTCAGAAATTTTAATAGACATCGATTAATGAATAGTACTCAAAGTTGGTAATGCAGATTTTAACACAGGGCGCCATCTGTCATCAAATACGAGCACTTACCATACCATCCTCGTACACAAAACAGACGATAATATAAATCTAGCCTCTTTAATGGTCATGAATATAGCAACCGTCAAATATATAATTTAATAGTGAGTTGGCAATGGCGTTAAAAATAACGTCGTAACTATCAATGACGGAAATCAAGTATAATAATTGAAAAAAACATTACATGTACACATGTATGATCAGAAAAATACGATCTAATAACAAACAATACATTGTATCGGCACACTCCTCACCACACAAAATAGTAATGTGTGGTGAAGAATGTGCCGATACTCTGTGTTGTTTGCCATATTACCCCACAGTCCTTGCTACCATTAAGGATCTAATAATTTATATATAATATATTTCTTATATTAACGATTGCGTGTAAGCTTCTAAAAATACAAACGAAAATATAAGTACTTCGAGTTTTCGTAACGCTCCAATAATACCCATTTTACCGACTTTATGTACCAAGCTTTCACTCGTGAAAACCAAATTTCCTATGCACGCTCTCACGTATATTTTTCGTTATTACCGTACTGTAAGTGCACCTTATCTAGGACAAAAGGTATTCGTTTATTGTATGTACAATGTTTATTCCTTAGATTCTTTTTCAGGGCAGGCCGGAAGTATACATTTAACGGTCTGGTTTCTAGTGATCGTTAAGTCTTGAGGAGAGAAACAATTTGTACCGTTTTAGCGACAGAGGATCATTCTTTTGAAATGTCACCTAAAAATAAATAGTAGGATTTGCTGTTTTCCTAGAATTTTACCCTCCGGTACGACCTTTAGTTTAACAGTCCTGTATTTTATTTACTTCGAACATCGCTTATACGTATATATGAGAGTGATCATTTGAAAGAGGCTTCTGGCTTTGTTTTGTTTCCCTTTTATATTTTTATACCACAAAAAGGTTAGATCATCCCAAACTAATGACGTTTATTGAATGCAATACAAATTTGCGTAACTACATATTTTTTTGAATCGCTTGCAAGAATATACAGAAAATGAAAGGTACAGAAGACAAAATAAGGACTGGATTTTCGTATAAAGTAAGTATTTCCACTAAATGGAATAGTGATCATTACTGTGAATATTCTGCAAACCAAATCCAATCAATATTTTTGGAAGTTTCCTACTGTGATGCCAATGATATTGTTTAACAGATTTTTAGTGGCAATGTCTTTACTAATTTCTTAAGGCTCTTCTCTACCCCAGGCCTCGTGTTTAGCGTACGGTCTATGATTCTTTCCGATGAAAGTTGACGTGTAGACAACATTATTTAAAACGCATACGGTAGCGAGAGTCTAGAGCAGTGGTCGCCAACCCGTCGATCGCGAGCTACCGGTAGCTCGCGAAGGCAATTCTGGTAGCTCACAACATATTTTAAAAATACAAAGGTGTAGAAATCATGTATGTCGAATATAACTGTGCATTATTTCATTTGGGTTGGCTTACGTCGCTTACGACTAGGTAGCTCACGGTTTGTTCCAAAATTATCAAACTAGCTCAACACATTGAAAAGGTTGGCGACCACTGGTCTAGAGGAAGCATAAATCATGTTATCTATTGTAAGAAAATAATGGTTACATATAGAATAATTAAACTTATTCAAAACATT
This sequence comes from Dynastes maya, assembly GCA_029619315.2. NCBI lineage: Eukaryota > Metazoa > Arthropoda > Insecta > Coleoptera > Scarabaeidae > Dynastes > Dynastes maya. The sequence goes on from JAROYE020000002.1 coordinate 26,813,736, forward strand.
ACATTAGTATTTCGATTTTATATTTTTATCATTTCTATACGTTTGTTTTCCTAAAGTAGGTAAATAATTAGCAAATTTTTTATGATATTATTATGCATTATTGATTATTAGATATCATAACACACAACTTTTTCTACAAGATTGATTTTGATTTAGCTAATTCTTGTAGAGTTTTTATTGGAGTTTTTAATTAGACTTGACTTAGGTTCAAATAACTATGTCTGTAGGTAGTATGTTGGCAATCGAAAATAACATTCGTCAAATTCATTGTTGTAAAGAATCATGCCAAAGAGGTCCCCTAAATGAGAATAAACGTAAAATAAATAAAAAGTTTAGCTGTTTCTACTTGAACAAGCCCCTTAAAATTGAAAACATAAATTGATTTTGATATCTTTATATCAAGCTTATGAACACTTTCTTTAGTAATAACAAATAAGTACATACCTAAATAAATAATAAAAATTGAATTTTAAAATCATCTATTCCTTCTAACACAAAGGCAAATCCTCTTCGATTTGAAGTTCATGTGTTTTAGTAATTTAATAAACAAAGAATATGGTTTTAGACATTTAAAGTTGACAGCGTCATTCATTAAATATCCCGAAGTGGTATATTTCTTTTCAATCTCGGATCGACAAGCTCTGGTAAAATGCACTTCACATAGAAATTTATTATTTTTTCTTCTAGTTTGATTTTCCAGAACTCACCATCCTTTTCTATACTTTCTATTTTCATTGGAGTATGGTCACCAATCCATACTCGAAAAATGCATGATTTTCTATTGGTAATATGCAGTTGTCCTTGAATCTGATACCACCAAGCATTCTTTTTATTAATAACAAAATTATTATCATCATAATGCATTTGACCTCAACGATAGTATTCTCATATATAATACCATCTGGTGTTGCTCCCAAAAATTGCAGATTTCTTTCTAAAAATAGATCACATTTTTCAATTTTAACGGCGAGTTCTTGTTCTAGTTTGTAGAGTGTCTTGGCTTCATTCAGTTTACCATTGAGAATGGCTTCGGTTGTTACATCTCCCCTGTACAATAATCTCCTTACTAAATTTTTGCTGGACGTAGTTTCCTTTCTGGAGCAAACACTATAGAAGTTAGATTCTGTTATAAGTTTTCTCCTATACTCAAGCCATTCTCAACATTCTGCTTGTTTCACTGTGTTGCGTTCTAGGGAACACCTTTTCTTCTCACTTTTTACCAACTTTTTGAGAAAACCTATTTTTATCATCTCGAATGTTTCTTTGTCAATATCTGGCGTTTGACAGTTTTCTCCGTAGTCTTCTTTACCTTTCTCAATTCCCTTATGCTGTTGTTTTCTATTTCTTCTCATTAATTGCCTCCGTTTGGCTTCACAAACTTTTTTCTTTCTACTATTTTCCAATTGTTTAATTCTTTCATAACATTTTATCCCTAAAGTTTTCCTCAGACGACTGTGTGACTTTTTTGACTTGAAAGATACTACGGCTGCATGGCATCTAGCCCCGTAAGCGCATCTAAGTGAATAATTAATTCTTTTACCCTCCACAATTTTAGCAACTATGTTATTAAAATTTTCTACAATATTGCTATTATGTTTAGTTGTAGAGTATATACAACGGTTCGTAAAGCATTGTAAAATCCTTCACATTTTGCAAATTCTAAAATTTAAGCTGCTTCCTCAGTCTCACTTATTAAATTTTCGGATTAAAATAATACCCAAAGCTTATGTTACCTTTTCAACTTTATATAAATTTTCACGGAAAATAATTATGAAATCAGTCTTTCTCTAAGCAAAAAAAAAAAAGATTGGATATGTCTTCGACTCAATAGTTTCTTGTTTTAAAATTAATTGTTTACATTTTTATGACAATGAAGTGCTAAAAATTCATCGGAAGATGTATCGGAACAATAATAATGTATGTCATTAATTTAAACAAATTATTGAAATATTATATTCTTAAAAAAATTAAAACAGATGGTGACAATTGAATTTCCGGAAAATATTTTTGCTTTTACAAAGATATCATCATATATCACTTGTTGGTGTCTCATCATTTTTGTTGAAGTGCTTACTACGAAGAAGAAGTAGTAATTGTTTGTAGTAATTGTTTGACTGTTTACCTCTTAGCAGTAATGCATGGCGGATATTATAAAGGTATTTATTTGAAGAAGACTTGTTTCAAATTTTTCAGCGTACCATTTTTTTTACGATACGATTTCATTACTTTTCGCTTCGATGCATTGAGCTTTCCCATATTGTTCGAGTATTTATAATCAAAAGCTCCAAAATAAACTACATAGTATTGTTTATATCCAGAAACCAAACACTTAAAACTACAAGAACTATTCAAAAAAACTAAAATTAACTTTTAAAACTGTAACTATAAATACAAGTAACTCGACTAATTGAACTAATTGTAAGCACATATGTACTTATTTAAAAGACTCTCTAGAACCCAACTAATACCATGTACTCAATGAATGTAAAAAGTTGCAATGTAATAGATGAGAGAACGGCGAGAGAACAGCGACGAGGTTATAGTAACCCTTGTCACTCTAGCCATGTAATAAATGTCACCTTCGAGATGGTTTATTGCTTTACTCTATCCCACTTCTATTTTATACATACGTCATAAAGTTTCAATTTTAGGAAAATTTATTAATTACCTGCGCCAAGAGATCTTAATTATTTTTCAATATATTTGAATGAAATAAAGTATATTGAATTCTGCATCTTGAAGCTTACGATCGGACCGGTTAAATTTTTCATATCTTTCCAATTACATCAATAATTAAATTAATTCGCCTTTTCTCTTACATTTAAAAGGACTTGAAGTCTTTAAATTATTTTTTTAGGCTTAATTTTAATGATTTTGTAAAAATACCCGGTCCAATCGTAGATAACAGTTCAAAGAATGTATTAAAGAAAATGAAAATCGGTCGATCTATTTTTCACCTAGGCTGACGCAGGTTTACATGTAGTTCCCTATACCACAATCTGGTAAAGAATGCCCTTAATCTAAATAATTTTAGGTTAGTTCCACATGAGTACACCCACACACATACATACTTATTTCAAAATTTTAAAATATTTTAAATTTAACTTTACTCCCGACTAGAGCAACGCAACTGCGCTGAAAGCCAGTGGCGGACGCATAAAAGTTTACACAAAATAAATTAAATGTGATACGTGCTCAATCACACCGTTTTAAAAGTCCTCCGTGAAATCACAAAGTGGATAATGTCTATCTAATATTTGTAACATTAGATATGTTTCCAAAGTTGTTTCGGCAAAGTGAGTGCGGCGTGAAGAAAAAGTGTTTTTGTATGCCGAAAGCGAACGTTCTACATACAGTGACGTTATATTTGCGTAAGTAAAATAATCTTTGAAATAACTTAACGGTTCTGTTGACGCACCTTCACAAATTTGTCTTAATGTGCCAAAATTAGAGTCTTTATCTAAAACACTTTCAAACCTTTCTAAAACACAAACATTTCTTGCGTCTTCTATCGCGCATAGCTGTGCGTGAACATGTTGCACTATTTGCAAAAATTCCACTAACGACATCGAAGAATTTTGTAGTTTTTTTATCGCATCCGCTAGTCCCACGTAATTCTTCTGAATAGTTTCCAAATCTGTTTTAACTTGACTATCCTGAAATTTCAAGCGGCTTACCTTGACAAACGCAGCTTCCTTTAGGTCGAATTCTAAAATCACGTTCTTTATATTCTCAAAATATTTAAGATAATAAAATGCAGCCTCTAACCATGTCCCCCAACGAGTAAGAATAGGTTGTGGTGGTTCAGGAATACCGGGGGATAATCTATGAAATTCCCGAATACGTTTTGGGGATTTGACAAACACAGCTTTTGTATGTGCTATTAGAGCGTCTACCTCGGGATAACATTTTCTGATACTATCTGTTACGAGACTGGGAGTATGAATTTTACATGTAATATGCAACAAGTTAGCACAATGTTTTTTAAGAGATCGACCTACAGCAAGCATGTTTGCGGCACCATCACTCATAAACATCAACAGTTGATTTGTTGAAAGTTCAAACTTTTCCAATGTATTTAACACCAACATTGAAATTACTTCGGCAGTGCATTGTTGTATTCGTCTGGAAGCTAGTAAAATTGACGGTGACGGTTGATGTGGTTCCATTGTGCGTACCATTACATTAACCACAGAATGTTTTTTACGATCTGTTGTTTCGTCCACACATAACCACAGTTTTTTATCTTGCAACTCCGATTTAATTCTTTTCTCGACATGCTCACGAGCAGACGGCACAACTCTCTGTAATGTTCTCTCACTTGGTAACTTAAAGTCCGAATATTCATTCCAAAACGAGACGTATGCTTTCTTCCTTAGTAAATGAAATGGTAAATTACATGCAATAAACACATAAATTAAATTTAAATTTGTCATAATCTCGTGTGGAATTTTTTTTTGAAACATGCCCTGCACTATTTACGTGCCGTAGACAATCACTTTTCGACCAACACATTAAATCTACACACTACACATTGAATTTTAGCGCCATCACAGTTTGAATCAGGCATTTCTGCAATAAATTCTCTTATTGTGTCCAACTTTGGTCGTTTTCGCGACGTAGGAAACATTTTCAAAACAAACGTAGAACTACGATAAAGTATACGACAGCGTAGATGCATACACAACAGATTGGCTTTGGAGTCGCAGTTATACTGACGCTTATACCGAATTGTCTCGGCTGTGTTTATTTTGTGTAAACTTTTATGCGTCAGTCACTGGCTTTCAGCGCAGTTTGCGTTGCTTTAATCCCGACTAAAGCTACGCAATAAGACTACGTTTACAAACAATAAACGCGGATGTTTATATTATATTTACCACCCTTATTTACTGGTTTTCTCTTTGTTTTTTATTCCACGTTTTATGTTATTTCTGCGCACAGAATACCATTTAACCGATTCAGTTTTATAAGGTATATATGAACAGAGACAAAGTAAACGTGTATGTATGTAAACGCGTATGTATAAAAGAATTACGACCTTACGCACTGGCTGTCACTTGATATATTAAATTATTATTTTCATATTTTCACATATCAGGTTAGTCGAGGAAATCCCTTTGTAGACCATATTATGCAGAGGCATAACGAATAACGCACAGACACAAAGCAAGTGTTATGCGGTAGATCAGGGTAGCATGTGGGTTATCAGCGCTTTACAGGGCGGACGGTGGCGCCTCAGGTCTTGAGGGCTGTCTGCAGATAAACTTTGCTTCGTATCGTCACGTCATATGCTTTATGTCACTTTTGAATGTTTGAAATATTCAATTTTTTCTTTGTGCTGAGAAAAGGAGGTGTGTCTGATAAGTGTATAAGTTTTAAGAAACCGGAAAGATTTAATCGTGTGGGATTTATGAATAAAACGTAAATGAATTCGATGATTCGAACTTAGTATTAATGAAAGTGTACCTTTATGTATAATAGTAAAAAATTCCGAGTTTGAAAGGGCTGTTTCTGTTATACATATTAGCAGTTTGGTTCCATATAGATATCATTATGGTTTAGATGCATTAGAATGTTTTTATGTATTTAGAAGTAGATGAAAGTTAGTATAAAACGAAATCATCGCAGATCTAGTTTTAAAATAAACTCAGAACGTTCGTGAAAATTCTGCATATGATGTTACTACTGCTAATAAGGATGCAAAACGATAGGAGGTGAATTATTCAACAGTATAGTGAATTCTAAGAAGGCAACTTCACCTATATCTCTATAAAATTTAAATGCGTTTTGAACTTAAAGAATGTAAGCAATTAGCAGGAATATAGGATAACGCTGATTGGTTAGACGTCTTTTGGACACGTTTTCAATTAAATGTGGGTGTTAACACACACAACTGCAAGATATAGACAGAAAATAATCCAAATACGATTGTTTAGCAAGAATTACACGATATCAAGTTTACTGTTTGCTGCGACTTTACATAGAGAAATTAAGTTCTTGAATCAAATAAATATGCAACTTTGAAATTATTTATTTAATGAAATAAAGGTTTATTCGAGTGAAAGCACATTTTTTAAGAATAACAGATTGAATTCGTTTGAATGTATAAACGTTTTTCTTGACATAATTTTGTTGAGTAAAACAAATATATGTTAGAATCGTGCGTTTCGCGCGTCGTCGACACTTTCTGATGCGTGAACCCAGGGCAATCGCAATCGTAGTTACAGTTTAAGTTATGTGAGATGGTGGTTCGTAAGCGGTGAGATGTAAAAGAAGAAAATAATAAGTAAGTAGGATAATAGATTTATATATTTTTACCATTGGATAAGTAACATTAACATTTCTCTAAAAAAAAGTAAAAAATAATTGCTACAGATTAGTGAATATCAGAATTCCTGTTGTATTAGGGATTAGCGAAAATTAAAAAAATCTCCCCGTTATCGTTTTCAAGGCCAGTAACACCAATGTTAGCAGTTTAAATAAATTACGATTTAATTCACCATACATTTAATAATGCTTTGATCTTTCCCTTTTCATATTTTGTAACTAATTGTTATATTTCCTCCTTTTTTTGATATAACAGGTATTTCAGCAAAGGCAAGTGATAAGGCATGGTTGCATGCATAAGTCTGTTGAGGTATCTGCCGTTCTATCTCCTATCTTTTTGTTATAATACCTAGCACCTAACCATACATTTGCCCCTGTTACTCGTTCGCGATTCTCAGGATTCCAACGAGATTACCGGGGTAGTAAGTTTTGTAATATTCTTTGCAAACAAGTAGTACAAATAACACTTTAATCTTTATGGATCTGTACACACAACGCACAAGTTATTTTGTGGTTATGTATACCTATATAAAAGTGCATACCTTCTAACAATTTTTTTGTCGACGTATTTTTTTAGCTGTATATTATAACAATTTGGACATACTACAGTTTGTTTAAAGTTATCGGCGCACTGTACCTAACTTTGATGTTATTAATACTGTTAAAATCAGGCTACAACTTCGACATCAAGACCTAACCTAACCTAACCAGATTTACTTTACACGATCCTGGGAAATGTGAGTAATCTTTAAGAAACTTGAAAGATTCAAGGTTCATAGTCTTTTTGGTGGCGACCACGTTGATCTTTAGGAAAGCCTTGATGTCGCCTTAACGTAATAGAGGAAGTTAATGGTATTTTAGGAAACTGGGGTTTATTTGCAAGAATAAAAGTACCACCTCACTACAAAATGGAAATTAATTTTCGGCATTATACTTATTCTTTATGTACTTTTGTTAGTTTATCCGCAATGTTAATAAAGTTTTTCAAAAGATTGTGTATTTTTAACACGTTATTACCATACGTGCTCATAAATGGATGCTTTCTCCTCTAAAAAGAAGAAAGCATCTATCGTACTATCCATTTCAGTGGAGTAATGATATCAACATAATAATGTACTTGTCAAAGTAACAGCATACTTTAAACCACAGAAATATTTTGTTAAGGAAATACATATTTATCCAATCTTTTAATGGCGAACGTTCCTAAAATGGGAACATACCAAAAAATCGATTTTTTATTGAATTATTCATATTATTTGCATAAAATTTTTGTAATTAACAATCAGAAATGTTTACATCTATGTATATTTTAAAACAAAAAAAAAATATGCAAATAATATGATTAATTCAAAAAAAAAATAGATTTTTTAGTGTGTTCCCATTCTGGGAACGTTCGCCATTAAAAGATAAAGTCAAATGATTGGTAAAGAAAAATATATTTGTTTCAACCTGACGAAGTTCTTTAAAAGAAGGAATTGTATTGTTGAATCAAACATATTACATATATTAAATCAAACAGATATATTTTCCAATCAAACTTGAGGTTATTTGTTTCAAGAGATCATATGTTTGAATCAAATAACTATGTCGACAAAATATTTCTTTAAATTAAAAAAATATATCTTTGCTGCCATTTAAAACTACGATTTGGTTGACTGAATGCATATTTGTTTGAGTCAAGAACTTTTTTCTAATAGGACCTTATTCTACGAAGAAATGGAACATGGGCAAACTAAAATAGTGATGATAAATGGATAGCGGTATTTTCGAATATTGCAAGCCGTACTACCAGGATTACGGAATCATTATATTGACAACATTTTTTTTATGCAAGACGATGCTTCATCCCACATAAACAATAATGTAAAGACATTACTACGCAACACATTTGGCGATCATACTGGTAAGCATTCTTCGAACAGTTGGGACTCTAAGTCACCAGATATCAATTCGGTTGATCATTGGTAATGAGATTGCCCCAAGGAAAGGGTACTTCTTAGCAGACTTACTACTCGTGAGGAATTGAAGCAATCGATATCACATGTCACCGAGAACATTCCTGGGAATGCCCCTTTTTCATAATTTAGAAGAACGACTACTTTTAAGTGAACTTCACGGTGGTGGCCGTATTTAAGCTTCTCTTCCTTTTCCTTTCACTTTTTTATGAACAATTTGATGTTTTTATTTTTGCAGAATCTAGAAATTTGGCAATATTACTTTTGATTAATCGTATACGCACTCCCAACCTTCCCAATATCAAAAGTTATCGTAAAGAATTAGCAATTTTTTTTTCCGCATCGAAGCAGATCTTCAAAAATACATATATTATTCGATTAGGCTTTTCTGCTTTCGATCAATTCATTGAGTAAAGTGACGTGCAATTATGTTTTTGGACTACTTTCTAAAGAGCGTTGAATGATAGCTGCGAATAGTTCAATAAACTAAAGGCCTAAATAACAGTATCGATGATATGTGTATTTACAAAACGCCACATTTCATTGCAGTTTGAGGATATTTTCTTCTCTGTAGGCGTAATCATTTGTCCTGATGAAAACAGGTTTCAGATATCCGACCGGTTAAAATTAATAAGTTAACGCACCCGCTTTTACGCTACAAATAACGTATGCGGTTTATCAATCATGCAATTAGTGTAACATTTAAATCAGGTAATATATATGTCGTCTTGAAAATGCGTCTATACTAAGGTATTTTTAAAAATCAAACGTAGGTTACAAGTAGATTATTTCTACTTCGTTCAATATCTTTTCCGTTACCCGTAATAGTTACAGATGAGACTAGCAAAGTTTTGGAACCATCTGCTTGTTTGACGCTACCAATTCCTTTAACTCACTTAGTTTTTAGTACTTGTTCCGCTAAAAATAAAGCTTTTAGAAAAGTTTACAAACGTTATAGTCTTTGTAGGTTTAGTGCACGAAATTGCTTTTTACATGATTACTGTTGTTAGAGAACTGCTAAGTAACAGAAAGGTCTCCTTAAGTTTGTCTTCAATTAACTCTAAATCGCATAACGAAATTTAGAAAATAGGTTTAAACATTGGCATTTTTAATTTTTGGAGATTTTGTTTTCAGGAAAAGTTGTAAAAGACCCAAATTATTTCCCTGCAAATAGGTTTTACGTAACTGCTACTAAGTCCGTAATTATATTAAAGCTAATTGAGTGAAAAACTTCCTCAACACAAGGTAATTATTTGAATATCTTTAAGCAATGTCTTAATTGAATTGCCTGTTATAACGGCGTTAAGTTAGGATAAGAATTATTCAATTTTCTAATCACAAAGTTTTAATAATTTAAGCATATTAAACCTGACATTTTTTAAAATCCGCATTGATTTCCTAAATTGAGATAGTCTGGCGAAGAATAAATATTTTTTTGTTTCGAGATCTATATAGAATTTGTTGTAAGTATAACCCTCCCATTTTCCGTTTATGCCACTAATCTCCAAAAACTGCACTGAAATACTTCTTGGCGCCACCTAGGGCCAAGAGATACAGTCATGTCGTTTTAGAACGTAGCAACAGTAACCGGAATACAGTTGCCAAACCATCTCTCGAGCAGTTCTTGGATTGCTAATGAGAAGCAAACAGCAATGTGGGTGGGAGAAAAAAGCGCTCGGTACAACGCTGATGACGCCGGGTAGGCCAAAACATGTCCGTCTCACATTTTTTTTTGTCGGAAGTGATTCCATCAATATCATGAGCTATATCAGCATTAACTTTGGTTTCTAAGCGCTTGTGGTTATACTCAATATAATATTTTGTCAAATTCCAAGAATGATCTAGTTTACTTCTTACAATTTTACTTCTTGAGGGTTACTCTGCAGTCTTATGGAAATATAAAGGTGCTTTACTAATTCATACAGTTTGTTTCTCTTGGACTCTGATAAATTGCACAGAAGATTGTTTACACATAATTATTGAATTACGGTTAGTGTAATAACGAAAGTTCATGTATGTAACCGCCACTCCAATAGGGAAGTTGCATGTAATTTTCTTGCCACAGAAGCTTTATATAATGATTATTGAGGAATAAGGATAGATGATTATTAAGAAGTGTTACCTAATTCAAATTTCACTATTTTAAAAGAAGCAGGCTTTTGAGAATCCTTAAAATTTAAATCTTAGTCACATGTTTTTAAACACGTTAGCGAATGGTGTGGCGTCACCCGGTCACCGTAAGGCCGTCTTCTTTTGGCCGTAAATATCAAAGAGATTTATTTAATTTCATTTGTTGTAGGTATGCTCCTTTTACAAATATGATTTATGTGTAAAATGAAATTATTTACATCTTTCATTCCTTTCAAACATTACCTCGACACTAAATATAAGCGACTTCTGCATTGCGATTTAATTTAATTACAAATATATCACAGCACATATTTTACCGTTGTGAGATTTGTCAAGTGAATGTACTCTTTGTTTTGCGTTGAACTGTCATGCGAATGTCAAATTATTGTTATTAAGCCAAGGATACAAAACATTATACATTTCATGTTAACCCTTAACTGGCGAGGTGCTTAACTTTTAATATACGAGGTGACGTGGAGTCAGGCATACCACAGTAAGTGTTATTAACAAAAAACTTAAACAAACTTAATTAAAAAAATTGCATTATACTTATGTCTTAAAGAATTCATTTTGAAATATCCTTTGTATTTTTTTCTTCAATTACAGCATTAGAAGCTACATTTTTATACAACTATTTTAACCACGACAAAAGAATGTAGGTAACCAAACTTATAATTTATTTAAATTTTGAAAATAAGTTTTAAACAATAAAATTATAAAGAAACAAAATTCTTATACGTTATCTACAATTTACATCAGTAAGTAACTAAAAACCGTGTTTTAACATAAAAACTGCAAACAGTCTTTACAACTAATCTTGGCCGCCGTCCTTGCAAATGCAGGCAGTATATTCTACACAAACAAGCTTCTCGCATCGTTTTTAATGTCAAAATAGCAATACAAACACACTTCTACCAACGTCAATTGAAGTAATTAATTATTTCGGCCAGGTGACGCAACAAAAAGGCTGACCAAAAGCACACGCGTTTCACCTGCGCTTGAAACTTGACAGATTTGTTTTTCAATCTTTGGGATTGATTTGCCAGTTAGTCATATATCAAAAACCTTACATAACAAAACCCAAACAACACAGTCCTTGCTTTCATTATTAACAAAATCCAGTAGAAAAAGTGAGCTAGATGACCCAACGAAGTTTCGATTATGTAAGGTCAGGTTACGTAGGGGTTCTAATATGACTGTAGGTAGCCATCAAACATTTAAAAATATTTGATTTAAGTTTACCGTATGCACATCATTTCATAAGAGCATCTAACAATAAGATGATACTCCTGGAGAATATTCAAAGATATAATCTCGAACTAAATTTTCAAATTTTCGGCATAGGCAAAGAACAAGACAAAAGGGCATATGTAAATGATTATTCGCGTGTAATATAGAGAATAAAGTACCTAAATTGGATCCTTGATTTACGCCAAATGTAGAGATGAATTCGTTGGAAAAGTAACCGTTGTAAAAACCATGTAGCACATTCTGCTGCACAAATAAGATTCGATAAGCCACAATAGATGACACCTCGGCGGAACTGATAAAGGCGCATTTAGATGTCTCAGTGGAGGTATTTTCCGTCTTACTTAGAAAAATATGGGCAAAAGAACAAATTCCCAAGGGCTGGCAAGAAGGAGTAATTATAAAATTACCAAAAAAAGGTAACTTATGTGAAAACTGGAAACCAACTATCTTACTCTGTGCGACCAGTAAAATCATGATAAAAGTCATACTCGAAAGAATTGAAGATCCCTTAGAGGCAAATAGAACACGTACAGACTAGATATGCACACTTAAAATTATCTTAAAGTGCATGGCGGAAAATAACAAAAAAGTTTGCATTAATATTATTGATTTCGAAGGATCTTTTGAGTTTATAGATGAGCCTCAAGGTGAAAAATATTAAGACAGTAGGAAATACCAGTGAACTATACATATAAGAATAGGTAGGCTCTTCTATGTTAATTGTACAGCAAAATTGGAACATGAAGGACATCTTACCGAACCAATTGACATACAAGAAGAGACCAGACAAGGATGTGTGCTACCCCAATCTTATTTTTAGGTAATGATGGATTGAATTATGAAAGAAGTACAAGGGAGAGGGATGGGAGTGAATTGGAGTGTTTAAACAAAAAGTAGGAGACCTAGAATTCGCACAGAATGTGTACTTAATATCCTCAAATGAACAACGAGTGCAACAACTGATAACTAGCCTTCATCTTAATGCCAAGAAAATAGAACGTTAAATTAACTCAAAGGAGATAGTGCTACTAATAATAAAAATAAAAAAACAAAAAGAATAAATAATAGAGAAACTAAGTTAAAGCTTTTTCGCAGTAACATACTGTTACACGGCTCCAAAAGATGGACAAACAATAAGAAATTCGCCCATTTGCTTCAGACATTTGTAAATAGATGCCTCCCAATTGTATGTCGAGTCTTCTGACAGAAAAATTAGTAATCTTGGAGTATAACCTATGGAGATCACTATTAAGAAACGCAAATGGAAGTGGATAAGACACATGCTACGAAAACCAACTACGAACATAGCACAGTATTCCAACGATGAAAAAAGAGGTAGACCGCTAAATACCTGGAAGAGAACAATTCAAAAAGAATTATAGCAAATTAATCTAACATGCAATGAAGCTTCTAAAATAGCCAGGAACAGTGCGTGAGATCAACAACCTCATCGCAATAATGCCATTACTTCTCTTCTGAGTTTCATGATTGTCATGATGATGATGAGCCAGAGATGAAACTAATTCAAAACTGTTGAGTTTTCGAAAGTTTTTGCTAGATTATTACAGCTAAATTATGTCAACATAGTTACGTGTGTCAAGGGTTTTGTAAATGTACGGAGTGACTACATAATTTACAATTTTGGTGCCGCCTAAAGCAGGATTAAGTGGATCCTAGTAGATATGTGAACATACCTTATTATGAATGTAATCACTAGAGTTTGTTAAAAAGGTAGTACCGGATGGCAGTAGCGAAGTGGTAGCGGCGTGGGTAGGGGTAATTTTCAACTCGTAGTCGATCTCGACAGTACCGCGAGAGAGTTCAAAGCGACAGTACGTTGCACGCTGCACGCCAAATAAGTACACGGAGATGGAACGCCCAAGAGGTGTAACACTCCCTTCGAATGTGAATAAATATCTCAGGCATTTCCCTGGATTAGAAAATAGAAGTCCGCATATTTATTGCACAATATGCAATAGCGGATTGCTAAGTCGCGATAGGTTTGAATGTAGAAAACATTGTAAAAGTAAACGTCATGTATTGAATTTAAGAAACAGTATTCCATACTGGCAATTTGGCGTCTTTTTTGAGCTAAGTACATTCCCTCATGGAAGCTGCCAACATCTATGCAATTACGATACAATTTGCCACGTGTACAAGGTACAGTGAAGGAATGTATAAAAGACGAGTAGAGAAATAAGAAAATCTGCCTGTGTGTGAATGAAACAACTGATGCTCAGAAACACAACGTCATTCATGTTGTAGCGCGTCCTTTAAAACGTGATGGTCCACCGGCTTCATTGTTGTTATCCAGTAAAAGGATTCAGAAAACTAATGCAGAAACCATTGTCAGGATAATTAAAGATTTGTTGAGAGAATTTTGTATCACAGGAACCCAAGTCACAATGTTCGTTACTGACGGAGCCGCAACAATGCTGAGAGTTGGTAGGATGTTGAAAATATGCTTTCCGACTCTTCTTCACATAACATGCCTCATACACGCATGTCACCTCGTAGCAGAAACCATTCGAAAGAAGTATCCGATGGTGGACAAGTTAATAGCATCTACCAAAAGAGTGTTCATCAAATCTCCCAAACACATCCGTGTATTCAAGCAATTGTGTCCGAAATTACCACCACCACCTCAGCCTGTAATAACGCGATGGGAAACATGGCTCCAGGCAGTATCTTACTATCAGAAATATTTTTCACAAGTGAAAAATGTCATCTTGAAACTTGATTCAAATGATTCTGCAGCAGTTCGAGATAGTCAGCAACTTTTTTCCAATTCGGACGTTCAACAACAAACAGATGAAATTTCCATGAACTATTCTGAAGTTGCACAAGTTATTGAGCAATTAAAAAACATTCATTCATCTGCACGAGACGCATTAAATTGCATAAACAATTTACAAGCCGCTCTAGAAAATTTGACGAACACTATAGGAGTCGATGTTGCTTAAAAATTTGGTGCAATTTTAACGAAAAATTCCGATTTACAAAAGGTTCGGTCTATAACTGAAAATCAAGAGTGCTTACCAGGGCGGTTGCCAATTGCCACAGTGGACATCAAGACGACAGGAAAAGGTAACAATATTATTTTTCACTAATATTGTATATTACGTACCTACTTTTATGCGGTGCGCCACTGCCGGTACCACCTTTTTAACAAACTCTCGTAATCACAAAAGAATTGTTCATATACATTCCTAAAGTTTGACAAAATAGGAATCAGTCTGCAGTCAGTTAAGGAAATATTATTTCGAGTTTTGTGTCAATATAGAAAATTCAAAAACTTGGAAACATATCGACCTTTATCCAATAGCAAATTTCGATAGGTTTCCAAAGGTTACGAAAAACACAATGGATTTCACGACTGCTTATTCATAAGCACAAGAATTTGCGTAAAAATATCGGTCGCAATCTTCAGCAAGAATGGTTACTGATTACTGATTACAAAAGCGTACTGCATCTAGATTTAAGAAATCACATTTTGTTCTACGTGCTACAAGATTATGAAGAAAATAAATTCTTAATAGCCCGAACTTGACGCCCATTCTCTTCAATTAACATCAAGGGAGCCCGGAAATAAAACGAGAACTAAATACCTTTGTGTTGTTCGTTATAGCGCCATTAACGTTGCACACACAGAAATGAATTGTAAGCGCGCGTTGCATTGTTAAGCGATGGATTGAGATATTTCATTCAAGCATTATGTACCATGAATTCCTTATAAAATAGTTTATTTAATACCGTTCATGTTTCGCTATCGTAGATACCTTAAAGAGACCCGGCGATTGTGTAAAAGTCACTCATTACGCGATTTCGTACGGATCACCGGTTCGGCATGCTTCAGTTTCCCGCGGCGAATAAGAGAAATGCCATTGGAAAAGAAAACTGGTATTGTGAGAGTTACATTGGTTACTCGCGTTAAAATGCTTTAAGGTTGTTGTGCTTGCCGTTCTACAAGTGGTAAAATTATATATATTAGTCTAATGAAATCCTTGTATTAATAGAGACAGGAGTCTGTGTATTTATGTAGGCTTTGTGGTAAAGTACATATATAAATATCTTAGTTAACAATAAGCATATGTACTTAAGAATCTTGCTTTAAAACTTAGATTATATTTTAAAACTAAGAGGTGGTCAGAGAGAAGATTAATTAGTGGATTGTTAAAAGTAGAAACCAATATCCAAAAAACCAACATCTTTATGGAAGCGTTCGAACAACAAGCCCTATTATCTTACAACTTTAAGCCAAAATGTTGGTACAGGTATGTTGATGACACCTTTGTCATTTGGATACGAATCTTTAAACAATTTTCTATTCTTTCTGAATTCCCAACATGATTCCATACACTTCACCATGGAAATCGAATCGGACGGTTGCCTTCCTTTCTTAGATGTTCTCGTACACAACGTCATGACGGTGCACTGGGACATTCCGTTTACCGAAAACCCACGCACATGGATAGATATCTCGATGGCCTCTCACACTGTCATCCAGCCCAAAAAACACGGTGTCATCAATTCTCTTATCCAAAGGGCCATTTTCCTATCCGAACCCAATTCTCTTTCTCAAGAACTGAATTTCACCACGAATGTAGGGTAGATTCGCTTGCTTACGGAAATTACTGTTAAATAAGGGAAGTTGCTGTGGAGAAGGGTTGGTGCAGCAGTTAATGGTAGTTTGAATGTCTTTCCTAGAATAATAGAGGTGTCACCGATCGCATCAGCAAGATTTTCTTCAGAAACAACATAAAAACCATCTTCAAGCCCAAACAAAGCGATTGGTCAGCACTTGTGTTACTGAGTACGAGCGTTGCACGTGGTTGTTGCGTGTAGCCAGGTCCGCGCTGGCTGAGCATAGACTGGAAACTGGCCACCAAATCAAATTTAACTCTGCCCGCATCTTATCTCGTAACCTTCACTATTATAGTAAAAAAATCCGTGAATCAATAGAGATTTTCAAACATCCTAACAATTTAAATTGCGAAAATGGCTACCCCTTACGTCACACGTGGAAACCCCATCTGATTAAACCTCTCAGCAACCATCACGCTTCATTTAACCATAACATTTCCGCTCGGTTGACACAAAACAAACCCTATATAAACCCCTCCGGAATAAATAGTCCCCAGTCAGTGTGCAGAAACAGGCCGGAAACCAAGAGTATAGTAAATTAAAATTTATTTTGTAGCAAATTAATACACCGTAACATTTAGATTTTGTCATGCTTTCATTACTTCGATTCAATACATTTCAGGTTTATACTCGTTATTAATACGCATGCTCTTTTTAGAATTTAGGGATTAGATACATATAATCATAATTATATGATCTCAACATTTTTGCTAATCAAATTCACCTCCTTAACTGTAATACATTATCAGAATTTTCATTCTCATCACGACTCTCACTTGTAATTTACAATCAATCATTTATAAAACACCTAACCGACGCATAAGTTTTCTCTGAGTCCAGGTTATTATTTTTTTATTCTCCTAATTTTGTGAATTGTGCTTTTATTTTATACGGAAATTAAACAAAGATGTAGAACCTGAATTGTAATACCAACACATAAATTACATACAAATTAATTTGATATTGAACCACATAGATTGTTTGCTCACATTTCAAATCATCGGCAATGCGCAGGCATAATGGATTATATTCGCAGACTGGCAGGACAATTTAAATTTAATTTATGATGTTTGTAGGTTAGATACTGGAGAAAATTCATTACGTGTACTTGATTACATAAAAATGTTGGAATCGATATTAGTTTCACAGAATAATTTTCTACACTGTTCAAATGTATAGCGGACTAAATGTTATAATTTGGGTTCGAGGGTTTTTGCAGATATGTGTAGTTTTAGTTGTACAAAAAATCGCCGTTGATTTCTTTATGTATAGTAGGTTATTATTTTGAGAAGAGTTGGAATTAAAACTTCGCAAAAATGTTGAGAGAATAATTTTCTGGGAGTAACTAATGCCCCCTCTACAAAAAAAGAGATACACAACCAAGAAGAGAATTACTCTTCCAGAAATTAGCAAATTAAACCTATCCTCGTTTAAGAGTTTCATGTTGGTTATATTTTTGGTGTACTGAGTTATAAACGATTTTGTCTCTGTATACTCAAAGTTGTAAAATGAGCATTTATAGATATACAAAGTAACAACAGCAAAAAAACGATTATTTGAAACTTCCATCGAACGAGGAAAATTAGACATTAGACGTTATATATAATAGGCGCCATAAATTCTTGGCCTGATATAGAAATATAATCTCCCGTAACGTCAATATATTTATTACAACGATGAATTAATAATTCTATACGTATGTAAAAATAATCTAAAGTTTTTCCCTCAAAATGTTGTACTACAACTTTCTGGGGCGAGGTTCATCGTGTCGCCGCCATTCCATCGATTCCTTTTTGGATAGAGGATCATAATATAGAATCATCGTTTCATCTCCTGTGACAATGGATTCCAAAATCGGTTTCGGGTCGTCTCCACATATGTTTAAAGATGAGCGCCCACATTCGACCCGACGTTCACGTTGGAGAGCAGGGCGAATACTTGTTTCAGAAATATTAGACATCACTGCTAATTCCATCACTTTCAAACGGCGATCTGCTAATACCATTTCTTCAATAATTGAAATATTTTAAGGTGTTATTAGTTGAATTAGCCGACTGGGGCGCTCATCATCTTCAAGGGATTCTTGCCCAAACGGAAACACTTTGCCTACTTTTTTATAGTGGCATATGAAGGAGATAAATCACCATAAACGTCGTGTAAACGTTATTCAATGTGATTTGGTGTATGCCCTTCTCTTGTTAAAAATTTAATGACCGCGCGGTACTCAATTTTCGTTACCTGAGACACTTTCATGCAATAGTCAGGTTGTCTGACTGGCTACTAAAAACTACTATTCTTCAAGCCGTAATATGTATAGTATAAGCCTCCCACATGTGAAACGGAGTTTGATCACGCTCAAACTTGTATAAGCCTGTCAGGCCGAGAATGTCTGGCGCCTACCTCGTATATGTTTCTGTTTGCAGAAAATTAGTTTCAATGGTGCTGCCCAAAGAAGGAGTACCATATGTTAGACCTGAAATCAATACTCCATGATATATTGTCAGTGAAATGGTTTCATTGCAAAATGCTTTTACAATAGTTATGCAATAACGAACTTGATTCTTGCATAAAATATCAAATGATATAGTTAGTCCTAAAAGCTTATACCTTATGTAAATTAAAATCAATCACACTAATTTTTATACTTAAAAAATTGGCAGTAGATTTTTTACTTTGTAAAAGAATTATTTCGGCATTGAATACTTCCTTGTCTTTTGAAGGTCATTCTTTGCTTAGTTTTTCAGAAAATATGGTTCCAAGCTAGGGAAAAGAGGATCATTCTATGCTTTAGGAAAAGTTTAAAGTAATTCTAGAGAGCGCGCGTCCGTTGATTTCCTGTTTATTTCCCGGTATTCACATAAATTGAAATCCTTTTGGAAAAAAGCAGTAAGAAGTAATTATTTTTAAAACGCCTAATAAGATTATTAAAGCGTGACATAATCGGCACTTCATCAAGAAAAAATGAATTATTAGTTGGTTTTTACCAGCCAACGGCTTTTCATTATTACGTGACCTGAATATTGATTTCGTCCGATTTTATACTCTGTGGACCTAAACATTGGATAAAAGTATAATGTGGTGAATATACAATAAAGCAAAAATGTCATAAAAACGTGTACCCCGGTAAACCGGATCGATAAAATTCATTAAGAAGCCTTTCGCATTTGTGCCGACGCAGTGAGCTGACACTGGATCTGGAAAGCCGCGTGCATCAGGTACTTGGAAGTATAAGGAAAGACTAGAATTTCTAGAAAAATGAGCTTCGCTCTGATGCCAACGCGTCCCGTGCCATACTGCTGAAAGGAATACGAAGATAACTTATCGTTAGGCATCGGAATTTTTGCGATGTAGCCAGCCACTGGCGTACGTGAAATATAACGTAAATGAGTCGCATTCGTGGTTGAGTGTACTTTTTGTTCTTCAGAGAAGAGGTGTTGATCCTCTTACTCAAGTATTTGTTGCATATATAGTAGCTGTTGTGACAATTCATGCATATAAACTTAAGAAGATACATGATAACTTAGGTATTTTACTGAAATACAAAATTCCATTGCATTAATCTGCAGGAGCAAATCGAAAAAATGCAAAAATGGCATCGTCAATATGTTAAACCATAAAAACACTGCAAATGCAATTTTGCGCGATGTAATAGTAGTCCACGTGAAAACATTAACTTAATGAGAATAGATTACCTTCGTGTAAGACCAAAAGTACCTACCGGCCGATCGGAAACGTCCCGCAGCTTTTTTTTACCTAAACATGAGAAAATTATCGAAAGGCAGGATTTTTCGAACTAATTAATTGCTAAAAGGCGTTGATAATTCTATCTAAAAGGTTATTTATTTCGAATGACTAGAGTTACTTGTTCGTTGAAGCTGCGGATTATAGCTTATTAATGCTGCCTTGTTTTTTTTTTCTTGTTCTTTCGTATGCGACGGATTAATTATAAAGCAAAAGGCCACATAAATATTATACACACCCGAACGAGTTGGCTATTTCCACTTGGTGTGTAAATACATAGTAGAAAAGTTTAGTACAAAAAACGCCGTACTTCACATAATTTATTTGAAAATCCAGGGAATTGACCACATTTTTAGAAAAGTAAATTTTGTCGGTGTGCAAAATAATAGCAATGTCGATCAGGATACAAAATATATTAAGTGCAACACTGAATTTTATAGACGTTATTAAACTGTAGTTTTATATTATGATATTCACTTCGCCATTATTCTAAAACGTTTGATACTTGATGAACTGCCTGCTAGAGATCCATGAAAAGAGACTATGTGAGACTATAAGGAAACAACCCGAGGTAACATGGCGAAACATTTTATTGTTAGAAAAAAGTAAGATGGTTTAGGATTATTTAGACCTGGTCTAAGGGCATAAAGGAATTTATTGGAAGACCTACAAGAACAGGTTCAAACCACAAGAAGACTTCTACTATATCATAATCATATTTCTCACGATTTGTCCGTTATCTTCGCCTCGATGTTGTTTTCCAATATTTTGGATATAAGGGACTATGGAAGAATATGCATTTGAATACTACCTTGTGCAGAGTATGCTAACGACCCAAAACATGCATGTAATTGAACTAAGGACTAGTTCCGAGAAGTTTCGGTTGAAGTTCTGTCTAGCACTATAGATGCAGATGTTTTTCTTTGAATGTTGTTTTGTGTTTTATGGTGTATAAATTGCTCTGGTTCTGTCTAAAATTAAACTCTAATGTATTATTTTGCACAGAATTGTAAACACAAATTCAATACTAAAATTACATATGTTTGTTGTTTTCCTAAATAATCATTATAAATACATTTTCAATCAATAGTTTTTTTACATCGTTTCAAAAGTGATAATTTCAAATAACATCCCCTTCGCAAATACCAATTTTGTCGTAAGAAATGAATCTTACGGAAAAACTTATAGAAATGTCCTAAGTGAAATTGAAACTGTCAGAAATAGATAGGTAATGATAATTGATTTCGGATTTCCAATCGCGCTGGGACAAACTTTTTACAATTTTCGCCTGTCGAATTTTTGAACGCACCACTGGGGCTGTATTAATCTAGATATCTAAAATTGGATCGCGACAGAATTATTATTAGGCTGGGCAACTATGAGGTAACAGCCAGAGGCGTGGCGAGCGCATAAAAGTTTACACATAAAATAGAAGGTAAGAAATAAATTATAAAACGTGCTGAAACACTTATCGTTTTAAAAGTCTTCTGTGAAATCACAAACTGGGTAACATCTGTTAAATATTTGAATCATTGGATATGTTTCCACAGCTGTTTCAGTCAAGTGAGTACGACGTGCGGAATAAATGTTTTTTTAATACGGAAAGCGACGGTTCGACATCTAGCGATGTTATATTTGCATATTTAAAATAACCTTTGAAACAACTTAATGCATCTTCACACGCACCCTCACAAATTTGTCTTAATATAAGAAAATCGGCGTCTTTCTCTAAAACACTTTCAAATTTTCGTATTACACACCAATTTGTTTCACCTTCTACAGCGCATAACTGTGCGTGAACATCATTCACAATTTGACTAGAATCCACTAGCGACATCTAAACATTTTGTAATTTTTCTATTCCCTCCGCTAGTCCAAAGTAATTGTTGTAAATAGTTTGTAAATCTCGTTCAACCTGACTACCTCGAAATATTTCCTGGCTTTTCTTGATTGCTGCAGCTTCTGTCGGATTGAATTTTAAAGCTACCTTCTTTACTTGATCAAAATATTTATTGTAGTAAAACGCAGCCTGCAACCATGTTCCCCAATGTGTAACAATCGGCTGTGGTGGTTCAGGTAAATCAGGACACAGTTTGTGAAATAGTCGGGTACGTTTCGGGCACTTTAGAAACACGGCCTTTGTACTTCCAATCAATGCATTTACTAGTGGAAAACATGTAGGAATCGTTTGTGCCGCAAGATTTAGAGTATCTCTAAAATCTCACCGGCAGTACAATTTATAACTCCTTTGGAAGCAAGTAAGAAGGAGGATGACGGTCGATGTGGTTCCATTGTACGTACCATTACATTAACCACAGAATGTTTTTGACGATCTGTTGTTTCGTCCACACACAACCACAGTTTTTTACCTTTCAATTCCGTTTTCATTCTTTTTTCTATATGTTCACGAGCAAATGGCACTAAATTTCGTATTGATGTCCGGCTATGTAATTTACAGTCCGCATATTTATTCCAGAAGGAAACAAATGCTTCGTTGTCTAGTAGACCAAACGATAGATTACATAAAATAAGAATAATACATAAATCAAATGTAAATTTTTCTTGGTCTCGTATGCCACTTTTTGCAGAAGAATGCTGTTTACTTTCGATGTGACGTTGACAGTGGCTTCTAGACCAACACATTAAAGGGATTTTACAAACTAGACATTGAATTTTAGCGCTATTAAAAATTAAGTCCGGCATGTCCACTATAAAGTTTTTAACTGTGTCTGCCATTGGTCGTTTTCGCGACGTACCTAACTGCATTTTTAAAGCAAACATAAGCGTACAATTACGAAATAAGTTACGACAGCCTACATATAGATTTAGTACTGACGCTGTGAACGCGTGAAATAAATAATCGCCGACTCCGCACCACATATCTACTACACTGACTGTTACCGCTGTTTGCCCAGACTAATTATAACAAACAGCATGAATGTCAGGTAATTTTGATAAACCATCACATTAGGTTCCTTGATATTTACTTGTTTACCTATAATGCAATTAACAGATCATCCACAGCTTTTTCCTGGTACAGAATAATGCAGGTGACCTGCGCACCGCAACTTCGTGTAAATAACCTGTTTAATACCCTGTTTTTAAAGGAATTGCTGCTGACTATAATGCATATGATATAACTAACCCGTAATATTTCGGATGAAAGCACAATAAGAACAAATTATGTACACAAATGTTACAATAACATACTTAAGGAAATGGGTAATATTATTGGAAATAATAATTTTTATCTTGTAGTTGATGAAACAATAGACTCTTCCGGTTGTTACAATGCAAATTTGCTTATAGTGGTTTTGCACGAAGAATACGCACCTAAATCATATCTAATTGCGTCAAAGGAGTTATCGAAAACAAATAATGTAACTATTACGCGATTTGTACAAGAAGAATTACCTAGTCTTTTTTTCTACCGCAAAATATTCCAAGTGAAAGAATTTTGTTAATATTAACCGACAATGCTAATTATATGGTTAAGGCTGTAGACAATCTAAAAATTTTGTTAGTAAATGATTTTGAAAAAAAATGCCAAATGGTGAAGGGCGAGACAGGGAATTCGATATGTAAAAAATTCGCTTCAGTTCTTGATAAGAATGTAGGATACAAAGAAAATGTTTCTCAAATTTTTTGTGGTAATTTTAGTGCGGATGTCGAACTACATATAGATCTACGAATACGTCAAAAATTCAAGCATTGTCCAATAACATCGGTCGACGAAGAAAGCAGTTTTTCTGTGTTCAAACATACATATGTATGTATACCGACAGTCGCCGCAAATTTTTAATAAAAAATTTTGAAAAACATTTAATTGTTAATTACTTTGCAAATGTTAGTTAATGTGATTCTTGTATTACATTTTCTACTTATTATTTTTTTCTTTAATTATGTTACCTTTCTTGTGTAGCTATATAACTTTATAAAAAATAAATATGTAAATAGGCTTATATACTCTATTATTCCACATAATCTTTCTTCATACAGCAAAATTCAGTTTTTATAGTATAATTGTTAGAGAGCGGAATTTATGCAATTTGCGTATCCCATATTTTTTATATGACAAGCAAATGCTTCAATAGATATGCGAATAACAACTTTTCAAATTGATTGACGTAGATTCATTATTACATATTTTAGTAATTTTTGCGTATTTCAGCGATTATTGCATATTTTTAGAACAAAAATAATTTTTTCTTTGAACTTTATTAGTGTTTTCAAAATCCGTGTTTTCGGCAATTTTTAGAAAAGTACTGCCAAAAGAGTATTCCGGATGAAAGTTTGCTCAGAAAATGTTACGCAACCGATATTTATTCTGAAACGATCAATAGCATTCGGGAAATTGTTAAAAACGAGTATATATATTTTACCGTTGATGAAACGACAGATTCCTGCGGCCGCTATATAGCAAATTTATTAATTGGTCATCTAAATAATAAACAGCCTGGTAGATCGTATTTAATTGCTTGTAAACAATTAGAAAAAACAAACCATCTCACAATATTAAGATTTGTTAAGGAAAGTTTCATGAATTTTTTTCTTCCCGATGTTGTTCCCACAGGAACGATGCAGCGGCATGTATGATTAAAGCGGGTCAACAGCTTAAACTTTTGTACCCTAATTTAATACATGTTACTTGTTTGGCTCATGGATTAAATAGGGTGACTGAGGAAATTCGGCAGCAATTTCCAGCAGTAAATACATTAGTCAGTAACGTTAAGAAAATTTTCTTAAAGTCACCATTGAGAGTTCAGATTTATAAAGAAAAGCTGCCGGATACTCCTTTACCACCTGAATCCGACATTACCCGGTGAGATACTTGGTTAAATGCCGCAATATTTTATGCAAACCATTATCTAGAGATCAAAAACATTATTTCCGAATTCACTACTGACAACTACAATTCTATTACAACATGTCAAGAAATTTTGAAAAACCCTTCTTTGCCTAATGATTGATATTTATTAAAGCCAATTATGAATTTGTTTCTTTGACAATAACACAACTTGAAAAAGAATCGCTGCCACTAACTGAATCAGTTAAACTCATCAATGATTTAGAAAATATTCCTGGTAGAATAGGAAACTCAATAAGTCAAAATTTTAAAGAAGTAATTAATAAAAATGTAGGATACAAAAGTTTAGCAAAAATCAGTTTGATTTTAACTAGTGAATTAAAAATGGATGAAACAGAAACAAGTAGAGAATTAAGTCCTGAGATTATGAATGCATTAAAGTACGCACCAATAACTTCCGTTGATGTTGAAAGAAGTTTTTCGATATATCAATGTATTCTCACAGATAGGCGACATAATTTTTCATTAGAAAATTTAGAAAAGCATTTAATTGTAAATTGTTTTAATAATAAAAATATGTAGTGTCTAAGTATTTATTTTAGCAAATTTTAAGTACGTATGTGTTTATATAATTCTGATTTTAAAATGTAAGTGGGAATAATGTAAGAACAATAAACGTCTGTAAAATGCTTGGTTGTGATTATTCTTGTTTTATAACATTTAACAAGAAGGTAATCGGTATCAGAAACATATGTGCATAAAACTGCATATTTAACAAAAATTGTGCATATTTCGAAGTATTTTTCTGCATATATATGCGCATATTTTGTCGATTTCCGATGCATATAATTCCGCTCTCTAATAATTATATAAGTTAATATGATATCTTTTACAAAATAGTACATATTTTTAATTCATACCTTGCATATTTTTCTGCATGTTTTCGTAAAAACATGCATATATGTGCATATTTCAGCCGTTTTCTTTGCATAAAATCCTAAGCCTGTTCATTAGCTATTATCTAGAGGGAAGAAAGAAAAAATACAAATGAACTAACAATATGATTGGCAAGTGGACTAATGATAAATCAATACTGTGAACTGCGATTGTAAATAACTAGGTATAAGAATAGGATATTCCTAAAATTAGGAAAGATAAAAAAGAACGTTATGGTATGTAGCAATAAAGGTTTTGGTAGTTTGTTCTTGTTTTTACGCAAGGTTACCTAGGAAAAAAGCGCTAAATTGTTTCCTATGATCCAGGTTCGTCCAACAAGCTGGTTACTAAGGAACATAACCATAATTGTCAATCTGTCAAATTTCAATTCCAAAAGTGCAAATTATTATTGTTATAATAATAGATATTATTTAGTCCTGGGCTTTTCATATCTCTGTTCTTCGTTCTCGTGATTACGTGTATTTTAATTGTTGTTACTTCTTTACTTTATCGAGTTTTATTGCAATTAATTAATTATGGTTGGTATGTTTAAACTTGACAGTGTTTGATAATTATATACTTATTTTTCAGTTTCCTATGTTGCTTTTATGGTTTCCTACGCATGAATCATGTAAGATGATCTTTAAGCAATATTAATATTCGGTGAATTTGTATTAAATTTGTACTAAATAAATTACCGGTTGGTTATGTAGGATAAAAGCTATAGAACGAACTGCTTTGGCGAAAGATAATAAAATTTATTTATCTTTTTTTTTTATAAAATTTGTTATTTTGTAGTTTACCTACGACAAATATTTGCCGAGCATTAAAATTCGCCCTTTAAATGGCATGGTTCATAGGAAGGCCGTCCTAAAGGCAATCTAAAAAACCTGAAAAACAGGCATGTTGTCTATCAAAAAGTGACAAAACGAAGACAAAAAATGAAAATACGCACTATTTAATAAGAATAAATAACAAGAAATTGTGTTTTTGGAATTGAAATTTGACAGCTTGAGAATTGTTGCCTATCAATGAATTCTTTGAATGAACTCAGCGTCACGGGAGACATTTTGGTACATTTTTCTAGCGAATTTTGCATCAGAACAAAATATCAATTATCAAAATCGAACCTTACTGTGTATATGAAATAGGGAAGCAACTAATCCTTTGCGAACAGATGACCAATTTATATTAACCTGCGTTGATAATTACTTTCTTTGTGAACATTGTGTTAATACTAATAAAGTCCGGTGTATGTTAAAGTTTCCCTAGAAAAAGTTTGAAAAGTAAGCGTTCGTGTCTTGAATTCAGATAAGAGGAAGTTTTATAGGATACGGAATCATTGAATAAGTATTAAAAACACATATACCATCCGTATCTGCCGTCGAATCTATTCGGCGGATCATAATACTTAAAAAAATATTTAAAATGCATTAGAATACCGTTATGTTTGGAACCGCTTCGAAACTAAAACTTCGTTAATTACTTCAGCATTTCGGTTCTTTACAGCGAACGCATGCGCTCTAAAATTCCGCAAATGAAATCAACCCTGCGGACGCAGTCTGCTTCTGCCGTAACTAACCGTTTCCCGAAGAGTCTCCTCCGTTGGAAACGCAATAGACAGTCGACAGTCGACCGTGCTCTGTAGGGGTTGTAACGCTTTGACCTGCCCGCAACATTGCGATACACTTCTAGTGTGCCACTCTCGTGCACATGTCATTATATACGAGAACTTGTCGTTCACCGGTTTTCTCCGAAGGACAATGAAATTTTACGGTGCATCATGTTAATGACTATATCCGCTTAAAACGACGGTGATTATTCGTATTTTTGTTGTTCTTATTGTATTTACATGTGAATGAATATAGGGGTTCCGAGTACTCGAAAATGACCACCGGCTAACATTATGTTAGGTAATGTAATTGCATCAGTAAAAATTGAGTAAACCAATTAGTGTTGCGTTCCGAATATTGTGTAATTATAACCATTTACAATTAGGTGAAGAATTCCATTAAAACTTAATTGTGTTTGTTGCAAATATTCTTCCAGTCAAAATTTCATCACTTTATACCGTGAAGGGTTTAAATACACATTTAAAACTTCAATTCATTTCATGCTGAAGTAATTAATAGTTTAAATTTAATTGTTGTAATTTCAGTAACTAGCTTTATTACATCCTGTTGAAGGTTTTGCTTAATTAATGTACTTCCCAGTATTAAAAGGTAATAAATATTAGTTCCATATCATAATTAAAGAAATTACCATAATGCACATTACATTAACTTGACGTTAAATATAATAATACAAAATATGCACTTGCAATGTTATTTTCTAATAAATCTAATCTTTCAAATATATCATTTTTTTAAAGATTTCAAACAAGAGTAAATATGAATCATGTAAACCTCCCTTTTGTGTTATACTGTAAAGACGTTTACGAATTTGACAAAACCTATGTTTGTACGATTATTAACTTATCAAAGTCGTTTAATATAAAGTATCATATTTTGCCATCGTCTGGAATTGTGAACTTGAATGAGATAACTTATCCAAATTACAATTAAAAAGATCTCCATGGTTTCCACAACGCAAATATTACTTTAATTTGAATCTATTTTTCTTCTAGAACCTATCTAGTTAACGTTATGAAAAAATTCGCGGGTTGTCGAGGTACTTCTTTGTCATAAATATTGTAATTAGGATCTTTGATTAAAAATTTCGTACATATATTCATTGGTTAGAATCTTTTGTTTTAATATAAATATTGAAATTTAAAAGACGCCAATCAATTCTTTGCTATAAGTTACTCTGTTCTGCTTTTGCACTCTCGTAGGTTTATTATTTGTTCCAAATAATGTTCTCATCTGGGAAATAGAACCAATTAATTAACAACAAATCTGGAGATATGCGTACAGCATTTAACTAATTACAAACTATATAGGTTGTTCAAAGTTATCGGGCCACTATTGCCAATTTTGTTATTATTGTAACTACGATGTTGGTTAAATTATCAAAGATGTAGTGATTTTTCCACTGACCACAAAAGTGTCAAGAAAAAGAACAATTAAATATCGCATTTCAGAGCTAACTTGAATTCTTTATATTTTTTAAATTAAACATCCTGAACTGCCGAAAAAGTGTCTAGGAACACCCCCGGACCTACAGACTGTAGATTTAATTAATTAATTTCGGTAAATCAAATTTTTCTCACGATTTATAACATCACAATAGTTACATTTCATAAATTTTATAAATGTACATTTCATCGTATCTCTTTTGTTTCTCATTTTAGGGCTAGAGTACTATAAAGATATTTTGCACTAAGTTTAATTTCTTATCGAATAATTGAAAAATATACAAGGTGTTCATTTTAAAAGATACAAACAATTCGAGTTAGCGCTAAAACGCGATGTGCAATTGTTTCTTTTTCTCAATAGCTTTGTGATCAGCGGAAAAATCACTACATTTTTAACAATAACAACAAAGTTAGCAACAGTGACCCGCTAGCTTTGAGCAACATGTATATTTTCAACAACACTGTAACTTTCAAGTGTCTTTTAATATTTGATATCTCAAAATTCTTTTCAAAAATCCACGTTTAATTTACTACACTTAGATATTTTCTTAAAAAATCTATCTGCATGGAGGTAAAGTAATGTAATGAGAGTAAACTTGAAATCAACTATTTAAAAGAACAAAATTGCCTTAATTTACCCGTATTTCATATCTGACTGAATATTTCGTTAATTTTTTTCCATGAGGATTACTTCTTTTGAAACACATTAGATGCAGATTTAACTTTACCACCAGGTGGCGTACCTCGAATGTTGAAGATATGACCCAAGTCGACTGCTTATCCGATGAGCTCAATGCTATTAGTCTTTCTGTCACGCAAGTGTCACCAGATTTTCTGGAAAAACGATTTAAATCTAAATTGGTTTTCTTTCGCTTGCATGGTAATCATAAATATCCCAGAGCTTTATTTTCTGCAATGCGTTCCAAGTGTAGTTGATTGATAAAATTTCGTAGATGCTTGGGGTTGAATAAATTTATTTCGAATTTCGTGTGAATATCCTGGTGACATAAATGTGTATAACTTTTATGCTCATCAGCTTTTTATTTAGATTATTTAGAATTTAAGTGAAAGTGGGCAGAGCGGAAATACTAAAACGATGAACTGTTGATGTCGATTTTGTTTTATATATTGAGTTCAGGCGCTAGGAAAAGAAACATTGTGATATATTTATTAATATTCTATATACAGTGCGGTCCTAAGGTGTTCCCGCCATGCTAACATAACAACAAAAGCTAGCGTTTTCACCAAAAATAGATCGATTCCTATTTTTTGTGAAGTAACTTTTTCCGTTATCAACATTTCAATTGTATTTTCCGTTTCACCGGAAGTGACACCAACTTTCTTCTTTTAAATAGAACACCCTATATATTTTTACGTTTTTGGAAAGATGATCGAGAGACAAATCCAATGATACCACATATGTTATACTCTTAACTTAAGAAATATGATGATATGCAGCAATAAAGGTTTTGGCAATCTGTTTTCGTTGTTACGCACAGTTAGCTAGAAAAGAGCGCCAAATTGTTTCTTGTGACGCCAAACTGATTTAAAGAGCTCGTTGCTAAGCAGAGTAATCATAACAATTGCCAAACTGTCAAATATCAATTCCAAAAGCGTAAATTATTCTTGTTATTTGTTGTACTGAATTTGTCATTTGTCTTTCGTTCTTTGTGCTCGTTATTATTTTATGTCATTTTAACTTGTTTCGTTACTTTATTGTAATTAATTAATTGTGGTAGGTTTGCTTAAATTTGTTGGTTTGTGATAAGAAATGTGCCCAAGTTTCAGTGGAACATAATGAACACTACCCTTGTATGGCCGGAAATAGTTGCGCTAAGTATAAGATAGTATAAAATTTACAGGGTGAACTGCTTTAACAGAAGATAATATGATTTAAATTATTGTACAATTTGTTGCGTAACTACGGTAAATAAGGTGATAGTTGTTGCCAGATTTGCATAATAATAAAATTGAACCAGCAATTTTGTTCCTGCCAAAGCCATCATGAAAGTAACAACACAAAAAGCCTAAAAATTAGACATATTGTCTATCAAAAACTACATATTTAATCACACCTACCATAATTAATTAATTGCAATAAAGTTCGATAAAGTAAAGAAATACCAACAGTAACAGAACAAGTTAAAATGAGACAAAATAATAACGAGAACGTAGAAGGAACGTATGATAAATGCAGGATATAATAACAATAAACAACAAGAATAATTTACGCTGTTGGAATTGAGATTTGACAATTTGGCAACTGTTATGATTACTTTGCTTAGCAACGAGCTTTTTAGATCAGTTTGACGTCACAAGAAACAATTTGGCGCTCTTTCCTAGCCAACTTTGCGTAACAACGAAAACAGATTACCAAAACCTATTGCTGCTTATCGTCATATTTCTTAAGTTAAAGTATGACATATGTGGTATCGTTGGATCGTTGGATTCGTCTTTCGATTGCCTTTCCAAAAACATAAAAATATACAGGGTATTCTATTTAAAATAGGAAAGTTGACGTCACTTCCGGTGAAACCGGAAATACAATTTTAATGCCGATAATGGCAAAAATTAGTTCACAAAAAATAGACATCGACATATTTTTTCTGAAAGAGGTAGCTTCTGTCGTTCAAAAGTTAGCATGCAGGGGATACTTCAAGACCACACTGTGTAATACAAATGTTGGCAGGTATTCGAAAGTATAGGGTGAAGTCCTAAGGTATCTCCTCCCCACACTAACTTTTGGATGACAGAAGCTAGCGGTTTTAGAAGAAATAGATCGATTTATATTTTTTGCGATTGCATTTCCGGTATCACCGGAAATTACATCAATTTTCTTATTTTAAATAGGACGCCCCGTATATTTTGACATTTTTCAAAAGGTAAATGAAAAACGAATCCAATGGTACCCTATAGGTTATATTTTAGCTTAAGCACCATATGCGGCAATAAATGTTTTGATAATCTTTTTGTTGCTTTGCAAAGTTGACTTAGTTCGTTGCTGGGCAACGTAATCCTACCAGTTGCCAAACTGTCAAATGTCAATTCTTAAAGCGAAAATTGTTCATATTTATTGTTATTATATCCCATGGTGTAAGAAGAACAGGTATGGTCGTAAATTTTCCCAAACTCGTCTTTAACGCGCATCGGCGTGACTTGGGCCAAGTATCGTCACGATAAGATCATCTGATCACATCTGATTCATCTGTTTACCGTATATGCGAGTTATGCTGTTGTTGTCAAAGTTTGGTTTGATTTATCTTACTTTTGTTTATATTTTCATTTTTAAAGTTAAAAAAAAAGTAACCTGCCTAATAAGAATTCAATAGTAAGATTAAGAAAATGCACATTAAATCGAAGAATTTCTTAGTCAAGCCAATCTGTAGAAGAATAGCAGATTACTATTACAATGTTACTAACTTATTTATATCTGAAATAAAATTATTGTTGATTTGTATTCATAACTAGAAGATTATTACAAAAGTTGTTTAGAGTTGAATACAGCAGTTATTTTTAATCATATCTGTTTTCTTACACTTGATAGGTTTGAAGAAAGAAAAATAGATTTTCAAAGTTTTCATTAAAAATTGAATCAGAAAGAAACTTTCAACAACATTAGGATCTTTAAACAAAAATAATTGACGAAACGGCAATTTGACAACGAACAGGTTTATAATTATATTTTTGATATATTCCTATTGCCAGATCATTATTTTATTGAAGAATATGTTTAAAGAAACATTTATTTTCGTAATTTTTGTTGTACTGTGCGTTATATACGTAACAAATAGAATGCCAACAATATTTACAAAATATGTAATGTATGCCTAATGAATTTATGAATAATATGGGCATTTTCTAATAATTTACATATTACAATTTATAGTTAGTATTGGGAAATATATTTTCTCAATTTTATTAATTATTTTTCGTACGACTTTATTAAAATGATGCAACTATGTTCAGTGACACGACTTTGTAATGGTATTTGAGTCAAGAGACGTCACAACTAGATGCGCAAGAGCATACCCTGTTCTTTTTATACCATGATTATTTTCATTCTTTGTTCTCGTTATTATTTTCTTTTATTTTTACTTATTTTGTTAATTGTTATTTCTTTAGTTTATCGAACTTCATTCTATTTAATTAATTATGGTAGGTTTGCTTAAGTTTTAGCTAGACAATGCACTTACCTTGGGCTAACAATAAGTAAGGCAGGATAACTAGGATAACATTTACAGAGCAAACTACAACTGCATTTATAGAAGATAGTAAAATTTACAATTTGTTGTGCAACCATGGCAAATATAAGGTTGACCCAGCAATTTTAATATGGTTCGTGCTAAAATCATCGTAAAATTAACAACATAAAAAAGCAGCCATATTGTCTTCGAAAAAACGAATAAATTTAAAGGAACCTGTCAACTAATTAGTTCGATATAATGAAGAGACAACAATGATTAGTAAAATAGGTAAACATAAAGAAAAATAATAAAGAGAACAAAAAACGAAAATATGAAAAATGCAGGATATAACAAGAATAATTTACGCTTTTAGAATTGAGATTTGACAGTTTGGCAATTGTTACGATTATGTTGCCTAGCAACGAGCTCATTGGATCAACCTGGCGCCACAGAAAACAATTCGGCGCATTTTCTTAAACAGTTTTACGTAACAACAAAAATAGACTCCCGAAATTTTTATTGCTGTACATTGCAATCTTTCTTAAGCTAAAGTATAACCTATGTGTTATCGGTGGATAATTTTGGACCTTACTGAAATTTTAGAAATGTAAAAAGCAAAATATAAATTGTGGGCAATTTCCAAGAACTTTAGAGAAAATTGGAGTAGAAGAATGTACTCTACCTATCAATTTATTCCAAATCTTCATCAAATAACGAAGAGAAATTCTTGTAGTTAATAAGATGGAAGGGAATAATGATATATAATCCTCGGTTATTACCTTTAACAAGATAATTTATTCCGAATTTGCTATCAATGTGAAATTGAAAATACATTCAATTATCCTAAGCATTTGTAACCTTAGAATTCTCTTTTCAATTACGTCATTCACTTGGTATAAAAGCAATGCTTTTGTAAACGATTCTTAATAAAAGTATCATGTCATTTTCATTAAGTACTGTATTAATATTTGTAATATCATATCAATCTCCAATGCTTCTTGATTTAATATTATAGAAATTTCAACCTGATTCGGGTACTAAAATTAAAGTAGTAGGGAGCAAAGCGGTAACATGGAAGGCATCTAAAAATTAATTCAAATTAAGTAGTACAGCCAGGAGTAGGGATCTCGTAGATTGTGCATTCCATTATATGAAAGCATTCGACTAGTTAGGAAATTACCGTTCTATTTTTCTTTAATTTAGAAAGGAAATACGATGAAAAATGTTGAAAGAAATGATTAATTACATTGAAAACTTTATTAGAAGTAAATTATTTGCTTGCTTCATTTTTAATTAAAATATCAGAGGTATACCTAGAGTCCCTTTCACCAAAAATATTCAAATGAGGAATAATCTTTTAATCTCTCTAATTGAACTCATCTACCTAATAATGCATAACACTTGTTTGTCGAAACGCTCAAATGTAAGTAAATCTGCATGGATAGCTACAATTCAAATCCATCATACTGTTGCAAGTCATTAGATAATTATCCCATTTTACCGTCACTGCTCCTAATATTACTTTCTCCATCATTATTTCCTAATCAGCAATTTAGATATAATTTACCAGATTACTATTGCGTATGTTCCAATCTCTAGATTTGTAAATTATACTTGAAACCTAATAAATCTGAATGTACATAATAGCTCTAGTAATCTATTTTCCTTCTGCAGAATTTCTTAATTAACATTTCTAACAGAACTGTATCAGAGTAATCTCAATCATGACCTCATTTCCTAACTAGAATTTTTTGATACATCACAAAATAATATACTAAATCATTTTGCATTAGTTTATAAATTGTTTAAACTAATATGGATCCTTCCCAATAATACCAAAATTAACTTAGTAATGATCTTTGGTTTTGGGGATCTATGGTGATAAGTTTTTAAAGGGTACCTATACGCAGAGAAACATTTGCTTGTACCAAAGCTCTCCACCTTAATTCAAGACAATTACTGTATCAATTATCAGCTATACAATAACTGTTTTAAATCAAAAAAAATATTTTCTTAGCGTTTCTTTCTCCACTTACAGAAGTGTACACTTGTAATAAAATAATTGTATTTCTTTGTTTAAAACATTTGATAACTTCATTCAAGAAAATCTTGCTGAAAATTTGAAGAAAGCGATTCTAATATAAGTAAATAGCCATTATAAGAGAAAGCAATGTTTTCTTAAGGATAGTAAATAGTTTTCTCAATTCTAGAATGCGTTTAGGTATTGTACATAAATCAATAGTTTAATTTTCTTACAATAAAGCATTTTTTACTGAGAATTTTTGAAATGCATATTATTTATATGCACGTTATTAATTGCGCTTACCTTGTTTAAAACAGCACGACATATATTTGTACGTACATATTGCAGCAAATTATTCACATTGCTTGTGATTTTAAAAGTGAGATTATCTACAGAATAACGTTCAAACAAAAGTAAACTTAATGTAGAAGTACACATGACAAATATGCCTAGAAACAATAACCAAGACGGATAATGCTAACATAACTCTTGGTGTTGATGGAATCACTACTGGCAAAGGCAATATTAGAAGAATAAAAGCATTAAAGCTTCTTACTCTTGGCCAACTTGCTCTTACATTTCTCAGTTTATGCCACTAATCTTCAAAAACAACAACTGAAATATTTTCTGGCACCTCGTAGTGCCAGTAGTTATAGTCATGCCAACATTATTAAACAAATAATTTAATTATGCTGTAACCTATAAAATAAACTTTTTCATTGGCTCATTCACTTGCTTCTAAATTTAATTATTAACTTTAGGTTTTTTTTTCCATTATTGTAATTTTTCTTTTATTGAATACCCTATTAGCTGGCCTGATAATGTGTTTTTTAAACACGAAATTGGTCGCCTCAATTGAACTTTGTGAGATCTGCACCATTTTTTCATTCCTACCTTTAATATGAATATTTATATAACTTAAAACTAAATAATTTGGTTGGAAGAAACATTTTTCTGTCTTAGATTTTCTAACCAACCCTAAGAAAATAAATTAACTCCAAAATAAAATTTCAAGAAAATTATTTTCTTATATTATACATTTTTATTGTCTTGAAATAAAAATATTTTCTTGAATAGAGACTGATTTCTGCAAGAAAATCTATTTTCTTGATGCAAGAAACCATTTCCCAGCATATAAAATGTAGACAAATGAAATAGACAATGTGATAGATTTAGAATACTGAAGAATGTGAGTATGCAAAAAGTTATAGAAGAGGTAAATTATGCGAAGTGTTAGTCTTACATTAAGTACGAGTTAGAGTCAAAACACATAAAGGATCTTTTTTTATCTTTGTTTGGAAAATGCTTTTCGTAGTCTTCTCGCATTCAGTGTAATTATGCATTTCCAAAATATTATGTCAATACACATAAAACAAGTGCCTAGCAACAATAACCAAAAAATTAATGCTAATATAGCTCATGGTGTTGGTGGAATCACTCCCTACAAAAACAATATAAGCAAATAGCACTAACACACCAATACTATGGTATTGGTGTGTATGAGCTATATCAACACAAATTTTTGGTTATTGTTACTAGACACTTTTTTCATGTGTATTTTTAATACATGATGGTAAGCCTGAGGAATCACACTACATGTGCAGATTCCGTAGCGCTTAGGCGCAACGCCACCTTGGGTTAAGCAGCCCATGAGCTGCTCGATAGGTAGTGGGCGTATACATTCCGGTTTGTGTTCGCTATTTTCTAGGCGTCATGATTATATCTGTATATATCAGTGCTGTTTTTGGAGATTAGTGGCATAAACTGAGAGGTAAACGCAATATAAGCAGCGGAGAATGGCGCTCGAAACCACGCTAATGACGCCGGGTAGGCAGAAACATGTTCGTGTGTTAGTGCTATTTTCCTTGCTTACATTTTTTTTTTGCCGGGTGGGATGCTGTATCTTTTTTGGAGCCTAGCTTAGTATACGAACTCAGGAAATTTGACCTAATACAACTTTGGAATAGTATGGTCTATATCACCCAAAGGTTGTAGTATTAATCTTGTGAATGTAACAATCAATGTTGCTTAGTTTTCTAATAGTAATAGATGGTCCATTACGTACTTAAACAAAAATAACGATAAAAAGATAAAAATTTACTAAAGATTTTACATAATGTCATGTTATTTAGGAAGGTGTTCTTCTGTTGCTACTTAGAGCTTAACAAGCTTTCTGCAAACTTATAACTACTGTTTGTCTCCTTATCGAATTTCATACAGCATGCGTATTGAAGATGATTTGAGTTAATGAGTGACGATGACTTATGTCTGGTTCTCCTATTACGTCCTAGATATGTTGGATAAAACCCATATCTAGGAAATACCGGTACATGCTACATGTTGGTCAGTTCCTAGCTTGAATGCATATGACGTTTAGATAATCATTCACTATTCGTGTTCTAGCATTATCATGTATTAAAAAAGTGCCATTTCCCATAATGGTTGCCCGATATAGCAGTCAACACCTAATGGTATTTGGTGCTGACTCTAATCCCATGGACCTCCTACAGTTGCATTTGAAAGCTTTTTACCCTAATAAACCGTACCCGAACAGCTTGCAAGGTTGCAGTGACGTTCAATAGCGCTACGTGTACACTTTCTGTCCTATCCTTAGGTTTGTTCGCTCGGGCTGCACTTTTTGCTCGGTGTAGTGTGAAATTACGTCACTGGAGTGGTCAGTGCAGGTAGGTGTATGGTTGTGTACAGCTGCACGCAGACCCAACGAATGTATATTTTTATACTGGTTACTCGGAGTAGTTAGTGTAGACCGAGCGAACAAAGCTCTTGTCTCCTAGTAGTGGTCATCTGTCTCAACAAAATGCACACTAGAGTGGTGTGAGCTACATCAAATATTCTGTCAAATCCGCAATTCATAAATCTTTCACCAGATAATGTCCAGCATCCATTGTTGTTCAAATACAATGTTGTCAACAATTTGAAAGTTCTAAAACATTGGGTGTAATCTAATATACCAATTGGTGTATAATGCAAAAACTATCCACATCGAAGCATAACAACATTGCAGTATTTAGGACTAATGAAAATAAAATCGAGATTTCTAATCGTGGGCTAATTTTTCGGCTGTGTGCACAAACTTAAGTGTAGGGAACAGAAATATACAAAAAGAAAATAAAAATAATTTAGTACTTTTTATATCTACATATGGTTATAGTGAGATAAGACAGAAGGTAAATCGAAAATGATTGGCATAAATAATAAATTAAATGTGTTACCTTACGACGATGGGCAAAGTAGGAGAAATGCAGCGACTAAACAGACTAACGTTTTGTCGACTCTCAGGGAAACCGGTAACCAACACTAACCCCTTCTCATGACAGGAATAAACACGAATCTGTCTATTCGCTGCAAACAAGTAATCATTTGCCCTACCTTGCCCATCACTTCTCAATACTCCAAACTCATGGACTATAGTTATATAAAATTGTTTGGTAAATAATCCTTATACAACTGTAGTCTGAAAAGTTTCAAGCCTCAATGTGAAGATGGAGTAACTCGTCAAAGATATTCTGGTAATACACGTTGGCTCACGTCTTACCGGGGTGCGAGATATATTGTACGTAGCGCAATCTGGCATCCTTGTTTATCCCCGCCGGCCAGCCTTGCCGCGCACAACTACTGTAACTCTAAGAAGCCTATCTGATGCACTCTTTGTTTGTTTGTGCGCTCGTAAGGTTCGTAATCGTGGATTTCGAATACACTATGTTAGTTTTACAACCGCAGAGAAGATACAAATCGTTAAATGGTATTTTGCCGATAGTTCCTACCAAAGCGTTTGGGAAACCTAGCTGCGTGGTCGGGAATTACCGTAAATACGAACAGCTTCAAATCCCTCTAATGCATCCCCTTAATAAAGTAACATTGTTAGAATTTCAATTTATTTTGTGTAATTATCGAATTTATTTTTCTTTAGTTTAATTTCATAAGAATCGTTGTTTATTTTCCTACTTAGAATTATTTTTTCGTTCTCCTACATCGCATAGCAGCAACAAAATGAATATAAGATTGTACAATTGTACTTTCTAACATAATCTGAGAATGCAGAAAAATTGCGCAGTAATTCTGTATTAACACATTTTGTCAGAAGGCGTTGAATTATAATATTACGTGATTGAGCGGACATGCGTGTTTATAATATGCGTGCGTACCGCTCCTCGCTTTATGATATACTACGACTGGATCGGATCTCTCAGTGAGACTCGAATGCACTGTTGCCATTCACAAAGCCAATCTCCGTTCGTATCGAGACCAACGTGTACAATTGCACACACGTTGTAAGACACTTTTGAAAATTTCAGCTATGTTGGATGCTCAGTTGTTGTTTGACAGTCGTTTATGTCAATCAATGTTAATGTTTCTGTAAAAATGGAAAAAATCGAATATCGAGCCGTCATTAAATTCTTGCAATTGAAAGGCAATGCACCTATGCAAATTAACGCCGAGATAGACGCTGTTTACGGAAACTCTGCACCCACATTTGTCACAATTTTTGGGCAGCTGGATTTAAATGTAGTGGTACCAGCTTGGTTGACCATGGACGTTCGATACGGCCAAAAACTGCAACCACTACCGATAACATTGGAACCAAATGATGCTATACGACCGTCGAGTTAAGGTTAGAGAGATAGCAGAGGCTGTGGGCATTTCGAAAGAACGTGTTTGTCATATATTGATTGAATATTTGGGCATGAAAAGGCTTGGGTACCGCTTGCTCACTCAGGACCAAAAACGCATGCGACTGAACATTTTCAAAGCCTTGTTGAAGCAGTTTAAGCGAAATAAGTCGGAGTTTTGACGTCGATTAATAACTGTAGATGAAACTTGGATATACCAGTACACTCCTGAAGTCAAGGCTCAGACGAAACAGTGGACTGGGAAGGGGGAATCAACTCCGAAAAAGGCGATGACTGTTTTTTTGGGATCGTCATGGAGTTGTGTTAATCGACTATCTTGAAAAGGAAAAACCAATAACGGGGGCCGTCTCATACTTTAGCGGTCAATATGGCAAAAATTCACAAATTAGAGTTCAAATTGATATACCACCCTATTCACCACATCTGACCACCAACGACCTTTTTTCTGTTGCCTAGATTCAAAGTTTCGCTCGGAGGACAGAGATTTTCATCGAATGAGGAGATCGTCACATTCGTAAACGCCCATTTTGCAGAACAAGATGCCAACCACTATTTGAATTGATTAAAGACATGATTATGTTGAACAAATAAAACTGAATTTGACAAAAAAATACTTGCTTCTGTGTTAGGCTGGAAACTTTTCAGACTACCCTCGTATTAGCACATGTTTCAATTTTTTTTTTTTCTTAATATATTATTCCTATGTTCCTACCAAAATAACTAAATTCCTTGCTATAAATATAACATTGAATTAGTATTTAAATCAGTTAAACCTTTTCTACGTTGTAAGAAATTTACATATTCAGATGTTAGTTTGTACTACGGTAATACACACGTAGATTTTCTAGTCCATAAATCACAGTTGTGAAATGAATATTTACACAACGGTTACCAACATCCAAAAGGTAAATTTGCACCAGCGTAGTCGTACTTTATTTACTAAACTCGACGTACATATGGGTACATGCATATGCCAATATAAGGGAAAACATACATATTATTTTAAGGTGCTATTTACGTACAGGAATTTAAGGCATTAATATAAGCTGTAATTGACGCTACTGGAAAATCGCCATTAATATTCGGTCACTTAACTTAAAGTATAGACCTAAAATATATACAAATTAAAGTATTTTCTCAGAATGTATTATAAAAAGGCCGTGTGTTAAACGCGTGTTATCTAATGCTTTTCAGCTCAAAATCGGAAACTGAAAGCCCTAATCTAGTAGACAGAAATATTATTTGCAAAATACGTTATTGTTGATGAGCTACTTCGTCGTAGAGTAGGTCTACTATACGCAGAGAAGCGTTTATTTGTATCAAGACTGTCCGCCTCAATTCAAGACAATTACTGTTTCTATTACCCCCAATACAATAACTATTTTAAAGCAAAAGAAATATTTTCTTAGTGCTCTTTCTCCACTTAAGACATGTATAGAATATCGTTCCAGCGGATCTTTGCACTCACGTCATTATTTAACAGTACTACCCTCTTGTTCAGTCCATCCGGGGACACACTGTATGTTTTACATAAATATAATTTCAGTTATTAGGAATACGTTATTACTATGCTCTAAACCAGCAACATTTTTGCTCAAAAAATGAAAAGAATATTAACATTAGCGGTATGCTATTCCACCAACGAGACTATGTTGGTACTTAATTAGAGTGTTTGTTAAAATGCGGCTACGATAAAAATCTATATTACCGGAATATATGTATAGTAGTTGCCTGCTTGAATGAAACACGCAAATAGTGTTCCACAAAAAGAAATTTTAATTCGCTAATTAGCATGCGTTTTATCCATATGCTTTATTTTAAGGCTTGGCACATCGATTTTCTTACATATCCTTGACACGAAAACCATAACATAGTCTGGACAAACTTCTTGCAGGTATCGTATAGATGCTTTAAATGTATAATGCGTTTCGCCACATGTCGTGTCTTGCTACCATTGTAAAATGAACTAAATATAATATTCAATTCGTCATTCAACCCTCGCTGCCATTGTTAAAGAATACCTCCTCCAGCTTTTGGAATCGATTTGTATGCTATCAACTATTTCTATTATATATCTTATTCTATGTCTTTTTTTATATTTACCAAAGTAGCAATCAGAAATTTTTCTGAACTCCATTTCTGGATAACCCACATTTTTAGCAGGTCTTAGGAAAGTGAAAATCGCTATTAGGTCATAAAAATTTGAAGAAAACTATCCATTTGTAGAATTTCTATTTTCTCAATAATGTGTAGTAGCTGTATACCGATTACACCTACCAATATATAGGTGTGCCAATCTTCTGAAATTGTAGTACTGTGCTTGCTGCATAAATGGTAGGAGGTCAACATTTTCAAGTAGTGTAATACACGACATACGCTACATTTCAAAAACATGTGTGGTAATATTGTTTGGTTACTACGACATCCATAAATAAAACATACTGATATTGTTGTTCTTAACTGTTGATTCAAAATTTTAAGGCTAGGTAGCTACTAGCAAAAGGAATGAACTTTTATTAAAGTATTGTTTCCCTTCTTCTTTTTCGCTAAAAAGATGCAGTAGTACTATAATTTTTTTTCTTTATTTCTACATTAGTAAAATGAATCCTTCCAGTAGCACCAAATATTAGTTTTAATTTGATAAATATTCTCGGTTGTGGACATCGTGGGTCGGCGTAGCTCAGCTACTACCTACTCGCTAAAATACACTGTTTCTTTGACTTTTTCCTAATTATACCTATTACCCACCCTTTCTTTACTTAAGTTCGAAATTTGGAATCAACAGCCTGTCGTCAATCTTAGTTTGTTTTGTATACTGTTGTCACAGTAACCAAATAATATTAACATAAAAAACCATTTGTATATCACTTCCACATGCGA
Organism: Dynastes maya; assembly: GCA_029619315.2. Classification (NCBI taxonomy): domain Eukaryota; kingdom Metazoa; phylum Arthropoda; class Insecta; order Coleoptera; family Scarabaeidae; genus Dynastes; species Dynastes maya. Next base: position 26,856,342 of record JAROYE020000002.1, read on the forward strand.
TACTCGCCTCTGACTGCAAAATTTGGTATCAGTAGTTTAAAGACGTCAACATTCAGTATTTCTTGTTTGCTGTTGTCAATGTAACCAAACAATACTAATACCAGAAACCACTTGAGTGCGATGTTCAAATGTAGCACTCGCAGTTAACCGTAAATATCTCTTTCACTTTCATATAAAAACGTTAACGATTCCAAAAAGTTAGGACATATCAGTCAGCGTATCAACCTAATACGTGGGCGGAAGATAATTCATTTCCTGAGCACTTTAGAGAAAATGTTTTCAAATAATAGATGTTTAGAGACAAATACTGCACAACATAAAACTATACTCAAGTGTACAGGGTGTTTAGTTTCCGCTGCGCATGATACAAGTTTGGTTTTTTTAATGGAACAGCCTATATATTATTATAACTTTAGATACCTCCCTTGATTCATGGCAACTTTCATCAATATTCCCTATACCTATCTATCTTAGTTTTTGAGATAATTGATATACTTTGAAGTTATTACGAAATGTCGTTGTTTCGTTACCGGCCGATATCTAAAACGTCTTATGCTAGGGTGGTGATTTAAATTTTACTCGATTTAGTATTTCTCGGAGTTTCAGGCGATACATAAAAGTTTTTTATATCAACTGGAGTCTACAAGATGGCCATCGAAATCGTTGCCATGTTTGATTCATGCTATTTCAATTCTTTTTAATGGGAACATCCTGTATATTTTTGCAAAATATAATAGTGAAATTCTTCTAGAATCTTTCTTGTAAACGTTTCTTTAGACCTAAAATGCATCGTTCTTTAGTAAATTAAATATGAAGCTATGCGGATTAGTTTTTCGTTCAAAAACGTAGGGTCCTGTGACGAAATACTATAGATAGAGCCAACTGTGTAATTTAATCTTATAGAAATGTACGCCAACATGTATTTGCATTTCGAATTTTTGGAAGAAAATGAATATATGTAAATACAGTTTAAGACCGATGTGCATAATTTAAATATCTGCAACAAAGGACTCATTACGCCACCTTTTCATAAGTCCGCCTTATTCGAGAGATCTGTTAGTTACAACATTAGCAAAATCTACAACTCCATCCCCACATCATTGAAACTGTTCCCAGCTAAGGGTTTTAAATCTAGATTATTCCATGTGCTGCTCTCAAAACGACATTAAATGCACTAGTCCTTGAGATGCATGCACTAAAATCTAAAAATCTAAACAAATTTTTAGATTTAAGTTTAACTATAGGCACGTATTCTCTTCTGTTATAGCATTTTATCTTCAAGGTTTAGTGAAAGAATGGTGAATGAGTACTCTCAAGAACTAAACTACACCTTGTGATTTTCAATTTTCATTATATATATTGACTTGTTTAGACTTTTTTTTATTTTAGTGTTAAGTTGTAGCAAAGGATCTTGGAAATAAACCATATATTATTATTATTATTATTATTATACCTATAGGTGATTGAGGAGAAAATTATAAATATCTCGAAATCTGTTAGAAATAGACAGATGAAATCTACACTATTTTTGTTTATTTCCAGATGAGGAAACCAAATACGTAATAATATACAGGGTGCTCTATTTAAAATAACAGTAAGTGCTTGGTTCGCTACTTATCGATCGCCCTGTACATACGTAAATATTTTTGGAAGATGCTCTGTGATGTCTATTATGCTAACAGAAAATATGAATTTCATACTATATACGCGATAGGTGCAATTTTACAATTCCAGAAGATTGGGACACCAGTATATGTCAAATACGGCATCAACGTAAGACTTGTGTTTGGCGACATTGGCTGTGGTAATGCTCGTACGCTTCACCAAATACGATTTTAATTACAGTTAAATGACCAGCAGTTAATTCCAGAAACATATATGGAGATTGTGTATACGCAGCCTTGCTTCTTAGCTTGATTTGTAGCTTGGTTGCACTTCTAGGATTGGGTAACTTGGAGTTGTTTTGACCTAATCTAACTTTAGTAATTGCTTAGTGGAAATAACATGTATGTGGTCTGCATTTAATTTAATTACTATATATATCATATTTAAGCTATTAGAAAAAATTATCATTTTCAAAGGTTGAAAATATTGCTTGAAATTTATTTTAAAATGGTCTGAGAAACATTTGGACCCCTAAAAGTTTCCATATTACCGAAGCGGGAGGTCAAAATATCCAAGCAATTTAATAATTTTCCCGCGAATGAAGTTCATGAATTTATTTTCCCAGGAAGTAATTCAGATTCCTATCAGAGCAGCCGCATTGTTGGTTATTGTTGTGCATCAGTTACTAGTTGCAAACTCTTCAAGTTACTATGTATTACGACACCACCAAGTTAAACTTTTCGTATATATTATAATAGCAATTGAAAGCTCTATTAATGAAGTTGTATTACTTGAAGTTTGTTATGTCTTTATCATATTCTGCTGTTGAGCTGTTTATTAGAATCAACTTAGCGTAGCTCATAAAAATTCATTTAGCGGTTTATACTCGTTTGGATAAACTTCCCACCCTTTAGGTTTGCTCTGAACATCTGCTCTTACGGTTATTTATCATTTATTTTTAGCGGTTTCTTTTATCGCTATATTTCAGCCACTTATTTCTTTTTATGCGAAATTACGTTGTAAATAATTTGCTTAATTCTACGGAAAAAATCACGCACTCCCTGTTTTATTTCGGGCTATAATTGAGGTAGCTTCCCCTCGAGTGTTTTGGGGTGTTTTATTCATGCTTGATTACCTTGCTATCTCTGAAAACATTCTCTGTTTTTATTGCCTAGTTCATAGGCATTAAATTCAGTTTACTCCTCGTTTACTTTCTTTTCCCGCTAGACATAAGAGTGTATTTCTACGATGAATTCTTGGAAAAAATATATAACAACCACTATGGATTTCTGAAATCCTACTGGGTCAAAAGATAAGCCATGGACGTTAATATTTTTATTGTTGCTTGAACTGGTAAACGAAGAAAACTGCGATAGCAAATAAAATTTACTGCGCCTCAATGCTGTCTTTTAAAACGTTTATAAAGACCTTAGGAACTGCATGTCATCGATATTTCAAAAACTACGTCCATATTGTTAATACACTTACCTAACTTATCCAAACTATGGATATGTATTGTAATGTTAAAAATAACGCAATTATAATTGATAGGATTAGCGCGTGGTTATCGTTATTCAACCATATTCATTCAAGTACGTCATAGTAACGGCGACGCTCCATCAATGCCTAACATTACGTTACAGCGACTTGCGAGAGTTGTTTGAAAACTCCTTGCAAAAATGGGGAGTAGTTAATTTTTCGGGATAAACCTTTTTTATTTTTCAGTTTGTTAAGTTTCCAGTTTGTTAATCCCTTCCAAACATTAGGATTTGTCCAATTCAACAAAATAGGCAGTTACATCTTGGTTTGAATAAAATCTCTTTCCTGCCAGTCATTTATTGATATTAGGAAATAGGTAGTAGTCCGATGGAGCCAAATCTAGAGTGTAGGAGGGACGTGGAACGAGTTGGGGCCGTAACTCCGTCAATTTCGTGACCACAACTCCAAAGGAATTAGCTGGTTTTTCTTGCAACGCGGTTTTCAAATGATAATAATGCATAATATGCATCTGTAATAGTTTTACTCTTCAATTCCAAAAAGCAATTGCCATAACCTTCTCGCCTGAAAGCACGGTCCTCATCTTTTTTGGTGCAGAATCTGCGTTGCCAACCCATTGCTTGGACGGTTCTTCGGTTTCAGGAGTGTAGTGGTGTCGTTTCGTACACAGTGACAAAAGTCCTTGTGGATTCCGTTGAAACGGCTCTAAACCGCCCTTGGAACACGTCATACGATTTCATTTTTGGTCAACCATAAGTAATTGCGGCACCCATCGTGCGGACAGCTTTCTCATGTTGAAATGTTGATGCAAAATGTATATGTTCACTCGATATGCTGCCAGGATTAGCATTTTCGCGCGCCTTCACTCTTTTATCACTTATCATCAGATCATGGATTTTAACAATGATTTCTGGAGTAGTGGCTTCAATGGGGCGTCAAGAACGTTTAGCATCACTTATGCTCACATGGGGACTCCGATAATTTTGAAACCACTTATTAACGTTTCTCATCGAAGGTACAGGTTCATCATAATGTTTATCAAGCATATTTTTGGTCACCTGAGGTGATTTGCATTTCACGTCGAAGAAAAATGTTCGCCAGAACAGGAACCAACACTTCGATTGCAGTTTTTATTATATTGGGTCACTTAAAAGAACGCGGTGTTTATATATGTGGTGCCCTTAAATAGGAAGCACCTTATATGGCAGAGTTAATATCTTTACAGAAACCTTACAAGATGTAACCACTGCAGTCTTAATTAATCGATATCATAAATGTGTAGAATGTGACGAAGGAACCTCTGAGCGCTTAATTTAATTTCATTTTACTTTTATTTCCAAATATTTTGTTTAGTTACCTGGTTATAATTACCTTAGTCTACGAATAGAAAATATAAAACAAAGCTATGAAAGCTATGAAAATACAAAGAAAATCAAGAGTATAATTAGCAACAGCCTAATATAGACCAAAACCAACACGAAGTTGAAACAACATGTGGTCCTCGATTCCAGTAGTCCGGGATGGGACAGCAGCCCACAACTTGTAGATGCATCTAATGCATCAAATCAAACAATATGTTAATGCAAAAAGAAAATTATATATTATTTTTTTTTAAATACATCAGATAGGTTGGTAGCAGTTACAGGTGTGTCGTAAATTCTAAAAATCGAATAAAAAGAGGGGGATTTGTTAGGTAGCGCCACCTAGCAGTGACGCATTTTGTTTTAAAAGCAATACCGTTAAATATGTGCCACCAACGGACATTTATACTAAAGTTCTGAAATGCGTGTTTTTTTGCGACAGCTTAAAGTAATTCATCTGTGATGCACATTTGTCAACTGATACTTTATCCTTTACACAATTTACTGCTTTTTTAATTTTTAATCATCTTATGTATTTAATCAACATTCTGATTACCACAAACGACTTTTAAATATAAGCAAAAGCTTTTTATGATTTTTCTGCAATGATGAAAAATAGATAGGTGTTAGGTCATAAGCGTGCACCTAAGCATAATTATGTACAGAATTACACAGTACATACGCCTAGCATAATTTTCTGTATACTTATGTGTATGTATACACAATTTTGATTATAACTTTATTATTTAACATGGCTGGCGGGAAATGGTGACTTGGAAAATCACATTTTTAACCGCAAGGGGAATATTTCATTACAAACGTGTAGCTAACCTGAATACCCTATCCGTTCTGAGATTGACAGCCGATGTTGTTGTTGTAAATATTGAAAATTACAATACTTATGATTTGTATTAACTTTTTCCTATTTAAAATTTTTGTCTAGTTCCCAATTGTTATATTTAAATCTGCGCAGTTGTGTAAAACATTCTCAGAGTGCACTAAATTTTATGTGTCTATAAAGAAATATAAGATCTAATCAGCGAGAGAGCTCCATTTGAAATATTGTGACTACCACAACGTTCGAAAACATTCAAGTGTATTGAATTACTTGAAGGTTATTAAGTGTTCTAGTTTGTGTTTCAAAAGTTTAAGAATTCAAATATTCAATAATAATCTGGATGTTTTATTTGAATTAACAATGTTGGTGTCGACTTCTGGTATAACCGGAAGTTATTAGGTTATCAAAACGTCTTCGGTGAGCTAGCCAATTGAAGTTTGGAATTCACTAATTTATCTGAACTTAAAAATAAATACAGCTAATTAGATTGATAATATTAATCAAATAGTGTGAAACTTAGACTTATTGTTGGTTGGTTTGGCGCATTGCTTTCATTGAATAGCTTGATATTGAACATACGACTCCTTTAATGATGCCTTGGCATATTTAAATCTGTATGTAAGAAATGAGTTTTTAGTAAATATGTATAATATTTTGTATATTTTCTCAAAGACTGTTGATATACGTTTCCTTACTAATGTTTTAAGGAGAACGCTCGTAAGGGCCGATGCAAAAGAAAACTGTTTTCTGAGAATAACCTTTCGAGGGTTTCAAAGTAGAGCTTTTCATTACCAAATAGACTCGATTGAGAGGTAAAGGCTTTTTAGTTGTTTTTCAGCATTACTATGTTATTTCCAAATAATATTAAGTCAATGCATTTTTACATTTAATAGTCGAAAAGCTTTATGGATTGTGATAACAAAAACTCTAAACGTATGTATGATTATTACATTATTCGAAGATAATTTAAATGCTATCAGAATTAATAGGTTTTACATTTACATGTACGTACCATTTGTTATCCTTAATACAATTGAATGTGTAGTGTTCGAAGAATTGACGCGATTGAAATTGGGTCTACGTGCAGATGAGAAGCAGGTGCAAACTGATGAAAATTAACGGTAACGCCCATTCATTTGTCATCATTCATGCTTTCTCTTCAGACAAGTTTAGCTGATTGACAGATTCTATTCTTAAGCACAGCTATTTTTTAGAAAGGTAAAGTCTTAAATTGAGGAAAAAATACAGTATAGACCGTGGCATAATTCCGAATATTCATGTAATGATCCCAGAGAAACGGTAAGATAACTCATCTTCGCCCTATATTCCTTCAGTGCTTAATTATTTGACTATTTCACGTATAACATTTCCCAAATTAAATACGGCTATTTAATGAGCCGCCAACCCTAGCATAAGATTACGGTTTGGAAAAATGTGTAATTTGAAATCATTATGTGATTTCATTTTAAGAATGGTAAATATGTAAACAAAAACGCAATTTTTCTCCGCCCTTCAGTCTTGCGTTCTCTAATTTCCAAATTTAAAGCGACTTCATTCACCAAAAACGCATAGAGTAGTTCCATTTGGCATATTAAATACGGCTACTCACCGAAAATTCAGGTTCACCAGAAAACGTGCAGGTTTCAATGTTGCAGATACGTAGCGACAAGACCTTGCGGCGATAGTAGGCGGCAAGCCCTAGTATAACATTACGTGTAACCTGAAAACGCTTATTTAAAATAAAAAAAGAGATACAAAAAATCGAGGCTTTTTAGCGTGAGATGCTTTAGAAGATAGCAGTGTTTAGAAGTGAATTGTACTCAAAAGTAGTTTGTTAGTTTAGTGGTAAGAAATACTACAAAGTGCATAATAAAAATATTATATCGGGTCATTTGGAAGAAGGCGAGAATGATAAACCCGGCCCCCTGAAATAAAAAGGGCACATTAAACGCCAAAGTTATAAGTAACCTGGGCAAATATGCGGTAACAGCCAGAGGCGTGGCGAGCGCATAAAAGTTTACACATAAAATAGAAGGTAAGAAATAAATTATAAAACATGCTGAAACACCGTTTTAAAAGCCTTCCGTGAAATCACAAACTGGGTAACATCTGTTAAATATTTCAATCATTAGATATGTTTCCACAGCTGTTTCAGTCAAGTGAGTACAACGTGCGAAATAAATGTTTTTTAATGCCGAAAACGACTGTTCGACATCCAGCGATGTTATATTTGCATATTTAAAATAATCTTTGAAACAACTTAATGCATCTTCACACGCATCTTTACAAATTTGTCTTAATATAAGAAAATCGGAGTCTTTCTCCAAAACACTTTCAAATTTTCGTATTACACACCAATTTGTTTCGCCTTCTACAGCGCATAACTGTGCGTGGACATTATTCACAATTTGAAACAGAATCCACTAGCGACACCGAAACATTTTGTAATTTTTCTATTCCCTCCGCTAGTCCGAAGTAATTGTTGTGAATAGTTTGTAAATCTCTTTTAACCTGACTATCTTGAAATATTTCCTGGCTTTTCTTGGTTGCTGCAGCTTCTGTCGGATTGAATTTTAAAACTACCTTCTTTACTTGATCAAAATATTTGTTGTAGTAAAGCGCAGCCTGCAACCATGTTCCCCAACGTGTAACAATCGGCTGTGGTGGTTCACGTAAATCAGGACACTGTTTGTGAAATAGTCGGGTACGTTTCGGGGACTTTAGAAACACTGCCTTTGTACTAGCAATCAATGCATTTACTAGTGGAAAACATGTAGTAATCATTTGTGCCGCAAGATTTGGAGTATGGATTTTACACGTTACATGTAAGAAGTCACCACTGTGTTCTTTAAGAGATCGGCTCAAAGAACGCATGTTTGCGGCACCATCACTCATAAACATTAATAGTTGCCTAATTGAATCTTCAAATTTGTTCAATTCACCTTTAAAATCTCATCGGCAGTACAATTTATAACTCTTTTGGAAGCAAGTAAGAAGGAGGGTGACGGTCGATGTGGTTCCATTGTACGTACCATTACATTAACCACAGAATGGTTTTGATGATCTGTTGTTTCGTCAACAGAGCAAATGGCACTACATTTCGTATCGATGTCCGACTAGGTAATTTACAGTTCGCATATTTATTCCAGAAGGAGACAAGTGCTTCTTTGTCTAGTAAACGAAACGATAGATTACATAAAATAAGAGGACCACATAAATCAAATGTAAATTTTTCTTGGTTTCGTATGCCACTTTTTGCAGAAGAATGCTGTTTGCTTTCGATGTGACGTTGACAATGGCTTCTGGACCAACACATTAAAGGAATTTTACAAACTAGACATTGAATTTTAGCGCCATCAAAAATTAAATCCGGTATATCCACTATAAAGTTTTTAACTGTGTCTGCCATTGGTCGTTTTCGCGACGTACCGCGACATTTTTAAAGCAAACATAAGCGTACAATTACGAAATAAGTTACGACAGCCTACATATACACAGAACTACTCGCATACAGCATCGATTTAGTACTGACGCTGTGAACGCGTGAAATAAATAATCGCCGACTCCGCACCACATATCTACTACACTGACTGTTACCGCTGTTTACCCAGACTAGTTATAAGGTTAGCATTTTCTGTAGTTATGTATTAATCATTCGGAACACTACATTGTTATTTATTTATTTAAACTGCCGATAGAGTATCAGGTTGGTATTCCCAATGTTTTCAAATCTAACATCACAATACTTAATACTGACAAATTGATTTAACCACCCATCCAACTCTAATAAATACTAAATTTAACTTGGTATTATTTATTATTGTAATTAATTAATTTTCAACTTACTGATGCTGGTTATTTAAAACGAACGGCAAAATTTTTCACATGAAAGATAATCTAAAAAAACAAATATTTATATCAATTAACCCCTACAAAAAGTAATTAATCATAAACGTCATGAAATTTTGTAATTAATTGGCCGTTAGTAAGCCCGTTTTGTACACTTACACTAACGAATTATGCCGGGTTAGGTATATAATCGCATTTTAAATACTCCTGTAAGCGCTCATATACGCCTGTACACTAGGATCCTGTCCTATCGATTTTACATTTAATATCAATTAAGGCGACGGTGATAAGACGTGAGTTTCTCAAGTTCCTTCAAAAATTACGACTAAGGATATTAATATACAAAGATACGGTGGATACTTTAACGACCCTCATTCATTCCCTTGGATCACGTAATTGCGACGTGTGATATTACTGATATTAAGCTTTCCGTTATGGACGATATCGATAGAGGTAGAACGATATCGTGGTATTATGCATGTTTGTTTGCGCTTGCTGAGATAACGTATAGTTCATCTTACATTTCAAGATATAAGTTATTTAACTAGTACGGTATGATGCTGACTGGGATTACCTTTTGGATTGTAGTTCTCAACTCTGGTCGTAGTCATATTACGATTATTATTATTACAGTCAATATTTGATAATTTTCAAGCGAATTGTACATGGCTTAGTGTCACGAATTTTGGCAATTTCAATATACCGGGGTAGGGCAATAGTGCAAGATTCTTCGATAACACATTTACTATTGATAATACGAAAAAACGTCCTGTACAGTAATCATAGATATACATTAGTAGCATAAGTTAAAATTATTTTTGGGTGAACCAAAAAAAAAAGTCAAATTTTTTTAAATGAAAGATTATATTCATTTAATATAATATAATATAATTTTATATTATATATTAGTACATATTTGGTTTGTACCCAAGAATCTACGGTTACTTTATATAGGATTACCTATGCCTAAACTCAGTTGTTTTCGAAATGTCAGGTAACCAAATAAGTTCGTACGGTTTTTGATGGTACAATAAATATTTATTAAGAAACAATAATACACTATTATTCATCGAAGCAATTACCATCACAACCAATCACCTTTTGCCAACGTGACACCAATTTTTGTATGCGATATTGTACCGAACTCTACAGATTTTGAATCAAAGAATTGACGGACTGCATTTATTACATTAACCCGAGTTTGAAACTGCCTATGCCTCATATAGTTGTCAAGAGACAATGAAAGGTGATAATCACCAGGAGAATAAGGAGGGCGTGGTCATGTTTCCCAGCTAAGTTCAGAATTTTTTTCTCGAGCCACTCTTGCGGTATGAGGTCTGGCATTGCCTTTTAAGAATAGCATTTTCTTTCGATTGATGAAAGAAGGCTGAGTGCTGCTTGTACTTGCTGAAACTATTCACAATACAAGTTAGCAGTGATGGTTTGATCCGTTTCCAAAAGTTCATAATGGACAACTCCGGCTGCTGTTCACCAAACCCACAATAAAACCGGTGGTGCAAGGAAACCTTAGGAGTGCGTGATATTAATCGCCTGGCGTCAAGTAATGATACGATCGCTTAGAATTTGAGTACAATATCCGCTTTTCGTCACAAGTTAACAACCGATCAAGAAAAGGTTCATTATCGTTGCGTGAAATGTTTGCCGAACAAATGGTAAGACGGCTGAATTTATCATTTGGCAATTCATGTGGAGCTCATTTGCTTAACTTCTACATCTTTCCTAGCTAGTAAAGGGACAAATGAATGGTTTCATCGCTATCATTATACCTTTCTGCGATCTCTAAGCACGTTACACTTGAAGTTGCCTCCACAACCTGCTGAATATCCTCGTTGTTAATAATCTTCGGTCTCCCAGAGCGTGCTTCATCGGTCAAGCTGAAATCTCCTGAACAAAATTTCTTGAACCACTTCTGCGCTGTTGGGTCACTTACAGCATCATTTCCGAATGGGGTACAAATTTTTCGCGCCGCCGCTGCAGCTTTGGTGCCAAGTTTGTACTCATAGAGTAAACAACCTCGAACTTTAAAATGTGAATTAAACAATTGTCACCAAAAGTGTATGTATCCAATGAAAGAAGGATTCATACTAAAGCAGATGATGAGGTAACAAACATGTGCTATCGATCAACAATTTAGAAAATATTCATGGCAATCTGATGTATACAAAAACACCACGGACTTATTTGGTGACCTGATATTTACGAAAACTGGTATTTGCAATGTTCCGCAGAAGTAGTTGTAGTTTGCATATTTGACATTTTGCTTTCCACACTGGGTTTTAACCAACGTATAGAGTTAGGGATATTTCTATTTAGAATAAGAGAACTTCTTTATCATGGGCTATCGCAACGCACTAAAGGGTTAATCTTTTCGAGTAACGTTTTCATCGTTATTTGAATAGAAACGAGAATCGGGACAACAAGTGGAAGATGCAAAATATCTTAAAAACGACTAACGTTAGGTACAGGGAAAGTTTTACATAATTAACGCAAAATGATATCACCAATTCAAAAATTAAAAAATATACAGAAGGTCCCATTTCTGTATATTTTTTAATTTTTGAATTGGTGATATCATTTTGCGTTAATTATGTAAAACTTTCCCTGTACCTAACGTTAGTCGTTTTTAAGATATTTTGCATCTTCCACTTGTTGTCCCGATTCTCGTTTCTATTTATCTATTATCTCTTCAAGTATACAGTTGTGAAGTTATAACCAAGCACTGGAACAATGGGAAAGGTGTTTATTACGACATTAACTACCGCAAAATCTGTTGTAAAACATCTTGGATTTCACTGGGAATGCATCCTTTATCAAATATAACGCATTCGTAAGTTTTTTGGATTCTATTCGGTAGTAGAAAGAATAAAACTTGCACTATTATGGTCTCTTCAGCAGGACTCCCAATGTTAACGTGTATACTATATAATGCGCGAACTGCCTACTACAGTCTGGTCCGTAGGCTCCCGCTGTCGCCAATAATACTATACTCACAGTTTCCGGGTTGGAACCACTTCGTTGTCCTAGCTTTGGCCGACATTTCGTCCACACTCTTATGGGACATCTTCAATGCTGTTATTGCACACTGACTGGGGATTATTCATTCCGAAAGGCTTGTTTTGGATCAATGGGACGAAAATGTTACGCATCGATGAAGCGGAAATGTTATACGTCCAGGAGGCGAAAATGTTATGCATCAATGAAACGTGACGGTTGCTAGGAGGTTTAATCAGATGGGATTTCCACGTGTGATGTAAGGTGTAGCCATCTTCGCGATTTACATTGTTGGGATGTTTGAAAATCTCTATTGATTCCCGAATTTTTATACTATAATAGTGAGGATTGCGAGATAAGATGCGGGTAGAGTTAAGTTGAATTTGGTGGCAACAACCGCGTGCAAACCTCGTGCTCAATAACACGAGTGCTGACTGATTGTTTTGTTTCACCGATGTACACACTACCGCACGAACATGGAATCTGGTAGACATTAGGGGCTTCCAGATGATTGCGGTCATTGATGGGAAAGTAGTCTGAGAGCTTGAAATTAGGTTTGAAGATGGTTTTTGTTGTTCCTGAAGAGAATCTTGCTGATGCGTTCGGTGACACCATGCATATAGGGTAGATACGCGGATCAAAGTTTCAGTGATGTGGTGCAGTTTTTGAGGGAGCGAATTGAGTTCAGATATGGAAATGGCCCTTTGGATAAGAGAATTGATAATACCGCGTTTTTGGGCTGGATGATGGTGTGAGAGGCCATTGAGGTATCTATCCGTGTGCGTGGTTTTTCGATAAACGGAATGTTCCAGTCACGACGCCGGTGTATGAGAACATCTAGGAAAAAAAGGCAATCGGCCGATTCGATCTCTATGGTGAAACGTATGGAATCATGTTGGGGATTCGAAAACGATTGGAAATTGTTTAAAGATTCGTGTCCATAGGGCGAGACGACAAAGGTGTCATCAACGTACCTGCACCAACACATTGGCTTAAGGTTGTAAGATAATAGGGCTTGTTCGAACATTTCCATAAAGATGTTGGCGACGATAGGAGACAGAGGAGACCCATAGCTGCGCCTGAGACTTGCTCGTAATATTTACCCCGAAACTGGAAATAGGTAGAAGAAAAACAAGCTTCAGCCAAGTCAGCCAGATCATCCGGTTGGCCATTGAAGATGAGGAACTCTCTAATAATGGATACTGTATCCAGTATGGGAATCTTGATGAATAAGCTGACAAGTAAATCACCAGAATTTACCGTCAACTCTTTCAGTCGTTGGACGAAATGTTGGGAATTTTAGATGAAAGAGTCGCTGTGTCCAGCGTAAGATTTTAGAAGATTAGAAAAGTACTTCGATAATTTGTAGGTAGGGCTATTGATAGTGCTGACAGTAGGATGTAAGGGGATATTGAGTTTGTGAATTTTAGGGAGACCGTATAATTTAGGGGTTGAAGAATCACTAGGGAGAAGTGACCTCTGAGTATCGATAGGGATAGATGACGTTTTAATGGAGTTAGTGATGGAACGCTCAATTCGGGAAGTAGAATCACGTTTAAGAGTTGATAGGTGCCGTGTTGCAGTAAAGAAAGAACTTCATGCTCATACCCTTCGCTGTCCAGGATCATCGTAGCATTTTCCTTATCAACTCTTAGTCCAGCAATTTTAGGGTCGGATTTCAGGTTTCATAAGGTTTGATTTCGGAGGCTTGGCCCGCGCGAGGATTTTGGATGTTTCAAAGCGAATGTGATCAGCGGTTTCAGATGGAACACCGACAAGAGCAGACTCTATGCCAGTAATGATGTCTTTAGCAGGAATAAGTTTGGGAGTAGGGGCAAAGTTGGGGCCTTTGGAGAGTACAGCAACCTCATCAGAAGATAGAGGTCGACTAGAAAGGTTTATGATAGTGTGCGCCATGACTAGAATTCTGGGATGGTCTAGGGATTAGGGGATCGAATTTTTGGATTTGTTGAGCGGTAGTAAGTTTCTTCGACTTGATGATAAGTGATGCGATCTAAGATATTCCAATCAGACGGGGATAAGATGTAGAGATAGCTCTTGTAAGTGTAAGTGAAAAAGTTTGATAGAAACGGAGTTCGGATCACGTCTAGTTTGCTTAGTTCGTTCCCGAATCAATGCGAAATTTGTGCGACGACAAATCTTGTTGGCAGAAGGGAAAGCAATATGATGTTTGATAACAAGAAATTTAGGAAGAACATGATTATCTCTGCATCTAAGTAAATAGGATAAAGAATAAAACTAGTCCTATCAGTCTTTGTCGTAGTTTACCAAGTTCTCTCGTCTTCTTCTCGATATTCTCTCCGTAGAGGTTCTGGAATCTGGTCCGTAGGCGTCCGCGGTCGTCAATAATACTAGACTCTTGGTTTCCGCGTTGGAGCCCCGTCGTCGTCGTAGCTTTGGACGACGTTTCATCCACACCCTCTTGCCTACAGCAGCTTCTAAAGGTCTCATTCATGAAAAATGTTTAACTGGATTCCAGTGCTTGTCTGGTTTTTACACTAGGAAATATTAACATTTTGCCAGTACCTCCATCATTAGCAATCAAAATTGGAAAGATTTATGTCTTCGTCATTCAAATTTTTTGTAGCTTCTAGGTGAAATTCTCGTCTCTCACGATATAGAGTGCGTTTAAGGCTATTGAATGTTGGTAAAGTCGCAACAAGTTCATATCCTCGATCATACAGCTGTGTTACTTCCGACGACACTTCTTTCTTTGTCATTGATACAATGTAATTATAGAAACTCTTCTTCTAATACTCCACACAGATCATACGCAGATAACATAGGTTTTTTATTATTAAAGGGGACCTAAGTTGGATACCTGGACAACTCTAGGTAGTTGTGTAGAATATCTGGAGTAGTAGTCGTCACAACAAAATTAAAAAAGCTATCAAATATTTCGAATTGATCGAAATTAGGTTATGGTCTCGCATGATCAATAGTTTTAATACATTTGGGGTCGACGTATACATCTATCCAGTTATAAGATTCCTTCGCTGATGAGATTGTAAAAAATTGCAGTGAAAGTTTGCAAAATTAGGGCACATGAAAATTGAGTATTGAATATTTGACTGAAAAAAAAAATTGATAAAATACATTGCTTCTTAGAGATTAGAACATTTCTGCCAGTGTAGAATGTAATACATAGAAGTTAATTTATTGAGGAAAGAAACTCCCAATTGTACGTTTTCAGGATCTGTCCCGTAATTTAGAGTTAGGCAATGATACCTCTTAACTCTTTTATGGTTATGGCGGTCTGCTTCACTGCCAGAGGAGTTTTAAAGATTGATTATCCAGCGTGGAGAGAGATATGTAATTAGAGATAAATTAGTGATAGCTTATGTTGTTATTCTGTTCTTGATTCTGACCATTTTGAGTTTTGGAAATGGCCAGCAAATTATAAATTTGCTCTTAGGCTACTGCGAGGGTAGATAAAATATACACCAACCTATATTTCAATTTTTTCGACATAGTTTCTTCGTTTTTCCATGCACTTTTTCCAGCGAGTCGGAAGTGTTTTAATTCCATTTTCATCAAAAGAATGACGTGCCCCTATTTAATGGCATACGAGCTTCTCCGCAGTTTGTCGTTGCTCCTCCTGGGGCATTTTTAAATGAATATGTGAGTCACATGATGATAAATCCGGATTGTACGCACGGTGTTCGAGGACACTCTAAAACATGTCGCGGGATGGCGTTGAATCCTCTTATAATGCGTCGCATTTTCATCCTCCACGAAATTCTTTAGGCTAAAATTTCAGTTGCGTTTTTCATAACATCGGTTCCTCCTGATTAAATTAAAATTTCATTGGGATAAGTATTTTTGCTTGCAGATAACTTAATGACAATGCGTTGTGCAACCGAACGTGAAGCTTCCTTTTTACTCATCGTGAAAGAAATTAACTGTGTGAAGTTGCGTTCGCGATGGCGCTGTGGTGGAAGGTCTTAAGCCTCATCCTATGACAATTGAAAGTTTTACCACTCTTACAGACTTTTGCTTAGTCACAGGAAGGAAATGTCTTATGTTTGATTCGTATACCCATGAAAATTAACACATTAAGTTGAAACCAAAGGATAGATATCATGTACACCAAGAAATTAGATATTCTTGCAAAAATCAGTCTCTATTCAAGAAAATACTTTTATTTCAAGATTATAAAAATGTTTAGTATAAGAAAATAATTTTCTTGAAATTTTATTTGCATTAAATAAATATTTTCTTAGGATTAGAAAATCAATAGAATTTAAGATAGAAAAATGTCTCTTCCAATTAAATCACTTAGCTTTATGTTAAAAAAATATTCATATTACATTAAAATGTTGTACGTTAAAAGTTATATCACTGTCGCTACTTCTGTTGCTACTTTCTAGGACGGCATGACTGTATCTCTTCATCAATTGGATTCTGTCCTGGTGTTGTTGCATTAATGCAATCATATCTTCATGATCGTTCATGTTACGTTCACTATAATGGATTTTTATCTCACCCTTTCGTTGCATCCAGTGGAGTGCCTCAAGGTTCAAATTTAGGTCCACTTCTACTTAACATATACGTTAATGATCTTTTGCTCTCTTCGGATTGTAGCCCCCTTGCTTATGCAGACGATCTCAAAATTTTTAGCAAAATTACTTCAACGTCCGATTGCCTAAATCTACAAAGAAATCTCACAGCAATTGACAATTGGTGCTCTTTAAATAATATTCAATTGAATGTTGATAAATGTGCAACGCTTACCTTCAGCCGCTCCTCTCAGCCAAAGATATTTGATTACACAGTCTCTAATGCTACAGTCCGTAGAGTTAGCCATTTCAAGGATCTTGGTGTACTGTTTGATGCGCAGTTGTCGTTCGCCCTACATATAGAAACTATTAGTTCCTCAGCTTCTAAATCACTTGGATTTTTATTTCGAACTTGTAGAAACTTTTTCGACGATACTGCGTTAAAAGCTGTGTACTACTCGCTTGTTCGTTCCAAGATGGAGTATGCCTCTACTGTATGGTATCCTTACTACCATCATCATCAACTACAACTTGAGTGAGTTCAAAAAAGATTTCTGAAGTACCTCTCATATAAATCAGATGGTGTGTATCCCCCGCGTGGTGTTGATTATGGCAGCTTACTGCAGAGGCACAATCTTCAATCGTTGTCTCACCGTAGGAATATAGCTAGCGGGAAATTTCTTTTTAAGTTGATCAATCATGATGTCGATTCAGCGTCTTTGCTCTCCCAAGTACATTAAGTGGTGCCTCAATATAATCGCAGATCTGCTGATATATTTTATGTTTCACAATCACGTACTAACGTTCTACTTAAAGCACCACTTAGTCACATGAGAAGGAATGCCAATTGTGCGTGTCCAGACCCCTTTCATTATTCTAATGTGCATTAATATATTGACTCGTCAGCTCCAAACCTGTTTTTTTTTTTTTGTTCTCTTTTTTATATTATGTTAGTGTAGCGATTAGATTCTTACTTATTTTTTTCAATTGTATTTACTTATACGTTAAGTTTTGACTTACAACACTGCACTCTATTATTTTTTTATATGTATATTGCCCTGTTATTGGATTTTGTTTGTAATCTGTTGGGTAATAAAGTAATTATTATTATTATTATTATCTCTTGGCACTAGGTGGCGCCAGAAAATATTTCAGTGCTGTTTTTGGAGATTAGTGAGATAAACTGAGAGATGAACTGCAATTTGGGCAGGAGCAAAAAGCGTTAGCGCTTTTCTCTTCTCACGTTGTTTTTGCCGGGACTGATTTCATTAATACCATGAGCTATATAGCAGCATCGTCTTGGTTATTGTTTCTAGGCACTTTTTTCCATGTGTTCTTCTACATTAAGTTTCACTTTTGTTTGAACATTATTCTGTAGATAATGTACCTTAGCCTTTTTAAGATCACAAGCAATCAGAATAAATTACTGCATTATCTACGCATATGTCGTACTGTTTCAAACAAGGTAAGTGCAATTAATAATGTGGTTATAAATAATATGCATTTTAAGAATTGTAAGTAAATAAATGCTTTATTTTAAGAAAATGAAACTATTGATTTATGAACAATACCTAAACACTTTCTTGTTCTTCAGAAAACTATTTACTACCCTTAAGAAAATATTGTATTGTGTTATAGCGGCCATTTACTTATACTGGGAATCCCTTTCTTCAAATTTTCCGCAAGATTTTCTTGAATCAAGTTAATAAGTGTCTTAAACAAAGAAATACAATTATTTCATTACAAGTATATACTTCTCTTAAGTGGAGAAAAAAACGCTAAGAAAATATTTGTCTTGATTTAAAATTGTGTTGTGGGTAATTCAAGCGGTAATTGTCTTGAATTGAGGCGGACAGTCTTGATACAAGTAAAATCGAGAATTTAAATATTGAATATATTTTCATGTTTATTGATTTGCACAAAGATGCACTTCAAATTGTATTGGCATGATATTCTAAAAAAGCGTCTAAAATAACCCACACTCCATTTCTGTTTTGTCTAGAAGTATGCAATATACACCCGAATATGCATTTTATGTAGTGGTTAATACGAATGCACATATATTTGTAAGAATTAAACACGCAAGAAATCTTGGGCTAACTAGTCTTACGCCATACTGTATTACGGGAAATAAAACCTCGCTCGAGAATCGTTGGAGCACTTTGCATATTGCTCTGGGTACGCTTTAAATTTTGTAAAACAAAATTTCCATATTCATACCAGAATCTGAATTAACTTTACCATTTTATATGGGGGCAATTCTTTCGACAATGTAACCACATACAGTGAGGCGACAGCTGCGCATGCAAAATGTGCTTTTGTTGTATGTGTATCCTTGTTAGTAAATTAAATTTGAAGGGTATCACCCAAAAAAGCGTCCTTTTTGTGAAATTTAATCATAGATGTATGAAGTCCGTGTTTTATGTAATGGTGAATACATATACGTATAATACTTAAATGATGACATCTGTTTTGCGGTACCTATATATTTTAACAGCTTTTATTTTAGCGTAATTTCCAGAAAATTAATTAATTATAAAAAGGACCGGAAGTTTTTGACGGTTATGGGAAATATATCCGTTTTTTATTTTGTAATACAATTAGTAGATATATGTAACTATGATACAAAGAAAATGAGAACTAGTCACGACCAAAACATTTGAAATACCTTTGTTTCGTTTAGTAAATAGGTATATTTTGACTTATACAAAACACAAAATAAAACCATAAAGCTTTGTATTTCTAACCGTCCTCCATACTTGTCTTGGAATCATAAAAGCATATTTGTGTTTATTTAATTTACTCAAGTAGCTTTTAATGTAATATTTCTTGCGAAACGACATCGTTTATTTGCAAATGTAAATTTACTAACCAAATTTCATTCGGAAACTATTTTTTACAATGGGTGCATCGTTTATTTTCGTGACCCTACAATTTAGCATCTGGACAGTATCCAATTTTTATCCCCTAAGCTGCGAAATCGTTTGTCATGATTTCGGCGTGACACCTTTTTTTTTTATTTTGCGCTTTTCCGTTCCTTCTTCACAAACCCCTCACACAATACATTAAACAAAATTCGAAATACATTTGTATTTAATGCGGGTTCTATAATGGAAATATATACCTTGTCTTAAATTTCTCGATGTTATTTGATTATGAGGGGAGATTTTTGTATATTAGTTTGCCTATCAATTAAAGAATAAAATGGCCAAAAACGTTCTGAGCAATTTCAGATCAATTTATTTATTTCGTTATATATGCAACGTTTCGACAATAACTTTTTTCTTTATCAAGCTAGAAAATGTAAATGTTATAACTAAAAATACGGAAAATCTACTAGGTTCATTAAAGTTGTATACATATGTATAAACAACAAAAGTACACATCCTAATAGGGAGAAATACATAATAAATCGGAATCTAATTATAACAGTGAATAGGTTATTTCAAGATCAGTATTATTGTATAAGTTTCGCAATGTGGAATAAACTAAAATTTAAATCTAACGCAGTGTTCTTAATCTCATATCACCCAGCGAGAAGAGTGGATGTAACATCAAAAAACTGCTCACGTACGAGGTAGGCGCCATAAATTTTCGACCTGATCTAGAAAAAATAAACTTGGTAAAATATAACAATTTTTATTTTTCAGTATAATCTCCCCTAACTTCAATACATTTGCTACAGCGATCAGTTAATAATTTTATAACCTTGTAAAAATAATCTAAAGTTTTTCCCTCAAGATGTTGTGTTACAGCTGCTTGCAACTCACTATCGTCCTTAAAACCACGTCCCCTAAGGTCTTTCTTTAAATGAGAAAATAAATAGGTACCATTGGTTCCTCTTCTGTGACAATGGACTCTAAAATCGATTTCGGGTCGTCTCCACACATGTTTAAAAACAAGGGCGCACATTCAACCCAACGTTCACGTTGGAGAGCAGAAAGAAGATGCCGTATCCATCTTGCACTAATCTTATTCATACCCAAATGGTTATGGAATTCCTGGAATTCGGCGAATACTTGTTTCAGAAATGTTAAACATCACTGCTAATTCCTTCACTTTCCAACGGCAATCTGCCAATACCATTTCCTCAATTGAAATGTTTTGAGATATTATCAGTTCAATTGGCCGACCGGCACTCATCATCATCAACGGAAACGTTTAGCCCACTCTATAATTTTCCTTGGGAAATTAAATTTCAATCGCTATAAACGCCGTCTAAACGTTATTTAATGTGATTGGGCGTATCTTCCCTTCTTTTGTTAAAAATTTAATGACCGCTCGGTACTCAATTTTCGTTACCCGAGACATTTTCATGTACTAGTCACGTTGTATGGCTAGCTACTAAAAACGACTACTCTTCGAGCCGTAATATATATAGTGTAGGCCTCGCACATCTGCGACTATGACGCAAGGAAATTTGAACACGCTCGAGCCTATATAAGCCTGTCAGGCCGAGAATTTATGGCGCCTACCTCGTATATGGTACAAACATACATGATGAAAAGGAGATGCATTTTTCCCAAAAGCTTGCATTGCTAATATTATTAAAGTCGCTAGGTATGATTTAATTTGATATGAATCATGTCAGACACTAAACCTTTTTGATAATTATTGTTCAATATCCAGAATCTCGGGATTAGGAGTATTGAATGTGTGACCTGCAGTTACCGCATGATCAGCCAAATTTGTAGAACCTCTACGAGTAGTAACATCGTAATTATGTTGTTTTAATGATTTTTCAAGATTCTGCAAACTTTGACCGATGTAAGAGATTTTACAATTGTTGCAATACTCTCTGTAAACAACATTTCTAACCGTTAGTTTGAAAAGTCTATCTATAAGATTACTAAATATGCTCAAATTTTGTAGAGCATTAATATAACTAATTATTTACGCATTTCAAAATATTAATCAATCTTTTTATTTATTCAAGATTCTGATTTATATTTTGGACCTGTCTATTATCTCAATATAGTACCTTATTTATCAATTTAATTGGGTAATTATTGTTTTAACCTACTTTTTAAATTTTCCCTTTGAAAGCAATATCAGATATAGTAAAGTTAAAATTTTCTTTTTTAAATTTTTAATGATATTGATTGAAACAGCACAAAAAAAATTATTCCTTAATTGATTGGAATTTCGGGAATTGAGACCCACCTAGTTATTAAGGTTTTTTGTCAAATTGAATTCTGTTTCTCAATATAGTTTCCTTGTAAGTCTATACATTTGGTGAAACTGTTTTTTCGGTTTTCCTGTTTATGGAACATGTGTCATGCTCGTGTTCGCTAATGTTTTTTTCTTTTTCTAATTCCTATTGATTTTACGTAGCTACGATAGATTGTAGCTTTGTTAGGTGCTGCTGATAATAATAAATAGTACGTGATTATCCACATATTATGATTATTTCCCTTTCGAAGATCATTTGCACCCCACGCGACTGATTCTGTGATTATTGGGGAACTTACTAAATGTGAATCGAATCTTACCTTTCCTCATTTTATTGTCTCGGAAAGAAAAAGCAAATTTAAGAAGTCAAACGGTGTAGTTTATACTTTAAACTTACTTTAACATTTCGACCTGAAAAACTTCATAAATTTTGTGACATGAATACCTAATGTACTCATATAAACTTGGAGTAATAGATTTCTGTCAGAACGTAACACCAACCTTACGCTTTTAGAAGACAAATGTTCCACGTCCAGTGCGCTGTGTGCTATTGACTACAACAGTTTTTACCTACGTTCTGTTGTATGTTTTCCATGTTAATAAAAATGTATAATATTACAACAATGTTAGAATTATAGTTGGAATACAGTACAGACAGTATAGTGTTAATAGCTTTTCCGTTGGCATTGAGCGGTTTAAAAAATTTAAAATGATTTTGATTTTCTTCTTATTGAAATGTTGCAAATTTTACATCATCGAACGCATCTGTCACTCCAGTACGTATAGTGTATTCAGTATGGCCACTCGTTCAATGTGAAAGTCGATCTGGCGGCTATTAGCCCTTTCTCGATAGCTCCTACTCGCCCCCAGGCCTCCGATCTTAGGAGCGGGGGTACTAGGAAGTTTATTTAACTCCAGCCAACGACAAATGTGGGGTAACGGGGAAAAAGCTTCTCTTCAGTTCGATTTCTTCGTATCGTAAATCCTCAAAATTAATAAAATACCTTCCTACAACAGATAACAGTGTAAATTCAGAGGTATTTCTAGCATAATTTCGTAAATGAAATATCTCTCGTAAAGTTTTTATGTAGAATGTCAGTAAGTTTTATTATAGTTTGGTTGTCAGTGGTATTTTAGGTCGTAGAATAGTATAATTTGACTCATCTAGTCACGTCACTACATTCATTTAATCATGCTACCCTTAAAAATTCATCAAAAATTCATGGTTAAATTGTATTTAGAAATTTGCTGTGGATGTGCCATCGTAATTAGAATAAAGGAGAAAAGAGACGCCAATTGATTTTCTCACTTTGAGTCTAATTTTCACCGAAGTAACTCGTATTTTGGCTGCGCTCTCGGTTTCAAGTGTTAATATTTCAAATCGTATTATAAATTAAGTTAGAAGTGAAGGTTGGTGATTTTAGAATACTTCCGAACCCTCAGTTCGTATAATCAATTAAATAATTTACGAAAATTATTTTTTTTTCACCAATTTACCACTTTTAAAACATTACATACAGCAGCTTATTGGCGTCTGTTATCAGTCTCTTGGTTTAATTACAGCTGTTTACATGAATTTTTTCCAAAATAGATGAAAGGCTATCGCAGTTTGCATTTCCTGGAACATGACTTTACATTCTTGAGGGACTGCCAAGCCTTGTATTTTCAACAAGCACTTCGGAAAGCAATGGATTGGATTAGATAAGAGCTGGTTGCTTGGACTGTCCAATTGCGAAATTTGTGAGTGATCCCTCTGCGTAAATTTTTGCCTTCGGGTAGTCGGACTTCATTTCTAGGAGTTGTATTCCTGTTAACCTTATGCAATCGCGCAATATATAGGCGGCTGTCTCTTCTTCCGCCTGAAAGAAGCTGCATATCACCCCCAGATTACTTATATGCTTTTTTGAAGACACAGTGTCCTGTTAGCAAGTTTACTATTGTTTTAACACGCTTTCTATCTCTGCCGAGTAGGCTTTTATCGAATTAGAAATCGCTTGACCTGTCTTTGACCGGGAATATTTTTCTGCCCGTCTTAAGCCGAAAGCAATAGTTATGTATCATTCTTTGTGGTGTCTTTGAATTTATCTTCTCTGATTTTAAAAGCTTATTTGCAATTATCGCAGGAAAATAAAGTAGTTACTGGCATTTTGGTTACTAATTAAAAATCAATGTAATAACAAATCGTGCTTGCTTCGTTGCCCGTTTGACCAACGATATAATTACCTCAAATTGGTAACGAAACATAATGTAAGATTATATACAGTGGATTGCTCAATATTTTAGCTACTAAGAAGTTGGAAAGGAAATTTGCCACTGTATTTCGGAGAATTTTAACATATTGGTACTTCGAATATACTGTCCTTTAGGTCACGCTTGCATTGATTCATAGCACTTCAAGTCGGAACATTTGCTGTAGATGGTACTTACACCTTTAAGAGCTCGCTGGTTCCATTAGGGATCCCACTGGCTGTAACTAGGGAGCCAGTTTCCATCACGTACGAACTTGTCTTACAAGGGTGAATTCCCAGCTCGAAAGTTTAAAAAAGTTTCAAACTTTGTATCTATGGCGAGGGCGCCGCATTAAGCGTTTTTTATTTGCCCAAACTTCCTCGAGATGGGAAGAGTCTACCATTAATGATCTATCATAAGTAAATTCTATCGGAAGCTTATGAAATATTGAATAAGAAGGAAATAAGATTTTTTTTGCGTTTTTCTAAAGTAAGAAAATTAAGATTAATTATTCAATAGTAAAGTTCCTTTTATGTTAGTATTGTGCTTAATACTTCGCTTCTAGCATACAGTGAAGTCTTAAAGTATCCCCCGCCCTCTGCCTAAATTATAATTGAATAGGTGGTTCTGTTATTTCCACAGCTCATTTGAATTCACTTTTCAAGCTATTTCGAGCAATGTTTTACTATAGAATGTTGCTTTTTTAATTGTCAGTGAGAATTTATGCTGGGTGTTCCAGATCGAGTGGGATTGGATGGGATAACTTTCTTGTTATTAAAGATGGAGATTTGGTTAAATGGGCAATGTTTTGCAGTTTTAAGTGCTGATTTAAAATCTGTTTCAAAAAGTTCAAAATGTCGAACCCATCAGAAGTTATTTAAAAAAAAACAAGAACTGTCATGTTCTAGTGTGTCAAGTATCTTCATAAGTATAACAGGTAGGAAAAAAAGTTACACATGAAAGTCGCCGTTTTCGATAAGACAAATTGAAAATTGATACATACATACATAGTCCTTGCTCTTCTACCTTTCGGTGTAGAGGGGGGCGAAGTTGAGTTGCTTCCACAGCCATTTATCTCTCGCACTCTCTTCCGCCTGCCGCCAGTCCAGACCTCTCTTTAGTAGCACCTCGCCCATTCTGTCGTTCCAGGTTTTCCTCGGTCTCCCCCGTTTCCGCTTTCGATCCGCTTGACCCCTCTTCGTTCATCCATCCGCACCAAATGCCCGAAGCATTGAAGTTGTCTCTTTTCAATTTGTTCCACCATGGGGTTCACAGAACATCGCTTACGGATACTCTCGTTGCTTATATGGTCCAGCCTGTTTACACCCACTGCTGTTCTCAAGTACCGCATTTCGCATGCTTGCAGCCTACTTTTGTCCCTATCACTAAGTGTCCACGTTCCACATCCGCATGTCACGACCGGGACATATACACTTCCAAAAACCCGCATCTTTGTCCGCAGACTCACTTCTTTCTTCCGAATGAAAATTGATATTGAACCAAAATTCAAGATGATTTTTGAGGTACTCATATCAACTTCCTTGAATTAAATGGTCGCCATGTTGAATTTTTAGTTTACTGAATAGAATTTTTTATTCTCTTTTCGACGATGCGAGGTAACGTATGATTGTTTTTACATTTTAAACAAGTGGACTTGCATGGATCCAAATAAAAGCAAACAAAATTTATATAGGAAACAAAACTTAATCCTAATAATCAGATGCAATGTTCAAAATGCTGGCCATTGTTGACACCGTTTGCGATACTTCGGGTTTTTTACACAACGTATTTCGACTAGCACACTAGCAGACGCTTCTAGCACTGCTTCGTGCAGCTCCTTAACATTATTGTAACTGAAATTACTTCCATATACTTTATTCTTTAACGTACCCCACAAAAAAGTCAAGAGGCGTTAGATCCGCTGATCTGACTGGCCATCGAACATTAGTATTGGTGGCAATAATCTTATTGTCAAATCGGTCAATTAAACAATCTGCCACGTTTCTTGAATTGTGGACCGGGCAGTCATTTTGTTGGTACCATAACCCAAAAATAGGTCATCTATGAAATTTTCTAAGGATGCTTAGAGATTTTCTAAATAACGTTGAGCGGTTAAGGTTCCATTTAATATAACAGGTCCAATTAAATGACTTCCTCGTATGCCGCACATACATCAAATCCGAATCGAACTTGATTTCGACATGGAACTACCACATGTGGTTTTTCCTGCGACCAGAGTGTTCATTGTGTCCATAGTACTCGACTCGTAAAACTATTATTTCCGGTTCTCCTGCGGATAAACCACCTACAAAATGCTACTCTGCGATCATCATCATCATCTTTTGGCCGCAGTACGCAACTTGTAAGGGTCAAACTTTTGCCCTATTAAAATTCGCGATGCTTTTGATTTAGATACACCAACCTGTGATTTTCTTTCTCGAGTTGAAATGCCTGGATTATGCGCGACATAATCCATTGTTATTAACTCACCGTTGTTATGATATTCCACTAATAAATTGTTTTTTCTAGTTTCAATGGGTTTCTTCAAACTTCCACACCACTGCATATTCCTGTCTAGTCTTTTAAATGTTTTAACAATTGGTTGTCTTCTCCCCGGAAAAATAGTTAAATAAGTTTGGGCAGCCAGACGGGAATTTTTGTGATAAATGTGCAAAACATATCATAGCTTTCAGTAATTGGAAAATTCGCCATAATTTTTAAAGTTCCTAATACAAATAACTGTAGATAACCCTTTAGCTTTTTGATAAATTGTGATAAACTTTGTTATTGGTTTTTTTATTTGATTGGACATTTAAAAAAATAATGTCACGATGGTTTTTGTGGTTCAAGTACTTAATTAATACTGAATTAATATGTTACTAAGTTCTATAGGAATCGCATACAAAGCTTTCCTAAAATAAATTTCACCTGAGTTTGTTTGGATCCATGTAAGCCTACTTGATTAACATGTAAAAACAGTTATTTTTACTAGTATTTTTTATTCACACATTTCCACATGTGCCCGTACATCGTTGAAAAGAGAATAAAAAATTCTATTCAGTAACCTGAAAATCCAATATGGCGTCCATTTAACTTGAAAGTTGATACGAGTACCTCAAAAGGCACCATCTTAAATTTTTGTTCAGCATCAATTTTAAATTGGTTTTATCGAAAATAATGAGTTTCATATGAAATTTTTTTTCATACCCCTTATACTTACTTAAGATATTTGACGACTTCCACTCGATCTGGGACAACCGGTATGTTTGTTATATTTAAAATAAAAATAATAAATTCATTGGATCCAGCAATATATTTTTTGAATAAAATGGGTTCTGTTATTTGCAATTTGATCTCTTTTTTAACATATAATAAATCACATTGTATATTTTACCTTTTTTTCGCAATTACTACACCAGTTCTAACTTAAAAAGTATATAAAATGAAATAAACCTTAATAGCTTTCCCTCTGATATTTTTGTAAAAACCTGCTTATGCATAGGATTTTAAATATTCAGGAATACCTTCCACTTTCCTTATTAACAAATCCTTGGTTCACATTTTAGATTCTAACAAGTATCTGTGCCGCAATCACATTCAGTAATAGAAACTATTAGAAGATAGTTGTAAAATATACATAGGACCATACAGCTAACTTCGTGAACGCATCGTTAAAATCGATAAACCTTTTTTCCTTAACATGTCATTTGACACCGCACAAGAAAGTCGGTGGCTATGGCATTGAAAACATGGAAATAAGGTATATTGTAATGTTATAATTGAGATCTATATATCTTTTGTTGCAATGTTAAAAATACCGCTACTATGCAGAATCGATATGATTAACGTCATGACTAAAGCTGTTCAGATCAGGTAATAGCTACGCTCTGCCGACGCTTAATAACAATGATCTACCCCTCATTCCAAAGTTGGGTCATCGGTTGTTTTATCTCTCAGAGACGAATTAATTCACTCTGTCCGAGTTTCTAACGAAAGAAAAATTCTGTTCTTGTAATCAACCGGAGGGAGCCAACAACTTAGGGAAAAATTCTATCGATAACCCTAACCACCACACGTCGAGGAGGAGCCCGGTCCTGGAATTCGACTGCCACCTGTGTCGAAAGCGCGTTTGAGGAGTTTTTCGCTCCTTCTGGCATATTGTGTGCTAGCTTGTGAATATATTCCTTTATTGATGTAATTTAGAGGTCTTCTTGTAATTGTGTATTCCTCACAAACCGGGGTACATTCGCATTAATTCTTAAGATTTTACCTTGTAGGGCCTCGATTTTCTGCAGATTGCAGGCAACAGTCGTCACCCAAGCCAAAGCTCTGTAGGAGATTATTGGCTTTAAGCAGGACTTGTAAATTAACAATTTCGTCTTCACCTCAAGTGAATATAATTGCAACACTTTCCTCTCCGCTAACCTTTAGACCCCATTTCGACAACTAATTAACCAAGTCGTCCGTAGCGGTCTGAAAACGACTATCAAGTTCTCGCTTCTCGACGACGTAGATATAGCCATGTCGTCGGCAAAGATAGTTAAAATAACTTGCGGAAGCGATATCGCTTGTATATATAATAAATAATTCGGGGGCAAGCAGGGACCCCTGCGGTACTCCGGATCGAAAAAGTCCTTCGCTTCAAATGAGATCCCACAAGCGATATAAGATTCTCGCCCATGCCGATGCCCATGGCCCTAGCCGTCTGACTGCGCTCGAAAGCATCTCGGACATGTTCGGAAAGGCGAAACAGCTGGAGATCGGCCGATAATCCAGCCCGAAAACCAAACTATTTGTCCGGAAAGGGATCGATGAATTATAAACGAATAACAAGAAAGCCAAGACGACCAGCGGAAGGACCTTTAATGTCCTACTGGTAATGTTAAGCCACGGGGGCCATTAACGCCTTTCTCTTTATGGTGATGATAAGTAAGGTTCGACAAACGAGTACAACGTCAGAGGCGTATCGCGCAAAAATAGGTACGTGAGATACAGTATTATTAAAAAATAATATATTCTTACCTTTTATTGCCGTCTTGATGTCGACTGTGACAAAATACTACTGCCCCGGTAAGCCGCGTATAACTGCAACATAAGCAACGCTTCCACTGGCTTCGCATCGACCTAAATACCCTCTCGGCGCTTCTGGCGTAGCACGTGTTTGTCAAACCTTAGGGTATGCGCCCACTGGTGACTTTTGTCACGCAACAGTTTCACCCTTCAAAATTCGGGTGCGTCAATGAATAGGTGACTGTCATGGTGACTTTTTAAACATTTTACATTTAGTTCTAAATGGTCTTCAACAAGACTGCAGTTGTGTGCACTGTTTTAATTAAATATAGAAAAAAAACAAAAAAAACTGGGGTTCATCCAGTTTGGAGTGATTAATTAATATCGAGTACATTTTACCCATTGCACGAGAAATTGAAGAATTATTCTAAGATGCTTTTTGGATACTATAGAATGAGCATAAAAAGCTTTGACAAATAGCTGCGGCTTTTGACACCTTCCATTACTTTTCAAAATAATTTTTTCTAAGAATCAAATAAAATGTAAGTAATATAGAAATAAATGCATATTTAAAATATATTATGAACACATACCTGTAACAAGAATAATTATGTTAATAAAATGTGAAAAGAATAACACAAAAAATATAACATAGCCTCTCTCAAAGTTATCCGTGTGCGCAGATTGACAATTTCGTCACGGGGAAGTTGCCTGCTCAAGTGACAAAAAAAATCATTCTACTGTCACGTCGCCTGATGTGCGCATCCCCATGCCTTCAACAACTCATACTGTAGAGTGACAGATTATCGCGTGACAAAAGTCCCCAGTGAGAGCATACCCTTAGTGGTAAGCCATCAGTCAGGCGGCAATTGCCTACCATCAGAACGTTATCAAGCAGTGGAAACCCTCTCCACTGAAGATTTAGTAATATTTGTTATCGTCATCGCTGTGGGTTCCAATCATTCTTCAGATATGATTTTATCAACAACAGAAGGCTCCCTGTCCACGACGCTTAATATGACGTTGCAGCAACTTATATAGCTTTCTGGTCCCTTTTCTCTATCTTGGCGGTTTTATTCGATAAATATATCTCCAACTAACGATAATTCCGGAGAAACGAGAACAAACGTAACCCACTGTCGTTGTGTAATTCTCAAATTTAAAGTAACTTCATTTACCAAACATATAGAGAGTAATTCTACTTTCCAAATGAAATACGGCAAGTCGTCAAGTTTGGTAAGAGACGCGCACACTTGAAGGTTGAGCATACTTAGTGACGACACTTCGTTGCGACGCTAGGCGACAAACCCTAGTATAATATTATAGTCTGGCATCTCAGTTATATAAATTAAGTTATATGTAATTCTACTTTAACAATAATAAATATGTATTTGTAATTAGAAAGCGTATTCTAAGTTATTATTGGTCGAAAATCAACAGATGCTATCGATAACAGATTAGTGAAGGGATTCCAAAACAATCGAGTCTTTTCAGCGTGAGCTGTGTAGAAGATAGACGTGTTTAGAAGTGATTTTAGTCAAAAGTAATTCAATTTATGAATTTAGTATTTAAGAGTATTTCTAATTTTCATTGTATCGAGTGTTTTGAAAGAACACGCAATATATGAGATGTGGCAATTAACTAACCGGACTGGTGCTACTATCGGCAAACAGCGAGCACGCCACGGCAGGCTTGAACATGTCTGTTCTTGTAGATGTTTCCCCCACCCTGAGCTCGATGGGCACGGTTGTACGTCGCTCAGTCTCGCTGTAGCAATCGTATTGTCCGTTCAAGTCCTTACGCTAGCGTCGCGTCGGAAAAATGCCGAGTGTTCAGATCGAGCAACGAGTTAACTTCAAATTTCTTGTGAAACACGAGGTTCTAACTACCCTTCATGAACGAGTGAGAAGACGAAGACCCGATTTGTGGAAGAGCAAATGCTGGATGCTCAACCAAGACAATGCGCCAGCCCATTCCGCCTTGTCTGTGAAGGCGTTCTTTGCGAAATCCGGCATCACTGTGTTGGACCACCCACCGTACTCGCCCGACCTGGCCCCCTGTGACTTTTTTTATTTTCTAAGGTAAAATCGGATCTTAAGGGGACAAGATTTGACAGTGTGGAAACGGTGAAAGCGAAAGCGACGGAGGTCTTCAACAAGCTGACAGAAATGGACTTCCAGCACTGCTTGCGACAGTGAAAAATTCGTATGGAGCGTTGTAGGGATCGGCAAAGAGAGTACATTGAAGGGGACAAACTTTGTAATGCAATTGGTGATCAATAAAATGTTTTGTAGCACCAGTCCGGTTATTTAATTGCCACACCTCGTATATACGTGGCAAGCTGGAATAGAAAGAGCGCGTTAAGCATTAAATATGTACTTTACTTTTCTAACTTATCAAGCTAATACTCATTCGTCTAAATTTCAATTATAACATTACACAATGTTTCATTAAATAACTACATTGCACGTTGTGGAACGAATAAACTTCAAATTTATTCATACGAACACAATGTCGTCCATTAGGAGATACTGGTGCCACTGTATGCAATATATGGCCGATCTCATAAAGTTTTCACTCCAAGTTTGCAAAGTTTAATTAAAAAGTTTTGAGAAATAGTTGAGACGGTGTTATAAAGTAATGGCACTTCATTTTGTGTACTTTTATATGGTGAAGACAACACAAAAACCTACCAAAATCGCGCATTGATTGGATTGCCGTTTCAATAGAGCTTTTTACTGAACGATTTTGGAAATTTCACTTTTTGTTTTACGCCGCGGAAGTAGAACAGACAAGAGACGAATCTGTGCGAAAGATCTCGGGTAGACATAAAGCAAAACGTTAAATACAGACGTAGCCGCAGTAAAACGAGCACGTTTATAATCAACAGGTGTTGTACAGGCCGTTTCGAGCCGACAGCAGCGTTACGTGGGGAGTCAACCGATGATGGCTAGTTATAGGATGATATAAACGATGTTAATTGAAATGGGACTTTCGTCAATAACTCATTTACCAGCAATATAACTCACACAATAAGCGACCTTTGTAACTGATTTTAATTTAGCTCTTCATATAAATTTTAATAACGTAGTTATGGCACAGTATTAGAAACGCAATATGACACGCTTGGAGGCTGTTTTATCGACTAACAACCTATGTGTAAGGTATAAATGCAGTAGATCATCTAATGAATCTAATTACTGAGTTACAAAACGTATACGTCAGTACTGCAGTTTTGATACAGTTATATTTCCAAACACAAAGCATCTACAAAATTTGATTTTTGTAAAGTAGAAGCTCCCTTGGACGGACAGCGACGGTGACAAAATTTTTGTCCGCTCAAGGGAAGTGTCTATTAATGAGAAATAAAAAAAAACTCAAACTACAAATGGATACATATTCAAAACAAAATCCAAAGATAAAGCCTAATGTATATGCTACAATAATTAACATCAATTATTAAAAAAGTCCGTAATTGTTGTTTGTCATTTTTCCGCAAATGTCAACATCGTTTGAAAATGTGTCTGAAGATCTACAAGGAGATTCAGCGATTTTCCATCATTTTTCTTCCTGGCAAGAACTTTTAAATCTTAAATTAATGGTAAGACCTCTTTGTACATTGCAATATTTCTACCGTTTTGGTTTCCTGTGCCTCCTTCATCATCGCCGCAGTCGCTTAATTTACTCACATCATTATCATTACCATGATCTTCTAGTAGCTCAATTACATCGTTCTCTATACACACGTTTTTATCGAGTAGAATGAAGACTTCAGGTCTTGCATCAAATTTGCATTGTTGTAGTAGTTTTCACATTTCTACAAGTTGTGCGAGTGATAAGTCATCTTCTTCATCATATCCATCACTAGTATCAACTGGAGCATCTATTACAAAGCCAGATTTTCGGAAAAAAAAATTTTATCGTTTTAGATGTTACCCGATTTCAAGCGGTATTTAAGAGATAAATTGCATCTAAAACGTTGATACTTTTTGTTAGAACACTTGCAGATTCGGTGTTATCGATGCGGCTAATAATGTGTGTTAAGATTAGTGATCAAAATATGCAATAATTATTTCATATTTTGATAATACGGGCTAAATGGAATACTCTGTATATTATAATATACAGAGTATTCCATTTAAATTTTCACAATTTTAGTGTGTAATGTCTTTTGAGTATTTTACTGCTTTATATATATATATTTTTTGATGTAACGAAGAGCGCAATGAAATTTAAAATTGAAAATTTTCAAAAATAGATCTTTATCCATAATTTTCCTACTAAAATTTCAAGATATCTTTCGTGGAAGACCCTGTATAGGTATTCATTTCAAAATACTTAAATTTAATACAATAAACTTCATCAAATGTTAAGGATACTTTTCACTTTTAGAAATCTTCATTGCAGATAATCAAAAACACGCTATATACATTTTGCAATGTAAATCAGGCAAAAGAGATCTTGGTATAAATTTTAGGGTAGCTTGCTGTATTTTTATCTAACATTGAGCATCAATAGTATTCCTATTTATAACATTAGCAACATCTATAAACATAAAGTGTCCCACTTTTCCCCGCCCCCATATACTAACTTTACGGTAGAAGCTACTTTTTTATTAACTAACTTTTGGTGTTGTCAGCAGTTCAATGTATTTCCTGTGTCACCTAATGCGATGCCAACTTTCTAATCGTAAATAGAACTTAGTTCCCTGTATATTTTTATGTTTTCGGTAAGACACTTAAGAGATAAATCCAATGATACCACGTATGTTATACTTTAACTTTAGAAGTATCACGATATACAGATTTCGGTAGTCTGTTCATGTTGCTATGCAAAGTTAGCTTGGAAGAAATGCCAAACTGTCTTCTGAACGCGTAGTCCAAAGAACTTGTTGCTGGGCACCATAATCACAACAACTGTCGATCTGTTAAATCTCAATTCTAAAAGCACAAACTATTCTTCTTATTTATAGTTGTTTAATTCTGCATTTTTACCTATTTTGTTAATTTTATTTTATTTCATCCAACTTTTTTGAAATTACTTTTAGGATGGCTTTCGCACGAACGAATGCAAACGAAAATAAGGTAAATTCTAATGTTAGGTAAATCTAGCAATTATCACTTTGGTCGCACAGTAAATTATCCAATAATTTGAATCTTATTATTTTCTGTCAAAGTAGCTCGCCCTGCAGATTTTATTCCATCTACCCTATCAATTATTTATATAGTGTAAAGTTCTCTTAAATATTAATTTCGATTTCTAGCTCTGCAGAGGTAGCGTTCATTATGTTCGGCCCCGTGGTAATTTTTACCAAATCTACGAAATATTAAAACTGCCTGGATTTTGTCTTCTGGTTCATGCGTAAGCCGTCATAAAAATAACAACCTAAGAAACAAGCATATTGTCTATTAAAAAAAAACAAATTTAAACAAACGTACCATAATTATTTAATTGCAATAAAGTTTAATCAAGTAAAGCAATAACAAATAACAAAACAGAACGAACATGTAAAGACGATCGGATTAACTTTACCGGTATTTTTTATTCAATTATACGTTATCATACATCGTTGAAAAGAGACTAGAGAATTCTATTCAGTAACGTAAAAATCCAATATGGTGCCCATTTAACTTAAAGAAGTTGATACGAGTACCGCAAAAGCTGTCATTCTGAATTTTTATTCAATATCAATTTTAAATCGATCTTAACGAAAGCAGTGACTTTCATACGAAATTCTTTTTCGTACCTCTTATTAGAGCATTGCACGGGCCTATTTTTCACGGCCCGGACCGCCCGTGGCCCGTTACAGCATGGAGTAGGCCCGCCCGTTGCGTTCATTACCTCGGCACAAGGCCCGCCCGGCCCGGCCCGTTAGGAAATTTAGGCCCGTTTGGCCCGTCTAAATTATTTTAGCCTGTTTAAGTAATTATGTCTGCACCGTCTATTTCTAATCATTTTTTAATTACTACATTATAATGAGTAGAATGAAACATTTATTTTGTTTGTTCTTGTATACTATATTGTATGAAACCAAAAGAAAACGTAACATAACATTGCATACATTAAAATTGTTAATACAAAACGATACCGTACAAACTAAACAGCATTTACTGCATACGTTATATGCATTCGATGTAGTTAATAAAACATTTTCGGCCCGTTAGGCTCGTACAATTTTAGGCCCGGCCCGGCCCGCAATGAAAAGAGACGAGGCCCGCCCGAGCCCGCTCGCGGGCCCGGGCGGGCCGGACGGGCCGGGCTTTTCCTAGCCCGTGCAGTGCTCTACCTCTTATACCTACGGAGATATTCGACATACAAGAAAATGACAGTTTTTAGTTTTTTTGAAATAACTTCTGACGGGCTCGACATTTTGAACTTTTTCAAGCAGATTTTAAATCAGCATATAAAACTGCAAAACATTGCCCACTTAACCAAATCTCCACCTTCAATGATAAGAAAGTTACCCATGCAACCCCACTCGATTTGGGACACCCGGTGTGTAGTATCATTGGATTGCTCGTTCTATTGCTTTTCCAAGAACGTAATAATATTTGGAGCGTTGTATCTATAATAAGACATGATAAAATGATCTATGATAAGAAAGTTGGGATCGCTTCCGGTGACATTGAAAATATAACTAAACTGCCAATAACCCTAGAAGTTATTTTAATAGAAATCGACCTGTTTTTTTCTAAAACCGCTAGCTGGTAGTAGTAGTTTAGAGCCTCACTCAATAATTACGCTCTAATTGTTTATATATACATATATCATCATCTTCTGTTGGCAATAAAGTATATTATTACTGTTATTATTATTATTATTATCCTACAGCAAATTTTCTTATATCAAATTTTATACAGTTACAAATCGTTAATATTTATAGGGTTTTAGTAATTTAAAATCATTAATACGCATCACCTTACACAGTAAAAGTAATTGTTTGATCAATAAAATAGATTTCGTGTACTTAAAAATATTTTTTGTACGCTTCAGGTACATTGGCAGGTAATCGATTACCCATCTCGAGATAATTAAAATCGCCGTGCGTTACGAAAGCTTTTCCTGAATATTCTCGCCCTTCCGTTTTTACAAGAAAATACTTTCGATTAGACCCTCTCGCACCATCGAAAAGATGTTAGCTTGCGTTTGTCAGCCGACGGATCCTGGAATCTTCCGCCGGTCACCTATTCCATTAGGCGCACCCCCTCTGAAATTTAATCACAAAGGTGCAATACCTAAACCGGGGCGGACGTTGCGTATACCTGTAATAACGGACGAACCGAAACATCAACTCGCCAACCGTAATAATCATAGCTCAAGCAGTAATAGCGATAGCAATAGTAGTAAAAGTAATAAGAGTGAGAAACGAAAAATCCTAAACGGTAGTGATAAGAAACGTTCCCATCGTCATCAGCAAATACGCGAAGCGCAGAAGTGTACCGTATCGGTAAATAAGTGTGCTTCTGCCTCCCCATCAACGTCAACAACATTAGCGAGCTCCGAAGGCTGCAATAGAAAAGAAGAGGAACGTCGTCAACATCAAGTTGGTGCTAAGGGAACGGAGGAAGCGGAACGTGAGGAAATTACGTTGGATTCGAAGGAATTGCCCGGCACTAGTCTAAAAAGCGCCGATAAGAGACCTATTCGAAAATTAAATGACTTTGAGAAGGTATGATATCTTTCCCTTTGTAATACTCGAGTTCTATTCCAGAAATTTTGTAAGGAATTGATTACGGCTTTATATAAGAATATTGTAGCAATAAGATATTGTATAATGTTCTTGATTTGACCCTAATTTTTCGTAAAATTTAAAATAAAATTGGAAAAATATTTTATATTGATACGTGAAATTACAAATTTTCAAGAACTGTTGCAAATTAATTAAATGCAATAGGAATTTTGTTTGATATGCGGAATATACTAAGCAATGAATACTTTAAGTAGCTCTTTTCTGTTAAATTTGTCACTACTGAAGGTAACTGCGTAAGAAATCCAAGCTACAACAGTCTTTTGACAACGACAAACCATTTTTGTTATATCTTAGTCAAGCCTGCTATCTATGGGTTGAAATACGTGCGTGCACTAATTTGACCATGAGTAGAATTGTACGTTGAGCAGTCGACTTGTGTGAATACACAATATGATTCACTAAGCAACTGTGTAATATAGTGGGATATAGAGGTGAAATTCTATGTAAATGCATTAATTGTTAACCCTCAGTATAACTGCGAATCTCAACCAGATCTGTTGTGTATACATGTACACTGCCGTAAATACTATTTCGTAGTTCTACGTTTGTTTTTAAAATGTTGCCTACGTCGCGAAAACGACCAATGTTGGACAAAGTTACAGAATTTATAGCAGAAATGTCCTAAATGACCCAAATTATGATGGCGTTAATATTCAATGTGTAGTTTGTAATATCCCTTTAATGTGTTGGTCCAAAAGGGATTGTCTACGTCACGTAAATAGTAAACAGCATTCTTCAAAAAAAAAATTGCACATGACACTATGACAAATTTAAATTTAGTTTATGTGTTACCTTTATTGCATGTAATCTACCGTTTAATTTACTAGACAAGTAAGTTTGAAATACATATTTGGACTGCAAATTACCAAGTCGGGCATCGTTACAAAGAATTGTGCCATCTGCTCGTGAACATGTTGAAAAAAGAATTAAATTGGAGTTGAAAGATAAAAAACATTGGTTATGTGTGGACGAAAAAACAGATCGTAAAAAACATTCTGTGGTTAATGTAATGGTACGTACAATGGAACCACATCAATCGTCACCTTCAATTCTATTAGCTTCCAGACGAATACAATGTACTGGCGAAGTAATTTCAAAGTTAGTGTTAAATACATTGGAAAAGTTTGAACTTTCAACAAACCAACTGTTGATGTTTATTAGTGATGGTGCCGTAAACATGCTTTCTGTAGGCCGGTCTCTTAAAAAACATTGTGCTAACTTGTTACATATTACGTGTATAATTCATGCTTTCAGTCATGTGGCAGATTTTTGTTAATTTTGGTCATTTATTAAGTACATGTTTTATCCCAAAGATCACTGCATCAATTTTATGAAACTCTACGATAACAATTCTTTTTCTCTCATATTTCAATTTTCCCTGAGAAAGCATAAAGAAACTCATTCCAATATATGACATATAAGATTTAGAATATACATATGTAATAAAATATTCTATTAACAGCTGGCTCGTCTGTAAGAAGTTAATTGAAAAAAATATATTATTAGACGAAAATAAAATTAACATCTTAAGTGGGGATCTACTGGTCCCATATATTAAAGAGATTTCCAAAATATTTTACTGTTCACAAAAGTCATTGCCATTGCGTTAAAATTAAGCTAATTCAATTTACTAAAATAATATCCCGATTATTGTTTTTTGCTAAATAATCTACAATAAACCAATAATATTTTGTAAATAGATAATGTGAAATGCAGTTGGAGAAAATACATAATGTAAGCTGGTCAATTAAAAATCATTCTAATTCTAGGAACTCTTCTCGGAATTTTGCCAAGTACAAACAATAAATCTTAGGATATTATCTACACATCGTTAGGCGGATGTTCTTGCCAAAAGTAACTGTCTCCGTTTTATTATTTTTCTCCCAGTCGATTTTCACCGCCCAAGTCAACGATCGGTAATAAAACTAGGTAATATGAATTTAATGCCATTGTAACACATTCAATAATTTTTTTCAATTTGGCAGTACCGAAAAGTAAATTTCCTCAAAAGTTTGAAATAAAATTCATAAATCATTTACTACTAGTTATGTTTGAAATACCTCGGATAGGACCACCCCTAACTTTCAACCTCTTACGCGCCCTCACAAACCCAACCTTAAAGTTTTAAGTTACAAAGTACCTTTTGTTATATCTGATTTTAAAGCATTTTTTATACTGAGTTCAATATAATTTTGGATTTCGCTCGATAATTAATAAAGATATCCAGCAAAATTATTTGAACATATCAAGTTATCCTTGATATTTTATTACAGTAAATAGATTTGTTGTTTAAAATTTGGCGTTGCTACCATTACGTATTTCTGTTCGTTGTATACGCAGACAAAATTTAATGTTGTACCTAATTTTACAAGGTACCCCTTCTAACACTTCGTTTTAAAGCTTTTGAAAATAATAAATTGTAAAGAGTACCTTCCGCAGA
The DNA here is from genome assembly GCA_029619315.2 of Dynastes maya. Taxonomy (NCBI): domain Eukaryota; kingdom Metazoa; phylum Arthropoda; class Insecta; order Coleoptera; family Scarabaeidae; genus Dynastes; species Dynastes maya. The sequence continues at coordinate 26,895,625 of JAROYE020000002.1, forward strand.
CTACTGATTAAAAATAAGAATCGACCGGTACACGGCTATAATTAGTTTTAAATGATTAATGAATTTAATTCCAAGTTATGACATAGTGTATATGTATATGTTTTTGTACGTTATATAACGTTTAACGTTACAAGGAATTCATCTGTCTCATAAATTTTAAAAGCTTTACTTATTTGTAGTCGCATCGCTTTGGACATTCAAGCCCGCTTTTTTAATTTCGTTCCAATTTACCATTAGCTCCACAGTTAAGAAAAATTCAATCACTGCCATCGTTGAAAGTAAATCGATCGCCCGCTTTAATTAATTTCAGAACATCGCCAATTGACAAACGACTAAGGGGTAGGTAATTGCTCGAATTACTATATCTGTCGGTACACATCGAATGATAGTATTCCTGTTAGTAAGTTGAAGTCGATCTAACTGGAATCGAATGCTTGTAGGACTTGCGAAGAATAGTAAAACTTGTTTTAGAAAACGAATAAAAATGAAAATAATTGTGATTAATAATAAATAAATAAATTCCTATATGTACAGGCTGTCTCACAAGGAATTGCATCGATCGATATATGAAAGAGTATACATTGGAAAATCCTGACAACTTGGTAATATACTAAAGCCTACATATACTATTGTACTAAAATTTTCAAGTGTCTAAGATTTCCGGTTATACCGGAAGTAACTGTCAGCTTTGTTATTTTAAATGGAATAGAATTCCTAATTAAATTCTAAGGTTTACTTGGCGTTTCTTGACAATTTTTCAAAGATAGACGAGTGCGTGTGAACTTTTACAACTGGGAATTTTGCAGGACTGTTAACCGTTTAGGGTAGGATTAGAAACTGAAAGAATTTTTCGAAAATATACAACGTGTGCGACAATTAAGATTAAACTTTCAAATGAAAAAAGTGTCAAAACTTTTTTTTTAAATACAATTACTTATTTTCCTCTTTCTTATCCACACAGAGAAAAAAAGTTCTTGACCCAAACAAGTATGCATTCAGTCAATCAAACCGTAATTTTAAATGACGGCAAAAATATATTTCTTTTTAATTTAAAGAAATAATTTTTTTGACATCGTTATTTGATCCAAACATATGTTCTCTTGAGACAAATAACCTCAAGTTTGACTTGAAAATATATCTACTTGATTTGATATACGTAATATGTTTGATTCAACAATAGTTTTTTCTTTTAAAGAACTTCGTCAGTTTGAAACAAATATGTTTTTCTTCACCATTTATTTAACTTCACCTTTTAATGGCGAACGTTCCCAAAATAGGAACATACTAAAAAATCTAATTTTTATTGAATTAATCCTATTATTCGCATAGAATTTTTAGATATTTTAAAATATACATAGATGTAAAATTTTCTGATTGTTAATTATAAAAATTTTCGCCATTAAAAGGTTAGATAAATATGTATTCGATTAATTACTTATGTGGTTTAAAATATGCTATTACTTTGACAAATATAGTATTATGTTGGTATTATTACTCCACTGAAATGGTTAGTACGGTAGATGCTTTCTCCTTTCCAGAGAAGAATGCATAGGGTAACAATGGGTTAAAAATACACAACCTTTTGAAAAGCTTTATTATCATTGTGGATAAACTAACAAAAATACATAAAGAATAAGTATAATGACGATAATTAATCTCCATTCTGTAGTGACGTGGTGCTTTTATTCTTGTAAATAAACCCCAGCTCCCTAAAATACCATTAACTTCCTTTATTACGTTAACGTATGGTGATATCAAGACCTACCTAAAGATCTACATCTTACAGATTTCCTTGGAGTTTCTTCGAGATTACTCGCATTTCCCAGAAACCTGTAAAGTGAGTCTGGTTAGCTTAGATTACGTCTCGATGTAAAAGTTGTAACCTGATTTTAACTATATTAATAACATCAAAGTTAAGTATAGTGCGCCGATAACTTTAAACAGACTGCGGTATGTTTAAATTGTTATAATATATAGCTACAAAAATACGTTATATAGCTACAAAAATACGTCGACAAAAAAAATTGTTAAAAGGTATGCACTTTTATATAGGTAACTATAAAAACAATAATTATTTATGTATACGTAATTTTGTAATTGTGTACGTGTAAAGTTATTTCGATCAAGATGATGATCACAAAGTAACTTGTGTGTTGTATGTACAGATACATAAAGATTAAAATGATACTTGTACTATTTTTGTTTACAAAGAACATTACAAAACTTACTACCTCGGTAATCTCTGAGAATCGCGAACGAGTGACGAGGATAGCTGTGTGGTTAGGTGCTAGAAGGGTGCTAGGTATTATAACAAAAAGGGTAGATAGAACAGAACTCTACGGACTTATGCATGTCTTGCAAGCATGTCTTATTACTTGCCCTTACTGAAACACCTGTTATATAAAAAAAGGAGGAAATATACTAACAATCAGTTACAAAATATGAAAACGGAAAAATCAAAGCATTGTTAAATGTGTGGTGAATTGAATCGCAACATTGGTGTTACTTTAGAGAAATAAACGTTATTCCTAGACCTCTTCAATTTACTGCGTTTTAGGTATAGGGAAGTGTTTATAAAGTGTTCTATTAAAAAAATTGAAATATGATGAATCAAACTTGGCCAAAGTTACTCGATGTACTGCTGAAAATTCTAAGAAATACTCACCTAACATGTAAGGCGTTTAAGATATTGGACGTTAAAGAAAAATCGGCATTTCACAAATATCTCAAATTATCTCAAAAACTAAGCGAGGTAGGTGCAGGAGATATTGAGGAAAGTTGTCATGAATGGAAGAGCACCATCCATGAATGCAATAATTGGACATGCAGTATGCACACATTTTACTGAAGGACCTGTTTACACTTGCCACTTAATTTTCTTTCCATAACGTATCTAGTTTAACAACCAGTTTATCCTAAATAAAAATCAATAAATACTTACGCCTTTAATAATATTTAGAGAATCATTAACTTGAGGAGTTTGACGTTACCTGCTTAATGGAGCGCTATAAACCCACCGACCCTTATTTACCTGTTACTCATATTTCCGCTACCTTCTTTGAACAACTATATACACACCTTTGTTTGTCACTAGCAGTCATATATCAAAGTATTACTACCAGAAGACATTACCCTTTCCATGGAAACATCGACAAAAACAATTGAAGAAAACTTCCGTTAGTAACCATTTATTGAACTGAACATGGAATACCGTTTGAAAATTTGAATAAATTAACAGCAACTAAATTTAGTATCAAACAATATTCCCATAAAGTTAGCGTGGCGTATTGATTTTATTTTATTCTCTCACTTGCTACCTGGTGCCGTTTGAATAGCATTCTTTGGAGCAGTATATTATGTACTCATCCATTGTACCTGACAAGATATTTTATTCAGTAAATACCATCATAGGTGCTGCAGGGTGTAGAACGGTTTTCCATGCAGAAATTTCTGTTTTTTTTTTCAATGAAAGGTAGGGTTTTGAAGGTTACATACAAGAAAATACATATTTATACGGAGGACAGACAATAGAATTTCTAAATACAATCCTGGTAATATGACGAGGTGCAGGTGTTTATGTATTATTAATTGCGCGGCGTGGTATGTAATAAATATCTGCAGATTCACTTTCATTTTCTACATGCTTAGATATAACATGAAATGACCTACTTAATTCCCATTGCTATATAGGATGAGTCGGGAGAAACGGAACAAACTCCAGGAGTGTATTACACACATGAAAATAATGTAAAAAACTCATACGTTTTTATCCGATTTTCATTTGTTTTCAAATTATAGTGTAATTAATAATAAACAAAATTTCATACATTTGTAGGTGCTGTATACGCTGAATATGGTATGGTATGGATATAAACCTTGCTCGTGGAGTGTGTTTATTATCTTTTTTGTAGAATGCCCAATTGAGTGCTAATTCTTCGTGAACTGGTCGTTGCATCTTCTTCTAGTAAATCCAGAATGTTTTCTACTTCTTCGAAACCTTGTCGAGTAGCTCGTTCAGATGCTATGTTAGCACTGGGAAGCATTCCGGTCTCGCACAGTTTGTAGAAAACTCTGATAAATACGTTTTACCAGGATTTCTCTGACGTGGAAACCCTTGACGATATTCTTCAACAGCAGCTGTAACGTTCCCATTACAAAAACCATAAACAAGCACCATATTTGCATATTCTAAATTTGAATAAGTGTGTGGCATCTTCTAATAAAATAATATACAAACTCGAAAATAAACATTAAAGCACTGTCACAAAGAATTGATACTGATACATATCAGAACAACAAAATTATTGAAATGATTTTGAGCCTCGAATCTATCGTACGTCGTATGTAATAGGAAGCGAAAAACACTTTTAATGTCGAACATACCTGATTTTTTGTTGTACATGGGTAGTTAATGCAAGGATGTTTGTAAAGCGTAATTAAAATTAAAAAATTTTAATTACGCTATGACTTGAAAACAAATGAAAATCGGATAAGAACATATGAGTTCTTTTACATTATTTCCACGTGTACACTACTCCTGGAGTTTAGTTCGTTCCTCCCGACTTGCCCTGTTTAAGGTCAATATTTTTTTTTCATTATGAAACGTTGTTGAACTAGCGTGATATATAGAAGTAGCAAATTACATCCCAGAGAGGAACTTTTCTAATCTAAGATGGATACCAATTAACTGCAGAAATTTTGCCTGTAGAGTGCTGCGATTATAACGAAACTAGGTTGCATGATTGTTTTATGCAAAAAGCTTCGGTAAAACCCGTTATCAAACAAACTTTGTTCACTAGATTAGGTCTTTACTTTTTAATTTTGTGACTTCGCCAGATAAACGGAAAATATCAATTTTAATTATTGTTTGGAGATTAAATAGTTTCTCTAAGGGCGAGCGCACACAATCGATTTTTAGTCGAGCGATAGTTTAGTTGATGGACATAAATATATTAAGTTAGATGTAGGTTCATACACAGCGTAACTGCAGATCAACTTGATTATTGATAATAAATTGATGATTTCAAACCAAATCAACTAAATTATTGCGTTGACGAACAATCGACCATGTGCTTCCGGCTTAAAAGCTACCGCAGACTATCGATTTTTCCGTCGATCGACAGTTTAGTCGAATTGAATGAAGCAAACAATTTTAAAGCAATTATGTAAATAGTTTAGTAGCAATGAGTGTGCACACTATCGACAGTAAATTGTTTGCTCACCACATGATCTGTCAATGACGAATTTGAAGGGTATTTTCTAAAAAGATGTCTACTCTGTGCACATATTTTTAGCCGAAGGAAAAAGTTCGAGTTCATTGAGTACATCTAATAAACATTAAGTGAGTATTATTTAGTAAATTACATTTCAAATTTCAATGTTCGTCAACTTAAAAACAAACCTAATCAACCTTTTCGCATAGCCTTTTCGTATAGCTAGACATTTTCTTTCCTTATGTGTATACATATTAGAATAGCTGTAAGCTTTTGGTGAACATAGAAACTTCTGTAAATCTATAATACACCTTTTTGAACAAAATACGAACAGAAGAAACAATTCCAGAAGATTGGACTCAAGGTATTATAATTAATATCCCCAAAAAAGAAGATCATCCAAGATGCCACAGTTAGTAAGGCGCTAACGAGAACAATTCTTTCAAGATTAAACAGCTATTGACTCCCAGATTGAGAAAGAACCAAGCTGCGTTTCGAGAAAGACAAGCATGTGTCGACCATATAAATACTTTACGAAAAAAATGGGACACTGCTTCTAGAGACGCACGTAGAGAGTACTAGCAAATTATGGCATGCCAGATAAATATATAAGAACGGTACAACTATTCAGCAAAAGTTTGACATAGTATCAGAAAATATCGGTATTCACTCCGGAGTCAGACGAGATTGCATACTCTCCCCGACACTGTTCTTATTGGTTATTGACGATGTCATGAAAAGAGTAGATGACAATAAAACTGGTATGAGATGGAACGTTTTCAGTACACTGGGAGATCTGGAATTCGCAGACGACATATGTTTTATCAAGACAAACAAGCTATAAATGAAAGCAAAAAGAGGAAGGCTAAAGAACGACGCAAGAAAATCAGGACTAAATCTCTATTGCAATAGAGCGCTTACATATATATATATATATATATATATATATATATATATACATTGTTATGTTCAATGTTGTATCTATCTCTCGGTTGTCACTTCGGTACTGACCAAATGTCAGGCTGGCCACTCGTTGGCAACCAAATATCCCTCTTGCGGGGATAATTGGAAATTTCTTCGTTACCATCCCCCCTCAGCCAACCGTCCTTGGGGCGAGAACGGTAGAATCTAATTATAAGTCCAGATAATGACGAGTGTGGGGTATCATGGACAAATTTACTCGTTTATTAAATTTTCTATTCACTTGTTTCTTCCAAATTAATGTAAAAATCGTCTGGAATAAGCAACAGCATAAATTGCGAAGCACAACAGATAATATTTCATCAATTAAATCTTTATCTGAAAGGTTTCTGTAAATTAGCAGTGGATTTTCTATTTTAAAGCTTGTTGGTGACAGTTAGTACCACAGAATCAGCAACAAACAACCTCCTGGTTAAGTCACTGCATTCGTTCTCATATACTAATATCATTTGATAGAAAGTCATCGAAAAGTTAGTTCCTATTTGGGTAAATTATCAACATTGGCTGTGAAAGAAAACAATCGCCGATCTTTCGCGATTTAAAATAAAAGAAAGAGGAACGACGCCCTAAATTTTCATCAATCTTTATTCGGCCTTGGTTGAATCAAAGTTTGTCTTGAATCCAATCCAAAGATAAGTGTTCGTTGTGTATTCAAAGTCATTATTAGAGAAGTAAATAGGGTTGAATATCCAGAGCAGGCAGTTCCTGTGGTGGGTATATAAACAGAGGGTTTATATACATTGGCGTCGTTCGAAAGTTTAAAGGTTAGTTAATTTTAAAATCTTAAAATTCGTTAATTTGATTTTACTAAGTTGGAAATTTATTCTAAAATTGCCGCAAGGGTATCTAGGGATACCCCCGAACCTACAAAAATCATTTATTAGAGTTAAATTAGAAAATTTTACAAAATTTGAGTAAAACCCCTGAGAAAGATATTACAATATATATTAGAATATCTATAAGCTTTTGATAAACCTTAACTGTCAACAGGTATCATCTTTTTGGGAGTACGTAAGTCATTGAGTCATTTTCGACCCATGATACCAGTTGAAAGTTAATACTATTTAGAATCTTCTTCCTCCAATCCAGTAGGTGTTAGGAGTGGTCGACTGAAATGTTGATATCGTTTATGACTAATTGCAGCACATTTGAATAGATTATGATCTATCGTCTTCAGATCTTTTTGACGTAGGTGATAGAATTAATCTTCAGCTTTCCCTAGTTTATGTAAGTGATATTTTAAGGCTGCATGACCTGTCAATAAACATGCTAGTATTGCAAGATCGTCCTTGCTTAAAGATAGCACAGTCTTTTCCGCCCTTGGCGAGACTAATATAGATGCTTTCAGCCGATTTTGTCCTGATATACTTTGCCAGTACGACTCCTTTTCATTTTCCCTGCATTTCTTAATTTCCTATTTTAGGTGGCTCTTTTAGAGACCACAGAGGGGTTTGGACCAATGAAACGTATATCTATTCGGTACTGTTTCTTTGTCCAGCTTATGTGCCTTTTTAATTTTATAAATTAATTCAGCACTTCCTGAATCATGTGGAAATAATTTGTATCCCCTTCCTTTGTTTAACCAGGTATTTGTAGATAATTTATATGTTATGACAAGATTAATGTAGACTACCTCAAATATTTGAATATGTGTATAATAATAACTTAATTTACTGAACAGAGCATTTACAGGATAGAAATATACAGAAACATAAACTCGGAGGTATATTATCAAATCTATTATGCATTGTGGCAAGAGAGAAACACAGAGAAACCAAACACGGGCAAGTAGTTGGGACAAATTCAATATATCATCGTTACTCCAACACACTAAACCAACTCTTAATATTTTTTGCCATATTGTATTGTGACTATTTTATTACGCGGTATACGCGTAAATATTTATTTCGATTTGTTGCAATATTGAAAGTTTCTTCTTTTCATTGCGAATGATTTTTACGCATATTTTTGGCCGAATGAAATTTTCCTTCGTCCCTTCTCTCACGAATTGCGATCACGATCAGACGTGAGATGTCGTTCGTATTGTAAAAGGTGCTTAATTATCTTGAATGGATATATAAAAAACTCAGTTGCGATTACTAAAGCGAGGTAATATCTCTACGCGGCATGGGCATGCGCTTCCTTCAGTAAGTACACTGCTAAAAAATAAGTAATAAATCGAATAATAACAACAGAAGCAATCAAGAATTTTATTATATCTGAAAAATTGTGAAACACTCACCCTCTTAAACAGCGTAATCAAGTAAGCCGGCGGATTGCATTGGAATTACCGAACATTAACAGTAGAAGCACCATTATCAGTATTATGACCCACTGGATAAGAGTCGCAAAAAGTTGACAGCATTAGATATGTTTCCACAGTTGTCTCGTTGAACGATGTTCGCCGTGGTGAAGAAATATGTTTATATTTTGAAATAGATCGTTCGACATCTACGGATGTAATACATGCATGATTAAAATACTTTTTGAATTCAGTTATCGGACGCTCTAAAGGGAATAAGGAATACGGAGAAGAAAAAGAAGAATTCAGTTAATGGACTAGTCGATGCACCACACAAACTTATTTTAATGCGATAAAATCAGAATCTTCTAAAACGCGATTACATTTTGCGTCATGTATAGTGCGTAGCAGTGTATGTACTTCGTCCACTATTTGCAGTGGACTCCACTAACGGCAACGCTCTATTTTGTTATTGTTCTATTGCGTTATGTAATCCTTTATAGTTGTTACGAATAGTTTGTAACTCTGTTTCAATGGAAATATCTTGAAATTTTGTCTGGCTTTCCTTAATAGCTGCAGCTTCAGTAGGATTGAACTGTAGAATAACAGGTTTTACTTGTTTGAAATATTCAGCATAATAAAGAGCTGCCTGTAACCATGTTCCCCATCGAATAAGAATCGGCTGTGGTGGTACACGAATACCAGCATACTGTGCGTGAAATGATCGAAGACGTTTTGGAGATTTGAGAAACCTTTTTTTTGTACTTGCTATTAATACATCTACGTCGAGTGAACATTGTCAAATGTTTTATGCTACAAGATATACTTTACACGTAACATGTAAACACTTACAACCGTGTTCCAGAAGAGAACGGCCTACCGAACACTTTGTCGCGGTACCATCTCTCATAAGCATCAACACTTGACGTGGTGAGTCTTGAAAGTTTTCCAACGTACTATCACCTTCACAATTGCTGTACCAGTACACTTTTCCAGTCTTTTTCTAGCTAGTAACAGTAGAAATATAGGTTTCTGAAGGTCCAATACACGTACTATAACATGTACAGTAGAATTTCTTTTGCAATCTGTTGTCACGTCAATACATAACCAAAGCAACTGATTCTTTAATGCAGATTTGATTTTCTTTTCCACGTCTTCACGTACAAATAAAACATGCTTACGTGCCGTTTTCGTAGTTGGCAACTTCAACTCGGAGTTGTACTTATACCAAAAGTTCTGAAACGATTATTTTTCGAGTAAGCTAAATAACAAATTACAGGTTATCATCATGACAAGTAAATCGAAAATAAAGGCAGTTCTCGTTGGCACGCTCTTTTTTCTGTTTCTGTGTTCTTCGGTATTTACACGTTTGTTACAGTCTGCCTTGTCCCAGCACATCAAATGTTTCTTATACACTTTACAAACTATTTTAGCACAGTTCTAGAACAAATCTGGAAAGTCACAGATAAATTTATTTACTGTGCCAGCAAAGGGTCATTTTTTTAGCCTTGTTTACATTACACATTTTAAATTAATTATATATTTCTAACGAATAACACATAACACAACGCACGCTCTCGTTTCCTAAACTAAACTAAAAATAAACAAACGGGCGCTAACAAAGCGAGAATAGATTTTTGCAAACAGCCCGCTACTCAAGTGATTACCCTGAGAGTTGTGGCAGAGACTTATCTTATCCATTCCACCTACCAGGGACGACGCATTTAGGATCCAAGGCTGCCCAGGACTCAGATTTTCCAAAAAAGAAAACCATCTGTAGTATCATAATTTCTTTTCTTTATTAAAAAAAAAAACACAGCCAGATTTAATATTTTGTTATTTAAGGTTCCTTATTTATCTAACAAAATGATTACCAAAGTTTCGAAATTCACGTGTTATACATTTCCACACATTAAGGGGAGGTGCAACAAAGTTTTTGGCGTTTTCCTTAAACAGCTCCTGGCACCCTTATTTGCAAATATCATTGTACCTCTGAACTTTGATGGACCTCGACTTTCTCTTCGGAGAACTTCTGCCATAACCCGCCCTGATGTAACATTTTAAGTTATAGTATACTAATGATTAGATCATAATATTCGTTTTGGCCTTTACTAACTGTATATGTGGTGTGAAAACGAGTATTAGCAGACGAACCAAAAACCAAATGCCACAAGAAAATAGAGAACAGTCAATCTGATTAAGGGGAACATTTAATAAAAATTCGGCTAATTTTAATCTGGCATATATCGTACTGAAGCAATTTGGAAGTTATGAACATATAGCAAATTATTATCAAATTATTACACCACAACTTTGAAAAACTGTATCGAAACTCACTCTGCTATGAATGTTGAAATATACAAATATTCATGTAATACTCAATATTTAAGTCAATAAATTTGGCTAGCCTTCAGGAAAAAACTGGAAATTCATTGAATATATGTTGTTTGCTTTATATCTACGATCCATTTCAAGAAACTGTCAAACTCGTAAAGTTTAAACTTTACTTAAATTTTAACGTGAACATTCCTGTATGTGCTTCTGGTGAAATTAATTAAAGGAACCGCATCTTATTTACAGAATCTTGTATTCTTTGTTGTATTAGATGGAAAAGCAACTACATAAGTAAATTAAAAATTGAGACGGTACAAAGCATGTCTGCAAACACCAAGTTTATTTAGTGAATCCGAACAAGGGCAAACGTACGTAAGCGTTTTCTATCAGGATCTCGATAAAAAGCAATTTTACAGGAGGAGCATCCTTCTCGTTTTATACCGACATCTCCTTAGGAATTTTATTATACTTTTATTGGTTTTCTGTTGCCAGTGAAAGAAGAGTGTATATAGTATATCCCAGAAATTGGAACGCATTTTCTATCGTCTTTCGGCATTCGTTCGTAAAGTATCTTGGCCATAGATGTAGGACTTGAGTCTTTGTTTTTATATTTTTTGTCATTATATACGAACATTCTTTTTGATGTGGTGTACTTGCATTAAAAAAACATTAGTCGGAAACGAGTTATATAAAATAGTGGAGAAAAGGTAAAGGAAAACGTTGATTTTTGAGGTTTAGTATTTTGTACCGGTGCCCTTTTCAAAATATGTGTGCAATGACATAAATCAGGCACAGAAATGAAAACAACTCTTAAGATAAACCTCACAATGTGAAGCTTACATTTATTAATATTGAATCACAAGTACCATCAAGCTAAAGTATGAAAATACAAAAAAAAATATGAAATAAATGATGAAAACCTTCAACAACAAGTAAATTAATGTGAGGGGTAAGCTGAAGATCCTTACATCTTTTGATCTCAGGGTTGTATATTCAGTTTTGATTGATATCCAAACCTCCACTAAATCGGAAGAAGCAAATTTTCTTTCCAGGCTGTTGTCGCAAGAGAGTTCAATTAGACTCTCTTCTTCCTGCAAAGTGAATTCTGGTGGAGCTTGAGCACGGAAAGGATCTTGGATCCACGCAAGTTTTTCGATATTGTCTTTTTCAAAGTATTTTGCAAACCAGTCAGTGAACTTTGAGGGATGTTCCTTAAAAAGGGACAACAAGTCTCGTGAAACAACGACTTCATTACAGGCCACGTATTTGTGCAATTCAGTGAAACAATGTCTTGACCGCCATCCTCATTGATTTTTCTTATCCACAAAGCAGCTTTCTCTTAAACGCCGCAACCTTCTCCAGTAGTTTCAAAATGTGCACGTTATTGCCTTGTAGAGACAGATTAATGGCATTAAACTTGTCAAATATATCGCACAAATTCGATAGTTTCAGTGAAAAGTTGGGTTCGGCAAAGTATCTGAAGTTTTCATGACCTTCCTTCTGTAGAAAAGTGTGAATTTCTTGACGTAGCTGAAATGCACGGGATAAGACATTGCCACGTGAAGGGCATCGTGAACTGCAGTAGTATAGCAGGGCTGTATGTTCAGCTTCCATGTCCATGCTTTTTGAAAAATCTGGCTTTCAGTGGCCTAGTTTGTATGTAGTTTACACGACTACGACACGTTCTAATACGAAATTCAATTGAGAGCTCATCGACTTTGATGCAGGTGCTTCCCTATGCTTTGCTGCGAATAAGCGCCTGCAATCCTTCATGACGACGAGACATTGATCGAGCTCCATCAGTATACATACCGATGCACTTTTCCCAATCCAAATCGTTTTCGGTTATAAACTTATCAAGCATCTCAGATAAATCTTGAACCTTTGGACTACCAATGATGCTTTCGCAGAACAGAAGGTGCTCAACGATAATATTATCATCCAGAAAGCGAAAATAACAAATAAGGTGTGCGTCTTTATTATTTATTGTCAGTAGCCTCATCAAGTTGCAGACCAAATTCCGTGCCTTTCATTTTCTCTATTAATTGATCATTAAGATTCAGAGCTATATGATGGATTCTTCGACTAATAGTGTTGTTGGACAAAAATACCTTTGAAATTAATTTTCCCGCAATTTCTTGCAACTTGCTATTAAAGAATTCGCGAGATCTTTCAACCATGTTAGAGTGACTGGTCTCTAGATGTCGCTTTAGCTTACTTGTGAGCATACCCTCGGTCACTAGAACTTTTAAACAGAGCACACACTGGGGTCTCTCTTTATTGTTTACTTCTACTAAAGTAAAGCCAAAATTCAAATAATTATCATAATATTTACGATATTATTTCCGATTCTTTGCTAATCCACCACTTGTCGATGCTTGATCACTCTCACTTGAACTGTCGACTTGCTTGTTTAATAAAAATCTTTCCATTTTCCTACAACTTTACGAAAACACAAAACGACACACTGAAACACAGCGGACGCTCCTCTGGTAGCGAGCGTCTTAAAACGGTTTACAGTTCTTCTCAGATGTTTACTCTTCAATTGTTATTTTGGAACTGGTTCGCCGAAGTGGCGCCGTATTTATACTAGCCGCCTCACCTACTTAGAACTTTCGCGAAACTTTTACAATATCCAATACTATGCTATATAAGTCTACTAGAAAGTTCTACAAACTTGATGAAAGTTCCATCCTTTTCTGGAATATTCCATGCGCTTTGAAAATGTTCTATATCTTTCTAGAACGTTGTACAAGCTACGGGAACGATCTGATCTAGATATTCTAGAAAGTTCCATTAGCTTCGAAGCCGTTTCGAAATGTTCATTCTGGAACGTTCCAGACCGCTATGTCCCAAAATTTATTTTTGCAACAATATGTGAATTTCTTGAATGACATTTTCCGCAGTGAATTTGTTAATATTGTTTGAAATGCCAATGAGTTGTTTTGCTACAACGTTTAACAGGTCCTGCATACCTTAACTTTCTGGTAAACACCTTGCCCGAACTTTTGGAAGATGTCCCTCTAAATCGGAGTTTGAATGTTTGGTTTATGCAAGATAGGGCACCGCCGCATTTTACGCTTGTTGTTAGGGAGCACCTGAACGAAACATTTCATAGGAGATGGATAGGTCAAGGGAGTCCCATTCCATGGCCTGCTAGGTCTTCCGACCTAAATCCCTTAGATTTTTGTATTTAGGGTTACTTGAAAAGTTTAGTGTACGAGGGCTTTTTTACTTGTTTTTGATCGTAATATGTGGCCCTTAAATATTTAAACGTTTTTTTAAAACACCTTGTATAGATTCGAGCGTGTTCAAACTCCACTGCGTCATAGTTGCACATGTGCGAGGCTTATACTGTATATATTACGGCTCAAAGAGTAGCAGTTTTTAGTAGCTAGCCAGACAACGTGATTAGAGCATGAAAATGTTTCCGGTAACGAAAATTGAGTACCGCGCGGTCATTAAATTTTAATAAAGGAAGGGCATATGCCTAATCACCTTAAATAACGTTTAGACAGCGTTTATGGTGATTTATCTCCTTGATATTCTAAAAATAGTGAGCAAAATGTGTCTGTTTGGGGCAAGAATCCCTTGAAGATGATGAGCGCTCCAGTCGGCCAATTGAACTGATAACTCCTCAAAACTTCTTCGCCGTTTGTAAGTGAAAAAATTAGCAATGATGTGCAACATTTCTGAAACAAGTATTTGCCGAATTCTCCATAACCATTTGGATATGAATAAGATTAGTGCAAGATGCGTATCCCATCTTCTTTCTGCTCTCCAAAGTGAACGTCAGGTCGAATGCGCGCATTCGTTTTTAAACGTGTGGGGACGACCCGAGACCGATTTTGGGGTCCACTGTCAGGAGAAGAAACAATGGTTCTTATTTATTTTCTCATTTAAAGAGAAACCTCAGGGGACCTCGTTTTAAGGATGATAGTGAGTTGCAAGCAACTGTAATACAACATTTTGAAGGAAAAACCATTGACCATTGTAATAAATGTATTAAAGTTAGGGGAGATTATATTAAAAAATTAAAATTGTTGCACTTTGCCAAGTTTATTTTTTCTATATCAGGCCGAGAATTTATGGCGCCCACCCCATATACCCTTCTTTCCACCCACAACAGGTATTGAATAGTATAAAAGTCCAATTAATAAATCTTGCAACTCTATTGATAAATGTTAACCTAATATTGGTAAATTTTGATGGATCTAGAGTGAAAGCTCGCATGTGCGGGCATTTGCCTTTTCAAAACAATTTTTAATTGTATCAGGACTTACTTTGTACCATGCAGCTTCAATGAAGTAGAAACCGTCTAACATATCAATAGATTTTATTTGATTATTTGATTGATAATAAAATTTAATATTGCGTACAATACTTGTGTTCTTTAAATTTAATTCATGAAGATGCGATTCAGCGTTGTCAAGGAATAAAATATTTTTTCTTTTTCTATTACCCATCTTTTTGTCTAACTCAACTAACCACATGTCACGTATCATCCATGTCTTTCTGTTTGGTTTCCACGTGGCTGACAAATATTTCAGTGCAATTTTTTTAAAACCTCGTGGACGAGCCATTTTATCGATTACCAACAAATCTTCTTTTTAAGCCGCCATATTTATATAAAACAATATGATCAATTTCCCCTTAAACAGTTTACCACCTTTACGCTTTTCTGATTTCAACGATAAAGTTTTGTTTGATAATGCGCGGAGAAGAAATTTCAACTTTTATTTGCAAATGTCCTCTAATCGGCAACGAAGCAACATGATCGGAATTTTTTTTTATAAATTGGCTAACCTCCTCTTAAATACCAACACGAAACAAATAACAAATAGCCAACGTTTATCATTGCCGGGCGCAATGCGTAGAACGGGAAATCACTGAACACATATCAGTGAATCATCTATTTTGTCTATGTATTTGCCCGGTTATTGGAGTTACCCGTCCTAGACTTTCGTCCGTTTCATATATGCGCGTCCGTTTATTAGAGCATCCCCTTAAAGGAATATTATTTCCATATGCAAGTATAGGCTTGAGTTTAATTCCGAGAAATGTGTGAAGATAACAGAGATGCCCATTTATTAAAGCTGTCCGTAAGGATAGCTTTCACTGTACTCAAAAGAATAATACCTATCATGTTTTAACGCCCTCCCTCCTAACAAAAATGCTGAGTGCACCACTGGTCTTACCATTACATTTTTCTTTGCCCCGCCCCTATTTTTTGTTGACTAATGCCGTCGTATTTTTAAACGTGTGCTAGCAGTCATTTCAAATCGTACACGAATCAGCCCTTTCCTAAAATTTTCGCCAAGCTGATTGTATAAATCATAATATTCCTCAGGTAAAACAATTTACTCATAGCGTCGTAATTCCTTCTTAACTCGCCCAAAAATCCTGCCTGCAGGTAGACAAAAGTGACCACGTACAGAAAACATCATTTCGATATCCCGTAGTAATTCTGGCGCTTATCCACGAAGCAGAAACATTAGCATGTGTAACGTTTGAGTATTTTATGTTAATTCTACCTTCCGCAACCATCTGCAAATACATGTATCTTTGCTACATTTTCTAGAAAGCATGAAGTTCTTCGGTAAAGTTAAAAAGCTGACCCAACTTTATTAGATCTCCGGCCGCTGTTTTCTTGGGTCGACTTGTAAAACGTAACTTTATTTGTGACTATATTAATAATACTAAAAACCAATTTGATAAGAGTAATAACATTCCTATATTGTCAATTTCGGAACATTCTGTACTTGTAAATCGGAATATACCGTATCATACTAAATTTCTTTTGTTATTAAATGAAATTGTTTATCTCTTATTTTATAGACGTTGAAATTCCGCATCAGTTTTTTTTCTTTTTTCAGACTGAAGAGTTTCGTTTTTGATTTGGTATTTAATACTTACAAAAGTTTCAAATATCAATAGCTGCAGTTCCGAAGCCTAAATTAAAATACTTTGAGAATGTTTTGTGAAGAAACTGTATTTTACTTTCAAATTATTATGTGCGTCGTTATTATACATTTTCCACATTTTAGAGATTGCTAGTGTTGAAGGAAGATACAGCCGTTGAGGTTTGTTTCTATTACAATGGCTTTCCCTAACCTTAAATTTGCCAATAAATTCTTTTATTTTATATCTTTTAGTACTACGGACAGCAGATCTTCGGTCCCCATCTCGTTTATCAGATATAACGTCATCTCTTTTCATATGTTTCGCTATGTTTGAAACACGTCGCGTCCTATAGATATTGGGTATTTTCTCAAGGTCTGTTTCAATTTTTTGGGTTTACAATTTCAATTGGGCTAGTAATGCTTGCATCTTGCCTACTACTTCACCTTGAAAAATATTTTCTTTACATTGCAGTAACACCTTAAAATTCACTTCATTGCATTGAAAGTTATCTCTCTGTTTACAGGATATATTCCACTGATTTAATGAAATATCTTTTGCAGCATATCTGCAACATACGTAGGTATAATCAAGTATTGGATTCCTTATTATTTTCAGCAACCACAACTAAATCAGAATACACAGTACACACTTAAAGATAATTTATTTAACGATGCGCCACAAAGCATCGTGGATATTGTGCACATGTTTGTGGTAATTATAGAAGAATAAAATAAGTTAAAAGAACTTGTTGCATTATTAAAAAACGTTTTGAGGACTTATTACATTTTGACAGTAGACAAATTATTTAGAGCACAATTTTTTTTGCAATTTTTTGCGTCTCTGGAAGGAAAAAAGTTCCAGTATGGTTGTAGTAGTATGAGGGAATACCTATACTGCGCGTGATACAATTTTTGTGATTTTGGGCTTCTTGCGTTTTGGAAATAAGCTACACATTAACGAAAGTAACTGTTGATCGTGCCCTAACAAGTGTAATATGTCATCTATAAGAATTTAATACACTAAAGCATGATGTATTTTGAAAACCTTAAAACTGAACTAATTTTGAATTTCTACTTGAAATTGTTAATTTTGTTTTCTGTGCTAGTATTTTGTGTCCTACATAATTCAAGTTCAAATTCATGCAGCAAATGCAATTTTAAAGAATTCTTGACTATAACTGAAGTATGATGTGCTATCAGAAACAACTATCAAATAAATCCAAAGCAAGACTTCTATATTTAGTTACTTCCGCATTTTAATTTGCAAAAACGCAGCTGCAACTAGTTCCGCCAGATACAACTATTTTGTTTTCTTTATCAATAAAATAAATGCGTTATATATGTATTTCGATTATTATTGCAGATCCAGGGTAAGTTTACATTTGGCAAAGTTGTTAAATTTTGTGCTTGTTATGAACCTGAAAACAAAATGGACCTGTGGCAAATGACGCTCGAGATTGGAAAAAAACGCAAGCTCATTTTCTTCTTTTACCTCTGGCAGCTTCATTTGGCCTTGCAGAGAAAAACCAAAAAATATTCTCAAGACACCTTTCGAATTTCTATCTATCTATCTATGGTGTAGTCAGAAAGTTTTTTTTTCTAATTTCAACCATATAACCAACCATATTTGTTGACAAAAGTTTTCGATATGCATTAATTGACGAAGAAAACATTTTAAGATGAAATAAAGTAGTCATGAAATTTCAAACTGTCAAACATTTCAATTATCCTAATTTTTATTCATCCTACCAAAATAGAACAATAGCGAGTAGAAGATATTCGCAATTGTATCCAGAACGACAACAGCCACACCGTATCATTTTTCTAGGTCTTGATAGAACATTTGCCGAGAATGTGTCGCTTACGGAGCCGCGGAATGGTTATGCTAACAGGAATTTGAACGAAAATCAACGGGGTATTTTGCAAATGGTAAATTAAGTGTGTGTTTTTGCAAAATTTATATAAATCTTGTATTGTTCCTGTGCGCGTAATGGCGTAAGAATTAAATTTGCCCCAATTTGCTTCAAGTGTGAAGCACTTTACATCGAAATAAGTTTAAACCAAACAACTATTCATGTTAGCCACAGCCTGGTGATAATTTAATACGACTCGAGTACTGAGAAGATTAGAAGACGACAAATATTTTTAAATAAAACCATCTGGTCAAATGAATCAAAATTTACCAATTCTGGAATCTTTAACAGAAAAGCAGGACATTATTGGGCAGTACGGAAGATATGACAAAATACTTGATAATTAAAATCATTGTAACTTGGTATTTCAGATTTTTGTAAATAATGATTAAAACTGAGTCACTCCTAATTTGACACCATTTACATAGTTGAAATAATAAAAAAAATTCTCTCTATTTCGGTAAGAAATAAGAGAGTCTATAATGGCCAAAAAGAACCGAAACATCACATAAAAATTTCGATACACCATGAGATAGAAGATCGAAAGTGACCTTGAGGATGTGTCTTTAGTTTTTCTTTGCAAAGCCAAATAAAGGTAAAAGAAGGCAATGAGCTTTTTTCGTTTTTTTTTTTAATCGCAAACGTCATTTGTCATAGCTCCATTTTTCCTTCGGGTTCATAACAAGCGCAAAATTTGGCAAGTTTGCCAAATTTAAACCTATCCTTTGTCTCCAGTAGCAAGCGAGATCTCTATGCTAAGGTCGAAAATGAATCAGCCTGTGTAGTTGACCTACTTTAACGCAATTTTTATGCAATAATTATTTCCGTACACTTTTGAGAACTGCATTAAAGAGTCATTAACATATGATTATTATATTTTCATAATACCCGCTTCATTATACATTTTGCTAGTATCTGTAAAACTAAAGATCTAATATTGGGCAGACAAATAAATGAACTCAAGAAAGTACTTCATTGAAAAAGCGAAGCTTAGGAGTTAGATAATTATGTGATATGAACTCCAGCAGAGTCTGTACAATGGAAAAACTATTCCTATAACGTAAAAGCTACTGGCACAGGTGAAAAAAAGCTATTTAACATCAAAAATTCCTTTTTTGATATTTTAAAGATGCTGGTTAAATGGAAATAATTTGTCAGTGCAATAATCACCAAATTCGATCAGATATCTACTACTAAACATGTCACTCTCACCCTTACCACAAAACTTCACTAACACCGGACGCACGTTTCGATAACTAACCTATCTTCAGTAAAACTGCTTTATTCCTTCAGTTTTGTGGTGAAGGTGATTGTGTTTCAGTATTCCATTGCCACACTGTTCGAATACGTGATTTAACACATCAACTATGGTTATGAATTGACAATGGTTCAATAATAACAATGGAATCTAATATGTTATAAGTAACGCTGGCCACGAGCGGTACCGCGCATCGGCGTAGAATCAGTTCGGACCGAGAGGAACGGTAGTATTACTTCGTCTGCGGAGCAGTACGGACATTTTCGCTGCCGGTCATTTGCGCAATTGTTTATCTGTCCTAGAAAAATTATGATTTCGTCAGCAAAACGACCACGGTCGGACAAACTTCGTAAATTCATTGCAGAAATTCCAGACTTAATATATGAAGGTGCTAAAATTAAATGTGTAATCTGTAAAATCCCGTTAATGTGTTGGTCCAGACAACATTGTCGACGACACGTAAATAGTGAAAAGCATGTCTCAAAAAGAAATTGCGCACGAGACAATGAAAAATTTATATTTAATTTATGCGTTACGTTTATCGCATGTAATATACCGTTTAATTTACTAGACAAGGAACTAGTTATCTGCTTTTGGAATAACTATTCGGAGTGCAAATTACCAAGTCGAACATCGTTACGAAGAATTGTGCCATCTGCGCGCGAACATATTGAACAAAAATAAAATCGGAGTTGAAAGATCAAAAATTGTGGTTATGTGTCGACGAAACAACAGATCAGAAGAAACATTCTGTTCTTAATGTAGTGGCACGCAAATTGGAACCTCATCAATCGGCACCTTCAATTCTATTAGTCTCCAAACGAATACAACAGTGTACTGCCGAAGTAATTTCAAAGTTAGTGTTAAATACATTGGACAAGTTTGAACTTTCAACAAACCAACTCTTGATGTTACTGAGTGATGGTGCTGCAAACATGCTTTCTGTAGGCCGGTCTCTTAAAAAGCATTCTGCTAATGTTACATTACGTGTAAAATTCATGCTCTCAATCTTGTGGCGGATAGTATCAGAAAATGTTATCCTGAGGTAGACGCTTTAGTAGCGCATACCAAAGCAGTATTTGTCAAATCACCGAAACGTATTCGCGAATTTCACAGACTACGCCCCCGTATACCACAGCCACCTGAACCTATTCTAACTCGTTGGGGAACATGGTTGCAGGCCGCGTTTTATTATCATAAATATTTTGACAATATTAAGAACGTGGTTTTACAATTCGATACAAAGGAAGCTGCCGCTATCCAGAAAAGCCAGTCGAAATTTCAAGATAATCAGGTTAAAATGGATTTAAAAATCATTCACGACAATTACTTCGGGCTAGCAGATGCAATAGAAAAGTCACAAAATCCTGCGGTAGAAGAATCTCTACAAATAATGCAACATGTTCACGCACAGCTATACGCGATTGAAGACGCAAAAAATGTTTCTGTTCTAGAAAAATTTGAAAGTATTTTTGAGAAAAATTCTGATTTTGGCACATTAAGACACATTTGTGAAGGTGCGTCAACAGAATCGTTAAGTTATTTGAAAGATTATTTTACTTACGCAAATATTACGTCACTAGATGTAGAACGTTCGTTCTCTGCATATAAACGCATTTTTTCCTTATGCTGTACTAGTTTTGCCGAAACAACAGTTGAAACGTATCTAATGTTGCAGATATTTAACAGACATTATTCACTTTGTGATTTCACGGAGGACTCTTAAAATGGTAAGTGTTTGAGCACGTGTTATTTATTTTTGATTTAAAAGATAAGCGAAATTATTTGCGGCAGCAAACATCTCTATTAGCAGAATAACTCTAGTGGAACGCGAGGCCTGGTCAACTCTACGCTACTGCGCGGTACCGCTCGTGGCCAGCTTTAGTTATAAGTGAACGATAATTAGAATTATGATCATCTTGAGGTCTAGATTCAAAAAGCGCAATCAACATTTATTAAATGTTACACTACCTGGTTGTTTTATTAGAGAATTGTTTAAATTATAATAGCTTGCGCTACTCAAAGTTATATTTATTTTGGCGACTGAAATTTGTGTACACAGTTTATTTTCGAACTTGAAATTCTCTTACCTCTAAAAGTAAAATACGGCAAATAGCCCGTGGAGTGTATTTTTTGAAATTAATGTTGTAAGAAATACCGTAATTGTACGTTCAAAATTTATTGTTTCAGTTGCCCGAGGGAGTGCAGTTAACGTTAAGCGAACTGCGCGAAATGGCTTGCAGACAGCAAGCGCAGATCGACTCGCAACACCAATTGCTTGCCGCCAAAGAACAGAGATTGAGGTACCTGAAAGAGCAAGAAGCCCGACAACAGCGGGTGCAGGCGGAGAGCGAACGACTGAGAAGACTTAGGGATAGGGTCGATGCTCAAGAGCTTAAACTGAGGAAGCTCAGGGCGATCAGGGGACAAGTGGACCACCAGAAGCAAAACAATTTATCCCTCAGTAAGTAAATATGAATAAGCTTTTCTGCTGTTGTCCTACGTACATACCAAGAAACATCTGCGTTGAACCGAACTTTTTTACATTGTCTTAGTTCGTCCTTTCTCTACAATAGTTTCCTTCGAGGGGATTACTTTATTTACATTTTTTTTCTGATACAGAAACACAAATAAGCTATTCAGTTCCCTTTTTATAAACTCCGTATTATCAGTTTCAATATATTATTTGTTTTCCGCGTAAATGAAAGAAAAACATTCTTTGCAATAGTTTATTATTGCAACAGAAAAGTAAATATGTTGCTTTAACGTTGGAATAATTCTTGGAAAGGTATTTATGCACAATAGCATTTAGTTCTCATTCTGTCAAATGTTTAAGATACTTACGGCAAACAAAATGTTGAAAATCATGAACACAAACATTAAGAAAAATATAATCTACTAATTTTGGTATAATTGCAATTATATTAAGATAGCGGAACTAGTTCTAAGTGTTACAGGCTATTACTTAGTTCTGAAAATATCTAAGTATTATTATTACCTCAAAATACGTGTCACTCTGGTACGTAGGCTTCCGCAGTCGTCAATAACACTATACTCTTGGTTTCCGGGTTGGAACCGCACTGACAGTCAGTGTGCAGTAACAGCCCTGAAGATGTCTCATGAAAGTGTGAATGAAACGTCAGCAAAAGCTACAACAATTACGCGGTTCCAACCAGGAAACCAAGAGTATAGTGTTAATACTGTTAAACTGACATGGAATGAAATAACGGGACTAATCTTGTGCAAATCTTTGCAAGTATAAAAATGTTGTACATACTTGTAAAGATACGTGTCCACCTAGTGCGTGGGCGGAAGATAATTCTTTTCCTGATCGATTTAGAGAAAAGGTTTTCGAATAGAAATATTCGAAGATAACTTCTGCACAACATTAAATTACGCGCAAGTATACAGTGTGTTCAGTTCTCGGTGAGGACGATACGGCTTTAGTTTCTTAATTGAAACACCCTGTATATTATTCCGTTTTTGGATTCCTCTCCTCAATGCACGTCATTCATTTGCGCAGCGGAAACTGAACATCCTGTATACTTGAATATAATTTTATGTTGGGCAGGACTTGTCTCCAAATAATTTTTACTTGAAAAGTTTTTCTCTAAACTACTGAGAGGTGCCTTTATGACCTCATTTCTGCTTGGAATTCTGTGAAAGTGTGAACGGATTAACATTAATTATTAATTATTCCATGATTCGTTTGAATTATTTGAAGGTTGTGGATACCGCTATGCTGTTACTGCTTCAACAATAACAAATGTAAAATTTTACGAAAATAGTAATATCAAATCTCAATAGCGCCATCTAATTGTCGTTTGACGCTACCCTCATATTATGTGTAACATGTTTATATTTATTTATTTTAAAATTAATTTTTAATTTTCTCTTTTGATTTTTCATCTGAATTTAGTTAATAATGCAACCAACAATATTCCATAATAATAGTAATAATAATAATAATAATTCATGCCTTTACATCTCCCAACAGCTTTCGCCAATTACAGGGGGCATCGGCCGACCATGAGTTATTATTACGCCTGCACCCGTAGAGCGTCTTAAGATGTTTACCCTCAGCATTCGCTAATTTTTTGGAGTAAGGAAAACTGCGGAAAACCTTACTCTAAGAGTTGCGAGCCCGTGGTTCGAACCCGGTACCCAGAAACTGATAGCCATTAATAGTGTTGGCGTTAATATTTTACTATTACATTTACAGGAAGATCTCATATAGAATTATATGCAATTCATTTCCTAACATTTTTAGATTAAGGAGAGCATATTGCCCACATTATTTCTCAAAAACTTTGCACTTGTCCAATAGCATTTATAATATGAAACATGAATTCCAAACTTGTAAAGTCTCGCTCTGTAGATATTTGTATTTAAAAGCTTGCAATTTAAATCATTCCCAAGTAATGAAAACAAACAAAAGATCGCGCATGCCATATATTTCTCACGAACTAGAAACAATTTAATTCAACAAGACATACATTTTCCTAGAGGTGCACAGCTGCTCCTAAAATATATAACCCTATTACGTTTACCAAAAATTCCTGAATGTAAGCTATATTTCATTTTGCTTATTTATTTCCTAACCGAGTGGAACTTTAGGTAAACTTTATTGCATTAAAATGTCACATAAACAACAACAGGGAAATCATACCTAGAAAGAATGCCAACTGTGGCATGCACACATTGAATTTTTTTAAAATAGAAATACAAGGTTCTAGATTTTATTACATAAATATTTGTGGTGTACGTATAGATAAATTTAGGTCACATATAATGACAAAAATGGGTTTTGTTTTTAAAATAAGGAAGGTGAATTGAGTGAAAAAAATAGTGACTCTATAATTTCATTCCATCTAGTAGGGCAACGAACAATGAGGTAATGACCGAAACTTCACACTATTTTGAGGAGCTCGAGCAAAATTACTTTTCGGAAGGGATAAAAAAGTTGGAAAACCGGCTTATCAAGTGTATTGAGGTAAAAGGAGACTATGTTGAAAAATAAATGAGAAAAGGAACAAAAATCGTGCGTTTTCTTACTTAGGCTAGATTAATGTCAAACTACCCTCACAGATGTATAATTCTAAGTATTATAATATACTAAAATAGGAGGAATTTATTTTATTGTACGGTTGGAATGTGATTAATAGCTGCAGTTGAAACTTGCAAAAACACCATATTGTCTGAAAGATATACATAGTTCTATGTAGGTGGGCAAATAATTATGACCGGTAGTGTAGGTACCAAAAGTCTTATTGTCTAAAGCGCACTTCCAGAGAAATAACGACGTCCGTAAATGTGGACTTTTTCATAAAAGTCCCAGTAACTCTGAAATCCTCTTATACTCAGAATTCCAAAAATGCAATAATATACTGCATGTCCCATTTAAAGAAATACAAGTTTGGGCAGCTACGAAGTTATGAGATGCTTTGTAGGTTTCAATATAATATTAAACCATGCCCACAATGAAACCCCATAACAAGAACCATTTTGAGAAGTCTCCATTCACAAAAGCATCATTCTCCCAGCCCACGGAGATAATTCAGCCTGTATAGTTGGTTGATGGTTTGATAATAGGGATGCAATCAATTAGTTAATTAAATTAACAAAATGTTAGAATTTGGTGCAGCTTGGTTGGAAGATATTGACAAGAAACAAATTATTTAATTAAATTTGGAATAAAAATGTATTTCCTAATTGTAAGTTTTTTATATACGCTACGCTCTGTGACGGATCCCTTAATAAGGCTCTAAAATACACTCGTCACAAAAGGTAATTTTAAAAATAAGGAAATTAAATATAAATTTTTAGCAGAACATTTTCATATACGTGCATGTTCTTTTTTAGGTTAGTAAATCTCCTAATTCCGTACTTCAAACCCCTTTTTTTTTGTTGAAAGAAAAAATTGCACAAAAATGGAAAATCCTGATAAATTTAATTTTTAACATTTGCGATTTCTAAAAATGGTTCTGTGCATATCACGTGGAACTTTTTTATTCCAAATTTAACTTTATACCTAATTACGGACATCAACACAAAATTATTTAATTCTTATTTTGTGTTATTCGCATTATAATCTGAAAAGTACATCGTTTGGAATCATAATTCTTAAATTGCCTAAATGCAATTTAATAACGATGTGATTCATTTCATATTATATACGAAAATCGATATTGAAGGCTTAAAATCGAAAAATTCGTGAAAGCAAGCGGGATAATGCTACGAACTGAATTTCATCTCTTTTGATGTATGTATATTCCAGGATATAGGAAATATATGATCTTGCATTTCTTAAGAAAAGATATTGGTATCCTACAGAACTGAGAACGTGTAAAATGAGGCAATATATAAATTGGACGTAATACTTCATGTTTGATTCAATTTCTTTCGTCCGTCTTCAGAGATATAAAATTTGTGGATAACATGTACATTATTTTTCATTCGTATTCCCAATTTAATAAGTTTTTAAAGACTGAAGTAATGTAGTAAATTTTTTCTGTAGTCAAGAAGCAGATTATTGACACTTTTCCATAATCATGTTGTACAGATTAATTATCAAATCTAAAAATTTACACTGGTGGCCAAATTTCAATAATTTGAAATAACGTTATGTGTACATTTTACGTTTCATATGCTAAATTTTATTCACATACTCCTTCTAACAGTTTATATAAACAACGTCACTGTTTTCGAAGCCTTAATGGAAACTCAACTTCAATAGGCTTTCTGGGAAATATAATTATGTTTGCAATTTGAATTTCAAAAAGTATTTAGCACTGTTGAGTACACAAAGTTCACTTTACACTCTTCACTTGTTTAAACTATAATTATATTTCTATTTTGCCAAATAAAAGGGCAAAAACCAAAATATCCAACAACTCCGCAACAATTACGTATACTCTCTATCGTTTGCATTTTGCCATTCGTTCAAATGTCTGGTTGTTAATTCGAGTACGTAATGTAACTAGATTAGTTCCTCACACTACGAGGTTTTCGCGTCGTTTAATTTCTGGGCTATGTTATGAAACTTGCTAACGCTGCAGGGAATTCTCGAAAACGAAATATTCATTATGCTGCCGATATCATCTAGGGATTACTTCTCATTATACAACTTTAGGACTGCATCTGCATTTTGCAGTTATTGCTCGTGTTTTGTCGTCGTTTTCAGGAAGTGTTTCTGTTACGAAATGTATGCAAAGTGCATAAAAATGACTTACACGATGTGTGACAGCTAATCCTGTCATTAGTGCTATTGCACACAATGAATATTTGTCGTTGGATGTGCTCGTATGCCCAGACATCTTCACAACTTAACTTTATCCACGTATTAAAGCATTTTCCTTCAACATTTGGAGGTTTCGTTGTCAAGAGAAGAGCAAATTCTTGCTGCATTTAGTCTCTACTTACTATGTACCATATTTTCTTTTTAAATGAGCTACTAAATTTTAACACGCAATTATTTCTAACACTTGTGAGTTTTTGCATTACGCTCTCGCTGATTCAGCCAAATAATGATTTTCGCTTTACACCACATTTCTACTTGGTTTTTGTAATTGTAATAATTTGGAAAGTAGTTCTTGTGCTCTGCTTTTCATATAGTTCCTATGTCTAGTGTGTTAAGAGCAGACTATGTCGGAAGAAGTGGAACATTTATTATACATAAGATTCCGCAATAACTTTAGATATACTGTTGTTCCTTTGGTTATTCTTCCCAAAGTTTGTACCTAGGTATTAAACCCAGTGTTTTTGCTAGTAATCTCTACCAAGAAAAGCAGCTTAGCTACCGCAGTATCTAAATCTAAAATATCCTAATGGTACTGTTAATAAGCATATTTTACGATACTGGTCCTACGAAAATCCTTATTGGCTCAGTACCATACCCAAAGACCGCAACAAATAAACGTATGGGCAGGAATTTGTGCTAACCATATTATCGGTTCTTTATCAACGGAAACCTTACTATTGATAGGTATTTGGACTTATTGTAGAATCAAACTGTTTCGCCCCTTAGAGCGCTGTTTCCTAATGATGAGGTTGAAGAAGAACTAATAGACAATAATCTAAATCCCGATGTCTGGTTCCAGTAAGACCACTTCATTATCCACACAATTTCCCTAACTATCGGATAAGAAGAGAGCGAGTTGTAGAATGGCTGCCACGATCACCAGATTTTACTCTGTGTGACTTTTTCCTATGAGGCCATTTAAAAAACGGAGTTTACGGCAACCATCGACACGCGTTCAGAAATTCGATTCGCGAATTCTGTGACAGGCACTATCCAGCTATTACTGGTGCGCATTTTAAACATTTTTTGACATTTTTTGTTTCTTTTCAAGTAAAAACATATAGGCTAAAATTTTTACAGGGTGAGTCGGGAGGGACGGACCAAACTCCAGGAGTGTATTGTATACGTGAAAGTAATGTATATCGTATATTATCTGATTTTCACTTGTTTTCAACTTATGTATAGGGTAATTAAAAATTTTAACTAGCGTTCTTATATCTTCAATGAAATAAAAACATCCTTACATATGACGTACCAGCTATCTGAATCAGTCCTTTCGAGGCTCAAAATCGTTTAAGTAATGTTGTTGTTCTGATATGTGTCAGTGTCAGTTTATTGTGACAGTGATTTTACATTTATTTTCGAGTTTGTACATTATTTTATTAGAAAATGCCACACACTTATTAAATTTTAGAATATGCAAATATGGTGTTTGTAATGGGAATGCTACAGCTGCTGTTGAAAAATACATCCAGGAGAGCAACAAGCGCCCTTCGTAGACGATGCATGGCAGTATCTTTGAACATTTATTGAAAGAACGCTATGATTAAAAAATATTAACGTGTGAAATTTTGTTTATCGGATAGGAACATGAATTCTTTTAGATTATTTTCACGTGTACAATGCACTCCTGGAGTTTGGTCCGTTTCTCTCGATTCACCCTGTATATTTTTTTGCTTCTTTTGTTTTTTATAACATTTTTAGTAAGCATTATTTTAACAGTAACAATTAGAAGAAAATACTTTAGACTTGTTCCAACAGAAATCACAAACTCGTCAGGCGCGATTCGATTGGGTAAAAAATTCCACAACTGTTTTCTGATTGATTTTGCAGTATATGATTCGCTCTGAGTAATTTGTAATTTCTGTTGGAACAAAGCTTTTGTTAAACAGATAAAAAAAACTATACCATTCTTTTTAAAAAATTAAGTCATAACGTCGTACGTCCAAACTGACAAACAAAATTTTTTTTTGCATAACAAAAAATTCTGAGATCTCGCCAAACAACTTTCATACAGAATCTTTTTCATATATCTAATAGCGGCTATAAAAACATTATTCCGTACAATTTGAACACGCTGTATATATCCAATACACAGAACCAGTACTAAAGTCACCAACAGACATTTAGGAGTAATAATAATAAGAATAATGAGAAAAAAACAATTGACTATTAAGAAATCTTAAAGAGAGGTTCAGCTGAATAATTGAAGTTATCCTCTGTTTATGACATACATATTGCTTTGTCGCACGCCTGAACGATGCTGGTGACAAACATTTCAAGTCGCTGGGAATGGAATTAAAAAATGTATATATACTACTCCCTCTGTCCCAAACTATGGTATACATTTACGTGTATACAAAAAAATGAATTAATTTTTACTCCACAAATTTTATTTAAACTCAACTTTAACTTAACTTTAACGAATTATTACATTATTTAAACAAATTTCTATTTGATAATTATAAACTTAAACTAAATTATGGGCTATATCAAGAGCCTCGTTACTACACATTATCGACACAGGCAAGCGTCCTTCACGAAGAAGCTTTTCTTTGTTCATATGTTCAATTTTGTAATTGTTGCCATCAGAAGCCATCATAGTTGACTCCATACACTTTTGAAGTGTCAAAAAGACATTATCTAATTTCTCCCTACTTAATGCATTGAAAGCATTTTGCACACATTCGATTAATTCGACTATAGATTTTGGCGACTCTTGGTGTTGGAGCGATTGAATCGAATTAAAAAACCAAGGTCTAAAATATTTAAATCTGGACTATTTGGTGGCTGTGATTTGAATTGAATGTTCCATTCCTCTTTTGCTCCTTCAGTAACCAGAACTACATCCTTATCAGAAGAATGCGGTTTGGCATTGTCTTGTTGAATGTAGATGGGTTTTGCTTTATGTGCCACTGGAAACATAGATCTAATAACTGGCAAAATATTTTCAATTATCATTCTTTTACATTCGACGGCGTTGATAGATTGGATGGGTTTACTTATTAATGTTCCTCTTTCTCGATTCTTACTGTTTCGTTTGGCAGGTTCTTGATAAACAAATGGCCAAACTCCTACCTTTCCGTCAATGTATTGCTTTTTAGCAGAATCATACCTCGGCCTGGCTACTGCAGCCATAAACATAACCTTTGTAATAAAGCGCTTACTTTTACGAGATCTTTCAGGCTCTTGTTCATCAAGCAGAACATAATACGATCGTTTTATTTGAGTCATGTAAAACAATTTTTCGTCAATATGTACGTAATCATACATGTTATGAAAAAATCCATTTCCCCTTACCTTCGACAAGTAAAATGATGTCGAGCTAGTTAAACGGGATATCCCGGATCTTACTCAAAATTTGCGAGTAGTTTTTGCGTTTTCGACCAACTTTCCCGTTTTTTAGCCGAGACATCGGCACAAAGAGTTCTTTTATCATATTGTTCTTTGGCCCGGTGCCAAATTCGCGGCACAGTTAATCAAGTAACGTCAAATTTGGTGGCAGCTTCGTTAACAGCACTGCGGCTTAATTTGTTTCTGGCTTTACGTTGCAGTAAGAATTGTGAAATGGCATTACGCTGGTTGCAAGTCAATTGCTTCGTTTTTCGGTCTCTTATACACGCACCACTACTTTCTTCAAGCATACCTTCCATGTTCTCGTCGCAACGGGTGTAATTTTGATTTTCTGCTCTTTTTGACTTTTCTCAACTGCCAAGTAAGAATGTCAACTTTAGTTTTTTGGCACAGCCAACTATACAATTATTAAGAATCAATTAATTTATCAACATAAAATGATTAAATACATTAAATTTCTATAATTAGAGAATTTTTAAGAAATGTGACCTCTCAAAAAAAGCAGTACTGTGAGTTGATTTGTAATCCTGAGATTAATGTTATGGACATCTGTACGAAATTTGATCTTGTTCCATAAATAACAAGGCTCCTATGTAACAAGATCTTGTTATAAAAATTGAAACTAGAAAACAGTATACGATTTTGCATGTTAAGCCATTTCAAGTCTGTAAGTTTGTAGGAGATTCTGCCATATTTTCGAATATTAAAGATATAACTGAGTCTATTAACAATAAGTTAAATGTAAAGGCCATTGGTAAAAAATAGCCGTAACACCATTTAACACTCAAGGATAACATTTTTGGAAGAATATTAGGAAGACACTATATAACATGTATAAAAGATTGCTTACTAGCATTAACTGCAACATATATTCCTAAATACCCACTATACTTGTTTTAAAGCATATATATTAGACTAAGTACTATAAAATCAAATTTCACCAATCACAAGCATGTAGGTAACAACCTTAATATTAAATTCTTTTGCACCGTAGTATAGATCGTGTAGTTTTATATTTTATTTATTACAATAGAATTGCGTTGCTAACTTTGCCATAGTATGTATATAATATACCTCTCAAGTTACTTAATTTATGTTCAAATCTTATATGAAAGTCGAACTTCCGAAGCGTATTATGAACGAAGTTAGAAAGGAGTATCCACGTCGTAGCTATTAGCAAATGCCAGTCATTAACCTCATTCTATCAATCAGTTTAATAGTAAACCAATCGCCAACCTATAATATAAATTAAATTAAACCACAGTTGTAGTTTCTAAATTTTCTACTATCTATAATAGTTTCGGTTCTCTCTTGCAGCTACATGTCTTCTTTCACCGAATATTTCTAAGCTTTCAATTTATCCGATATTGGCTTTCCGTAGAATACTACTAGACTCTGATAGCTACATCCTATATGTGTATTAACAATCCCGCCTTGAAAATTACAGTATTTCCGTTTTAATGTCAATCGCTCACTGTACCGTGTGCAATTCCTTATAAATCGACATTTCCTGCCTAAAGCCGTATGGGAGCAAGTGTCGAAAATAAGAGAACTGTGCCTTTCAAACTTACAAATGTAACCGTTTGGGCGAACGGAAGACTCGTAAAAACATTTTTAAATTACTATAAGTTCCCAAAGGCTGGTACATATTTCGTACGTACTTAAGTGATAACTGAAAACGATTAAGTTATGGGTTTTGCCCGATTTTCCCTCTAAATCATAATAAACAAGAAATAAAGAGAAAAACAATTGTATGTATTACAAAACTACAGAAACTGTTACAAAAATAAAATAATTCTGTACATACAGCGTGTCCACCTGGTGCGTGGACGGAAAATAATTCCTTTCCTGAGCAATTTACAGAAAAGTTTTCAACCAAAAACTATTCCGAGACAAATGCTGCACAATATAAAAATATATTGAAGTGTACAAGGTGTACAGTTTCCGTACGATACAAATTTGGTTTTTTAACGAAACAGCCTGTATATTATTGCGATTTTGGATACCTCTCCTCAACTCATGGCAACCTTAATTAATATATATTAATATAAATCTGTCTTAGTTTTTGAAATAATTGACATAGTTATGTAATATAACAGAGGACCCACGTGACATCCGTGACGTAAATTCATACCAATGTAAAAGTAAAGTAGTCATTGAAGCGAAGCCATAGATATCTAGTAACACTTTTGGTGGTAATTTTTTTCACTATTTCAGCGTTGCCGCGCTGGATTTGTTTACATTAGACGCTTACCGGTTTGACATTAGTGGTTGTTCGTGTTTCATTAATCCTTTGCGATAAAATAACTGTTCAAAAGTGTTCTTTTTAAAACAAACATTCCAAAGTAGTTTCCATTAAAGTACTAAAATGCCTAAGCCATTGAGTTGTGGGGAAAGGAAGATGGTTGCTTCTTTATTACATTTTTTTGAAGAGGAACGTGATAATGCGGGCCCATTTATACCTTTAAGTGCTGAAGAGAGGTAGTATAATTATTGACAATAGTGAATATTTTATTAATAATGTTGCAATTTTAGCAAGTTGCAGCAGCACTTAAATTTAAGCATGAGTGTTGTATCCTCTGTCTGGCAATGCGTTAAAAACAACAACCAATTAAGTTCTCCCAAACGTAAACGCAAACGTTCGCAGTCCATTACATCAGTTGACGACGCATCACAAGTTGCTACTAGGAATATCATTTATCAAATGTATCATTTATCAAATGTGTAAATACCTTTCGTTGCTTTAATGTTATGTAAGGGAATATATTATTTTAGAGGAGCATATTACTTTAAAATTGCTTTGGGAGAACGTTACTGAGGCAGGCGTTTTTTATGGATGCCAGAAGTCTCTACATACAGTGTTCAGTAGTATTGGCTTTAAATGGGGGAAGGATAACTCTCGAAGAGGTTTAATGGAGTTGCCGCATATCATTTCTCAACGTTTAACTTTTTCGCGATTATATCAGCAATACAAGCAAGAACAGCTCTATGATTTTGTATTTCTGGATGAAACGCGAATTTTTCAAAATAGCGCTGTATCAGGATCATGGCAAGATGGTGACCTACGTTATGTCAAAACTACCAAAGTTGATGGAAAAAGGTTTGTAATACGTATATAAAATGAAGAAACTTGTTTAAACAGTAGTTTATTTGAATGTGAATGTACTTATAATTATAATTTTATTGTAGATACATTATTCTGCATGCTGGAAATAGTAATGGCTTTATTCCAGGAGCCAAATTAATTTTTTCATCGACAGGTCATGGTGACTATCATGGAGAAATAAACCATGACAATTTTTCAAATTGGTTTCGCAATTTGTTCTACATTTTACCTCGCCCATCTGTAATTATAATGGACAACACACCATACCATAGTGTTTTAGTCTCAAAAGCTCCAAACAGTTCCTCAACGAAAAAAGAAATTACAGATTGGTTGAATGAAAATAATGTGGTGTATGATCCAAACTTGTTGAAAAGAGAACTCTTGTTAAAAGTTGCATTGTAATTATTGTTTATATATTTAACATGCTACATTATTAATTCATTGAAAATTTTGGAAACAAATCACCGAAACAATATTTAGTGGATTCCTTAGCCGAAGAAGCTGGCCACAAAGTATTACGTTTACCTCCCTATCATTGCAATTTTAATGCGATTGAATTAATTTGGGAAATAAGTAAAAATTATTATAATCGACACATCGGCGGAAGTGGAAAATCCATACAGGCGTGTTTGGATATGTTGGACGAAGCATTGCAACGTATTACTCCAGAAATGTGGTCAAATTCCATCACGCACATTGAAAAAGATATACAGCAATGATGGGATCGTGAAATAGGCTTTGACAAAAGAGATATTAATCCTATTATAATTGATTTGGAAGATGATACTTCTGACAGCAATTAATAATAAAATATTATTATGTTTATATTTGTAATATATTATTTCCGAATTGTGTGATACTTTATTCCATTTAAATATATTTAATATATAATGCGAAAACTATTTCTATCTAATATTTATTTTTGTAGACAGTTCAAACATTATAACACTATGCCTGTTTTATTACTGAATGAATCAGCATTACAGATGAGAACTAACTCCAATTTTCTATAGAAATTAGCAGAAGTATTTCTTGTGATTTTCTTGAAACATCATTTTATTGACAAACCCTTTCTGCTTATCGTATTTCAATTCTGACACATAACCCAATTTCATCCATAAACAACTCGTATGTCAGCAAAACGAGTGCCGGCAACTCCGCTTACATTGAACGTCACAAATATTGGTGACATGGGTCTTTTGCTACATTACAAGGACTACACATTGAAATTTTTGCCAAATGTTATTTCTTTAACGACCGATATCTAAAACGCCTTACACGCTAGGGTGATGATTCAAATTTTATTCGATTGAGTATTTCTTGGAGTTTCAGGCAATACATCGAAAAGTTTTTTATATCAACTGGGGTCTATAAAATAACCATCGAAATCGAATTATCACCGGGAATGAGACCTGGGTACAATACTGGGCCCCTTCCACGAAACAAGAGTCCATACAAGGGCTCGCCACCACCCAGAAAGGCGAAGACGCAATTTTCTGCGGGGAAACTGGTGACCACGCTTTTCTGGGACGCGAAGGGGATTTTCTTAATTGAGTATATTCCAAAAGAGTCTACAATAACGAGGAATGTCTGCAAAGGCACAATTAAGAACTTGAAAGCAGCGCGAATTGCAATAGTCAATGAATGTGGCTTTAAGGAATTACAGCATTTACCTTACAGTCCCCTGTGAGTATTATCTTTTTCCAAAACTCTAAAAAAACTTGAGAGGGTGTCGCTTTTTATCGAATGATGACTTGAAAAATGCTGTGGAGTCGTTTTTTTCAGAATTACCAAAAGCCATAGCGTTATTACAAAAAACGTTTGAATAAATGTTATTGTTAATGGCTCCTACGTTGAAAAATAAAATTGTATTTGTTCTCTAACTCGTTTCCGTAGCTAGGTAGATAACACAAAGCCAACATTCTAGTAGATCTTACTCCATTAACTTTTCCAATGTATCTCAATGTAACATGTTTGTCAAACGTGAATCAATATTATAACCACATGTAGATTTTCTTTCTGTTGTACCATTATCTATCTAAAATTGTTTAAATGTTGTTAAAGGTTGTTTGTATGTATGTAATTAGTTAAATAAAGGTAGAAGGCTTACAATTAGAATTTTCCACTCCAAAGAAAATGAAACATAAGATTTCGTAGTTTGATTAACATTTTGTTGGCTTGAACATAATTAATAGAATGTTTTATATGTATCCACGGATAATTTTTGTTTAGAATTTTAGCACTTGCTTTTCCTTTAATACCCATCATCGATAGTTGCTGTCACTAAAGTAATGCCCTTTTATACTCCAAATACTTTTAAAATCACTCTCTCACTGGAAGGAGCGTATTTAAAGCGTCTGAAGAGATCCTACCGAAATCCCACTAGAAGAAATGTCGTTGGTCTTAAATATCTACTGGAAAGCGGTGGAAAGTTTAAAGGGCTTTAAGTAAAATATAGGATTTCTCCTAATATATTATGTCACCGCGAACAATAAAAGAACGTCGTTGAATTCCAGATAAATCCGTAAGCTTCTGGAAAAATTTATTAGAGACTTACAGCGGATGTACGACTAAATAGAATATTGCACTTACTGTAAAAGTACATTTGCGTACGTTAATAGTATTTAACGTTACTATCATGGTAAAAGGTTTTTTACTGGCGGACAGAAGGATATCTAGAGCTAGTACCTTGTGCGTGTATTGTTGAATAATTTATTTATTCCTTACTTGTAAATAACTATTATAAACTATTAAAAATTCTAGACATTCCGATATTTGAAAAAAAATCGTATGAGCTTTAGATGTATTGCTTTGGAAACACACGTCATTTATTTTGTTGTTTAGTTATTTAGATTTATCGTTTTCGATTTATTGAGATGAGTGTGCCGCAAGCTATTATTGATGAAGCAGTAAGTGTGGTTACAAGTTTGTTGCCCGAAAAATCTTCAGCAAGATACGAGCACGAGTACACTGAGTTAAAAAAGTGGCAAAAGGAAAACAACGTGATTGGTGTCACAGAAGACACTCTATTAGCGTATATCAATAATTTGTCCAACAAATTCTGCCCGAATTCTTTACGGTCTATGTGGTCAATGGTTAAGAGTTGTTTGGAAGTTCGAAAAAACATTGTTGTTCGCAGGTTTGTTTTTTTTTTAATTTTTTTTTTAAGTCAGGTTTTTATTTGTTATTTCTAGATTTCATTAAGTGGTTGCGTTTTTGAAAAGACGACGCTATGTTCCCAAGAAAGCTAAAACTCTGACGAAGAAAGTGGAAAAATTTATACTTGAAGCTCCTGACGAGAAGTGGTTGCTTGCCAAAGTCATTAAGCATTTTTGATACATTTGGTTGTTGCCGATGCGATGAGCTTCAATCCCTCACTTTAAATGACGTGAAGGATTTGGACAAGTATATTGTTGTCGCCTTACGCGAAACCAAAAATTGTACAACTAGGAGGTTTACAATAACGGATGATGGGTGTAGTGTTAAACCTTGTGTTATTTATCGAAAATATGCGGCTTTACGGCCTCACAAAAGTCAAAACCTGCGGTTGTTATTGACGTACAGGAATGGAAAATGTGTCGCCCTAAATGCAGATCAACATACTGTTGGCACAGTATCTAAGAAAATTGCTGAATATTTAGGATTACAAGAGCCTGCACTGTATACAGGTCACTTATTTAAATGGACTGGAGCAACGATGGTTGTTGATGCGGGTGGCGATATTTTAACTTTGAAAAGTGCAGGGGGATGGAAATCAACAACAATTGCAGAGAGCTACGTGGATGACTCAATTAGTAGTAAGATTGATTTATCAAAAGGAATGTTCTCACTTAAAGAATCCACGCTATCCACTTCTATAGAGTATACACGTGCAAATACAAGTGACTTAATATCGCTTGGAAATTTGAATATTAGTGGAAATAACAACTGCGCTATAATATTTAATATATACGATAGTAATAAGACCCAATTTTCAAATGTAAGTAATAAATAAATTGTTA
The DNA here is from genome assembly GCA_029619315.2 of Dynastes maya. Taxonomy (NCBI): domain Eukaryota; kingdom Metazoa; phylum Arthropoda; class Insecta; order Coleoptera; family Scarabaeidae; genus Dynastes; species Dynastes maya. Next base: position 26,933,230 of record JAROYE020000002.1, read on the forward strand.
AAAACTTTGGCTGACATTTCAAATTATAATAGCATAAAATATATGGGCACAGGTGTAAAATTTTACGACTAGCCAGTAAAATTTTTACATTCTAGCCAGTTAAGAAGCATTTTCAAGGTGAATACAGTGACTTTATAAATTGGTGTTTACAAGTGAGGAACAAATAAACATAATTACTAGCTTTTTATGAAAGTTTTAGTGCACACTATAAATTGCATTAGTTGTAACGATTAATACGTAGAATCTAATTTTAATGGATCATTTAATGAAAAATTTCACGAATCTTCAAAATTTACTCTTTTACATGTTATGTATATCAGAAATCGATGTTTTTATAGTTTTAGAAATTTTCTGCAATATTTAGCGTCAGGATCGTCTCTCATCCGTGACCAGTAATAGTCTGCCAGCATAGCGCTTTTCGATGTCCAAAATATCTTGGTGAAATCTTTCCCCATGTTCGTCGCTGACGGCTCCAAGATTGTCCGGGAAAAAATCTAAATGTGAATTTAAAAAATGAATTTTTAGACTCATATTGCACCCCAATGTTTCGTACGAAGTCAAAAGGTCTTTTACAACGTACTTGTAGTCTTCGGATTTGTGATTGCCTAAAAAGTTCTCACAAATATTCTCAAATGACAGCCAGGCGGATTTTTCATTTTTGTTCAGCTCTATATCAGACTTTTCGTCTCGAAGCAAGTCCCTGATCTGGGGTCTTACAAATATACCCTCCTTTACTTTAGCATCACTGACTTTGGGGAACCTATTCGTCAAATACGCGAATCCGCGACCGTTTTTGTCCATTGCTTTGACGAAATTTTTCATAAGTCCTAGTTTTATATGTAAAGGGGGCAGATATTGATGACATTCTTAACTCCTGGAGTCAATAATGTTCGTGTCGGCCACACTTTCTTTACATAATGGTTTTTCTTGTCTTGACTGTCCTACTCACACAGGAAACAACAGTATTTCGTGTAGCCGAGTTGCGATCCGAGTAATAGCGCCACAACCTTTAGATCGCCGCAGATATTCCACTTAAATTCATCGTATTTGATTTTTTCTAAAAGAATCTTCATGTTGTCGTATGTTTCCTTCATGTTGCCTGAGTGGGCCAGAGGAATTGAGCACAATTTATTCCCATTGTGATGTAAAACGGCTTTTAAGCTAGCTTTGGATGAATCAATGAACAAACGCCATCCATCAGTGTGATATTCATGGCCAGCTGCACTCATAATTGAGACAATATCATTGTAGAACACCAGGGAGAAGTAATGATTGAATTTGGCATGACGACTACGACAAAACGTAATTTTCGTGTCACTCTGAAGTAGATTCCAGTCCTTCAATCTGGATCCCAAAAGTTTGGCTTCTTATACAGGTTTAAATTGCGAACGAGGTCACTAAGGTCTCCTTGAGTCAGCAAATGTGGTTCATTTGAAGAACATCCTGATTCAAATGTGGGATCCAAACTCAAACTTTCTTCTGCTACTTGCTTTCGCATCACTAGACTCATCATCACTCAAAGTCATGTTTTCTGCAGATCCTGGTACAGGTAACTCCTCGTTATGAAGTACTGGTCTCAGTGCAGATGGTAGATTAGGATATACAACAGTGTGTTTAGATTTTGATGTAATACCAGTTATATTTGTCAGGCAGAAGTAGCAGTCCGAAACGTAGTCTTCAGGTTCTCCCCATACCATAGGAACTGCAAAAGGCATATGACGTGAACCTTTTGCCCATGCTGTGAGAAGCCGAACACATGTGATACAGCAAATATGGGGGGCCCAACTTTTATCCTGGTCGCCTACTTTACAACCAAAATAAAGTTAATAACATTTTCTAACTAACGGTGTAAATGAACGTTTCTGGATTTTAAAAGTCAACTCGCCGCAGACATAGCAGAACTAATTTGGATAGTTTTTACAATTTCTCGGGATTTCAGTGACACTTGAGATATCAACACAACACTTTAAACACAACAGCACACTTTCTCAAGGGTTAGAACAGGGCAAATGTGGAGCTACAATGTTCTCTAGCCAGTCAATTTATTGCAACTGCGCTCCCAGCCAAAGATCTTATATTGCTCCCGGCCTGCTTGTCGAGACCTGTTCTGCCTGTTCCGAATGACGCAAGATTACTTAGAATTACGCAATATTGTGTAACATTTTATTTCAAATGCCTAAATATCACCGGCATATTTATCGGCATTTTATTATAAAGCACACAGTATTATGCTACGTGGATATACTGGAACTTAAAAACTGTGGGTGATGCAGTAATTTTGAAAGTGAATTTGAATTCAGTGTGCAAAAATACATAGGAAACAGGCATTTTTATACTTGGCACAAAAACCTTGTTAACCAGTGATTATTCTCTCCAAATGGTCAATATTTTGAAATGGTTTTTGCAAATACACTTTCTCTTTCAAGTAGCCCCATAAAAAAAAATCGAGTAGACTAAGGTCCGGAGACCTAGCGGGCCAAAAAATTTCAGAAAACCGATCAATTAATTTATCATTGAAAAGGTACCATGTCTGTAGCCTCTCGTGTATGGGTAGTTCATGAATAAAATCGAACAAGTAGTTATTCAAAAAATGTAAGTAACGTTGACTGGTCCAATTACTCGATCTTTAAAAATTGTGCACCAGACATTTGTTTTAAACGAATATTGATCACGTGTCTGTATCGTGAAATTGGGATTCACGTCACTCCACCACCGATAATTTTGTGCACTTACAGTGACATTGGAAGTAAACCTTGCTTCGTCGGTGAAAATAATTTTTCTTACCATGAAAGGATCATCTTCCAGCTCTCCTTGTATCAAATAACTAAACTCAAAGTTTTGGTTTGTAAGGTCGAAATTTGTTTTCCTTTAATATTTTTGAAATTGTAGTTTTAGATACATTATTTGGTAAGGTTGCACCATCTTCTACAACAGACAGTAATACTTGCTCAACAGTTTCTTCATTTACAACCATTGACCAACGTTTCTTGTTGAAATTATTTTCTACACTTCCAACATTTTTGAATTTAGTTAGGATATTTCTAATTGTTGTGAAATGTATATTCCTATCGAGATATCTTTCGTAGAAAATCATTGCTGCTTCCCGATACGTCTTATAATTTTCGCCAACAATGAAAGTTATTTCAATTTTATCCCGAGTGCTCAATTTCAACGGCAATTTTATTTAATTCATATATTCACATTGGCGTTTTAATAAAATAACAGGTCTATTAAATAACTGTCACAATGACATTATTATAAACAATTACCTTCATAGATAACTTAATCCTTATAATAATATTCATTACAAAAAATGATTTTTTAGATGCAAAAAGAATAATTTTAACAGGCCTACCGCATACATTCCATTTTTAATCGAACAACTTATTTACTTGTGTCTGGTACGATAGTTCTTCAACAAAAAATTGGAAAAGCTGTATCAACTGATTTTTATTTTATTTTATTTTTAATAATTTTTAATCACCCTGTACGTTGTAAATGAAGTGTAGGTAGCTTAATCATGAATTTTGAGAAAGCAGAACTTTTTGCAAAGAATAACTTTTCTCCATAAAATTGATAATAAAAAAGTTTCCCATATGTAAGAACTTAAGCGAACACACTGTATACATGTTGATGTGTTATATTATATAAGAATAGCGTGGCAAAAATGAAGTAAAATGGTTTTATTCTATTTCTAACGAATCAAATCAACAAAAGAATTTGGTGCCTATACGAGATAAAAACATAGGTATATCGAAAAGAAGTTCCAATAATGCTTAGACTCAATAAGTATTATTTCCGAAAGAAACCTTAAGACGACGTAAAAGACAGAAATGCTTAAACTAAAATTATCGTAACGTCCCAAAGTATCCATTACCGGCTGTAAATCAATGCATTACGAAACAAGTATTACTTGCGTCTTCGTCCACCGTCCTCAAGGTGACGTATCCTCGTTACAGGGTCGCTCTTTAAGCTGCGCGTGGTTTTCGAAGCGTTTCGATACAAAATTCCGTCACTGTACATACGCATATATGTACATACATACATACATGTAGCTGTTTATTGTCAAATACATTTACGTCATCCTCAGGTCATATTGCCCTGCCTGCGGTAATGTTGATATTGGAAAATTTCATATTCCTGTTCGTCCATTTGACTGTACTATTGAATATTACATGAATTTTATCGGTTACCGTTATATATCTCGAGCTGGTATTTAATCAATAACACAGAAACGATTCTGCATGACCGAGGATAGTTCAACCGTTTATTCCAAAGCGCCTCTGCAGTAATGTAAAATTCTATTAAATTTGTCATTCTTCCTTTATCTATTAGGCAAAGAATCAATGAACAGGGACAGTTCCTCTCTGTACGGCTGCTGTGTTATTTAGTGCGCACTAACTGAAACAACGTAATTCACTTATGGTAACGCATTGCGTAAATCTGGCTTGTTGCCGACCCATGAAGCTCGTTCGATCCTAGCTCAAAGAATGCACTCTCAAAAAAAATAAAGTTTTTTCCTTCTTTATGACAACACTGTTTTAGTTCTACGAATTACATACTTTCGTATAAAATTATCGATAGTGTTTGTGACGCTTTTCAAAGCAATGTTTTTATTGCAAAATTTGACAACATTATTCCGTGGAACAACCCTGTATGGCCAATGGTTCTGCAAAATTTCAATTTTCCAGGTTAAACATTTTCGCAGTTATAAAGGTTTCAGTTGCACTCGTCCATCTGTCAAAAATTTTCAAAAAATACAAATATTTCAAATATGGTTTAAAATACCAGCATAGTTTCATCAAACAAGCCTTAAAATTGAACTAGGAATTCAAAAATGTGATAACATATAGGGTGTTCTATTTAAAATAACAAAATTGACAGCTACTTCCGCTATAACAGGATGTCTTAGATAATTGAAAATATTTTAGTTCAATAATACTTGTAAGTTTTAGTATATTACCAAGAATTGTCCAATTTATATTCTTTCGTATATGAATGATGCAGTTCTTCGTGAGACATCCTGTATTGTATATATGAAAAATAGATACTCTTGGTTTCCAGGTTGGAACCGCGACGTTTCGTCCACACTCTTATGGGACATCTTCAGGGCTGTTACTGCACACTGACTGAGGATTTATTCATTCCAGGGAGGTTTATATAGGGTTTATGCGTCAATGAAGCTGAAATGTTATGCGTCGATGAAGCGGAAATGTTATGCGTCGATGAACCGAAAATGTGTGTCGATGAAGCGTGGCGGTTGCTAGGAGGTTTAATCAGTTGGGATTTCCACGTGTGATGTAAGGGGTAGCCATCGCCACAATTTAAATTGTTGGGATGTTTGAAAATCTTTACTGATTCACGGATTTGTCTACTATAATAGTGAGGATTGCGAGATATGATGCGGGTAGAGTTAAACATAACGTTTCCGCTTCATCGACGGATAACATTTCCGCTTCATCGGCGCATAACATTTCCGCTTCATTGACGCATAACATTTCCGTTCCATTGACCCAAAAAAAGCCCTACATAAAGCCCTCTGGAATGAACAAATCCCCAGTCAGTGTGCAGTAATAGTCCCGAAGATGTCCCATAAGAGTGTGGACGAAGCGTTGGCCAAAGCTACGACAACGACGTGGTTCCAACCCGGAAACTAAGAGTATAGTATTACTGACGACCGTAGAAGCCTACGGACCTATAGTAGTGGTATGACTTACCAGGTGGTACAGTTTTACTTACAAGGCATACTTTATCAATTCAGTTAGGGTACACTGAATTTATAATATATGCTTTGTTTTGTGCACTAGAGTTTCGGAACAGCCTGTATAACATTTTCATGTTTATTTACTAAAAGCTTTTCTGCACTTTGTAGAATCCATAAAACGTTATCGTTACCCATTTTATTAAAAAGGTATTTCGCTAGATATGTTAAAATACCTTAACATTATAGACACACACAACACATATTGTATATTTAAGATGACACCTACCTATCATCGTTCCTCATTAACACATGTCCTCTATTTGCAGCAAGTGACCTTGACTCGATACGCGCGCTCTTCAATGAAAAGGAAAAGGAATTGTCCTTGGCGGTCGCCAAGGTTGAAGAACTTACCAGGCAACTGGAGGAACTTCGTAGAGGCCGATCAGCCAGGGATCAGCCACCCGCCTCCGCCTTGGAACTTGACAAGTTACGGAGAGAACTCATGGTAAGATTGCGTAATATTAAAACTGTTGCAAACTATTCGCCGGATCCTCCGTTTTAATTAAACAACGGAAAAGGATTTTATTATCCTATTTGAATATATTTGCCGGATCTATTCCATTTTGTTTTCGCAATTTTGTCTTTCTCAGATCGTAACAATTTTATCTCGCTTAAGTTTATTCGTATCTCATACGGTACAAAAGGGCAATTTGACAGAAATTGCTTCTCTCAAACTTGTGCTACAATCAGATACGGACAACAAGGAAACGAGTTTTAAATAGAATAAAAGGGGCTGATGAGGCTTCACCTTATTTTATGCTTTACTTTAACTCAGCACAATCTTGAATAGATAGGGTGTGAGTAGCTCAATTACCTATCTAAGAAAAAATGTTTTACAATTTTAGGAAATTGAAATAATTGCAAGTAGGAATTGTATCCTAGAATAACAGAAATATTGTATAATGCAGTGTATAACATGGAGGAAAGGTTGGTGCTTTTATACTCCCAAAGTGGAGGTCACATTGAACAGTAGCGATAAACAATGTTGGGCAAAAAATGCTACTATTCAAGAAATTCAATTTCGATTGATTTTTGTTGTTGCCTTAATTTGTTGAAGTTGTATATGTTGAAATATGTATAGTTACTTTATAATAACATTGTATAACAAGACGAACACTAAGGCAGTTGCGAATTGTTTTATTCACTCTCCGTTATTGTAAATATGGGCTCCTGGATTATAAGCAACAGATAATACAAAAAGCTTAACAAACACATGGTATAGCAATGAAGATCACTAGTCGAAATACGATAATGTGCACAGAGAAAAAAAAAGTTCTTGAATCAAACAAATATATATATCTTTGAAATTATTTATTCAATCAATAAAGGTTCATTTGAGTGAAAGCACATTTTTTAAGAACAACAGAACAATCGCTTGAAGAAAAGATGGTGTTGTAGATCTTAAGATCATCAGCGCATGCCATAACATTGCAGTCCAATTTCTGAAGAAAATCATCCAAGTATATATAAATAAAAGAGGACCTAAATTGGATGCCTGATATACGCCAGAAAAGGCAGTAAAAGACTGGGAAGTGTAGCCGTTATAATAAACATAGCAAGAATGATCAGTTAGATAAGATTGGATTAAGTTTGTTACGGCAGGAGAAAAGCCAACGGCAGTTAATTTTGATAGCAATATTCACTAATGCATTGTGTTATCTTAGCAAGGTTAGTTACGGTGGATCTACCAGGGATGAACCCATATTCTGTTAGACAAGAGATGTTCATAAATCTTAAGTTTGACAAGATATTTATTGTCCTATAGTTTAGGAAAACCGAGCGATCACCTTTTTCTAAACACAGGCGTAATCACACTCGCCTTTCAAATATCAAGAAACGTTGATGAAATAATGAGCAGGTTAAATAATCTTGCTAGAGGTTTACAAAGTACTATGCAACAGTCACGCACAAGAAATGCAGGGAAACCATCATGACCGGTTGTTACATTTCAGTTTTCTATCAGCTTGGGATAAAGTGCCCAATTGAAAAAGAATTACTAATTATGACCTTGTCCAATATGTCTTTTATATCCTCCAGCTTCTAGCTAACGATTTCACCTAGAATGGATGACAGAAGGACTAACGCTAACATGTTTCGTTTCTCAAGCAAACGACATGAAAATTTGATTAATTATATTATTTTTAAAAATTTCTAACTTTATTAGTAATGTAAAGCATTTTGCAGATATTATTCCTAACAGTAGATTGTTTATATATTACGAGTAACATTCTTACTTAACTATTATATGAAAATTAATTATTAAATTATATCCAGGATGAACTGCTGGTGATGGTACTGACGCAGTAATTAATACCCTCACTTATCTAAACGCCCCGATTAGAATATTTCAACAATTTACATAATTAAGGATACTTGGCTGGATCCCATTAATTGCCCTTCCATCTGCTCACGAAACCAAATAATTCTTATTAACGCGGTCGTAATTGAAATCATTTTTCTCCTTCCGCACTAAGAAACAATAAGAGACTAGAATTTGCATTTCAACAAACGTTTTTTGCGTTTTCAATTTAACGCTTACTCAACGTAAACAGTTAAGGGGCGAAATGCTTAATTAAATTAATCCTTTTAAAATTCAGACGAAGAAAGGGGCGCTTTTTTACTTCCGAAGTTGGGTAAATAGCCTAGCGTCGCTCTCCTAAATACACATACATTCCTTTCTTCCAAATTACATTTACAAATGAGGACTTGGCCTGAAATAGATGTGTACATACAGAACAAGCAAGTTAAAGTTAATTTAAATATTCTGTAGTGGTATTTTGTGTTTGAAGGGTATGCGTACAGGTGGTTCTCGGCAAAAATATATAGAAAGTTTAATTTTGTTCTAATTTAATTAGATAGTATCGATCAATGATAAAAAAATTAGATAATTGTAACGCCTTTTTAATGTTACAGTATCGAAACAAGCTTAACGAACAACAAAATCAAAGACTCAACCAACAAAGGGAGGCACTTACTGCTAGACAAGAGGAAATGAGCGCTATCGACAAAAGAATCTCGGAATTACAGGAGAGGTTACATCGGAAGCGGCTTCTGAATCAACAGTTAGCGAATCAGATTAGTGCAACATCACACAAAGCAGCGTATCATCAGCTTGTCAGGTAATTCATTTACACGTGTCCCGACGTGTATACTGTATTTTATTTTCTATTTAGTATAATGGTTCTCGTAATACGTACTTATATTCTTTGTTTATTTGTGCAAGTTTTATTTCCAGCGTTCTATATAAGCAGAAATTAAAATAAGATACGTTTTATAAAATTCTTAAATCTTGATTCAAGTAAACCGTTTCATAAAATTTATAGATCCTAAACTAGTAGAAAACTCCAGGCTCGGAAAAGTTATTCGAACTGTGCAAACAGATAAAGGGAATATGAACGAGATATATTTCAAGTTTCGGAGGAGTTTAATGTCTAAATCTTCACAGTTGTCTTCTAAATGTTAAAACTAGAAACCACAAAATTGTATATTTTTCAAGGGATTTTGCTTGTAAATGGGAACTATTTAGCACTTATTTCAATTGATGTTATGCAGCAGTTTTAATAAGCAAATATTTCGTAGTAAAAATTTATCAAACGCTGGTTACTAATTGCATATATTTTGGATTATGTATAAATAAGGTTGTTATTTGTGTATATTATTTTTCCAACAAATTATTTAGTAATCTTTAAATAGTACTTGGTATATAGCATCATTCACGACGATGATCTATTAGACGTAACTCTGATGGTATTCAAATACATTTTTGAAATTTTGGTACACACTGTTATGGATAAAAACCTATTTTTTCTAATTATTATGGATTTTTTGCATAGCCCTCTTAAATGGAAGTTAAATGATATTAATTTTTTGCAGCAAATTTTAACAGATGCAACGTTAGCTTCTAATATTCTCTAGATTTCCTGGTTGGAACCGCGTTGTTGTCGTAGCTTTAGCCGACCTTTCGTCCACACTCATATGTGACATCTTCAGGGCTCTAACTGCACACTGACTGGAGACTTATTCATTCCGGAGGGGTTTATATAGGGCTTGTTTTGGGTCAATGAAGCGGAAATGTTATGCGTCGATGAAGCGGGAATGTTATGCGTTAATGAAGCGGAAATACTATGCGTCGATGAAATGGAAATGCTATGCGTCGATGAAACGGAAATGTTATGCATCAAAAGAGCGGAATTGTTACACATCGAGGAAGCGTGGCAGTTGCTAGGAGGTTTAACCAGTTGGGATTTCCACGTGCGATGTAAGGGGTAGCCATCTTCGCGATTTAAATTGTTGGGATGTTTGAAAATCTTTATAGATTCACTGAATTTTCTGCTATAATAGAATGAGGATTACGAGATAAGATACGGGTAGAGTTGAATTGGGTTTGGTGGTCAGTTTCCAGTCTGTGCTCAGCCAGTGCGGACCCGCACTGCAATAACGGCATACAACGCTCGTGCTCAATAACACGAGTGCTGACTGATCGCTTTGTTTCACCGATGTACACACTACCACATGACCATGGAATCTGGTAGACACCAGGGGCTTCCAGATGATTGCAGTCTTTGATGGGAAAGTAGTCTGAGAGTTTGAAGTTGGGCTTGAAGATGGTTTTTATGTTGTTCCTGAAGAGAATCTTGCTGATGCGATCGGTGACACCATGAATGTAGGGTAGATATGCTTGCTTACGGAAATTGCGCTTAAATGAGGGGAGTTGCTGTGGAGGAGGGTTGGTGTAGCGGTTAATGGTAGTTTGAATATCTTTCCTGGAATAGTTATTGCGAATCAAAGTTTCAGTGATGTGGTTCAGTTCTTGAGGAAGCGAATTGGGTTCAAATATGGAAATGGCCCTTTGGATAAGAGAATTGATAACACCGCGTTTTTGGGCTGGATGATGGTGAGAGAAGCCATTGAGATATCTATTCGTGTGTGTGGGTTTTCGGTAAACGCAATGTCCCAGTGCACCGTCAGGACGCCGGTGTATAAACATCTAGCAGAGCAAGGCAACCGCCCGATTCAATCTCTATGGTGAAACGTATGGAATCGTGTTAAGAATTTAAAAACGATAGGAAATTGTTTAAAGATTTGTGTCCATGGGGCCAAATGACAAAGTTCAATCGTTGGACGAAATGTTGGGAATTTTGGATGAAAGGGTCGCTGTGCCCAGCGTAAGGTTTTAGAAGGTTTGAAAGGTACTTCGATAATTTGTAGGTAGGGCCATTGTACGCGGTTGTTGCTTGTAGCCGGGTCCGCACTGGCTGAGCACAGACTGGAAACTGACCACCAAATCCAATTTAACTCTACCCGTATCTTATCTCGTAATCCTCACTATTATAGCAGAAAAATCCGTGAATGTATAGAGATTTTCAAACATCCCAAGAATTTAAATCGCGAAGATGGCTACCCCTTACATCGCACGTGGAAATCCCAACTGGTTAAACCTCTTAGCAACCGCCACTCTTCATCGACGCATAACATTCCCGCTTCATTGACCCATAACAATTCCGCTTCTTTGATGCATAACATTTCCGTTTCATCGACGCATAACATTCCCGCTTCATCGACCCATAACATTTCCGCTTCATCGACGCATAACATTTCTGCTTCATTAACGCATAACATTCCCGCTTCATCGACGCATAACATTGCCGCTTCATTGACCCAAAACAAGCCCTATATAAACCCCTCCGGAATTAATAAGTCTCCAAACAGTGTGCAGTTACAGCCCTGAAGATGTCACATATGAGTGTGGACGAAACGTCGGCTAAAGCTACGACAACGATGCGGTTCCAACCCGGAAACCTAGAGAATAGTATTATTGACGACCGATGAAGCCTACGGACCAAAATCAATATCTACTCTTTGACATCGGCTATGCCGATCAGTTTTGAGGAATAATAATTGATAATAAATCTTAGATAATTAAAAACGCATTATACAGATAGTAACTCTGTGCGAGATGGTGGTTAAACTCACCTAATTTGTATACTATTTTTATTAAATATATGCTTGTTTATTGCTCACAACGGAGTTTTTTTTGGCATCGATGATGTCTCTTACATTTACAACATTAGTTTAACTGGAAGTATTGCTAAATTTTAAAAGTTTTTGCTGGGGTCACCTATCCCACTTGACACCTAAGCTAAACAGGATTTCAAAATGTATTCATATCGATTAACTGGAGTCTATGAACTATATTCCCTCCACTGCTAGCGCAGTACAGCTGTTTTTGGGGAGCTTAATAAAGCAAATATAATAGTAGCTATGCTATTATTTACGCCATATTTCACAATTAGTACGTATAAGATACTAAACAGCAGCATAGAAATGCTAATTTGGGTATTTCACTTAGAGTAATTAAGAATACCATATTACTCTATAATTCAAGCGATACAAGTGTACACCTGTAGGGAGTAAATTTTGCCGCGTTACACTTAGTGAACTAGTAGAAAATGTCGTCATCTGTAGGTGCCCTGGATTTGTTGCCACTATTTTTTCCATCACGTACCTAGTGAAAGAATATACTCGTCTACATACGCTAAATTAAAAGGGCATTTGTTATATCCGTTATTAATCCTACGAAGCTAGTTAGGTAGATTGACAAAGTAATAATGCTGTTGGCTAACATTTTTATAAATAATCAAAATGTGTTGTCTTTAGTGAAACAGCCTGTATGTTCTTAAACGTTCTTAAGGGCAATTAAATTTCTGATATAAAAGCCTTATAACCTATTGTTCTAAAATTAATAAAAAGAAAATTACTGTAATTTTTAGTTTCAATACACCACTACAATTTAATATTTATTGCAAGCTGTTGGGACTCTAAGCAAAAATAAATAGTTTATGCCTCTAAAGTGCCAAAAAAGTATATAGTATACATTTCTCCCCCGCCTAATTGTTAAAAACAGTTCGTCTTATGACATTTAGTTCGTTTTTTGTTGGATTTCCAAGTTTTTGCATCGTTTTTTTCTTAAATTACCTTTAGTTCTTAGCTTTCACATGCATTATCATGTTTTCACATTTGGAAAAGAAGTTTAAAGCTTTCATTGTATGTAATAAGAATTCTAGAAAGACCAGGGAATAATTTGCTGGGCATTTTCTATACGTGCATAGCCGGCCTCTGTACTACGCAACTGTACAACAGATTAATTATACCTTGCATGAAACTTCACATTTAACTGATACCTATAATTAAGGATTACTACTTAAACAAGCTTTATTACTAAAGCGTGACAAACGGTTGCACCCGCAAAGGCGCCGTGAAAGGACCTGTGGTTACTATGTAGATACAAGGAATCGAGTGGACGTTCGGTTATTATCGGTTGATCGATGTACGTGTACTATTTATAATGTTCGAGAAACTAGTGGAAGCGTCCGGGGCGTACCGCGCGAAAGCGGACATAATGTCGTGCGACCTAGCAACCCTATACTGCAAAATTTGCAACGAATGCGCAAACCTGTAAATTCCAAACCAGGGAAACGCCAAATATATTTCTTCACATGCGATGCAAGAGGTACACCAGGCTTACGTCCCATGTCTTCGAAAACACACAATGAGAATCCGATAAATAACTGAACGACCAAACTCCTCGGTGTCTACCGCATTACTGAACTCTGCATCCACATACGTACACCCCTCCCCCCCGTACAGGCGTCTTTGCGGGTGCAACCGTTTGTCACGCTTTATTTATTACATGCGGTGCTAGTGATCACATGCATAGATAGCTATCACAAACTATTACATAGATATCACAAACTATTACTCATTTTGTATTGTTCCAAAATGAGTAATAGTTCGTGATAGCTATGTTTGGCTCTAAAGTTAACAGAAACTGAACAATTTCTCATTTCTTTAATATACAGGCTGCTACATTTAAAACATTAAATTTCGATTTTTTTACAAAAGAACGTTATGCAATAATTTTTCCATTAACGGTTGTTTACCAATTTTGTAGAATTAATAAGAACAGGGATATGAATTGTGGTCCGTTAATTTGGATTGCACTGCATTGCAGCAAACGTTTGTTTATTTAAGGGCTATATTGCAAAAAGTTGGAGAAAATCCAATTTTTCAGAATACGTTGAGCGAGTCGCATCAGTATATATTACATTTGAGGAGGTACATTACACAACGCAGTTTTTAAGATAAATTAAAAATCGTGCAATATTTTTTGAAAACGTCTACGCTAGTATCTCCCATGCTGCGCAACATAGTAGCATCTTCAAAAGTATATTTCTTATATTATCGTATTACATCGATTATTATAAGACGCATGTTTTCTCGTATTTTGGTGTCTCTGTATTCAGGTGGGTCTTATATTCGATGGCGTTTTGCCAGGGTAAAGTGTATACTCCGAGAAGCTGTGAATATGCAATGTCTTTCATTTTTGCAATAAAGTTTACTTTTATTTTTATAATAAAGTATCCCTTCTCCAGTCAAACTTTTGAACGACAGAAGCTAGCGTTTTTAGAAAAAATAAGTCAATTTTTATTTTTTATGTATGTTGACGCCATTGGAAGGGTAATCAAAAAGCGAATCCAACGATACCACATATCATACTTTAACTTAAGAAATATGACGATATGCAATAAAAGTTTTGGTAATCTACTTCTGTTGTTATGCAAAGTTGGCTAGGAAAGAGCGCCAAATTATTCTTTGTAACGTGATTGATATATGTTTCATATAACTTCACATTATATTATTCTCTTGTCGTAGTATTATGCATACAGTAACCTTGTTTATATGGTCACGTTTGTAAATGCCAGTCGGATGGCACAAAAGCTACATCAGATACAATGTTTCCTTACACGATTCGGCTTTAATTAATGAAATGTTCTCCGGCTCTAAACAATACGCTTGTCTTCGTCTGCTGGTGGAATAGTCTTTGCTATTGAGAATAAAACAAGTTGGATAAACCCCAAAGTTCGATTAGAAAATTGTTGTTGACTCTGCGATCGTCTTTGTAACTGACGTATTTGCCTCTTCCAACTTGTTTGCTCTTCGTAGATATCGTTTACAAAGGATTATCATAACTCCATTGTTTGATTAAAATCGGATAAGTTTTCAGAAGATTCGTTAACAAACTTCTGTTTAAAACTTTTCATTTTATTATCTGTACTTAGTCAAATTTCAAATCAAATTTCTGTTAATAGGAACGTATGTGTGTTGCTTTTGATTGCACAGTGCCTGTTTTTCCATTCTAATATCATCTAATTAACATGATATTTTAGAACTATGACAGCACAGAAGAAAAACGAAAAGTTATGATTGCTAAGTACAGTGAACATTCGATATAGTCACCTTTGATATAAGAAACGTTTGATATAAGCAACCCTTGATATTGTTGACAGAAACAAATTTCGTTTCTGTCATTCGATATAATCACATCAACTTAGTCGTTAAAATAACCGTGTTAAAGATGGTAAAAAGAAGAGTCTTTATCTATTTATAAAAACTTTTCAAGAAATTAAGAAGGGGACAAAAGTAAACGAGCTGTGTGTGAAATATAATATGGACAAGTCAACTATTTCGAAGAAAGAAAAATAAAGAAAATTTAGAATATGTCGCCTCATGCTGCAACGTTCCAAAACAGAGAAAAAGGATGAAAATTTCGGAATGTTCTGAAATGGAGCAAGCTTTATATACATGGTTTCTACAACAGCGGGAGTTAAAAAAATATTGTCACAAATTAAATTTTAAAATTAAAGGCTAAAGAAATTTATGGTCGAATGGGATTTATAAGGAGTTCTTGGCAAGTGATGGGGCGAAAAACAACTTCAAAAAAGATGAGAAACTCTCATGCGACGTTTCGCAAGTTCCAGTGTTAGAAAAATTTAAAAGTATCATCCATGAAAATCAATACGTAATGGACCAAATCTATAACTGTGATGAAACAGGATTAGTGTACAAAGGATTGCCAAACAAAACTAATGTTCATTAAAATGAAGTAACCGCATCTGAGCGAAAAAACAGAAAGGAAAGGGTCACTTTAGTGCCATGTGTTAATGCTACTGGCATCATAAATTGCCCTTAATGATGATTGGAAAAGCAACCCGTCCTAGGTGCTTTGAAAATGTCACCGTTCCACTATATTATCGCTTTTCTAGAAATGCGTGGCAGACGACAAATTTGTTTAAGTTATGGCTTTTGGAGCAATTTATTCCCGATGTAACATCTTACCTAACGTCAAAAAATCTACATGTAAAGGCTTCACTAATCGTCAACAATGCAACGTGTCATGAAGCGACTGACAATGAACACGTTAGAATGGTGTTTTTGCTTCCGAATATGACCCCTTACCTACAACCACTGGATCAGCACATCATTAAATCTCTTAAAATACGTTATTGCATACATGGCATACCCGGCAGTGGAGTCTTGGAACGAAGTTCTACAGAATATAATTGTCAATGCTTTCAAGATATGTTCTTCACATGAAGATGGTAATTTCACTTTACCATTTGGTCATATCACAGAAGAGGATAGTATTCCTATTACTAATTTATTTAACTCAGCAGTAAGAGGCAATGTTGCAAGTAACTCAAGTATGAACTATGCTCAAAGAAACGTAGATGAGAACAATAGCCAAATATTTAACATTGATAACGTTATCAGCTAGTTCAATTTGGCTATCAAATGGTCAGAAAGTGTTTCTCTTCCCGTTAAGGATATTCTACTACTAAAAATTCAAGAAAAAGCAATTCTTAAACAGTTTGAATAAATTTATTATTACTAAATACGCTTCTTCATTTGATAATGATAATCAATAAGATTTGTTATGGTTCAGTAAAGATTTAATTTCTTTTTTTGTTACTTATTTAAATATAATATATATTATTTTTAAAATATTGACTACCCATTTTGATATAATCACCATTTGTTAAAAGCAACTCTTTTATAATTTCGTTTCCAATCAAGATGACTATATCGAATGTTCACTGTATCTATATACTAAGCAAATTAAATTTACATTCCTTTCAATACATTATTTATTTGCAAATTTTCAGATTAACAGGGACGAATGATCAAAATAGTCAGGGATACCCCAGGAAACCCCAGCATCCTGTCAACCATTCATCCAGTGGATTATCGCGGACGAATATAGCTGCAGTCGAACCTTATAACCATGTTCCTTTACAAAGTGGCCAGCAACAAACAAGAAATGCACCTCATAATACAAATTCGGAGGTAATTATCAAATCTCATCACGAGTATCATAGAAATAAGGTCATTCGATTCCTTCCAAAGTTCCTTACCAAAAGCTAACTGTGTCTTCCTTCTGTTAACAGAACACAACATATCATCCAATATATCAGCAACAAGGTAGCCATATCAAAAACGAAATCGATCATCATCAAGACAACCAAGAGTTATCAAATAACACTAAAGTAGCCTCGACATACGGTACCAAGCAGGAAGAAACGGATATCCTCAAAGATTTTGCGGTATCAAAATCGGATCCAAAGTATCAAACGCTGCCCTATAATACGAAATTCACTGTAAATATAATACCAAACAAGGCTAGCGGTAAAACGAACGATCCAAACGATAATAACCTGAACAGTGGTGATCTAAAGGATTTCGAACCTAACAATCACATATCAAGTCACATCAATGCCAACATGCAATCGCATTGCCATACTGTACACAGCGCACCACTTAGTGTTGTAAATAAGAATATTGCCACGCCGTTGAATCAAAATGATTTGATAAATCGGAAATCCCTGGATAGTACGAAGGAACAGCAACATACGGATTCTAGGAATTCGCAAAACGGAATTAAAAATGTAGATAATAGCGGACCAATTACTACTGTAAATAATAGCGCAATTCCTCCATATCAAGTAAGTAATGATTTTAGACTCTTTTCCAATTATTGTGTTAGAGTAGGACAAGTATCAGAAACAATAATCGCAATGATACCAATTCGGTTGCTGATAGAAGAACAATGTGTTTGTTTTTGTTTAATTCTTCAACCATAGCAAGTTTGTTATCACTTCGAAATTTACGAAACTTAGCAGTTATAGCAATAGCTAAAACCATAACCTTCCAGAGATAAATGCCTTAATGTATCGACAAAATCAGAAATAGCTCTAAGTGTTAATTATGATTGTTATTGGTTATTGTTTTATCCTTTAATTTGATTATTATTGGTTGTTGTTTTATTCTTCAATTTTTAGATTTCAGCCGCTTTTCTAATATGCCACACCAACTCTTTGAAGGTTGCGCAAAAGCAATCTGATTACTCATAATTTTTATAATGACAAATATACACTCAGGTGCAAAATATTCGATATATATGTTTTGAGATATAGTCTTAAGGTTGGTGATAAATTTAAGCGTAACAGATAAAATAAAAAACACATTTCCAAGAAAAAACAAATTAATTTATTGAATTATATTAGATTATTTGGGAATTCAGAAAAAAGGGGTTTCATTAAAAGAAACATTAATAAAATTTTAGAGTATTTATTGCAACTAATACCGGGTATTTTCATCTCGGGCCCTTCTGACAGCTTGCATACGTCTCGGCATGGAGTTAATTAAATTTTGAAGATAATTTTTGTCCAATTAGTCCCATTCTGCTGGAAGCGCCGCAGTAAGTTCAGTCAAGTTGTTTAGACGGGGCACATGTGATCGAATCTGTCTTCCTAGTCTGTCCCAGAGATGTTCTATTGGATTGAGGTCGGGTCTGCAAGTTGGCCAATTCATACGCACAATCCCGACTTCACCTAAATATTCCTTTAGGATCCAAGCACGGTGCGTCCTTTCTACAATATTGCATCGAACAAATCGCTTCCCATCTTCTCCAAATTCTTTCTCGGCCATCTAGTGGTCTTTGGCAAAAAAATGAATTCATGCGAGAATAATACATTGCTCGAATCAGCGTGATTTCAGTTTTCGTGATCTTGTGCAAAAGCTAGTCGAGCTCTACGATGTTCCACAGATAGCTGTGGATATTGGGCTGGTCTTCTAGACATTAAATTAGCTTCGGCGAGTCGTCGATGAACTGTCCATCTGCTTCCATGCACATTTCTTACTTCGTTCAGTCGATTTGCTACTTTAACCGAAGTCAGATACCTATGCCTCAAAACTGAAGAAACCACAAGTCGGTCGTCTCGTTCGGATGTTGCTACGTGTATTTTATGGCATGATCCTGGTCTTCTAGCATAGCTTCCGGTTTCATTAAAACGCAGAATGGTTCTTTGGACTGCTGAACGGGTAGCGCCTAGTTCCTGAGCAGTATAATGTTGGAACTGAAGCTACTGCCCTGACTGAATCTGTTGGAGTTATAGACATTTTTTTAAAAAGAAAACTAGCAAAATGCCTAGCTCCAAAAATAAACACAAGGCACACTGAAAATCTTTTCGATTATCGATCACATATTTGTTAACCAAAACATCATTTCTCGTTTGTTGGCAAAATGCAAAACAAAAAGTTAGCAAACTGATACTCCTTAATAATACGAGTGTCAATCTACGCCATGTCGCAAGTCCAGAGTTTTAGAAGTACAAGTAAAGATGAAACAAGTAATGGATCGAATTTTTTGCACCTGAGTGTAAATTTTGAAACATACATTTTTAGAAATTCATTTTTTTATCTTTAAATATGTCTTAATTTGTGGCCTTTTTGGCATGCTACTTGTAAAATTCTTTTAAGCCATAATAAATCCATTGTGCACTCCATTTAAAGAAAAACCTGTGAAATATACTGAGTGAATCGGGAGGAACAGACCGAACTCAAGGAGTGAATTGTACACGTTAAAATAATGTAAAAAAAAACTAATATGTTCTTATCCGGTTCTCATTTATTTTCAAGTTATAGCGTAATTACAAATAAATAAAATGGCATGCAATAACTTTTTTTTTATCATAGCGTTCTTTTAATAAATGTTCAAAATTACCGTCACTAACCTCTAAACATTTTATGCTTCGTCTACGAAGGGCGCCTATTGCTCTCCTGATTCCTTCGTGTCTTTCTTTAATACAATTGACAATATTCTTGAACAGCAGCTGTAGCATTCTCATTACAAAAACCATAAACAAACACCATATTTGCATATTCTAAACTTGAATAAGTGTGTGACATTTTCTAATAGAATAATGTACAAACACAAAAATCAACATTAAATCACTGTCACAATAAACTGACACTTACACATATAGAACAATAAAATTATTGAAAGAATTTTGAGCCTCGAAAGGATTAATTCAGATTGCCGGTACGTCATCTGTGATAAGAAGCGAGAAAAGCTTTTAATGTCGGACGTAGGTACCTGACTTTTTGTTTTACGTGGGTAGTCAATACAAGGACATTTTTACTTTATTTAAAACGTATTAAGTCGAAAACAAGCGAAAATTTGGACCATTTACAAGAACACTAGTTACAACTTTTTAATTACGTTATAAACAAATGAAAATCGGATAAGAACATGTGAGTTTTTTTACATTATTTTCACGTGTGCAATACACTCCTGGAATTTGACCCGTTCCCCCCGGCTCACCCTACAGATTCCCGATTTGTCTATGTTATCTACATGGTATCTGGAATTGCCTAAAAGCTTTCTGAGGGTATTATTTAACGAAAAAAACAATTTTGCGATCAACTTTAGAAAAGATTTTTCGAAGAGCTTTCGTGTAACTTGGACAAATTCAAATAACTCGTTAAGGTTAGCGATTTTGATGACTTCTTTAGGTTAATTTTGATACCTGCCTTTAGCTAAAGAGAAATTGAGTGAACTGAAATGTATCAACGACTCAACATTGGAATATTTAGAAGAACAGTGTACATGAAAAAGTAAAAAATGCAACTATTGCTATCCGTTTGATATAATAAATTTATCCTAGATATTTCTACAGTACAGTATCTTCGATGTGATATGTACGTCTATGTAAAGGGGTATCCATCCCAATAAGTGCATAAAATAACATGCTCGTTTATTTTGTCAAAAAGTAGAGAATGGTAATTATATTTTAAAAATAATATTTATTCTCCAAATGACCCCGCCAACTGTTTCTACCGATGACCATTCTTTGCGTAAAATTGGCAATAACAGTTTGGCACATTTGCAGTTCAATTTCACCAATAACTTGACGAATGTTTTGCTTCAGGTCATTAATCGGTCGCAATTTGTTGGATTAGACTTTGTCCTTGAGGAACGCAAAAAAAAAGTCGAGGGGGTAAGATCGCCACTTAATTTCTAGAACTGACGCAACCAGGAAAACACGTCCGTAAACTAATGCAAAGTTTTCCTCGCCGTATGACATGTGGCGCTATCTTCTTGAAAGAACATATTGTTAAGGTGCATATTATCCAATTGGGCCCATAAAAAAATTCTTAACATATTGCGGTTGCATTCGCCATTAATATTTACCGTTTCACCATAGTAATTTTCATTAAAAAATTACCCTATCTCTCTTTCAGCCCACAATGCACATCCAAAGATTATTCTAAAAAAATGTAAAGGCTTTGCTCCAATCATTCGAGGATTTTCACTTCCCCAAATCGTAGAATTTTGTACGTTGACATAATGTCCAAGCCGGAAAAGAACATCGTCGGAAAAAATAATGTTCTGCATTATTTCTAACTTCTTCTAAGATAAAATTAGCTAACGCACGGCGATGTCTGTGGCCTGGGGGCTTTAACTCTTGAGTTGATTGAATTTTAAACGTGCAGGGCTAGGTGTTTGGTCAAAATTCGATGCAGAGAGCTTTTCCTTATGTTCAACTGTCGAGATCGACGTACTAAGATTCTGGGATTTTCGGGCAAATGCCAGCACTAAGTCATCACTTGCTAGCGTTTCTCTCATTTTCGCAAACCATTCCTCCATAACCACTAACCCGAGCGTAGGTCCCAATAACGAGCCTTATTTATGGGCATCCAGTGTTTACCATGCACTTTATTCCTTTACTCCCCACTCTCCTTTCTCTCAGGAAGCTCTCCACCAACCGGATTAGTCCCTTAGGAATTCTCCAGTCCTTCCAGGTTGTCAACATTGGCTTATGTTCCGCGGCAATAAAAGCATTTGATATATCCAATGCTACGACCATCAAATGCCAGCTTCCTACTTTATTTTCGTCCACTTTTTTCTGTACTTCATTAATAGCTGCTACCGTACTTCCGCCCTTTCGAAGCCCACGTTGGTTCCTGGATATTAGCTCTATCCTCTCTAACTCACAGTACACCCGACCCGATATTAGTTTGACGAAATTGTTTTCCAACACGGGCAACAGGCAAATCGGTCTTATACCTCCTCCTCCTTTAGGTAGCCAAGCTATTGTGGCTATCTTCCATACTAGGGAAATACACCTTTTTCTCCGCATTCATTTAATACCTTCATCCAGACTTTTGGGACCAAATTCCACACTCCTTTAACAGCCCAAGAGAAACCATCTTCTCTCGATGCTTCGCGCTCCTTGCTGCTCTTCACCACTTCCTGTCCTCCTAGTAAATTTCGTCCAATCCTCCTCCTCAACCAACCCTTGCTCATCATTGTCTGGTTCTTCCACCTCCTCCTGAGGAAAGTACTTCTTTAATAAGGCGTCTACCGTCTCTTTTCCTGCACACGTCCATTCTCCCCTTTCATCCTGTAAAGTTACCAGCATCCTTTGTCTCTCTTCCTCTCCCTTCGAGGCCTAAAGCCAATTATGCTAGGAGGAGTGGAGATCCCATTGGTCAAAGAGACGAAATACCTTGGTGTATAGTTCGATCAAAGACTTACATGGAACACTCATCAATAAAACCACCAACAAATCTACTATTGCTTTAGGCAGATGTAGAAGGTTGTGTGGAAAAACGTGGGGACTAAGCTCAAAAATGCTGCAAAAATGATGAGAGCCATCAAACCAATGATAGCATATGACTCAGTGGTGTGGTGGACAAAGCCACTGCAGGTGTAGGCAATAAGGCAGCTAAGTGGCATACAAAGATTAGCATGTCTCTGTGCCACTTGAACCATGAGAACCACGCCGGCAGCTGCTCTGGAGGCCATCCTTAACCTAGAACCACTAGTATATATTCAAGGAGAAGCCAGGTTAACAAGCTACAGGCTAATGAATGGTCAATCTCCCATAATTAGATCGCACGGCGCAGATCATCAGAAACTGTTAAAGAAACTTAAGGCGGGGCCGATAACAAGCGAGCCCAGTGTAGAAGAATTATAAAACGGTAATACCAGATAGAGAAGAATGAAAAAAAAGGCCCGCTTATCCAAGCCGAATCTATCTGGTACACGGATGGTTCAAAGACGGAAATTGGAGTCGGAGCCGGAATTTTTGGAATTAGACCATAAATAACTAAGTCGTTAAGTCTAATTCAAAGCGCTACAGTATTTCAAGCCAAAATAGCAGCAGTGCTGGGGTGTATCCAAGAACTAGACAAGCATGAAAGTAACTATCGATGTATTGCTATCTATTCATACAGTGAAGCAGTGATAAAATCACTGGACTCCACACAGGTAAAATCGAAACTAGTGTGGGAATGAATGAATGCCGTCAATAAGCTAGGCAGCCGATCTAAGGTGACCCTGGTCTGGGTACCAGGACACGAATTAGCCCGAGCAGGCTCGTCAAATGCTGACAGAAACCCAAAACATTCGGTGGGCATAGCATACACGGTAGTTAAAGCAACTACTAAACAATGGAAAAAGGAGAAATCTCATGATTGGGGGAAGAGCATCCCGGGTCAGAGACAGGCCAAGCAATTTCTGATTGGACACAGGCTTAAATTTACAGCAGACCTGCTAAGCAGGGACAGAAAGTCTGTTAGAACAATAGTAGGCCTGCTAACAGCACACTGCATGCTCAAGAAGCATGACAGAGAAAACAACATGTAGATTCTGCCAGGCGGAAGAAGAGTCTGCCGTCCTCGTGCTGTGCGATTGTACAGCACTAGCAGGAATACGGCTTAGAAATGGGTTCGGAATATCCAAAAGCCAAAACCTATGCAAAGGAATCACTCCCAAGGCTGCTAGGTCTGGTGAAAAAGGCAAAGCTAGCGTAATTGATCTAATGATAGAGGAACCACAATTGATCTGAAAAAGCCGCAGTGGAACAGGTCAAGAACCACCTCGATATTAAATCTAATCTAATCCTCTCCCTTCCATATCCTATATGTCAATCCCCAAGGATTTTCTTGTGAATTTTCCTCACAAAATTTTCGAAAGTCCTCTTTTCTTGTCTTTTCGTTCCTTTCCTTATAATCCCTCCGAAGAGCCAAAAATTCCCTCTTTTTCTCATCTTTTTCATCTTCCCTAGCTTTCTGCATCTAGCTCTTTTGCCTCCGTTCTCCCCTTCTCATATCATCAAGTTTGTTATTTCACCATTCATGTCCCACCTTCCTTCTTTCCCCTCCCTTATGTTGTCGAAAGGCCTCTCCAACTGCGTCCATGCAAACCTTCTAGAACCAATGGCCGATGCTTCTTCCCTCCGCACACTCACTAGAAAATCCTTCTTCTATCTGCTTCTCAAAAACTCTCCAATCAGCTCTCTTTCCCACGAAACCCTCCATTTTCTTTCCTATCCAACTTCATTCACACCAGATACCTATGGTCGCTTAGAACCTTCACCTAATACCTCCCTGTCCTTAACCTGAGTTAACCCAGTAGACAAAGCGAGATCCACCCAGCTCTCCCCATTAGCTGTAAAAAACGTTGACGGTCCGCTTCTCTCATTATGTATCTGAAGACTCCTCTCCTCTCCAATCCATCATTAATCACCCTCGAGAATCATTTTCTCGAACGAAGTTTGCAAATTCTTTTTACACAAGAACGGGAATTTTCGTAGTAAGTTTGCGCAATCTTTACGTAGCAAAGTGATCTACAATTAAATTGCCGTCTATATAGATGACACTTGCGCGAGAACACTTGCGTTAAATTTAAATCCCGAAGCACCTGTTGGGACGCTCTTTATATTAATGTTTACAATTACGATCTGGCTTGCGTTCCACTAAATTATTAAACAAATTAGTTTTACAACGCAAATTGTTCAGAGATAAATAAAATTTGAAGTTCCGAAGGAAATTTAAGATAAGTGGCTTTTTTAATGGCTTCTCCGGTGAAAATTTCAAGGCAATATACTGAAAGTTACTGATATTGATACGGCGACTTTTACGAATTAATAGCTTTCCCCGCCACAATGCTTGCATTACATTATAGCACTTTGGCATAGATAAAAAAGCAAAGTTTATAAGCGATCTAATACTGCAACAAATGACACGATACGCTTTTAATAAAATAAAAGCTTTCATAAAATATATTGCTTGGAAACTTGCCTTTATGGCGGATATGTATAAGCTTTTATCATATGGGCTAGTTAACTCGGACAGTAAGTACACGTACGAAGTCAATGAGCTGGAAATGATTTATCTGTGCTACAACCTATACTCTAATTCGATTGTCTACATTTTTAATTTGAAACCAACTATTAAGCTACAAAACGAAAGCTAATCCTAACGTTAGCTTAAAAAGTGTAATTACTTAATTTCATTATCTCCGTATACAGCACATTGTTGCATAAAATAATCAATTTGCTATTATTGTCTGTAGTTCAATGAGGTAACGGTATATTTTGCATCTGCTTCAATTAACATTTGCAGTCTATGAATATGTAAAGTATAAACAATATAAACGTTGTAAATCGAAGTTGTATAAATTAATTTGTTTCTTCTGAAGTCGTAAACATGTAATTGTCATGTCCTATTTAATATATTTAATATATTCAAGTTGCAGTGATGAATAATACAGATAACGACATTTACGCGAACATATCATTATCTGAGATGTATTTAATTGGTACTGAAACTAGGTAACAAAATGATTATCTGGGGGATGTATTGTTAATTATTCTCAAAATACACTTATGCTTAAAATAATTAGTCAAACACTTGTTTACATCTCAACTTTTTAAGTTGTAATGGTATGCATATCTTATCGTAAAAACTCGTATTTTGTTCGAATAAATTTACAAAAACAGAACAAATTTTTGAGATAACGATACCATTTCCAAGAAACTACAAGAAATAAAGTGAACCAAACAATCAAATTGTAAATTAAAAATGTAGTTTGCGATGGAATAATAGTAAATGTTGAAAATTCATCATAAAGGATCAAGCTGGACACCAGCGAGAATTTTTAACGTTAGCCCTTCTGTCACCCATCGCATGTAGAATCATTACCTGGAAGCCGGAGGATGTAAAGGACGTATTGGATAAAGTTCTAAGAAGAAAACAAATCAAATACAGGACCAATTTTTAGTTCTATCCTCCTTGCGTTCTTGCACATCCACAGCAAAAGATCTTCAAATCTGGCTCAGAACGACTTATGGATTCCAAATTTCCGACCAAATAGTTAGGAATATATTGAAAGAAACAAATCTGAGACCGAAAAGTCGCGTGCGAAAAGCTATTTTGACTCCGGACCACATAAGGTGTCGTTTAAATTTCGCTCATAAGCATGTCAACTTCAACATTGGAGATCAATACTTTTCACACATGAGTCACGATTTCGTTTAACTCGTTGTGACTGTCGAGTACATGTATACCGACGCTCACATGAACGCCATTCTGCAGCTACTGTAAAATAAATCGAAAATTTTGTGGTGGATCTGTAATGATTTGTCGCGAAATTAGTCTTATTAGAAAAGCAGATCTTGTGGTAGTTTCGGGCAAACTAACCGCTTAACGATACCTTGTTCTCATTCTGGAGGATTATGTTATATCTTATGGTATAGACCCAAATTTTGTGTTAGTCTCTATACGGCGGCCGTCACCAAAAAGTTCCTTTAGTAGCACGGGATTCAAACCATGGATTGGCCTTCACTATGTCCCGATATGAATCCAATTGAACATCTTTGGGATTTGTTAGACAGACGTATTTGAAGGCACCCAAATCCACCTCAGACTTTGCAACAGTTACTAAATGTCTTAATCGGAAAATGGGAGAATATACCCCGAGAAGACATTGGTAGACTCGTGCGAAGCATGTCGCGGATGTGTCAAGCAATAATACAGGCTAATGGAAGACACACACGTTGTCAGTGACCCACAATCCTTCAAACGAACTTTACGTTATACCAGCAAGATACTTGTGATTCAACTTATTTCTTGTAGTTTATTTGAATTGTTATTGTTATTTCCAAAAATGATATAAAAATTGTTTTTTTCTCAAATTAAAAAGTTGTTGAGATATAACCAAGTATTCCTCTAATTATTTTAAGCACTGTGCTATATTTATTATAATTTATTTTTAAGTAAGCTTTTATTTTATGAAGTACATATACAACACATAGTCAGTTATTCCCCTACAATTAGAAATAATCTTAGCTGTGTGCTTTAAAATATAAAATGTGTACTTGTTTTAATTTACCTTGCACATTTTAAAATTATTTTCAATTGTGAAGTTTATTTTATAACAATAATAAACACGGTACCGACGAACCTCACACTATCCCCTATTCTGTCTATCATCAATGGTACTAATTACTACAATGGCGACGATTATGTTGTTGATTTAGTAATTGAGAGTGACTTGGTTCTGTAAAGATGCAGTTGATATGTCATGATTATCTAATTAAACATCCAATTATCAGTATATAAATGCATGCTGATTCTGGTGCAAGATCCCCACATATAGATATAATTAATGTCCTGAAGTACACTCCCCGCCCCTCCTCTTACTAACGTTTGAACGACAGAAGCTAGCGTCTTAGAAAAAATAGATAGTTCGTGAACCAACTTTTGGCGCTATCGGCAGTTTAATTACATTCCGGTGTCACCGGAAGTAACGTCAACTATCTTATTTTAAACAGAACACCTTCTACATTTTTACGTTTTTGGGAAGACAAATGAAAGACGAATGCAACAATACCACGTAGGTTATACATTCACTTAAGAAATAGTACGATATGCAGAAATAAAGGTTTTGGTAATCTGTTTTTGTTGTTATGCAAAGTTGGTTAGGAAAGAGTGCCAAATTGTCTCCTAGGATGCCAGGTTGATCTAAAGATCTCACTGCTAGGCAACGTGATCATAACAATTGCTAAACTATGAAATCTTCATTCCAAATTACTCTTGTTGTTTATTATCACTATATCCGGCATTTCTCATATTTTCGTTCTTTGTTATCGTTACTATTTTCTTTTGTTTTTACTGGTTGTGATAATTCTTGTTGTTATTTCTTTACTTTATACAACTTTATTGCAATTAATTAATTGTGATAATTTTGTTTAACAATTTTGCATGGTTCATACCAAAGCCATCCTAAAAGTAACAACATAATATGAAAAACCGACATATTTTACCAAAAACCGATAATTTTGAAAGAACCTGTCATTACTAATTAATTCGATAACAACAAAAATAGATTACCAAAATTTATTGCTGCATATCGTAATGCTTCTGAATCTAAAATGTAATATGTTATATCATTGAATTTGTCTGTCGATTACCCTTCCAAAAACATCAAAATATGCAAGCTGCTCTATTTAAAATAAGAAAGTTGGCGTCAATTCCGGTGACGTCAGGAGATAATAATGAAAGGGTAAAAATCATACGATTCTAGATAATTCGATAAATCTATGAAAGAATTGGCGATAGTAGATAAATCAAATAGACATAATAAACCGACAAGAATTTACTTATAGCATTGTTCTATTATTTTCATTAAAACTACTTCCCAACTTTTTTAAAAAATTTGAAATTTACATTGGACACGTCAACTGAAAATATTCAATTTTATTTACGCCTTTAACGGCATAACGTTAAAACATGAAAAAAAAGTTTAAATGTTGAAGATTGAGGCTTTTTCAAATGACTGCAGTAACCATGACGTTAATAACTTATTTTTATTTCAGAAGCCAATAAGTAGTGTTGCACCAACGTCGGTCCACAACAATGGGAAAATTTCAAATATATATCAAACAGCATCAATTAAAGTTCAACCTGTCGAACCACAAACGGTCCTCAGCGCACACAAACAACTTACACCTACACAGCCTAACGTCAGTTTGCCCCAGTCGTTAGCGCTATCACCTCCGCAATCGACGAGCACCCCACTAAGTACTCCAGAAATTTCGGTCGACAAAACTAAACCGGCGTTACCACCAAAACCAGCCATTAAACCACCACCACGGCAGACACAAATTATTCCGGATGACACGAGCCAACCACCTCCTCTTCCTACCACAGAACCACCATCGGATGACAAGGTATTGGCAAAACCGCAGGCGCATCTAAACAAACCCTTGCCACAAGCAGGCGCAACAAATCAAAGTTCCATTAGTAATCAGAAAAATTACCCGATGCAGCTAACGAGCCAATCGTCACAAAACACGGCTAATAATCAAAGCTCAAGTATGAGTTACACTAGCGATAATATGCCTATCATTAAAGCGAAGCCGCTGACTATAAAGAAGCAGCCGATGAGTGAGCAACCTAAATTAAGATCACTTAGTTCCTATTCCAAACAAAACGGATTGAGCAGTAGAAGGATAGAAATGCCGCCAACGTTTCATTTTACCGAAACTACTTCCGATAAAAGCTCGGAAAACGAAAGCTCATCAGAAACGTCGAAAGAAAAAAATTCAGACGAGACAGACAAAACGTCTATCGAAGATTCGGAATTGAAGGACAAGGAATACAAAGACACCAAAACTATTATCGAAGGTGTAGTTAGGCGGTGTAAAAAAGGTAATCTGAAGCAAAACGGTAAAGCGAATCTATCGAGACGGGTGAGCTTCGATCCTTTAGCGTTACTATTGGACGCCAGTCTAGAGGGCGAATTGGAATTAGTTAAGAAAACTGCATCACAAGTTCCTAACCCCAGCGCAGCTAACGACGAAGGTATAACGGCTTTACATAACGCTATCTGCGCCGGACACCTAGAGATAGTGAAGTTCTTAGTGGAATTTGGTTGTGATGTTAACGCGCAAGATAGTGACGGTTGGACACCTTTACATTGTGCGGCCAGCTGCAACAATGTCGCTATGGTTAAGTTTCTAGTGGAACACGGTGCTTGTATATTTGCAACGACGTTAAGTGATCACGAAACGGCAGCTGAAAAATGTGAAGAAGACGAAGAAGGATTCGACGGATGTTCAGAATACTTATATAGTAAGTTCACGTGAAGCTATTAATTCAATTGTAGACACACTCTCTTAAAAATGAAGTAACATCTGCATTGTAACTATAAGCTCTTTTCCTTCGATATTCCAACACAAAGCTGCTTTCATACTTACTATTGATTGAATTGCTCAATTTTAGCATAGTTTTGTTTTACATTCATCGAGAAATTTATCAATTTAATGGCTTTAAAATTCGTCAATTTCTATTTTGTGATTTAAACATTACACTTGACAAAAAGCTAAAACTAGTGCTAATTAAAATTTAGAATACTTTTGCTGTGATCTTGTTATCAGATTACCATAGACCTATTTGTATTTTAAGAAATTCTAGTTGGGCTTATTTCGATTCAAAACCGGGATACAAATCAACCAGAATCACACCTTCTGTTTCATGTCCTCTAAAACCTATAAATAAATCAATACAAGAGTTACGTCGAAAATTTTTAAAATATATGCTATAACTCATGGACAAAATTATCGAATATCTTAAAATTCTCATCAAACAAATTATTAATAAATTTTATACAAAAAAGAACAGTTTACTCTATAAATTAAAATTAACAAACTTGCATTACGTTCTAGACTAAAATTAGAGCACGAGTATTTCCTCCTCGAACTCTAATTACTGCTTGCTTCTTCCTTGGCATTCTACTAACAATGAGTAGGCATCTTATTATTCTTGGAACGGTATTTCTTCGCCGTATGCGGCGTTTTAGCTCACCCCACATGTGCTTGGTAGGATTCATGTCTGGGTAGCCAATCTAATCTTTGAATCTGGACCGTATCGAAGTAATTAGTCGCTATGCTAGCTGCGTGTGGTCGGACGTTGTCCATACATCAATACGAATCTTTCGTATCCAATATGACCGAAATATGGCAAAACTTGATCTGGCAGAATGTTTTCGTTATAGAAGTCAGAAGTTCCCCCAACTGATGCCCGCCCAAAGCATTATTCCACTACCTTCAAAACTAACATTCTGTACGAGGTTACAATTGGCGTACCGTTCCTCAATTTTTCTGTAGACGTGGTTTGGTCCACTCGGCTCCCATAATTAAATTCTAATCCCATTTGAGAACCCAATATTGTTTTATTGATTCGAGCATATTGTAATCGACAAGTTTTGTCATATTGAAGAAAACGAAACCACGGCAGACCGTCTTGATTTTAAACCTACTTGTTTTAATCTTCGCCTGACTGTTTTCAAATAACGTTAAAAATGAGCTATTTAATAAAAAACAAATATTCAGCAGTTCATTTTTCAGATGTGTAGATGTCGTGCGATTTCGTTTAGAATGAAGTATCAGAAAATGGTCATCAACTGCTGTCCTACACCATATCATTACGTCCTTGACAGAGCCTTCGTCGAGAATTTCCAGTCTCCTAACTGATTCCTTTGTAAAATGTTTGATACTGTAGATCAGTAGCGGTGGGTGATGATGTAAACGGGAGGGCGCGGACAGCGATTCGATTCCCTTGCACTCATGTTATTTGGAAAGACCAAATCAATCAAGGTCCCCATCGAATTTGAATTACAAAACAGAAAATAAGGACTGTCCACGAAAAAAAGTGGTCGATGTTAAACGCAAATATTAAATAACGAGACAAGAAAGATAACTTTATTTTACTAGTAGTAGAAGCATTATTCGGTAACTTGTAACACGATAAACACAATTCTGTAAAACATCTTAAGCAGTGTAGAATGCTCTAACTTTTCTTTTGACACCACGCATCAGCACTTGTACACGTTTAGTAGTCATCATTGCATCAGCCGCATTCCACAGTTTAGTGAAGTGTTTCATGTCTTTTGTATATTTACCCGTCTTCTTTAATTTTCTTTTAACATTTGCCCAATATCTTTCAATAGGTCTCAATTCTGGTCAGTTTGGAGGATTGGCAATTTTTGGTACAACCGCAATTCCATTGCTTTCGTACCAATTCATAGTAGCTCTAGCATAATGGGCCGTCGCTAAATCACGCCAAAATAATATTGAGCCCTGGAGGCCCTGGATCAGTGACAGGAGACGTTTTTCTAAACATTCCTTTATGTAGATATCTTGATTTATCGTGCATGTTGTGACAAAAACATTGCTCTTTAGCCCACAAGAACAAATCGCCTGCCATGCAAGAATTTTTTTAGCGAGCTTGTCCATCTTTTTGGTTCTAAACCTTCAGCTGTTCACGTGCAACGTAAAACTGTTGACCTGGTAACTATTGAAAGTCTGCCTTTGCGTAGGTCTCATCATCCATCAAAATGCAGTCAGTTTTCGTTAAAAACTTTTCATACAGTTTACGCCCACGAGTTTTACATATTCCTTGTTTGGTAGGATCGCGATTTGGTACTGTTGATACTTTAAAGGAACGTAATCCTACACTCTTCTTAAGTTTTTGCACATACGACTTCGATACACCTTTTCTGCGTGCGACATCACGGACGGAAAGACTAGGATTACGCTTAAACTCACTAATTATGCTTTTTGCCATTGCCATGTCTACTGGACCTGCAATCGACAAAGTTGAATGGAAGTTTGCAAGTACCTTTTGGACCGTGATTTTGCAACTCCCATAGTTTTTGCAAATAGAAATTGGGACATACCCGGATTTTGGTGATAGGTGGACGCAGACTTTCTGCAACAAATAAATATACGATAAATTTACACCTCGTCAATAACGTTCTGTCGAAATGACAGTCGATTATCTTTTGTTTTGCAATATTTATGCCACAGCAAGCTCGACCACTTTTTTTCGTGGACAGTCCTTACTTTCAACAGTTATACACATTGCAAAAAAATATTTATGCTTTCCTACAAATTCTGTTGTTTTTTGTGAATTTTATTACAATGTTAAATATTTTTTTCATCAAAGACTCTGTATAACCATTGGCGTTTATTCTTAGGTGTACAAGAAAAATTAGGAATTCTATCTGGAGGTGTCGTGTATGCCGTATTCGACTATTCTGCACAACAGCCAGATGAACTCAGTTTTATAGCTGGTCAGCAGTTAACAGTATTAAGGAAGGGAGACGAAAACGAACGAGAGTGGTGGTGGTCTAGACTTGGCGATAAAGAGGGTTATATTCCTAGAAATCTTCTTGGAGTAAGTTCTTATTAATAAACCTTGAAATTGTACCTATTAATATTATTTCTTCTTTATTTTCAGTTGTACCCGAGAGTTACTAAATGCGAAGATTAATAGATTAATAAAACAAACGGAGGAAAAGAAATGTTTTACAGTACCTATTTGCTATTATTGTTTTTGGGAAATTTAGTTTGACAAAATGACTTTTCACCTTTGCTCAATATATTGCTATATTGTTAGTATAAAGGTCTCTTCTTGTCTTTTTTTATATTATATTACTTGTTAAATTGTTATTAACACCGAGTTTAGTGTATGTTGCTTTTATAGTTGCAAGCGTTTTTAATATATTTTCAAAATGTAAATATATACATATGAATGTAAAATTATTTACAATAAATATATTGATTGTAGTGTTTTAAATTACAGATTTACAAAAAAATAGTTAATGAGCATCCCATCTTATCGCTGGATTGACATCGTCGTTTGGAAAAAGTGAATACATTTAAAGTTATTCAAATTACATTAAATTTGAGCGATACTTACTGCAATAAATTTAACAAGATAAAAAAGTTTTTACCTATGCCGGTACACAATATTTGGCGGTATGTAATATTTCGACATATCACTAAATAGCGTGGAACAAATATAACTTCTGATCATCAGTCATTAAAATCAAAATACTGCACTTGAGGTTTTGCAATAGTAAAGCTACACTATTACTATTACTGTTAAAACAAGCAATGGCGTTGATGCCATTAATCCCGGCGACCTAAGCAGATCTATTGTGCCAGAGCCCTTATATCTGATAGTTGAAGGCCATTGATGAACCTTAACAGTACCAAAGATTACAGACATAAAGATGCGACACTAGAAAGAGATTCACAACAAAACATTCCAAATTAAGAGGCTATTCACGTGTAAAAACATCAACATAACCTAGTAATAGTGACGTCGTGTTGTGAAGGTTATGCTATAATCATTTACGTTAGTTTATTGTAATCGAAACGGTTTCTAGGCTACATAAAAACATATTTGACAAAAATGTGTCCGAGATACTCTCTTAAAATTGTTTAGTTAAATTTTATAGGTTATGATGTCATTTATAAACTAAATAGGTATTTTATGTTAAGTCTATTGATACGATTACAAAAATATTAAATATGTATGTTGGGAAATACGTTTTTTCGTTCAGAACCTATTTGGCACCGAATTTAATTAAACGCTCGTTATTTACAAGCATTTTAATGATATCAAAATCCAGTTATTCCAGTCATAAATATGGTGGTCTGCCGCTTCACTTACTCGATAAAGAACCGTTTCGACAGCTTTGGCGTACATACAATCCTGAATGGAACTTACCATCACGGACAGCGTTACGGAAAGCGCTACCAAGTATACGTAAAGATATTGAAAATGGGATCAAAGCAGAATTAAAAGATAAACAGTTGTCACTATGTCTTGATGAGACGACAGATTGTAAAAAAAATCTATTTTGAATATTATAGTACGAGTACTAGATCCTGTTAAACCGAAATTTGCAATCTTAGCTAGCAAAACTCTAAAAAAGTGTACTGGCGAAACAATTGCGGGCGTAGTGCTCGATACGTTACAACAATTTCAAATGTCAACCAGACAACTGTTGATGTTTATGAGCGATGGAGCGACAACGTGTAGTGTAGGCCGTTCTCTTAAAGAAAAGTGTTAGGGACTTTTACATGTTACGTGTAAAGTACATCTTGTGGCACAAACTATTCGAGAATGTTACCCTGAGGTGGATGCAAATACAAAAAAGTGTTTCTCAAATCTCCCAAACGGATTTGAGCATTTCACAGGCTTTGTCCCGGTATTCGCGAACCACCATTTCCAAGAAGTAAAATCTGTGATTTTACAATTCAACCCTAAGGAAGCTACAGCTACTAAGGAGAGCCAGAAATAATTTATAGATACTTCTGTTGAAACAGATTTAAAAAGTATTAGCAACAATTATAAACGATTTCTAGACATAATAGAAAAATTGCAAAATACCGGGTTGTTGTTAGTAGAATCAATGCAAATCGTAGAAGTTAATACATAGTTACACGGCATAAACGACGCAAAAGATGGTCGCGTTATAGCAAAGTTCGACAGTGTTAAAAAAAAAGAATTCCGATTATAAGATTAAGACAAATGTGTAGTGATGCATCTGCAGATTCATTAACTAACTCTAAGGATTATTTTAATTATGCCTGTGTTACTTCCGTAGATGTTGAACGGTCTTTTTCGAAATATAAGAACATTTTTTCATCACAGCGAACAACCTTCACCGCGACAAATGCGGAAACATACCTGATGGTGCAAGTTTTTCAGCAATCCTATACACATTGTTAAGAGGTTACGTTTATTTATTATATTATTATTTATTGTTACGGTATTAAATACAACTGATTTTTGAAGAAACTACTTTATACACATATACAACAAATGCAGTTTTCAAACAAAAAAAAACTAATAATGGCAATAAAAACACTTGAACGTTATTTTTTACACTGGGGTATTGATTTCAAAATATCACTTCTATCGGCTGTGGGTCACACATACACTATTTATAATCCGTGGCCGATGCGACTGATCCAATTCTGTTGCGAAGACCGATTGTACCCGGCTTTATTATAATGAGCATTGCAGTCTGACGATGGCACTTAGTAATAGAAACAAATGCACTTTATTACTTCTTTTGCGTCAACTGGAAACATAAAAAACAACAAAGCGGTTAATAAATTTTAAAAACATATCTTAGAAATTTAATATTGTAGAGGAAAAAGAAATTGCGAGAAGCAACCTAGCGACGTAGAAACAATGGAATGGAAAATTTCGTTATTGATGGTTTTTAATAACAGTTTTCATAAGTATGTCATTGACAAAATTACACACTGAAGAAGGTTAATGGGATACTACGATTATCATCGTACCATTACAAATTGGATTTTATTGAGTTATATGTTTAATTGAAAGAGTATTTCGCAGGAGATGTAAAATAGGTAGGTGTTTTTTTATAATCCTGTACATTTTAAAAATATGTAAGTAACTGACATACTCATTGCTGAATGAGAGTAATATTATAGTGTCTGCAGTTGGTCACAACGAATATTTCGATAAGTAAAAGGAGTAGCATAGCTGTTATATCTCTGTATTTAATGTATGAATGTTCCAATTTGCATAAAGTATAGCAACCAACGGTTTGAGCAAGATTTGTGTTTAAGCAGGTAATAGCCAATAGACTTTTTATTTACTTAGCTAATATATGCTATCCAAGCGCCTTAAAAAAAATTCAACTATCTTTGCAGTAAAAGCTGTACAAATAGTGTGCTTTAAGACAAATTGCATTGTTGTTAAAGGAGAAGGAGTTTGACAATAAAAGTACAACTTTGTATTTGAATTCTTTCCTTCACAATGCTATTATAAGAGTTGGAAGTAGACTGCAAAGTTAAACCCTAAATGATATTGCCTAAGAGACATGTGCTAATTGATTCAATATTAAAATATGAACGTGTAAGAATAATCCGTTGCGGTGTTCAAAATCGACTGTATGCTATAAGAGAAAAGTTTTGGCTAGTCTCAGCAAGAAAATCGTATAATGTATAATATAATGTATAATAATAACATACGTATAATAATATAACGTATAATATATAATATAATAATACTTCTAAGACATTTAATGCATGTTCTAATGAAAACATGCGTTCAATGTCTCAGAATAAAGCCGAATTATACTAGTTATTTAAAGGAAAACCTCACTAAATTTAGGGAAAATGATTACTTTTTGCCAATGTTGGGGTACATTACGGTGGTCAATTTTCAATAATGGATAGGAATCATTGAAGTGCAAGGATAAATGAGTGATACGTTTGCTTATTTGTTTGTAAGAGTAGTAAAGCAATACACTTGGAACTTGTATCTGAATTGAGTACGCTCGCCTTCATAGCCACTTTAAGACGGTTTATGGGCAGACGAGATAATCCATTAAAGATCTATTCTGACAATGGCTTCAATTTTGTAGACGCAAACAATGAGTTGCAAAAAGTTTAGAACCATCTAAAGTCAGAATGCGATTAAAAGGAAGTTAGCTAGGGAATGCATTAATTGGAATTTTATTCCAGCTAGATCGCCTATATTTAGGGCCAGTTGTACCAACTAATCGTACAGCAGTTCTTGGCGAAAAACAACAAGGCTGTTGTTCCTTTTCTAGCGTAGTCGCCTGAGTTGGCTGCTTGCGACATTTTCCTCTTTCCAGAGATGGAAATCATGTTAATTTGATGCGATAAAGTAGATTGTAGCTGAACCGCGGACGATGCTGCACGCATTGACAAAGAAAAGACTCAGAATGTAGGTATTCCTTTCGTGACAGAGGCGCTGAAGTTGGAGTTGCACTCGCAAAGGAACCGACTACTTGGCAGATGACGGAGGTGAATGAAATCCTGGTATTTTCCAAAATTAATTATTGCTACATTTCCGGAACTCTTTGGTACCACTTCGAACACCGAACGTTGTATCTAATTTGGCTATAGACAGTGGCGTAACAATAGTGTGGCAAGGCTGGCAAAATTCAGGGGCTCCTGGCCCAAGTGCCCTGTCCCGTGGTAGGACTTTTTATTTTTTTCTGCACAAAGAGTATGAGCAGACTTTTGTAACTGGTAACAAACATTTGAGTTTATTGTTAAGATGGAAACTATTGAATGTTTAAATACAAAGAACTCTTCAGCAACGTACAAGTTATCTTAGGAACTACATTAATCTTTTTGTAAACATAAAAGCGTATCTTGTACTTCTAACTTCCAATTTTATTAATTATAAAAAAATATATCGTGTCGTTTAGCTTCTCTGAAGTGTGTACCGCCTAAATGTTATTTTTGGCAATTCCTGTCACTACCGCTAGTGCTGAACGACCCTTCTCGAAACTAAAATTAATAAAAACAAGTTTAAGAAATTCATTGGGACAAGAGAAGTTTCACAATTAGCAACACTCTTAGTTGAACATTCCTTGGCCCGAAATTGATCTTTGATGATGTAACCGACATTTTTGCCGAAAACAAGGCCCGAAAAAACTCAATTTTTGTTAAGCATTTTTTTCCATGTATGACTGTAACAATAACGGTGGAAGTAGACAAGCGTTGAAAACGCAGCGCGAGCAACACAGCGTTTCTTTTTCTAAGGTTTTTGAATAGTTAGCGCGCATCTGCTGCAACACATTAAATTTAGTCAGATCCAAAATTGTTGCATTGCTCGCGCGCTCGTCTATTCCAGCACTAAAAGTTCCTATAATAAAAATAACGACGAGATTAATTCTTTGACGTTCCCGGTTTAACAATTTGCCAAGAGCCCCACATTGCGTTGTTACGCTACTGGCTATAGATTAGCATCCTCGACTTTTTATGGTCCAAAAACACCACTGCAGATTCTTCCCAATACCTCCAATTGACGGGGTTTTTTAATAACTCATCCATTTTAAGCTGTACTTATAATTAGGCCGGGTACAGAGAGCTTCGCACCGGGTTAGAAGTGAGGTTGCCGCGCCCACAACGCGATGTATGTATGCAGATGAATCGGCACGGCTACCTCAGCGAATGAAAGTATTGATCTATTGCAACAGTTTCTCATCAATCCTTCGCAGCGTTAGTCGTAATCATAGAAATAGACGTATGTATGTAAGTGTGTCTAACGTAGGCAAGGAAAGTAAACGACCATTGGCTAATAAAATCACTAAATTTATCAGTGAATTTTCGGATATGAACTATAATGGAGCTAAAGTATTGTGTAAAATTTGTGAAGTACCTTTAATGTGCTGGAACAAAGGCGACTGTAAAAGACATATAAATATTAAATTCAAAATTATTTTAATTATGCCTGTGTTACATCCGTAGATGTTGAACGAGACAAATGTGGAAACATACTTGATGGAGCAAATTTTTCACCAATATTATCCACGCTGTTAAAAAGTTACGTTTTCTTATTATATTATAAGTATCTATTGAAGTGAAACTTCACATGTGGCGCACAGTAGCGATGGGCGATGAAGTAAACGGGAGGGCGTGGACAGTAATTCGATTCTGTCGTGTACGTACACCAGGAAATCGAATTGTTGTCCGCACTCCCCCGTTTCTGTCATCAGCCACCACTACCGATGACGTAATAAAACATAACCTTAATTTTAAAAAGCAATCAATGTAAATACATATATTCGTTATCCTTGAGAATTAAAAGTGTACTTTACTACATACTTATAGTTACTCATACATTTACATAATTAAGTACAACATATTTTTGAAGAAACTACTTTGTTTACTATTTACGGTTATTACATTACATATACAACAAATGCCGTTTTCAAACAAAAAAAAAACTAATAATGGCAATGATTTCAAAATATCACTTCTGTGAGCCACACATACACTATTTATAATTCGTGGCCCATGCGACTGATCCGATTCTGTTGCGAATACCGATTGTGCCCGCCTTACTTATAATAATAAAGAAATATGTAAAATTAGTGTGGTAGCAATCAGCTTTTTAGTATCCAATTTATAGGCAGGCAAACGAAGTAAAATAAGTTAAAATTGTTGATTTAAATTACAATATAATTTACTGAATATATACCTAGCAAAAGATCAGCAAAAATGCTACAAAATCAAAAATATTTAAAACTAAATAATTGAAATACTGGTTTTTATTATTACCAGCTGAAATGTGTATTTAGTTTATTCATTTGGTTTACCTTGGTATTATGCATATCTAAAAACCTGGGTGAGTTAAAAATCTCTGAATCAGGCCCAAATAAATCAATAGCTGTGTTCTTTTTAATGATATTAAAATATCAATAAAGAGCTGAGTTGAGTGAAGTAACTCAGTCAAACTCACTTTTAAAAAGAACGGGAAGCTTTACTCGTGTCAAATTAATTTTATTATTTTATATCATTTTATATTCAATAGCTTCTCTCTCTTACCTTGTGTTATGGGTTATGGTTAGAGCGGGCCAAGAGAGCCCCATGCCAGATTAGAAATGAGTTTGCCGGGCCCATGACGCCACATATGTATGTTTACAGATGAGTCGGCACGGCCTTCAATTTATTGATTTATTGCAACAGTCTCTCGTCAACCCTTCGCAGCGTTAGTCGTACTTATTATAGATGAATATAATTTATATATGTAACTATGTCTAACGTACGCAAGAAAAATAATCGGCCGTTAGCTAGTAAAGTGACGAAATTTCAGTGAATTTTCGGATTTAAACTACAATGGAACCAAAATATTGTGTAGATCTTGTAAAATACCGTTACTGTGCTGGAACAAACGCCACTGTAGAAGACATATTAATAGTGTACAGCACAAAAATAAGAAAAATGGCGTGCCACCTCAAACCCAATTTCAGTCGGATTTACTTTTAATGTTTGTTGTATGTGGTCTACCGCTTCGTGTACTCGATAAAGAAGCGTTTCGACAGTTTTGGCGTACATACAATCCCGAGTGGAACTTACCATCACGGACAACGTTACGGAGATATCTACCACGTATACGTAAGGATATCGAAAATAGGATCAAAGCGGAATTAAAAGATAAACAGCTGTAGGTATGTCTTGATGAGACGACAGATTGCAAAAAAAAATCTATTTTGAATATTAGTACGAGTACAAGATCCTGTTAAACCGAAATTTGCAAATTTATTAGCTAGCAAAGGACTAAAAGAGGGTACTGGTGAAGCAATTACGGCCGTAGTGCTCGATACGTTACAACAATTCCAAGTGTCAACCAGTCAACTGTTGATGTTCATAAGCGATGGTATAGCGACAATGTGTAGTGTACGCCGTTCTCTTAAAGAAAAGTGTGAGCGACTTTTACATGTTACGTGTAAAGTCCATGCTTTACATCTTGTGGCACAAACTATTCGAGAATGTTACCCGGAGGTGGATACATTAATAGCAAATACAAAAAAGTGTTTCTCAAAAGTCCTAAACGGATTAGAGCATTCTACAGGTTTTGTCCTGGTAGGCGAACCACCACAGCCTATTCTTACGCGTTGGGGAACGTGGTTGCAAGCCGCTTTTTTATTATTCTCAACATTTCCAAGAAGTCAAATCTGTGATTTTGCAATTCGACCCTGCCGAAGCTACAGCTATTAAGGAGAGCCAGAAAGGATTCCTAGATCCTTCTGTAGAATCTCACAAAAACTCTGAGGTGAGTGCGTAAAAAGAACAGGGTTATTAGTACGTGTTGTTGAGTTTCTGTGAGTCGCTCAGAGTTTTGTGGTAAAAAGAACACGTTTATCTTTATGTCAATAAATATTAATTCAAACGATTCGCAACTACATACTCGGTATACTGGAAATATGTATTACTTTAAATAACGCCATAAATGCCTGCGACTACAACCAGTATGGTGAATAGAACTGAGAATTAGCCCGTGAGAGACTTTATTAATTAGAGAATTTGCCAAGAAATAATCTATTTAATATATAGAATAAAAAAGTAATATTAGGGGACACCCGGGATTGAACCGGGGACCTCTCGATCTGCAGTCGAATGCTCTACCACTGAGCTATATCCCCATATACCACAATCTTCCAATAATGTCTTATTATTATTATTATCTAGGAATAGAATGTATCAAATGAAAGCGATTAAAAATTGAAAGGGAGTATCAGAAAGATTATTAAAAATACAACGGTTCAAGGTGATTCTGCGTGAGTTCTTCATAATAAGCGTTGAAATGAAGATGGTCTTCACTCACAAAATTGATTAATGTAATATAGAATTTTGTGAATGAAGACCATCTTTAGTTCAACTTTTATTATTAAAAATAGAATTGGAAAAAGAGAGAGAAGGATATGCGATAATGATAAAAAAAGGAATAAGTATATACATTTTGGGACATGCTACAATCAGAAGCAGACGATAGCAGGGGAAACCTAATGATAATTGGAGACTTCAATGGACGGGTAAGGAGTAACCCAGAAGAAATGGGAAGAAGCGTAGAAAACGTGAAAATGATTTGGGAAAGAGAAATATATGTAAAAAGAAGAAAACGAAAGCCAAGAAAGACATGGAATGCAGAAGTTGCAGAAATACTTAAAAGGAAGGGTTTAAGGAACGGCGGCAAAATGAGAAGCAATTAACAGAAAGAACTGGAGAAGAATTATTGCCTCTACACCAACGGCAGAAAAGGTCGGTGATAAATAAGTAAGTAAGTAATGTCAGAATCCTTCAACTATAACAATATAGTTTTTTTATGATGATCAGTTAGATCGACACGAATTAACATTTAATATAGAGTTAAGTTAAAGCGACGGGTGGAATGTGACAATTGCAGTCAATTAAGTGGAAAGATTGTCACATTCTATCTGTCATTTTGACTTAATCCGAGATTAAATTTTAACTTATGTTGGCGCAACTGACCATAAGAAGTATTGTACCACTACCAGAAATTAGCTTACCAAAAATTAGAGTGACAATATTTACTTGAAAGAGAAAATTTATCTCTGGTGCATAATTTGAACCATCTATTTGGTGTTAGTTTCAGAATTGCGAAAGAAATAATACGTGAAGGTATAGTCATATAAATCATAAGTCATCATAAGCAATACATGCCTAATTTTCAAATAAATCTGAAGTTTATGCTTAAGAAATACTGCTAATTACGTTGACAATTAACTACGCTTACATTTAGCACTCTGTGACAATACCTTGTCACTGAAAAGAAATATAGTAGCGAGGTATAAGCAAATAAATATTGTACAATACTCGAGGGTCAATGTTTCGAATGTTATAATAGCACACGTAAACACCGGTAATAATACGTTAAGCTGTTTAGATATGTGAAATTGAAAGTTTAGCAAATTCTATTGTAAACGCTACGTTTACATTAAATATAGATAACACAAACATCGCTATTGTTACTGAAGCTTTCCTTTCTATATATTTACTATCAACCAAACGCACAAATACAGTCTATATTTTAATATTGCCCTTTATAATTTCTGATTTTAGCACTATTTTACACATTGCTTTACTTTCACCTTAAGAAATAAATATTGCTTCTTCGAGAATTTCGACAAATATTGCCTCAATAACTCATCACCATCACTCAAAACGTTATCAAATTCGAAATATTTAATTAAAAGTATTCTTTTGGTACCATAGGTACACAGATGTACCGGGTGGGGTAATAGTGAGAGGTGCTTGGATAGCGCCTTTACTATTGATAGTAAGGAAAAACATCCTATACAAACATCACAATGTACATTCATACACGCAGAGAAATGGTTTCTTGCATCAAGAAAATCGATTTTCTTGCAAAAATCAATCTCTATTCAAGAAAATATTTTACAGATTACAGATATTTAAGAGACATTATTCACTTTGTGATTTCACGGAAGACTCTTACGACGGTAAGTGTTTGAGCACGTATTATATTCTATTTCTGACCATTTATTTTGTATAAACCTTTATGCGCCCGCCACTGGCTGTTGGCGCAAATTGAGCAACTCTGGTTATGATAGAAAACTTAAAGAAGATCAACTATAATATTTCTGATAAAAAAATACTTCCACCATATTATGCAAGTTATACGATAAAAGTTAATTTGAATAAAACAAACTAGGTAATTTAAGAAAGATTTAGCTTTAACCTCTTG
The DNA here is from genome assembly GCA_029619315.2 of Dynastes maya. Lineage (NCBI taxonomy): Eukaryota > Metazoa > Arthropoda > Insecta > Coleoptera > Scarabaeidae > Dynastes > Dynastes maya. Next base: position 26,976,845 of record JAROYE020000002.1, read on the forward strand.
CGTAACTAAATTTCGAACTTTGGTTGCAGTATCATTATAACGTTATCTAATTGAAATGTTTTACCCAACAACTAATATCCGTATTTTCACTTAAGAGCATCTCTTCCATGGGCATTGTATTGGATATGTTTCTACATATTTTATACATACAGGCACGGAGTTCGAGTGGGCCTACCTTATGAACTATTCAGTTAGTATAAGTATCCTATCTCGTGTTTCGATTTGTAACATTGTTTTTTCTATATTTTACATTTTGTTTCTCTTTTTGTTTAGTTGCCTATGTAGAACATTTTTCCTTTATTTTCTACCACGTTTACGTATATGTATACATTTTCTTTATAATCTACAATTTCATTTTTATTGAAAATGTTGTTAATTTATTCTTTAATTTAATTTATTATGACTAATTATCTTGCGATTGCACATTTAAACGTTCGCTCTCTTTTTTTTATATAATTAATTAAGATATTTATCTGCTAGCCTGTTCCGTAATTTCTCCCTTTTGGTACAATGACACGATTATTGCTTTTTCCAGCTTTCTGGTATCCTTTCTTGAGACCATATATCTGAAATAAGTTCTGTTTTTTCTTTCCTTAATACTTCCCCACCATACTTTATATTCTTTTTTGTTTTTCTTCATACTATCCATTACTTAATTTACGTCTTCTTCGGACGGTATTACCGTCTCCTCCGTATTTATACAAACAATATCAACGTAATATGGCTGAATGGCTACAGTGGAAATCTTGGCAACGAAGAGATGGACAGGCTGGCCAGGAGGGGTTCGAGCATGACTGTACACGGTCCAGAGCCTTCCATTCGACCGCCTGTGTATGCGCTTATGAAAGGATTAGAACCATCGCCCATGAAAAATTCGAGCGCCTGTGTCCTGCCGCCATTAGGGCGATTCCTCTGGGCAACCTCCTAACCTATGCTAAGACGGTGGGTTGGTTGGCGGCCTAGAAAGCTCCGGAATAGAAAGGATGCATAATGGGTCATTCTCATTCAATATACCCGCACACAAATTTTGGGTCATTCTCATTTAATATACCCGTACACAAATTTTGAGACCCTTGACATCACTTATAAGGAAGAGAACCCCTAACATCAAAGTTATTTTTTATAAAATTATGATAAACATTGGAATTAATCAAAAATTAAATATTACCTACATATTCTGCATTGTATGTATATATATTTTTGCTCAAATGGGCAAAAAATAAGATATATGAATTAATATATTTTGGTTTCCGCCGATGAATTATGAAAATCTGTAATTTCCTTGGAACTTACGACGTAATTAATTACTTGAAAAAATCTCCTCCCGGTAGGGAATTGAACCTGACGCCGGACGGGCGTGCTAACCACTACACCGCGGGGACCTTGATGGCAGGAAGATTCACTTTTTAATACCTGGTTATTATTTTATCCGCAAATATATCATAATATTTCAAGTGTCATCCTTACCGAGGCGAGTATTTAATTACGTCGGAAAGTCCAAGGAAATTACAGATTTTTTAATAAGATATATGTTTTGGCAGGTCGCCAACACTAAATAAATCATTTTGACGTACTGTTAATAATTGAATAAAAATTATGAAAAAATTACATAATTTAGTACTAACATATCGTAACAAATCGTTTTTATTTCCTTCCAAGATCTCTCACAAATCCACAGGAAAATAACTCTGAATTATGAATTAAGTGAAAAGAATAATAAAACAAAAAGCCAAACAGAAAGGTTTGATAGGTAATGATAGGGGAAGAATATTGTCGATGCTATTTGATTAAAGGCTTGAAGAAGTACTATGTATTTAATGCCTACAATATGTTTCATTGGTGATAATATATATATAAAAAAGGCAGTATTACTTTACTGATTTTTCTACATATAAATTAATAATGCCCGCATAATCTCATTTACTTTCAAATTTAAATATCAAATTTTACTGTTATGTAAAAAGAGAATGTTACTTCCATATACTTGAAATTTGAGCTATTTAAATAAATACTTACAGCGAGTAAACGGAAATAGGAATAAGATACACGCCTCATTTAATTAGAGTTTAAAATTCATTATTCCAGCAACAGTTGTAATACTTTCAATCTTAATTGTACCATTAAGACGTTGAAACACGATGTAAAGCATCATTGCTGTGTATAAAACTATTTCGAACAGGAAATGTAAGGAGAGCAATATACCAGTAATTTACATGTCTGCTCGTGCGACTACCTTCGATATCATTATTGCCCTACCTTAAATCAACTAGAAAGATGCTCATGATTGTCTTACTGTAGATAAATACACTTGCAATCGGCCTGTTAAATATTTCATCGAATATTTTCTCATAAAGCTCATCATAAAGCTTCTCATAAAGCTCTACATGGCTACATGTTTTCGGGATTATTTTGCACCCAATTCGCTTTGATATTATATCTAAGTTTTACTTGGTTTAGTTGACTAATTATTAGGTAGAAAGCATTAAATTTATCCACACGGAATATAGTTGTTTCAAAAATTAAAAGATATGGAGTACAGAAGAAGAATCAACTTCTATGACACTCAAGACCTCCATACCTTTCTCTGATGGGGCATATTTTAGAAGTATTGTACAAACCGTGCCAGATGTAGGTCGCTAGCAAAATTCCTGGTCGTTAGGTGTTTGGTATAGAATATTGGAAAAAATACTAGAAAGAAACTCTAAACTAGTAAGAAGTCCTAGAAAAGTATCGCTTTTGAAAAAGTTTAGTTCATATTGGACTAACGAAGTATAATTAAGACTACTAGGACCGAAAGAGTCACTTATATCAAAAGAATTCTTTCTATATTTTTGGATGCAGATGATGCATTTGGTAACACTTCGATCTCAAGCGGCTTCAAAGATATTCTCATCGACTACAAAATAGATGTGAACCATACCTTAAAGTCGGTGAATAAATGTTACGTTGGGGTCTGAAACGACAACGATTAGAGCTAACAGATGCTTTACCCAAAGAGAGGGTTTTGCAGATTATCTTCTAAATATAGCAAACAATGGAGAATACAGTAATCAGGATTCGAGGAAAACACGAGAAAACCATACTTCAACTTATACAAACAGTACTTTACAATATGTGCAGGTGTGTAGTGTCAAAATAGTATCCTACGCCAGGAGCTCCGAAACTTTACCAGTCCGCGGCGCACTTACAGGTTTAGTATTTTTTTCTCGACGCCCTTTTCAAAATATGTGTATAATGACATAAATCAGGCACAAAAATGAAAACAACTCTTAAGATAAACCTCACAATGTGAAGTTTGCATTTATTAAAAATGAATCAAAAGGACCATCAAACCAAAATATGAAAATCCAAAAAAAATATGAAATAAATGGTGGAAACCTTCAACGACAAGTAAGTTAATGTGACGGGTGAGCTTGCTAAGATAAGAATGTTTATATCCGTTTCCCATTTAATTAATCGTGATTGAAAATATTTTTTAAAAATTGTTCTTTATCCATAAAATCCTTCACCAAAATTTCAAAAAGATATTACTTTCAGAGATACGTCTAATAGGTCATCGTCGTGATTTACCCCTGTATTAATATATACATATGTACACACACATATCGCCAACCGGTATCTAAATAATGTTGGGAGGCAATCTTTTCCTTCCTCGTGTGTACCCACTTTCGTTACTATTCGATTAGGACAAAATATAGCAGACACACACACGCACTCGTACAAATATAAGAAATTGATACCTGCTCGTCGCCTAAATGACCCCGGGGAGCGTCGTTCGCGCGGCCTATACGGAGTTTTTAAATGTTCGGCGCGCTGAAGCGGTGTTTATTATTCGCCAATAGACCAAACGGCGAAACTTACAAATGCATACCGAACGTACGATACTGTTAGTTGTGTTACTTACGTTAAATTGTTTATGTGCCAACACCGACGTTTGGGAACTCTTCGGACCTAAGTTGAAATCTGGCCGATCACTAGAAACTGAAAACAAGGTGCACGATTATGTGGTAAGTATGTATTAAACTTTCCCTATTATTTCTCTTCGAATTCCTTATATAGATAAGATTATTAAGGACATAATGTACAAATACGTATATTCAACATATATACTTCCTGTACAATACAAACAATAATTGTTGTTTTCTAGTACAAGTATGTATGTATCTTTCAGTTTGAGAGGCTACAAATATTTATGTAGAGCATCACTATTTTAATTAAAGCATATTGCATTTGCTTCTGTAAGAATTCTTATTGAAATTTTAATTCAAATTTTAGTTTTTTAACCAGTTGAGCTACTATACCTGTATAATAAAAGGTTCATGACATGAAACTTTCAAATTTCGTCAATTCTTATAACCCGTTAATAAGTAGTAATTAAATATGTTGCTGACACTTACCTAAATTTCAATCTGTATTCAGAGTATCGTTAAATTTTTATGAAAGAAAGTTAGTACAATTAACGTATTTCATTCTGCTATTCTCCCTCCAAGAAAGAACTATAACAGAGAAACCATTCAAAGAAAAATTCCAAGGTACCAAATTCTCAGCTAGTACAGTTATTGACGTAGACAATTCTCTAAGTAATACTATTTACACTATATTTAATCATCTTTCCTAGTATTGGCGTATTATCTAGTTGGAAACAACTGCGTTGCTTAAAACAATCTATCTATCTTACTATCTAAGGGAATTACATATTTGATGTATTGACGACAAAGTTCTTCGATGCCTTCGAAAAAAATTCTTGTCTTATCTTCTAAAAATTCATTGCAAAAATTCTTCTAGCTTATTGAATAAAAAATAACTTCTAAGGACCAAATCTGGAGAATAGGGAGGCTCCTTAAAGATTTCGTAAGCGGCCGGCGTTGTAATAATAGCAAACTCTCTTGTAAATTGATTCATTTTGCTAGTATAGTGTTGTCTGCGTCTATTTCTTCACAAACCTTCCGTATAATAACTGACAGCATCATATTGGCCCATTCTGGTGTATTCACGTGGTAAATAATCGACGAGAAGAACCTTTTCAACATTTAAAAAAATGCTATTACTAAACCCTGGTCCGGTGTCATTCCATACTCCTAATTTGTGAGAAATTTCCGCTACTGGCTATTGAAAAGTCATGTCACATGTTTTTGCTATATTTTGCTCTAATCCTATCGAATAATTGAAAATCAGCTCAGACTGCATGTTTTTGATGCTCTCACTTCTAGTGCATGTTTACCAGGCGTATTTAAAATTCTGGAAACAATTTTTGTTAATTGGTGTAAAGGCGCAGGACCACTTCATACAATTACATTTTTCTTGTCGCCTTCCGCGAAAACCTCTTCCAACAATTAAAAAAAATAAACATGAATTTTAGTTTCTGATCGAGAAATGAATATAAGGTGCATCAAAATGATATAGTTTTTATACTTTTTTCTAAATGTTGTAATATTATACAGGATGAGTCGGAAGGAACGGACCAAACTCCAGGGGTGTATTGTACACGTGAAAATAATTTTAAAATGTTCATATGTTCTTATCCGATTTTCACTTGTTTTTAAGTTATAGCGTAATTACAAATAAACAAAATTTCATATATTAACATTTATTATTATTTAACATTAACATTAATCACAACGTTCTTTTAATAAATGTTCAAAAATACAGTCACTCACCTCTAAACATTTTATGCTTCGTCTACGAAGGGCGCCTGCTGCTCTCCCGACTGCTTCATGTCTTTCTTTAACCCTCCAGTAGACGGGTGCTTCCAAAATCATATCGTCGGACGGGCGGGGTCTGTCAGGGTCATTATTAAAATTTGACTGTTTTCAAGGTTTCATTAGTTATTTCTATTAAGGGCTATTTAAACCTTTATTCGGTGCTTCTAGAATGTAATACCATGGGTAAAGTAACTATATAAACAAAATATCGAACTTTCCCTCTATTGAAAAAAAATATGTGCGAAAAGCGCAGGTTTAAAGAAAAACACCTACATGCGAAAGTAAACAAAAATAAATTCTACATTCGTAGGTAACTAATTGAACAAACATAAAGGTAACAAAAAAAATATAATAACAATACTGTAACTACCCCCAGACACAAAGTACGGGTGTGTAAAGTTAGAGTGCGTTGCTCTCTAGGCAATCACCGCAACATGCAATAATATGATTCATGCAAAGCCAGGATTTGTAGATTTTACAGTGAAGCGTATTTTGGTCCTTCTGCAATACTTGCACCATCCTCTTTTGTTGGGAGGGGGACAAGAGGTATCTTCTGCTGGGGTAATTTCTGCCAAACGTGTTGCTGATTGTCGAACGTCGCTTGGCAATTTGGATGCATACGCTCGCCTTCGCATGTTATCTTGGACTAATTTAATGCCTAGGCACTTTAGAAAAAGTCTTCGACTTTTAATAATCTGGCTGATTGGCCTTGTATATAACTGCAGCAATTATGGTTCCAATGTTAATGATTCCATAAAGCAGCAGCGAGTGTTTCTGGCAGTGATATATGAGGAAACCATTCTGTTTACCATGTTTACACCACTTTTAGTGTGGTTATAGAAAGTCACTATATCTGGTTTCTTAGCTTCGCTTATGCTGTCATTAATTTTATCATGTTGGTGCATGCACGATACGACCAAGACGTTCTTAGATTTCTTCGGTACGCACGAGACGGCTATCATGTCTTGATTGAACGTAAACTTGGACAACTTCATTTCCCTGAACTACCTGAACCCCAGAAATATATTTGTGTCACCAGGAAAGCACCCAGATACCTCTTTATGCATATAAACACAACCTTGTATCAACATGCTAAAGTTTTTTTTTACCCTTCGTTTGACGGGCTGAGGCTATGAAGTTTCGCAAAATCGTTTTCTTGCTGTAACTTAAATAAATGTTTTTTTTTTAAATTCCTGAGCCTTTCTATAGCTTCCTAATGACAACAACAATACACGAGTTGGGTCTGTCAGGCCCAATGCCCTTGCAATACGCAAATGGTAGGGCTTAAAATTTAAAAAAATACATCACAAGTTGTTGTCATTAAAGATAGGAAGCTATATAAAAACTCAGGAATTTAAAAAAAATTTTATAGAAGTTACAGCACAAAAACGATTTTGCGAAGCTTCATAGACCCAGCCCGTCAAACGGAGGCTTAATATCAGCTGCAGTATTTCTAATACGTCGAATTAGTGCATCCCAAGTGTCGGCTCTTATCTTGTAAACGTCATTTTTGAACCAGCCCCATAAACAACAGTCTCGAAGGACTGATTCAGATAACCGGTAGGTCATATCTGATAAGAAGCGAAAAAAGCTTTTAATGTCGAACGTACCTGACTTTTTGTTTTACATGAGTACTCAATGCAAAGATATTTTTATTTTATTTAAGACGTATTAACTCGAAAACAAGCGAAAATTTGGACCATTTACAAGAACGCTAGTTACATTTTCTTTAGTTACGCTATAACTTGAAAACAAATGAAAATTGGATAACAACATATGAGTTCTTTACATTATTTTCACGTGTACAATACACTTCTGGAGTTTTGTTCATTCCTTCCGACTCACCCTAGTGAATTAAGAATTAACTTAAAATATTCAGCACTGTCATCTATTATCAATTGCTACGTTTCAAGATTTCATATTCACGAAGTATGTGCATATAACGTATGCTACTTTAGGATTACAGCATAATTGCATACCACTCCAAAAATAGTAAGATAACTCTTGCGCAATGAAATAAAAACTGCTATATACTCCTCATATCTGATATTTTAGGTAAAGAAATAATACCAGATAGGTATATTGTGTAAAAATACCTACAGTAACTAAAGACTTATAGCACAATTTCCTTTTCAACAATAACAGTATAGAATACCAAGCTTAACAATCGAAAGGCATCTAATTTTATCTTTTAAGAGGTTAAGTAATACTACAGATTTGACCTTTATAGCTCTAAACCAGTTAGAACGCAAGTATAATCTTCTTATCGTATTAACCATAATCTGGCTCATATACGGCAACATTCTTCAAACAAAAGCTAAGGTGGCGCGTAGACATTATTTGTCACCAATTTCTGTTCCTCACAGGTAAATGCGTGTCATACTGGATACTCGCTGACAATTCTTGTTTGTTACCGACATACATACAAGAATGTTGGTTAAATGTGTGTCTCGTCCTAATTTTTAAATCATTTATTCACAATGTATAATGATACTGCGTAGCATGTTATCGAGTCATTTCTTCGTTCATTAACCGTTATGAATGTACCTACAATTAAGAATGAAAGTATTAGTCTGCATTGTTTATATAAAAACATGAATAATAAAATAACTTCAAGCCTTGATTTCGTATAAACACGCTTACGACAATATAATTACCAAAATTATCATTGCTGGATCAAAATTGTAGACGAAAAACGTGATTCGTTATTATTACTCTTAATAAATATGATATAAAAGCTTAAACAAACGTAATTTACTACTACTCTTATGTAAGTAGTATAATTGTAAATTACACTTTCCTAATTTTAATAAAATATGGTTACTAAATTAATTTCCACACTGTTGTTTTTGTTTAGAATTGGAAAATAACCTTGTTTTGAAATATGTACCTTCCAAAATTTTATAGCGCAATAATCTACAAATAATAGCAAATTAGGAGTTGAAATCTTGGTTGTGTTTGCAACTACTTTAAAATATTGTAAAATGTAAATTATGCTTGGGCATGTTCGTTTTGCAGGAATCAAGCTAAAAGGAGATAATTAAATTTGTTAGATAGATGTAAAGTTAATTCAAAAATCTTGCAGAAATGGTTCTCTCTCGAATACAGTTGGCCGGATACAACGTCTCAAAAATAAATGCATCTTAAACCAACAAATTGTGCAGTTTCATGAGTTTAAAGATCATGCCTAAAGTACACCGTAGATCACGCGCAATAACATATTCTTTCAGGGAAAATCACCAGAATATTGCAAAAAACGGCTCGATGGCCTGCATCTGACTGGCAGAGTTAGACGTTGTGGTTTCAAGTACCACCAGGGTAAAGTGATAGATTTTACTATTGGGGTCGGTACAATCTCGAGTCATGGTTCGCATGATGAGGAACAATTAACGACGCTTAATCCTCTACGGCGAGTGGAGGTGGCAAGAAAGCCATGAAGCACTTTACACACACCATTTACGCACTAAAGGCTCGTGCAATTATAACAAATTCTAATCTAAAGCTTATAAACCCTGTAGAAGTGCCACTACAAAAATCCCGAACCCTTGGGTTTTAGCACTAAAATAATTGAAGAAACATTGAAAGCTTTTATATAATTTGTGTTTTCTTAAGTGAACAAGCTTGGGTATGATGTTTATTTCTAAATAAATACAGGTACATTTTGACAATTATCTTCAATAGTCTTTCTTGGATCAGACTTCTCTCTCTCCTTCTCAAGCTAAGTTTAAAACCTATGAGCTCGTTTATCGCTTTTAGTGACCTACTTCTCGCTCGTTGTAGATTCGTACTTTTGGTCTCCTCATAATGGATTGGGTGATCGATCTAGGGCGGGCTCGTGCGAACGACCTTGCTTCTTGGGAGAAGTCGGTCCTGAGATTCTTCCACAACTTTGGCGAGAAGAGGATTATCAGAAGTAGTGCCACTCCGCCATGTGCTTTTTGCTAGCCCCTTCATAAATTGAATCAAACTTGGAATATTGAGATCTTCTTGTAGCTGAGTGTTTCTCACAAACCTTGTTAATGAGGAGCTTTATAAAAATGCTTAATGGGCTTGTCCTCGAAAGTAGGGACATTAGGGTGTTTCTCGCCTTAAGACACTTAACCAGGATAGATTGGATACGGTCTTTGCATGTGAGCCGCTGGTCAAGTACTAAACTTACGTACTTCACAGAAATACTCCAAGAGATCCGTTCGCCGATAATAAAAATACTATCAGACGGCAGAGCTCGCTCTCTAGTAAAACGGACTGCGACGCGCTTAGCTCCGTTTATGCTGAGATACCATTCCTCCGCCCAATAAACGGCAATAACTGCCTGAAGTCGCTCGACCATGAAATCTTGGTTTTTAGAAGCGGTGTAAATCGCTGTATCATCGGCGAATGTTGCCAAGTGTGTAGCGGGAGGCCGAGGGATTCCCTTCTGGGGGAAAGGGCATCGCCCGACTCGTCAGAGAAATTCCTGCCATAGAGGTACCACCCAATAAGGCGAACAACAGGAGACCTTATACTCATCCGTATCATCTTAAACAGAATTCTATCATGACACAATACGTCGAATGCCCCCATTATGTTCAAGAAGACGGCGCCGATTCTCTGAAGCTGAAAATCCGTCGAAAGGCCAGAGCGAAAACCAGACTGTTAGTCCGGAATGGAAAATCTTTCTGGGGAATGGATCTCATTTCGTAATTTCGTTAAAAAAATCAGAAGTGGTATTAACGAAGTCGGAAACCTCGCGTAGAACATCTCCCTCATAATCAGAACAATCCCCTCTAAATAATCGCCATAAACCTCAACCTTCTCGGCATCCCCAGTAACCACCCTAGTAGATCCCTGAAGTGGGCACGTAGAGACCCCCTTCTGGCGTTTAAATGAAGAAGCCGATCTCCACAACGACCTGTCACCAATAGACTTCGTCGGAGAATAGACACGTTCGGTAACTTCTGGGTGCAACCGCTAGTTGGACTTATACACATGTAGATTTAATAGTACCGTAACATCATCGGACAACAGATATATCGGAATAGAAACTAGAAACGATGTGTCAATACTTTACACAGTAACTTCATGGCTGGAAAAGTGAGTACTAGTATGCAATGCTTCCTCGGAGAAAAGAAGAGCATGGATGAAAGTGCGACAGTTTGTTACTACATGGAGGAACAATTTATACACCAAAGAAAAACAATTTATTTTGCCTCTTCACACCGAAGCAGGCGATCGGCGTTGTTCTTCAAACCAAAACAGAACGTAACATTGCATTTACGGTTAAAGACTTTTGAAGAAAATGGTGACGGATACAAATATGTTTCTACACGCAGAGAAATGTTTACTTGCGTCAAAGCTGTCCGTCTTTGTACGTATCAAATTACAAATTATATGGTCTCCTTCAGTGACCAGCGGAAATACGTACAACTGAAATTAACTATTTTATTGTTTTGACAACTTTTTACTGCATTATCGAATTTTGGCCTGATGATGTGCATCCTGCGTATGTACAAAACCGATCGCTTGTATTAATTATATTAAACAGAATGTTGTGAGTCAATACCTTCTTTTCTTTCTTCTCATCTTTATTATGAATAACTCACACAGAGTCACTATGGATTATTTCAAAATAAAAAACTATTGTTACCACAAATTGCGTCGTTATAGAAGTATGATTAGATACTAAAATTTTATAGTAAATAGCCCAATGGAGGCCTCAAAAGATATTATGATACGTTGGACTATTAACCCACAAAAAGTTGTTACTTAATAAGTCAACAACTCTGCGGACAACTATATGAAACTTCCACATAATAGTCATAAGTTTTATGATCATATGCTTTAGTGTGCACATTGTATGTAATAATTCTTAGAAAAGACCATCTGGCAAGATACGAGTAACAAATTACACCTGCATTGTTAATGTTTGTAATTTTCAAATGGACGTTCCAAAGCAAATTACACAGAAGCATATTTTAACTCGCTGAATACTCAATAAAAAAGTTTGGTTATAGTTTACTAGCCATCTATTTATATAATTTACTGAGTTAACACGCATGGCAGATGACTACAAATAGCTATATAATTATACGTCTGCATCAATGTAAAATAGCTACATATCGAACTGATCGACAGCAACTGGCAGTAATATTACTATAAAATGTAAAATGGGAATCTTGGAATTGGAAAAAGATTTCATATTGAAATCAAATGGGCAATTGTTGGAACATATACATATGTGGTTTCACTTCGCACGTGGAATTACCTTTTACAAGGTGACAATTTAAAAACTTATGATGCTTACATTCATGGAACCAACACATGGCTCAAAGCACGTAGAAAATGTTATATTTGAAATTTGAATTTATTCTGTATTAAGTATTAATTCGGTAAATGTTTGAAATGGTTTTCGTTGTTTTAGAAACAGTAACGTAACTTGCAAAGTCTTCAAGTGCTTTGACAAGCATTTCTCGAGAAAAATGTCACGGCAAGCTTGAATAATCTCCGGGGAAGTTCTTCCATGGTTTGAGATTGGGCTTTCTAATGTTAGTACAGTTGGATAGCACATTCTGTAAGCTTTCCACAGACGTATGAGAAATAGGGGTTGTCATTTCATCTTTATTATTGAATTGGTTGGGGATTTAGAGAAGGAGGAGGAATGGATTCACATTTATATACTTATGTTCTCTATTCACACCCTAGAGGAATTCCTTATATCTTTAGTTTTTGACATATGAGCTGCGGGTATTGACGAGCTTCCTGCGACTATTATTAAAGAATTTAAGTAATACTTTGCCGAAATTCTTACCCACTTGATCAATATCTCTCTGAATGCGGGTATTTTTCTGGATGTCTTAGAAACTGAGGTTGTGACTCCGATCCTTAAGAAGGGTGATTCTAGAGACACGTCGAACTAACCGATTGCCTTAACATCAACCATTTCCAAAGTTCTAGAGTATTGTATGTCCGATAGGTTAAATTCCATTTTAAACAAGTTTGATATCATTACGCAGTATCAACATAGTTTCCGTAAAGGTAAATCTACTTCTACAGCTCTTGTTAATTTTTATAACCATGTTTTACAGCACATAGAGGAGAGAATTACCCCTATCGTTATCTTTTTGTGATTTCAAACAAGCTTTTGATTCCGCCCAATACAAAAAATTAATGGATAAGTTACAATTATACGGTATTAGAGGGACAGCCGCTAGCTGGCTTCCATCTTATTTATATGACCGATTTCAAAATGTTGCTGTAAGGAGTCTTAACTCTACGGGTGATAGAGTAAAGGTTCGGTCGCGCTTATTACCAGTACGCATGAGAGTACCTCAAGGTTCTATCTTAGGCCCAGTTTTTTTCAGTCTCTACATTAGTGACATTGTTTTGTTTTTATCCGATTTTTATTTAATCATGTATGCTGATGATATATCCATTCTAGCTGGTAATGATGTTTTTAACACTATTGATAACCACTTAGGCGTATTGTCTGTTTGGTTCGCTAACAAGTTGTCGCTTAGCATGGAAAAAACTAAGTATATGGTGTTTCATACTAGGCAAAGACAAATCTCTGCGGCGAGACTGCTTCTACTAAGTTTTTGGATGTGACGATGGAGTCCAGGTTTCTCTGGGATGAACATTGTGTTGAGTTGGCTAAAATCTCTCGCAAATGTTACCTTTTCAAATGTTTAAAATCTCAAGTTGCCATTTCTACTCTTAGAACACTTTACTACAGCGAGGTACAATCTAGACTACAGTATGGAACACTCCTTTGGGGTTCATCACCAGCAGCAAAAAAGGTTTTCCTCGCCCAAAAAACTGTTGTGCGTTGTATTGTTGGAGCGCATTTCACACAGTCTTGTAGGCCTATATTCAGTGAGCTTCATCTATTACCGCTGGCCTGTGTTTATATCCTAGAGATATGCTGTTACGTATACACAAATAAAAAAAACTTTGAAACCAATGCCGCCTTTCATACTTACCAAACACGAACCTGCGGTGATTTGCATGCTTCAACTAACACCTTGACCGTTACGCGTCTGGGAGTCTATAGCTTAGGTATTAAGATCTATAACTGCTAATATTAAAAGCAGAGGAACTCTTAGAAACTTTAGATTCCATTTAAAAGCTTTCTTCTTGACGCATAAATTTTACTCTATCGATGAATTTCTTAACTTATAGTTCTTTTCATACCTTCCCCATGCAATGGACTTACTTGTCGCTCCACTTTAGCTTTATAATTGTATACTTGGATCTACCTGTGTTTTTTTCTGTTATAGTTTCCTCTGCCCTAAGATAATAAACATTTTCTTCTAACTTTAATGAAATTCAATTATCTTGCATCTAATACATGCCTTAGAAAACTAAACCTAATATGTACAGTAATGTTATAAAATTGTTTTCTAATTAAAAGATAGTTTTCAATTGCAGATTCAGGAATATCACCTAGGTACTCTTTCGGCAGTTTAAAAGAGTAAATTACAAAATAATATCGTTTACGAAAAATAAATTCTATTTTAACGCGTCACGCAACAAATTCAAATGAGAAAACACGAATTAACCTTGGTCTTGAAATAAAATTTTAACACACAACACTTAAGTGCATACATTCATACAAAGCTAAATTATTCACAACAAACAGTGTCTGTAATAAATAATTCAATGATTTGTCACAAGAGAACAATAAACGTTAATTGCCATTAATGTGACACATATCTAGGAAATTTTCCAATAAATTTATCTGTTTACTTAAAAGTCTAATTAGATATCTTTAAACAATAATCTGTCTAGGGAACATTTTACATTTACATTATGATGAATATTAAATCACTCAAGAATATTCATCCAAACAGATTAACTAACACTCAGATGTATGACTCCAATTAATTAAAAGAAAGTATCACAAAGACAGCTGAAGTTAACGAAGAGCAGGAGTATAGCGATGTAAATAAGAATTAAATTGCAGTCGATCTGTAATCTCAAATTGCGACTTCATCTAAAACAATTTTAAAAACAGTAATAATCACACCCCATATACATACTTTTTTTGTCATTCTAAATCCTAATTTCTTTATTAAAACAGAAGAAAGGTTAAAAGCCATCAACTAATACAGGTGATAATTTAAAATATCTACGAAAATAGAATTAGTGTTAATAGAAGGCTGCAACGAAAATTTCTAAATAATAGTTACATTTAACATCAATTTAGTTAATATTATCCTATATTAATTGAGGAGTTAACCCGTATTTTTCAAAATATGCATTATATAATGGCTGCTGCAAGCAGACACCGTGCAATATGTAATTTATATTCTTTAATATGTCATTACAAGTTGCTAAGCTTCCGTTATTAGAAAGCATAAGAATGTAATATGTACATACAATACCTCTCTATGAATTCGGTCGTTTCTCCTTTTTCAATCTGCTTTATCGCTTCGGCAACATCGCGTATGTACACTGAAGTCCTAAAATATTCTCCTCCTACTCTCATCATACTAATTTTTGAACGGCAGAAGCTGACGTTTTTAGAGAGAACAGGTTTAACTAACTTTAGGTGTTGCGGGCATATGAATTGCATTTTCGATATTACCGGCAGTGACACAATTTTTAATCTTAAATAGAAGAGATAAAAAAGAATAAAAAGACGAATCCAACAATACCCACCTTTTTGTATGACTCATCCCAAAAATCAACCACATAAAAAAGAAAAAAACACTGATAAATTTAAGCAAATCTACCAAATAATTAACCGATTGGAATAAAGTTCAACAAAGTAAGGAAATAACGACAACGATAAAGTATTAGCTGATATATTTGACTCTCATGCTATATCAATTTTACGAGCCTACCAGAATCAGGGAAAATAACCATAGGTCCAGTTCTCGGTTACTTGAACTACATGAACACGAATTTTCCGCATTCCGTCAATCGCTTAAATATACGAGGGATGATCGTAAAATAAGGTTCCCAAAGCCCTACAGCAGCAATAAGACGTGTTAGGCGAAGTCCGACAACACTGGCGTGTGCAGCAGCTCTCCCACTCTATATACGTACCACTCCCGTCTGGCTACGCTGCTCAATGTTGGCTAAGCAGCCGTCCGAGATGGAACTCCCGATCGCCGCTACCGCCAGGTGCGAAATCCGCGCTGTGATATGTTTTTTAAACGCGAAAGGGGTTTCGCCTATAGACATTCATCGTCAGTTAACCGAAGTTTATAGAGAAAAGTGTATAGCTGTTCAACACGTCCGCAAATGGTGTAGGGAATTCACTGGAAGTCGGACGGAAATTCACGATGAAGAGCGGAGCGGAAGACCATCAATTTCAGAGGAAATCGTTGAAAAGGTCGAGAGCATACTGCTTGAAGATCGGAGGCTCACCATTCGTCAACTCGCTCTTCGGATTCCTGAGATTTCCAACACCACAATTGAAAAGATTCTTGAAAGGACTGGCGGCAAAATTTTACGACATGGGGATACAGAAGTTGGAGCAACGTCTGCAAAAATGCTTGGATAGAAATGGCGATTATGTCGAAAAATAGCTTAAGTTTTTACCTTTAAAATGATGTGTAATGTTAAGGAAATAAAGAATGCTGTCTCTTTTTAAAAAATATGGGAACCTTATTTCACCATTATCCCTCGTAGATCCGAGATTGTCTCAGCATTTCGGTCAATTAATCTACTGCAACTTTGATCGCTTGACCTACGACAATCTTAATTATAGTTTCGAGTTGCGAGCACATTGATGCCATAGTGAAAAAAAAACAATAAATTTTATACTTTTGGTTTCCGGGGTGGAACCGCGTCGCTGTCGTAGCTTTTGCCAACGTTTCGTCCACTCTTATGGGACATCTCCAGGGCTGTTACTGCACACTGACTGAGGTCTATTTATTCCGGAGAGGTTTTATATAGGGTTTGTTTCTGGTCAATGGAGCGGAAATGTTATGGATCAATGAAGCCTGGCGGTTGCTAGGAGGTTTAATCAGTTGGGATTTTCATGTGTGGATAATGGACACAGCGTGGATAATGGATACAGCGTCGGCAAAAATTACGAAAACGACGCGGTTTCAACCCGGAAACCAAGAGTATGGTATTATTGATGACAGCGGAAGCCTACGTACCAGATCAATGAGTTTGTTTTTCTATTTGACTTAATTTCATATGAGATGTAACAACGATACTGATGAAGAATTTGAAAAATTTTTTGACAACTTTATGTAGTGTTACAACATTGCTTTTCCTAGTCACACTACAATCTCTCTACAAATTCTCTGCGAAACTTCGATCTAAACTTGAGGAACTTGGCTGAAGAATATGACGCAGTATGCTAATATTGCCAATAAGCACAAAAATCTGACAAGAAATATACAGGAGGAAATCCGAAAAGATGTCATATTTCAGTAGTAGGATCAATAAATCGATCTATAGAACAAGAACTACTTGGTATGTGGTCAAGCAGCTTATGATTAGGGAAATTCGTGTCGATGGCAGTATCATTACTGATTCAATGGAAATAGCGAATGCTTTTGATGAGTATCTCTCTACCACTGCCCAACTGAAACTAGATGATCAATTTGTAACATCATTATCCAAAAGCTGCGTGTTGGGTAGATAGATTATCCATTGGCAGCTCAATATACTGTAACCCAGTGATTGTTGAGGAGGTATTGAGCGAGATTTCCGAATCCAATAATAAGTCCACCAGTCCAAAGGATGTCTCTATAACATAGATCAAGAAAGTTGCTGGAATGATCACGCATCCACCGTCAATTCTATTCAATATTTCCATCTCGACGGATAAGGTTCCAGAACTATTAAAATACGCCGTTTTTCCCCCCTCTTTAAAAAGGAGATCCTACGGGGATTGATATTTATAGATCCATTCCTATGTTAATAAGGTATTTTCCAAAATTTTTGAAAAAATCGTTTATAACAAATTACTATCACTTTTGAATAAAAACAATATATTGAACGATAGACAAATCGGTTTCCGCAAGAGTTGATCTACTGAAACCACGTACAATGAACTAATACAGTATGTCACTGAAAAAATCGATAGAATACGTTTTGGTGTTGTTCGACCTGACCAGAGCATTCGATGTGGTCAATAACTACTTTGTATCTGCGCAGCTGCACTGGATGCGTGTTAAAGGTAACCTTTGATTGGATTATTTCCTTTCTAAACAAGAGTATGTCCGTTAAGGTTCATAATGTTTTTTCTAATTGTTAAACTGCGGCACTCTCCAAGGCTGTATACTAGCACCAATATTTTCTTTACTATTTGTCAACATCCGTAATTTCCGATGAAGACCAGGATAGGTCAATGCAAAAGACATTTACTATTATATGAGGTCCATATTTTTCCCTTAGCATTGGGTCAAGGCTCTTGGACCCTTCAGATCTCCACTTTCTTGGAAGCATAAATCCAACCTACTGGTTATTGGTTTACGACATCTTTGGAATATATTTAATTTCGAAACCTATCGGCAACTTCTAAAATTATATACCATTCATGATTATAATAGTTCTGCATTTCTGTGGGTTACAAGCCTTTCTTTATTAATTCCAAAAATCATAAATTGAAGAGATTAAAGCTAGCACACCTTGCGGGTCATATAATAGGGGCAACACGACAGATTTCTAAGTATTCCTAAACTCTTCGAGGAAACTGAGCCGATGCTTCGTCATGCTTCTATTAATATTTAATGGTGATCATTTAATAAAGTATTAAGTCCATCCCATCAAAAAATCTATAAATATAGCTAGTCAAACGATTTGATTCGAATTGATCTAATTCAAAAATTACCAATCAATGCGGTTTTCGTCACACCAATAGAGCATGTTAAACATTGTTTAGGACGCCAATGGTTTCGTAACAAAAACATGCTTCATTAACGAACATAATTGATTTAGCAAATGCTCATCTCACATTTGGTTTTGCAGTTTATAATCTTCTAACCAATAGAAAACTTCTTGTTCAAGAAACGATTTACTTTTTACAGTGGTGCTCTTAGTATCCAATGTTAATCCTTGGATTTGTTTTCATCATTTGCAAAACAGTTCCTTGAGCTCCAGTGTCAATCTTTTTGGAGCAGCTATCTTCTCTCAACCATCGATGAACCTAGATAAATGTTATTATATTAAAATTAGAACATATTAGAAACTTGCCGTGTAGGATATTTTTCTCGGTAAAGTCGTTGAACTCCGTTGGAATTTTATCGAGCCTCTCCATAGCATATAATCACGATTTTGTACTCTGCAAAAGTATTCTGTACTATACTAAAACGTTACAATTGAAAAATTAACCAAGCTCTTTAACACAATACCAAATTCAAATTAATTATTGCAGTGCCGGATTGGTATTCGCTGTGGATTTCATAGCCGACTGCTCGGAAATATTTTACAGCTATTAAAAAAAAAACTTGTTCGCATTCTAATAACTTGAAAAATGTTGACCTCTGGATCTGTTTCATGGTTGTAGAGATTTATTTCATAGTTTAATCTCATCTATGATGCGATACCATGCATAAAACTTTTTAGAGAGATTTTCTCTGTGAACCTTGCAAATCCAAACCATCCATTCTCATTTCTGCAGTATTCTCGTTTCAATTATATTTGAAGGAATTTATGTGCAATCGCAACTTATTACATTTTACTGTATATTCCTGCTGTGATTCCAGACGTTAAGTTCATTTTACAAATATTTACAAATTGGCTTATTTAATAGCAACATATTGCACAACGTGCGTAGACAGATGTGTTTTCCGTAATCGCATGTTATATAAATTTAAATTATCTAATAACATCTATAAAAGCTTGGTTAAAAATTATAATATGCACTCTTCTTGTGTGATGTGTATTGAACTATCGCAACCTACAGCATCTCTTACTACATAATAGCCACTTTCCAATAGCATGAAGTCAACGTCCTTACATTAAATTGGCACTTAAATAGCATTCAACGATAAGTAATAATAACTTAATGTTTATGTGAAACTACTTCTGCAGAAATTCGCCAATGAACCCTGAAAACATATGTTTAAGACATTTTACGCAATGATATTTACAATGTTAACTGCTTATGATTATGTAAAAGCAGCTTGAGGACAAGGACATCACCTTGGCAATGAATTCGTTCGTGCAATGGTACAAATTTATTATTCAAGTTTGCAGAACTTGGCTAATATATATTTGCTTAGTGTTAGCAACTAATGAGGTCATATTTCTACAAAAAATAGTCGCAAAATATGTCTGTTAAAGCATACACGGAATTAAAAACGTATTTATAAATTTCGCTTTAGATCGGCATTTTTGTTTCATTTTCAACTGGATGTATAAGGTTGACTTTTGGCACCAATAATTTACTTTTATGCTACTTGAGAGTGTACTTTAATTAAGTTATTACTTTTCTTATTAATTATAAATGCACATACGTATTTTATATATAAGACAGTTACAATGGCAAAATAAGTTTCAATTAAAGATACACGTTTGTGGCATAATACGTATTACGTACTTATAGTATGCAGTTGTAACACTATGCGAAATCAGACAGCTTCTCAAGTATCAACGTGTCAAGAATCAATACGGAAGAAATTAATACTATGTACCTGTTGACACTTTAAGGATGTAAACTATTTGATTTCGTTACAACAGCCTACTTACTATAAATATTAGACTACTAACGAATAGAAACCAGATACTATTCTATCTATCCACTATACTTATACTACACTACTAAAGAACCTTATAAGACAGCTCTTGAAACACAGAATCAACTCGACTTTGACTATTATAAAAAGTATAAATCAGTATATAAGACATTCGATACGCTAAACGTTTATACAATTCAAAAATTTTTAATACATCCAATAACAAAAGCAAAACTGCATGGCAAATTATTGATTCCGACATTAAAAGAAAGTCACATAAAGAAATTGATGTATTAACTATCAATAATCATACAATAAATGAGCTATTTGCCATAGCTAATTGTTTTAATGAACACTTTGTGAGTACTATAAATAAATATTCCTCAAAACTTTACAAGGAAGAATTTGATTTATCTAGTTTGAAATCCATTACTAACTCAATATTTATTGATACTGTATCGGAAAGTGAGATTGCGTATACTGTAAATAATATGAAATATACAAATTCAACCGGAATTGACAATATTAGCAACAATGTTCTAAAACGCACCCAAATTTTCCCTTAGTGATATTAACATCTTTAATAAATAGATCATTCCAACATGGCATTTTCCCTAACATTTTAAAGACAGCTAAAATACTGCCGCTGCATAAAAAAGAAGACACTAGATTAGTTGAAAACCAATTGCACTCCTAGCTTCAATTTCTAAGGTGATGGAAACAATTATGTGCGCAAAAATTGTAAATTTTGTAACCTGCAACAATTTGTTAACCGGCCAACAACATGGTTTCATTAAGAATAGATCCATAAAAACAGCGATATTGCAATTTATACACAACTTAATGATGGTAAGAAAGTTATTGGTGTTTTATTGATCTTAGTAAGGCCTTTGATCTGATAGACCATAATATACTCTTTCATAAGTTATATGCCTATGGTATAAGAGGACGAGCTCTCGATTGACTCATTTCATATCTGAGCGATAGAGCACAATTGGTGGAAATAAGAGATTGCAAATCTAATTCCCTGCCTTTTCAAAGAGGTGTTCCCCTCAAGGATCGGTTATTGGTCCGTTGATGTTTACCATTTTTGTAAGCGATTTACCTTTTAACACTTCAAGTGATAATTTGATTATGTATGCCGGCGATAGTAGCTTTATTATATCTGCTACCGATAACGATAATCTCATTAAACAAGCCCAAAGCATGCTAAATATCTTCTCCATAACAGATTGTACTTAAATGTAGATAAAACAACGTTTATACGTTTTACACCAGGTACTACCAAGATTAATGAAAGCCATTTACTGAGAGTTAATAATAAATCTATTCAACAAATTCCCACAACTAGATTTCTGGGGTTTTCTCTGGATAATAGCCTAAATTGGGGGTCGCACATACAGGAGTTAGGTGCTAAACTTTCTTCGGTGTGTTACGGGATTTGGGAATTTTGACGCTTACCAGTTTATACATATTAGAAGTTACAACCTTTGTTAAAGAACATGAGGATTCATTCATTACTCACAGTGCCTACCACGCATCTAGCACGAGAAATCATGATCAATTTTGCACACCAACGCCCTACTCATTAGAATTAAGATTCTCAATTTAACTGCTTTTAAGAAAGAACTAAGAAAGATTTTGTTAAGCAATGTTTTTTTATGAACTAGAGGAATTTCGTTTAGTTTAGTAACCGTAACTTGTTACTATTGTTAATTTTGTTATAATTATCATAATGCTTATTTCTGTTGTTATATTTATATGTTACTTACCTAGTCTATGCTCTTACGTTTAAGTTTGAATTTAATTTCTTCCTTTTTTCTATTACTTTGTGGCTTGTCTAATACCTTTGTTAAGGTCTTGAAGATCAATAAAATTATTATTATTACTCTTGGTTTCCGGGGTGGAATCGAGTCGTTGTCGTAGCTTTTGCTAACGTTCCGTCCGTAATCTTATGAGACATCTTCAGAGCTGTTACTGCACACTGACGGGACTATTAATTCCGGAGGGGTATATATAGGGTTTGTTTCGGGTCAATGGAGCGAAAAAGTTATGGAACAACGTCGCAGTTGCTAGGAGGTTTAATCAGTTGGGTTTTCCAGATGCGATGTTGCCATCTTCGCGATTTAAATTGTTGGGATGCTTGAAGATCTCTATTGATTCACGGATTTTGTTTGCTATAATAGTGAGGGTTGCGATACAAAATACGGGTGGAGTTAAATTGGATTCAGTAGCCAGTTTCCAGTCTATGCTTAGCCAGCGCGGAATCGGGTACACGCAACAACGGCGTACAACGCTCGCATTTAGTATTCAGCTTGATATAGTTATTTGAGATAAGCGGAATGTAAATCAGAAATCATTTGTAATTACTTATTCAATAAACAACAAAATTTTGTTACTATTTACTGCTCATTATCCCTGTACACCATTTCTACAAGTAAATAATCTATTACCTACGTAACGCACATATGTGTGTACCGCCAACCGGGGTGAAGTCAATCAAACTGGGTTTTTCACATTTTTTAATGCATATGGCAGCAATGCATAAGCAATCAGCTGCTTTCTATTTACAACAGTATAGCTGATTAACTAACAACCGTGATGCCGGAGATGCGAGATAAATGTGAACAGTAAGCTTCCCATAAATTATTAAAAATTAAAAAGAAACCTTTTTAAATTTGTACAATATGTGAGATCAAAAATGTGCACAACTGAATCTGTGGAAACTATACCGATTCTAACCACTCCAGGTGATAAAGATGTCCCCAACAAAAATTTTGAAATTTACCTCTTGTGTGGTTTCAATTGCAATTTTTGTAAAAAGTCCATGACATGCTTGTCCCCGAATTTTGTTTGATTTTGAGGTTAAGCTTAAAGTAATTGATTGTATACGATCTTTTTAAGTAAATTATATTTGCTACGGTGTACGGTGAGCTCGCATTTTCCCGTGCAACGCCTTAGATGGTTTAGATAAACGTTAACGCTGCCAGATATTTTAATTTTAAAGCATTTTGTAAACAAACGCCTTAGTATAATAATTAATACTCTTTTTGTGCACAGAAATAACAAATATTGTACCCAATACGTAAAGAAAATGGGTGCTTACGGTAACCCATCATGTCAGCAAGGTTTGACATGATGCAGTCCAGGAGAAGTTCCGTGCGATAGAGAGCGGAACATCGGTATACTGACGCACAGTTGACGCGGCTCCAATCTGGAAACCTTCCTAAAAAGAAAACTCAATGAATGTTTAAAGCACGCTCAAAGCTTTCTCGTTAATATGCGTTTTATAGCAAAATGTTGCCGCAAATGTTGCTATATTTTTTGAATATGTATATATTTTCTTATTTCTGATTGATTGGCTTCACCCTAAACGGTGCTAAAGTAAGAACCATGTATTTTAATATGGGTGACCAACTTCGCCCCGAGCTCGGGGTGAAGTCGATCAGTTTTTCATCAAAACTTAAAAAAAAAACGCTATGGCCCTGATACAGTGACCAATCGACAGCCCAAACATCAATATTTTTAATTGCATTAAAATATAATTTGTTTTTCAGTTATCTAATAAAATCTTCATTTTTTGATCAACATCACACCAGTTAACGGTACTTTTTCGGTTTCTAGCCTACTTATTGTTGATTACACTTGACGTCATTATAAAAAGCTGACACATATTACACTGGGCACTGTAAGTTTTAGTATTAGAACGTACCTATAAAATAGAAACAAAATTGCAGAATGGGAGCAGAATGTTGTATATATAATGAAGTGTTGTGAGTATGTAAATTTTGCATACTCTTTCAATGTGAAATTCCCTCTAGCGGCTATTAGCCCTTTTTCGGAAGCTCATACTCCTCTCCGATCTATTAGGAAGAACTAAGAAATTTATTTAACTCCTGCCAATGACAAATGTGGGGTAACGGGGAAGAAACTCCCCTTCTGGCTATTTTCTTCATAGGGTAAATCCTCCAAATTAATGGAATATCTTCCTACGATAGATAACAGCGTAAATTCAAAGGTATTTCGAGCATAATTTCATGTTTCGTCGTGCTTTTATCAAAAATGTCAGTAAGTTTTATTATTATTAGGTTGCCAGTGGACTCTTGTGGCACAGAGTAATATATTTTGTATCATATAGTCGCGTCACTACATTCATTTCATTATATGCCACATTAATGAATAGGTTTATTCATCAAAATTCATCGTTAAATTATATTTGGAAGGCAATTATTAAAGTTTGCTGTGGATGAAATAATTGCCGTCGCGATTAAAATAAAGATGTGGAGGGACGCCAATTAATTTACTTGATTTTGAGTCAAGTTTTCATCGGAGTAACACGTATCTGGCTGTGTTCCAAATTTCAGTGTTAATACGAGGGTGTATCAAATATAAACGGGACTCCTTTTTTAAGAAATTCTAACTTTATTTAACTAAGCTTACAAGTATATATTATTTTTCTACATACTCTCCCGCCCTAGAAATCCCATCAGATTGGGAGCTTTTTATTCCATCATCATAAAAACTCTACGGACGTTCCTGTAGCCATCGAAACACAAACGCTTCCACCGCTTCGTTGTCATCGAAACGCTGGCCTCCAAGCGCTTCTTTGAGGGAAGATGGAAGTCACAAGGTGACAAGTCTGGACTGGGTGGATATTCCAGCGTTTCCCATCCTAATGCATCCACCTTTTGCATCGTGGCGTTAGCCATGACAATTTCGCGGCATCCAGTGCTTCACAATAATATTGCGTATTAATTGTGCGTCGATCGTGGAGAAAATCAACGTGAAAAGTACCTTGCCGAAAAAAAAAAAACTGTTGCCATTACCTTTCCGGCTGACAACCACGTCTTTGCCTTCACCGGTGCCCTTTTCGCGCCCTCCAGAAAACTGTTTGTGCCATGCACACACACGGGTTCTTAACAGGGTGTTGTCCCTGAACTGTGTCTGTAATCGTTGCAAAATTTCGGTTGGATTCACCCCCTCTTTGGTCAAAAACTTGATGATAATCCGCCGCTCCACGGAGACATGCACTTCCTTCTCGCTCGTGGTTTCTTTTAATACTAAAGGGATCCGAGAGAGTTGCGGTCGGTCCTCTCCCTAACGGTACAGGCTACCTGCGCATCAACCTCTTCCGGGTCTAGAGGCCCTCCGGAATTTTTAAGAAAATCAGTCCCGTTTATATTTGATACACCCGCATATTTTGAGTCGTAATATAAATTCAAGTTAGAGGTGACGGTTGGTGGTTAAGAATAAGCAGTTTTCCCGTAAATATAATATAAACATAGACTTTATATTGACATCGTCATAAAATCCATGTTAGTTTTCAATTTTCAAAATTTTTTTAAAAAAGTATTTTAGAACACTTCCGAACCCGCAGTTCATATACTTAATTGATTTTCGAAAATTTATTTTTTTTCAACAATTTTTCACTTTTAAAGCATTTCAATATATAAATCAATATTTAATTGCTTTTAACAATAAGGACAAGATATTTCAAATTCGCAAAGATTTTACTATAAAAGCTACTCTAAAAGTAAAGTTGGAGGTTAGGTAAACGCATTTTCGCTAGAACATTTTCAAATCATTTCTAAGCGCGTATTTTTGTCTAGCTAATACAAGTAGTATGTCTGCTTATCAAACTACACGACCAAATATGACGCACTGAGGATTGTACATGTAATGTTAAATGGTATACTTAGATGAATGTAATTAACATAATATAGCTACCATTATCGTATTCAAATGTTTCCTGGCATCTCCCAATAACAATTTCCACATTGTACATATTACAATAATAATAAATAATTATTGTACATCATGAACTAACTAAATGCGATATAAAGTATTGCGTGAGGTTAATAATTTTCGCAGAATTGATCACGCATTTACCTCAGTTTTATTTAGGTTGTTTGAGCTTCGTGCGTTCTTTCAATTATGTCACTGTTACCGCTGGTTCGGCATGTGTTTACGAGATTGTTATTATATAATATGGAAGTTACATAACTATGGTTGTTTTTTATTGGATAGATGAAATATAGTGACTAGAAATTCTCCTAACGCATTAGGAAATACCTGAAATTAGAAAATATCATGGCAGTTAACTAGCTGTTTTATATAATCTTGGAATTCGATGGTAGAAATTGATTCATTGGTTTGTTTTGATATTGCTTGTTATAGTTGTTGTTTTTTTGCATCTTTTGCATGTAGTAATTTCCATTATTTATTAAATTTGCTGATAGTTTTGAAAGAGAATGTATGTAAATCAGTGGCGCTCTGCTATATAGTGAGTAAAATAGAAATTTGAAAATTTACATACACAAGTTATCCCTTAAAGCTAACTCAACCAAAACACTTTCAACTTCCGGTGTCTCTCCCTTATACCGGAAGTGACGATGAACTATTTTAAAGAGTAGGGGAGAGGTAGTAACAGTGAGACGGTCGGAACAGTGAAACAACGACCTTTTCGCGGTATATATTTGTAATCGGATTTTGAAACTATCACACATAGTAACGCTACCTGCCTTTAGATGGCGCACAATAGTTAAGATTGAAATTGGTTGTCACCCAAGATAGTAGCAACTCCATGTTGATGACCTGCACATGTGTGTAAATTTCACAGTGCAATTCAAGGGCAGCTTACATGATTAACGAGTGTTCACCAAGTTTGTTAATTTGCAATTGTTAAGCATGTTTTTTGGCTATAGAAAACACGTATTTTAAGTTTGAAAAATTTAGAGCTAAGTTTTGTTTTTAAATTTTAACCAAATTACATGCTTGAGGAACAGTGAGACAATAACGCAGTGGGGACACTGAGACGCAATTTGTTGGGTGTGTCACTGTTGTAGTTAAAATTTTTATAGTGTTAATATTTTGGTACCTACAGTATATGCCAAGGAAAAATAAAACAGGTAGGGTGGTGGGGAGGTTTGTGGAGACTAAGCATTCGCCAAGCAGCAAAAGGGAAGGAACTGTCTTTTCAAACACTCAGCAGATATGTTCGCAAATTCAAAAATAATCGTAATGCACGAATGTGCCCTAATTGCGCAGTACAAAATAAAATTATTCCCGAAAAATGGCATACAATGAGGAGAGCATTACTGGTATGATTGAAAGGATTCCAAAAACGTCATCCCGCCTTATCTCTCAGAACTCCTGAAGCTTGCACTCTGTCGAGAGCCACAGGTTTCAATCGGTTTAATGTTGAACAGTTTTTTAAGAAACTACAAGAGGTGTTGCAACGTCACCTTTCCTTTAATGATGGAAGTCGCATATATAACTTGAACGAAACAGCCACTAACACAGTTCAAAAATCAGCAAAAGTATTCGCACCTAAGGGTGCTCGGCGGGTTAGCAAGGCTACAAGTCCCGAACGTGGAACAACCGTAATCACGTGTTGCATCGTTTGAGCTCCTGGAGCTTCTGTGGCTGCTATCCTTCCAGCTATGGTTTTTCCGAGGGTGCATTTAAAAGAATTTATGACTAACGGTGCTTCGCCTGGGACTCTGCTGCTAACGGAGGATGGATGACTACAGAATGTTTTGTCCAGGTTGTGCTTCACTTTATCAAACACACTTGCAGT
Source organism: Dynastes maya (assembly GCA_029619315.2). Taxonomy (NCBI): domain Eukaryota; kingdom Metazoa; phylum Arthropoda; class Insecta; order Coleoptera; family Scarabaeidae; genus Dynastes; species Dynastes maya. The sequence continues at coordinate 27,004,750 of JAROYE020000002.1, forward strand.
TCCAAAGAAAAGCCGACTTTGTTAATTATGGATAATCATGTAACCCATATTTCCATAGAAGCAATTGACATTTGCAAAAAAGAATATTTGACAATATTGACTATACCACCACACTGCACGAACAAACTGCAACCTCTCGATAAAACCCTTTCAAACATTTTACAATACCGCTATAGATTCATCGATGATGAACCACCATGGACAAACATTTTCTATTTATAACGTTGCTGCCTGTGTTGGAGTGGCGTATCCTCGAGCTATGACCCCAGTAAATTTGAGAAATGCTTTCAGGAAAACAGGAATATTTCCATTGGATAAACTCGTGTTCACAGATGAAGACTTTTTATCAAGCTCAGTTACTGACAGACCACAAATTTCGGAAGCTGAAGCAAACGACAACGCACATGAACCAGACGCTTATGCTGTTCGTTCAACCTCAGCACCGAATACCGAAGGATGGCCAAAAAACAAAACGACGCAAGGGAAATGCATGGACGCGACGGACACTCCAACTGATGAACAACAAGAAAAGTAGGCCTAATACAGGTCCCAAAGGAAAACAAATTAAGAATAAATTATTTGCAAATGAAAAAGAAGAACTCTCTTCAGAAGAAAGTGACTGCGGAATTGAACTACCGGACTCGAGCGGCGATGAAGGCTATGTAGCCAATGATATTGATTGCGACAATTTTAACTTCGAAAACTTGGACCGGTTGCCAGTTCCTGGTGAATATGTGTTAATGGAGTTTAAATCAAAACAAAGTGTATATTATGTAGGAAAAATCACGACCATCTGAATTAGATTTTGAGATAACATTTTTCAGAAAAAGTGTTAAATGTCAGAACAAATTTATAATGCCCGATGTTACAGACACATGCACGTGCATTAGTGAACAAATATGACATTAAGATGATTCTACCGCCTCCTACGGCCCAAGACACAACTAAAAGTGTATGTTAAGATTCGATATTAACTTTAATTCGCTAAATGTTAAGTAAAGAATTTGTTCACGTCTCACTGTACCGACCCATGCTGGTACCCGATCCAGGCTGGCACAGGGAGACAAAGAAAAAGGTTTTCTTCGTTTTGTATTATTTTGTTCACTGAGGAGTTTAACATTTTATTTTCTATATATATACATGTACTTTGTATTCAATTTAAAATACAAAATTCTTATTTTGACTATACCATTTGATGAAACAAATTTTTGTGTCTCATTATTACTACCTCTCCTCTACCAGCGGTATCGTTTTTATGTCAGATTTGTTAAATTTTAAAATGAGTTTATGCATCATACCCTATCCCTAAAATCCACTCTTACAGAGATGTTACATCTTTTCGAAAAAGTTTGACCGATACGGTGCATTACAGGCTACTGAAACTGATATTAAGCAATGCGATATTTATGCTTAAGGAGCTTTTCATCAAATATTTCCTAAACTATTAACTTTAGCAATAGCACTTGATATACATTTTTGCTTTATTTTTTGGCGCGGAATCTAATACCGCTTAGAAAATTAGGAGTTGTCGTTTAAAAAACCGAGATTTCTCAATTTAAGTATCACTGATATTGTCCCCTCCCTTCTGGTGCACCCTGTATAATTTAGAAGATTTATCTATTGTTATGGAAACATCGTTTTATGAATAGAACGGGCACTTTTTAAATTTCGCGGATGGTTTAAGTTGGTAGTTCCGGCAATAACTCACATACGCCAATTTCTTAACATAATACAGGCAAATATATCCTTTATTGCCAGAACTACCAACTTAAGTCGTCCACGAAATTTAAAAAGTGTCCGCTCTATGAATATTACCAACAAGTATTATGATTTTTTGATGTATTACAATTATAAGTTATTTGAAAGCCTGTAATGCACCGCATCTGTCAAACTTTTCCGAAAAGTTGTAATACCTCTTTAAGAGTGAATTTTAGGGATAGGGTCTTCTAATTTACCTCTTCGAACGCAACTGTCATTACCGGCACGTATAGTGTTTTCAGTATGGCCACTCGTTCAACGTTAATATCCCTTTAGCAGCTATTAGCTCTTCTCCAGTAGCCTTTACTCCTTCCCTGTCCTCCGATCTTTGGAGCGGGAGTGCTAGGAACTTATGTTAAGTCTAGCCAACGACAAACGTGGGGCAACGAAGAAGAAATCCTTCTTCTATTCAATTTCTTCACATCGTAAATCCTCAAAATTGATAGAATATCTTTCTCCAACAAGTAACAGTGTAAATTCAGAGGTGTTTCTAGCATAATTTCATATATTAAATATATTTCGAAAAGTTGTTGTTGTAGTCGTCAATAAAGTCTATAATTTAAAAGCTGTCAGTGGTATTTTAATTCATAGAATAGTATAATTTCAGTCGTTTAGTCGCGTTCCTGCATCTATTCCATTATCTATTATCTATCCATAATTCATCGTCAAATTGTATTTGGAAGAGAATTATCAAAATTTGCTGTGGATGAAACAATCGCCATCGCGATTAAAATATAGGAGTAGAGGGACGCGAATTAAATTTTCTTACTTTGAGTCAAGTTTTCATTGAAGTAACAAATGTGTTCCAAATTTCCAAGTGTTTAATATTTCAAATCGTACTATAAATTCAAGGTAGAAGTGAAGGTTGGTGGTTAAGAATAGGCAGGTTTCCTGTAAATGTCACATAAACACAAAGTTTGTATGACATCGTCATAAAATCCAGGTTAGTTTTCAATTTTCAGTTTTAATTTTCGTTATAATCTCATTAATTGATATCAGAATTCGTTTAAACTGCCGAAAAAGTGTTTTAGAACACTTCTGAACCCCCAGTCCCTATAATTATTTCACTAATTTTGAAAAAAAAAATTTTTTTTCAATGATTTCTCACATTTAAAACATTTCAGTATATTGCATAAACTAATTTTAAAATGTAAATATTTTGGTTGAGCTAGCTTGAGAGGGTAACAAAGTTCTTTACATAAAATTAAACCCTTTTCGTGCAACGTGGGTAATTGCTATAGCTCGACTTCAAAAACTAAGAGTTATTACAAAAATTACTATTTAGTGCAGCCACCCCCAAACTTTGTATGCAGGAACCTCCAAAAGTTTTCAATAGGACTAAGGTTCCGTTTGCTGTAACCATTTCTACACCTACTTACCTGTATGAATTTTGTTGCTGCCGTGTTGAAAAATCCAAGCAATCTCTTGTCGTCCAAATTCTATAAAACCCAGATCCGACTGTTAAATATACATTTGGGATGTTATTCGTGTATATATCCAGCATATTGAAGTTTTTCCGTAATAACTAAAAACCGCCCACATTGTACAGTACCTCCGCCAAAATTACAACTCATGGCAATTTTCTTCTTTGGTACTTTCTCTAATTTTACGCCCCATGTGAATTTTAGCAAAATTTATTGTAGCAACGCGGTTCCCTCTTTAGCGAGGATTTCAAACACTGTTTGGTCTACATCTATAATTCACTTTCCGTCAAAATCTGTTGAACACGCTTTTTGTTACTAAAATGTCAACATGCATGTCAATTCTTCAGAAATTACAAGTCGGTAGATACTTTACTACTGCGCAGAGTGAGTAATCCAATTCCACATAGAAAAAATAAGTTTCATTTCCAATATGCGATAAGTTCATATATCAGCAAAAAATGTGATAAGACTATAGCAAGAACACGCTATTTTTGGAATTTGAGTATTAAATAGTGTTAGCAGAAGTACAGCGTATTTTTAAATATAAAAGTTTTAAAAGAAGTTTATGATATTCTTAAATCAAGTAAAAATACAAGCTTAAACGGAAATTATTCTTTTAAAATCAAATATTTACCCGATATATATTCACGACGTCTTATATTTATAGCAAGTATATCGAAAATCCGCAATAAATATTGCGAGATCTCACGAGACTATCATATTCTTAAAAGAATCGTGTTTTTGAAATTTCACCGTTTAAGGTAACTGGTAAGATGGACAACTAAATGTTGATCACCACAAACGACATGTAGCCAAACCCGGAAAAAGATTGTACCTTCATTATACAGCAGATATGAAGAATGTCTGTATAAAGGCGTAACGTCTAAGCACGTAAGTCTTAGAAATGATTTATTACGTTAAAACGGAAGAACATAACATCAAAAAAAAACAAGTGTAGGGACCTCTATGGTTGTGGGTGAGAATCCTCATGGTGTATCTCGATTGATTGCAGCATACAATAAAGTTTCTCGCGATCAGTATTACGTGTATTAAAAACAGAAAAATGCCATCCTGACAAATATAACTACTGCAAGAACTCAATGAAGATTGCCCTAGCCGCCAAATGCAGATTTGTGATATAATGCAGGATTTGTGCAACCGTAATCCACGCCTCATTCTCCAAATTCTCTTTTCGCATGAAACCTCATTTTGCCTGAATGGAACAGTAAATTGACAAAATTGCAGGTACTGGGGTGGAAGAATTCCCATTGGATTACTGAAGCACATCCTCGACATACTCGTGCTCTTGTAGACATTTTTCCAAATGAGGATGATCCTGACTTACAAAATGGCGATATTTGGTTTCAGCAAAATGGTGCGCTTCCTCACTTTGTACACTCTGAGAGGTGGATCAGTAGGTGAGGACCGATAGCCTGGCCCTCCAGATCTCCAGATCTTACGCCCATTGATTTTTTCTTATTGGGGTATTTAAAAATCTACGTTGATAAACCACAAAATCTCGAAGATTTGAAAACTAAAATTAGGTATGAAATAAGTCGAATTAGTCCTGACGGCATTCGCAATGCACAAAATGAATGTGTCCATAGATTTGCTTACTGTCAAGAAGGCAGTCGATGGCATTTCGGACATTTGATTTAAAGGAAACAATCATTTCATTTCTTGAATAGCAGTATTTCTCGTTGCTTTTTGTTATTGGTTGGAAAAATGGTTTTCCACTCTTTAAATGACTTTTACTTGAAAATTTTCTTATGTGAGGTAAAATTTTAATGGTACCATTTAGACCATCAAATGATCTCTTATAATTAAAAAAAACTGCTTGAAAACCAAAAATGGGGGAACTTAAACTAAAATTGTCCGAGGATTTCTTCGAAAAATAAATTGCTTCAAATTTAATGAATTTATTCCACAATTTTGTCGCGCAGTGTATGAATTTTAAACGAAACACATGTATGTATGATGGGACAACAGTTGACTTGGATGACTAACAAGCGGTGAGTCGGCAGTATAAACAACTTTCGTACAGGTTTACTGCGTATCGTCCAGGTTTACTTTTGCCCCGTTGTACCTATATCCTCTATCTGAATATTACAAATTCAAATTAATAATATGTAACTTTGAATTAAATATTTGAACTGGAATATGTTTATATTCTTCAATAACTCAGCCTCAGTGTAGCTCTTCAGTGCAATTTCGGTGATTGTACGTCTGATAATAGCATCTAAACAAATTTAGTTTTATCTACTTTCTCCATCAGTTCTTTTAGTTTAATATAATTTGTGAAACTGCCTTCTTGCAACATATTAACGTTGATTATTTTATTAATTCCAGAAAGATCTCACTAGAAAGTTTGAGTATCCCTTGGAAGTTCATAAAGTTATTTCGGAACAAGGATATATCTTGACGTTACACAGATTGCCTTTTGGACGTAAAGCATCTAATATAACTAAGCGACCAAAATCTGCAGTTTTGCTAAACTTAGGCCTATTTGGTTCGCCGGAATCTTTCCTGTTCAGAGGACCCCAATATGATTTACGTAAGTTATATCTTGACAAGAGTCTTTGTAACAGAATAAAACGTTGCAGCTTACATGTTGGCCGATTCTGGATACGATATGTGGATTTTGAGTAACAGAGGGAGCACCTATTCCAAACAACACATGAGTTTAAATCCCGAACGTGATAAGAGTTACTGGAATTTTAGGTAAGCAATATTATATTAACGAAAATTATAAATTATCGTTTTATTTTGACATGTACATATGTTTTAGTTTCCATGAAATAGCACTATACGACATTCCACCAGTTATTGACTATATTCTTCGTTTAACAAAGCAAAGAGACCTTTTCTTTATTGGATACTCAATGGGAGCCTCGATAGGCCACATTTTATGTTCGTCAAAACCTGAGTACAATACAAAAATTCGCCACTTTATAAATTTTGCACCAGTAACTAACATAATTCATTTTCAACCACCAGGTCAAAATATAATTTTTTCGATAATTCCCGATTTAGCAGTAAATATACGCACGTCCTTTTTAGTTGTTTCTATAATAATTTCACTATTTTAGAGAAGCTTGAAATCGCAAAACATAAGCGAAATCTTTCCTAGACGAGTATTAACGGGCAGCATTTTAAAGAGCATATGTCAAAATGGATCCAACCTACAGCCTTTGTGCATTGCCCTAATTTTCCTTATCGTTGGAGTTGACTACAAGCAGTTCAATCCTGTTAGGATGTAGAATACATTAAATTATATAATTTTTACTTGAATAAAATCTTTTAGGCACTCTTTCCGCGTATTTTTCAATACTTTCCAGATGGAGCTTCACTAAAAACTATAGAACATTACGTACAAATAGCAACTACGGGTATTTTCAAAGAATATGATTACGGCACAGAAGAAAACAGATTAATATACAGAAGTGATGAAGCACCAAAATATAATTTAAGTAGAGTTACAGTTCCAACGTCTATATATTATGGAGCAGGTGATATTATTACTACGAAAGCGGTAAGACAAAACAGAAGATGAGATATATTATTAACAAGCATGATACACATAAATTACATTGCAGGATTGTGAATATCTTGCCAAGAAGTTGCCGACTACGATGGGCTTATATAGAGTACCGTTCCGTAATTTTAATCACATGGATTTCATGTGGGCCACTGAAACTAGACAACTTTTATATGACCCTCTACTAAATTTACTTAATAAGTACAAATAATGCCTGTACACATCTACATATGTAGATGTAAAAGCCATACAAGTAAACCAAATATATGTTTATGTTTATGTATATTGTTTGTAAATATATAAGGTATAATAAACTACACCCGTCCCTCAAGTTACGCGCAGTATCTGTTCTACGTAGACTTGATTTACACGAATGAAACTCATGTAAATGGAGTGTGTAAGTGCAAAAGAAAAAATAGAAATAACAAATAACAAATTTAGAAATATATACATCCATACATATTTATTTCACATCGATTAACAAAAAGTTAATTATGACATTTCGGAAAACAAATTTTATTCGGCGTCACTATCGTTAGTGTCTTCAGCATGATGCTGCTGACTGGTTTTCAATTCTCACCAAAACAAACTACAGTCTCTGGCCAAATTACTTGAAACACTCAATATTTTGTAGTTTCTTCATAATAAAATATAAACTATACATGTATTATATTTTTTATTTATAAAATATATTGTAAAAATATGTAACATATATAAATATTAAAAAGTAATTAATATTTAGTCCGTAACCCATGATTTTTAATAACGTCCTTAATTCTTCGGGGCATACTTTCAATGCAAGATATGATTGTCTCTTTTATATCTTCATCGTTCTCCTATACATCCTTTATATTCTTCATTAGTATTTCCTTTGTCAGGTTTTCTCTTTCATATACCTTACTTTTTAGTCGATTCCATACGTTCTTGATGGGATTGAGGTCCGGTGAATTTCCGGGCCAACGTAAAAGAAGTATGTGATTGTCTTCAAAGAATTTCTTAACCTTTTTTGCCACATGGCAAGGAGCATTATCTTGCATAAATATACGCCCTGTCGGTATGCGACTTCCTGGCTTAAAATACGGTAATAACATGATTTTTAACACATTTATGTACTGCTCTTGACGTATTGTACCTTCTACAAAATATAAAGGGACGGGCCCGTCTCCACTAATCACTCCCCAAATCATTACCTGTGGAGGGTGTTTTACAGTTCGAAGAACCGTGGACTCGTCTACGAACAAATTGTGCTCGCTACACTAACACACAGAGCGAGCACTCGTCACTAAAGAAAACCTATTAAATAATGCAAACATTAATTCAGTAAAAATCATGTTGTTAAGTTATTCACCTTTTTCCAATTCTCGTCTGTGGAATGTCGATATTCTTTAGCAATGTTGAGACGAGCAGATTTCATTTTTTCTGTTAAACGCGGCTTTTTTACAGATCTTCGGCCCATTAGGAGATTTTCGCGCAATCGGCGCCTGACACTTCTGCTCGAAATCTCTATTCCTCTCTCTTGTAAATTTTTTTGAATCATTTTAATTGTAGCAAATCTATTGCTCAAAGCCTGATGAACAATTTGACGGTCAGATCTCTTCGAAGTTTTTCTTTTCCGACCGCACATTGCCCGTCTTTGTGTCGATGTGCTAGCTCCTTCGTTTAAGTTTCTAGCTAAACGTGATACAGAAGAAGGAGATACTTTCTGTAATTTTGCAATTTCTCGTTGTGAATGTTTGTTTGATTGTAGAAGAGCTTGTATAGCGGCTTTTTGTTCACTTGTTTAATCTTTCCCGTGCATTTTCTACAACAAACCCCAAATATTTCAATTTTTTTCAAATTCCAAATAATTAATTATTAAAAGTGAGATAGAATAACAATTTTACCTTCGCAATAACGATATATCCACACAAAATACTTAACGATACTCCATAACTTAGCTTCTATACGGTTATGACGAAATATTTTAAAAAATCGATGCATTCTCTAAACTGTAAACTCGCTAAGTGTAAGTCGATAACTGAAATATTTATACATACGTACTTTACTCTTCTAAATATCATTTCTCTGGTATTTTTATTTATTGATACAATAATCTAGTCCCCCTATAAACGATCGGATTCAAAGCAAAAGAATATCACTATAATAGGATGGGGATTTCCAGGTAAAAGAGTTGATTTATGACATGTTTCAAGTAATATATATGGCCATATAAAACTGCATGAAAAAAAGAATTGAGGAAACGTATCTTACTGTTAGTAAAACAAGAAAAATAACATATTATCACATAAATTGATTGGATCACACAAGACCTAGTTCTGCTGCCGCAAGATAATTATTTTAATTTTCTTCCTAAAACTAAGAAGAGACAGTTGCTGGAGTTCCAACGGTATCGCATTATAGACGTTGGCTATATTATACCAAGGAGTATATGTAACAACATACATGCATACATATAATTGTGTACTAAGACATGATACGGAAAAGTACATAGTCGAAACCAAAACAACGCTTTCTATCGTTTCCCAAAAGGAAGGCTGTTAGGGACCCTGACGTCAAAATAACCATATAAAAGGATCTGTCACCCTGCTCACGACCCCTTTTTACTTTCTACGCTGGTTCTTATTAGACGTTCTGTTAGAGAACACATCATTTAAGTAAATTGTTAAAAAATTTAAGTGATCGTTGTAACTATTACTTCTTAAATAAATCATTTTTTAAAAAGTAACCTTTAGAATTTAAGAATTTAATTATATGTCGGAATATATTGCTTGGTTATAGGAAAACCACCTTCTATAGCTCTAATCTGAATTTCTTTACGCAAATGTCGTGTTTATTTCGTACATTAATCTTGTGAACATTGGTTCTGTACGAAATCTTGTTGTATAAATATAGCATTAAAACATTGTTTACAAATACGAAGGCTCTCTTTCCGCTGAGCCTATCAACAGGCAATGATATTTTGCGATAAATTTTGCTACAAAATTGTTTACAACTTTAATTATAGTGAAGGTTGTCAAATATACTTGAAGGTTTTTAAAATACATAATTATAAAGTAACCTTTACCCAAGAAGTTATGAGATTGAGCTGTGATTTTTATAATTTCAAGAGTGGCTTAAAGCCATCAAGAATGTTTTGTGGAAATCAATCAGTGTTTGGTGACAAATCGTGCTTAGCTACCGTAAATCGGCGGTGCAATGAATTTAAACGTGGTCGACTTTCCTTAAATGACAACTTTTGAGCTCCTAAACCAAAAACTGCAGCTACCGAAAAGAATATTGGTCTTGTACGAAATATCATTGAAGAGGATCGGCATGGTCTGCCAGGAATATTCAAGCAACTTTAAAGATTGGTGTGAAAGCAATTGTCACCATTTTACACAAACATTTAATAGTACGTAAGCTTTGTGCCCGCTGCATTTCCCGCAGTGTGGACTCCAGTTCAAAAAGAAAACCGTGTGGCATGGTGCGGATCTACACTGGATCGCCTTGACAATGGATCGTCTTATTCGATGTACAACATCATTACAGGCGATGAAAGAAAGTCGACAGCTTGCCGAAACAAAAAGAGGTCGCCACATTTTTTGGATGTACAGGACATATTCCCACTGTAGCACAAAATCGTCGTACTGTTAATGCTGAATGGTACACTACAGTTTGTTTGTCTCAAGTTCTCCAAATTGTCCAAGAAGAAAGATAATCTTACATCAAGATAACGCTCTGGCGCATACTGCTGCTCGAACGACTGAGTATTTGGATGCCCAAAACATTGAAATAATGGATCATTTACCGTATAGTCCAGACCTAACACCTAATGATGTGCGAGGTTTACGTTTTACATCGCCCGAAGAAGCGGTTGACACATTTAAAATGAAATACGAGGTACATAACTTTTATAATGATGGGCCAGACAGTGTCAAAGGTGGTTTGCCATTTACCTTAACTCTTGGTACATAAGTCTCCCTAGTGGAGATTTTCAGCAACATTGCGTTTGCGTACGACCGGCATGGATGTGCGGTGAAAGCAACGAGCTGTCATCGAATTTCTTACTGCGGAGGGTGTAGCGCCCATTGACATCCATCAAAGGTTGAGTGCCGTGTACTATGATGCGTGTGTTGATGTGAGTACTGATAGGAGGTGGGTAAGGACTGTGAAAAACGAAAATCCTGCTAAAACGAATCCCCAAGATCAGGCACGCAGTGGCCGACCTGTCTCTGCGTGTGGTTAAAGGCAGGTGGCTCTCGTGGATGAGCTGGTTTATGAAAATCGACGGTGTAAATATTATCTGCAATGTGCTGAAGTACAGGGGAACATGCACACGTTGGGTGCCCCAAACGCTTACTGATGAAATGAAAGCCAATCGAAAACAAATTGGCGAACAACTCTTGACTCGATATGAGGCAGAAGGTGATGTTTTTCTCCACACAATTGCGACCAGACAAAATGCCTATTCTGCATTATTACAACGCTCGGCCTCACACAAGTCAGAGTACACGTATAGCACTGTAGAAGCTTGGGTTTCATGACGTTTTACTTCATCCACCTTTTAGCCCAGATCTTGTGACTTTTTCCTCTTTCTGAAGCTTAAGGAACATCTCAAGGGCAAGCGTTTCTCTTGGGAAGCAGAGGTGATAACGGAGGTGCGAAAATGGTGCCGTGCGAAGACTTCAGACGTTTTCCGTGACGGATTTGCACAACTCGTAGTACGTTGGCGTAAATATATTGCTGTCAATGGCGATTATGTGAAAAAGTGATTATATCAGTAGGTAGAGGACAATCATTTCTCACTTGTATGTAAACAATATATTTATTACTAATAAAGTTATAGCCGTGGAGGCATTAGTTTTCAATTCGCCCTCGTATATAGATAGATAAGTATTTCTTTCAAACGCGTTATACAGAATAAACAAATACACGCTTGAAACAAGTCACAAGAAAAGAAAGCTAGTATATCACCATCAACTTAAAAATAGTTTACAGAGTAACAACTAATTCCTAATAGATATGCCTTAAACAAGTTTTTAAATGAGTAGAAATTTTTTGCGTTTCTTATATTTACAAGTGATTTGTTATAGAACTTACAGCCATGGTAATATGTACCATTCTGAAATAAAGAACCTAACGCGGGTAGATTGGAAAAGATGTTTTGAAGATTGCTTTTCACGGATGCAAAAACGCATTGACTGTGGACAGGAATACTTTGAAAGATTTTAAATAAATGTCTTGTCAATAAAATGTGAATTACTTTATTAGGCTTAGCGAAAAGAAAATATTCTTCATATTAAGAGGTATAAAAAAAGTCTCTAGTCTCTGGATTTCGATTTCTGGAAGTTTTGCAAATGAATGGTAAATATAATTTATTGTGCAATTGCGCAGCATAGCAAAAACGAAGTATACGGTGCTTACAGTTTGCTAAGTATATTAAAATGTATTCATTTAAGTTCACTAGAGATAAATGCAGCGAGCGCTTTTTAAATTTCGCGGATTTAAGTTGGTAATTCCCGCAATAAAGGATATATTTGTTTATCTTACATTAAGAAATTGGTGTATATATCATTTATTGTCGAAACTACTAACTTAAATCATCCGTGAAATTTAAAAAGTATCCGCTCTAGAGATAAGTTTCAACTTACGTGGATTACCATTTGGAAACTACAGAGCCAACTCTTAGCGAACAGATTGAATTAAGCAATCTAGTTCACATTAGATTGCTTGTTTACTTTAACTGCTACCACTCCACAAAAACAGGCAAGTAACTTTCTAGCTAGGGATCAATAGATGTCACTGCAAAGCGGAGAGCGTGTTTGTGATAAAGATTTTTCCATTACGAATTTGTTTACAACAGGTGACTCAACTACATCACAAAATGTTTAAATCGTTTCTAAATACAAGTATGCTTAATAGCTAGGCTACGGATTAATAGGGATTTACTTGTTAAAAATAGACTTTTATCAAAAGCACGCAAATAAATAAAAAATAAGAAGTACGAGTAAAGATATACAATAATCACAACGTTAATAGAAAAATAAGCTACATATTACGTATAAAATGTTAGAAGGGCACATATTTTAATTTGTAAGGATGGTAAAACAATCTACACAGAGGAAAAGATTTCTTTAGATCAGGGAAAAATGCACTGAGTTAAGAAAGTTCTTTTAAGTAGTAGTAGAGCAACGTGTATCTCGTATTTCGTGTATCTAATCATTTATGTGTAGCGCCCATAAAAGAAATTTTGAAGCAAATGCTTATGATTTATAATTTTCTCCGTTAAAGAACCTTAGGGAGTTTCTTAAAGTCGTTGCAGTGTGCTGTATAATAAATTACTGCATTTAACCTTATGCTTGTAAGAAATATTTTTGCGTTTAAGTTGGCAACGCAAATAGATTAAAGTTAGCGGGAAGACAGTTGACAGTAGGCAGTAGCAGGGATGTTATAGTTCCCACTATAGTGGGAGCTTTCCCACACTGCTGAATTTTCTACCACGCTACCACCCCTAAAGTAAATCTCCCACATTTTAATGGGAATAAAAAACGTAAGAGAAAATAAACCTAAAATTTTCATTTTTAGCGTGGACTCGCAGATATCTAGACTATGCCATCTAGAGAATGTAGAATAAGCTGAAAGTAAAAGTATTTCTTGATTCTTGGTGATTTCTTGCTATACAGTATGTTTATTAAACATACGGCAAAAATTCAAGGGGTTATTCCATGAACTGTTCTAAGAATATTTTGTAATTTTTCGAGTAGAAGTACCAGGATTTTGTCCAGCACATTCTCTTTTAATTCTACCGTTCTTACTGTCATTGGCCTTCCTGGTCCTCCACTTTCAATGTGCCTGTTTCATGAAGACGTTGATGAATACTTTGGAAGGTTTTTCTATCAGGAACATTACGGTCAGGAAATCGTAAATGTACAACCGTGTAGCCTCTAATGAATTGCCATCAGCAAGTCTATAAATGAAATGCATGTCAGTCATCTAGGCGTTCGTATAGCGATTCATGATAGAGGACTTCACTAACAAAAGTTTAAGTATTAAAAGACAGGAAATACACGTCAATCAGCCTCAGCAAATTTGGCACATACAAAATGATCAATCACGAAACGTATTCAAATGAAATCCACGTTTTAACTGATTTACTTTTCTATGTCTGCACTTGCCTATTGTTAGTGGGTAAAACAGCCGTTCTTTGTAATCGGAATGTTATTACAACGAGTTTTTTCAAATTCTTTTATACTCGGTAAATCCAGTGTTATACGCCATATTTTTATTTCGGCTACATTAATAATTTCAAAAATATCAAAATTGGTTTTGTCGAAAATTTTTCTCGCCCTGTATCTTTGAAACAAAGGGGCTTTTCAAAAATCATAAAAGTACAAAATATTCTTATAATAGTTCATGGAATAACCCCTTGAATTTTTGCCGTATGTTTAATAAACAGCCTGTATAATGAATAATTTCAAATTTCCAAGTACATTATTCGATTGGTCAATAATAAAAAAGCAATAACATTCACATACAAAATTTAAAACTTAGGAACAGTTTGTTAGCGAGATTACAACTGTTGATTAAATATACGAAGATAATTTTAATTTTCAGGCATCTATTAAAAGCAAACCAACTATAACAAAAAGAAAAAACTTTAAAGATTCGTGAGCTGTAAAATATAAGTGACTTAAAAAAGACAATTCAAATCTGTTGTTGATTGTTTAATAATAAACAATTAATGGCTAACAATGAATGCACGTGTTCATGTTTTTCAAATTTTATATTATATATATATATATATAAGAGCATGCGCACAAAGTGGCGGCAATTTAAATTATGTAAGTAAACAAACATAACCCTTAATGAAATCTAAACAAAAACATTGTGTAATCTTGACATGCAACATACAAATTAAAGGTAGTGCCTACAACTTGAAAAGGTATATAATACTAGTAGTATTAGTATGTATTATAGACTACTCTCGCAATTATTTCTTATTAAAACAAAAATTAGAAATTAACTAAACATCCCAACATGTTAAAGAAAATGCTGAAACAACATAGATCAGCTAGCAACCTGCGAAGACTATGTTAAAATATAATCTTCATGAAAGCACTCAATATTGAATATTAATAACTTTTTGTCATTGTCTAATAAAATTTCCAATGTTATATTTTGAATTAAAATTTACTTTATAATTGTTTTTATTGATATTAACTTTTTTAATAAGCTCGAAAAATATATTTAACCTTTAGCAGTTAAAGTATAATGCCTTATCTCCCATTATTTTATTCACTTCTACCACCATGTTATCTTAAATTTTCCACTTTATATGAAGTCTTCCATAACATCCTTGGACATTAGTAGACTGAGCCAGAGAAGATGGCGGGTTAGTGGCCGCGAATTGCTGCGTGTAGTGTTAAAGCTTGTCTATTATTGTTATTTACCCCGTTTATCACATTATACTTACCTTTAAAGCTTCAATAAAGTGCTGTTTATGAAGTATTTTTTATATGCCCCATTTAATTAAAATCGGCTCTCCCGAAAAACATATACTTGGAAATTGGTTTCTAAAGCCCGTTTGCAACGATGTATAATTTTATATATAATTCTGTAAAGAAATTTACAAATTAAATTATGTACCGTCGCAAACAGATTACACACAAAATTTGATACATAATTTTCAAAAAATAGAACATGCTCTAATTTTATAAGAATTTGATATATAAAATGAGCAGAAACATGCGCAATAGTCCAACTTTGCTATTGTGATTATTTCTGGTAAGTGGCAGTTTGAGGTTATGGACGTTATTGTGTGATATACATATACCTTTTACGTATAAGCTTATAAAATGTTTTAGTCGCGGGAACAGGTATCTTGTTTAATAAATTTGTATAAAGAATAATAAATATCTCAACCTGTTAGATGGTGAAATTGTATCTTGCATAAAATTATACGATTTTGCTATGTCTCCTTCGATTAAAATTAGCAGATAAGCAAATTGATTTAAAGTCAGTCTCAAGAAATTTTTATATGAAGAATGATCTAATAAAAATTCAGCACTTAATACAGTTGAACCCAGATTATCCGAGCGTTTATTCGAGGTCCGAATTAACCGAGCCGATTCGGACATTCTTATTATCCAAGGTACGGGCGTCGGTCGGTGCTCCACAGTAACCGAGTTTATCGTCGGGGAATCCCTGGTCATTTGCGCCGATCTTAGGGGAACACCCCCGTTAGGATTCTAGACTCTATTGGCGTGTGAATCTGCAATGCAGTGCGTTATATACGTTTGTTACGCACTAGTTAGTACTTTAACTTCTTTGGAGTGTCACGTTGTGCACTAGTAGTTGTGTACGTTGTTTGCCATATTATGATGGAGCAAAACAAGCAAAAAAGAATCGTACCCATCGAAGAAAAATTGAAAGCCATTAGGAGAGTAGAAGCAGGTGAAACAATTAAAGTTGTAGCACGAGATTATGGAGTAGGCGAAGTAACGGTTGGAGATTGGAAAAGAAATCGCATCCAAATTGAACAGTCGTGTATGAAACAAGCTTCTTCGTCTTCTGGAAGAAAATCAATGAAAACTGGTGACTACGAGCAGATTAACGAAATATTATTCATATGGTTTAACCAGCAAAGATCGAAAGGTATGCCACTTTCGGGTCCTATTTTGCAACAGAAGGCAATGCTGATTAGTAGACAATTTCCAGAGACAGATCAGTTTACTGCTAGTTGTGGATGGCTTGATCGTTGGAAAAAACGGTACGGTGTGCGACAATTAACCGTGTGTGGGGAAAAACTTTCTGCTGATGTATTATTAATAGAAAAATTTAAGCAGGACTTTAAAAAAGCTGTTGAAGACAATTGGTACACTTGCGATCAAATTTATAACTGCTACGAAAGTGGCCTAATTTATAAATTGCTTCGATAAAAAACATTGGCATCTCAACAGGAACAATCTGCTCTTGGACATAAACGAAGTAAGGAGAGATTAACCATAATGGCATGTTCCAATGCATCTGGTAAGCACAAAATCCCACTGATGGTGATTGGGAAGTCTGCGCGACCAAGAGCCTTAAAAGACATCGCACCCAAAGCCCTGCCAGTATATTGCAAGAGCCAAAAAAGTGCGTGAATGGATGCGAACTTATTCACTACCTGGTTTAAAGAAGAGTTTGTGCCATCGGTGACCAGGTTTTTGAAAAGGACTTCCGATCAAAGCAGTATTATTAATGGATAATGCACCATCACGCCCTGGAGAAGATCTTCGTGTGGGCGAAATTATCGTAAAGTTTTTCCCTCCGAATGTAACCAGCATAATGTAGCCTATGGATCAAGGCGTCTTGGAAGACATTAAAAAAGTTATAGGCGTTTGTTACTCGAACATCACTTAGAATATACAGAAAATGAAGATCTTATCTGTTTCTTGCGAAAGATTAGGGCTGCTGCGGAACACACAGGGACAACGCTTCGATTTCCTCGTGTATTTTTTTGTCAAGCACAACGTACATGATATGCAACGGAAATACACAAGAGAACTGAACCCTTGTATTTGATCTCCCCACCAAGCGCCACTGGTTACCGATATTCATCGTTCCCGACGGCTTGTTGAAGTCTCGACTGACCTTTGGATAACAAAAGTTTTATCACTGAACGTTGCACTTAGTACATACGTGTTTCGAGAGGAGCCGACATTTTGAAATGAACAAACGAGATTATGTTTGTCTTTATTTCCATCAAACAGCTAGTTGAATTTATCACCAAGGTTACCAACTTGACCATTTCAGTTCATCTAATAATATTCAGTACTTTTCCTGCTATTGTAGTAAAAAAGTAAATCTTTTACTAAAAATAATATCGTCTAATTGTAGGTCAGCTTTTACTTCATTTAAGCGACATAAGTCTTGGATATAATACACTCACATAGTCTTGTAAAATTGGCACTATATGTCTAAGTCAGACTTAATGAGGTTCAACAGTATATCTTGATGATAAATAAAAGTTACTTCCGTTTTCAAGGTTTGATATGTAATAATAACTTTCATCAATGAAAACAAAATATTCTACATTTAACGGATACTAACAACTAACAATATCTCATTCTTTCTAACAATCATTGTTTGGTAGAGTTTGGAGCAAAAGTTTAATTGACAATTCTGTAAACAGAATAACTTTCGCTGAAAATATTGAGTATTTTCATTAGAAATTTAAATCTAATATTAGTGCCTCCACACTTGTACCCTTCTTCAAAATTCCTTCCTTGCACGTAGTTTTAGAAGGCATTAGTGCCAAAGCGTGAGCACCTACAAAACTATTCAATCGACTGCTAATTTGATTTCCTGTACTATATGCCACATAAATATTAGCATCCTTATTTTCTTTTTGCAATCTAGTCCTCCGATATTCGGGCCTTGGATCCAGTTTTACATCTTCGCCCTGAAATTATTCACGAAACAAAAATATTATGTAAATTACACTTCACTTTTAGTAATTGTTATTATTACCATTACAACAGATATACGTGGCAACTCGTATGGTGTTTGATTTTCCAAAAATCTAATTGCTGGTATGACGAACAGTAGACTTGTTACGTTGGCTGAGACTGGATTTCCGGGAAGACCGAAAACCATTTTTTTATTATTTTTGTATATGCATGTTGCGAAAGTAGTGGGTTTCCTGTTAAGCAATCATTAAAGTTGAATGAGTTGTATAGACTTATACCAGTCATTATAATCGCATTCCTTGTTCATTTTCGAAGTAATGTCGAATAGAACTCAAAGTATTTTTAAAACATTCCTGACAGCAAATCTTTATTTGAAACCCGTGTCCATTAGCATAATGACCTATGACTCATGTTTATGGATTGACGACAATATTTTGTAAAGGGTTCCCATGAATGATTTTCCAACGTATTTTATTGGTTCTGGAAAATTTGTATTTAAATATGAATTTCAGCCAGAGCTGGGTAAAGGACTTAAAGTGTTTCAAATACCAAGCAGTGAGCCAGAGTGCTAACAAGTATCATATACTTTCATTTACAAAAGTACTTAAATTACAAATGCAGTATTTGAAAAGCTAAAGCACCAAGAACCTAGTGTTGACAATAGAAATATCAAGTACAAAGTACTAATTGTAAAGTATTTTAAGTCTTCAAAGGACTTCGAGCACTGCTAAAAGTGCTTCAAGCACTTTGCAAAGCGGTTCAAGCAAAAGTAACTGAAATGCTAAAAATTGGGCTTCAGTTATTTACAAGTACTCCAATTACTTTAAAAGCGCTTCATTTTGTTTCACAGTGCTTCAATTACTTTAAAAGTAGTTTAATTACTTTAAAGGTGCTTTAATTACTTTAAGGACTCCCCGACATGCGGTCACCAGATTAATTCAGAATCTAGAGTTCCTAAAATCTCGTAAGAAGAATAACTGTTTGCGAGCTTTAAGTTGATTGAAAATTAAGTAGCACGAAATTAGTGTAACGCGAAATTATACACACGTCAAACTTTAACATTATTTTCTGAAACAGTTCACTAAAACACTTACCACAACACTTAATTCGTACTGGACGCACGTTTCGATAGCCAAGCAATCATCATCAGCAGCAAGACTGAACTAGTCTAATCAGTTCAGTCTTGCTGCTGATGATAGCTTGGCTATCGAAACGTGCGTCCAGTAGGAATTAAGAGTTGTGGTAAGGGTTTTAGTGAACTGTTTCAGTGTTCCAGTGCCACAGATTTAGAGTACACGTTTATAATTCAATTCCTGGGTAATAGCATTTTCTATAAAAAAATTTACAAATTTGCAAGATCTGACAGTTTATCCTGACACATGGTTGAACTTAAATAAGTTTTACTGAAACTTCGTTCTCCTTTAGCGACAGTGACAGGTATGGTTAGCAAAATTCGAAGTGCTGTCCACACGTTCGGGAATATATCCTGCCAACCATTTTGTTTAATAAGTTGAAGAACTTTTATCGGTTCTGCTGATTCAAGCTTTGCGGAGCAATGGATTCAAGCTTAAAAATTCCTCGACCAATTCACTACCAGATATATCACATTTTTTCCCATCGGTTAAACTTATTTCTAAATGTGCACAGGCTTTTTCCAATTTCAACTTTTCAAGAATTGTTTTCATGTATAAAATGGATCATATATCATTAAACTTGGATAGTTGTGTAAATCGAGTGACCAACGCATTATCGATTGCATCGATCATAGGGTAAAAGACGTTCATTTTAAGTAATTCTTCAAGATCTATTGGTGCCTCGTCTACGGCCTCATACTCGAATAATCTCTTCTCTCTTTGGGATCGGACTGGCTTAAAATTAGGATCTACCCCAACCTGAGAAGCAATTTCCTTAGATGTTATCAGAGCAGACGAATAACCCCGGTA
Source organism: Dynastes maya (assembly GCA_029619315.2). Lineage (NCBI taxonomy): Eukaryota > Metazoa > Arthropoda > Insecta > Coleoptera > Scarabaeidae > Dynastes > Dynastes maya. The sequence continues at coordinate 27,024,842 of JAROYE020000002.1, forward strand.
CTCTTTCACAAAATCCCAGCGGTTTTTCAGCAATTGTAAAGCGTTTGGTAAATTCATAGTTTCAAACTACATAGTCTTACTTACAATGTTTATTTGAAACAAAATATGATAAAAAGCTACCATTGTAACTATGAACTCAAATTGTTCCATGCTCTGAATCACAGACAAAGCTTCTGATGCTGCAACTGAGTCATTCATTTCTTCGTGACGGTATTTAGGTGCTTGGGTTTTTTGCGCAGACGATCTGTCGTTGCATTTCCGGCGCCCCCCTTATGACGGCGCCCAGTGCGGTCGCACCGTTTGCACCGCCCAAGGGCTGCTTCTGCTTGAAATAACATGAAAACACTTTCAAATAGCTGGAAAAAACTGGAGGAAACTTATTATAATTCTTAACTCAAATTTAAATACATCAACAAATTATTAACTTGACTCAATTGTTTCCCAAAAATTTAAATAAGTGCATAAAAGTAATTGCACTTTAGCATCAGAAACCAACTGCAACTTCTAGAGGGATGCCTCTATACAGGCTGATTCATTTCCGATTTCATCTTGCTTATTATTGGGGATAGAGGGTAGGTGCAAATTTCACAAAGTTTCTAAATTTTGTGTTTGTTATAAATCCGAAGAAAAAATGGGCCTGCGACAAATGACATTCGTGACTTTAAAAAAGGCAAAAAATGCACATTTTTTTCTTTTACCTCTAGCACCTTTATTTGGCCTTGTAGAGAAAAACTAAAAACACATTCTCAAGGCCGCTTTTGATCTTCGATGTAGTAGTGTACTTGACATTTTTATATGACGTTTCGGTTCTTTCTGGCCATCAACAACTTTTTTATTTCTTTTGCGTTTGCAACAATTAACTCGACAAAAATGTGCAAATGAGAATATCTTAATTAGATTTCCTCATGCGTACTTGTTAACATCAACTTTCTTATTTCTTATTGGCGCCATATTGAATTAGTTGGAATAAGTTTTTTCTCTGATTTCAACTATTTACAGAAATTTTTGATATGCTCTAATTGACGAAAAATACATTTTAAGATTAAATAAGGTAACCATGAAATTTCAAACTGCCAAACATTTCAGTTATTGTTCATTAGTAATAGAAAAATGTCGTACACCAATAAAGAGGAACGAAATATATTAAGTATTTTTATTCATTGAACCGAAATACAGCAATAGCGAGTACTTGCATTCAGAACGACAACAGCCACATCTTGATGGAAACTTGGTCAAGAATGGATCGTTTACGGAGACGCGGCATGTTTACGTTAGCAGGAATTTGAATGAAAATCAACGGCAATTTGAGTGGTCTTGAGAATGTTTTCAGTTTTATGGTAGCTGTAGTAGTGCACATGGATGAATTAAAAAAAAATAGATCTTGGAATTCTTCGGATTTTGGTAAGTAACATCACGAACAATAGGTGGCATCTTGAAATTGGAAGTAAAAGGCCACGGTAAAGTTTTGAGCATGGAAGAATGTTTTAATGATAAAAGATGCTTATAGACATGGTTGCTTATGTAAAAAGATATTTGAATGGCGTTCGCAGTGTAAATTGCATCAGAACAACTCTACATCAATATAGAAGGTGTCTACACATGGAATGTGTACAGTTCATTCTACACAGATTTATTGGTTGAATGGACAGAATGGCGGTGAATTGCGGTATTTTTTCATATGATTTCCTGGCAAACAACAAATGGCAGTCCATGAAACGAGTTTCTTCTTTGTGTAGCTCAGCTTAGATTCATGTTGATCTCTCAGTTAATGTAATCCAGATTTTTATCAGTTCAATGATTACTTTTGTCATCACAGCAACTGTTTACTGATTTTTCAGCTCCTCCAAATACGTTATTCATCAGATTTAGTTTGAGCATATTCTTTTGCTTCCGTTACTGAAAACCGCGATAAAAGATGGCTTTAATGACCAAATCCATTCAAAGAAATGTGCTTAAAATCTTAATCATAATTCTAAAAAGAGCTTTTCACAGACGTTGAAAACATCATATAGACAAATAGAGGCTATTTAGAAAATTGAATATATCATCTGTTCTTGTAGTGAAAAATTAGTTCAGGAATTTGTTGAATACACCGGATAGTAACAAACCATCAAAATAATGCGCAGGAAAATTTTCAGATGTTTTAGTTATTAATGCATATAACCTACCCGGGCTTCATATTAAGTCGCCCAAAATGTATTGTCGCTCCAAAATCTTGCAGCAAAACTTCCTTGACAAGATCGAATTCACTCATCGACACTCCGCCGCTAGTTATTACAATATCGTTCTGCTCGAGAGCTCTATCTAGAGCTTCTTTTACGCTATTAGGTCTGTAAAAAATAGGTACATTGAATTAGATGCAAGTAATGATTAATGAAGACGTCGTCGTCATGTTTCTCATGTACTCACTCGTCTTTGGCGATGCCACAATCACGACCCGTGTAACCGTATTCGATCAACAGGTTCAATAGGGTTAATTTGTTGCTGTCTCTAATATGACCCGACCTTAATTTTTCATCGTGCCTTTGCAATTCGTTGCCGGTCGATAAGACGCCGATAGACGGCCGCCTGTAAGTTATTACAAGGTATACATAGACATGGGCCAGACGTGTTAATGGTCGCTTGATTTGTATAAATTAACGACGCGGTTCCCACACACGTGGCAAAAAATACTTTTATTCGTTTTTGATTGATTCAATGAGTAAGTGCGGAATGAATATTGCGCGAAGGGGAACGCATACTATATGCACTTTTAACAGCAGTAATATAACCAATTAAATATCGGTTTTCCTTTTCAAATTAATTCCGAAAAGGGGTACAAAATTTACATTCTAAAATCCTAAACAGTGGCGAAATTTCTAAAGTTAATAAATCATTTAACTAATCGGGAAATACATTCAAATGGCAATACAACCAAAAGAATGAAAGATGATAAAAATAAACAATAGTTACCGTTAAATAGAATTATGTGGAACCATTGTATCATCAAAGTTCATTTTATTTAAATCAAATACCATGAACTTAACGAAGTTGGTATTTTATGTTAATAGCAATAAAGTAATACGATAGTGTCAAAATCTGAGTAAGGCATCTATTATTAAAGTAAAATAACCGCAATAATTTAAAATTGCTCTTAAGTTGAGCACTACAACGCATCTATCAAATTGTAACGCGAACTCCACCAATTAGGAAACGCAAAATGCTGGAAAAGCTTAATTTATGTAATTTTCTTTATCGTACCATCGAAATTCTTCCAGTGTAATTGCACTTTTCATCAGGGCAAGCTATTAAAAAACAATTACAACTGTAGGAGTGAACCAAACTGTAACAAAACTTATAAATGTGAAAATTCCTAACTAAATTGATGAAACATCTCAAAATCAAAGATGTCATGTATATATACACGAAAAGATTGTTCTAGAAAAACTATCGTTAAAGATTTTTAATCATAAGCATACTTGTAAAGAGGAAAAACAAAATTGTAGAAAGACGTCTACATAAAATTCAAAATATTGATGTAGTAATATCATTAAAACAAAAGTAATAAATTTAACATTAGCAGTTGTAAAATATTTCTAACGATAGATTGGATAAATTGATTATTTTAGCAAAGGTCAGCTACATGTTAACGCACGTGTTGCCAACCGTTTAGAGATCTCTTTGGTCAAAGGCATGCAACAATTTCGCTATCCGTTAATAAATTGATCAATTTCTGAATATCACACACGTGATATTCAGAACATACAACCAGTGGTACTCTGTACATATGTACAGGCTGATTCACTTTCGACCCTCGTCATGGAGATCTCGCTTATTATTGGAGATAGAGGGTACATAGGTTTAAATTTGGCAAACATGCTAAATGTCGTGTTTGTTATGAACTCGAAGGCATGGAGCTGTGACAAATGACGTTCAAGATTAAAAAGAAAAAGGAAAAAGCTCAATACCTTCTTTTACCCCTAGCACCTTCATTTGGCCTTGCAGAGAAAAACAAAAAAAAAACATTCTCAAGGCCACTTTCGATCTTCTATCTAATGCTGTAGTCGAAATTGTTATATTACGTTTCGGTTTTTTCTGGTCATCATCAACTTTCTTATTTCTTATCGGCGTCATATTGGATTTTGACACCGCCAGAAGAGTTTTTTCTACAAATTTCAACCACATATAACATATTGACAACAGTTTTCAGTATTATGCTTTAATTGAGGAAAAATACATTTTAAGATTAATGAAATTTCAAAATGTCAACCATTTCAATTATCGTTTATTAGCAATAGAAAAATGTCATACACCAACGAAGAGAAACGGGATATGTTAAGCATTCTTTATTCATCGAACCGAAATACAACAGTAGTAAGTACAAGATATTCACAATTGTATCTACATAACTGGTTCTATAAAACGGTTTCCCAAAATACCCATCCAAACGCTTACTCCAAAACGATGCTGTGGTCTCCTTGCCCCATTTCATCTAGAGTTCTGTACTGCCCAATAGTGCTCCGTATTGTTGTTAAACATTTCAGAATTGGTAAATTTTAACCATCATCAGACCAGATGATTTTGTTTAAAAATTCTTCGTCTTCTAATTTTCCCACTAACCCTACAGTCGTCTTAAATTAGTAAACTGTAATATTGTATGGTTTAAATTTTGCAAAACCGCACTTATAATTTACCATTTGTCAAATATTCCGTTGATTTTCATTCAAATTCCTGTTAATAAAATATTACGCGGCTTGGTAAACGATCCATTCTCAACCACGTCTCTATCAATATCTAGAAAAATGGTACGATGTTGGCTGCTGTCGTTCTGGAAACAATTGTACTCGCTATTAATGTATTTCGGTTTGACGAATCAAAAATACTTAACTTATCTCGCTTCTACTTCGTTGGTCTATGACATTTTTCTATTACTAATGAACGATAATTGAGGTGTTTTACAGCTTCAAATATGATGGCTGTCTTACGTAATCTTAAAATATATTCTTCGTCAATTAAGGCATAATATTGAAAACTTTTGTCAACATGTTATACATGGCTGAAATCAGAAAAAAAATCTCTTTCTGACGGTGCCAAAATTAAATATGGCACCGATAAGAAATCAGAAAGTTGAAGATGACCAGAAAAAACGAAAGGTCCTATAAAAATGTAGATAAAAGATCGAAACTTGCCTTGAGTATGTGTTTTTAGTTTTCCTCTGCAAGGCCAAATAAAGGTACTAGGGGTAAAAGAATAAAATGAACCCTTTCCTTTTTTTTTTTGAATCTCAAACGTCATTTGTCGCAGGTTCATTTTCTCTTCTGGCTCATAACAAACACAAAATTTAGCAACCTTGCCAAATTTAAACTTTCTCTCTATCTCGAATAGTAAGTGAGATTCGCACGGTGTGGGTCGAAAATGAATCAGTCTGTATATACAGTCAGGCCTTAAAGTATCCCCCAACCCCTCCATGCTAACTTTTGAATAACACAAGCTAGCGTTTCTGGAAAAATAGGACGATTTTTATTTTTTATGAGCTAACTTTTGCCATTATCAGCAGTTCAATTGCATTTCCGGTGTTAATTTTCTTATTTTACATAAGGATATGTATATTTTTACACATATGTTGTACTTTAACTTAAACTAACTTAACAAAAACTAACTAATTTAAACAAACCTACAATTAACAAAACAAGTTAAAATGAGAGAAAATAACGAGAACAAACAACGAAAGTATGACAAATGCAGGTTATAATAACAACAAATAACAATAATGAAAGCAAGGATTGCAGGGTAGTATGGCAACAACAATATACTCGGCACACTCCGCACCACATAAATTATTCATTAACTCGGAAAGGCCGTTTCGAAAACACATGATGTGAGAGAACATATATTAAATCTAACGAATCCGCTCTATCTCTACCCTTCAAGAAAAATATATACCTACTTTTGCCCCTTAGGCTAAGAAGCAAGTTAAAATAAGGAAAAAAGGCACCCTAATAAAAATAAAAATCGAGTAAGACAAGGGTTATGTCCCTTTCTATCCGCCAAACTTGTGTTCTTTCCGCTTATATCCTTACCTAAACACTAGACAACATGCGTTATAGCATAACCATAAATCAAAGGACTATTTACCGTAATAAATCGAAAAGACAAGAGATGTGTAAAGGTATCTTCTCTTTATCGAATAGGTTTGTATTCTTATTTACGTACTGAAATATCTTTCTCGGGGGTTTTACTCAAATTTTGTTAAATTTTCTAATTTAACTCTGATAAATGACTTTTGTAGGTTCGGGGGTATCCCTAGATACCCTTACGGCAATTTTAGAATAAATGTCTAACTCAGTAATATCAAATTAACGAATTTTTAAGATTTTAAAAATTAACTAACCTTTAAACTTTCGAACGACGCCAATATATATAAACCCTCTGTTTATATACCCACCACAGGAACTGCCTGCTCTGGATATTCAACCCTATTTACCTCTCTAATAATAACTTTGAATACACAACGAACACTTATCTTTGGATTGGATTCAAAACAAACTTTGATTCAACCAAGGCCGAATAAAGATTGATGAAAAATTTAGGGCGTCGTTCCTCTTTCTTTTATTTTAAATCGCGAAAGACCGGCGATTGTTTTCTTTCACAGCCGATTTTGATAATTTACCCAAATAGAAACTAACTTTTCGATGACTTTCAATCAAATGATATTAGCACACGAGAACGAATGCAGTGACTTAACCAGGAGGTTGTTTGTTGATGATTCTGTGGTCCGAACTGTCACTAACAAGCTTTGAAAGAGAAAATCCACTGCTAATTTATAGAAACCTTTCAGATAAAGATTTAATTGATGAAATATTATCTGTTGTGCTTTTCAATTTATGTTGTTGCTTATTCCAGACGATTTTTACATTAATTTGGACGAAATAAGTGAATAGAACATTTAATAAACGAGTAGATTTGTCCATGATACCCCACACTCGTCATTATCCGGACTTATAATTAAATTCTACCGTCCTCGCCCCAAGGACGGTTGGCTGAGGGGGGATGGTAACGAAGAAATTTCCAATTATCCCCGCAAGAGGGATATTTGGTTGCCAACGAGTGGCCAGCCTGACATTTGGTCAGTACCGAAGTGACAACCGAGAGAAGTTGTTGTTGTCGTAGATACAACGTTGAACATAACATAACAGTACATAGTCTCATAGATGTCCAATTTAAATGGGTATACTGTAGGACCTCACAATGAAAATATTTTATAATCATCTCTAAACAAATTTGTAAATTAAAAAATTAAATAAAAACCCAGTAATAAAAATATAAAATGATTAAAAAGCCGATTGTCGGTTGTTTCCCTTTTTGTTCAGTCAAGTGTAAAGTGTGCTAACTAAATCTAACGTCTAATCAGTTAATATGGCAACACTAGTTGACGCCCCTTAAAGAAAATAATTTCGATATTTCCACGATATTTACGCAGTTTTGTAATATTCTAACTCTAGGTCTTTCCTTTTTGTATTTTGAACTGCTTGAGATATATTATTAGTTCAGAAAAGTCGCTTAGTAATGTAAATTGTTAATTTATGTGATTTTCCTTTAGGCAAGTAATACTTTATTAGCATATATAACTGCTGTTCGTAATCAACTTTGTGATTCTTACAATACGATACATTTTTTTAAATAAAATTAAGACTTTTCTAAATATTACTCGATTTAGAGAAAACTTGCTTTCTTGCTTGTATCTTCTACAGCACTTGCACATATTGTAAAAATAACACAATGTACAATACTTAGAAAAACATGCTTTAATGCTCATAACTGCGTGTTTAGAAAAAGGCATATGGAAGACTCTCATGCTCAAGAATATCAATTACTTACTTGAAAACAGTTACTGTTGTTTTACCAATAGTGGCAAGTACTCCAATATGAGACGCTTTGATCTTTTGAAACTTGTTCAATACTAGTTCTCCTTCACGAATATCAGAACCAACTTCCCTAAAATATAACAAATTCTAATTTAGCGTTATCATGCAAATGAAGCGTACATAAAGTAAATAATGTGAAGCTGAAGTTAAATATTGGCATTTTCTTAATTTTAATAAATATTACCTTATATCTTGACCTAAGGTTGGAGCAACATTGATGCGAATTTTTATTTCTTTACACGAACCATCATACTCCACTAACTCTGTATCCTCAACTTGTACAACTGCATCAGCTCCGTATGGAACAGCTGCTCCAGTGCTAATCCTAATAACTTCACCCTTTCGAAGTTCATTGGATTTCGGCTGTAATATCAGAAATATTTAGAAGGTCTTATTTATTATATATCGCCATACATCATCTCCTGCGGCTGTTACATCCTTGACAATTCTCACGCCAACACCATCTTCAGTTTTAACCGCATAACCATCTTTAATAGAGGCCCTGAATGATGGAAATGGTTCTAGAATGTAAACGTCTTTTGCCAATATTCTATTTAGCGAGTCTTCCACTTTAATGACTTCCATTTGGTTCGAATTTTTGATGTTATCAAAGATCAAACTCAATGCTTCTTCAACTTCAATCATTTTGTATGGAGAGTGACGATTTCTCATTGCTACTTGATTTACTTTTACCTAAACATAAGGCGAGTTACTTTTAGTAGGTCTGTTATTTAAACTACATTTTGCTAAAAAAAGTCAATCTTGGAAAAAGAAGTAATAACAAAAGCAACAATTGTTGATAGTAATGGAGGAAATTGTAATAAGTACTCCTAATGTAGGAATATTACGACTTCTAAAGCAATATTCTCAATTACGACTAAAGGTTTCAATATAGATTTCCTCTTTAAAAAGGAAATCTGTTTTCGAATCTCATCTGTTCACTATCCAATTTTCATTTGAGCGTATTCATAAGACTTATAAGACTTTATCTATACAGCGTGTCCACCTGCATCTTTTTTTCAATTAACCGACGAACTCTTTGCCATGTTTGATTCTCGCTTTTACAATTTTTTTGTAATCTGATAAAGAAACTGCTCTAGACTTTTTTTTATACAAGCTCTTCTATACCTAAAATATGTCATTCTTTAGTAAATTAACTATGAAGCTATGCAGACAAGCTGTTGCTAAAAGTCAGAGTGCCAAGACGAAATACTATAAATGTTTGCGTTTCTAAAGATATTCATTAGAAATGATCTGTAAAATTTAGTTTATGCCTATAATTCCAACATCAAAATGAAGTGAGCAGTTTTCCTTCATACAAACTGTAATGCGATTCCTTGTATTTTGTTAAATATTTACCAACATTTCTGGAGTAGTATTTTGTATAATGCCCACGTTATCCCTGTATACTACAAGTAGGTATATATAAATCAGATATATGTAAAAATTAAAAGCCCAAAGTAACAATAGGATAGAAAAACCTAAAGCCTTGGGTCTAATCTACGCATTACTCATGGCAGAAAGAAAAGAAAAATACAGAAAATAATAGACAAATGGGAGATAAGAATAAGTAACACGGATATGGAAATAAATACTAGAAATACGAAAGTGATCAAAAGTAATGGAAAAGAAGGCGAAGAAAATATCAAATGGGGAGATGACACACTGGAGGAAGTTGTGGCAAAGACTACTTTGGAACAAAGATTGGCAACAATGGAAAAGCAGATATAGAAATATTGAATAGAAATGAATAGAACGCTACTAAGAAAGAAATAATATCTACAAAAACAGAAACCAGAATATACAACGTGTTCCACTAAGGGTGGGGACCGGCGATATCTTAAACTAATACCGATACAATTTTGTGTGTAAAAGAGTAAAAGTTATCATCCCTTTGAAGAAGGGGGCGAAAAAAAGTATGGAAGGCAGAATAATTAAAATAGCACAAGAAAGAGGAAAAACAGTACAAGAACTAAAAAGAAAAGCGAGAATAATGGAAAAAATGGGTCGAGAATCTAGATCCGCCGACGCTGACGTCATAGCATAAGGCAAAAGATAAAGAAGGAGAAGGAAGAAGAAGAAATGTCCAGGTTATGCAATGCATAAAAAATTCCCAACGTTTTTTCAAAAACATTTCTATTTAGCTAAATTAACAACTTTCAGTATGTTCTTATTATATTTGTTAATAATGTTTATAAGAAACAGTTTCTCTATCAGATTTTGAAAAAATTTACAGGCTTTCACCAGTGGTGAAGGACAATGCTTCGACTTCTTCGTGTATTTTTTGGTCAAGTACAATGTACACGATGCAGCGGAAATATACGGGACAATTGAAGCCGTGTCTTTGATCTCCCATTTACGTCACCACCAGCCGCCACTGGGTGTTCTATTTAAAAGAATTAAAATAGTATGAATCCAGCATGGCAACGATTTCGACGGTCATTTTCGATGTACTGCAGAAAACTACAAGATACACCCAATCGAAGAGAATTTGAATCATCGCCCTAGCATTTAAGATATCGATCGTTAAGGAAACAGCGGAATTTCGCAAAAATCTCAAATGATCTCAAAAACGAAGGTAGATGGATATAGCGAATACTGAAGAAAGTTGACATTAATTACAGAGGTATCCAAGGGTGTTTCATTTAAAAAACCAAACCTGTATCGTTTATAGCGGAAACTGAAAACTTGTACATCATTTTCTATTGTGCAGAACATGTCTCCGAATATTCTTCGTTTAAAAACTTTTTGTCTAAATTACTCAGGAAAGGAATTATCTTCCGCCAATACACTAGGTGGACACACTGTATGGATTGGTGAAACAATAGTTTGATGGGTATGACGGCAATACCTTGCTAGAAGTTGGAGATTGCAAATGGTTATGCGTTCTTTGAATATCTTCCACCTTATCTACTAAGAGATGAACTGCATGGATAAGTGAACCTTGGATAAAGCTGAGGCACTCTGTTGCTCCTCTAACACTACCTGGCAAGTTTATTATTAAAGTTTGTCCTTTATATCCGCAAACAGCCCTCGATAACATCGCCATGTCAGTGGACTGAAGACTTCTCGTGACCATAGCGATTGAAATACCGGGAGCTTCTTTTTCTATTACTCGTTTTGTAGCTTCTGGAGTTACATCTGTTTTTGCGAAACCGGTACCTCCAGTTGTCAATACGATATTATATTGCTTGCTACATAATTCTGCAAGTTCTGCTTCAATTACATTAACTTCATCTGGAACGATCTTTTTGAAAACTGTGGACTCTGGGAACAGCGTAAGTACGGATTGTTCCAATGCCGGACCACTCTTGTCTTCCTTTTCTTTTTGGTAACAAGTATCACTAACTAAAAGCACAAATTAATACAATGCTGAATATGACATATACTACTAGTACGGATAAGAGAATGATTTTTCTCGATTGCTGTAGTGAATAGTTCAGTTTCACCATATACATATTAAGTTAGGGGTTTTAGTATAAATTTAATGTAGATAATGACAGAATGTGTTGAACTAATTTATTATTTTATTCCTGGCTTTGTATTTATATGTATATGTTTTCTTTTGTCGTTAATTTGGTTAACACTGTTGGACACATAAACCATTATGTGCTGCCCACGTTGGGCTCTAAAACTGGTAATGTTATAATGAGGGAAATTTGTTTTCCTAAATGAAATTAATGCATTTTGCTCGGTCAGTAAGTCCGGGAGTGTCCCCTAGACACTCTTTCAGCTGCTTAAATAAAAATTAACAACGGATAATGACGTTTTATTAGAGAAATAGAGGCAGAGAGAATGCCTTCCACGAGTGCGCATCTAATTTTTTGGGGGCGCATAAGGGGCCGCCGTTTTGAAAGGTGAAACTGTCAAAACTGTAACACGTGGTTTAGTTGATTCTATGTTGGTTTGATAATTGAGTTAATTTACGATTGTAAAACCTTCTGTTCTGTGCCCGGATGCTCAAAGAGTCGACGGTTTAAGCCAAAACACGTTTGTAATGTGAGTAATTTTCTATTTTTGTTCTTAGTTATTGTAATAAGTAAAATAAATTGTTTTACTTAGTTTTTTTCAAGATGAATGGATAAAAACGTGGAAGTATATTTTGGGGAAAGACCTTAAAACGTGGATGTTGACCAAAACTTACGTAATTTGTTCTTGTCATTTTAGTGAAAGCGATTATGTGATTAAAGGTGTGAGCAAGATTTTTAAACGGGATGCAATTTCCAGTGTTGCAATTAGTGGTGATGTTGTTGAACTGGAGGCCTCAGCACAATTGAGAAGACAATTGAATAAATTAATATTATTTAACCATTTGTCTTTGTAACAACTGACTCAATAAAGTTTACGTGTTGATCGTTGTAGTATTATTTTAATGCATATTGTTAAGGAAATTAAGATAATATCTACACCAAATACAGTGCTGTTGTCCTTTCTTTTAACTAAATAAGTGAAAAAAATACTCTCAGTTTTTATACTGAAATACTTGGCCTCATTTTGTGAATAAAATCCTATTGTATATTGATATTGTCAAAGCTTTTAAAACATTTTGTAGTTAAATTAAGTTTCCCGCGTTTATGACCTTTCAAAATGGCGGCCTTCAATTTTATCCTCTACACGCATATTGAAGCGTATTCTCGTCCCCTCTATGTCTCTGCGTTTTACGAAAATTGGTCTGAACGCTATGGTCACGCGTCACATACTTAAAACCCTGCGTACTTTTGAATAATCAAAACTGGACTTTACCTTAATCTTGAAAGATAATTTGCACACTGAAGTACTCAAGTTTTCTTTTGAATTAGGCACTTAGCCAAATACGTGTTGACGCAATGAACTAAACTGAGAAATTGTTAACGTCCCCTCGCTTCTTTGTTCGCGATAGCATTTGTTAAGTCACGGCCAATTAGGATACACTTTTTGAAGATACAATATTTAAGTTAAATTTCAATAAAATACTATGCGAGTTCTGATTTTAAAGCTTAACTGAACGATGATAGACATTACCCCTGACCATTGAATGTTGACTTTTACTGCTAACTTGACTTCTCACGGAATGTTTTTTTAATTTGCGAAATTATGGCAGAAATACAGTTGAATTTATTCTGCACGTTTTAGTAGGAAATATTGCATTAAAAATCGAAGATTTATGATATAAAGGAAATGGAACGAAGACGAATGCATTCATTCATTAATTCATATTGTTTGGGTTGGTCACTAATTGTCCGGGCACTTGAGTTTAATGCTCTTTGTACCATCCCCAATAGAACTCTCATTTCCACTCAAACAGCTTCGTGTATTCTATAAAGACCATTATCTTGCCCACGGGACATTTGAGTACCTTCGAAGGCTCCATTAGATCCTCCCCGAAATGTTTCTGCCTGAGTACTTTAGTTCTTCAAATGTGCAGATTACATGCAAATTCGTTTCCTCTTGTAGTTCGCATCTTCTTCGCCAAGGTTCGCTTACTCGACCTACATTATATAGATGCTTTTTAACGTGGCAGTGTCCAGTTACCAACCCGGTAATGGTCTTGACTTCTTTTTTACCGTGTCTAATTAAGTTAACAGAGATCTTAGCATCTCAATTCCCTATTAATGGTTAAGTATAGAGTTGACTTTCAGTTAGCCTTAATTTCTTGGCATGTTTTTTATGTCGGCGTGGGCAAGGGCCCGCGATAACGAAAACCCATGGGTCCAGCTGGTCGTCGAGCCCCAGGACAGGCCCCCTCCCCTAGTGAGAATGTGTCGCCCAGAGGATTTCTTCAGCCCTGGCCGCACAGCGGCCCCAGACGATCACACATGACCCCGGGATATGCCTTAGTTTCCCTACCAAAATAAAGAGATGACCCGACATATGTACACCCAATCAATTACAAGCTGCGCGAAATGAGCCAGCTTTAGCATAAGAGGATAAAAGGGTTCAAGGTTCTTCAAACTGACCCTAGTATCGATAGTAGTTCCCAGGCGGGAAAGAGGTCAGAAGCATCGCTCGGACATAGGCGATCGGATCGTACTTGGGTGAATGACACCACACATGGTGGAATGACACCTTGGGTCTTGAAATTTTATTAACATTATAGTACATTATTGTTACTATTGTGTATAATACCGACATTATCTGTTATTACAAAATTAATGTTTTGCCTATGATACGTTAGTAAGCATCGCGAACAATGTTGAGAATATGGTCGTTGAGATGATTAAGAGAAAACTTGAAAAGATTTCTAAATGAAAGTGACTAAAGTTAAAAGTTTAATTTAAATACAGTGAATACAGAAAAACGTAGGTTATTCAAAATAGAGCATCCAATGAAAAAGGAAATTACTGACAATCCCGTTATTGAGTTGGCGCTTGAAATGAAATATGTGGGTTTTATTATTGATAAATAATAAAGTATCTGACTATACAAATTGGTCTAGTTTGCATTTCTCGTACATAATATTAGTTATAATCTTAGAAACGTAAACGACTTTAGGTTATCATTAAACGTGTTTCCTTCAGGACGTATTACAGTATATGTTCGTTATTCAAACGCGCAGCTGCAGTTTTTTGTAAAATTGATCATGCGCAAATATGTGAAAACCTATTATATTGTAATTGTATTTAAGTAGTATAGAAGGATTGAAGAAAAGTTGTTACAGTTTAGCATTCTGTCGGTGTTTTCATTTATTTGCACCATCATATTTACATATAATAATCACAACATTTTATGGTCCTTCGAGTCACGGATGGAGTTGACAGTGCAGTGACTAGCAATTAGAAAAGTGAGTCGCATTCCTAATTATTTTACATATATTCATTTTCTTTGTCCGTCTTATGTTACACGCATATAACATTTAAAATGTCTGTCGATCAGAAAATACATGAGGAAATTAGCCACACTGAAAGAGAAAGCAACTAGATTTAAGAATCATTTGGATGGGCTATCAAACAAAAATGTTGATGCAAACGAACTAAAATTAAGGTTAACTAAATTCGAACCATTAACTGAATTTAACTATATTTACTATGAATTACGTAGTCATATTTCAGAACCGCATGTATCAAAGGTCAATTACGACATTGCATGGGATCTACTTAAACGTTTCCAAAGTACAAAGTTAATTACAAATACACATATGAAAGCATTATTTAATATCACTCCAGTACAAAAGGAGAATTTTACATCACTGAGAGCATTATTAGGTAACTTGTTAAAACATTTGCGAGTATTAAAATCATTAGAACATCCTACGGACGTGGCATGCAATTCTAATATATCTTGTGACTACAAAATTAGATAATTTAACGTTGCGGGAATGGGAAGGTAGTTCTTATTCAGCAACCGACAAACCAAAAATGTATATGATAAAATGTTTACAATTCAGATGTCAAATACTAGAAACCTTGCAACAAAGTTAGTCATAAGTCAAATTTTACCATTCAATCACCGCATATACAGGACAAAAAAAATCGAACAAGAGGCACACTCCAAACAAGTTAACAACACATGTTGCAACAGGGAATTCAAATTGACAGCTTTGCAAGGAGCCACATGAATTATTTAGTTGCAATAAATTTTTAAATTTGTCACCACACGAAGCACGACAGACCAGTTATTCCTGTTATGTGAAATTCAAACCGAAAGTTATGAATTTGAGAAAGAAACATGTCCCCTTCATCGACTTCAAACAGGTCTATGATGGAATCAAAAGGAACGAGGTGTACAAAGCCTTAAGAGCACTAGGAATTAACCAGAAGTTAATAAATATGGTACAATTAACATTGAAAAAAAAACAGAATAGGGTGTGAATAAAAAATAAGGCATCGGAAAAATTCGAGACAGGAGAATGAGTGAGACAACCCATTGTCATCAGTTCTATTTAACTTTATCCTAGAAAAATAATAAGAGATGCAAACATTAATAGAACGGGACTACTATACCAAAGGAAACACCAATGCCTGGCATATGCTAACGATTTAGTAGTCATAGCCCGAAGCAAACGAGAAACAAAAGAAGTAGTAAGAAGGCCAGAAGATGAAACAAGAAAAATGGGACTACAGATAAATGATACAAAAACAAAGTTTATATCATGGACAGATCAGGAATTCAGAAAAGGGCAACACCTAAACATACACACGGAGAGGGGAATTTTGAAGAAGTAGATAGATTCACGTTCCTAATAGTATTTACACGTAAACCAGATATAAGATCCGAAATATAGACAAGATTAATGGCAGGAAATAAATGCATCCATACACTGGTAAACTGCTAGGCAGTAAGAACATCTCAAGAAAAACAAAGGTGAGAATTTATAAGACAGTAATACGTCCAACAGTGACATATGCAAGTGAGGTGTGGGTTCTGAGCGGATCAGAACAAAACAGTGTTAGTATGGGAAAGGAATGTTTTACGCGATTTTTCAAGGTAAAATTGTGGACGGGGTATGGATAAGGACAACCCAAGAAATGGAGGAAATATATGGAGAACTTAATATTGTAGCAGTCATAAGGTTCCAACGTCTTCGCTGGCTGGGACATGTGGGAAGAATGCCAGAAACTAGATTACCGAAGTCCATGATGCAGAGAACAATTGGGAACAAGAAAAGGAGAGGAATACCGAGGACGCGATGGTGGAATGAAGTGGAGAAAGATCTAAAGCAGCTGAAGATCACTAGATGGAAAGAAAATGTATATACAGGTCTTGTAAAGTGAATACGTACAGCAAAAAATGTGGGCGTCATGCCGAGCAAGCGAGAGCATACATACTTAGGCGCGAGCAGGAGAGGGCGCGACGCCGCGATTGACATCTGATCTCCAATCGTTGAGAAGGAGCGGGTAACTCACTATTTTTTGCTGTATGCATTCGCTTTACAAGACAGTGTTTATATTTGTACATCAAGGGAATTATGAAAGAAGTAATACGAAAGAGGAAATAAATATTCAATAAGTTATATATTTGTCCCTCATGCTACTCTCTTTTTATAAAAGAAATAATAATAAGAAGTTGGAATGAAGTACTACGACCGTACAACGTCAAGAAGTAATACATTGATTAAACACGTACCCATGTGCTCAGTGGTGGTTTGAAAAAAAAGGAGACTCCTTTATTCTATTACTCAATATTTCGCTCTTTTTTTAGAACTTCATCAAGATGGATGGAAAAATAAAGGTAATTTTAAAACAGCAAATCCGATCATAGAATCATCATCACAATTAAAATTCCCGAAAAATTCAACATTTTAAAATAATTTTAAAGTAAAATTTTAACATTGCAAACAGAAGAAAAGAACTGATTAATAGCAAAATATTGAGCTGTAGAATAAAGGAGTCCCATTTCTTTTTCAAACCACCACAGACCGCGTACCTGTCTAATGAATTTGCGATAATGTTTTTGAGTGGATAAAATTTCTTTATTCACGTGTACCATACAATATTTTTTTCCAATTCCCTCGAACCAGCCATAGCAACGAAAATTTCAAAGGTAGTACGAATTTTATTTTTTTTACTTTATTCACGTTGTCAATAGCAACGTGAATAAAGTGTCGCTGTAAACATTTTATTCGCCCTTTTGATTAAACTATTGTTTTAATAATGAGATTTAGTATATAAAATGAGCATTTTATTAGTAGGAATTGGAAAAAGGTATTTTAAAGTTTGTACATCCGTTAAAAGATATTAGGATTTCTTGTGCAATATATACTTGGCATTTCAAATACATTTAAGAAAAGAAAAGTAATGTCAATACTATTAACAAAATCTGTTATAAGTACTGCAATGATAGAGGATGATATTTCATGCGGATAAGCAATTTTATGTAAGTTATATATAGTCATCAATTGAAAAATAAATAATAAATATTAATTTAGATTTAGAGTAAATAGGACGCTACGACGATCGTTATTTGACAATCTGTTAGTGGACTAATTTGATACTACTCGTTACTATTCTTATTCGCACGAAGATGGCGCTAGTAGTCTTAGTAAGTTTAATACTTCGCCTTACCTGTTATAACTGCGAATTTAATCGTCATGGTTTAATTTAAATTTGTGTTAGTAGTCAGACCTGTAAATTAGAATATATGAATAATTATTAATGTGTCTTACGTCTATAATCAAAGTGTTCTATCGTCGCACTTTAAATAGTTACAATGAAAAGTGAGGTTAAGTTTTTTTTACTCACACGATTCATTCAGTTCTGATATATTGTAAATAATAATCACGTGTTATGCTTATGTAAATATTACGCCTATATTGCGAATGTCTGCAATATTTTGGTCACATGAAGCAAGCAATTACTATTCAGAGTGTACATCTTATAAGAATCTTAATAAAATCCAATACGTACCTATATGTATTTCGTTGAATCGACCGGAGCACAACTGAAGAGTAGAAGATTTTAAAAAGCAAATATATGACAACAAAAGTTGAATTAGTCGAATCGTCGATATTTTATTTTGATTGGAACTGAACTTTTGATTACCTTGAACTATGTGTTAAAAATACCGTTGTGAAGGGAGTAAAAAGTATAGACGGCGTACAGAAAGTAGCATTTTTATTTTAAAATAATTAAAAAAATTAAAAATAGATGTGTCGGCAATGTCAACATTCGAAATTTAAGTTGATCGTTTTTTACGATAACGGCGTTGGTAACCAACTATTCATTTTTCAAGTTTGTCTTGTGATTTACAGGATATTAGAAGATGAGAAACGCAATGTGGTAGGTGTAAATTATATTTAAAATAGTTTCATATAATTTTTGACTATGTGCGCATTTTATTATCTATTTCTTACAATTAAACTTGATTATTTACACTTGGACGCGATATATGTATTATATGAGTGAAAATGAATGGACATAGCACAACAAAATCGAAACTTGTTGATTTAACGTTCAAAACTAGAAAAATGCAAAAGAAAACCGTATCTTTCAGTGATATTACTTAGACTGGCTACAATGATTTGGATTTGCCTTATTTGGAATAATTAATCGTATTTGTGAAACTAAAAATGATGCAATATCCATCATTTCTTTCAACCTCAACATACAGCGAATAAAGATTTGAAAACTTAAGGTATTATTGAAAAGACGAAAGCATTTGCTTACTCTAAACATTTCCCCCGCACAAAAAGACGACGAATTGAGAAGTCAGCAGGAAATGTAGAAGTAGCCTTTTGGGAAGCAACATGATCCGAATTTATAAGCTACTTCTGTTCGAAATGTAAAAAATGTTAGATAGAGATTCCGTAGTTCTTTAATAATTTAATATGACACTTTAAATTCTACCTACGTATAAGGCATTGTTCACTGAAAGAATCAAGAGAACTCGAATGGAACTTCAGCGTGTACGTGAGGTTATCCGATTATGCTACTACACCAGATACTTATTGAATATCACTGTTTTACTAGCTGCATTGTGAGTTTCGATTGATGCTGTAAGATAGATTCATTCACGTTTTCTCTAACATTATCTTTGAAACGGCTGTTTTTTGAATTTCACAAATAAATCCGCATTAATGTAATTAAAATACACTTTGAAATTACGTTAGAATACATTATACAATAAACATTTGTGACTGCATATGGACTTTGTGTCAGATTTTGGGTACGAATTTGTCATGTTTCTCTTTAATACAACAAAAGTTAATTTTCAGCGACGTATGTACAAATTTCTAAACAGATCGCTGTTTTTCCAAAAGGGATGCTAGTTATTGATGTTTGCATAAATTCCTGATTACTTTTTCTTTTATCATGGTTTGAAAACCATTTATCAGATTTGAGTGTAGGCATGAATGAACTAGTAGTGCCCAACGTATTCTTCCGTTTTGTTGTATTACACATCGTATCGCATCATATGGTAGGACTGAAATGCATCGAACGAATTCGTAGACCGAAAATTAACGATTAACGTCGGCACGTGCACGACGCACCCCAAACTGAAATTCTGCTCCAGTCAGAGGCATTGAACTTTCTGGCTCGATTCAATGCGCTGCGACGTGTTGCGTACTCTCCTTTCCGCCTAACATGGGTTTTAAGAAGTAAAAAGCTAATCTACGCGTCTAGTCAAGATAGACGAGCAAAAATGTCAACAAAAAATTAACGTTTTGAATTCTCATTTACCACTGTGCAAGTTGATGAATGTTGCTTATTTGATATTTATTTGTGGAAGATAGTGAAATGGTACCACCCATTATTTTAAATGAAAGGAGGCAACGTAAAACAACACATTCTTTACTTGTGTCAATGTGTGATATGTTTCTCGTACGATGGTAAATTTTTGTACGGATATGCAGAAACAATTTGATGTAGAAGTTTTCTGTTCCTTGGCTTTAAATTGATCCTAAAAGGAGTAATTCAATAATTTGCACATAAAAAGAAATAAGTGTGAAGGAATTCAGTGGCATCAAAGGTATAGTAAAGTAATTCGCTTGCTTGTGTCATCTAAGCATGCGAGGATTTTGTTCTATCACTATTAAAAATCTATACAGCCAGTGAATGTTTACTGGATCTAGCAAAATATGTATGTATTTGTTGACCCGACAAGTGCAACAACCTTCAAAATTAAATGCATTATTAAATCTTCTGGAAAATGCCGGAAGAATGCTTACAAATAGATTCTTTGAGATCACTTCTACATCTATTGCACACAAGTTGATATCCTTCAAGTCTAGAGTCGGAATCAAATTTGCAACTGAACATATCCTCTTCTCCAATATTGATACCCACGCAGATCCTTGAGATGGTAATAAATTCAATTTGATTGTGAAATAAGATATTTGACCTACTGTGTCTGTTTGTATTTAAATAGAAGATTCTACAAGTCGAGAAGTGCACAAACCACTTTGTAGGAAGTTCTTCATTCATAATTTGAAGTTTACATCCAGGTTACTTTTGAAACCATAGTACTCCCGGCACCACGGCTTATATGGTGCGGATTGTGCCGATACTTTAGCGTTCACCATAAGGGAACCACAACACTTGCTATCACTCTTGATTTTAATAGTTCAATTGGATTATGGTGCAATTATATTTAAATTTCATTGCAAGAAAAGGTAAATCGTGATTGGAGGAAAATAAAGCGGTTCTTCTATAAGTACCACTAATAAGCTATGTAATATCCGTCTTACAAATTTTCTAGAAATGAAATGGTAGTTTTAGAAGAATATTTAGTTCTAATATTCTGGGGCAGTAATTAGTTCATGTGAAAAAGATGACTCGCACATTCCGTGTATTCGAAAATAAAGGGACAAGCCTGGAGCCGTATTACCTGCTATTGAATTCTACCACCTATTTGAGTTTACTTTTGTCACCCCTCAATTTCCGAAGGCATCCCTTTGGCGCGCATTAGGTACGATGCATAGGGTGAATAACCTGCCTGGTGATAAATTTTTGGGTAGATAGAGCTAGGGATGTCGAATTTCAGTGATGAAATATACACTCTCTGACAAAATCATTAGGCGCCTATAAAATTTTTTTGCGCTAACGCAAGCAGGTAAAGAGATAAAGAACTCTATGTTACAAAACAAAATTATGCCTAAAAAATAATCTTGGAAACATGCGCTTAGTTGCTGTAGATTTACCGAGTTGGGCAGTTCATAACAGTTGTTGTTAAGATTTCTTCTTTGTATTGGCTATTTTAGAATAAATTACAGTGCCAAAAACACGAAAACGAATTAAATGAAAATTGAAGACTTTTTACCCAAACAACAAACAAATGCAGTAGTGAAAGTGAAGACCTGGACAAGAATGGAACAGAAAGGCGTCGGTCTTGAGACTGCTACATCGAACGGCAATCAAAATTCGAAGGAAGACCTAGAAGATAGTATTGTAGATTTGCGACCAAACTAGCAGTATCTCGTTATACAGTCAATATTTGTAAATTATACATATACGTATTTGTAAAATTTGAGTTAGACTTGCCTAATATATTTGTCAGAGGATGGATGTGCTTGGTTCGATGGGAGGTGTATGACATAATAGTTATCTTTTTTATTGATTTAAATCGCATGCATTTTTGAACCTCCCTTTTCTTCGTGGAACGCTAGACTCTTTTATTTTCCTTTTTCGCGAATACAAGAAAATATACAAACATTATTGTGGTTGCAGGGGAAGGCACTATACGCATAGAGCAACAGAAGCGCTGTTAGAAGGAGACGGAGCGACAAGCCATGTGAAACGCAGCTACCACAATATCGTCGCCTATTGACCTATTTGAACCATAGAGTGTTTGTATTTTCATCGCATGCTGTTCGAAATTCATTTACGTAAACATATGCAGCGTTGTGCACGCATCTACTTATTGGGATGGATATCTATAAAAACTTGAAATGAATTTCTCCCGTCATTTCGACGGTAATTTTAACAACGGCGGTCGGTGCATAGCTTAGAAAACCCGGAGAGGAGATGTGAGAAAATGTTTTCGTTAGGTTAGAACCATACATACTACGGAGAGAGTAACCGAATGAGAAACTTAAGAGCACGTTGTTGTTCTGAAACCGATCAGTAGCGTGCCAGACACGGCGTAGTGAGTAGGTATGTACGCGATTTTCAACGTGACCGCACTAATAAGGTCGGCGCCACTAAATACGAAAAATACGGGATGACCATGAATTCCAAATTTCTGCTGCTACAATGCGCGTTTGTTGCAAGCGTTTTCGGCGCGGTTTGCGCGAAATTCTGCAGTGATGTTGATGTGCGCGGTAACGTGAGCCATTTCGAAAAATTGGCCGGCTGTAAAATAGTGGTAGGTTATCTTCAGATAGTGCTATTCGACGAGGCGACCGTCGACACCTTCCGAGGCATTACCTATCCCGAATTGGAGGAGATCACAGGCTACTTTTTGATTTTCCAAGTCCCTGGTCTCTTAAGCATCGGCAAACTTTTCCCCAATTTGCGAATTATCCGTGGAATGGAAGTCATCATGAATTATGCCTTCATGCTCTACAATGTCACCGATCTAATGGAGGTAAGTGCGCCTATTGTATCGTAGCGATATACATACGTCATTCATTAATTTTCGACGACCACGTGATTGTACGCACACTGGAAAGGCCACACTTAAAAAGAAATGGAATATCTATATTTTGTCTTCCATACATATATTCAATACGTTGCTTCTACTTAAAAACATCAACATACACCAACACAGCTTATTATCGCGTTGTTTGCTGTTTACCACGCGAAATTTTTATCGCCTTATTTCAAGATGAGAGAGGATGTTTTGTAAATACTAAAAATAAACATATTCGACGTCAGATTATGAAAGTAGTATACGTAGTACCGTTACACCTGTTGAAAACGTTTGGTTACTCTCGATCTTTGTTGTGTGTTCCTTGTGAATGTGAGTGTATATATAGGGTAATTGGAAAAGAGATGGCGGCAGTGTCTCAAGATACTGCATATATCCTTATTTTTAATATAAATAACCAATGTAGCGCACGTATACAGATTTTTTACGATCTATATAATTTAAAACCATTTTTATTTTTTTACATGCAAAAGGGTAAGCAAACACTTGGTTATTTACACTGAAAAAATAGTAAAAGAAACAAAACCGCCAAATATTTTCTACGAAATGCAACAACCTTCGAAATATACTAATACATTTACGTTCCTAGTACACGTAATAAATTGCCTGTCGATTGGAACGAGCTGTAAAGACGTTTTTTTTTTTGTTTTTAAATTCAATCTTCAAACTACGCATTCACGACATCGCTTACTTAATGCCTCCATATTTCAATTGAAACAATTACAGTGTTTGTTATTAAAGTCTTCATTAGACAAGGAGTAATCGTCGTATTTTGTATACCTAATATACCATTAAAACGTAGTTACGATTTTAAGAGATCCAGAAACTCGAAATCCTAAGCCTGCGATTCATAGTAATGACTTGAGTGCGAAGGAATCCTTATTCTACAATGACAGAGCTTCTTCTTTTTCTTCAATGCTTACTTAATGAATAAGAATACTTATTACACTTATCTTTAGGATAGTCCAGACCTCCGTTAAGTAAATAGTAATAATAATTTATTTGTCCAATGGAGATACCATTTACGGGGCAAAATACATTCGATGGCTGTACAATACAATCGTAAACAGTAACCCGAATAATCGATTAAAATAAAAAAAAAACAGCGATTCATTTATCAATAACTGTTTTTTTTAACATGAGCGTCATCTACCGCAATCTGTCGAAACACAAGACTCACCTGCTCAGTGCAGTGCTGCTAATAAAAATAGGTAACTTATTGTTAGAAATGCTCCCTCGAATAAATTTAGTATGGGAGATTACTGTGCAATGTAAAATAAGTGCGGCTACCTCATTTCTAAAGCTAGCTTTAACACTCAGTATATCCATTCTACTTTTTTGTTTATTTTTTTTTTATTTATTTGTATGTATAAGATTCGACACAGAACTGATATCCATAATTTAATTCAAAGACGAAAAAATTATAGATCCTTATCCATTTATTTTCAAATGTAGTTATTCTTACTGTACCACGTCCTTTTTGGGCTTTTCTCCCTTGATGTCAGAATTGCGGAGTACAAAAGACTAACTTTGCTCTACATGAACCAAAACCGTTTTCAAATTGAGGGCAAGTATTATGAACAACAAGAGCGTACGGCGATGGGCAACCCGCTGTCCCCTTTCATAGTCAATTTGTTCATGAGTAAATTTGAAAAAGGACAACGTACGTAGAAGTTTTTTGCGGTTTTTGATACGAAGGAAAGTACCATTCTGGATTTCCTCGCGACACTAAATTCAAAATTCAAAACTTAAATTCTCAGTAGAAGAAGAAGTGAACAATCAACTTCCGTTCCTAGATAGCTTAGTAATTAGAAATAGTAAAAAACTGGAAATTGACATCTATAGAAAGGAAACAAACACTAATAGATACATTATGTCCGACTCCAACCACTGTGGACAACACAAAATGGCCGCGATTAGCTTCTTAATTAAGAGATTGGTGAAGTTCCCCTTGAGTAAAAGTAGCTACAATAAAGAGTTAAAATTCATAAAAAATGTAGCTATTTACAACGGTTACTCTTCTATAGAGGTCGATCGCATGCTTAGGAAAGTTCAACATAGGCTTTATGTCAGAAATTCCACGATCTTAATCCCAACAGTAAAACTGATAAAAAACGTGATTTCACCGCTTGAACTAGGCGCCTATGGGACTATTTACATAAATAAGAATGCGAACCTAATCAATAAAGAGAACGGACCTTTACATTTTCCTGTCTTTTCGACTTATTACAGTAAAGAGGTCATTTGATTTATGGTTGTGCTCAGACGTCGATCCTTTCGTACATTCCTTATGCGTCCAGTCTTTAGTTTTAAGGGCAGAAGCGGAAAGAACACAAATTTGACGAACATAAGTGACATAACCGTTGTCTCACTCGTTTTTTATTTTTATTAGGGTGGGATGGCCACATGTCTTGCGTTTCGTGGTGACAAGACCTTTTTCCACCTTTTCTCCTTATTTTAATTTGCTTTCTAGTCTAAGCGGCAAGAGTTAGGTACTTGTATACACTTTTCTTGTAGAGTAGAGATAGAGCGGGTTCGTTAGATTTAATATACGTTCTCTCACATCAATAAGTGTCTTCGAAACGACCTTTCCGAGTTAATTAATAATTTGTGTAGTGCGGAGTGTGCGGAGATTATTGTTGTTTTCTCCCTTATTATAAACGCCCCTTTTAGTAAGCGTACTGAATTCTTTGAAACTAAATTTTACCCAATCATATGTGAAATTATACTTCCGCTTTAATAGAAATAGGTGAAATTTTAAAATGTTCGTAAGAGTAAAGACCCTTACTTGTAAGAATATCGATTAATATTCTAACTGAATGTTATTATTTACAACTTCAAGTGCACAAACATCAGTTTTCAAACAAAATTCTATTAGAAAAAGGTTATCGGAATGTAACTGATCGTGAGTAGTTTGCAAGTTAAATTTTGTCAGGAAACAGGATTTTCCGTCATCATCTATATATAATTTATGTAAGTTAGAAATATTTTACGATTTTGAAGGTGTTTGATGCGACGCATATTCTACGTAGAATTATGTATATAAAAATTATGCATCGCCCAAATCAGCAAACCGATTGGCAGAGATATACCGGGTGCGCCGTTGGTGTCTCGGCGGAGTTTAGCGAGAAAAATGAGATTTTCTGTACGTATATTGTATACCATAGCATATTTTATAAAATTATTTCCAAATGTACAGGTGTTTCAAATTTCGGCAACCGCCTTCAACTTTTTTATTTTAAATGGATTGCTATGTTTTTTATTCTAATCATTGTGATAGCCATTTAAATTACCTTTGCAATGATATACGGTTATGTGTGCTTACGATAATTATCTATTTTTGGCTAGATTGCAAATTTTGTTAAAATTTTGACATTTGCAGGCTCTGACGTTTTAACACCTAGCTTGAAAGCTGTTGCAGTGACGCGAGTTACTCTTTTGCTATCAATTTGGAGGCTATGCTTCAAGGTGGTATATTGTAAATATATATACAGGGTGTTAAATATGTCGCGCAGCTTTTATCGAAATTCAAACGGTTTTTCTCGATTTTTTTAAATATAACCTATATCTTTTTATATTGTTTCCATGTAAAATTAACGTAAACAAAGTACCAATAACGTAGTACTTATTTCCAGTATTTTAGAAGGTATAGCACTTTTATGGGAAATACGTTCGTAATATTCGATATGCGGCGCATCTAACAACTAGTTGGGCGTGATTTTCCAATAGCAATCAAATATGAAATGAAGCCTTTGATATTACGCGCATATTTATCATCTTACTTGCAATCAAAAAAAAAGTTACATTGTTATATTTATTCTCAGCACGTTCCACCACCTGGTTTTAAAATTGTAAGGTAATAAAAACGGAATCATTTATCTCTACTCAATTGTTCTTTTTTATACAAATTGTTTAGATTATTTATAAGGTAACAAGTACCGTACGTAATACAAAACTATTATTATTTTCAGTTTCTAACATGCAATTTAGACTTTTAGACTTTTTCATAATAAAATACAGTAGTGTCCGGATATAACGAACTGCAAGCGATCAAGAAATTCAGTTCGTTATATGCGGAGTTCATAATAGACAAAACGGATGAAATACATTTGACAAATTAAAAAATTGGTGATAGCTACATCATTCAAACGATATTTATTTACATAAGAGTACAAATTTAGAGAAATATTGCATACATACATTTTAATATTACATGTATTAGTTACTGATTAAAAAAGTCTGTAATTTTTGACTGTTAAAATTTCACGCCAGCGCAAATTTGTTGGCGAATATATCCAAAGCATATTTAAGGGTATTATGAGACTGTAAAAAGTAGTGAAGCTTCCTAACACATTGCAGCGCTTCCTGATTAGTAGGGATTGGCATATTCAATTCGACGATTGCAATTTGATCATCTACAAGAACGAATTCGTTAAAATTGATATTCTGCATAACACTTTATACAACTAATGAAGTCGTAAAAAGTAAAACGACAGATAAGTCAATAGTTGTTAAAGATGATTTTTACTTCTCCAACCATTGTGAAAATGATAATTCGTCATCAGAGACGAAACTTATCAAAAGAAGTATAGAAGCTAGCATGTTTGAAGCAATTACTGATAGTTTTCTCTGTAACTTTTTGCCATGCTTTATGACTAAAATTTATTGCATCCAGCAAATTTATAGACCTAGATTCACCTTGGTCAATCGAATTAATTAATTTTATAAGCAACAAATTTCGATAGTAGCTTTTAAATGCCTGTATTATTCTCTGGTCCATAGACTGAAGCTTGGAACTAGTGTTAGTGGCGTAAACACTAATTTAATATTACGCCAACCTATCACTGGAGGATATGCAGAGCAGTTGTCAACCAACAGAATAATTTTTCTATTCTTCAGTAATAACTCTTCATACCATAGTCTCAGTTCTTCTATAAATAAATCGCCAGCCATCCATGCTTTTTTATTTGATTTATAATTACCGGTGTGAAGTTAGCAATAGATTTCAGCAATAGATTTTTTTTCGGTAAAATCGAATTCAAATGTAACAAAATCACGTTATGTAAACAAAAACAGTTCCCAGGGCATTCCAACAGAGTCTAGAACTAATAATATTCTTATAAACAGTCCAAGCTCCTAACCCTTCCCGATCGCCCCCAATAAAGCGCGCCGCTGAAAACTTTATTTATTTTGACAACGTTGGCACCTCTTAATCCTAATTTCTTTCCGCGGTCGTGTTGAGGAATGTTCGGAGATTGTTTGAACAAAATATAAAAATGACAATATTTTTATAACAATTTCTATAAACAATCACTAGTCTCTAAATTGATAGCAAATAGTAATTCGCGACACTACAACTGTTTTCAGGCTGTCTTTCAAACGTCAGGGTCTACAACTATCAAAATTTTAACAAAATTTGCAATATAGGCAAAAGTAATTATCGAAAGTGCACGTAACTATATATCATTGCAAAGGTGATTTAAGTGGCTATCAGAATGATTGATAAAAAATATAGCAATCCATTTAAAATAAAAAGTTGAAGACGGTTACCAAAATTTGGAACCTCCCTGTATATTTGTAAATAATTTTGCGAAATACGCTGTGGTATACCGTACAGAAAATCTCATATCTCCATATTTGGTAGTTTTCACGCTAAATTCCGCCGAAGTACTAATGGCGCACCCGGTATAGGGGATATATAGGTATTTAGACACAATTTCTGTATGATGTACATAAGTAATATGACGTCTTGACAAACAGAATTCAAAAATACAAAGTACGCATGCCCCACGCATAATTATGCGTTGCATAAAACAGCCTTCAAAGAAAATAATATGGCTACTTTTAAAACTTTGTGGTAACTACGTGTACTGTAGATTCCTTTGTACTGTGTCACACTTATGACTAAGGTTCGACAAACGCGTGCTACGGCAGAAGCGCTGAGAGCCGAGTTAAGTCGATGCAAAGCCTGTGGAGAGTTTAGTCATTCGATAGGCGTGGAAGTGAACGATCGTTTGATAATTATTTTGTAGTATTTTGTCGCAGTGGACATCAAGACGTCAATAAAAGGTAAGGATATATTATTTTTTAATAATACTGTATTTCACGTACCTACTTTTGCGCAATGCGCCTCTGAGGTTGCACTCGTTTGTCGAAGCTTACTTATAACTTATTAGTGTGTGTCACACTATGTCAATGGATAATGATGTTTTCTGACGAAATTTAATTTGCAAATTTCTCACGCCTGTTGTATTATGAAAAAACAAAGAAAAAGCATTCTCTTTGAAAAGGGATAATTGAAAAAAAAATGACTTCAAATAACTTTTAGTTTCAATACTAATCGATATTTCTACAAGTAACTGGTTACAATTTATTTTCAAACAATGTAGGACTTTTTATCTTAACAAGAATTTTCTGAAATATAAACAATAAAAATATTTTCCCTTTGGTGCCACTGTTTTAGGCGATTTTATACGATATATAGGGTATATTGAGGATTTAGAGTCTAAATATGTCATGCTTTGGTGTTCGACTGGGAGCATATCTTGGGCCAGGGTAGATAAATGTGTAGTGTTCGGTTCGGCAAATATTTCACTGCATTTGGCCCGGTTGTCACGTTTGCCACCCCAGCTCGCCCGTCCGCACGCCAACTTCGCCGATTGGCGGCCCATCAAGTCTGTTGGCTCGACAACTCCCTTTTGTGCGATAAGAAGATGGTCAAATCCACTCGATCCCACTTCGAAGGATGCAAAAAAATCATTTATATCAATGGGACTGGTAACGAAACAAGCATTAAAAATATATTTATTCTTATCCTAAAGTCCAATTATTCCAACTATTTTAGTTGCGTTTGTAAGAAAGAAAAGAAATAAATAAAACGGGAAATAATAAAAGATGTATATTAAGGAGAAACTAAGTATGCACTATACTTATCTTCGTTATAATCGATTCTACAATGTCGATTAAATTAGCAAAGTGGTAGTGTTTTTAATATTGATTAAAATGTAATAAAATGAAAACTGTTACGAGGGCGTATTGATAACTAATGCCTCCATGGCCATAACTTTTATAATGATGGGTCAGACAGTGTCAAAAGTGGTTTGCCATTTACCTTAACTCTTGGTACATAAGTCTCCCTAGTAGAGATTCTCAGCAACATCGCGTTTTACGCACGACAGTTCTAAAAATGGCGACCGGCATGGACGTGCGGTTACAGCAGCAAGCAGTCGTCGAATTTCTTATTGCGGAGGGTGTAGCGCCCATTGACATCCATCGAAGGTTGAGTGCCATGTACCGTGATGCGTGTGTTGATGTAAGTACTCACATCAGTCCTTACCCACCTCCTAACAGTAATGGGTGTGGTTAAGGACTGTGAAAGACGAAAATCCTGCTAAAACGGATCTCCAAGATCAGGCACGCAGTGGCTGACCAGTGTCTGCGTGTGGTGAAAGGCAGGTGGCTCTCGTGGATGAACTGGTTTGCGAGAATCGCCGGTGTAAACAAACTGACACTGCCATTTCATAAAAAAGAGTACATCACATTATCTGCAATGTGATGAAGTACAGGAGAATATGCGCACGGTGGGTGCCTCGAATGCTTACTGATGAAATGAAAACCAATCGAAAACAAATTTGCGGACAATTCTTGACTCGATATGAGGCAGAAGGTGATGCTTTTCTCTACAGAATTGTGACCGGCGACGAGACGTGGGCACATCATTACGACCCTGAAATGAAACGTCAGTCCATGGAGTACAGAGATAATGGTTCGCCACAACCGAAAAAATTCAAAGCAGTTCCATCTGCCGGGAAAGTCATGATTACCGTTTTCTGGGATTGCGATGACATCGTTCATATTGAATTTTTGGAACGTGGCTGTACTGTTAACTCCGAAGGATATGTTAGCACCCTAACAAATCTGAAGCGACGGCTGCGTAGAGTTCGTCCAGACAAAGTAGGAGTTCGGCTGGGAGCTGTTTGATCATCCACCGTATACTCCTGATCTTGAAGCGGTAAACTTCTACGACACAGGGATTCAAAAGGTGATCCCATGATATGACAAGTGTTTCAATTCTGGTGGTGATTATGTCGAAAAATAGCTCAAACATTGCTGTATCTGTTACCAATAAAGTTTTTCATGTAACTATGTTTTCTTAAAAAAAAAAAATAGGGAAACTTAATTTCTGGATGCCCCTCGTATTTTATACATTTACATATCGGATCTCTAAGCTGATACCGACAGCGTGACAGCACGTGGTATTTTAAATGTAAATTACTATATTTTTTTTATTGATTTTACCAATAAGCTATATTATTATTTTTATTAATTTTGAATATAGCATGTCTAATTCTACATATTTATGCACAACAATCTTGGTATTTGATAAATAACTGCCTTCGGAGAATCCTCTCAATTTCTTCATCTTAGTACCAGCATCTTCAATATGTGTTTCACGTTCCGCAATTCCTCATGGAACATGATCCACCTTTGAAGTTATTCTAATAGGTATTTCCCAGCATGTTTGTCAGGAAGAAACGTAGGTGCTGAAATACACACTTCAGTATACATACATGCCGTAAGCGCCACTTAATACCTTACATGGGTTTACTTTCCTAACTACAGTAGGACATCAAACAAATCTTTTCAATGCCGAATAATCTGGTTTCACCAAGCATTGCGTAACCGTTTGCTTAAGAAATTGGGTAGAAAATTAAGAAATCACAGATTATAGCTGTACCTCAATGGTGAACTATAAACCAACCACAACTATGGTCGAAATACCTTCAAAGGTGCACTTTATTCTATTTTACTGATACAATCTTCATGTTTGGTACATCAATTATCCACATCAGTAGTACTATCCTGATCAAGTCGCTTTGAAAAATGTTCCAATCATTGAGTATATAGTGGCATGAAAGAATTCAAAATTTGTGGTTTTTGTTTTATTACTATAACTTCTGCACTTTTTAGCCGAATTAAAGAAATGTGGACTTGTTCGAAAGGGCATTCAACGTTGTTTTAGATGTCGTCCCCATCACTATAGCTATTGTAGTTTCCAAGATATCGCCGGTCCCCACTCTTAGTGGGACAGGCTGTATAATTCCTCATATTTTTCAAAACGGTTAACAGCGGCTCTTGGTGTTTATATATAATAATCTACATACCACCCCCAAGAAATGTAAATATCTCCGCGTACTTCGACGTACATTTTTTAAGTCCTCGAAAAAGTTGTACGAACACGCATTTTCGCTTCGTACACATAATGTATGTACGGATAAGTATCACCTCCTTCCACAGAACAAAATTCAAGCAATTAGTTTTTACAATAATGTTGTATGCTATACTTTAGTAGCAAATATTTTAGTTCGCAGTTTTAACATAAAGTAACTGTAACAATGAGAAAAATTATTATTTTTTTGTCAAATTTGTGAAAAGTATCTTTTTCGCACTGGTTCTAAAAAAAAACTAGAGCTGGGGTTATACTAGAAATATTGTGTAAATGAGAGCTCTTGAATATTTCCTTCAAAACCCTCTCGTCGAAATTCCCATGCAAAAAACTTTGATTTTAGGAATAAAGTGTACTTTTGAAGTAATTTCGACCACAGTGCATACTATAGACAGTCACCAAATTTACATGATAGACATATGGAGCATTATTATTATCTGCATTTTCAATGTAAGCAAATCGATGGTTTGAATATTGATTCTGTCATGAAAACAAATTAGTTCCATTGATTGTTTTGTGCTGTTTACTGCTAGCCAGTTTACCTAAAAAATGCAATCAATCTAACGGATATACATAGTAGGTTGGGATTACGATTTTCGTACCAAACAACGATACACTCGAATTGTACAAATCGTCAAAGGTTTCGGTAACATGATACAACTGTTTGTAATACATATCTAACGATAAAATTTTAACTCTCCATGATATATGACGGGGGGAGTCTGACACATATTCTTTTAAAGAGTTATAAATAAACTTGACATACCGAACGATTTATCACTTTAACTTTAAAAGATGGCTATTAAATACAAATATGTAACTTATGATATGAGATATTCATAACACTTGCGATGTATTCTCTTTCAACTTGCTTCCCAAATGTTTAAATTTTCCTTAAACATTGTTAAATAATAATAATTTAATACTCAACCACCAGTTTGAAATACAGAAAAAAGATTAACATCAACAGAAAATACCAACCTGAAGAAAATAAAGCATCATAAATACATTACTTACGCGTATTTGTATTGTATGTGATCTATAGTTAATACCTCATCCTTATTCACCGCGAGACTCGGTTTTGCACGTTTCTTTGAAATATTGAAAAACTTTCATCGTAATCTCCTAAACGTATGCTTGTTCAAAGTATTCAGTTGGGAACTACATATATTTTCTAGATTTACAGAAATAACAAAAAATGTATGGAATTTTATTTATTTGTAATTACCCTATAAATTGGAAACAAATGAAAATCAGATAAGAACATGAGTTTTTTACATTATTTTCACGTGTATTATACACTTCTGGAGTTTGATCTGCTCCTCCCGACTCACCCTGTATAAGTAAAAAGTGTTTTATCAAAAGTTTATATTTGGGCATTAATAACCTTGTTTATTTTTTTCAGTTTCGAGAACTTCTAATACATTTAATTTATGATGTTTTTGACATTTCTAAATAACTTTAACATTTTGATCTATTTGATGTTCTGTTTCGAGTTTATGTCTATAAACGTTGGAAGTACGAGAATAAACGGGACTGATTTTCTTAAAAATCCCGGAGGGCTTCTAGACCTGGAAGGGGTTGATGCGCAGGTAGCCTGTACCATTAGGGAGAGGGGTGAACCGACCGCAACTCTCTCGGGTCCCTTTAGTATCAATAGAAACCATGAGCGAGAAAGAAGTGCATGTTTCCGTGGAGCAGTGGATTATCATCACGTTTTTCGCCAAGGAGGGAGTGAACCCAGTCAAAATTTTGCGGCGATTACAAACACAGTTCGGGGACAACACCCTGTCAAGAACCCGCGTGTTTGTGTGGCACAAAAAAGTTTCTGAAGGGCGTGAAAAGGTTTAGAACGAGAGCCATGATCGCCGTTCAAGGACAAGTGTGACCGAGGACAACATAGAGGCGGGCCGAAATCTCATAGAGAGAAATCGGCGCATAACTCTCTTCGAAATCGTTGCGGACTGGATGCCGCAAAATTGTCATTTCGAAGGAAAAGGAAGAAGTAATCGGCCAGAAGTGTCATTCTTCTGCATGACAACGCCAGGCCTCATGTGGTTAACGCCACGATGCAAAAAGTGGATGCATTGGAATGGGAAACGCTGGAACATTCACCCTATAGTCCAGACTTGTCACCTTGTGACTTCCATCTTTTTGGACCCCTCAAAGAAGCGCTTGGAGGCCAGCGTTTCACCGACAACGAAGCGGTGGTGTAAATCCAATATACAATAAACTGAGAACAAACTCCTAATAACTAATAACAACACAAAAAAACTCTAAAGTAGATAACTTAAGTTACAAATTCAACAATTTTATTCGTGTAACGAATTGTGCGTACGTTAAATTAAAAATGTCTATCTTACTAGGAAGTGCATTAAATTCTTTTGCTGCTAAATTTAATGGATTATTATAATGGTAGGACGAGCGATGATACTCGAGAATAAACAAATCATCGTTCCTAGCGTTCACCATAGGAATCTGGAAAGAAAAGAATGAGAGTAATTCAGAACAATCCAAATAACAATATATGCACTTGTAACCCAATTTTAATTAAGAGATTTTACGTCTAGAAGACAATGAAGATAAATTCAGCATGGATAGTCGTTCAGGATAATAATACAGGTTATCAGTGTTAAGTTTAAATAGAATAAAATTAACAAATTTTCGCTGCATTTTTTCAATCTTATCCAAGTGAAACGTCGTGTAGGGGCTCCAGATAGTAGAACAGTACTGAAGAATGGGTCGCACTAAACTATGAAAGAGAGAAATTATTCAAATGATGTTTGTGAAATCACTAGTTCGACGTATAATGAATCCGCAAAAATTAAAAGCTCTGCAAGTAATATAATCGATGTGTAAATGGAATCTTAAAGAAACATCGAACAATATATCTAGATCCTTTATATTGTCTACACGATCAAAAGTAGTGTCATTGATTGTGTAGGGATAACATAACTACATAAGTCATTGGTTGTGTAGGGATTACTAATTATGTTCTTCTTTTTCATTTTTTTTTACATTTGGTAATGTTTAATGACATGTTGTTATCTTTGCACCAAGTGGAAATATTGTCAATATCAGCTTGAAGTTTACAGCAGTCTGAAGTAGAACGGATAGAAAAAAACAATTTTTGATCGTCTACAAAAAGGAGAAATCTGGAATAATTTACGCGGTGTTTGATGTCATTAATAAAGATAAAATTGGTCCCAAATGGCTGCCCTGTGTTATCCCTTGGTTTTTCGTTTAGAATTTATAAAATTCCAAAAACATTTTGAGTGAATGTTTATTATTTTGAGTAAATCTGAAGGAACATATAAATTGCAAATATCGAATGAAACTAAACTGTATTGTCTATTGGGGGGCAAGTTTAATAGTTTTCGAAATAATTCAACAGAATTTTTTATAGAAAAAGTTAAAGTTAATTTCATATAAAACGTTAAGTATCATAAAACGTTTAGTATCAAAGGTTTATAGCGGGATATAATTAAAATGCAGTGATTGGACAATTGATTAAGTTGCTATGTCTACAACAATAATTAGTAAATGTTTTTCAATTGAATTTATAGAAACGGTTATTATCACATGATGCCAGAGTATTATCTTTAATAATCATAAACAAATGTTTATTGTTCTGGTTTTTTCAAGTTATCTATATGTATGTATTTTCCTTCTCGTCGCATCGTACTGAGTAGGTGATCAAATACTGCTTCAACTTTAAACAAGTATACTCGTATGCCAGATATTTTTGTTTACTATTTGTGACTTCATAATTTATTATTTTCGTCTATATAAATTGCAATGACCTTGATGGTATTTTTGTGTTGTTAACACGTAATTAGGTTTATATCCTTGGAAGAGGACCCGTTCTGAGACTTCGATGAATTATATACCGTATTCGCAAGGCTTGCTTTGCTGATGATAATAAAACGCACACATATGCATAATGATAATTATGAGCTGTCGCGACAGTTATTCTTTCCTCTGCGCTGTCTTTGTTAATGTCACGCGTAAAATAGTAGCTATCTTCTTTTTTCATTGTTATGTTAGTTTGAATAAGGTGTTGAAACAAGATAACAAACGTTTATCTTTGGAATGTACATACGTGTATCATTAAGAGTATTTAACAATTTTCATTTTGACAGTTCAATAATCGTATTCTAATTTATGTTGGATTGTCAATTAAACCATTCACATGGATAGTTACTAATAATTCCTATTTGTATATGTATATAACACCTGCTTGAGAAGTTGTATGTGCATGATAAGTGCTTTTTGTAATTTGTATGCAGGGGTTTCGAATGAAGTAATTTATACAATTATATTCATTATAATTAATATTCATAAGTTATAAGTAGAGTTTGTTAAAAAGGTGGTACCGGCAGTGGCGCATCGCATAAAAGTAGGTACGTAATATACAATATTAGTGAAAAATAATATTGTTACCTTTTCCTGTCGTCTTGATGTCCACTGTGGCAATTGGCAACCGCCCTGGTAAGCTGCGTAGAATTGCAACATCAGGAACGCTTCCATTGTCGATTCATTAAGCCGTCGACGGTGTTGTGAATACATTGTCGTATACTTCGAAAATGATCGTTCGACATCCAATGAAGTAGGATTTGCAAATGTCAGTTCCTTTTCCTCATCTGGGCACTCTTGATTTTCAGTTATAGACCGAACCTTTTGTAAATCGGGATTTTTCGCTAAAATTGCACCAAATTTTTGAGCAACGTCGACTCCTATAGTGTTCGTGCGTCTCGTGCAGATAAGTGACTGCTTTCTAATTGCACAATAGCTTGTGCAACTTCAGAATAGTTCATGGAAATTTCATCTATTTGTTGTTGAATGTCTGAATTGGAAAAAAGTTGCTGACTATTTCGAATTACAGCAGAATCATTTGAATCAAGTTTCAAGATGACATTTTTTACTTGTGAAAAATATTCCTGATAGCAAGATAGTGCCTGGAGCCATGTTCCCCATCGCGTTATTACAGGCTGAGGTGGTGGTGGTAATTTCGCCCACAATTGTTTGAATACACGGACGTGTTTGGGAGATTTGATGAACACCTTTTTTTTGTAGATGGTATTAACTTATCCACCATCGGATACTTCTTTCGAATGGTTTCTGCTACGTGATGACATGCGTGTATGAGGCATGTTATGTGAAGAAGAGTCGGAAAGCATATTTTCAACATCCTAGCAACTCTCAGCATTGTTGTGGCTCCATCAGTAACGGACATTGTGACTTGGGTTCCTGTGATACAAAATTCTCTCAACGAATCTTTAATTATCTTGACAACGGTTTCTGCATTAGTTTTCTGAATCCTTTTACTGGATAACAACAATGAAGCTGGTGGACCATCACGTTTTAAAGGACGCGCTACAACATGAATGACGCTGTGTTTCTGAGCATCAGTTGTTTCATCCACACAGGCAGATTTTTTTATTTCTCAACTCGTCTTTTATACATTCCTTTACTGTACCTTGCACACGTGGCAAATTGTATCGTAATTGTAAGATAACGTATGATTGAATAAAAAATACCAGTAAAAATTAATTGTTTTTACATTTTAATCAAGCAGGCTTACGTGGATCAAACGAAAACAAACAAAATTTATATAAAAAATCGAAACTTAACCCTAATAATCAGATGAAATGTTCAAAATGCTGGGCAATGTTAGCTAAACATAGTTGACACCGTTTGACGACACTTTGAGTTACTTTACGCAACGTATTTCAATTAATACTAGCACACACTTCTAGCACTGCTTCGCGCAGTTCCTCATTATTGTAACTGTAGTTAACTATACATATATAGTACTTTATCCTTTAACGTACTTTACAAAAAATGTCAAGAGGCATTAGATCTGCTGATGTGGCTGGCCACCGAACATTAGTATTGGTGGCAATAATCTTATTGTCAAATCGGTCAATTAATCTACCACGTTTCTTGAATTGCGGGCCGAGCAGCCATCTTGTTGGCATTATAACCCAATCCTGTTTGCCCCAGGTAGGTCATCTATGAAATCTTCTAACGATGTCTGGAGAATTTCTAAACAACGTTGAGCAGTCAAAGTTCAATTGAACATAACAGGTTCAATTAAATGACTTCCTATTATGCAGCCAAATACATTAAATTCGAATCGATGATTCATCTGTCCATAATAGCCAACTCGTGAAACTATTATTTTCAGTACTCTTGCGGATAAACCACCTACAGAATGCTACTCAGCAACCAATCTTCTGGACGTAAAATTTTTGTAATGCGCAACTTATAGGGGTGAAACTTGTGCCTTCTTAAAATTCGCGATACTTTTGATTTGAATACACCAACCTGTGCTTCTATTTCTCGAATTGAAATACCTGGATTAGCCGCGACACAAGCCATTGTTATTAATTCACCGTTATCTTCCACCAATAAATTGTTTTCCCTAGTTTTAATGGGCTTTCGCAAACTTCCATACCGCTGCATGTTCTTGTCTAGTCTTTTAAACGTTTCGACATTCGGTTGTCCTCTTTCCGAAAAATTAATTAAATAAGTTTAGGCAGCAAGACGATAATTTTGGTAATACTTGATATATGTGTAAAATACATCGTAGCTTTCTGTAATTGGAAAATTCAAGTTTCAATGCAACATATAGTAGTGTAGCTGGACTTATTTTCTAAATTATGTTAGTATAATAAAAAACAACTATAAAATAAAGTCTTGTATTTCCACCGCGCATCTGAAGTGTTCGCCATCCTATAACGCACAAACTGTACCTGCTTTTTGACAGATTGTGATAAACTTTGTTATTGTTTTTCATCATAGTTACATACTTCCTTACTTGATTGGATATTTAAAAAAGTAATGTCAAATGTCACGACGTTTTTTGTAGTTCAAGAACTTAATACTTTGAATTAATATGTTATTAAGTATTATAGGAATTACATTCAAAGTTTTTCTAAAATAAATTTTTTGATTTTGTTTGGATCCGTGTAAGCGTATTTGATAAAAATGTAAAACTAATTAATTTTGCTGATATTTTTTATTCAATTATACGTTACCTTACATCGTTGAAAAGAGAATAAAGAATTCTAATCAGTAACCTAAAAATCCAGTATGGACTCCATTTAACTTAAGAAAGTTGATGCGAGTGCCTCAAAGCCGCCATCTTGAATTTTTGTTCAAGATCAACTTCAAATGGTCTTATCGAAAACAGTGACTTTCATATGAAACTTTTTTTCGTACCTCTTATACTTCCGAAGATATTTGACATACAAGAAAATAACAGTTTTTCGTTTTGTTGAAATAACTTCTAACGTGTTCGACATGTTGAACTTTTTCAAATAGATTTTAAATCGGCACGTAAAATTGCAAAACATTGCTCATTTAACCAAATCTCTATTTTCAATGATAAGAAAGTTATCCATGCAATCCCACTCGAATTGGGACACCGGTATATTATTTTTTGTGTGCCAAATTCTTTATTATTTTGCTAGAAAAAGTTAAATACAGTTAAGTGAAGCAGGTTTTACTTCAAAAGTGTACCGTTCACTTTTTTTCGTTGCTGCTTAATGCTTTACAAGTTGAATATGAACGTCACCAAATTAGTATCTTTAGTTGCTAGCAGGTGGCGCTCTATATATAATGCTTGAATAAGGAATTTATTTTTAATATCTAGTTTTCTTGAAAGATCCTAACATTACACCTTCCATGCATTGTTCTATGTATTGTAGCGCGGTGTTACATTCATCTGTATAGTATGCGATACTTAACATTTACTTTCAAGGTTATTATACCTATAAAAGGACAATACACTTGGTGAAAATTATTTAAATGGCATTCTCTATGTTCATATACATTATTTGCTTATATGATTAAAGAAAGCTAAAATATTGTTTACATTTTCTTCCTGCTACAGACTTCTTATGATAAGCAACGAAAATTGGTAGTAAAACTGACGTTTTCAATAATTCACATAAAGTATACGACAATACATTATCTGCTTTGATGATTATTATCTACTTTTCATAATAAATTTCTATGCACTGGAAAGATGCGGGAAAGGTTGTCACTAAATATTTTATGTAGGTATCTTCTTATTAAAAATGTCATTTTTAAGTACAATTTTTAACTATATAAATAAATATACATGGATATTATTCCTGTTGGAGGGAAGACATACCATGTTTCTAACAAACTAAACTGGCCGTTGATTTGCAATTGACTAATTACAGGTTAGGTAATATAATTGTACCAAAGGTTGACCATGCTGGAGTGAATCTGTCACTGCGTTAGATTTATTCTAGTAACTAGCAGGATGTGTGCGTTTTAGTTCAAAAGACTTGAAACATTTTATTTTTGGTACAAAATACAAGGATGATATGATAAAGACCTGTGTTAAGGAAGACAACGTAATTGTTTTGCATTTAGTAAATTTATTTCTCCACATAATCGCCTTGTAGCTCTATACACTTAGTCCAGGGATGTTCCAAAATTTTTAAGCCATCCAAATAATAGGATTTGTCGAACTGTGCAAAATAGGCTTCTATTTCGGCAATGACCTCTTCATCTGACATGAACCGCTTTCCGCTAAGCCATTTCTTCAAGTTTGGAAAAAGAAAGAAGTCACAGTGGACCAAATTTGGCGAATATGATGGATAGGGTACCAATTCGTATCGTAATTGGACTAGTTTTGCTGTCGCAATTGCCGATGGATAGGTCTGGGCATTATTATGATGGTAGAAAATTTTTTCTTCGTTAGGTGGGACCTTTTTTTCTTTAGTTCAGCGCCGAATCGGTCCAATAAACCAACATAATACAGTCCCGTGATTGTCTTTCTCTTCTCCAAATAATCAATTAAGATTATGCTTTGCGAATTCCAAAAAGTCGTCGCCATAATTTTTCCGGCTGATGGAATTGTTTTCGCCTTTTTGGTTTCTGGCGTGTAGTGATGTATCCGTCTCATCTACAGTGACATAACTTCGCAGAAACTCACTCTTATTGCGCTTAAACATGCCCAAACATTACTTTGAAGTTATCACGCAATTCTGTTTTTGATCAATTGTCAGCAGACGTGGCACCCATCTTGCCGATAGTTTCCTCATATCCAATTTTTCGTGAAGGATGTTCTATACACGTTCAGTTGAGATGTTTACCGTATTAGCAATCTCTCTAATTTTCACCTGGCGGTCTGCTAACACGATATCATGAACTTTACTGATCATATCGTTCGTAGTCATTTCAATGGGACGACCTGGTTGTTCCTTGTCAAAGATGGATGTTCGGCCACGTTTGCATTCATTAAACCAGTATCTGATGGTGGTCACCGAACGTGCATGGTCCTTATATCCCTTTCCAGTCAAATAATTCTATTTGGAATCACCTCATTGATTTCCGTATATTTTTTCCAGTATGATTCCAATTGGAGTCACTTCTTGTATCTATCGTAATAATAATGTAATAGTTTAATATTGTATTCTTAAGATAAACGTTTATAATCATTTATTTTCACTCTGCTAATCATGGAAAAAATACACAACAATTTTTCGGTAACAAAATAATTTGGGCTGGAAAGGGATAGACTGCATCCAACTTCTCTTTGATTTCTGCACACATTTTCCTATCAAAAAAAAAGTAATCGAATCACTGACCGGTAGTGTTCTTTTACCATGATTCCACAAATACATAAACTTACTCACTTTCAACAGTTTTCAAACTAACACTACTCGATGAATTTCTCCGAAATTTTGATAGACGTCGACTAAAGAATAATACTCACAGTTGGTAACGCAAATTTTGATACAGAGCGCCATCTGCGTATTATTTTCTGTTAAACTCTCTTTGCTGAACTTCCGAAAGTCGTTTTCTCTGCAGCTTTATACGACAAAATTAAATTGTCACTCGACAATCTTCCCAAACGTATCTTGATACCTTCAAAACATTACTTTAATTTTGAATGAAATTCAGTCATTCTGCTTGGAGATTTATTCACATGTCACGGTATCACCGGCACCGTCCTAATTGACGTTTATTATTTACAAATCGTATTTTTACGCAAGCTCTAGCTTACAGTGTGATATTTTCGTTTATTTAATTAAATCGGCTATGCGTATGTATGTTACTAACATACGTTATTCGTATTTAACACTTCTCAATCGAAAACTTGATAAGAAGTTCATG
Source organism: Dynastes maya (assembly GCA_029619315.2). Taxonomy (NCBI): domain Eukaryota; kingdom Metazoa; phylum Arthropoda; class Insecta; order Coleoptera; family Scarabaeidae; genus Dynastes; species Dynastes maya. The sequence continues at coordinate 27,067,136 of JAROYE020000002.1, forward strand.
AGCGTAGATAAGGCAATGTCTGGACTCCCACTTGCAGAAGTGAAATGAAAGGAAAAAATCAGTTAGGTGTATGTATGGAGTAGTAAAGTAAAATATGGAAGGATCTACTATGAAAGTAGATGGCGAAAGAATAGTATGTACACAGAGAAACATTTTAGGACAGCAACCCTTGTATTTTAAAAATAAGGACAATTTATACTTAGAATTACAACGCGTTTATTTAATCTAAGAAAATATGTTGTAGTAGTTGCCCTAACAAAAATTGTTACGTTCTCCTGGTTTGAAGAACAATGCCGCTAATCATCTGCTTCGGTGTATCTTCCTTGTGAACAGGGAGGACCAATTGCTTATGTTTAGACGTAAATAATGCTTATATAATTGTTCGCTTACTCGGCTGCTCTCTAAATTAAACACAGTATGTACGTAGGTATAAGAAATAAATTTATTAAATAGACCGTTCTCTGTGTAAAATGAACAGATAAAAACGTTATTTCTCATATAAAAATGCAAATACATAAATATTGTGTAGTGCACTAATTACATAATTCGATTCCTTTCCGCGTACGCATTTACATGTATCGCAACGTTTATAAATGTAAGGGTAACCACTAAACCTTACCGGAGTTTGAGCGTCTGGTCGGACGATAGCAGCAGAAAAGGCGATCACTACCGCAAAAATATGCTATACAACTCACGGCTTCCCAGAAGAATGGAGGGATGGAGAGGGGAGAAAACCAAGAACACTAGTCTGGTACACAGATGTGTCCAAAACGGGCACTACATCTGGCGTTGGTGTATATGAGGAAAACCAGGGATACAAAGTATGTGTATCACTTGGGCGATGCACCACGGTATTTCAAACAGAAATATATGCTATACAAGCCTGCGCGTGGGAGAGTCTGCGTCGGCGACCGCAGGGTGAGACGATGTGCATTTTCTCTGAGAGTCAGGCAGCCTTAAAGGCACTAGCATCTTATCGCATAACCTCCAAACTAGTATGGGAGTGCCTGCAAACCCTAATGGCTCTGTCTAAACACAACAAGGTCACACTGGTGTGGGTGCCAGGGCACAGGGGCATAGCGGGCAATGAAATTGCAGACCAGCTAGCGAGGGAAGGTTCAAAAATGAATTATATAGGCCCTGAACCGGGTCTAGGTATTACCAAGAGTGCAGTGCGTGGTGCAATTAATGAGTGGATTATAACACAACACCAATTAAATTGGAAACATGCAGCTGGACAAAAGCACAGCAAACGGATGATGGGAAGACCGTCGCAACATCTGACTGCTGACCTGCTTGAATTAAACAAGATACAGTTTAGAGCAGCAACATGTCTATTAACAGGACATGGCTGTTTGAGAGGCCACTTGCATAAGATGGGAATCTACAAAGATGAGCCCTTATGTAGACTTTGCAATGAGGAGGAGGAAACAGCCCCTCATATTATTTTCGAATGTGCAGCGTTAGCTCAACGCAGATTCGCTATGCGAAGCACAATTGAACTACCAATGGAGAAAGATTTACTACATAGGCTCTTAAACCTGATTGCGGGAACTAACCTGTTCAAGTAAAACAAAACCGAAGCAGGAATAATACAATAAGCTACTAAGCTTCAGTGTTAGCGATGTAAAGACCAGCCCTACTCTGGTAGAAAATCAATCAATCAATCATCAATCAATCACGGCTTCCCAGACTCGTGTTATTTCATGTATTTATTTGATACACCACCTCTAGTATCTATTGCTCCTGCTGCTGTTCCCATATATAAGTGAGAAAGCGGAAAACCAAAGATTGTGTGATGAATAGACGCTATGTTATGTGTAAGCGAAGGAGCGACGAATGACAATAGCGGTATTATGATTTCCTCCTTGGCGACAAATGCATATCGAGCGCTCGTTGCCAATGCAAATACTAGCGGTAGCACCATCGTACAGATATATAAATGACTATCAAGCAATTTTTAATTTATGCGTTGACGATTTTGATAATATTTAGGCATATTATAAGAAATTAAATATATTTTCCTATTAAATGCGTACACGTTAAAGTTTTAATGAATACCTATAAATATGTAATATATGAATTTGTACAAAACAAAACAAGTGAAATATTGAACTTATAAGAAAATACAGCAAACGAAATGTTGGATTCACAAATAAGGCACATAAAATGTTAAGTTTATAAAATAAAACAAATAAAATTATAAGTTTACAGAAAATAAATAAAATGTTAAGTGTCTTTAATAAAAAAATGTGGTTGGATTGTGTTGCTGTCGCGTATTAATACTGTAAAATATATGATAGCAACACTTTATCTTAAATCCAACTATAATTTTTGTTAAGGCAATTACATATTCTGCTAGATTAAATAAACGTTGTAATTGTTAGTATAAATTGTGTACAAATTTTATTCAGTATGAAAAATAGGTTGCCATTTGGCAACTCCGGCCGTTAAAGAGTTAATGGTGGAGTTAATACTCAAAACTGTCCGAATATGATTAACAAAAAATAATTTCATCATTGGTCCGTATTTTTTCCTGCAAATGTTAAGAGATTATGCAATTCCACAGCTACAAAATGAGGACGCAATCGGTGGCGTGTATAGGCTCCTAAGGCCCTGAAGCAAACTGTAGTTATGGGGCTCCCCTGTGCTTAAACAAAGGTTTGAGATCTAGGAGCACAAAAAAGGTTTGCGTTTTGATGTTAATGGTAGTAATAAGCTTCACTTACTAAATAAAACAAACATTCCCATTTATTAAGAACAAATTAAATAAACTAAAATTAACATTTAATTCTCATAAAAAAACAAATAAAATTTATAGGAACATAAAATAAAAAACATCACAAAATACAGAGCAAAGCAGTTCAATGAACCATTCAGCCGAGGGGCCTTCGCCGGCCGACGCGAGCTTTTTTCTAGGTTTCGACGAATTTTGCGGTAATTTATTATATATTATGTTGAAGTTGAAAATAGTTTAAAAATGCTAAGAAAATATTATTAGATTTAGTTATCATGCAAATTCGTATTCGTATGAAAAGTTTCCAAAACAAGTCGGCCCCTATGCGTCGCATAGGTTGCTTAGTCATAGCTACGCCACTGGACGCAATTGAAAACAATTCACCGGCTAACTAGAGCAACCCAACTGCGCTGAAAGCCAGTGGCGGACGCATAAAAGTTTACACAAAATAAATTAAATGTGATACGTGCTCAAACACTTACCGTTTTAAGAGTCATCCGTGAAATCACAAAGTGGATAATGTCTATTTAATATTTGTAACATTAGATATGTTTCCAAAGTTGTTTCGGCAAAGTGAGTGCGGCGTGAAGAAAAAGTGTCTTTCTATGCCGAAAACGAACGTTCTACATCTAGTGATGTTATATTTGCGTAAGTAAAATAATTTTTCAAATAACTTAACAAATTTGTCTTAATATGCCAAAATCAGAGTCTTTATCTAAAACACTTTCAAACCTTTCTAAAACACAAACATTTCTTGCGTCTTCTATCGCGCATAGCTGTGCGCGAACATGTTGCACTATTTGCAAAGATTCCACTAACGACACCGAAGAATTTTGTAGTTTTTCTATCGCATCCGCTAGTCCCACGTAATTGTTCTGAATAATTTCCAAATCTGTTTTAACTTGACTATCCTGAAGTTTCAAGCGGCTTACTTTGACAGCCGCGGCTTCCTTTGGGTCGAATTCTAAAATTACGTTCTTTATATTCTCAAAATATTTAAGATAATAAAATGCAGCCTCCAACCATGTTCCCCAACGAGTAAGAATAGGTTGTGGTGGTTCAGGAATACCGGGGCATAGTCTATAAAATTCCCGAATATGTTTTGGGGATTTTACAAACACAGCTTTTGTATGTGCTATTAGAGCGTTTACCTCGGGATAACATTTTCTGATACTATCTGCTACGAGACTGAGAGTATGAATTTTACATGTAATATGCAACAAGTTAGCACAATGTTTTTTAAGAGATCGACCTACAGCAAGCATGTTTGCGGCACCATCACTCATAAACATCAACAGTTGATTTGTTGAAAGTTCAAACTTTTCCAATGTATTTAACACCAACATTGAAATTACTTCGGCAGTGCATTGTTGTATTCGTCTGGAAGCTAGTAAAATTGAGGGTGACGGTCGATGTGGTTCCATTATGCGTACCATTACATTAACCACAGAATGTTTTTTACGATCTGTTGTTTCGTCCACACATAACCACAGTTTTTATCTTGCAACTCCGATTTAATTCTTTTCTCGACATGCTCACGAGCAGACTGTACAACTCTCTGTAATGTTCTCTCACTTGGTAACTTAAAGTCCGAATATTCATTCCAAAACGAGACGTATGCTTTCTTCCTTAGTAAATGAAATGGTAAATTACATGCAATAAACACATAAATTAAATTTAAATTTGTCATAATCTCGTGTGGAATTTTTTTTTGAAACATGCCCTGCACTATTTACGTGCCGTAGACAATCACTTTTCGACCAACACATTAAATCTATTTTACACACTACACATTGAATTCTAGCTCCATCACACTTTAAATCAGGCATTTCTGCAATAAATTGTTTTATTGTGTCCAACTTTGGTCGTTTTCGCGAGGTAGGAAACATTTTCAAAACAAACGTAGAACTACGATATAGTATACGACAGCGTAGATGCATACACAACAGATCAGCTTTCGAGTCGCAGTTATACTGACGCTTACACCGAATTGTCCCGGCCGTGTTTATTTTGTGTAAACTTTTATGCGTCAGCCACTGGCTTTCAGCGCAGTTTGCGTTGCTCTACTAATTAGAGACTTTTTAATTGCTGTTTTTCAAGATCGTGTAATAAGCAAATATTTTAAAAATTCATTGCCACCAAGGTCGCCTGATTTGAACTCAGCGGATTTTTGGCTTTTTGAATTATTTAAACAATTTAGTGTTTAAAATGCCAGAAGAATTGAAAGACAGTATTAGTAAGCAAATTGCTGCAATTTAACCCGAAATGTTGTACAATGTTGGACATAAGACATCCTATTATTCAAGAAATTTAGTTTCCATTGATCTCTGTTGTTGGCTAAATTTGTTAAAGTTATATGATAAGTTGGAATATATCTCTTTAAGACAACCCTGTATTTCATTAAATCTTCTTATTGAGACGAGTTTTTTTTTATCGTTTCACCGGTATTATTGGTGACTGGAGATACATTAATCGGGTAGAAAAAGGTGACCAGAAAGAGGGAGTTCGACGTACATAAGTCGATGAAACGTCACCTTCGACATCGGAGGAGCGTCGCCGTGACACTTGCCATCTAGTAACGTACCTTATCGGATAGGTATAGCCGAACAACACTTGTCATAACGATTACAGCACGGCTATTTTAATCGTTACAATCAGAGTACTAGAAGCAACATGACATATTAGTCGCTGTATACAGTGGTGAAGCTAATAAAACGACGCGTCGCTTTTGTTATAAAATTGCAGGGTATTTCATTAGCGGCGTAATATGCTTTTTGAGTTAAGGAAAATATACAAGTACTTTGGCACTCTTTTACATTTTGTGTTTGTCATTTTAACGATGAGGTAGTTGAACTTCAAATTGGCACAATTTTTCGAAGTGATTTTATTAACGATAACGTATAACAAATGTCACAACATTTATACAAGCGCGATTCGTAAAGTAAGTTACGTTTCCGCATAGTGAGCAGAGGAATGGAGATATCGTTCGGACATTCTTTCGTGCTATTTTGGTCGTTTAAAATGGCTGCTGCAATTGAAAATCCCGCCGACTGCGAACTGCGTGCTGTTATTCAATTTTTGTGTGCAAAGTACATTAAGGCTGCTGAGATTTATCGCGAACTTTGTTCCGTTTATGGTGAAAACGGCATGAGTGACACTGTGGCTGGAAGATGGAGCCGTATGTTTCGAGAAGGACGAACTAATGTCCATGACGAAGAACGGAGTGGAAGACCAACTGTTGTGAAGGACGAACTTTTGGGTAATGTCGAAGAGAAAATTCGTGGAAATCGGCGATTCACAATCACAGAGTACCTTTTTCGCTCAAATATCACATACAGTTTTGTACGAGGTTGCTACTGAACATTTAGGTTACCACAAATTTTGAGCACGATGGGTGCCAAAACTTCTTACCGAAGACCATAAAACAAAGAGAATGAGATCGGCACTAACTTTTCTGACACGCTATAATGTTGAAGGTTGAGATTTCCTCAGACATATCGTAACAGGTGATGAGACTTGGGTCGCCTGTGTCAACGTTGAGACGCAAAAACAGTCAATGCAGTGGGGTCGCTCTAACTGACGTACGAGGAAACCTTTAAAGTGCCGTCATACATTTTTTGCGAAAAAAAGTCATGGTCGCTGTCTTTTGGGACAATAAAGTCGTAGATTTTATGGAACGTGGGACCACAATAAACGCTGAAGTCTACGAGGATTGTTCGGAGGCGCGAATTCGGAGGAATTTTCATTACCATTCTGTAGAATAATCTTTTAATAGATTAAATATGACAGCACAGAGCGATCTGTCAATTAGTATGTTTTTAATAGTACGCCAAAGTGAACGTCCCGTGTGATTTTGTAAACAATGGAAAAAACTGAGTTGAGAGCAGTGATAAAGTACTTTCATTGGCCACCAACCGAAATTAAAGCAGAGCTGGATTCAACACTATTGGAATCCGCTTCTTCGTATTCAATGGTTAAGAACTGGGTTGCCGAATTTAAGCGTGGTCGTATGAGCACAAATAATGAACCCCGTAGTGGACGTCCTAAAACTGCAACTGCCTCGGATATGATTGAAAAAGTCCATCGTATCATATCGGATAATCGTCGAGTAAAAGTACGCGAGATAGCAGACATAGTGGGTATCTCAAATGACAGTGTGCACAGAATTTTAATTGAAGAATTGTCAGCAGGAAAGGTTATGGCGACTGTTTTTTGGGACTCTCATGGAATTATCTTGGCCGATTACTTAGAAAAGGGGAAAACAACAAATGGCGAGTATTATGCCACTTTGTTGCAACAACTTAGCTACAAAATCAAAGAGAAACGGCCTCATTTGGTAAAGAAGAAAGTGCTTTTCCATCGGGATAATGCACCTGTCCATAAGTCTGCGATTGCAATGGCCAAAATTCATGGCCATCTTTTCAGGTTTGGGAACAGATAATAAACGCTGGGAGCCAAATCTAGGGAATAGACCGAATGAGGCACTAATTTAAATCCCAACTAGTGCCTCATTCGGTCTATTCCCTAGATTTGGCTCCCAGCGATTATTATCTGTTCCCAAACCTGAAAAAATGGCTCAGCGGTAAGAGACTTTCGTCTAATTCCGAGGTAATCGCTGCTGTAAATTGCTATTTCGAGGACTTGGATTCATCGACCTACAAGGAAGGTATTACTAATTTGGAATATCGTTGGAATAAGTTTGTTGAGCAAGCAGGAGACTATATTGAAAAATAAAATGTTTTTTGTCGAAAAAAAATTCCGTTTTCTTTGTTAGGCCACGTAGTTTCCGAATGATCCTCGTACTGTGAAACTTTGAAGAAGCTCAGAAGAGCTATTCAGAACAAGCGACGTGGATTATTGAGTTCGGGTATCGTTTTTCTTCATGGCAACGCCCGCTCGCATACCGCCGCTCGCACGGTAGGCCTACTGGACAGTTTGGCCCGATTTGGCTCCTTGCGACTACCATCTCCTCCCTAACATGAAGAAATGGCTGGATCACGGCGATTTGAGTGCTGCAGGACAGTGTTACAGCATGGCTTAATTCACAGGCGACAGAGTTCAACGAAGAGGGCATTAAAAAACTGGTTCATCGCTATGACAAATGTCTCAATCTTAATGGCAACTATGCATAAAAGTAGCTGAAAGTAGTAGTTTTAAGTTGTATGTAATAAAAACCTCTTCATGCATTGGTGTTTTCTTTAATAACCAAACGGAACTTATTTTACGAATCGCCCTCGTATTTACACATTTAATTGAGTATACTTAATGTTCCATCTTCAGCAGCTCTATTTATTTTATTTCGAATATCTTTGAATAGACAGCGATAATAATTACCATAAAATCTGCCTATCTGTTGAAGCTAACCAGTTGTCGGTATAAACTTTTTGTTTTGAGTGAGCTCAAGAATGCTCTATAGAGCGCAGCTGTTGTACATTGGTGGATTTTCATCGTTTGATATATACGAGGGACGTTTAGTAATTAACGAGACAAACTGCATTAGCGGGAAAACGACTAAATTTTATTAGGTAAAACTTTCTGTGGGTCATGTTGGCAACCTTAGGGACAAATTAAGTCAGCTGTCTGAAAGAAATAAAACATAACCTCTTTTATTCATTTCAAAATGTCGGCTCCTCTCGAAACGTGTACGGTGGAAGAGCAACGTTCAGTGATAAGATTTCTGCTATCCGAAGGTGTGAAGACGGCCGAAATTTATTCGAGAATGTTGAGACGGTATGGTGAAAAGTATTTAAACCGCGGAAACGTGTATAAGTGGATTAAACAGTTTACATCGGGCAGAACAAATGTCACCGATATTCATCGCTCCGGACAACTGGTTGAAGTGTCTACCGACGCTCTACAATATCGCATAAATGACCTTATTCTCGATGACAGGCGTATAAAAATCGTGACAATAGTTGAATTGTGTAATGTTAATGTTGGAACTGCGTATTCAATCATTCATGATAAGCTGAATTATCGCAAAACGTATTCGAGATGGGTTCCAAAACAGTTGACCCAAGTCCATAAACACACTCGTGTTCGCATTTTTTCTGAACTTAAACAGGAGGTCTTGTCACATCCTTACAGTCCCAACCTCGCACCGTCTGATTTCCATCTGTTCGGCCCGCTCAAAGAGTTTTTACGCGGCACCAAGTTCGAAGACAACGAAACGGTCAAACAAGCTGTACACGAGTGGCTCGGACACCAAGGTCAAGAATTAGCACTGGAATTAGAAACCTCACAAAGTGATTGGAGAAGTGCCTAAATGTTGGTGGAAACTACATTAAAAAGTAGTGTAAATTGCATTGTCAATGAATAAATTGTTCCACAGCCATTTGTCGCTCTAATTACTGAACGTCCCTTGTATTTTATGTTCAACTGTCGACGTTTATCTCCTGCCAATTTAGCATAATGACAGCTTGCTCCATTAGACTAGACGCATAATTATCATCAACCGACGTCTTATGCATTGAACATTTAATGCACAATTAGCCTCAACAAAATAGGATTCCGAAACACTTCTGTGGAACGGCAAGCCAAACGGACAACCTTTTAAAATTTCTTTCGTATTTTAAATTTAATATCGGGTGCTGCGTTCTTTTTATTTGCAGCAACATAGTATTTACTACATCATCTATAATACATTGTCTTTCTTCCCACCATGTTTGAAGTGTCTTAAAGTCAACATTCTTTACGTTGTTTTGCTTTAGCACTTTGGATATTGTTTTCTGTGATACCTTAAACCTCCTTCCAATTTTTATCATTGTAGCACATTTCTTTTTGGAGATTTTTACAATTTGGTTTATTTTCTGATCATTCAGCTTTCTTTTTGTTTTTCCAGTATCTGGTTTCCTTTGAATACTACATGTTCCCTGCTTTATATTTTTGCATTGTCTATACACTGTCCGTGATTCCATAACATTTCACATAGTTTACCGCTTTATGTGCATTTATGTTCCGTTGTTTTTTAGTAAATTTTAGTATCAGTTTTCGTTTTTGTAACTCTATCATCTTTGCCACTTGGTAAACGTTTCCATTCGGACACACAAATCAATGAATTTTGAAATTTAGTTTGTGTAGCATTGGGCTGGACATATCAATTTGACAATTATGACCTGGCGCCATCTAAGTATTTTTTTCAGAACTGAAAGAGATTTAAATGATGCCAAATTTAAGTTGTTCGAATGCTTTAATTGTAATAAGTATTAACGTCGTGATAAAATTTATTAAAACCACTTGCATTATCTATTTGTATTACCTATTTTTTCCAGCGTGGCCTCGCGTTATGATGATGGAGAACAACCCGGTTGTTCCTGCACCACTTCCCTCCATGTTTCCTTTTCATATCCTCCCTTAGTCGCCTAAGGACGTCACGATAGAACTCTGCATTAATCGCCTGACCGGTTCTACTGGTTTGGAAGGAGTTTATGCTGAGCCTGTCGTTGTGTATTTGGAGGTGTTTGCTGGGTGTGGTTTCAATGTGTTAAAAGTGTGCAATATTTTAGAATTTTCAGTGTATAAGTAATCATCTAAAAGATGTCTTGTAAATGTGGTGTATTGTAATTTCGATTAGGATAAATTTCCACATTCATTTTAAAGTTTCATTCTTTGGGATTTTGAATTAAGTCTATAATCAATCAGGTATCTAATTTCGAGTTTTTTTTTAACTTATAAGAATACGATTAGATTAGATTAGAAAGGAATGTTTGGATATAATGTAAAATATACAGCATGTTTACCTAGTACGTGATAATTCCTTCTCTGAGTTTTTTAAGAAGAATTATTTAGACAGTGCAGCAGAACATAAAATTATAGTAAAGTATACAGGATGTTCAGTTTTACCTGCATGCAATGTGAATTTGGTTGTGTATATTACTTCATTTCTAGATTCCTCTATCCAGTTTCTTTCTTAATCATTCCCTACACCTATGTAGCTTACTTTTTGAGATAATTTGAAATTTTTGCGATATTCTGATGTTTCTTTAACGTCGTACGTCTTAAGCGCCTTGCATGCTAGAGCGATGATTAAAATTTCATTCGATTAAGTATTTTTTGAAGTTTTCAACACTACATCGATTTTTTTATGTCAATCAAATTTTACAAGTCGGGTTTGATTATGTTGATTAATTTTTATTCAAAGGATCACACTATATATTTTGTTAGAATCTAATATAGAACTAAAATTTGTTTTATAGACGTCTCCCCCCACCTAAAACTTCTTCCTAGTAAATTACCTTCTTTAGCACACTACATATGAAATTACGAAATACTGTAGACATTGTTTTCTTTACTAATATTCATATCTACAATTCTAACATCTAGATTCCTTAGTTCCCATAGATTTTTTTCTGAAGATTTACTAATATTTCGGGAGTAATATTGTGTATGTTGGCAAATTTACGCGTTGCGTTAAGAAATTTGTCCAGAACGACTTTTTTTTCCTTTTATCTAAATTGTATAAGCCTCTGAATAACTTTCCGTGAAGTATTCAGTGTGTTTTTATTTCCTTTTTGCTACATAAAAAAGATATTGAGCCATGCTCTTCAAATTGCTCCAATTCCCTTAAAAGTTTAGCTAGATAAGTACAAGAAATGTTGCAGAAAGTCAGTATAAATTGAGGAAAAGAATACAATAATGTTTTGTAGACTTGAATATAATTTCATGTTGTCTAAAACTTTTCTCCGAATAATTTTTATTTTAAAACTTTTTCTTTAAATTGCTCAGGGAAGGAATTATCTTCGGTTCAGGCAGTAACTGAACATGCTGTATAAAATTGCATGAAATTGAAAATTCATTTTTTTTTGTTTTTCCGTACCATAAATATTTTGTTTTCATTCAGACCAGTAGTATTTTCATTCGATTACTTATAATAAGTTTTGAAAATTTGAATTAAATTATCCTACCGCACGCAGAGAAACGTTTACTTGTATCAAGACTGTCCGCCTCAATTCAAGACAATTACTGTTTCTATTATCCACAATACAATAACTGTTTTAAATTGAAAGAAATATTTTCTTAGCGTTTTCTCCTCCGCTTAAGAGAAGTATATACTTGTAATGAAATAATTGTATTTCTTTGTTTAAGACGTTTGTTAACTACATTCAAGAAAGTTATGCAGAAACTTTGAAGAAAGCGATTCTTAGTATAAGTAAATAACCGTTATAACGCAAAACAATATATTCTTAAGGATAGTAAATAGTTTTCTTAATTCCAGAAAGCGTTTTGGTATTATTCATCAATGAATAGTTTCATTTTCTTAAAACAAAGCATTTATTTACTTAGAATTCTTGAAATGCATATATTATCTTATTTAAAACAGTACGACATATTGCTAAGGCTAAGGTAGAGGTTATCTACAGAATAATGTTCAAACAAAAGTGAACTTAGTGTAGAAGTACACATGAAAAAAGTGCCTAGAAACAATAACCAGGATAATGCTATGATAAATAGCTCATGAGAGAGAAAAGCACTAACGCTTTATTCTTCTGCCAACATTATTATTCGCGTCTCAATTTATGCTCCTAATCTCTAAAAACAGCACTGAAGTATTTCCAAGCGTCACCTAGTGGCAAGAGGTGCAGTCATGCCACCCTAGAGAGTAGTAAATATAGAAACAGGAATATAGATGGCATACTTACCCGTGCAATGATATAAACTTTAACGTACGATGTTTCATAAACATTTTCAAAAGATACCGGTTAATGTAATATTTTTCCTTTTTTTTACTGTTTACCAGGTGCACTAATTTAACTATAGTTTTTTAAAATATATAATAAATAGTAATAAAAAAGGAACAAATTAACTTAAATATTAACTCATTAATTATTAAACTATATAAAAATAATCCCTATTTAATTACATCATTAAAGAAATAATTTAATTATGCTGTAACAAATAAAAAAAAAATTTTCATTAGTTCATTCACTTGCTCCTAATTTTAATTATTAACTTTAGGTTTTTTTCCCCATTATTGTAATTTCTCTTTTATTGGATATACTTGTAGCTGACCTGATGATGTGTTTTTTTAATACGAAACCGGTCGCCTAATTTCTCAATAGAACTTTGTGAGATCTGGACTATTTTTTCATCCCTACCTTTAATATGAATATTTTCTTAACTTAAAACGAAATGATTTATTTGGAAGAAACATTTTTCTGTCTTGGATTTTCTTGATTTTCTAACCTTAAAATAATATTTATTTAATCCAAACAAAATGTCAAGAAAATAATTTTCTTATATTATACATTTTTACAGTTTTGAATTAGAAATACTTTCTTGAATAGAGACTGTTTTTCGCAAGAATATCTATTTTCTTGATGCAAAAGACCATTTCTCTGCGTGCAAATATTAGTGTGTCGGCGGAATTTAACGTGAAAACTACCGAAGGTGGGGAAGTGAGATTTTCTGTACGTATAAAGTATACTACAGCGTATTTTGCGAAATCATTTACAAATGTACAGTTCCGAATTGTGTTCCGAATTGCTACAATCGTCTTCAACTCGTTTATTTTAAATAGATTGCTATATGTTTTATGAACTACTATTGATAGCCACTTATTAATTACCTCCGCAATGTTGCATGATTATGTGCACTTCCGACAACTACTTTTAACTATGTTGCAAATTCTGTTAAACATGTTGACAGTTTTAAGGCCTAACCTAAAAACAGATCTAGTGTCTCGTGCTACCAATTCAGGGGCTGACGCTTTATATGTTTCAAGTTGGTATACAAAATTTGCAATGTTGCCAAAAGCAATTATTAATCAAAGTGCATATAACCACATATCATTGCAACGGCGGTTTAAATGGCTATTGAAGTGATTAATAAAAAATATAACAATCCATCAGAAATAAATAAGTTGAAGGTGACAACGAAAATTTGAAACACCTTGTATATTTGCAAATAATTTTATAAGGTACGCTGTGGTATGCTACACAGAATGTCTCATGAAGAACTGCATCGACCGATATATGGAAGTGTATACATTAAAAAATTCTGAAAGCTTGGTAATAACTAAAATAAAAAATAAAAAGATACTAAAGCCTACGTGTATTATCGAACTAAAATATTTTCCATAATCTAAGATTTCCAGTCATACAGAAAGAAGCTGTCAACTTTGTTATTTTAAACAGAACAGCCTATATATTGAAACAGTTCACTAAAACCCTTACCACAACACTTAATACATACTGGACGCACGTTTCGATAGCCAAGCTATCATCATCAGCAGCAAGACTGAACTAACAAGCTAAGTGAAAAACTAACCTTATATAGCAAATTAAAATTATGCAATATGTAAAATTTTAAATCTTAAAGTAAATCGTAAAATTTAATGAGCTGCTTCACTGCACAGGACTATAATTAGCCTAAAGGTAAATGGTCAGAATGACGTGAGTTATTAAATCCTAGCATTACAATGAAGCGGTTCATTGCACATGGTTAAAATTACAACTATAAATAATTAAACATGATGTAACAAAGGATAAAGGCTGGAATTTAGTGGTCCTAAATCTGAATTCATTAAGTGAGTTTTGTTTTTGTAAATTTCCATGCTTTCATAACAATTTAATTGAGCAGTACTCTTTACGTTTTTAATTAACTTTATATTATCAACATTATGGTTATTTTCAAGCATATGTAGGGCAACGCTAGATTTATCAAACCTTCTGAATTTGAGATGAGCCAAATGTTCTTTGTACCTAATTTTGATTGATCTTTTTGTCTGCCCAATATACACTTGATCACAATCTTTACATGAAATTTTGTAAATTCCCGATTTATCCATGTTATCCACTGGGTCTTTGGAACTTCCTAAAAGGTTTTTGAGGTTATTGCTCGAAGAAAGAGTACCCGTTTAGCCTATATATTATTACATTTTTGAATTATTAGTTTAATTTTGAGGTTTATTTGTTAAAACAATTATGGTGATATTTCTAACCGTGTTTGAAATATTTGCATTTTTTGAACATTTTTGTTAGAAGGACAAGTGCATGTGAACTTTTGTAACTGTGAAAGTGTGTAACTTGGAAAGCTGAAATTTTGCCGAACTTTTGAGCGTGTAGGGTAGGCTTAGAATCCGAAGGAATTTTTCGAAAACATTCTATAGCGTGTCCGACAATTACGATTAAACTTTTAACTGGAAAAAATTTCAAAACTTATTTTTTTTAATGAAGCCACCTACTTTTCTCTTCTTTGTCAAATTGCTCTTACAAAAAAAAAAAAAAAACCAATGGAAAGGCATATTCATTACAAATCTAAAATGGATACTTTTCAAAGTGTTTAGGAAAATGTGTATTGTAACACGATTTTCTTCAAAAAAAAAAAGAGTACAGTTAGTCATGACCATTAGGAAACAATCCAGCATTGATGAAAAATATATATGTCACTTAGTTTTCAATTATAAATAATGTCAGCGCGTTTAAATGATGCGAACGAAGATCATTTGAATTTGTTTATTACTTATGTTCGTTATTCACAAAAATAGAAGCTGCCACCAAACACAACTAAACGAATGAAACAGGATTTGGAAAACTTCGGATCGGTCAAGGTAAAAATTGAAAAACATAGGTTTTGCGAATTTATTTTAATACGATCTCAAGAGTACGTATTAATTTTGGACAACATTATCTAAACAAATAAAGCCAAACTTACAAGAAATGGTCTGCTTAACCGGCACAATCCCTACGTATTTGGAACGCATAACCTCCAGGAGAGTTGGCAATTAAACGTTTCACCATTATCAATGCTGGATTATTTGCTAATGGTCACGATAACATGGATATCCCCCAAATTGAATGACATTAAAAAAAAAATACATAAGCTGCATTCTCATTGGTGGATACTCGTTTCTTTTAAGAAAATTGTATTACAATACACTTTTTCCTAAATATCTTGAAAAGTATCCATTTGGATGTGTAATGAATAGAGCGGGCCAAATTGCGCCATCCAACAGAATCGGAATCAGGCGCAACGGCCGCTTATCGTAAATAGCGTATATGTGAGTCACAGCAGATATGTGATATTTCGAAATTAATGACGCAATAATAATGTTTAGTGATTAGAGCGGATATATATATATATATATATATATATATATATATATATATGTACACGCTGAGGTGTTTTTATTTTCATTATGATTTTTTATTTGATTGAAAACGGTATGCGTTGTAAATGGGATGTAATAAGGAAATAACTGAGAAACTGAACGCTTTTTTTATTCTGTTGTACTTAATAATGTAACTGTAAATAAAGATATAATAAATAAATTCTATCCTTCTTAATAATGCGGATAGGCTTGTTTAAAAAGTTGCACCATCAGATAAGTTTCCACATTTGCCTCGGTGAAGGATGTTCGCCGAGACGAAAAAATGTTCTTATATTTCGAAAACGACCGTTCCACGTCTACCGAAGTAAGACAGGCGTAATTAAAATAATCTTTAGACTTAGTCAAGGAATCTGCAGATGCCCCATCGCACATTTGTCTTAATCTCGTGTAGTCCGGATTCTTTTTTAAAACACTATCGAACTTAGCTAAAACTCGTCCACTTGTTGCATCGTTTATACTGTGTAACAATGTACTAACTTCGTCCACGACTTGCACTGATTCTACCAACGACAATCCAGAATTTTGCAAATTTTCTATCGCGTCTACTAACCCTTTGTAATTGTTACTAATATTCTTTAGATGTGTTTCAACAGAAATATCGAGAAATCCCTTCTGGCTCATCCTAATAGCTCTAGCTTCGGCAGGGACGAATTGCAAAATAACGGATTTGACTTCTTGAAAATGTTCATTATAATAAAAAGCGGCTTTTAACCACGTTCCCCAACGCGTAAGAATGGGCTGTGGTGGTTCTCGAATACCAGGGCATAACCTGTGGAATGCCCTAGTCCTCTTAGGACTTTTGAGAAACACTTTTTTTGTGTTTGCTATTAATGCATCCACCTCCGGGTAACACTCTCGAATAGTTTATGCCACAAGATGTAAAGCATGGACTTTACACGTAACATGTAAAAGTCCTTCACACTTTTCTTTAAGGGAACGGCCTACACTACACATTGTTGCTGCACCATCGCTCATGAACAACAACAGTTGACTGGTTGACACTTGAAATTTTTGTAACGTTTCGAGAACTACGGCCGTAATTGCTTTACTAGTACACTGTTTTAATCTTCTGCTGGCTAATAGAATTGCAAAATTTGGTTTAATAGGATCTAATACGCGCACTATTATATTCAAAATAGAATTTTTTTTGCAATCTGTCGTCTCATCAAGACATAGCCACAGCTGTTTATCTTTTAATTCGGCTTTAATTCGATTTTCAATGTCCTCACGTATTCGTGGAATATCTCTCCGTAACGCTGTCCGAGCTGGTAGTATCCACTCGGTATTGTATGTACCCCAGAATTTTCGAAATGCTTTTTTATCAAGTATACGAAGTGGTAGACCACATACCATAAACGTTAAAAGCAATTCTAATTGAAATTGACGTTGTTGTGACACACCATTTCTTTTATTTCTGTGGTGTGCGCTATTTATATGTCTTTCACAATCACGTTTGCTCCAGCACAGTAGTTTCTTTTTACAAACTTTACAGAAAATTGTACTCCCATTGTAGTGTAAATCCACAAATTCACTAAGAAATTTATTAACTTTCGTAGGTAATGGCCGTTTATTTTTAATAGTTACGTTAGACATAATCACTAAAGCGAGCACACCGACGCTTGTTTCTAGTATGCCACGAAGTGGTGCAAACGTAACATCTGCAGACTCGTCATTTGTTGATGAATAGAGCGCGTCATCCGTAAATGAATAAGCGCGCTGTTAGTTCGTAGCCGTCGATGAATGAACTTTTTTTTTGTAGTGGCCCACTGTGAACAACGCCCTATTTATCAACGAACACCCAAACTGCAGGTGTATATTTGCGCGTCTTCACGACGTAATAGACAGTGGTTTTGGTCCTCGTCCTAATAATTACATATTTAAATTACCTATGTTTACATACATATATGCGCCCGGCAGCCTGATTGCGAACCTGGCGCGTGGCGCTCTTGGCCCGCTCTAGTAATGAATCATTACACATCCAAATACTAATGATGGATCCAAATGGATACTAATGAATATTACATTTTTTTTCTTTTTTTGTAAGAGCAATTTGATAAGAAGGAAAAAATAGGTAGCTGTATTAAAAAAAAAAAACTAAATTTCGACACTTTTTGCACTTGTAGATTAAATTTACGTAATTTTCGGACATACCGTATAGTGTTTTTGGAAAATTTAGTCGGTTTCTAATCCTCCACTGTACGGTCAACAGCTCTGCAAAACTTCAATTTTCAAAATTAAACACCTTCGCTGTTATAAAAAATTGAAAAAAGCAAATATTTCGAATATGGTTGGAAATAGCAACGTAGCTGTTTTATCAAACAAACCTTAAAATTGAATTAAGAATTCAAAAATGTAATAATATATTGGATGTTTCGTTTAAAATAACAAAGTCGACAGCTATTTCCGGTATAACCGGAAGTGCCAGATTATATTCCTTTATGGGATACTGGTCAATATATCAACCGGTGTAAAATTAAATACTACTAAGTGAGATAGCGGTCTGAACTCACATTTGCCCCACATTTTTGAAGCGGTCATCTTTACTGAAACTCCTAGGCCTAAGCTTCCTGTAAGTGAATCACCACTTGAAAATTTTTTGAACATATTTGGTGGAGATCTTCTCAATATAATTGTAACTGAATCTAATCGATATGCCCGTCAAAGGGGCACTTCACTTGACTTATCACTAAACGAATTGAAGGCATTTATAGGAATATTACTCATCATGGGTTTCAATTCTTTGCCAAGTTTACAGCTTTATTGGTCATCCGATGAAAATTTTCATTCTGCAAGGATATCGGAAGTAATGCATATAAAAAGATTTTTGAAGATACTACGTTATGTACAAATCAACGATAACAGAAAACATTTTCCCAGAAAGGAGTTAATTTCAGATAAGCGCTTACATAGTGGAGAGTCTGACTCTGTCGGAACCTCCAACATAACAGTAGTGCGTAGTAATTGCGAACACTATGCATTCGACAGCCGAAAGGTCAACGGCGAATCGAATCAGTAAAGAAGGTGTCGGAGTTCAGAATGCATGCCCGAAAAGCATTGACGATTACAACAGAAATGTGGGTGGAGTTGATCTCTTCGATCAACTTCTTTCATGTTACGGTATAGCGTCTAAATCGCGACGGTGGTGACTAAAGCTATTTTACTATCTTCTTGATGCCAGTATTGTGAACTCGTATATCTTGTATAAATCTGGTCATACAGGCAAAATGGCAATAACACATCTCGTCTTCAGAAGTGTCCTTACCAATCAACTCAGCAGATTTCTCGTGTAGTAAGGCCCAATCATCGTGGCTAGTCATTTCTAAAAACAAAATGAAAAAAATAGAAGGTAGGACAGTCACCGTGGAAAATACTGTCAGGCTAAACAATATTGGTGATCATTTAACTATGAAACTCACATCACGACGATGTGCTAGATGCAGCACAGATAAAAAACCTAAACGCAGCAATGTAGCACGTAAGAAATATGAAGTAGCCCTTTACATGCCATGTTATGCCGCTTTCTACAATAAATAATTATTTTCCTAAATGTTGCTGTAAATCCTGTTAATATCTTGTATTATTCGTGTTTTTTTTTTGTAATAAATAAATGTATTCAGATTAGTCGTTTTCTTCAATCTGGTATTATTTTCAAAAAACTGATTGACATTCGAACCGGTATTTATATGGTAGTACTTTTAGCTTATATACAGGTACTGGTCAAAATATTAACCTTCAAAAAAAAATTTAATGCGATATTTTTTTTAATTTTTTTTTTGTTTGAACTGTCAATTTAAGGTTCGTAGTTGTCTGCCTTATAAAGGATTAAAAATATTTTAGTTCAATAGTATATGTCGGCTTTAGTGTACTGCCAATATACCCATGGATGCAATTTCTCGTGAGACAGCCTGTATACATACAGAAAGTCTCATTTCTCCGTCTTTAGTAGTTTTCACGCTAAACCCCGCAGATATACTAATGGCGCACTCGGTAGAACTAATATTTCGACCGTTAAAGTCTTTCAGTTTCAGTCACTAGTGCTTAATGCTTACCTTTAATGAGCTGCGAATAAATCCAGAACTATTAGCAACAGCTCTTATCATCAGCAGTGCGAAAGATGTCTACATATGAAGAGACATACCACATAATATGCTATCGCCTATTGACCTATATGAACCGGTATGTACGACATGCTCCTGTCGACCAATAAGCACGACACACAGAGAATACGCTCGGAACAACGTTTACTATACGTACAGATGCTTAAGCACATGCTCCGGTTATACTGTGCTCGTATCCACCGGCGCTAAGACGTCGAAATACAAAATCAAAACGATCTAAGCGAAATCGAAGTGAATATGCTGTTGAGGCAGCAGCGGGGCGGTCTTCGATTAAAAGTCCACGTTGCGATTTTGAAGCGTTCAGTAGTGTAGCGGACGCCGTCTAGAGCCTAGTTATGCCGTACCAGACGTCCGATTCGCGCCAAAATTCAGTCGAATTCTTCGTTTCCAGAAGAGCACATCGGTCGCAAAAGATTTTCTCGTTCGTGTATCCTTTGCGCCGATTACTATGAATTCGATGTCTCTGCGGAAATGTGTTACTGTCATCATTGCGGTGTACTTATGTGGATTCGTTTCTTGCAAATATTGTGCGAATGTGGATGTGCGCGAATTTTTGAGTGATTTTGACCGGCTAAAGGGTTGCAAGATCGTAATGGGGAATCTACAAGTTGTCCTGTTTGACAAAGCTACCAAGCAGACATTTCAAAATATTTCTTTTCCCGAATTAGAAGAGGTTACCGGATATCTTCTTTTCTACCAAGTTCCCGGTTTGTTGAGCATCGGAAAAATGTTTCCAAATTTGAAAATTATACGTGGAATGGAAGTGATCCACAATTATGCATTTATACTGTACAACCTACAGGATTTAGAAGAGGTACACTTTTATATTAACATTTTCATTTACATCCTTTATTTCAAATGGTTTATAACAAAGAACGAGAAGATTCGTAGTTACTTTTGCGTCTTTAAATATTTTATTAATGCATAGGTAAATAAAAACTTTGAAGCGCAACACAAAAATGCAATAAATTTTATTGACCTAACAGAATGGAAATTGTTTATAACGAATTTAATACCATACTAAAGAAAAAGCGTTTTATTTCCTTTGGTTAGTAAGATCTTAGGTTATTTTGCAATTTTTCTCATTTGCGTCTTTAAATATAATTCAGCTGATTAAAAAAGAATGAGCTGAAATACAATGCAAAAATACAATTAAATTTTAATTGACGTCGAGATATAGGTTGTTTTTAACACTTTTGATTCGAAGCAATAATAGTGACCTTCACAAATGCATTAAATTTAAAACCCGAAAAAACTTGGATTTCCGCTATTACTCAATCACTGAGGTATTTAATAATTTATCTTTTTTTGGCTTGTTTTAGAATATCCGACTTAAAATGCACATCTTAGAAATGAAACCAGGCCGTGGATAATAATCCAGTGAACGTTTGAGAAAACTTTAGCTTTATTTGAATGTAGTTATCTTTAAAAATAATTTTAAAAAATCCAAAAATATACTTTCAATGCTATAAAAGATCGGTGTCATAGCAACAGGAATCATTTATGAAAGGAAGGAATTTCTATCAACATCTTAATTGTTATTCGTAACATCGAATCATGTATTTTTTTTGAAAACTTTTGGTTTATGGCATATTTTGGACGAGATAAAATCAATACGAGGTCCTATATATTTTCATTTTGTAAAGCCCTTTGAATTTCTTCAGAACACATCAAAATATATTATTCTTATCGATCCTAAGACGACAAGAGCATCAAACACTAGAAACAAGTTAATTGAAAATAATTGAAGACATGAAGCAGGAAGCTTTAAACTGATAAACTATTTCAGATATAATTCCATAAATATTATCAAAATTGCGGTAACAATATAGTGTAAATACATACGTTACACTCCGAAGAAGAATGTAAATAAATTAAATTGTAGGACCGTTTCCGTATTTGGAGCAAATATCCCAGTCATTTACATAATTTCTCACATCCAGGAGATTCCTTTGTTAAAGGTTATACTCGTATTTCCACAACATTTCACTTCGAGTTGTACAAAAAAATCGGTTAATACTCTTGTGTTGTTTCATTCCTACGCGTAGCGTAATCAAGTAACCCGGAGCGTATGATTAGAGAAAACGAGTTCCTTGACTCCGTTTTTGTTCATCTATACATAGTTGAGGTATGTATCCACTAAGTCTTATCTGTTAGTCTGGACAATATAGTTTGACTGGCTTGGTCATGCATTTACCATTACCCAATTTAAATTCTCTCCGCGTTCTATTTTGTTAACAAAAGATTAAGTGTGCAAAAATACACCTCCGGAAGATGTTTATTCTTTTTGTAGGAAACTGTAAAAGTTTAACGACGGTAAAATCGTCCCCATTATTTACAAACAATCCATTGCAGAATTGTTAGTATATGTATACAAGATTGCGTTTTCGTTTTTATCATTTTTATAGATACAAATCGTGGAAGCTGTGAACCAACACGTAACAGATATCTTTTGATCCACACATGTAGATATGCTAATGGAACCAAATAATGTACTACATATTGATTATTGACGTTACTTTTATTTGTATATTTTCAAATTTTACGTAACAACATTGTAATATTATAATTACAGAATTTAAACAAAATAGTATTGCTGTTTAAATTCTAGCATTTTCATGATCTATATTATTAATTGTTTATTTAAAAAAAAGGGCCCAGTAAAATCAGCTTAAAGGAAATAATGAAAGTCACCAGTTATTTTCAAGAATTCCCTTTATAATAACAATTTTTATTATTACAAAAACATTTCACACAATTCACCAAAATTCATAATGTCATTTGTATCAAGACATACAATCAATCATCAAAAGGTCAAATATTTAAATATAGAAGTCCTTGGATTGGTATCCCTGTAGAAACGGGAAAGACAAACAGATAGAAAATAGTATTTTGACAGAAAAACGTTGTCGAAGAAATAACTTGGAAATTAACATTAAAGGTTATGAAACAATATTAAAACCATTTGGAACCGTTTGGGAAATAAAGAAAACGCAAAATAGAAGATAAACATATTCAAAGAGCGAAGAGGCTATTATTGAACATAAGAGACCGAAGGGGACATTATAGAATATAAAGAGGATTTCATAATACACACACACATTACCTACTTACTTAATCTGGATGTCCCATCAACTTTTCGGTACAGAGCTGCGTGGTTGCGTTTATAAACTCCTCCATATATCCTTCCGTCTTCTATCGTTTATGAGTCGGGATTAGAGCAACGCAACTGCGCTGAAAGCCAGTGGCGAACGCATAAAAGTTTACACAAAATAAATTAAATGTGATACGTGCTCAAACACTTACCGTTTTAAGAGTCCTCCGTGAAATCACAAAGTGGATAATGTCTATTTAATATTTGTAACATTAGATATGTTTCCAAAGTTGTTTCGGCAGAGTGAGTGCGGGGTGAAGAAAAAGTGTTTTTGTATGCCGAAAACGAACGTTCTACATCTAGTGACGTTATATTTGCGTAAGTAAAATCTTTCAAATAACTTAACGGTTCTGTTGACGCACCTTCACAAATTTGTCTTAATGTGCCAAAATCAGAGTCTTTATCTAACACTTTCAAACCTTTCTAAAACACAAACATTTCTTGCGTCTTCTATCGCGCATAGCTGTGCGTGAACATGTTGCACTATTTGCAAAGATTCCACTAACGACACCGAAGAATTTTGTAGTTGTTCTATGGCATCCGCTAGTCCCACGTAATTGTTCTGAATAATTTCCAAATCTGTTTTAACTTGACCATCCTGGAATTTCAAGCGGCTTACCTTGACAGCCGCAGCTTCCTTTGGGTCGAATTCTAAAATCACGTTCTTTATATTCTCAAAATATTTAAGATAATAAAATGCAGCCTCTAACCATGTTCCCCAAGGAGTAAGAATAGGTTGTGGTGGTTCAGGAATTCCGGGGCATAGTCTATGAAATTCCCGAATACGTTTTGGGGATTTTACAAACACAGCTTTTGTGTGTGCTATTAGAGCATCTACTTCGGCAATAAATCAGGCATTTCTGCAATAAGTTCTCTTATTGTGTCCAACTTTGGTCGTTTTCGCGACGTAGGAAACATTTTCAAAACAAACGTAGAACTACGATATAGTATGCGACAGCGTAGATGCATACACAACAGATCGGCTTTCGAGTCGCAGTTATACTGACGCTTATACCGAATTGTCCCGGTCGTGTTTATTTTGTGTAAACTTTTATGCGTTCGCCACTGGCTTTCAGCGCACTTTGCGTTGCTCTAGTCGGGATACAATCATTCCACCTTATGCCTACGTTCACTATCACTTTTTTCACCTTCTCCCGCTACGTCTTCCTCGCTCTTTTCATTCTTCTTCTTGCTACTTCTCTAGCTTCGTTTTCTTTTTTTTTTTGGTTTGACGTTCTTGGTCCATTCTCTATATATGTCCTAGCCATCGTAGTTGATTCTTTTGGATATTCGTTTCTATCGGGTTTACATTTAGTTCTTTTCTGTACGTATTATTCTTTATCTTCTCCGTTATAGTTTTTCCTTTTATTTTCCGTAGAAATCTCATTCCTGTGCTTGTAAATCTCTTGATTTGTTTTTCTATGGTTGTCCAAGGTTCGCCTCCGTATATGAGAATGCGTTTCACTATCTTTTTCACCACTTTTACTTTTGTTTTCTCTGGAACTTTTTTTTTTGCTAATATGTTATTCTTTATGGTGTTAAATAGTTTTCCTGTTTGTACTATTCTTTCGTTAAGTTAATATTTTATGATTCCTTCACTGTTAATAATTATTCCTACGTATTTGTACGTTCCCACTTGTTCCAATCCTGTGCTTTCTATCTTTATCTCATGTTTTGTGTTATTTATTCCTATTATCATAGCCTTTGTTTTTTCCTTACTGATTATCATGTTATATTTTATAATTCCTCATTCTGTCTTTGCATATTGTATTGCAGATGTTGTTCTGTTTCTCCTATACATAATTAGCATATCGTCTGCACAGCGCATTTCTGTGATTTTCATCGGGTTTAATCTCCAATTGCCTGCTTTGTATCTTCATAAACATTTCCTACAGATTTTCAATACCTCATCAAGAAATATGTTAAACAGTAGAGGACTCAAAATGTGCCCCTTATTATATTATCCAAGTCTATGAAGCAAGTGTGTATATTCTTGTTTACTTTTATAGCTTTCTCACTTAGATGTCGTATGCAGAATGCGTGATCTTGTGTCCCTCTGTCTTTTCTAAATCCACTCTGGCTATCTTCTAGGGTATGTTCTATTTACACTCTGAGCGTTGCTACATTCTCTACTATCTCCTGATTTGTATATTGGTGATATAATTCCTATTGTCCAGTCCTTGGGAACTCCCTTTTCTTTTATTGATTGGTTAGAAATTTCTAATAGTTCTGCTATGCTATTCTCATTTAGATACTTCACTATTTTCCCCGTTATTTCGCCGTGTCCCGGTGCTTTTTCAAGTTGCCTGGCTTTTTATAGCTTCTCTATAGTAATCTCCTGTTCCTGATCTCCTACTTGATTTCCCTATTACATACAAGGGGGATTAACTATAAGTAAGTGTATTTAAATTTGTACATGAACTCTTGAAAATAAAATAGACAGATGTATTTCTTTCGAATTCAAGTTTTTATTTCAAATTGAAACATCTCAATATTTATGCGGCTTATATACTTTTTATTCCTTGAGACTTGATATGAATGCTCATTGAACATTTTTTTGTATAACTTGAACTATATTCTATATGCGATTTTAATGAATTAATAAAAATAGATCGAAAGATCAATTTGTCAAATATTACCCAGTAGATTTATTATTGTAATCGAAAATCAGTGATAAAATTTGATTTATAACATTCTTGAGTCCAACTGTTTAAATATAAGTATCTATATCTACATGTATTTTTTGTTGTAAATTTGATATGTATTTTTAGTTTAAGAATAATATTATAAACAGACTGGTGCTACAAAACATTTTATTGATCACCAATTACATTACAAAGTTTATCCCCTTCAATGTACTCTCCTTGCCGATCCCCCTACAACGCTCCATACGAATTTTCCACTGTCGAAAGCAGTGCTGGCAGTCCGTTTCTGTCAGCTTGATGAGAACCTCCGTCGCTTTCGCTTTCACCGCTTCCACACTGTCAAATCTTGTCCCCTTAAGCTCCGATTTTACCTTAGAAAATAAAAAAAGTTACAGGGGGCCAGGTCGGGCGAGTACGGTGGGTGGTCCAACACGGTGATGCCGGATATCGCAAAGAACGCCTTCATAGACAAGCCGGAATGGGCTGGCGCATTGTCTTGGTGGAGCATCCAGGATTTGCTCTTCCACAAATCGGGTCGTCGTCTTCTCACTCGTTCACGAAGGGTAGTTAGAACCTCACAAGAAACTTGAGGTTAACTCGTTGCTCGATCTGAACACTGCATTTTTCCGACGCGATGCTAGCGTAAGGATTTGAATGGACGTTTGCTACAGCCAGACTGAGCGACGTACAACCGTGCCCATCGAGCTCAGGGTGGGGGAAGCATCTATAAGCACAGACATATTCAAACCTGCCGTGGCGTGCTCGCTGTTTACCGATAGTAGCACCAGTCCGGTTATTTAATTGCCACACCTCGTATCTCCGTGAAATGATTTGCAATTTCACGGCGATTGTCGTTGGTTATTTGCCTTTGACTATTGTAGGATGGCTTTTAATGGACATTGATGCATAATGTTATTAAAAAAACATCAGAGTTATAGTGTTGTAAATTAAATTGCACTTGCGCCATCGCCTTTTTGTGGCACTCACTGATCTAGCAACATGTATTTTTTTTTATTCAAATTTACATAAAATGATTTTTCCGAATAAGAGATGTACTACTTTTGACTTATACAGTCTAGAAATTTTTTTCGATGCGTAACGCAACAAAAAACCAGGGAATTTTTTAGCATTTGATTTAATTTATTGATATAAATCATTCCTTAGAAATTCTAGTTTTGTATATGAAGCTAATTTTTCTTTCTTATTTACCGGTTGTTCATAACAATAGTTCTAGCTGTTGCTTTTATTGGTTGATCGATGTAGTTTGGTTCGAATGTTATTCTTTCAATTTAGGATGCAGTTCTTACTTGAAATGTTTAGTTTCCTATTTTAAATAGTAAAATTGGAGTAGTAACGGACGGTTGGTTACTTTCTGGCTCTGTGTCTTAATTTCAACCATTTAAGTTTTTCATTTTAGGTAGTAGGCTTCTTTAGCAGAATACAGTTATTTATTTTATGATTCTGTAATACATTACTTTTATTTTATAGGTCGTAGATATTTTAAAGTTAAAGTAATAAAGCATAGCCGTACGGTTAGTACCACTAACTGGCCGCGACTGACTTGTATGCCGATCGCAAGTGAACTTATGAATTGACGAATATGGTGACGGAAAGGGCGCAGCACCGCGGTTACAATCCGATAACACTGTACGTTTAATACATTGCGTTAAGCACCGAAAGCATTTAATTTCCAGGGCGGTATATTATTATCAGTTCTAAAACGTAATTTCTTTAGAGTTTGTTCAAATTCCTCATGTATGTACATGAGGAATGTTGTCTCCATTATTTTCTATTGTTAATTCAATTATAACAAAGCAAAGGAAATAGATGAGTTCAACAAATCTTACTGTCTGTTAAAACTTGAAAAGCGTAATTCATATTTTTAATCAAATGGATTTAGCAGCTTCAGAAAATTTCGTGATTTTGAAATGGTTCCAGCAGTACTGTGTAAAAATCTGTTTCAAAATATTCTTTGCTATTGCTTTGAAACAAACTACTACAAACACAACAATTTTTTGCTGGTATTTACTTCAATGTGCAATTTTCACCAAAATATTCACCAGGTTTTATCTCTTACACTGGACTGCTGCAGATTTGCAAAAGCATATAGCCAAAAAATTATGTACGTATCATTTAAGGACTACTTCTTTCTGCTCATATAACTTTTCGCGGATGGTGAATAAAATTTTCCAATAAATTTTTAAAATGCAGGTTAGCCTAATTCGTGTCTAGTGAGCGCTCTTCAATATTCATATATTACATCTGAATATGTAAAAAGAGAACGCGCAATTTGCGTATTTACGTTGAGTACCGCTGCACACTTTTTATATATCTCATACGACTCCTGTCGGAACAAACAACCAATAGTTTATACACAATACATACGAAAATTCTCATATTTTGATCTTTTTGTGCGTTATGCTGAGTTTTATTTTAGTAGGATGCCCGTCATTATTTTAAAATTTATGTGTTATTAATTTTAGAAAAAAAGCTTTAGATTCTCTATTTTACTTGAGCTACGAGAGTGTTTTTGTTGGCAAACGAAGCAGGTGCTTACAATTGTCACATGCATTCCACGTAATTTACTCTTTTACTACTGGCATACCAAATTGTTTTCATATAAATCTTGTCTGTCAAAACTTTACGAAGCGTGACGCTGCCTTAATCCCTCTCAGTAAAAATATCCGATTACACAAAATTACTCACGTTCAAAAGCAATAATAGCGAAACTAGTACTTAAATGACTCTTAATATTATATCTACTATTCTCTAACCAAAAAAGATATGTTTAATTATCTTAGACATAACATGGAACATCAAATTTATTTGTTACTTAGTTGCGCAATATACTACTATTTCAATTTTCCATCGATGATTATTGGAAATATGTAACTTTGTATATCGCATATGTCCACATTATTTTCAAAACACGAAAGGATTGCTTACGCAGGATTATTTTATCTCCATCGCCAGTAATGCACCTTATCATGATAAAGTCACGACAGTGGCATATATATAATTAATTAAATATAGAAGAAGTGCTTACGAAGCTGTTTTTAAATTGAACATTACACAAATAGGGTGATTATGCAACACCTTAAATTGTTTTACATCTATACGCAGTTCGTATTTTAGGATATTTCTAAGCAATTTAGAATTTAGTTACTATTATTGCTTACTTGCTTTTGAAATTCTTTAAATGATACGGGTAATTCTCTAATTATTTCTAACCATAAAACTAAGAAACTATGAATGTAAACAACTTTATGACTTTCAGTTTATCATAAGCTAGATTTTTTCAGCCTTTTCATTTTATGGTTCATTAAAGGAGTATTTTTTTACTGTTAAGTAATTGTTTATTGCACGTTCAATGTTATCGGTATATAATGCAAACAAATAATATTGGAATCTGCGTTTTTCTCGATACACTTACGAGCGAATGTTAGCAACCTATTGATAAGTAATAGAAATTGTAGTGGTCACGTTGGATCCACATGAACACCGAAAAGCTTAACTTATAATAATGTGCAAATTATTCGAAAATCGAACACCGCTAGAATGATATAATAGACAAAGAGTATTTGGAGAAGATATAAAAAGAAATAGCTAAAAGCCCGAACATATGAATTTTGCATATTTCGTACATTAATTACAATATATATTTTCTAGTAGTCTTGCATAATTTGCATATTTATTTATAAGAGAAAATTCCATTGTTGTTGATAGACGTCGCGACATACACTACCGTTCACGGAAGTTCGGGCAAGCAAAAAAATGTACGGAAGTCAAAGAAAATAAGAGAAATATTAAATGGCCATGTATTTAATACTTACTTACATGATTTTACATATTTTCAAACACAAATTTATTAAAAAGAAAAAGTTAATGTAATACAAATAATTTAAATCCGATTTTCATCGAAAAATCCGCCTTTTGCCTTCAGGATTGCTGCCACTATTCTCGGCATTCGATTCACTAATTTGCTAATGTTTCATTGTGCAAGCTTGTCCATGCCTCCTGGAGAATGGTCCACAAATGTTCCTTCGATTTTGGACACTTTTTCCTAACACATCGGTCTAATTCTTCCCATAACAACTCTATCAGGTTCAGATCCGGGTACTGTGGCTGCCATTCCATAATTTTTAGGGTTCTTTCATTTTCTTCTTGCTGCAGGTAATCTGTGCACAATTTAGATTTATGTTTGGGGTCATTGCCCTGCATAAATTCAAATCCACGACCAATTAATCGGACTCCTGACGGTATGGCATTTTCCTCCAGGATTTTCCGATATTCTTCTTTTTTCATTATGCCCTCAATTTTGAGCAAGTCCCCTGTTCCGATTAAGGAAAAACAACCCCAAACCATTACAGATCCGCCCCCATGCTTCACCGTAGGAGCTATACACTCTCGTAATATTCTTTCCCCTCTTGATCTGCGTACGAAAACTCTCCGTCTATTTCCAAAAACCTCAAACTTGGATTCGTCAGTCCACAAAACGTTTTTAAAATTGTCCACTGCCCAATCTCTATGAGCTTGTGCCCGCTTTAGTCGTTTCAGCCTATTTTCCCTTCGGAGTAACGGTTTTCGACAAGCCACTCGCCCATGCAACCCAGCCCCTTTCAGCCGACGTTTCACAGTAATCACAGCATCTTTGGATTTTCGCTCATTATTGAATTCTGCAGCAATTTCTGATGCTGTTAGTTTTTTATTGCGCTTATTAATTATTTTTATTCGTAGATCTTCCGCAGGAGTCGTTTTTCTTGACGGTCCTGGCCGATTACGATCTTGCACGTCACCGGTTGTCTTAAATCGAACTATAGTATCATGTACTGTAGATTTTTTTATTTTTAATTTATCCGCAATCCGTCTTTTTGCGTACCCTTCCTGAAGCAAGGTAATAATAGCAGATCGTTTTGAAACAGCTACAGGCTTTCCACGGGGCATTTTAAGCAGTCAAACCGAAATTATTTTATTTTTCACTTGCACAACCACAGATACTTTCACAATAACAATCTCTTCAGAACTCTTGCGTTTACAAATATTATAATACTTTATAAAGGATATACGAATATTTCCAGGTAACACGAGTGAATCAGCTAACCCTCCTAGGGATTATTATAAAGCTTTATTGTCACTGTAATTATAGGGGATTTCCAATATAGTTATATATTTTGTGATAACGGTCTTATAATAGACAAATACTACCTGGAAATTAGTAAAAGGCTTCCAGAAAGGGTTAGTTTTAATAATTCCTCACAGAAATGTATATTATATAATTTTTTTCCTAAACAGTTAATATAATTTGTCAGCTTGCCCGAACTTCCATGAACGGTACTGTATATGGGGAAGGCAGCCCACAATTTGAAAATCTTTTACCCGGATTTAATTCATACAACGCATAGATTAAATTGTGTTGCAGAAAAGGTCAGAAATCATTTTCCTTTAATAAACCCTCTTATTGGTACACCTAGAGAAATATTTTCTTGCAAGAAAATAATTTTCTTGAAATTTTATTTGTATTTATTTTGTAATATACATTGTATGGGTATCTTTATGGATTTACCAAAGGCATTTGATCTTGTCAATCATAAAATTTTACTACATAAATTGCAGTATTGTGGTGTTAATGGGGCTTCCTTAGCTTGGTTTAATTCATTTCTCTCAAATAGAAAACAAAGTACAAAAATAGATGACGGCCAATCGTCTTTCCTCGATCCTGGCACTGGAGTGCCTCAAGGGTCTGCTTTAGGCCCTACACTTTTCTTAATATATATAAATGATTTACCTTTAAATTTACCCCAGGCACAAGAAATAGTCCTTTATGCTGATGACGTAAGCATTCTTGTAAATTCTTCCAATGTAGACGAGTTGCTGTGCAAGGTACAAATCATATTTTCTAATGTTCGTGCGTGGAGGACAAACAACAGATTTCTTATTAACAACGACAAAACCAAGCTTCTTTACTTTCACAATAAAAATAAATTAATTTCGCAAATAAATGTGAACGGCGATACATGGAATGTTGAGTTCTTACACTTTTGAGGTTCTGGAAAAATTTAAGTATTTGG
Source organism: Dynastes maya (assembly GCA_029619315.2). NCBI lineage: Eukaryota > Metazoa > Arthropoda > Insecta > Coleoptera > Scarabaeidae > Dynastes > Dynastes maya. The sequence goes on from JAROYE020000002.1 coordinate 27,098,966, forward strand.
ACAGTATAATAACCAGTGATGGCAGCAAATAGGGTTCTATTTGCAAACAAACAGTTACTGAAAAGTAAGACACTAAAAACACTAAATTCAAAATACACAGAACGTTGATAGGATGTCAATAACAAACAAAAATGAGAAGAGCAGAGAGAAAAATATTAAGAACCACAATGGGCCCAAAGAAAATAAACAACAACGAATACAGAAGAACTAATGAAGAAATAAAAGAAGAATTCGGCGACGATATTATTAAGAGGATAGAGGTACAGAGAGCAAAATGATTTGGCCATATACAAAGATGGGAAGAAAATAGTGTAACAAAGGTAATAATAAACTGGGAACCTACGGGGAAACAGAGGGGAGGCAGACCGAGGTCAAACTAGTTGAAGGAGGTCAGGGAAGACTTGGGGAAGGCCGGGATCGCAAATATAAAGGAAATGGTGAAAGACAGAAAGGAGTGGAGAAGAAAATGCAAAATAATTGAACAGATATGGAGTAAAGGGATTGATCTACCCCCCCCCCCCCCCCCCCCCAAATCTAGAACTTATTTAAACGGTGAAATCTCCAAGGAGATGTATAAGCCATTTAATAATAATAAATAATCTTGGTTATTGTTTCAAAGCACTTATTTCATGTGTACTTCTACATTAAAGTTCGCTTTTGTTTGAACATTATTCTGTAGATGACCTACCTTAGTCTCTTTAAAATCACAAGCAATGAGAATAATTAAACTATTGATTTAGGAACAATACCTAAACGCTTTCTTGAATTAAGAAAACTATTTGCTATTTTTAAGAAAGTATTGTTTTGTGTTATAACGACTATTTACTTATACTAAGAATCCCTTTCTTCAAATTTTCTGCAAGATTTTTTTTGAATCAAGTTAATAAATGTCTTAAACAAAGAAATACACACAGGCCGACAGTCTTGATACAAGTAAATGTTTCTCTGCGTGTAGTGTTAACGAAAGTGTTTTTGAAGGCTCCATTGTATATTTACTTCTATATAGAAAATTTGCTTTTCGTTCCACTTCCTTTTTAGCCAGTAATCAAATCACAGGTTGGAAGCTGCTATTTTTCATGCGAATCATTACGAGAAAATAAAGCGAATTATTGTGGATCTTAATGGTGATGCACAGTCTGTGATACACGCAGAGAGACGTTTTCTTGTATCAAAGCTGTCCGCCTTAATTTGAGACAATTACTGTTTCAACATCGATAAATGCAAAGTAATTTCCTTCACAAAGAAAAAACACATTTTGTATCCCTATGTCATCGGCGATGAAGTACTGGAGAGAGTTGAGAGTATTAATGACCTGGGCGTATTGTTTGAAACGTCCTTAACTTTCCACCTTCATGTGGAGAATACTATTGCTAGGGCGTTCAGGATGTGCGGATTTATTAAGCGCCAAACCAAAAATTTTTCAAATATTATGGGTATAATAAGTTTATATCAAGGTCTGGTGTACTCGAGTCTGGAGTATTGTAATTTGGTTTGGAATCCTTATAACGATTCTTGTATTGCGAGAATTGAACGTGTGCAGCGTCGATTTATAAACTACATACTCTTCAAATTAGGCATAGATAAGGATCGCTGTGGCTACCCTCAGCGACTATACTTAGTCAATTTGCAATCATTGTTTGCACGACGTAAGGTTGCACAGCTAAAGTTTGGATTCAAATTACTTAATAACTTAATTGACTGCACTGATTTGTTATCCTTGGTATCTTTACATGTCCCTAGTGTGAGCACTAGGAATTACTATTTGTTACACCAGAAATTTCACCGAGCAAGTTACGGTTACTATAGTCCCTTCAATTCTGTTGTAGTGTGTGAAATGCATATTATTTATATCCACATTATTCATTGCACTTACCTTGGTTAAAACAGTACGACATATTCGTACATAATGCAGTAAATTATTAATTGCTTGTGATTTTAAAAAGGCTAAAATATAGGTTTTTATTTACGGAATAATGTTCAAGCAAAAATGAACTTAATGTAGAAGTACATAGGAAAAAAGTGCTTAGAAACAATAACTGAGATAATGCTAATATAAATAGCTCCTAGTATTATTAAAGCTTCTTGGTCCTGGTCTCTCGGTTTATGCTACTAATCTTCAAAAATAGCAACTGAAATATTTCCTAGCGCCATCTAGTTCCAGTAGTTATAGTCATAGCGTCTTAGATAGTAGCGGCGGAACCAGAATACAGATACCATACTTACCCATACAATGATATAACCTTTAACGTAGAATTTTTCATAAACATTTTCAAAAGATATCCGTTAATGTAATATTTTTTTCTTTTTATTACTATTTACCACGTGTACTAATTTAATTATGTTTTTTTTTAAATATATAATAATAAAAAAAGGGATAAATAAACTTAAATATTAACTCATCAACTAAATGATTTACTTGGAAGAAACATTTTTCTGTCTTGGATTTTTTTGATTCTCTAACCCTATGAAAATATGTATTTAATCTAAATAAAATTTCAAGAAAATTATTTTCTTATGTTACACATTTTTATAGTCTTGAAGTAAAAATATTTTCTTGAATAGAGACTGATTTTTGCAAAAAAATCTATTTTCTTAATGGAAGAAACCATTTCTCTTGCGTGTTTTTACTAAAATGCTTTAAAGAATAAATGGCTATTCAGAAGCATTATGCTAAAATAAAAAAAAAACAAAGAATAGAGTTTAAACTAGAGAGTTAAACAAAAACAGGGAACGTAAGAAAGAATGATGAGTTGGTATTGAAATATATGAGAGCTGCATTCACTATTGTAATAGGTAGCTTGGTAACTGGAGAGCAATCGTAGCGGCGATGTGACTGTGTTTAAGTGGGCGGGGAGGGCTAGTCGATTATGATACGACACGACAAATCATCATCACTAAAGCTGGCCACGAGCGGTACCGCGCAGTAGCGTAGAGTCGACCAGGCCCCGCGTTCCACTAGAGTTATTCTGCTAATAGAGATGTTTGCTGCCGCAAATAATTTCGCTTATCTTTTAAATAAAAGTTAAATAACACGTGCTCAAACACTTACCATTTTAAGAGTCCTCTGTGAAATCACAAAGTGAATAATGTCTGTTAAATATCTGCAACATTAGATATGTTTCAACTGTTGTTTCGGCAAAACTAGTACGGCATGAGGAAAAAATGCGTTTATATGCAGAGAATGAACGTTCTACATCTAGTGACGTAATATTTGCGTAAGTAAAATAATCTTTCAAATAACTTAACGATTCTGTTGACGCACCTTCACAAATGCGTCTTAATGTGCTAAAATCAGAATTTTTCTCAAAAACACTTTCAAATTTTTCTAGAACAGAAACATTTTTTGCGTCTTCAATCGCGCATAGCTGTGCGTGAACATGTTGCACTATTTGTAGAGATTCTTCTAACGGCACCGCAGGATTTTGTAATTTTTCTATTGCATCTACTAGCCCGAAGTAATTGTCGTGAATGATTTTTAAGCCCTTTTTAACCTGACTGTCTCGAAATTTCAACTGGCTTTTCTGGATAGCGGCAGCTTCCTTTGTATCGAATTGTAAAACCACGTTCTTAATATTGTCAAAATATTTATGATAATAAAACGCGGCCTGCAACCATGTTCCCCAAAGAGTTAGAATAGGTTCTGGTGGCTCTGGTATACGGGGGCACAGTCTGTGAAATTCGCGAATACGTTTCGGTGATTTGACAAATACTGCTTTGGTATGCGCTATTACAGCGTCTACCTCAGGATAACATTTTCTGATAGTATCCGCCACAAGATTGAGAGCATGAATTTTACACGTAATGTGTAACAAATTAGCAGAATGCTTTTTAAGAGACCGGCCTACAGAAAGCATGTTTGCAGCACCATCACTCACTAACATCAAGAGTTGGTTTGTTGAAAGTTCAAACTTGTCCAATGTATTTAACACTAACTTTGAAATTACTTCGGCAGTACACTGTTGTATTCGTTTGGAGACTAATAGAATTGAAGGTGCCGATTGATGAGGTTCTAATTTGCGTGCCATTACATTAAGAACAGAATGTTTCTTCCGATCTGTTGTTTCGTCGACACATAACCACAATTTTTGATCTTTCAACTCCGATTTTATTTTTTGTTCAATATGTTCGCGCGCAGATGGCACAATGCTTCGTAACGATGTTCGACTTGGTAATTAGCGAAACGCGTCCATGTATGGCGGTTGATGGTAATTAGTTGTAATTTCATTGTTTGTTATTAAGTCTAAGCCTCATCGGGTTGTGGGCGATCCAGTTCTTGTCGTTACATATGGTATATAAAACCGTATAGTTTGAGAGACTCTTGTACTAATTGTGAAATGTGTCCAAAGAAAGATAGAACAGGTTCAAACAAGACGCCCAAATCCCTGACTAATGTAGAATGTTCTATTAGGGTACCGTTTACGGAATAGTTATACTCAATTACTCGCACTTTCCGGACATAAGTCATAGACGCGCATTTAGAAATATCGAGAGAAAGTTTATTCTCACAACACCATGCGAAACCATTGTTAATGTTGTTCTGAAGCGCATCGCAAGCATCTAAAGATCTTATGACCGAGAATAATTTGAGGTCGTCAGCGATCATGAGTTTTTCGCAATTTATGACATTGTAAATGTCGTTGATCAATAGAATAAATAAAAGTAGGCCCAAATTTGATCCTTGCACAATTCCTGAAGTATCTAAGAAGTCCGGGGAAGTATAGCTTCAATATATTATGCAAAACTTTCTGTTTAATAAATAGGAACCAAGAAGACGTAACAGTGGTTCAGAAAATCCAAAGGATCTTAGCTTTTGCATCTTATGTGTGATTTCCTAGAAAACAACGAGTGGGCGGTAGATCACATTATTAATTTTAAAAATCCACCTGTAACAACGTAGGAAGATACTTTTCACTCTACAAACACATGTTTTCAGATAAACGCCGAAACTTTGAGAAATACTTAGTTGTCAAATCTTTCTATAGTTAATTATGCTGCAAATAAACCTTTATTTTCCATGACGATGTGCATATTTAGGCTAGAAAATCCGCATATCTCTCCGCATATTTTCAGTCTTTTTTTTGCGTATATGTATTCCAGCCTTTAGTGATAACTGTTGTCTTATTTTAAAAGATCCCAGTGATTATCGAAAATATCTCAAGATTAACTCAAGTTTATTTCAAGCTTTTCAACCACATTTATTGAGTGTCATATCGAGTTTAAGTGAATAGTGTAGTACTTTCAACAATGCATTAGCAGCCAGCCGGCTAGACAACAGTGAAAAGAGGGTTGGGAGGAATATTATAAACGTAAGTTTCGAAATAATAAAATGTTAACCGTCATAGGGTTTTATGTCTACGAATGTGTAATTTTCAATTATAAATATAAAAATAAGTTTTACTTCAAATCATCAATATTACCCATACCCGTTTTACCAATGACTATGATTTACTACGAGATAAGCTTACGCTAACAGAAAAGGGACCAGCTAGTGCTAAGTTACACAGCTCATTACTAGAGCAACGCAAACTGCGCTGAAAGTCAGTGGCTGACGCATAAAAGTTTACGCAAAATAAACAGGGCCAGGACAATTCGGTATAAGCATCAGTATAACTGCGACTCGAAAGCCGATCTGTTGTGTATGCATCTACGCTGTCGTATACTATATCGTAGTTCTACGTTTGTTTTGAAAATGTTTCCTACGTCGCGAAAACGACCAAAGTTGGACACAATAAGAGAATTTATTGCAGAAATGCATGATTTAAAGTGTGATGGCGCTAAAATTCAATGTGTAGTGTGTAAAATAGATTTAATGTGTTGGACGAAAAGTGATTGTCTACGGCACGTAAATAGTGCAGGGCATGTTTCAAAAAAAAATTCCACGCGAGATTATGACTAATTTAAATTTAATTTATGTGTTTATTGCATGTAATTTACCATTTCATTTACTAAGGAAGAAAGCATACGTCTCGTTTTGGAATGAATATTCGGACTTTAAGTTACCAAGTGAGAGAACATTACAGAGCGTTGTGCCGTCTGCTCGTGAGCATGTCGAGAAAAGAATTAAATCGGAGTTGCAAGATAAAAAACTGTGGCTATATGTGGACGAAACAACAGATCGTAAAAAACATTCTGTGGTTAATGTAATGGTACGCACAATGGAACCACGTCGACCGTCACCCTCAATTTTACTAGCTTCCAGACGAATACAACAATGCACTGCCGAAGTAATTTCAATGTTGGTGTTAAATACATTGGAAAAGTTTGAACCTTCAACAAATCAACTGTTGATGTTTATGAGTGATGGTGCCGCAAACATGCTTGCTGTAGGTCGATCTCATAAAAGACATTGTCCTAACTTGTTGCATATTACATGTAAAATTCATACTCTCAGTCTCGTAACAGATAGTATCAGAAAATGTTATCCCGAGGTAGACGCTCTTATAGCACATACAAAAGCTGTGTTTGTAAAATCCCCAAAACGTATTCGGGAATTTCATTGACTATGCCCCGGTATTCCTGAACCACCACAACCTATTCTTACTCGTTGGGGAACATGGTTAGAGGCTGCATTTTATTATCTTAAATATTTTGAGAATATAAAGAACGTGATTTTAGAATTCGACCCAAAGGAAGCCGCAGCTGTCAAGGTAAGCCGCTTGAAATTTCAGGATAGTCAAGTTAAAACAGATTTGGAAATTATTGAGAACAATTACGTGGGACTTGCGGATGCGATAGAAAAACTACAAAATTCTTCGGTGTCGTTAGTGGAACCTTTGCAAATAGTGCAACATGTTCACGCACAGCTATGCGCGATAGAAGACGCAAGAAATGTTTGTGTTTTAGAAAGGTTTGAAAGTGTTTTAGATAAAGACTGATTTTGGCACATTAAGACAAATTTGTGAAGGTGCGTCAACAGAACCGTTAAGTTATTTGAAAGATTATTTTACTTACGCAAATATAACGTCACTAGATGTAGAACCTTCGTTTTCGGCATACAAAAACACTTTTTCTTCACGCCGCACTCACTTTGCCGAAACAACTTTGGAAACATATCTAATGTTACAAATATTAAATAGACATTATCCACTTTGTGATTTCATGGAGGACTCTTAAAACGGTAAGTGTTTGAGCACGTGTCACATTTAATTTATTTTGTGTAAACTTTTATGCGTCCGCCACGGGCTTTCAGCGCAGTTGCGTTGCTCTACATTACTCATTACCAAGCAGAAGTAGCCCTAGAACAACGACGTGGAGTTTATATTTCAATAAACACAACGTGGTGTCGTATAGGGCTTAACTTTTAAACTCATTATACTTATTAAAAAATAATAAAAACTTGCTTTTATATCATTACACTTTCGTTTATTGCTAATAAACATTAGAATCCAAATTTAAGGTATAAATAACATTTCCTGAAAAATATAGAAATGTAGAAAGTACGATTTTTACTGAACAATGTAATAGGTAAAAAACATCTATTTGTTTTCTCAAAAATAGAACAAGTTGAAAATATATTTTCATAAATGGGTTGTCAGATAATAATTATGGCGAAAATAAGACTTTTATTTGCAATCCATACAAATGCTGAAACGATGTTCAGCACACATCTTTTTATAGCAATGTTATAGCAATACCGCCTTAATAAGTCCCGTAGTAAAGTGAACCGTTAAAACATATGGACAGTGTAGCAACGTTTGCCCGCTATGAAAGTATAAGGTGGGAAGTCGCGCGAAGCGAATTTATCAGTAAGAATTCAATCGCCGTCAGGTGAGGATCATGCTAGACTCTAGCCATGCATTGTACCCGTAGCTTATTTCTTTGATTGATCATCCATACCTCTCGATCTTTTCTCCTTGGTTATTTTTGATTTGCTTTGTTTGTGTCTCGAAATTATACTGTGGAATAGTTTTTAATTATGCTCTTATAAACTAGAAATCGTTAAATGGTACAACGGTATAGGCAGTACTGCAAATGACTACTTATTTGAACATTTATTATAATAATACGTTCAACTGAATTTTTACACATACAAATACGATTGATTTTACCATAAGATTCCATTCATTAGATTTAGAAAACATGTATTTGTTATGCGCTTATTATCATTTGAACATTTGAGAAGTTCTATTTAGTTTTGGAATTTGTCATTTTCCTTTTAAATTAATGACGTTTTCTTTGCTTGATATACGACAATAGTACTTATTTTGAAATAATCAACGATTAAAGTCCATCAATAGGATAAAAATCAAATAAGATATATTACATGTTCCCTAAAATCTGTATCGAGCTGTTACCTCGACTACATATACTAGGCGACTGAGTTGCGAGTGTGTGCGCTTGTCTAGGGGCACTGAGGAGCGGAGGGGACGACGGAGGGTTCCTAGCATAAGCGGCAACGTTATTCGCTATATGTATGGGACTCGCACCTATAAATGAATCCTTACCTACCCTAGTATTTCTGTTTTTGCTTCGGAGGCAAAAATCACAGCGACCTAGAGGATGTTCAGCACTTTGTACAGCACTTTCATTTTCCTCAATTTTCAGAATTTGGCGAATATTACTGCATTTCTCATGGAAATCGCTCCTTATTCACTCGTTCTTTCAAATGTTCCTCAAATAAAGTCAATTTCTTTCAAAAAGTCCTAGTATTTTGTGACCTTGTCTCTGCGCAAATTACATTTATATATTACAAAAGTGTTAACATCGGCAGTGTCTAACATGCCGTAAAATATCCTAAGGGGCCCTTTACGAGCTTTTCTAGCAATGGTCGACGAATGATAGAGCTAATCAAATGAATTAACATCTCCTTTGGTGATATAGTGCAAAATTATTTCTAGCTTTTTCGTTTCTTCGTCTACACAGTTATCTGTATGCATAGTCGACAAAAGGATGACCGTTTTATTTCTTTTAGGATCAAATGAGACTATAGTACTATTTTTATCGAATACAGTCAGTGATGAATGAATTGCTTTTCCTTTTGTTTCTATTAAGTGTTGTGGAATATCTGGTTTGTTTTTTCTTATTGCTCCAACCATGGTTAATTTTCTTTCTAATAAATTTTCTACTTCCTCATAATAACTAAACCAGTTATCCATCGTGTAGTTGCGATTTGTCCTTACTATGCTACTTGTTAATTCTAGAATATACCGTGCTGGTCTTTCCTGCGTTTCCGTTATAAGGTTTAGCTGCATACAAGTGAAACGTCTTTGCATCGCACACCGTAACCAGCTTTAACCCATGCTTATCATGTTTTTTAGATATATACATTTAAAGGGACATCTATCCCCAAAACCTAGCAAAGTTTTAGCAATCGCAACGTATTCGGAAGGAGTATAATTTTACCTCCAATAGCTCTCAAAAAAAATATCAAATATCACGCACTGCCGCGAATTTGTCTACTTCTTCCTTTATTCTCTGCTTTTCTTATCATCAAATCTTAAACAGTTACTTAAAAATTCAAATCTATTTTTCGACATCGTTGCATGAAATATTGGCGGTCTAAACTGAGATGACCATATGTCCAAGAGCTTCATTCATGACATTATTATTGGAAATGTATTATGTTACTAGAAATATATGTCTATCGCGAAAGAAAGGTGTTTAGTTGCTCGATTTGACTGCACTGTTATCGGTAACAGTTATATACGCGCGAGAAATTCATCCCTGCAATCTATTGTAATCTGAGCAGAAGTACTTATCACTTACGGATTATATTTCGCTTAAAGTTAAATAATCCACAAGTCAAAGTTCATTGTGCTCGATTCAAATTTCATATACATACATGACCATTCCTGACCACCACAACTTGATACTTGTTGTGCATTTTAAGTTTGAAGTAGTTTATTTAATATAATAATATATTTGCAATATCACATGTAAACTGTAAATATTAAGTACGTTTAGATTGGGTTCTAAAAGTGTTCTGAAGCAGTAGCACTGTCTGACAAAATACACGTACAATAAAAACTATTACAAGAAACTACATATGTTTATATACAACATTTAAAATAAAACATCTCTAGACGGGACCGCATCCAACAGTTTATACTTGGCATACAAACATGTTAAAAAATGCGTTATCGGTGCCTTTTTATTTGGTAAAATGAAAATTCTTCCCTTACGCAAATATTACATTAAAAACACAGTTCGTTATTAAACTGACATTCTTTTATTTTCTATTGTCGTTTTCAAACTAACATTTACCTTTCCTGACTATTGCTTTGTTTCAAGCGATCTCCTCCAGTTCATCTAGCGTTAGGATAGGATCCTTTCTACGAAACCTGTTTAAAGTTTGTCCAATTTCCAATTCCTTTACAAGAATTTTCTTTACACGGCTACTTAAACTTCATCCTCATGAAACAAGCACTCTGTCCTTTTTCATTTTTTGATCAGATTTATAACATTTTCAGTAATCGTCAATTTAAAACTTGTTTTTGGTGTATATTGTAAAAATTCAAAAACTAATATACATTAGATAACAATAACCCACGTGCGAGGCCTACACGATATATGTATATTACGGCTTGAAAAGCAGTAGTTTTTAGTAGCCAACTAAACAATGTGACTAATGCATGAAAATATCTCAGGTAACGAAAATTGAGTACCGCGCGGTCATGAAATTTCTAACAAAAGAAGGGCGTACGCCTAATCACATTAAACAACGTTTAGGCGGCGTTTATGGTGATTTATCTCCTTCATATTCTATTGTAAAAAGTGGACAAAATGCTTCCGCTTAGGGCAAGAATCCCTAGAAGGTGATGAGCGCCCCCGGTCGGCCAATTGAACTGATAACGCCTCAAAACATTTCAATTATTGAAGAAATTGTATTAGCTGTCAATAGCACATATTATGCATCTTTGCTGCATAAATTGAGGGACAATATTCTTGCAAAACGTGGAGAAAAATTGATAAGAAGTGTGCGATTATTGCACGACAATGCACCCGTCCATGCTGCCACCATTTCACAAGCTACCATCCGCAAATGTAGCTTTCAAGAATTGAAACATCCATCTTATAGTCCGGACATGGCTAAAGAAAGACCTTAGATGTCATTTTAAGGACGGTGGTGAACTACAAGCAGCTGTAATACAACATTTTGAAAACTTTAGATTATTTTTATAAGAGTATAGAATTGATTGTTGTAATAAATGTATTGAAGTTAGGGGAGATTACATTGCAAAATAAAAATTGTTATATTTTGCCAAGATTATTTTTTCTATATCAGGCCGAGAATTTATGGCGCCGACTACGTAGTACAGTGTTTTCGAACCCATTTTTGAAAAAACCATAACAATAAAAAAATTAAATGGGTAAGCATCTCAAAACTACTGAGAACTACTAATATGTTTAATTAAGCGTGAAATATTCTATTTCTACAATTTTATTTACTGTATTGTTCTCACGTGATCTTCTCTTTGTTATATCTTCAAAGTTCATACGAGGGATACGTTTTAAGTGTTTGCAAAAACAATGAAAGAAAAAAAATATTGGTAGAAATTGTTTTATTTTTTTTCAAAACATTTGCCATTGAGATTTATACACTTCGTTGGATCCAATTCTCGAAACATTTTTTCCACTCTGAAGGTGGTATCTCCAAAACATGATTTCTGAAGGCTTCAACAGCTCCTTGAGATGATAAAGATCGCTATCCACGCATTTTTTGCTTGACATTCCGGAACAAAAGGACGTCGTTAGGCGATATATGCGGGCAATGATACATTAATTCAATGTTTTTCTCCTTAAAATAATCAACTGTTTAACGTGCTGTGCGAAAGCTGTTATTGTCATGATAAAGGATGTTCTACGATGTTGTCGATTGTTTTTACTGACTTCACCGATAACTTTTTGCAAACAAATTGTTGTATATCATTCAGCAGTAACTGTTCTTTGATTTTCCAAAGCAATGTTTACGGCATGTCCAGTACAACAAAAGAAACAAGCAATCATTTCCTTAGAAGTGCTTCGTGAACGAGCAACTTTTGATGAATTCGGTTCATCTGGGAACACTCAAACAGTTGATTGTTGCTTAGTTTCCAGCTCGTACGAATATATCCAAGTTTCGTCACCTGTTTCGAAGTTGTATACGGATTTTGAAATTCCTCTGTCGAATTTTATGAGCATTTTCTTACACCAATTAACATGAGTCGTTTTTATGCTTGAGCAAATTATGGGAACCCATCGGGAACAGATCTTTTTCACACCTAAATGTTCATGGAAAATCGAATATATTGTAGTGTTCGATATGCCTAAGGATGCCTCAATCTCACGGTAAATCACTTACCGATCCTCTTCAATCATGTTGTTCACAGCATCGATGTTTTTTGGAACAATAACTGATGAAATTCGCCACAAACAAAACACGACATCGACGAAATTCTGCAAACCAATTATAAACAGTCTTTTCTGACGGTACTTATTACCAAAACAGAACGAAACGATTTGAGGCATTGTTGTTGTGTTAGGCATTTATTAAGATCGTAAAAAGCATCCAATGAAAACCTTCACGTGAAATTTTATTTTTTTTACAAAATTGCTTTTTTTAAAACTTTCACTGTAAACAAACTATTCGATCGATTTCTGTGCTGTTACTGCTTCAACAATAACGAATGTCAAATGTTACGAAAATAGTATTGTCAAATCTCCGTAGCGCCATCTATTAATCGATTGCAAACACTTAAGGCGCTCGTCGACGTTATATTTCAATTACAAAGTGAAATATAATACTTCTTTGCTATTATTTGCACTGTCGGAAGAGCATAAAGAAATACCTATCTGGTGGTAAGATGGCATTACACATATTTGAATAACAAAAATAGGAAATTGGGACGGAAAAGTACAAGAAATAAAACTTTGGGAATTAATCGATCAATCAATCTCATTTGGGCGTGACAGCATCAGTAAACAACCGACTTATTTTATTAGTGGAGGGTGATTGCCAAGGTTCGATAAACGAGTGCAACGTCAGAGGCGTATCGCGCAAAAGTAGGTATGTGAGATACAGTATTATTAAAAAATAATATATTGTTACCTTTTATTGACGTCCGGATGTCCACTGAAACAAAATACTACTGCCGCGGTAAGCCCGGTTGTCGCAGTGGACATCAGGACGTCAATAAAAGGTAACAACATATTATTGTTTACAATTGATTTGCAGAATTTAATCGTGGTCGTGTTTTTGTTCGTGACGAATTTCATTAGTTATTGTTCCAAAAAACATCGATGCTGTGAACAACATGATTGAAGAGGATCGGTAAGTGATTTACCGTGAGATTGAGGCATCCTTAGGCATATCGAACACTACAATATATTCGATTTTGCATGAACATTTAGGTGTGAAAAGGATCTGTTCCCGGTGGGTTCCCATAATTTGCCCAAGCATAAAAACGGCTCATGTTAATTGGTGTAAGAAAATGCTCATAAAATTCGACAGAGGAACTTCAAAATTCGTATGCAATATCGAAACAGGTGACGAAACTCAGATATATTTGTACGATCTGGAAACTAAGCAACAATCAACTGCTTGGGTGTTCCCAGATGAACCGAATCCAACAGAAGCTGCTCGTCCACGAAGCACTTCTAAGAAAATGATTGCTTGTTTTTTTCGTTGTACTGGACATGTCGCAAACATTGCTTTGGAAAATCAAAGAGCAGTTACTGCTGAATGACATACAACAATTTGTTTGCCAAAAGTTATCGATGAAGTCAGGAAAAACAATCGACAACATCGCATCATTCTTTATCATGACAATAACAGCTTTCGCACAGCACGTTAAACAGTTGATTATTTGAAGGAGAAAAATATTGAATTAATGTGTATCATTGCCCGTATATATCGCCTAACGACTTCCTTTTGTTCCCAAAGTTATACCTTCACAAATCATATTTTGGAGATGCCACCTTCAGAGCGGAAAACATGTTTCGAGAATTGGTTCCAACGAATTGTGTAAATATTTTGAAAAACAATAAAACAATTTGTACCAATATTTTTTCTTTCAATGTTTTTGTAAACACTTAAAACGTATCCCTCGTATGAACTTTGAAGATATAACAAAGAGAAGATCACGTGAGAACAATGCAGTAAATAAAATTGCAGAAACTGAATGCTCCACACTTAAACATATTAAGGACTTCTCAATAGTTTTGATGCTTACCCATTTCATTTTTTTATTGCTATAGATTTTTCAGAAATGGGTCTGAAAACACTGCACTAGGTCTTGAAAGGCGCGTATTTTGAGCTCCAACAAAACGTCCTACTATTAAAAATAATATTACCGAGCAAAGGATTTATTCGATTACTATCACTGTTATTGTTATCTAATGTGTATCAATCTTTGAGAAAAAAAATACAATTCTGTAATATACACCAAAAGGAAGTTTTAAATTGACGATTACTAGAAATGTTATAACTCTGATCAAAAAATGAAAAAGGAATTGCAGAGTTCTTGCTTGATAAGGATGAAGTTTAAGTAATCGTGTGACGGATTGCTGGTTTAATGTCAAGAGAAAGAGCTGGGAAAAATTGATTAACTTCTACTTGTTAATTTCTCCTTTTATTAAATGGAAATATAATTTGGCACTACCTTTGGTTCATTCTAAGGATTTAACAGTTTCGCACATCATACTATAATGGCTTATACACATTTTTAAAGCACGTCGTATTAATTTCGCGGTGCACTTAGCACGTTCGCGTCTAAGCAATTTCAATTACCACATGCTAAATTTTTTGTTACAATCGTCACGTTAAGTACTACAAATTTTCTTTAAATCATTACTATACAGAATTCCAACGATATTGTGTAGGTGTCGGCATGACTTATCACCCTATCAGAATGATTTCTTATGCACTGTTGATATAAATGCACATGTAACTACACGTCCTACATGTGTTCTTTGTTATGTAGATTTAGGGCATCTGTAAGTGCGAATCTGAAAGAGCAAAGGTAGGTTGATTTATAGCCAAATAAAGTACTTTGTACATATACGAGTAAAGAAATGCTGTTGGTAATAGAAGGAATGGCCACGTGACTTCTCTTACCGTTTTTATTTGAACGCAAATGTGTAACGGATGTTGGACTGGGATGAAGTACGAAATATTGTTAGTGGTTAGATTTTAGTATTTTGAAATATGTTAATGTCCTCTATAATTTGATATAAGATGGATTTGCAAAGAAAAAAGCGGCTTGTAATCATTAGCACGTTGTTTGTCTTTTTTTGTTCCTGTTAAAAGTTTTTTTCTTGTATACCATTGTATTCAATATAGGGCAAATTTTATCATATTAACTACTTATATTCTTATACAGTCAGGTCCTAAAGGCACAACGGATTACTGGCAACCCGAAAATTAATTATTATAATTAAATACCCGATTTTGAGGTACAAATTGTGCTCCAAAAATATATCTATTCTACAGTCCCTGGCTATCGAAATAGAACCACTTAAAAATATTATGATTTTACGGTAAAATTAAAAAAAAAACAGTTGGTAATGTTGACAATATTGTTATTTAATTACATATAACATGCAAGTAAGTATAATTTAAACATATATTTACTAATATTCGCTTGTTCTTCCTCTGTGTTTAATTATTTCCTCAATCCTTTTTGGCATACTGCCAATGCAGCTTTTTATTGCTTTTTTTTAAATTTCGTCGCTATTATGCCATACATCTTCAATATGTTGTTATAATTCTTCCCTTGTAGTTAAGTTTCGTGTACTTTCGCTGTTTTTCAAAACATTCCACATATTTTCAATTGGGTTTATGTCTGGTGAATTGCCTGGCCAAAGTAGTACACGCAGATCTTTAGATTCAAGGTATCGCATTGCATTTTTTGGCTGACATGGTGCATTGTTTTGCATGAAAGTATATGGTTCTTGAGTCGGATCCAATGAACCAATGTAAAATATTATATAGTTTTGTAAAACTGTTTTATATTGTTTTCGTTCCATTGTTCTGTTAACGAAATTCTGGCGTAATGCACGACAAAATCATTAGAGATGGGGGGTGTTTAATAGATTTGATCGTACATGCTTCTTTATAACGCTCTGAAGGACGTCGACGAACAAATTGGCACTTCTAGTCGTGATTCGTCGCTATAAATCTAGGAAAAAGTAAAAAATCTAGGGAACCATCAAGCGAACTGTGAGGATGAATTTGACCAAAAATACAAATGATAAATGAAACTTACCTTTCCCCAATCTTCAACTGTATATTTATTATATTCTTTAGCCCATTGAAATCCTGTCACTTTGTCATTTTACATGTTAGTCTTGGCTTTTTTGCCGGATGTTTGCATTTCAAACCTGCTTCATGAAGACGTCTGCGGAGAATTCGGGTTGTATATTTTGTATATTGTATATCTTCTCCACTAAGAATTTTATGAACACCTTTAGTGGATAAAAAACGATGTTCTATAGCCACTTTTACTATGATACGACTATCATCTCTTACGTTTGCCGGCACAGTATGTTCTGTCACTACTTGTACTAGGAATATTTTCCTTAATTAATTTCGTGGTTCTCAGAACAGTTTGATGTGATACACCCTCTTTTTGTGCAACTTCGCATTGAGAGAACTCTCTCGTCTCGAGAAGTGCAGAAATTCGTGCTTTTTTCTCTGCGGTTATATCCTCCTTCTTTCCCATTATGATAATAATTGACCACGAAAATAGACGCACACAAATAAAATTAAAACTCTTTATGATATAATTGAAAATGTGTGGAATGTCCTGAAAAACATCGTAAATCCACGAAACTCAATTACAAAGGATGAATTACAACAACATATTGAAGATGTATGGCATAATAGCAACGAAATTAAAAAAGCAATAAAAAGCTGCATTGGCAATATGCCAAAAAGGATTGAGGAAATAATAAAACACAGTGGAGGAACAAGCAAACACTAGTAAATATATGTTCAAATTATACCTACTTGTAATTAAATAATAATATTGCCAACATTACCAACTGTTTTTTTTTTAATTTTACCCCAAAATCATAAGATTTGTAAGTGGTCCTAATTCGATGGTCAGGAACTGTAGTTTTCGACATTTGCAAAAATTCGAAAATTGTGCAAATCTTTGGAGGGGGCTGTACCCCGAAATCGGGCGATTTTGCTAAAAAAATGTGTTGTTCTTATATTCCTTCAGTTTCTCGAGCTTCGTCGAAGTGGATTTTTGGATTGCCGGTGGTCTCTTGTTAGTTAAGAACTTATTACTAAGTTTTATTTATATTATTGTATAATGACATATTAAAAGGTGAAAGATCAATTGTTCTTTTAATTACCGTTTATTCTTACCAAAACATTCTGTGAGATTGCGAATTAATCAAACTCTATTCATTATTATTATGTTCGATATATTGATGAAATGGTTTTCTGTTAATTTTTCCAGTAATACCTTTATTACATATAGATTATGACAACCTTTCGCTTTCATTAAGTGAGGGCACTTTTCAAAGTTCTCTTGGATAAAAAACGGATCTCTTCTTAAATTCTTTCTGATTCTTTTTCTACTTACAAGGGAACATCGGCAACCCGCACTTCTCGATTTCGATGAAATTGCACAGACTGAAAGAGCACCTTGGTATAAGAACACCATTTTTTTTCTTACCTAGCGTATCTCGCCGATTTGGGGGTACAGCTCTCTCCAAAGATTTTTATGTTTTTTTTTATTTGTGTAAATATCACAAATAAAGTATATTACATAGTCTAAAGGATGGCGCGAATTATTTTCGGGAAAAATTAATAACGGGGGACCGGGTACCCCGTACCCCCCTTTTTTTATTTTTTTTTCTTTATTTTTCACAAATAAAGTATATTACATAGTCTAAAGGATGGCGCGAATTATTTTCTGGGAAAATTAATAACGGGGGACTGGGTACCCCATACCTTCATTTTTTTTACATTTTTATATTTTATTTTTTCACAAATAGAATCGGTTTTATGTAGAATATGTATGCGGTCAAATTGAAACAGTTAATAATAAAGATATTAAAAGACGATAATGAGGTACCCGGTCTCCCGTTATTAATTTTTCCCGAAAATAATTCACGCCATCCTTTAGACGATGTAATATACTTTATTTGTGAAAAATAAAGAACAAAAAATAAAAAAGGGGAAGGTCCTCGGTCCCGCGTTATAATTTTTTTCCGAAAATAATTCGCGTCATCCTTGGGACTACGTAATTTACTTCAAATTATATTCTAAAAAAAAAAAGATATCTGTTATAATTTCTAAGATATTTACACAAATAAAAAAAAACATAAAAATCTTTGGAGGGGGCTGTACCCCCAAATCGGCGAGATACGCTAGGTAAGAAAAAAATTGTGTTCTTATACCAAGGTACTCTTTCAGTCTGTGCAGTTTCATCGAAATCGAGAAGTGCGGATTGCCTGTGTTCCCTTGTTGGTTATAATTGTCTTGGTGGAATCTCCACGCTACCGACATGATCACAAACTTTGTTTCTTCTTAATTCAATTCTTATTTTGACGATCTCCCTTGATTTCTTGTCAATATAATTGTTTCCGCCGTACTTTATGAACCTGACATTTTATTTAAACCTTTTGAGGCAATTATTTTGAGATGAACCGTATGTTTTTATTCATTTTTGGCTCTTGAGTATCTATTGACTTCCAAGTGTACGTAAAACAAGTTCCGTAATTTTCATATCACCAGTTTGTTTTACCTTGTCGTTATTGAAATAACATGATACTTTAGTCTAAATTTTAATATATTGCTAAAAATTGAATGTTAATCGTTTTTTCTTTTATGTAAAGAGCAGCACTTATACAACTTTCCATTTCGTATTGCAGCATCTATCGTAACGCTTATTTTACGATCACAAAACTTCGAAAATTCAAAAGTTATATGCCGAAATCAATCGCTCAGTAACTATAGCAAATTCAAATTAATGCGGGTACTTTTACCTCAAATTGCTTGCCTAGTTCTGTCGGTTGTGTTGTATGTGTTCCAAGTAGGTAATTCAATAAGAGCATCTACTTTGAAAGCATTGAGATTTCAGAGAGAAGTTAAAACAGTGCAGACAGATACATTGACTCCTTCAAGTATTTGTATCATATTCTTTGGAAACACTAAAGGGTTGTGTGATTTATTAACTATTAATTGTCAATCTCTTTACACATCCTCCTGCCTATTCTAGCAAGAAATACATACATACATATATGCGCGTTTGCCTACACATTGATGTAACAGTTGATTATCATGCTTTCTGTTTTCACAAAGGTTCACATAGTTTTTCTTCTACTTTATACACTGGATGATTGAACGCTTCTGGTCATCATAAAATTTTCAAAGCTGTTTAAATTGAGCCATTAACTTATAAATTGCACAGTAAATGCCGGCCTTAGGATATTACTAGCATCATTTATGGTTAGATATCTTGCTTTCTGATAGGCCACCTTGCTTATATACCGTAAAAATGCGCGTATAACTTTAATAGATGGATTAAAGAAAAGTATAAATCTAATACCTACGCAGGGAATTACCGTAACACAACTAATCCTGTTATCCTATACATTCTAAATTAAAATTCTGAGGATAAAATTTTTGTAAGAGGCTTAGTTTTTGGAATAAATTAAATTCTCTTTTTTTGGAACTCTTTAAATGTAGAAAGTATTTTTTAGTCTTAAGAAGATTACTGAAATTAACTAATAGTAATTTTACTTATTATCAGCTATCAGACATCTGTACAACAAGGCTTCTATTTTCTTTAATGAAATTCTTCTTTAATGAAATAATCAAAAGCGTTATACGAGGTAGGCGTCATAAATTCTCGGCCTGACAGACTTATACAGCTTCTAGCGTATTCAAACTCCGTTGCGTCGTAGCTGCACATGTGAAAGGCCTACACTATATATATTACGGCTCAAAGAGTAGTAGTTTTTAGTAGCCAGCCAGACAACGTGACCAGTGCATGAAAATGTCTCAGATAACGAAAATTGAGTACCGCTCGGTCATTAAATTTTTAATAAAAGAAGGGCATACGCCTAATCACATTAAACAACGTTTAGACGGCGTTTATGGTGATTTATCTCCTTCATACTTCACTGTAGAAAAGTGGGCAACATTTTTCCATTTTGGGGCAAGAATCCCTTGTTGATGATATGCGCTCCGGTCGGTCAATTGAACTGTTAACGAATTGAAACATTTCAATTATTGAAGAAATGGTATTAGCAAATCGCCGTTTGGAGGTGAAGGAATTAGTGATGTTCCTGTACTGACTCCTGAAACAAGTATTCTCCGAATACTCCATAACCATTTGGGAATAAATAAGATTAATGCAAGATGGGCACCGCATCTTCTGCTCTCTAACGTGAAGGTCGAACCGAATGCGCGCTAGTTTTCAAACATGTGTGGAGACGACCCGAAACAGATTTTGGAGTCCATTGTCACAGGAGGTGAAACAATGGTTCTGTATTATGATCCTCTATCCAAACAGGAATCGTTTTAAGGACGATAGTGAGTTGCAAACAGCTGTAATACAACATTTTGAGGGAAAAACTTTAAATTATTTTCACAAGAGTATAGAATTATTAATTGATCGGTGTAATAAATGTATTGAAGTCAGGGGAGATTATATTGAAAAATAAAAATTGTTATATTTTACCAAGCTTATTTTTTCTATATTAGGCCGAGAATTTACGGCGTCTACCTCGTATATGATCTACAAGGGAAGATCTCAAGGTATCAATCACCGATCGGATTGAAACTCGTTGGATGTGGAGGACCCATTCAGTGCTGTAAAACACTGCTTTCCGTTTCTGCGGAACCTCACGTTTAAAGGGTGAAATCTATCCATGAAGTTTTGACGATATTTAGATTTTTGCAATCTACACCGTTATGAATAAAGGAAAATAAAATTACATATCACCAAATGCATTTTCTATAGGTCTATCAAACTAGCGCAGATGGGATTTTTTTTACCCCCTTTCCACTAGCCCCTAGCCTCTTCCGGAATGGGAGTTGAGCGAAAAGGGAAAAAACATAGGCAGAGGTAATCGCCTGGAAATACCATTTACGCCTACATGCTTGCTTTCCCCTCACCCCTAACTGCCCAGAGCAAAATGAAAAGTAACTTGTATAGCGTACGATATATTAAGATTTATTTAAATCTATTTCCAAAAATTCCTCCGGCAGATATGGTAGGTTTTTATGTTAATAATGCAGAATTAAATATGTTATTTAAAAATGCCGAAATAATCGAAGCAGTTTCTGTTCCGCAAGGAATACAAATTGCATTTGGTTTTGATAATACATTAACAGAAACCGCTAGGAGTGAACATTGTAGTATTGGTTGTTCTACTATAGGCTTGAGTAATAAAATATACTCCATTCGCGGATCTTGGGAAAGTACTCCCGAAAAACCAGTGGTTCCCACAGTTGTAAATCAGATTACACCAAAAGATTGACTTCTAAAATTATAAGGAGATGCTGGGTTATTCCATGTCAAGTGATCAAGTCCCCACGCTCAATCATCTCAAATTTTTTTCAAATTTTGTGAGTTGGTTCCACAACCGACTAAAGGTAATTCCCCAAATTCTTAGCTCCTGATATGCAATACATGACCTGCAAAACCCTCTTAAGTGGTAAAAAATCGCAGATGCTCACGGACACTTTTTGCCATTTTTGTTAAGTTGTAATTCTGTCAGTAAGAGAGATATTTGGCTGTAAATTGCTGTGCTTGCTTAGTAGTTATCAGTGTCCCAAACTTCAAAATTTTAACAAAGACAGTCATGTAGTCCTCTTGCTTTTGGTACTCATACTTGGCTGAAAATTTGTCGCAACAAAAAAAATCCTAATTTCTGGGAAGCCTGTATTCCAGGGAAACCAATGCAGAAAGCTCGTCTTCGGTGCAACTAGTGAAAAAATAGTTGTTTTTAACTGTTTGAAATTTAAAGCTTCTCTGACAGATAGTTTCTGAGATACTTGAAGATGAACATGACCCCAAAAAATTTTTATGCAAATTTAGCATATCTTTGAGCGTCTATATCTCAACTGGAAAACCTAAGAGCTTCTTGACTCAACAATCACTTAAAAGAGCTTGTTCTTCTCTACAACATATTTGGTTTCTGTGGTGGGTTTTTTTTTTTTTTAATTAAAAAAGGAGACAAAGTAACTGCTCGAAAGGACTGCGCGCATTACTTAAAACTTTTTCCTCGTCTTTGTCATCCTGCAATCCAGTCAATAAGGTATTCTACTGAAAATTAGTGAAGCTGTTTAAAATTGAGTAGAGTATGAGTGCTGAAAAGTTTAAGGAACAACATTAAAATCCCTTCTTACCATATGCACTCAAAGTTGGGGGAAAATGCAGTTTCGACAATGTTTATCTGGTCGTGGTTCTTTTTAATACTTTTATAGCTTGCGTTGGTCCATGGTGACTTTTTGCCAACACCATTTTAGAAATGATATCCCCATCGCCAAGGAGCCACGCCCGATAGCCAGGTAAGTCTAGTCACGGGTAGGATACTTTCACCGAGGTTCCCAAGCCTCAGGTTGGGTAACTTAGCCAAGGTTCCCAAGCCTTAAGTGGGCAGCTTAGCAAAGGATCCCAAACCGTATTTGGTGGGCAGCTTAGTCGGTTTGGGACACTGGTAACTACTAAGCAAACACAGCAATTTCCAGACGAATATCTCTCTTACTTACAGAATAACAGCTTAACAAATATAACAAAAAGTGTGTGTGAGCATCTGCGTTATTTTACCTGTCATCACTCATATCAGGAGCTAAGAATTTTGGGAATTACCTTTAGTCGGTTGTGGAACCGACTCACAAAATTTGAAACAAACCTGAGATGGTTGAGCGTGGGGATTTGATCACTCGTCATGGAATAGCCCTGCTACTTTCTCTGATAGAAAATACTTATGAGCACTGGTGTATTAGGACACGCATATATTCCATTAATTTTCATTACAAAGTAATTCATCTTGTTTTCCAACAGTTTCTAATACTAACAAATAGTGATAGTTGGCCAGAATTCGATAATTTATATGATCGTTGAAATTTTATGCCAAAAATTGGTGAAGAAGTAATTGATTATTCGTATAAACCTGTTTCTGGTAAATTGCAAGTTCTATATTATGCGGATCAAAGTGATACAGAATATTTGCGAGTAGTTTACTAATGAAAGAACAAATGAAAGATTTCTATGATACTAGTACAAAAAAAATAAGAAATAATTCGGCTAATAGTATTCAAAATCAGGCTTTCATTAACGCCAACTTTTATGATAAATCCTTGTAGAACAGAACCGTGGTTTGATTCTAAAGATTCGTATAAAGTTGCAAAATATCAAGATGGTTCATGGTTCTCCTATACCATTAGTGTATATTGAAATACTACCTGTTCCACAAATAAATTCTTTAGTTGCTTCAGAAAACCTTCAAAACTCTGTGCTTTCCGGTCTGTGTAAATAAAAAGTGCTATTTCCGGGAAATCATTTGTGCATATATTTTGCTCTTTTCCGTTTAACACCTATTCCACACGAAAGTGGGTAGTGGAGGCGGGTAAAACAAATCTCATTGCGCTAGTTTGATAGGCCTAGAAGGAACATTTGGTGATATATAATTTTATTTTTCACAATGGTGTAAATTGCAAAAATCGAAAAATTGTAGTAGTTGCAGGGGTAAATCTGAAGTTCCGCCAAAACGGAAACCGGTATTTCACAACACTCGAAGGCTCCTACAAATTTGCCAAGTTTCAAACCGATGTGATTGTCACCTTCTTGGTGAAGATAGTTTGTTTGGTGGTTTCTGCTAATTCTGAAAATTATCTCAAGATTATTGTGTACTCTATCAGTATTTACTGCATTTCTACATTCATTTTACACAGTAGTTGCAGAATGTATAATATGTTGAGCTGCTCCGACATTATGCATTGTATAATCAGTCCATATCTTGCATTTGTTGTATATACAATATAAATAAATAAGATGGCATTTGAATACGTGTGTTTTATTACTAGAAAAACCAAAGGTCAATTTGTTATCAATTTCTATATACAAAAAATGAATAATTAAACGGGTAAGATTGAAAACAGGAAGTCTTCTAATGATTTAATTCAATTATATCGTCCCATTGAGAATTATCTAAATTGGAAAGACTTGCACCTAGCACGCCACCCGATGCAAAGGATGCAAAACACTGAAGGTAACCGTATTTTCCCGATATTGTTGTGATTATGACATTATTAAGTGGCCGCGTTTACTTAAGTCTCGACGGTAATCCAGGCGAGTGTCTAGACAGTGGAATACAAATGTGCTTCTATTAGACTTGTTTATTTTCGATGGCTACCGCCGCGCTGCTGGCTCAATTCTGCTTCCTTTCGATTAAATCATTTAGTCAATTTAAGACTTGCAGAGGACGAAGATTACTCAGAATAATATCGTCTGATCGTAATTAATTTACGCAAACGCACATTTCAAATCCAGTGATAATTGGTATGGATTTTAGAGGAGAATTATGCACATTGCTTGAGCGCGTTTTGGTCTTATTTAGATGGATCCTAAGTAAAGTGAGCGGGGAGTTAAACTACACTACGTAATTTCCATTTACACTTTTATTATTTGTAATTGATTATTTGGATAGTTCTCGTAAAATAAAAGGTTAATTTTTAATTTTCGTGTCAATATAAATTTCCAGTGGAAAAGTAAATTTCAATCTGAAAATTTATGTGCAGTACAGCAATTTTACGTTGTAGTTTTGCGATGATTTAAACTAAAATGTACATAATAAAATTACGAGATGTATGGCACTTCTAACGTAAAAATTTAGTGCAATGTTATGGTATGCGCTTAAATTCAAATTTGATATCTAACTGAATATTCCTCTGTAGTTTTACTTATCTGCATAGTACTTACTGCTCATTATTATTATTACTACCACAACGAAAATTTGCTTTAGATTTGTATACAATGGTGAAACTCCGGAGTTCCATCCGATTAACTGTCAGTTCGATATTATATGCATTTAGGAGAAATATTATGTTTTAGCTTCACTTCCGTACTACACGTGGCTTAACGTTTCTGCAGCAAATGGATCAGGAACAAGTTTAGGGTACATGTCCCCAGCCCCGTCATCCCCGAATTTTGAGATTTCCTATACGCTATCATTTTGTGTAGTTTTGTGCCGCAAAAAGAACATTTTTTGCTTTAATATTAAAGGAATTATAACTGTTTCTTTTTGGCGGGGCTGGGGCATGCCAGCCCCGCCACCTCGGCCTTTTGAAATCTCTTATACGCCATCATTTTATGCTCATTTTGTTCCGCAAAAACAAAATTTTGTGCTTCAATATTAAGGGAGTCATAATGTTTTGAATTTCGGGCTTGGCGTGTCCCCGGCGCCGCTGCCACTGAATTTTGAAATTTCGTATACGCTATGGTTTCGTGTCGCGAAATACTTGTGGATATGCCATTCTTGTGGCATGTAATTTCCGACTATGACAATTTCTTATAAAAAAAATATGTTTCGAAAGCAAATTTACTACTCACCTGACTAAAAGGAAGGTGTTATTTAAAGGTAAGAATCGTACGAAATAGGCGCATTTCGCAATAACAGTCAAATGTTCACGGTATATTTCTTTAAAATGAATTTACTCCATTTGCTTCCAATGACCAAATTTTGTAGCTGATTGGCTACCGTTTACTTTTGTTTTTGTTTCGTCAAATAACAGTGCTTTCTCTATACCTTCTAGACTCCTAAAATATTTGTATTGCTGAACATGTGTTTTACTGGAAATATATCACCCAAACACATATTAAATTGACATTTTTTGCTTGGAAATTCAGCTAGTAACTAGTAAGGTATGTAATTAGTAGAATGGATTCGGGATTCTAACGCAATTACTACTAAAATAATAGAGAAAATAACAATTTTCCGGCTCGGTTTAATATATATATTTGTTAACATAGTAGGCATGATTTGTAACTCATCATGCTTTATGCGAATCTCCTAAAAAGCTGAGTAGATTTGATACTTCTAGATGTATTTGTATCTTAGAAGAATTGATTATATTCCCCTAATTCTGTTCGAAAAAACTGCATCATAAATTCGATGGATTCTTTGGTCAGCACTTGGTGAAACATTGTAAATAGAAAATAAAAACACAAGAAAACACACAGTAATTGTTTCGCAAAAGTAGTACATTCAATCGACAATTGTTTCGGATTTTACCCCATTATCAAGAACATGATCAATTCACTGGTATGCATCAAATTTGCTTCAAGAGTGAAAAGAACTCATTTTAGTCAATTGAGATGCCCCGAATTCAGATCTGTTTTCAGTTTTTCTCTATCACGTCGTTTTTTTGTAATTTTAAAAAATATGTAATAATTTACACAAATACTGCACATATGGAGACATATAATGAATTTGACCATCTATATATATTTGGTTATATATTTTATAAATAAACGAGAATAAACTAATTCATTGTAATTGTAACTGTCAATTTTAAAATTACCTAGTGATTACACCACACTTGAGACCTTTTGTCGTGTTGACGTTCTTCTATGGCTCCCGGAGGAATCTCTCTTTAGGCACCAGCAGTAATCTGCAATCATTGTTTCGTTGTAATTCCCTTGGTATCTTATTTTCATGGTTTTGATGTCCTGGTGGAATCTTTCACCCTGCTCCTCACTCACCGCACCCAGATTTTTGGGAAAATAGTCGATATGGCTGTATAGAAAATGTACTTTGACACTCATTTTACAGCACAAGGCTTTGAAATGTTCCAACATTTTCCCAACAATTTCCCTATAATTTTCTGCTTTATTTTTCCCAAGAAAGTTTTAGGTTACCCTCTTAAACGCCGACCATTCAGAAGCTTCGAGTTCATTCATCGAGGAAGTGAAAGCTGAGTCTCTCATGAGTTCTCGTATTTGTGGTTCATCAAAAATATCGGCTTTCAGTTCACGTCACTTTTATTTGGAAATTTGGTCTGAAGGTATAAAGAAATATTGCTATCATTACTTAAGCTTGTCATGAAGTGCTTCATAAGTCCAAGTTTTATATGAAGAGGGGCAATAGAACTTTTTCCCTAGAAGTCAGGGGTTCAGATAGTACATTTTTTTCTCCTGGTACAAGATTTGTTCTTAGGGGCCAATATTTTTTTACCAGTGCTCAGATCGTGGCCTGCTATCCCACTCGCAAAGAAAACAGGGATACTTGGTGAAACCGGATTGTTGGCCAAGAAGAGTCGTCAGTACTTTAAAATCCCCACACACTGTCCAGGAATGCTTACTATACTCAATTTTATCTAGCATCAGCTTAAGGTTATTGTAAGTTTCTTTTAAATCAACAGAGTATGGAAGAGGTAATGAGGGAAGTAAATTTTCATAATGAAGCAAGACTCCTTTCATACTTCTCAATGAACTGTCTACAAGGAAAATAAACATTAAAGGGACGGTGCGATGTCTGCATCATTCTCGTAAATATTTTATATTGCGTGAATTGTTGCTGATAATGTGGGGGGAAATGTTAATTAACACAGAATGTTTATAAAGCACATCAACTATGTATTTTGTATATACAGAATCGAAATAAATACGTGTATAGTGTATATCAACACTTATTCTTGTTGTTGAATAATTATTCGTTCAGCTTTTAGGAGATTCGCATAAAGTATGATGAGTTGCAAATCATGGCTAATATGTTAACAAAAATATATTTAAAACCGATCCGGAAAATTGTTACTTTCTCTATTATTTTAGTAGTAATTGCGTTAGAAACTTAAATCCATTGTACTGATTACATACCTTAGTTACTAGCTGAACTTCCAAACAAAAAATGTCAATTTAATATGTGTTTGGTTGGCCAATCTGCTACAAAATTTGGTCATTGGAAGCAAATAGAGTAAATTCACTTCAAGAAATATCCCGTGAACGTTTGACTGTTATTGCGAAATGCGCCCATTTCGTATGATTCTTACTTTAATCTGAAAGTAGTGAATTTACTTTCGAAATGTATTTTTTAGTAAGAAATTATAGTCGGAAATTACATGCCACAAGGATGGCATATCCACAAGCATTTCGCGACACAAAATCATAGCGTATGCGAAATTTCAAAATTCAGTGGCAGCGGGGGCGGGGCACGCCAAGCCCGAAATTCAAAATGTTATAACTCCCTTAATATTGAAGCACAAAATTTTCTTTTTACGGCACAAAACAAGAACAAAATTATAGCGTATAGGAAATTTCAAAATCCAGAGGTGGCGGGGCTGGGGACATGCACCCACAAGTTCAGGCTAAACTATACGATTTGGTCGACATTTTAGCAAAATCAAGTCATACGTTGGCTTCAAAAGTTTTATTGAACCCGAAAACTTGCACCTAACAATATTCTACTACAATTCAATGACCGAAGGAAACATATTCTGACATTTTATCATCAATCAATCAATATCAATATCTGCAATTTAATAGATATGTCTGCGGGATCTTTTTAAGGGAAAGTTATTTGATGAAGTATGAAAAGTTACGCAAAACATTTTTTAAAAGACCACCTCTCTTCCCCAAAACCTCTCGTCAAAGCATAAACCGCTTTAGAATGAAATGTATGCTTACGAAATGAAAAAATCTTATTGAAGGGTATTCAACGTTCTTGGGAAAACTTATACCGGCGATAGAATACGAAAAGGAGGAAATTGGATATTATTCAAGCGTAAATATGAGTAGAGTAGCCTAAATTAAATGAAGAAGCTGAAACGCTGAAGTAAGCGAATCGAATTCGTAAGGTGTAAGGATTGAGTTAAATACTGAACTTCATGTGCATTAGTTGTGAAACTGTAATTAATTTATTATTAGCTCTCATTTACATGCATATCAAGCAGGCGTTGTTGATATAAAGGAAATAATAATGTGAAATAATATGAAAGCTTTCCTTTTTCCTTTGTTGGTAAATGTGCTGTACACACGTAAAAATGTATTCTCGGTTGAAGAATATCATTACACTTCATTTCAAATACTTAACTTAAAGTTACATATTATTATTTTGAAACTCTTATATTCACTTGCCATTAGCAATATTAGTAGTTTTTCTAGTGAAAATACATATACAGCGTGTCCTCCTAGCGCGTGGACGGACGATAATTCCCTTCCTTAGCAATTTAGAGAAAAAATTTTGAAATAAAAAATATTCGAGGACATATGCTATACAACATAAAAATATATCCAAGTATACAAGTTTAGTTTTTTTTTTAATAGAACAGCCCGTATATTATTATGATACTTTGAGATTTTTGCGAAATGTCGCTGTTTCTTTAACGGCCGATATCCTAAACGTCCTACACGCTAGGGTGGTGATTCACATTTTATTCGATTTGGTATTTCTTGAAGCTTCGGGCAATACATCGAAAAGTTTTTTATATCAATTGGAGTCTACAGGATGGCCATCGAAATCTTTGCCATGTTGGATTCATGCTATTCCAATTTTTTTAAATGGAACAGCCTGTATATTTTCTCGCACTCCGATAGAGAAGCTGTAGTAGATTTTTTTTTATAAACATTTCCCTATACCTAAAATGTGTCGTTCTTTAGTAAATTAAATATGAAGTTATGGTGATAAGTTTTTTTACTAAAATTCATAGAATGCTGTGACGAAATACTATAAACTTTTGCTTTTCTAAAAATATTCATTAAAAATAAACTGCAAAATTCAATTTATGTATACAATTTCACATCTATTCGAAGTGAACACCATTTTGCTTCATACAAACTATAATGCGATTTCTTGTATTTTATTTGACATTTACCAACATCTCAGGAACATTATTTTGTGCAATATCCATGCTATGCATTGCCTTAGAAATTCACCCAGGAAGTTTTTCCATAAATATTTCTATTTAGGTAAACTGCGAAATTTTTTTAACAACTTTCGGTATGTTCTTATTATATTTCTTACTGCTGAAAAAACTTAGTGTGTGGTGCTAAATAAATTTATTCCTTGTATGTTGAACTCTAATTAGCATTTGTCTGCTTATTTTTGCTATTTATTATTTATCTGTGCTGGTTAACTTACTAGACAATATATGTAGGAAAATGATGGTTACTTCGAGTAGATGATGAAATTGTTCTAACAATGAATATCTTTAACAAAACAAAAGTTTATAGTATTTCGTCACATCACCACACATTTTTAAACAAAAAGCTTATCTGCATAGCTTCGTATTTAAGTTACTAAAGGAAAACGCATTTTAAGCATAGGGAAATGTTTATAAAAAAAGATTCTAAAGGAGCTTCTCTATTACAATTTGTAGGAATATACAGAGTGTTCCATTAAAAAAAAATAAAATAGCACTAATCCAACATAGCAACGGTTTTGATGGGCATCCTGTAGACTCCAATTGATATAAAAAACTTTTCGGTATATTGCCTCAAACTCCAAGAAATACTCAATCGAATAAAATTGTAATCCCCACCCTAGCGTATAAGGTGTTTAAGATATCGGCCATTAAAGAAACAGCGACATTTCCCAAAAATCTCAAATTATCTCAATCACCTCAAAAACTAAGATAGATAGGTATAGGGAATATTGAAGAAAGTTGCCATGAATTGAAGAGGGGTGTCTAAAATCGTAATAATATACAGGATGTTCCATTTAAAAAACTTGTATCGCGCGCAGCGGAAATTGAGCACGAAATGTTTTTATTTGAAAATTTTCTTATCTTCCATCCGCTAGGTGAACACGCTGTGTATATAATTAGGTATTTGGGTTAAAACTACACTTGTTTTCCAGAAGCAAGCAAGAATTATCTTAAGCTATTTTAACTTTGCCCTGTTCAAAATTTGTTACATGAATAGCTTTCGTTTTATTGTAAACTGAAAAAATCGTAGCAATAGCAGGCCAACTTAAAGAAGAATAAAATTATTTGGATACATACGAGTACTACACTACATCAGCAATAACAATGAGATATTCATCGTTTCTATATTAACAAAGTTGTTATTTCCAATGCAATGGTTTTGGTGTTTATCCTTTAAGGAAGAGAGCAAGATAGACTAGTTTTTTCAGGTAACTATTTTTTGCTTTCTTCATTAATTGCGCATATCGTGATGTAATTTTAGCGTGACTTTCATGTTATCGTGATGTATTTTTAGACGGAACGTATTACCTTCGTAAAAGATTCTTTTTTTTTTTAAAGGAAGATGCAGTAACATCATGTGAAATGATCAAGAAGGTTATGAAATTGTACCGTTTATGTTCTTCTACGTACACCATTATGGTAGATGTTCCATTCAACTACGGAAGTAAGCGTACACCACTTCTTTTATGACATCAGGTTTATATTTCAAATTCTAATAAAGAATTTTCAAAAGTATTGATAAAGGAGTATACAACGATTTGTTAAAGGAAGGTATTTCAATTTATTGCTAGTAAAAGTTTGATGTTTGGACTATAATATCGCGGATGATCATTAATTGTGAGCAAGGAATAATTTTACGAGTAGAACTAAATTATTGTTTCAAGCTAGGATACTGCTTTTCACATTAGTAATTTCTTTTTTAAACCGATTCAGTTGTTTACATGTACCTACAATTAGATACACTTGTGATGTACATAAAGACCTAATCAACATATTTAGATGCTTCTGACTTCACGTTAGCGATAATTAATGTTATAAACTCAAAATTAGTTGATCATTTTTTATGGAAACGTAATCCCTGACAAATTTTGTTATTTTTAGTAGTGGCAGCTTTCTCTTATGTAGTAAATATAAATATAATAGTACTCCAAACTTGTTCCAAGCAACAAAAATGGTTTGGAGCCGTTGTACAATAAAGATTAGACATGTTAGAAGTTATCCAGTGATTAGTTTTGTAAAGTAACTTGACCGATACCCCGTAAAGCTTAAACAGAAAAATGAAAGTAATAATGAACAAAAAAAATACAATATAAGTTTAAATTAGTGAAAAAGTTACAAGTAGACAATATTCTTCCAAAAATCTTAATATTGAACAACTGTTGTACCAGGTTTTTTTAAACTCCAGGAGATCCCGAAATTTGGAATACTTGCGCTTTTAATAAGCTACATTCTAGAACAAAGCATGTTCATGTACTTTTGTTGAGATGCTGCCCTTTCACCTTAAAAGTAAACATTTCTTCATTAACTTATCTTTATGAATGCCTTACTCGCATAAAACATCTTCGCCAGCACCTGGCAATGACATATAGTACCGGATCATTACGCTTCCATCCCCGTGTTCCCTAGTCGGTACTATGCAATCTGAATGAAAAGCTTCATCGGACCTTCTTCGCACAAATTGCGGCCCAAGCCACCCAAAAACCCACAGTATGTGCAATAAAAGATGATAAAGTTAATTAATTATTTTATTTAACAAATATCCATTTTGCAAATTTTTCACTTATTTAACCAAACAGTATCCAATTACGTAGGTCGTCAATTACATTATACTCTTAGTTTCCGAGTTGGAACCGCGTCGTTGTCGTAGTTTCTGTCAACGTTTCGTCCACACTCTTGTGGGACATCTTCAGAGTTGTTACTGCACATTGACAGGGGGCTATTCATTCCGGAGGAGTTTATGTAAGGCTTGTTTCGGATCAATGGAGCGGAAATGAAGCGTGGCGAACCTTAGTACTACTCTAGGATCTGTTTCCTTCAGTTCAGTAAGTGGAAGAAATGGCCTACTGAAATGTTTGTGTCATGTGCGACTAATGGCAACACATTCGCATAGGATGTGTTCTGCCGTCTTCAGATCTTCTTGGCATAGACGGCAGATTTGATCTTCGGCTTTTCCTAGTTTAAATAAGTGATATTTTTGGACTACATGGTGGCGATTGCTAGGAAGTTTAATAAGCTGGGATTTCCACGTGTGATGTAAGGGATAGCCATCTTCGCGATTTAGACAGTTAAATTGGATTTGGTAGCGTTTCCAGTCTATGCTCAACCAGCGCGGATCCGGCTACATTCAACACACCGCGTAAAATTCGAGTCAGAATTCAGTATTGGAAATATCATTCCTTATGTGCAGGTATATGTTGCATGTACGAGTATATTTGTTGTGTGTACTATTACAACAATCAATCACTGTCGTAGCTAGGGTCCATATACTATCCAATAAGAGCGAATAGAATAGGAGGTAAAGGGAAATACTAGCAAATTTGTTTAATGCAAAATAATCGAAGGAAACGATGGAAAAAGATTGTTTCCCCATATCTTGATGAATAGCGTACCTCTACTAATATTAGTTTTATAAGAATGTCTAGATTGTCGATTTCTTAACCTTTCAAATTTCAAACAATTGAGGGAACATTGAAAGCTTGAAATGTTGACGTAAATTGTGTGTTTTTTAATAGAACTGCCGGCATATTACTTTTTAGATTGCTGGGACGATATCTTCAATAGTAGTAAAAGCTCTATTTAAAAAAGCTAATAATAATATTATTATAATCGGCTATGATGAGTTTGGGGCATGTATAAAAATCAAGGCGTTCAGAAAAAAATTGCAATTGAAACTCTTTTGTAGGAGAAATATCAACGAAGATGAGTTACTGGCTAAAATATAAGAAAGCGTCCTGTATGTAAGAAGCTATGTATTTAAATCTATTTAAAGTAAATGCGAATTTCCGAAAAGACCTGGACAGGAAAATATCCTGTAAGCTCATATTTCGCTTGTGCTTCCGGCCTGTTCAGAGATCAGAGCGGGATAAATTAAAGGTTCTACAAGAGAAAGACGAAGTTCGAAAGTTCAAAAGTTCGAAAAACTTTGGCGTACCTCTCTTGATTCGTGGAAATACATATAACACGTAGGCAACCTCAATAACAATTTTATTTAAAAAGATACTAATTTTAAAATTGTATAAAGAAAATACATGCATGTATATGCAGGGCGTCCCAACCTTCTGGAATTGTAGAATTGCGCCTATTGTGTAAATAGTACAAAGCCAAAATTTTCTGATAACATGATAGACGTCATCCTTCAAAAATATTTCCGTCTATGCGGGTTGATCGATAGATAGCGAACCATGTATCTACTATGTTATTTTGAATGGAGCGCTCTGTATATAATTGCATTTTTGATTTCTCCATCTAGAAATAAACCAACATATAATGTAGGTATCATATATCTTACTTCTAGGAAATTTCGAGATATTTATTTTTTGTCCTCAATCGCCTAAATGTAGATGCATATATCTACTTCCTTCAAAATATCCGAAATGCAACATTTTAGCTTAAATTTTTAGGAGATTAAATTCCGTCCTCTGCTCTATCCAGACATAGCATTAAAATACATTCGAAACATACAGAGTGTTCAGTATTGAATACCAATCTTTGCCAAATTCAAACACCAAAAATATTAAAAATAACAAAGATATTTACGGTTAAACGCGAGTTCTGCATTTGGATGTTGCATCCAAATTATTTTTAGTGTTGGTACTGTTGGGTTATCATCACATAAGTAAACAAAAGGTATTCACGTTGATATTTTTAAACTATTGTTTCAACATTTTTGGCCAACGTAGGTACTTGCAGTCAAAGGTAAGTTTTGCATTTGGAAATTATATCCAAGTGGTTTCTGGCACTAATATAGTTTGATTACCATGATAATAACAGTAAACAAAACATACTGACATTAACGATGTTAGACTGTTGGTTCAAAATTTAGAACCTAAATAAGGAGTTAAGTAATAGGTATAATTTGTGTATCAGGAAACTAGTAGGTTGTATAAGCTGCGCTACCCTGACCGACGATGTCCACAACCAATAATATTTGCCAAATTAAAACTGAGATTTGATGCTACTGGAAACATTAATTTCGCTGATGTGGAAACAAAATAAATGAACTACAGTACTAATTCGCCTTTTTTTAGCGAAAAGGAGCAAGGGAAACAATATTTTAATAAAGGTTCGTACGTAACTGTAAGTGATAATATAGCAGCATAAATTTAAAGCCAAAGCAAAAAATCGAAGAAAGAAAATACACTATGAACAAATTTAATAATCCTTATTGTAATTTTTATTGCAAAGCTATCTACTTACTTATAAATCTGTAGTGAACGTTCGAAATTCCTTTCTTCCACCTCAATACATTTGCGCAATTGTTTTTTAGCACACTAGCTATTGCACATCGAAATGCTTGCGTTATCCCTAACTTCATACATAAATCATATGCATTAACACTCTTTTATGTGCTAATAGCAACTTAGGCTTAAAATTTTGAATCAATAGTTAATAACAGCAATGTCAGTATGTTTTGTTTACGCTTGTTATGGTAACCAGCGAATACTAACACCAGAAATCACTTGGATGCAATGTCAAAATGTACGAGTCGCGTTTAACTTACATTCAATACTGGACATAATATGCATTATTATAGGAAAATGTCAGAGATATAAATTTTCTAAGAGGATACAGAAAGAATGTATGGTGACATTTAAAAAATGACGTTTGAATTTGGCAAAAAATAGGTATTTGAATTTGGCAAAGTTTGATGTTCAATATTGAACACTTTGTATATTTCGAAGGCGTTTTAATACCGTGTGGAGGTAAAACCAAGTGCACAATTTAATCTCGTAGAAATGTTTACCAAAATGTATTTGCATTCCGGGCTTTTCGAGGGAACGAGGTACATCTACGTTTAGGCGAATTAAAATAAAACTGTAAATATGTCGAAATCTGCTAGAAAAATAGGATGTTCTATATAAAATAGCAAAATAGCAAAAATATTTTTAAAAGATAACTTACAGTATTGATTACACCTGAAAATGTTAGTCTTATACCACTTACACAGTAAGCACAATTCTAGAATTCAAAAAGATTGGGACACCAGTATAACGTCTCGGGCAGCTTTTTACTTCCATGCTATGACGACAGGAAACGAAAGAGCAGTAATTGTTCCTTATAGCAACAAAAAAACTTAGCATATGAGGCAAGAGGAATAAGACTGAAAGACAGATCAAAAAACTTGAATTAATAAGTAAAATAAAAATTTGTTCGTTGGCAAAAAGTGTAGATTGAAAGAAAAAAAAAGTTGTTGAGGGAATTAATTGAACTCTAGATAAATTGATAGAAAATTAGTGCAAAAATTGTTCAAAATCAAAATTCGTTCACGGAAAAGTGAACTTTATATATAAAGAAAGATAATGTTTGATCAATCTTATATTAAAAAGAATAGCAAAAATGTGGGAAAGAGAAAGAAGAGAGAGGCGTGAGTAACACGTGAGTTTGAAATTCTTAAAGTAAGGAAAAGATAATCAAACTAAAGGAAAATGGGAAGCTACGAAAGTCCAGAGTAACAATCACGACTCTCCAATAGATGAGTCGCTTCTCCAAAATATATATGAGACAACAAAAGCAAATGCCCACCTGTAAATAAGTCGCAATCTAGAAGAGCGGTATCCTTAGATGTATTCCAAATCTGTAATTGCTTTGTTTTAATACTTTACTGGACTGAAATTTCAAGTTACCTGAAAGCACAAAGGAGCAAGCAAAAGATAGCCAAAAAAGGAAGAAAAGCGAAATTAGGATGCCTTCAATTGATGCAATAAATTAAAGGAAAAGAAAATTATTTAATTTCGATAATTAAATAAATAGATCTACAAAATCGCTAATAATACAATGCGGTAACTTTCAGAACCTTGCAAACATTCTCAAAATCGATAAGAAACAAGCTCAAACATAATGTGCACACCGCTTAACAAAATGGCGATACGATAAAGCAAATTTGCAAAAGCAATGTTGAAAGTATAGAAATGTTCATTTGACCGAATATATCCTAAAAATCACGTGCAATAAAAAAAAACTAAGAAGAAACTCTAAGCAGTTCTAATTATAGAACGAGAAAATCCCCTTAAATACTGTCTACGTTTTCTCTTGTCTTCTTGTTAGTTTGTTCTGGACGACAAATACATTTATCATGGTTTTTGAATTCAACGACAATGCCTTTTGCGTCTATCCACATGTTTAGTCTTTATACCATTTAGTAGACGGTGTTTATTGTTTACGAATAGGGTTTCAGACGTGGATATGATAAAAGGAGCCAGGGGAAATGTTTCATGTTTACTTTCTGTATATTAATTTATTCCACTCTAGAGAACAACGATATATAGTATGGAATTCGTATTTTCTGTGTATGTACGTTACACCCTTTCCTGTTTAAACCAGGAATGCTACATATCGCCATCATAAATGTCTGCATCTCTCTTTGTTGCGTAAATATTTACCTGCTGCGCTCCATTTCTGTGTTGAGCACGTATTCATATCTACGTGACAAACACCAGTTATTAGGAGTGAATATTATGTATTTACTACTGAGTTTGCAATTCAGCAAGTAATTTTTTATATACGTTGGGTATATCATCAGTAGAGCGGGCCAAATTGCGCCATCCAACAGAATCGGAATCAGGCGCAACGGCCGCTTATTGTAAATAGCGTATATGTGAGTCACAGCAGATATGTGATATTTCGAAATTAATACACAAGAGTAAAAAAATAAAAGCTGACGCAATAATAATGTTTAGTAATTAGAGCGGATATATATATATATATATATATATATATATATATATATATATATATATATGTACACGCTATATATGTACACGCTGAGGTGTTTTTATTTTCATTATGATTTTTTATTTGATTGAAAACGGTATGCGTTGTAAATGGGATGTAATAAGGAAATAACTGAGAAACTGAACGCTTTTTTTATTCTGTTGTACTTAATAATGTAACTGTAAATAAAGATATAAATAAATAAATTCTATCCTTCTTAATAATGCGAATAGGCTTGTTTAAAAAGTTGCACCATCAGATAAGTTTCCACATTTGCCTCGGTGAAGGATGTTCGCCAAGACGAAAAAATGTTCTTATATTTCGAAAACGACCGTTCCACGTCTACCGAAGTAAGACAGGCGTAATTAAAATAATCTTTAGACTTAGTCAAGGAATCTGCACTTGCCCCATCACACATTTGTCTTAATCTCGTGTAGTCCGGATTCTTTTTTAAAACACTATCGAACTTAGCTAAAACTCGTCCACTTGTTGCATCGTTTATACTGTGTAACAATGTACTAACTTCGTCCACGACTTGCACTGATTCTACCAACGACAATCCAGAATTTTGCAAATTTTCTATCGCGTCTACTAACCCTTTGTAATTGTTGCTAATATTCTTTAGATGTGTTTCAACAGAAATATCGAGAAATCCCTTCTGGCTCATCCTAATAGCTCTAGCTTCGGCAGGGACGAATTGCAAAATAACGGATTCGACTTCTTGAAAATGTTCATTATAATAAAAAGCGGCTTTTAACCACGTTCCCCAACGCGTATGAATGGGCTGTGGTGGTTCTCGAATACCAGGGCATAACCTGTGGAATGCCCTAGTCCCCTTAGGACTTTTGAGAAACACTTTTTTTGTGTTTGCTATTAATGCATCCACCTCCGGGTAACACTCTCGAATAGTTTGTGCCACAAGATGTAAAGCATGGACTTTACACGTAACATGTAAAAGTCCTTCACACTTTTCTTTAAGGGAACGGCCTACACTACACATTGTTGCTGCACCATCGCTCATGAACAACAACAGTTGACTGGTTGACACTTGAAATTTTTGTAACGTTTCGAGAACTACGGCCGTAATTGCTTTAGTAGTACACTGTTTTAATCTTCTGCTGGCTAATAGAATTGCAAAATTTGGTTTAATAGGATCTAATACGCGCACTATTATATTCAAAATAGAATTTTTTTTGCAATCTGTCGTTTCATCAAGACATAGCCACAGCTGTTTATCTTTTAATTCGGCTTTAATTCGATTTTCAATGTCCTCACGTATTCGTGGAATATCTCTCCGTAACGCTGTCCGAGATGGTAGTATCCACTCGGTATTGTATGTACCCCAGAATTTTCGAAATGCTTTTTTATCAAGTATACGAAGTGGTAGACCACATACCATAAACGTTAAAAGCAATTCTAATTGAAATTGACGTTGTTGTGACACACAAATTGTACTCCCATTGTAGTGTAAATCCACAAATTCACTAAGAAATTTATTAACTTTCGTAGGTAATGGCCGTTTATTTTTAATAGTTACGTTAGACATAATCACTAAAGCGAGCACACCGACGCTTGTTTCTAGTATGCCACGAAGTGGTGCAAACGTAACATCTGCAGACTCGTCATTTGTTGATGAATAGAGCGCGTCATCCGTAAATGAATAAGCGCGCTGTTAGTTCGTAGCCGTCGATGAATGAACTTTTTTTTGTAGTGGCCCACTGTGAACAACGCCCTATTTATCAACGAACACCCAAACTGCAGGTGTATATTTGCGCGTCTTCACGACGTAATAGACAGTGGTTTTGGTTCTCGTCCTAATAATTACATATTTAAATTACCTATGTTTACATACATATATGCGCCCGGCAGCCTGATTGCGAACCTGGTGCGTGGCGCTCTTGGCCCGTTCTAATCATCAGATTGTTGACAACAAAGGACGTTGAATGGTTGGTGTGATCCAACCAAGGACTCTTATTTTAGGTATTATAATCGGCTGCATGTCCCCAGCCCCATCACTCCTGGATTTTGAAATTTCCTATACGCTATTATTTTGTGCCGTTTTATAGAGTAAAAAGGAAAATTTTGTGCTTTAATATTAACGGTGTTATAACGGTTCCTTTTTGGCTGGGCTGGGGACATGCCAGCCCTGCCATCTCGGCATTTTGAAAATTCGTATGCAGAGCGTATACGAAATTCTGTGCTCGTTTTGTGCCGCAAAAAGAAAATTTTGTACCTCAATATTAAGGGAGTTATAACGTTTTGAATTTTGTGCATGGCATGTCCCCAGCCCTACCACCACTGGATTTTGTAATTTCGTATACACTATCATTGTGTGTTAGTTTTGTGCCGAAAAAAGAAAATTTCGTGCTTCAATATTAAGCGAGTTATAGTAATATACAGTAATATTTTATTTAACCATTTGATCACAGTTAGTGACATAGGTCAAGTCAGGTATAGAAATACATACATATAAAAATAATGGACAGTGTTACAACGTTTGCCCGCTGTGAAAGTATAAGCTGGGGCGCGCGCGAAGCGAATCAAGGACGCTCATAGCACAAGCGCCAACATTATTCGCGATATGCATGGGACTCGCGTTTATAAATGAATCCTTACGTACCCTAGTATATAACAAATAAAAATGCATACATTAAAAGACAAGCTGTAAAGTGCAGTATGAATAGCATAGATAATCATCAGTTAACGTCATTGAAATACTCCTTGATAAAATAATTACAGGCACTCACTAAATATTATTTCAAATATTTTTTAAATTGTTCAATACCTTTCAATTGTTTAAGACACTCCGGCAATTGATGTTAGATAGAGGTACACGAAAATGCAGGCCCCTTCCGGTAAGTTGTTGTAGTGTTATGTGTAGAGTAACCTAAACTTGCGGACTCTCATAGGCGTCGGTATTACGGGTTAATATAAGAATACGAAAAATTCATAAATAAACTAAACCGGTAGAGAAGCAGGCATGTAGTGTCGACCTTGAATATAAATCATGTTAAACCGCGCTGAGAGAGATTTTGTTTTAGTACCGGTTGAGCTGTTGCAGAGATTAGTCGAACGGTCAAGGTTATGTACTTACGTGTCGCTTTTGAAAATATAGCTGGTGTTTTTCGTGTGTTGTAGTATTATACCAAGTACATAATTAGTGTATCATTTCATATAGAACTAATATTTACATACCTAAGAAAACAATGCCTCGTAATAGATTTGCTACTAATGTACATAAGTATGTGTCACTTTTTCCCCATTTAAAATATGACGGTAATGCAGTTTTTTGCTTAATATGCAATGTTCGTTTGGCTGCATTGGACAGAACTGATTGTCAGAGGCATGTCAATGGTATTAAGCATATGAGAAATGCAAGAACTGAAATACCTTATACACTATCCCTCATACATTTATTAATTATGTTTACCTCTTGTAATCTTCCGTTGTCGTTGGTGAAAGTAGCTTTTAAGACGTTTTGGCGACAATACGTTCCAAAGTACCCATTACCCTCACAAACACAATTACAGAATCATTTGCCGCGAATGAAAGAGATGCTAGAAAATGTGTGTAAACGTGATTTGTGTTCCAAAAAAATATGGATTACTGTGGATGAGACGACCGATATAAAGAAAAACAGTATTGTGAATGTAATAGCTCGCGTTTTATCTAGCGAGGACACAGCATCTCGATATTTGTTAGCTTGCAAACGTGTTCAACAATGTACCGCGGAAAATATTCAAAAAGTGATAATGAACGCTTTGAAAAAATTTAAAATTGCCCAAGATCAAGTTGTGATGATTGTGACAGATAGTGCAGCAACGATGTTAAGTGGTGGGCGATCCTTAAAACATATATTTCCTAACTTAATACATATAACCTGCGTGCTGCATGCTTTGCATTTAGTTGGTGAAGTTGTTCGACAACATTACGGAAACGTTGATCGGATGATTGGAAGTACTAAAGCAGTGTTTCGTAAATCTCCTAAACGTTTAAAAGAATTTCGTAAATTTTGTCCAGGTATTCCAGAACCTCCTGAACCAATTTTAACGCGATGGGGTACTTGGCTAACAGCAGCTTCTTACTATTTGATCCATTTTCAACAAATTCAATCAGTTATAATGCGATTTAATCGGAATGAATCCAAAGCAATTAGAGAAAGTCAAAGAGAATTTCAAATTCCTCAACTTTTAGAAGATTTAACAACAATACGTACCAATTATACAGTATTACTAGATGCCATCAGAAAACTACAATGTACTGAATTGCCATTGCAGGAATCATTTGACATAGTGAAGAGTGTAAAAAATAAATTACACACATTAAATGATACGCCAGGATTATGCGCTAGTCAAAAGTTGGCAGATGTTTTAAGGAAAAATCCCGATTTTAATACTTTAGAGGCCGTTTATAATAAGTGTAAGAATAGTGAACTTTTAAGTGATTTTGAAAAACAGTTTCTACATGCAAATGTAACTTCCTTAGATGTGGAGAGATCGTTTTCTATGTATAAGAATATTTTTTCTTGTCGACGCACAAGGTTTAAAGAAGTAACTGTGGAAACATATGCAATGATGCAAGTTTACAGTAGTTCACATCCTGATGCCTCTAATTTGTTGAATAATTAGCAAGTAAGTTTATTTATGAATTTTTCGTATTCTTATATTAGCCCGTAATACCGACGCCTATGAGAGTCCGCAAGTTTTGGTTACTCTAGTTATGTGGTGCTCGAAGATCATCCCATCCTTTTGTATTGTACATATGATTGTTGTTTATGTTCTTTAAGTCTAGTATTGACATTCCTGCCTCTTTGTCCTATATAAATTGCATCACAATTATCGCATTTGATTTAATATATTCTGGATTTATTTTGATTTTCGTTGGGATCTTCATCGTTTACCAATAACGACCTCAAGTTATTCTTATTGTTGAATAATCATTCGTTTAACAATGTCGATCTCAAGGTACTACATCTATGTAATAAAAGCCAGGACTTAAATTCAAGGGAAATTGT
Source organism: Dynastes maya (assembly GCA_029619315.2). NCBI lineage: Eukaryota > Metazoa > Arthropoda > Insecta > Coleoptera > Scarabaeidae > Dynastes > Dynastes maya. The sequence goes on from JAROYE020000002.1 coordinate 27,141,499, forward strand.
GTATATTAAGAAAGCGGAGAGGAAAGGTCTGAATATTGTTAGATATTAGGGAATTACCTTGCTCGCCACTGCTTATGACAGCAATTACACTATAAACCGCTAGTCAAATTATTGAGGTCCGTTTTGTTGACTAGATTTTAAATCTGTAATATAATCCTCGTAAGGTGATTTCCGTGTATATATAATTGACCATGTTCTTGATTCTGTATTATATATCTTGATAATGGAGTAAAATCCGAAGCAATTGTCGATTGAATATACTATTTTTTGTGAAACAGTTGCTAAGTGTTTTCTTGTGTTTTTATTTTCTATTTACAATGTTCCACCAAGTGCTGACCACAGAATCCATTGAATTTATTATATTTGCAGTTTATTCGAACAGAATTAACGATAAACAATTTTTTTAAGATACATCTAGAAGTATCAAATCTATTTAGTTTCTTAGGAGATTCGCGTAAAGCATGATGAGTCACAAATCATGCCTACTATGTATTTTCTCTATTATTTTAGTAGTAATTAAGTTAGAAACTCAAATCTATTGTACCAATTACATACCTTGGTTACTACCTGAATTTCCAAACAAAAATGTCAATTTGATACGTATTTGATTGATATGTTTGTAATAAAACACATTTTCAGAAATATTTTTAGGGGTTTAGAGAAAACACCGTTATTTGGCGAAACAAAAACAAAAGTAAACGGTAGCCAATCTGCTACAAAATTTGGTCATCAGAAGCAAATGGAGTAAATTTATTTTTAAGAATTGTCCCGTGAATGTTTGACTGTTATTGCGAAATGCGCCTATTTCGTACGATTCTCACTTTCAAATAACATCTTCCTTTTAGTCAGAAACTTTAATCTGAGAGTAGTGAATTTGCTTTCGATACATATTTTTTTGGTAAGAAATTATTATTTGACGACATCGTTCATTTTGGTGAAAACGGAAACAAGTGAATTTCGTGTTCTCATAAAAGCATTATTTTTTGCGGATGAAAACCATCAGAATCAATGGTACGGAAGAATTTCGTTGTGGTCGTACAAGCACTAATAACGCCGAACGTTCTGGACGCCCAATTGAGGTCACTACACGTGAAACAATCGAAAAAACCCACGATATGGTGTTAGCCGATCGGAGTTTGAAAGTGCGCGAGATTGTAGAAGCATATCACATGGCTCGGTGGTTTCGATCTTGAATGATTACTTGCGTATGAAAAAGCTATCCGCATGATGGGTGCCGCGTTTGCTCACAACTGATCGCAAACGCGATCATATGACAACTTCGAAGGAGTGTTTGATGTTGTTTACCCGTACTCCGGTCAAGTTTTGCGCCGTTTCATAACCGTGGACGAAACATGGATACACCACAACACACTGGAGACTAAACAGCAGTTGAAACAGTGGATTTCTCCGGGAGAATCGGCGCCGAAGAAGGCAAAGGTGGGTCTGTCGTTTTTTGGGTTGCATACGGCATGATCCATATCGATTATCTTCAGAAGGGAGAAACAATCAACGGCGAATATTACAGCAACTTATTGGACAGGTTCAATGACTATTTGAAGAAAAAACGACCGCATTTGGCTGGTACCAGTCGTAAAAATCTACAGAAAAATGTTATGTTTAGAAATTTTGCAACAAAAATGCTTCTTTGAAAACCATTATAAATTCATTGTCGATAATTTCATAAAAAAAAATGGAATTTGTAAGACTAAAACAGTGTTGTCACAAAAAGGAGAAAACCCCTTCGTGTTTTAGTATATCCATGTTACTTGTTCGGATTAAAGTAATAAGTATATCGTCATTTAAGTTATTATTATTTTTTTATTACTAAGAATAGTACAATGTAAATCATTTTTTCTGTTTGAGAATGCATTCTTTGAAGTAGGGTCGAACGGATTTAACCACCTTCTGGTCAGACAAAACGGGTTAGATGAGCCGACAACTCGACAACGGTGAAGTTATTGTGCCAGGTTGGCAAACGTGACAGACTCGGGCCGAGCTAACAAACGTGTCGCCTAGGGCTAATAAACTCATCAGGCCGATTTTACAACACAAGATCGTGTATACTATTTTTCATTTTTATGCGTTTCAAATACAAACATAAATTATTTTTTAAGTGAGATGTCTGTATAATAGGAGTCATTCATCATGACAGTAGGAATGTAAAACTTGTTGATAAAGTAGATTGTGATAGATTCAATTCAAATACGTCAATTTCCGTATTTGTGTTTCTACTGGCTTGTTCGCAGACCAGCCAGATCAGTGAAACGTAATTCAATTGATATGTATACACCGAAAATTACATTAATTAATAATACCGTTTTTAAGCGACGAAACAATCGTGTATTTAAAATAATTCATATTATTTTAAATACAAATTAAAAAAGTAAACCAAAAATTATCCACAATTTATTCCCTTAAAAAATAATATCATCATGTAAAAGGTAGAATCTAGGAAATAGTAGTATTATACAGGATAATTTACATTGAGTGCTTACAATTGCTTCAACTAAACCTTAGCATATTTCCAAATCCTGACAATATTGAATTTAGTGTACACTTTTTTCGATTGTTCTGATGCAAATAGCTGTTCTCTTAAAAATTGGTAGGTCTACATATTCGCGGAACGCTCTGTGTCATAGTAGTTAAAACAAGGAGCACCACAAAGCTTTTATTCCAATTTTGTATTGCTGTAATGCGTACTGCTGCACAAGAAATTCAACGTTCCATTAATTTTCTTAAGATGTCAGAGGTATGTTCCCCACAACTTAAACTGTGATCAGCTACGATATCTAAATTTGTTGCTTTTACTGATAAATGGTTAACTGGTAAATTAATCTTTATCCTGATGTTTATGGTGTCAATAACATTTAATGGTGTTGTGCTCTCCTACAATTAGTAAAACAGAACACTAGATTGGCTGCATTGTAGTTGGTCAACTTGATCGCTAGTTATGAAGTGAGTAAGTAGTACCGGTCGCCGAATATGTTCAGTTTTTCATGAAAGCTTATTAATAGACAGTATTACACCAATATTGCAATTGTTTACTTTTGTTACTACGTATATCCGGGATCAAATTGCTTGGATGGATTTGTTAGGATATCGTCTTAAATTTTTACACGCAACCACAAGATGGCGTTATTGAGATTTGGCCTTACTGTTTTCGTAAAACTTGACATTTGTTATTGTTGGAGCAGTGGCTGGACAGAAATTGGCCGAGTACTTTGTTTTCAGCGAACGTTTAAAAAAAGCAATTTTGTGCTAAAATGGAAATTTCACGTGAAAATGTTCGTTGGAGGATTTTAAAGCTTTGAAAAGACCAATTTTTAAACAAAAACTTGAAGCAGCAGAACTGAACGAGTACGAAATGAAGAAATCCATTATAATTCACTAAAGAATGCAGACCATAATACAGACAAACGTCCAAAACTAAACAGGAACGCGGCATGAACTTGGCGAATGACATTTTCAACCACAGTTACTATGGTTACAAGCATTGCAAACATGTTACAAACTTTGAAACCCTGGTTACAAACCATTTATGCAAGAAATAGGTATAGGTTAGCTTGCGGTATATCAACGAGAGGAGCCAAAGTAGTTTTCTCGTTGAATTCCAAGAGCCTCCACCTCCTGTCCCAGATGAACCGAATCAACTGAAATTGTTCGTTCACAAAGCGCTTCCAAGGAAATGATTACTTGTTTCTTTCGTTGTACTGGATGTATCGCAAACGTTGCCTTGGGGGATCGAAGAACGGTTAATGCTGAATGGTATACAATTTGATGTCATCGATGAAATTATCATCCTTCATCATGACAATGCCAGCATTCACACGGTACGTCAAACGATTGATTTCAAATTAATATCTCATTACCTGTATTCACCTGATTTATCGCCTAACGACTTCTTTTTGTTCTCAAATGTCAAACAAAAAATGCGCGAATAGCCATCATCTCAAGAAGCTTTTGAGCTTACAAAAACCGTGTTTTGGAGATACCACTTTCAGAGTGGAAAACATGTTTCAAGAATTGGTTCGAACGCATGCGAAAGTGTATAAATCTTAATGGCGAATATTTTGAAAAACAATAAAACGATTTGTATCATTTTTTTTGTTCTCTCATTCTTTTTGTAAAAACTTAAGGGGCATCCTTCGTAATGTGTAGATTGTGCTATATAACTGCAATAGTATTTATCAATTTTGGCTTAAAGTCGGGCATTTCAGTTATTGGAATTCAGGATTCTAAATGCGATACGCTTCGTTCGACTCAAAATTGGATTTGTCAAATTTTGCATAATTGCTTCTGAATCGACTTCATCTATTAAAATGTCATTAAAACAAACAAATACCCTATCAAGTGAGTAAACTATAATATTGATGGAGTATAGTGGAGATAGAAATGAGCAGGTAAATGGTAAACGATTTCCTATGCAATTTTTAATAACGCATCATTGAATAGATAGAATACGTCTATAACTTTAAACAGTGACAATGATGGAAGGCAAGTAATTTCTATCCTCAACGATTTACTTCAGTTAAATTGCGTATTTTAAACTCGGTAAACTAGAAAGCAGAATTTAAAAGTGAGGGCTTATATTTTTCAGGATTTTTCACATTAACAAATATATTATTCCGTTAGATCAGACATTTCTATTTACTCAGATACGGCTTTAATATGTGAAAGATTAAAACTAACTGTAACTTGAATATGTTAAGTATGTGATACTGTACAAATACGGCAAATATTTCTGTTGTATGTGTTTATATAAATGTTAGTTGGCATATTTAATATTAGCGAAATGTTTCATTATTTAAGCTTACATGTAGTCGTATTTGCATTGAAATATATACATAGGTCGTAATTGACATCTGCTTTCTTAATCTTGAAATATCTTAGAATTTTTTATAACTTTACACATAATGTACACTGCCAATCAGCCCTGATGTCAGGAATGTCGTAGATCTCTTACTCACACAGATTTGTGATATTAATTATACTATTGTACAAGGTGTGGTCAAAAAATACGGTGAATTATTTTATTACGAACAAAGTAATAAGCTTACATCATATTTGAATGAATCTTCAAAGTACTCTCCTTGACTAGCGATGCACTTATCCCAACGTTGATTCCATGAAGGCTGGAAGGCTTCTGTCGGAAGGGCCTTCAGTTGCTCCGTCGTGGCCCTCTCAATGTCGGGAATGGTGTCAAAACGTTTTCCTTTTAGCACGGTTTCTATTTTTGGGAAGAGCCAGAAGTCGCATGGTGCTAAATCCGGAGAATAGGGCGGATGTGGACAAATTGGAACCATCAGAAGCGAAGTGTGGCACGGCGCGTTGTCGTGATGAAGAAGGAAGCCATTGGCCCATTTTTCTGGTCTCTTTCTCCGTACATCATTTCGCAAACATTGCAGAACGCCCTTGTAATATTCGGAGTTTACAGTTGTTCCACTTGGAACGAACTCTGATCGTACCATGCCCTTACTATAAAAAAAAAAAAACAATGAGCATCACCGTGACGTTTTCCATTGGGAACTCAGAATTTTCGTCTCGGGGTCATATCCACACACACAACTTTCATCTCCAGTTATAGTATTGGCTACGAAGTCCGGATCTGCTTCAAGACGATGCTTCAATGTCGTGCACGATTTTTCTTCTGTTCGCCAGTCAACGTCAATGTATGGGATCAAATTTCGCACTCACTCGTCTCATTTGTAAATTATCGGTTAAAATGCTTTGCACGGACCCGTACGACCCCTTCTTCAGTAAGCTCGCGAATAGTCAATCACCTGTTTGAATGAACCACTTTTGCCACCTTTTGCACGTTTGTACCTGTTTTTAAGGTCGAAGGACGTCGCGACCGCGGTTCATCTTCAACCGACTCATTTCCACTTTCAAATCGCTGATACCACTTGTAAACAGTTTTCAGAGTCACCAAATTATCGCCATACACTGCTTTTAACACGTCATGAGCTTCTTTGGCACTTTTTTGCAACTTAAAACAAAACTTATTGTTAACGCATTGTTCGAAATTCATGATGAGCGACAGTCGCGCTAAACACGACCTCATTCTTCCAGCTCTGGAAAAGGACTGACAAGTCATAACTCGTTCAAACTTGACACTGACTATTTTAAAGGATCAGGCTATTGAACTTATTACTTTAAATGAATGTAGCATCAGCAGTTGCTGCTATAAAAATTTATTCACCGTATTTTTTGATCACACCTCGTATATATCTGGATTTTCTGTCTGGTGTTGGCAGCAGTAGAGAATTCGATTTTTTGAGAAAGCTTCTTTAGCAATGTGAAATTATTCTATGTATTAGGATTCTGTGTATGTTTGTAATGATTAACATAGCAGAGAATGGTAAATATTAGACACAAAAAAGCCATTTTATAAAAGTGCATGATTGTTGTAGGAATAAAGACTAGATAGGTACGCCCTCTTTTTATCCGCAGGTTTTTCCTTAAGAACGTCGCGTCGCATCGTATAAAATTTGTTTAATTCTGATTCACTACAGTGTACCAGATCTACACTGTAAATAGCGTGTTTTGAATAACAGAGAAGGAGAGCTACGAGATTGTCGACATTAAAGTTGAAGGACAGTGTGCATACGAATGCTCATATAATTGCTACAAGTACTCATTTCGGGCACTACATGAGTGAAATGGCGTTTATCAGAACGAAATGTTGTAGTAAACGGATAATTCCGCAAATGTTTCCTTGTTGGTATACCTACTGCCTTTATGTTTCAGAACGGTTCGACAGGAAATCAATTATTGCATTTAACGTATACACCAAAATTTAATCCGAAAACTAAAATTGCCTATGGTGTACAAGCGCGTGAAATTACAAAATTTCATAGAGGGGCAGATGTATTTCATGTTGAACCAATTTCCAAATGGATGAAGTCGAACACATTCAATAGTATGTAGATATAACACATGCTTTATACGAACGTTGTTAGCATGATAGAAGAATGCTTTAAAAATAAATAACGAACAGTTTAATTCCGTAATACTAGCCCGGTATTTGAAAAAAAAAAAATTAGAACCAGTTCTACTTACGTTCCGCTGTAATCTCTGTTCTTCGGCATAAAATTGTTTTGTAATTGAGCTCCCAGTAGCTTTTCTTTAAATTACTTTCTGCCATATCCTTCTTCGTCGCAATGATTCTTTCTTCTTGGCTATAGGTGTTTCACTCATCCCAATTCTCGTTGCAATATCTATACTTTCTATCCTTCTGAGAAATATGTTTTGGACATCCTTTGTTTTATTTTTTGCTTTGATGTATCTGACATTTAAATTTTCGTATACCCCTCGTCATTTATTGTAGATATAAGGCCTATCCAATGAAATAACAATCCTGATATACGTTAAGGAAAGCAACGCAATTGTTTTGCATTTAGTAAATTTATTTCTTGACATAATCTCCTTGTAGCTCTATCCGCTTAATCCAGCGGTGTTCTAGCTTTTTTAAGTCATTCAAATAATAAGATTTGTCGAGCTCTGCAAAATAGGCAGTCGGCAAATCGGCAATGACTTCTTCGTTTGACGTGAACTGCTTTTCGCCAAGCCATTTTTTCAAGTTTGGAAAAAGAAAGTCACAGGCGGCCAAATTTGGCAAATATGGTGGATGGAGCACCGATTCGTATCGTAACTAAACTAGTGTTGCTGTCGCAATTGCCGTTTTTGTGATGGTAGAATTTTTTTTTTTCGCTAGATGTATTCACTTGTTACACCACTTCTAGTATCTATTGTTCCTGCTGCTGTCTCCTACAGAAGTGAGAAAGATGGAAACCAAAAATTGTGTGATGAATAAACGCTGTTATGCGTAAGCCAAGGAGCGCTCTTATGTGTAAGCCAAAGAGTGGTATCATGTTTTCTTCCTGGGCAGCAACTGCATATCTAGTGCTCGTTCCCAATACATACGCTAGCGGTAGCTCCATCGTACAGATATTTAATGACTTAGGCAGTTTTTAGTTTGTGCGTTGACGATTTGCATATATTATAAGAAATTAAATCTATTTTTATACAAATATGAAATATATGAATTTATACAAAATAAATGAAAAATTAAATTTATGCGAAACCAATGCAAACAAAATGTTAGATTTGCAAACAAGATACATAAAAATGTTCCATTTATAAAATAAGGCGAAAACAAAACGTCGAATTTACAAAATAACAACAAAATGTTAAGTGTTCTTAACACTAACCTGTTTTCTTATTTAAAAAATATTATGGCTTTCTATCAGCCACTAAAAATGAAGATTACAAATACAGTACACAATAAAAGAATGTACTACATTTAAAAAATAAAACGTGCATTATTTGAACTACTTCTGTTTCGTGCAATTTTCAGTGTGAAACGGCCAAACCATTCAACTGAAGTTTGGAGGCTTCTTTGTCGTGATCTTTGGAACGCTCTCTTTACCGCTTGTATGATTCATCATAAGAGCAAACAATACTTCCTTCCGCTCAACTCGATCCCGACAGGGCCCTGGTTGATATTTGTGCGAGATTAGTGCGATGTGGCCGCCATTTAACGTCCCAACGATTTATTTCTTGTAGTTGAAGCGATTCCAGGATATTTTTTTTTTTAATGATACGTAAAACGAAAATAGTTACTTACCAAATTGTTGACTTTTATTATCTCCTTTTCTTGTTATATTGTCTGTAATAATGGTTTTAATCGGGACATGTTACACGTGTTATGTTCAAATATATCTAATCCACCTTTTTGACAACAAATAGCTACAGTTGGGTGCCCTCCATTATTAATCGCCCGGCGCCTCCACCACTTGTTAGACAATTAACGAGTGCACTGTACTTGGATATATCTTGTCTAATTCTGAACAATGCACACAAACACTCTTCACTTAACTTTATTTCTGTTAATTACACAACTGACTTGCCTCTGACTTATCCCACTTACATCTACATATACGCTTCAAGACACATCGCAAGCTGTGTGAACGTCTATCTGACTTCCGGTGTATTAGCCGATGATCTAGATTAGACAGCATCTCTTGCCAGTGGAGCTTTTCGTAGTAACATTGGGTGTTTTTTAAAGTCCGATAAAACTTGATATTATAAAAAATAATACGAAAAATTAAATCCTAATCAAATTTTTGGTACAGTTAGAAAGATTTATTCATGGCATTAACATTTGAAAATAGTTTCGGGCATATAGCCACCACGGTTGTTCTTGACGAAGCGTACTCTGTATGTCCAATTTTGGGTAACTCTTTCGAGTACTGCTGGCCGTGTGTCATGAATAACACGAACAATGTTGGCTTTCAATGCGTCAATTGTTACTAGTTCATTGACATAAGCCAGTAACTTCACGTAGCCCCACAGGAAATAATTGAGAGGTGTCAAGTCGCAAGACCTTGGAAGCCAATTCCTTGAAATCGTCGCCGTGTGGCGCCATCCTGTTGAAACCATATCTCGTCCGGATCAATGTCCTCCATGTTTAGAAATTTATTTATAAGTCATGGTGTGGTAACAGTCTCCATTATCGGTAACGCGAGTTCAGTACGCACATTCCTTCGACGTATTTGTGTTATTATATCATGTAAATAGTGTGTGGTGCGAAATCCAGCCACCGTTCGACGGATGGCTTGCTCAGAAGGACGATTATGTGGGCCATAAAAATTACAAAGTCGTCTGTAAGTTGCGCGAATCGATGACTGATTTTCAAAGTATATTTGAATAATTTTATAGCGTGGTTCAAGCCTGAGTCTCTTCATGTTGACTTGTTAGAATATGCTGATCATAAATGTCAAAATGTGAACGCAGTATAACAGCGCGTTTGACAGTTAACTTTTTCGTAAGTTTTAAGCAAAAAAAAAACGTTATCTTATAGAATGTGGTACTTACCCTTGCTTCGCATTTAAATATTTAAAATACACCGGTCAGAGAATTGTCACATGGACAAATAAATCGAAATAAAATATCTTTTAATATCATATCGTGAAGAGCTTGGTCGTTTTCAGAAATAAACACCGAAATGGATCTTCCCACGCGCTGATGATCTACTACGTCAGCCTTGGCTTTCTTATGACATGGTAATCCTTATTAAACCGAATGATTTTCAGAAACAAGTAAGTTCTTGACCTCCGGATCAATACTGAATCTTATCAAAATTAAGATTTTGTTAATATGTTGATTTTAAAAATTGATGGCGTGTAACCGGCTATAATGTTTTGGTAATATATTCAATAACATGGTATAGTCCGTTGCATTTTATTTTAATCTGACTAAATAGTAAATAATCTTTTTATATATATATTTATATATAACGTATTTACCTGCCCATTAGTCAAATTAAAATAAAATGAAACGGACTATACTTAGTTTTGGTTGTTCTTCTATATTGCTCCATCTTTCCTATACTATGCGTTCCAATTTTCACTGTTACGCTTGTATTTATACTATTTTTTTAATAGGAAGATATATTTGATTCGGTCAAAATATCCGCCATTTCTTATAATATGAAATATATGAATTTACATATATTTCTAATTTTACCGGTTCTGTAGTATTTTTGAACCAGAGATGTTTCTCGGTAGTTGTACACATGCTTCAACTTTCCTGATTTATTATTTTCAATGCTGCATTTACAAAAATAATTTTGACTTACTTACAGTAAAGTGTGATGTGTTAGTGTATCGTTTGAAGTTCTGCTTTTAAATCTTGTTTCCTTCCTTTTAAGTTAATGCTCCAAATCCTTTTGTAATAAATCTCCTCCAGTCGTTTTTCTCAGCTTCTTTAGTTTATTTTTGTTAGTTATTTTCTTCCACAAAGGTGTTTTCTTGTTTACTTTTAACAGTTTCGACTAAACACAATACTTTTAATATTATCTTAAATTGAATTTCTAGATGAGTGCCAAAATATATCTGTTGTCAAAAAGCTATTTTCTATCTGTCCACTTGCTTACTCGTTGTCACAGGAATTCCAATCCAACGACTTGGAACTTTTATGGTGGGCTCAATTCCGATATTTTAGATGACGGTGTGAACTTTTATTTTTGAAAATGCAAATTATTGAAAATAACCTGTGATTTTGATTATCCCCCATAAAGTAATATTAATGCAGACTTTTATTTAAAGAAATAAAGAATTAATAATATAAGTGATCAAAACGCCAGAATTCGAATAATAACTAAAAATAATTCGAATTCTGCAAATATTAAATTAAATTATGATATTTAACGAATATTGAAACTAAAATAATAAAAATTCATGAATTGAGGTGTAAGTGCACGCACTTCACCCTAATGTCCCACAATAATATAAACGGCGTTAACATAGAGTAGTACGAAATTAATCCAAGAATTAAGGTGTAATGCTAAAATTTCTACAATGCAAATTAAATACCACCGTTCACATAGCGGTGTAGTGCATTAATTAAGAACTAATGTAGCGCGAATTTGTGCAAGCGCCAAACTTTGACACTATTGCGGTGCTGGGTCAATGTAATCACTAGTCTGGGCAAACAGCGGTAACAGTCAGTGTATTAGATATGTGGTGCGGAGTCGGCGATTATTTATTTCAGACGTTCACAGCGTCAGTACTAAACCAATGCGGTATGCGAGTGGTTCTGTGTATATGTAGGCTGTCGTAACTTATTTCGTAATTGTACGCTTATGTTTGCTTTAAAAATGTCGCAGTTAGGTACGTCGCGAGGACGACCAATGGCAGACACAGTTAAAAACTTTATAGTGGACATGCCGGACTTAATTTTTGATGGCGCTAAAATTCGATGTCTAGTTTGTAAAATCCCTTTAATGTGTTGGTCCAGAAGCCATTGTGAACGGCACATCGAAAGCAAACAGCATTCTTCTGCAAAAAGCGGCATACTAGACCAAGAAGAATTTACATTTGATTTATGTGTTACTCTTATTTTATGTAATCTATCGTTCCGTTTACTAGACAAAGAAGCATTTGTCTCCTTCTGGAATAAATATGCGGACTGTAAATTACCTAGTCGGACATCGATACGAAATGTAGTGCCATTTGCTCGTGAACATGTAGCAAAAAGAATGGAAACGGAATTGAAAGATAAAAAACTGTGTGTGGACGAAACAACAGATCGTCAATCTTCCAAGAGAGTTATAAATTGCACTGTCGATGAGATTTTAAAGGTGGTATTGAACTCATTGAACAAACTTGAAGTTTCAACTAAGCAACTTTTGATGTTTATGAGCGATGATGCCGCAAACATGCGTTCTTTGGGCCGATCTCTTAAAGAACACAGTGGTAACTTCTTACATGTAACGTGTAAAATCCATACTCTAAATCTTGCGGCACAAACGATTCCTACATGTTTTCCACTAGTAAATGCATTGATTGCTAGTACAAAGACAGTATTTCTAAAGTCCCCGAAACGTACTCGACTATTTCACAAACTGTGTCCTGATTTACCTGAACCACCACAGCCGATTGTTACACGTTGGGGAACATGGTTGCAGGCTGCGTTTTACTACAACAAATATTTTGATCAAGTAAAGAAGGTAGTTTTAAAATTCAATCCGACAATCAAGAAAAGCCAGGAAATATTTCAAGATAGTCAGGTTAAAACAGATTTACAAACTATTCACAACAATTACTTCGGACTAGCGGAAGGAATAGAAAAATTACAAAATGTTTCGATGTCGCTAGTGGATTCTGTTCAAATTGTGAATGATGTTCACCCACAGTTATGCGCTGTAGAAGGCGAAACAAATTGGTGTGTAATACGAAAATTGGAAAGTGTTTTAGAGAAAGACTCCGATTTTCTTATATTAAGACAAGTTTGTGAAGGTGTGTGTGAAGATGCATTAAGTTGTTTCAAAGATTATTTTAAATATGCAAATATAACATCGCTAGATGTCGAACGGTCGTTTTCGACATTAAAACACATTTATTCCGCACGTCGTACTCACTTGACTAAAATAACTGTGGAAACTTATCTAATGATTCAAATATTTAACAGATATTACCCAGTTTATGATTTCACGGAAGACTTTTAAAACGGTAAGTGTTTCAGCACGTTTTATAATTTATTTCTTACCTTCTATTTTATGTGTAAACTTTTATGCTCTCGCTACGCCTCTGACTGTTACCGCATATTTGCCCAGGTTAGTAATCACCCAATCACAATGCAGGTGGCTGTAAACCTGCAAATGATAATAACTAAATTCATGTCAGTTTATCAATTGCTATCAATTTCTATGGATGCCTTTTCTAGGTTTTAATACATTTAATTTAAAACAAGACACTCCACAATCGAATACCATAAATCTATTAAATTTAGGTTAGTTACACTGTTGTAAGAAATATCGGCGAAATTACTGCTATATTTTCCACAAGTTTTGTACTACCCTTTGTGAATATATCAAGAAAAAGTATATCAAGAGGTCTTTATCGTGTCTTCTTCTTCACTCATTTAATATTAGCGGTTTTAGTATGTATTATAAAAATTATTCTTATACTAGTGTTCCCATAATAAGACACTATTATTGCGATTCACAATGAATTACACCTTTTTTGTTTATTGCCTCTAGTGTTTTTTATATATTCAGTGTGCAGTTTTATGATTTTTCGTAGAAATTTCAAGGTACTGTATAAGAAATGTTCAAGTTGCGTAAATCTACTTGTTTTACATGTAGAAATATTGTTTCTCAAGCACGCCGGTCCTTGAGAATTAAAATGTAATAATTCTTCAAGGTATACGGTTCATGTTCAGACTACACAGAAAAGATTGAAAATCTGGAAAACAACTTATAATTTAGCATTTATGGGTAACAAAAATAATGAAAAGCCTCTAGTTGATTGATTGATGAGGAACTGAGGATTTCTTTGTATTAGTATCGTAATGTAATAATAATAATAATAATAATAATAATAATAATAATAGTTTTTATTGTACAAATTACACGTAATAAGAATATACATACAAAAAATGAAAAAAAGAAAAAACTAAAAATTCAAACGTTGTACAATCTCAGGACGAGGACCAGTTACATGTCAACTGCTCTATGACATGTAAAAGACGCCGTACGAGTGCATTTCAGTTGGGGAAATTCAAATTGGATTTCTATTTCCACCCACCATCTACATACACGCAGTTGTAATGTTTTCTAGTGTATTGTATTTATAGACATCATATACTATCGGCAGAAAATAGAATATTGAATATGCATGTTACTTATAACTAACCTGGACAAATATGCGGTAACAGCCAGAGGCGCGCGCACAAAAGTTTACACATGAAATAGAAGGTAAGAAATAAATTATAAAACGTGCTGAAACACTTACCCTTTTAAAAGTCTTCCGTGAAATCATAAACTGGGTAACATCTGTTAAATATTTGAATCATTAAATATGTTTCCACAGCTGTTTCAGTCAAGTGAGTACGACGTGCGGAATAAATGTTTTTTAATGCCGAAAACGACCGCTCGACATCTAGCGATGTTATATTTGCATATTTAAAATAATCTTTGAAACAACTTAATGCATCTTCACACGCAGCTTCACAAATTTGTCTTAATATAAGAAAATCGGGGTCTTTCTCTAAAACACTTTCAAATTTTCGTATTACACACCAATTTGTCTCACCTTCTACAGCGCATAATCCACTAGCGACATCGACAATATTTTGTAATTTTTCTATTCCCTCCGCTAGTCCGAAGTAATTGTTGTGTATAGTTTGTGAATCTCTTTTAACCTGACTATCTTGAAATATTTCCTGGCTTTTCTTGATTGTTGCAGCTTCTGTCGGATTGAATTTTAAAACTACCTTCTTTACTTGATCAAAATATTTGTTGTAGTAAAACGCAGCCTGCAACCATGTTTTACACGTTACATGTAAGAAGTTACCACTGTGTTCTTTAAGAGATCGGCCCAAGGAACGCGTTTGCGACACCACCACTCATAAACATTAAAAGTTGCTTAGTTGAAACTTCAAATTTGTTCAATGAGTTCAACACCACCTTTAAAATCTCATTGGCAGTACAATTTATAATTCTTTTGGAAGCAAGTAAGGAGGAGGATGCCGGTCGATGTGGTTCCATTCTACGTACCATTACATTAACCACAGAATGTTTTTGACGATATGTTGTTTCGTCCACACACAACCACAGTTTTTTATCTTTCAATTCCGTTTTCATTCTTTTTTCTATATGTTCACAAGCAAATGGCACTACATTTCGTATCGATGTCCGACTAGGTAATTCACAGTCTGCATATTTATTCCAGAAGGAGACAAATGCTTCTTTGTCTAGTAAACGAAACGATAGGTTACATAAAATAAGAGTAACACATAAATCAAATGTAAATTTTTCTTGGTCTCGTATGCCATTTTTTGCAGAAGAATGCTGTTTGCTTTCGATGTGACGCTGACAATGGCTTCTGGACCAATACATTAAAGCGATTTTACAAACTAGACATTGAATTTTAGCGCCATCAAAAATTAAGTCCGGCATGTACACTATAAAGTTTTTAACTGTGTTTGCCATTGGTCATTTTCGCGACGTATCTAACAGCGACATTTTTAAAGCAAATATAGGGGTACAATTACGAAATAGGTTACGACAGCCTACACATACACAGAACTACTCACATACAGCATCGATTTAGTACTAACGCTGTGAACGCCTGAAATAAATAATCGCCGACTCCGCACCACATATCTACTACACTGACTATTACCGCTGTTTGCCCAGACTAGTGATCACTGTTTTGCTGAGCCGTCGTTACTTGATATCTAAGGAGGGTTATTTATCGCAATCACTGCTAAAGCACTGATCACTGCCTTTAGGAATTTCACTTCACCGGCGTGATCAGTGATTCTCTAATCTCCGTGAAAAAATCACCGGTAGTGGAATATCGCCTACCGCTAATTACCTCCATATAGGCGCATTACAATGCAATATTTTGACTCTGAATTACACAGGCGTGTTACATAATAAAAAGCAGCTCGATTTATAATTTCGGTATCCATTTCGGCTGCCTAAAATACTACGACGTAATTTCCACTTAATATTTAAAGAAAAAGAATAAGAAAACAAAGGAAAACGGGGTGAATTGTGGGTGTTATATACATTTTACGACCGTGCGTGTTCGTAATCCATAAGATTGCTGAAGTATTTTGGTTGCTTTGAACTCCTTGACCTAAAAGATTGAAAGGATGATATCGATAGACTGTTATTACGAAGGTCACAGGATATCCCTCAGTAAATTTAAGAGTATACTTTTTATAGAATAATTCCATGCTCTGCATGGTTCATGTTGCTTTTGATAGAATTTTACATGATAACTCGTTTCTTGAAGTTTTAGGGTCACAACAAGACGTATGCTTATAAATAGGGTGATTCACCTTTTAAAACAACTACTTTAGGTTTCTCAGCGGAGTTTAGGGATTGTACAAGCTAGTATTGCCACACCGTTGTGAATAAATTCTCCACTGCTAGTAGTATAAAATTTCCCACTTTTCCTCACACATGTTATATATAGTACAGTTTCGTGGTTTATTTAATTAGTTCGTATTTTCTAGGGGAACATTTGTATGTTAAATAATAAACTATAGGGTTCTGACAGATTTTATTTAAAACAGTGTGATACAAGTATAAAATATTTTCCAAGCCATAGCTCCGTTATTTACCATCCAATTTTTAAAAACAAAATATCAAATAAAATGATTAAATAAATACTATTAATTGGCTTAATTAAAATATTACTAGGAACAAAAAGATTCGTTATGTGATAGTCAATTTCGTTTGTAATGGCAACGTATATATTTTTTAATGTTTCGGATAAAGATTTTTTTTCTTTTAATGATATATATGTATGATGTGATATATGATGATATGTAAAACAAATTGATTTTTCAAAATAAGTTTAAAGTGTGCCGTGGATAACAATCAGATGCATCGATTAATAAATAATAAATGTCATTATGGCATTTGTGTATCAGTGTAAAATACCTCCTAATTTTATATTAAGTGCGACTAACACTTGGACTAACACTTTAACAGAAGGTGTCAACTATGCCTTGAACATGGCAGCGGACAAGTTTTGTATTTTCTT
Source organism: Dynastes maya (assembly GCA_029619315.2). Lineage (NCBI taxonomy): Eukaryota > Metazoa > Arthropoda > Insecta > Coleoptera > Scarabaeidae > Dynastes > Dynastes maya. The sequence goes on from JAROYE020000002.1 coordinate 27,158,565, forward strand.
TAAGTTCTTTCTCTTATTTCTATAAAATATTGTTATCCACGGCACACTTGGAATTTATTTTGAAAACTCAACTAGTTACACAACACTAAATTCAGAAAAAAGTTCTTTATCCCAAACATTAAAAAAATATATACCTTGCCATTACAAAACAATAATTTGACTATCACATGTTGAGACTTTTTGTTCCTAGTAATATTTTGATTACGCCAATCGATGGTATTTATTTAACCATTTCATTTGATATTTCGTTTTTTAAAATCGCATGGTAAATAATGGGCTCGGGCGTTACCTGCGATATAACAAGGTTCGAGCGCTCTTCGATGACGTCCCTGGATACGCCATGCACGGTATTAGCCTAAGTGGAAAAGGAATCGTTTTTTTTGCATATCTTTTTTTAAGTTTTGAAGGACTTCCGGTTTAAAGAGGATGCCAATCGTCAACTGAGCCGTTCTTCGCATCCCATTGGATTTTATTTTGGAAAAAAGTTTCAAAGCAAAAACCAAACACGTAACCGAGCACCGTTTTCGTGAAAGATGTATTTATGGTTGACATTTAATCGATCAATTATTATTATTTGTAATTGTACATGTATTTGGACGAAATTAAGGTTGACATGATACAGTAATTGCAATTTTATTTGAAATTTTGTGTTAGTGAGTCTGTTTATCGAATGCGTACGTAATCCGCTTCACAACTGTGTCAGCAAAAAAAATATCTTAATATGCAATACAATACACGATAGTTCGAGATTCGAACAATACGTTCACTGCTGCGAATATATTTACATATGTATGTATATCAGTAGAGTTGGCCACGCGCGCCAACGGGCAGCGGCGTTGTTTCGATTAGGCCTCGGGTTCCACTAGAGTTATTGTGTGTAGATGTTTGCTGTCGTAAATACTTTCGCGTAGTTGTTAAATAAAAATAAAATAATGCGTGCCCAAACACTTACCATTTTAAGACTTCTCCGTGAAATCGCAAAGTGAATAATGTCTGTTAAGTATCTGCAACATTAGATATGTTTCAACAGTTGTTTCGACAGACCGAGTTCGGCGCGAGGAGAAAATGTGTTTATATGCAGAGAACGAACGTTCTACATCTAGTGACGTTATATTTACGAAATTAAAATATTCTTTGAAACAACTTAACGGTTCTGTTGTCGCACCTTCACAAATGTGTCTTAATGTGCCAAAATCAGAATCTTTCTCTAAAACACTTTTTCTAGAACACAAACATTTTTTACGTCTTCTATCGCGCATAGTTGTGCGTGAACATGTTGCACTATTTGCACAGATTCCACTAACGACACCGAAGGATCTTGTAACTTTTGTATTGCCTCCGCTAGTCCGAAGTAATTGTTGTGAATAATTTTTAAATCCGTTTTAACCCGACCATCTTGAAATTTCGACTGGCTTTTCTTGATAGCGGCAGCTTCCTTGGATCGAATTGTAAAACCACGTTCTTAATATTCTCATAATATTTATGATAATAAAACGCAGCATTTAACCAAGTTCCCCAACGTGTAAGAATAGGTTCTGGTGGCTCAGGTATGCGGGGGCACAGTCTGTGAAATTCGCGAATACGTTTCGGGGATTTGACAAACACTGCTTTTGTATGCGCTATTAAAGCGTCTACTTCAGGATAACATTTTCTAATACTATCTGCCACAAGATTGAGAGCATGAATTTTACACGTAATGTGTAACAAGTTAACAGAATGCTTTTTAAGAGACCGGCCTACAGAAACCATGTTTGCGGCACCATCACTCATAAACATCAACAGTTGGTTTGTTGAAAGTTCATACTTTTCCAATGTATTTAACACTAACTTTACAATTACTTCGGCAGTACATTGTTGTATGTATTCGTCTGGAAGCTAATAGCATTGAAGGCGACGATTGATGTGGTTCCTTTTTACGTGCCATTATATTAACGACCGAATGTTTTTTTACGATCTGTCGTTTCGTCCACACATAACCACATTTTTTTTTATTTCAACTCCGATTTAATTCTTTTTTCAACATATTCGCGAGTGCGATGCGAGGAAGCCCGCCGCGGGAGCTAGCGGCGGCGTGCGGGGCGCGGGGGAGGCGAAAAATTATAAGGAAAAGTGAATGAAGCGCTTGTCCCGCCCTATTGAATATTTCTTTCGCACTTTGACGGGACAGAACACGTAAATCTGCAGATTGACTAGGCAATGTTGCGAAAATTAGAAAATAAAATAAAATTTCCCACTTTGACTGACTCGCTTAGGAAATCTGCAGATTGACGCACATTGACGTTAACATAAATATTTAGTGTATAATGTATGTAGGAGCCCTAAATGATAGACATTAACTTCATATGGCGATGAAGTAGAACATTTCTTAAAAAGACTTGAAGAAATGTTTATATAGACGCTGTATTTACTACAGTTTTCAAGTAAGCAGAAAAAGTGACTATCAAATTTGTTGTAAAATTACATTATATTTATTTACTCTCCAAGTACGCTTATTTTATAATTCATATTGAAAAGCAAGTTATATGAATAATCAAACTTTCACTTATATTGCGTTTATAAGAATTCCATTCAAGGGTTTCACCTACACTGAAAGTAAAAATATTTGTATTGGCAAGAATCCAAAGCAGTAGCTGTATGTTTGGACTGCCGTTAAGATTTGTTTTTAGCTTCGATCTCACCTCAAACCAACGAGAATTTATGTATATAATTTGCTTACACTCGTTTGTATTGTATTTACTATAGTTATTACTATTACTCTAGAAATAACTTAGAAGCTACTTCGAAACTTTTCTAAATTTTAATGCACCTATGCAATGCAAAATAAACTCAAAAGTTGGCTACTCTTTAGTAATGTTTGGAACACACATTTTGTATTATATCTGTCCAATTAAGAGTGAATGTTCATAATAGTAAAAGAGGCGATTTTTCCTCTTCGTTGGTTGTTAAAATTCAGAACCAATGCTTCTATATTTGCATAATTTGCGCAAAGCCACACAAAAATAATTGTTTGTTTGCCCTGTCATTTCGTTGTTTACGCATCACTGGTTAGTTACCGACGTGGGTGCCAACAACTTGCCTATACATTTAAGTTCAAGTACATAGAAGTCTGCCGATCGAGCGAATCTAAAAGTGGGCATTTTCGTCAGACTGATTAACGTGGAGGTTAATGAACTCTGTAACTCGGAAAGTACGTCTTATATTATCCAGTCAACATGCCAAAAAAATAAGAAATTGTTAGAGATGTAATTCCTAAACAAAGATTTACTATTGAAGATATTAGGATCTTGATACTTCTCGTAACTATAAAAAACCTTCTAAAGATTCATATACACATAATTTAGTTTAAACTATATATAAATATAGTTCGATAAAACTACATTACTACTCTCTTAATTTATTGTGGATGTCCTTCACTGAATGCGCATCCACAATAAGTGAATTTTAAATATGTAGTAGTAATTACCACATCATAGTGTGCAGCAATAATTAGTAATATGGAGCGGCCGTTATAAAATATAGAAGAAAATGAATTATCGTGTAGTAATAAGTATTGAGATGCTCATTTTGTCGCTCGCGCAGTGCGGTGGTCCTGGGACAGTGGCGGAAGCCCGAAGGAAACAGTTTCTAGCGATCTTCACGATTTGAATTGTTGAGAGAGTCCAACCTATGCTTGGCCAGCGCGACCCCGGCCACCGAAATAAGAAGGCCAAACAGCTCTGACGTCATCAGGCTGTGACGAATATTGCATTAGGCCATATTTATAGATTTGACATTTACACGTTCAGACCGTTTCTTTCGCTTTGAATTAGTTTACCCAAATTATATTAACCACAAATGAATCTCAGCCAGTGTAATCTATAATCGCTTAGCTATTGCTAGCTTAGTAGCTTGGAATACTGAAAACTGTTGACAGAAGATAGCATTCATGTCCTAGCTGAATTTTTAACGGAGGATAAAAACAATATTCATTCAGCAGGTAATGAATTTACGAGGGCACTGTCAGTAATTGTTAATGCATGTTGAAATGGGGTTATTCCGTGGAGTTCCACAATGCACGAGATTGAATTATAGATTGGAAGGAATAGGCAACAGCTTCTGTGTGAATCAGCTGCGAAGAAACCTTTTACATGTTATTCACTTTATTTCTCGCGTTAAACTTCCCCCTTGAAATAAATAAAAAAATCTATAAGATAATAGCTATAACTTATGTGCAGAGTAACATCGTAATATATATTTTGGTACAACTGGAAACTTCCTTCATTACTTTATACGTATGTGTTACGTAAGTGCATACAGCCATTAGAAATGATTGTACAATCCAGAAATTACTTATAAAATTAAGAAAAAAAAGTAATAAGGGCAAAGGTTGTGGTAACTAACCGATTTCGTTACAAGTTTTGTAAGGTTCTGTTTAATATTACAAGCAATTGTTACTAGACTTGCTTCTTAAATACATATTTTCTGAAGTAATTGTAGTTTCTACTCTTTCTAGTGGATTTTGTGTGTATATGTTGTACACATGCACACCTATTATTTAAAAACCACACAAATCCATTTACCTACATACAGAAAATTACAAATTTCCAGCCTAACACGTAAGCAAGTATTTTTTTGTCAAATTCAATTTTATTTCTCAACATAGTCTTCTTGTAAGTCTATACATTTTTCCCAGCGATGCACACTGGTCCAAAACCGACAAAATCGACGCATTGCCTTTCATTCGTTTTAAAGTTATTAACAAATAAAGTATGTTGATACTTTTTTTATTGCACATAATTTATCATCGATAGCTGATAGCGAAACATAATGTTCACTTTAATTATTACTTATTTATGAGATTTTTGCTACGTAAAATGTTTCAAAATTTTAGAGACAAATTTTTTGTTAATTAGTAAAACATTGTATGTATAATAGACGGAAAGACTTGCGCCAAAACTATGTTTTTCGGCGTAGAACTAAATAAAAGTACCCAACTCGCTTTTTTTTAAGAAGATTTAATGAAATAAAAGTGCAAGTAGTAGCTACATGAGTTGAAATAAACTGTATTATCAATATATGTTTCTAGACCTGAGAAAAGCAAACCTCTTCGTCTTCCGTTTCGCTGTCATAGTGGAGAGTAAGTTGGTCATCCGTGATATTTCAAGAAACGGTAGCATTTTAGTCGGTAATTCTGTTGGGTTGATTCTTTTGCGTCTTGTATCAGAGAAATCACGAAATGCTATGAAAAATAGGGGATCTGATGTCAGTAGTTATTTTTTTTATTATCATGTAGATACTATTCGATTTCATGGCGGTTGCCAAAGCCATTTTTTAAAAACTTGGCGCAGATCAATCTACGTAAGAATGGACCTAAAAAAGTTTAGTATTGGCCATTAAAACCAAAAAACACAAAAGATTTACTATAAATGTATAGTTTGTATATTTGTATATTGTTATATTCAATATTTTCATCGGAAATCGGCTGTCAATCTAGAACGTACAGGATGTTCAGGATAGCCATCCGATTGTGATGAAAGTTCTTCTAGCGGGTAAAAAGGTAATTTTCGCAGCCAAAATTCCCCCCAGGCCGACTGGCTCCATCTTCTGCGCAATTTCCCCATTTGTAAATCGTCAAAATTAATGTAAAATTCTTCTAAAACAGACAACAGGGTATATTCAAAGGCATTTCTAACATCATTCCGTAAATTAAATCTCTGTCCTAATGTTATTGAGTAAATCGTCAGTAAAATTTCATATTTAAACCTTGTCAGTTGTAATTTAGGTCATAGAGTCGTCAAATTTAGTCATCATAACTTCATTCATCGAAATTCGTTATAATATTACGTTTAGAAAGAAATCATAAAAATTTGCTGTGGAATGGAACAATCGCTATCGCGATTAAATAAAGCAGTAGAGGGACGCCAGAAATTTCATCAATTCTGGTTCAGCTTTAGTCGAATCAACTAGTGTTTTGACTGCGGTCTCAGCTTAAAGTGTTCGTTAGTGAAATTTAGAGTAATTAGAAAATAATTGCAATATAAAAGGAAAGGTTCAAGGTTAGAGGTAGATTTCCTGCAAACGTCATAGGAACAGCCGTTTATGTGACAGCTTCATAAAAATCAAGGTTAATTTGTATTTTTAATTCTAAAATTCGTTGATTTCCATTAATTTACTTCAAAATTCAAAATATAAATTGCCAAAAGAGTATCCAGGAAAACTCCCAATCCCACAAAACGTGTTATAAATTTAAGTAATTTAGAAAATTCCAATTTTTAACAATTTTTCCCTGAGGAAAAACATTTCAATATATACTCTGTCAAGTCAAGTTTTCAAGCTAAATATTAATAAAGCAGCTTCAGTGATACAATAATGTTGATTTTACAGTTAGCTGAAACTGCCAGTTTATATTTAAAATTTAACTCGAAAAATGGGAGAAAGTGGGACTTTCGGGATAAATTTACAAAGCGTACTTCTACGTGTTCTATAAATTTCAGCGCAGCTCGACGGAGTTCTAAAAATACAGTACGTTAAAGGCAGAACTAGTTTCAAAAATTAGTACTTTGATATATCTGATATTATAGAATTACTAAAAACAATTGCGGCATAGGTTAAAAGTACTTACCGTAATGTCCTAAATCCATATTTGCAACTAATAAAAACATTGATTTAAATTCACTGATGCACTGACAAAACAAGCCCAATATTTCCGACCGTACGGCACAGATAGACTGATCAGAAATTGAAGGTAAGAAATAACACTACCTAACCGAATAAAAATCTCTCCAAGAAAAAATAAGGGATTACGGTAGGTCAAAGCTTACACTTGAAAACCACGTAGTTGGAACATGAATTCTGGGAGTTGCCCTTTCTACTGTTATGCGTCGTTTCTGTCGATTTTGGACCAGTGTGCGATGCTCCCATCTCTTTGATCCATCGAAATAGTAGTTGGCATCTTGTTCTGCAAAATAGGCGTTTACGAATGCGATCGCCTCCTCAATCGATGAAAATCTCTGCCCTCCGAGCGAAACTCTGAGCCTAGGAAACAGAAAAAAGTCGCTGTGGGCCAGATCTGGTGAGTAAGGTGGATGGTCTACCAATTCGAACCCAATTCGTGAATTTTTGGCATGGCGGTCTCTGAAGAGGGACAGTGCGTTGTCTTGGTGGAACAAAACTTTCATTTTCTTTAAATGTGGCCGTTTTCCTGCAATTTCTATCTTCAGTTTGTCAAATATGGATGCATGGTATTCACTCGTTATTTTTTCCTTTTTTCAAGATAGTCGATTAACACAACAGCACGGCTATTCCACAAGCAATCGCCATTACTTTTCCAGCCGATGAAAACGTCTTCACCTTTTTAGGAGCCGATTCGCCCTTTGCAGTCCACTGTTTCGACTGTACCTTGGCTTCAGGTTACAGTTATTAATCGATGTCGAAGCTCCGACTTCATTTCGCTTAAACTGCTTGAATAAGTCTTTGGAAATGTTCACGCGAATGCGTTTTTGGGCCTGAGTGAGCAAGCGCGTCACCCAACGCGCAATTAGCTTTTGCATGCCTAAATCTTTAATCAATGTATGACAGGCATATTCTTTCGATATGGCCACAGCCTCTGCTGTCTCTCTAACTTCTGTTCGACGGTAGTCTAGCACCACTTGGTGAAGTTTTTCAATGTTATCGGTAATGGTTGCAGTTTCTGGCCCGAACGTTCATCGTCAACCAAGTTTGTACGACCACGTTCAAATTCAGCTGCTCAAGATTTCACTGTGGTAAATGATGGCGCAGAGTCCCAATAAACAACATCCATCTCGGTCTTAATTTACTTAGCCTTTCAAATACAAGATTGTAATGACGGCTCGATATTCAATTATTTCATTTTTACAAAAACACTAACTTCGACTGATACAAACGACTGTTAAACAACAACTAACCATCGAACATGGCTGAGATTTTCAAATATATCACTCAACGCATGCACAACTATATTACCTGAATATTTTTGACGAGTAACGCCATCTTCATGTTGAAGCTTGAAACTTTTCAGACTACCCTCGTATATCGTCAGTGTTGGTTTAATTTTTTTAACAAAAAGTATACACCCAGGCTATACTATTATGGTTCTTAAATAATATATAAGTCTTGCTTCAGGTTTAATTAAAAACTCTACGTTAGATATATTTTGTTTCTAAAATCATTAAGAAGGAATTGCAGAAATGCTTTATTACAATAAATTCAAATAAATAATAGCAAAATAGTAAACAATGTTCTTTTAAAAATCTTTTGTCTAGTTGTATATCGCTAATAGCTAGTTAACCCCCACTATTCCACCGCTTCGCACCTGACACTTTCATCTGAAAATCCTTTTATCTTCGTGTAAAATCTTTTTCAAAGAACAAAGATACACTGCATGTAAGTGAAGTTATTTCTATCTAATTTCAATCATTAAATTTTTATAGAATTTTATGTAACATTATTTTCTACATGTTAAATTGTATTTAAAATGCCTAAAATAAATTTTTGATCGTACATGAATGTGGGAACGGATTATTTCTATTCCCTTTATTTCTTATAAGAAAATTTAATTCCAGTTACAAAATTTCGAAGTACGAAATGTTTTTTGGAGCCAATTAATTCCGTAAACTGAAATACCACTTTATGTTGTTTTTAAATGATCAATTCAACTATCGTTTTCAGTCACTTGTATGTGCGTGTGTATCGTTATCTACTATAGCATCTTACTATAAAAGATTCAAATAAGCTTGACACCCACTACTGTGGTGTAAGTTCCAATGAACAATCTTTGATAAAGCGATACCTCATCTTTAGTAAGGTCTTTGTAATTACAGTTTCCATTTTTCCAATATTTCTATTTTATTCTCTCGTCTGATATATAGTAGGTCGTTACAAGGTCTTTGAAACACTAATTCTTTTTTGCAAAGTAATTTGCGTATTTTGAATAACTGGATAAGAGAAGAATTGCCATTAGAGAGACTCTGTAGTATTGTAAATTCCCTGGATGTTACGCAGCTACATGAAATTATTTTTATATAACATTGATTCTACACGGATGCTCCCGCAATATAAACACTGAATATTGTTAACCTGTCCGAACAAATTTTCGTTTACTATCCACTAACTACCGGTGATGCCTATTAAAATGTTTTCTCATCTCGAAAACATTTAGATGCCATGAATATTAATAAAGCTACACGGCTTAATAATATTCTCACTTATATGCACATACAAATGTAATGTAAATTTATATTTATTTTTACTTTAATTGACTCTTATAAAAACTTCCCAATATTTGTATATGCAATGACGTAAAGTATATTCGACTTTAAAAAAATAAAAGGGTACTGGGCAGACCATTAAGCCAAAAGCAAATACAGTGAGACTTCCTTTAACGGGCACTTCTATTAACCGAACACCTTTAAGCGGACATTTTATTCGGTCCCAAACGTTTAAATAGGGAATTCCTAATAAATTGATTTCTCTTAAGCGAACGGTCCCCCGGACGCGGACAGACATTTAGCTATTTTTGACCATAAAGTATAGAATATTACAATAAGTATAAGCTTAGTTTAAGTGAACTATCCAGGAAACTTAATACAGGGTGGTTTGAAGGTAAATAAAGAAAAAAAAAATGTTTAGAACAAAACTATTGTGGCATCAGAAGGGTACAACTGGAAGTTAATTTTACTTAGTTTTAAACAACATATCATTCAAGAGATGTTCCTCACTATCAATGCACTGATGTAGCCGGTTTCTGAAGTTCTCCACAACTCCGCGAAGCATCTGTTGCGGAATGCACCCAAACTTCAAGGCGTATTGCATTCTTCAATGCTTCGAGGGTCCTGGGTCGATGAAAGTAGTCGCACGGAGTTAAATCCGGCGAGAGCGCGGGCCATGGCATGCCTGTACTCAATTTTTCCAGTCCCGCCGTGACAGCTGTTGCGCAATGACCATCTTGTATGGATGGAAGTGAAGGTCTTGGTGGAGAATTCGACGCACAGTACGGTTAGAAAGCCCCAGTGCGGAAGCATGCTTGCGAGCAGAACGCTTAGGGGACTGCAAAATCGATCTTCTTACACAGTCAATGTTTTCTGGAGTTCGGATGGCCCTCTGAGCCCCAACTCTGTTTTGCAAAATACTACCACATGCACGGAAGTTCTCCACCCATAACAAAATGGATTTTCGGTCTGGAACAGCATTACGAGGGGGAATTCGATAACGAGTACGCAGCGCACGCTGCACTGCAACGATAGACTTGTTTTGGGAAAAATACGTCCCGACGGCAAACGCGCGTTGCTCTTTTGTCCAACCCATGCCTACAACTAATGGCGGCACTAAAAGAAACTTCCAAGGCTGCAGCGTCATTAGAGCCTACCCTAACCCTTCCAACACGTTCCCTCCACTCATAACGCCATCTCGAAAGTAGGGATACTTCCCTCCCCACCCTGTATTAGTGGCGCATATGATACCTCAGAAAGATGAATAACACAATGGCAAACATTATGCCAACACTAAAATAGACCAATTTTACATATGATTGGTTTGTAGAAGTTATAGAAATAAGAATATACATTTATCAGGTACACTGATAAAACATAAACCAAAAGAAATTCAAAGAGCTGTTTAATATTCATTATAGCATGATTTGTAGCGAAACCGCTAGTGCAAATCAAGAAGAAGTTACAGATTTCATAAACAGATTGCCATTAAAAATTAAACCGTACAAATCCTGCGACATTTACAATGCGGACGAAACGGGGTTACATTTTTGAACACTGCCTTCAAGGAATATGACATTAAAGGTCGCGAAATGTGTTGGAGGCAATCATATCAAAATAAAAATTAACAATTTTGCACTGTGCGAGTATGGTTGGCGATAAGGAAAAGTGTTGGCCATTGGAAAATCAGCACGGCCTCGCTCTTTTAAAAATGTTAACGTTGGTCTCTTTTCGGTTCATTGGTGTTCAAATAACAAGACTAATGCTATTATGACAAAGTGGTTGCATGAATTTGATCAGAAAATGATTGATCAAAACCGAAAGATTTTATTATTTTTTGACAACACGGTGACTCATCTTAAGAATGTTCTGTTAAAAAATATTACACTCGTCTTTTTACCGCCAAACACAACATTGTAACCATTGTAATATAAAACATTATAAAGGTGTTCAAGATTTAGCACCGACGTGTAATATTGAAACATATTTTGTCGCAAGTTTAGAGTTCCAACTCAACCCATAATTTAGCCAATTCTACTAGTGTATTAGACGCTATTTATTTAGTTAAAGAAGCATGGGATAATGTCCCGTTCAATACTATTAAAAATTGTTCCAAGAAAAGAGGATTTCGACAAGCAGATGAAAAATTTGAAGGCGACCAATTTGATCCACAAGATGAAGTTCCTTTAGCAGTAGCTAAAATATGTAGACTAATGGTGGGATTACTACATGGGCTGAAAAGTCTTTGGCCTGACACATAGATGGCGTCAGAAATCAAAAATCTGTGTGCGTGCCGGAGAGTACCAACCTTAACTAGAACGCTGTCAAAATTTCATGACATTTCATTTACTCGTTTTCAAGTTATTGCTCTCGAAGTGACGCTACCTCTGTTATTTTTGTTTACCTTGGAAAAAAGTGAATTTCGTGTTTTGATAAAACATTGCTTCCTGATGGGAAAAAATACTGTTCAAGCAAAACAATGGCTTAATAAGTGTTACGGAACATCTGCCCCAGCCAATTTAACCGTAAAGTATTGGTATGCTGAATTTCGTCGTGACCGTACCAGCACAAATGATGCACAACGTTCAGGAAGGCCAAATGAGGCAGTTACGCCAGAAAATATCAAAAAAATTCGTGAAATTGTGCTGAATGACCGCAAAGTGAAATTGAGTGAGCTAGCAAAGACCATAGGCATCTCAAAGGAACGTGTAGGTCATATCATTCATGAATATTTACACATGAAGAAGCTTTGCGCGTCTTGGGTGCCGCGTTTCTTAACAATTAATCAAAAAGACCAACGTGTCAAACTTTCGAAGGAGAATCTGGCACTTATTACGCGCAATAAGAAGGATTTTTTTGCGGCGCTTCGTGACAATGGATGAAACATGGATCCACCACTACACTCCTGATTCCAATCGGCAGTCGGCAGAGCGGTTATTGCCTGGTGAGAGTCGTCCGAAGCGCCCAAAGACTCAACAATCAGCCGATAAAGTGTTGGCCATTATTTTTTGGAACGCGCACGGTATAATGTTTATAGACTACCTTAAACATGGTAAAACAATCAACAAACAATATTACTGTGCATTATTGGATCGATTGGACGTCGAATACAAGGCAAAACGACCGCACATGGCGAAGAAGAAAATGCTCTTTCACCACAACAACGCCCCAGCTCATTCTGCTCGCGATACGACCGATAAATTGAAGGAATTGCGCTACGAATTGGTTCACCATCCACCGTATTCGCCCGACCTAACCCCCAGCGTCTATTTCCTGTTTCCCCGATTGAAAATGTGGCTCTGTGGCAAAAGATTTCACTCAAATAAGGAAGTAGGGTTGGAAACAGACGCCTATTTTGAAGGACTTGACGCGCAGCACTACAAAACCGGCATCGAAATGTTAGAGGACCGTTACAATAGGTGCATTACTCTAGATGGAGATTATGTCGGAGAATAAAACAGTTTTTTCATTTAAAATGTCGTTTTTTCATCGGTAGGCCAAAGACTTTTCAGCCCATGTAGTAGATACCGAAGATGTGCAGAAATTTGTAGATATTGACTCCAATTTGGATGTAAAAGACACTAATTTAGACATTTTACAAAACAGTTTAGAAGACAAAAGCATACATGGTGAAGATGAGAGAAGTATGACTGGAATTCCTAGAATTGATGATCTTGAAAAAAGAATGGTTTCGCACAGTAATGGTCTATTGGAAAATAAAAAAAACTAAAAGCGTTTTATTTGGAAAAAGATGATCTGCAAGCATTTAGTTCGCCTAATGAGTTATATACATTTTGAGGCAAAATTAGCATCCATAAGTAACAATAATATGTTCAAGTAAAAGTGTAACTTTAGTATTGGCTCAGTTCTTTCCTTGTTTTCTAATAGATGGACACTTCTCTTAAGCGGGTAATATTGTCGACACAATCGGTGCCCGCTTATTGGAAGTTTCACTATACTTAACATCTAAATAGCGTTGAAAAGCAGATTTTATTCGAAGTAAATGAACGAGTTGTTCCGTAATCGTCTATTTGTAAAGTTCTATTATTTTAAACTACATTATTGCAAAGTGCTGACCATTAATATCATTTGTTATGCACTAATAAGTAGTAAGATGATTCCGACTGCATTGAAAACAAAACGAAAAAGGTGAAATGGATAATTACATAGATATCTATTATAAACAGAATTAATAGCATTACTAAAATATGATTGCATTAGGAAAAATAGTGTATACTATTGACACTGTCTGTTTATCACTGTTAAGTCATATTTATGTGCTGAGCGTACAGAATATTACAAGTTTTCACAGAGATGGTCATTTAAATATCATATTAATGAGGTGCTTGAGTTTAACATTGATTAATGGGTATAATATGAAAAAATACTAGTGATTAATGAATTTAATGGTTATGTCTTCTTTTACTGTAGTTTTTTTTCTCCGGGCAGTTGATTTGTAGTTGCATGATAATTAACGCTGGCCACGAGCGGTACCGCGCATCGGCGTAGAATCAGTTCGGACCGAGAGGAACGGTAGTATTACTTAGTCTGCGGAGCAGTACGGACATTTTCGCTGCCGGTCATTTGCGCAATTGTTTATCTGTCCTAGAAAAATTATGATTTCGTCAGCAAAACGACCGCGGTCGGACAAACTTCGAAAATTTATTGCAGAAATTCCAGACTTAATATATGAAGGTGCTAAAATTAAATGTGTAATCTGTAAAATCCCGTTAATGTGTTGGTCCAGACAACATTGTCTACGACACGTAAATAGTGAAAAGCATGTCTCAAAAAGAAATTGCGCACGAGACAATGAAAAATTTATATTTAATTTATGCGTAACGTTTATTGCATGTAATATACCGTTTAATTTACTAGACAAGGAACCATTTATCTGCTTTTGGAATAACTATTCGGACTGCAAATTACCAAGTCGAACATCGTTACGAAGAATTGTGCCATCTGCGCGCGAACATATTGAACAAAAAATAAAATCGGAGTTGAAAGATCAAAAATTGTGGTTATGTGTCGACGAAACAACAGATCGGAAGAAACATTCTGTTCTTAATGTAATGGCACGCAAATTGGAACCTCATCAATCGGCACCTTCAATTCTACTAGTCTCCAAACGAATACAACAGTGTACTGCCGAAGTAATTTCAAAGTTAGTGTTAAATACATTGGACAAGTTTGAACTTTCAACAAACCAACTCTTGATGTTAGTGAGTGATGGTGCTGCAAACATGCTTTCTGTAGGCCGGTCTCTTAAAAAGCATTCTGCTAATTTGTTACACATTACGTGTAAAATTCATGCTCTCAATCTTGTGGCGGATAGTATCAGAAAATGTTATCCTGAGGTAGACGCTTTAATAGCGCATACCAAAGCAGTATTTGTCAAATCACCGAAACGTATTCGCGAATTTCACAGACTGTGCCCCCGTATACCAGAGCCACCAGAACCTATTCTAACTCGTTGGGGAACATGGTTACAGGCCGCGTTTTATTATCATAAATATTTTGACAATATTAAGAACGCGGTTTTACAATTCGGTACAAAGGAAGCTGCCGCTATCCAGAAAAGCCAGTTGAAATTTCAAGATAGTCAGGTTAAAATGGATTTAAAAATCATTCACGACAATTACTTCGGGCTAGCAGATGCAATAGAAAAATTACAAAATCCTGCGGTGCCGTTAGAAGAATCTCTACAAATAGCAACATGTTCACGCACAGCTATGCGCGTTCGAAGACGCAAAAAATGTTTCTGTTCTAAAAAAAATTTGAAAGTGTTTTTGAGAAAAATTCTGATTTTAGCACATTAAGACGCATTTGTGAAGGTGCGTCAACAGAATCGTTAAGTTATTTGAAAGATTATTTTACTTACGCAAATATTACGTCACTAGATGTAGAACGTTCGTTCTCTGCATATAAACGCATTTTTTCCTCATGCCGTACTAGTTTTGCCGAAACAACAGTTGAAACATGTCTAATGTTGCAGATATTTAACAGACATTATTCACTTTGTGATTTCACGGAGGACTCTTAAAATGGTAAGTGTTTGAGCACGTGTTATTTAATTTTTATTTAAAAGATGAGCGAAATTATTTGCGGCAGCAAACATCTCTATTAGCAGAATAACTCTAGTGGAACGCGAGACCTGGTCGACTCTACGCTACTGCGCGGTACCGCTCGTGGCCAGCTTTAATGATAGTTAATGAAGTGTTCAGTTTGACTTTCATATTGGCGGCATCCTATCATATACAAAAGTGATGTGCATGTATTCCATCAAAATGCAAACTAGTTTTTAAATTGGAAGAACGGTACTTCTTATTGCGAGATGTTAGTGTATAGGTTGTTTTCTGTGTAATATTCGTGGAAACATTGTCCCACTTTTTTTCTAAAATTGATAAGATTTGTTTGTTTTGTAATACCTGGCAGCTACATAATATAAATACCCATACTCGAAATAACTGTTACGCATGATCACAATGTTGATTTAGTTCATTTGAATATTAGTATAGAGTCGTAGACAGAAAATGGATCTATCTACCTATGTATATCATAGCAGAATAACTGTACATGAATATTGTTCGAATGAAAGATATCTAGAGCAAAAAATGTCCTTGTTTTGAAGATACCTTTTATTTTTCTTAATTTTTTAGTTTATTTTCAAGTCTTATGTCTACGTATTTATATTTTAAAGATTTTATGAAAAAACGATATTGAGAAAATATATGATCATGTGGAAAAATGTATAAGCTGTATTCAAAAATATAAAAGAAAAAAAGTGCAAAAGTCGTAGGTATATGCGCTGCAGTGGTGTATATTTACATCGCCAAACGCAGCTGCTAACCGAGCATGTATAATGTATTCAGTACGGGCACTCGGTCAATGTGAAATTCGCTCTGTCGAATATTAGCTCTTTTTCAAAAGCCTCTATTTCCTCCCCGAGCCCCCGATCTTCGAAATGAGGGTACTAAATTATTTGATTAGGTCCAGACAACGACAAATGTAAGATAATGGGGACAAAACTACTCTTCTATACAATTTCTGCATTTAGCAAATCTTGAAAATCAATGAAACCTTATCCTACAACAGATAGCAGTATAAATTCAGAGGAATTTCTAGCAGGGTTTCGTAAATTAAATATCTATCGCTATGTTTCCGTCTAGAAACTCTAGAACGTCAGTGAGTTTTAGTACTGTTTAGTTGTCGATGCTATTCTGTTTCACAAGGGCATTATCAAAATTTGCAGTGGACAAAACAATCGCCATCGCGATTAAAATAATGGTGTGAAGGGACGCCAATTAATTTGATTATATTTGGTCAAGCTTTCATCGAGGTAACTCGTATTTTGACTGTGTTCAAATCATAGTAAAAAAATCGAGTTAAAAGTGAAGGTTGGAGTTTGAGAATTGGCAGTTCCCCGTGAATCATATATAAACATAAAATTTATATGACATCGTCTTAGAAATCCAGGTTAGTTTGCTTTTTTCAGCTTTAATTTCTGTTAATTTACATTTACTGGTATTAAAATTCGCAATTCGCAATTGCCGAAAAACTGTGTAAGAACACTTCCGAACCCCCAGTTCATCTAATTATTTAACTAATTTACAAAAATTCATTTTTTTTTTAATTTCTCTGTTTTAAAACATTACAGTACCATGTATTTTTGCTACCCTGTATGTAACTAAGGATATTTACTGAATACGAAGTCAATTTCTTTGAGGGAAAAGAAATCACTTGATTAATTACAGTAGCTAAAGCGGGTATTATTTTGACAGTTTCAGCTTTGCAAGAAAAGCATTGTGAATGTTGTCACAAGTCGAAAAACTAACTACTTCTTTTATAATTCCTTTCCCACTGTTATACTGAGTAAAAAATATGTCCTAGAAGGAATCTTTTTCATATAAAACGAGCTTGCATGGAACTAAGTCTTCCGATGCTAAAATATAGGAGCACCTCTTTACCAAATCAAAAGTTCGTAATTATTAGGAAATGTTAGTATTATTAAGACCGTTTAGTTGGTTAGTGTTCTCTCAGTTGATCTAATTAACTTTGGCAACAATTTTGATGATCATATTCTAGAATCTAATTCACAAAAAAAGTGATATATTACTGGAAGCTCAAAGAATACTTAATGAACAACTTTAGCATGTACTATGTGAAATATTAAGCGAAAAAGATATAACGGCATTTTGAAGAAACTCAAATTATCTCAAAGGCCATTCTAGAGGGAATGTTGAAGAAAGTTGATATGAATTGAAGCAGGACATCCAAAGGCGTAGTTACATACCGGATGATTCGTTAAGGGTGTCGACCGTCGTAGAGAAAAAGAGCTACTGGTAAATGTGGTAATGAAAACATCTTTAAAAATATTTTCGATATCCTGAAGTTCCTGCAAGATGGCGTAATTTGTTATTTTATTCTTATTATTATTTAATAACTTTTTATTATTAAGCGAAGAATAAATGCAAAAGAAGTCGCTGATAACAAGTTTGGTTAATAATACTTTGTGCTTGCGCCCATTATAAAGTGGTAGAGGAAGCACACTTTTGTCACACAAAAGTATCTGTAACCTTAGTGAATGTCAACTTATTTTCAAAAACTTGGGCTCGTTGTGAAGAGAATATCTAGTAGGTTCAGAAGGTAAATAATATTGTTTACTTTGTTGTTTTAAACGGAAACTAGATGGCGTTGTGTGCCACTTTGCCCAGTTTGTGCCATTTTCTGGAAGGATTAAAATGGAATGGTGTAACTATAATCAGTCTATAAAAGTGGGAATAGTATTTTGACGTATGATTTACAAACAAGTGTCAAAGAACCCACCGTAATTTTTGTTAATAAATATTAATTGCAGAACTTATAGTTTACAGGTTGAGCCAAAACTGGAAGGTTTACAAAAATCGAAATATCTTTGCAACGATAAAATATATCAATTTATGGTTTTGGCAGGTTAATTGATCATTGCATTCTCATTTTTCTGGACTTTTTCTTCACAATGAGCCCAAGTTTTTGAAAGTCTGTTGACATTCACTGGACTTTTGTGTGATGCGCATACTCTCCCACCACTTTATAATAGATACTTTGTGACTTGAATATAATTTTATGTTGTGCAAGGCCTGTTTCCGAATAAATTTTATTTGAAAACTCTTTGTAATTGCTCAGGAAAGCAATTATCTTCATCCCACGCACGACATGAACATGTTGTATAGAGTACGTATTCTTACAGGAAATGAAAAGAGAAATACAATAAATACGAGATAATTTCATCCGGAAAATGTTTTTCCTCCGACTAAAACAATATTATTGTAGCGATAAAATCAGTAAACAATAAAACAGAAACATGCGGTCGCAGATATAATTCTAAGAAAGATCACAAATGTTCTTGAATTGTGACAACATAGCTTAAGGGAAACAATATAAAAGAACTCTATTAAGGAGGAAAGATAACGCAAGAATAAACAAAGCATACAGGGGCCTACAGTCTGTTAATATTAACTGCCTCTTTCCGAAAAATTGCTTTCCTTTTAGAAAGATTTGTAATTTTTTATATTGTTCTCGCCATATACTTCTGGAGTTCACTGCTTATGACTATGAAGTAATATCCAGAAAAAAAAAATAGTTAAGTAGGGTCGTAAAGGTACTCCCAAGTGCTAAGCGAATTAAATAACTCTCTGAGCTTTGTTATGTATTTACATACTTTAGTCGTAGACACTTGTCACGCTACTTCTTCTATCGTGCAAGAGATCAGGAATTTTATATCGCTACGCCAATATATTCTTCCTATCTACACATGAAGATGTTTCGTATTTGATCATCTTGTGAACAGCATAAAGATCTCGGATGCCATAAATTACACGTTGAGTGTATAAAATTGCGAAAATAGATTATCAAGTAACGTACTTTATAGTTGAATTCGTTGAAAAGTGTATCGTTAAACAAGATAAACCAAAAAAAAGATGAGGAAAAACTGCTTTTGTTAACGTAGAATCAGGTTTTAGTTTTGCAGAAATACGTACATAGTTATATCGCCTTGGTTATTCATGTCGCTGAGATACGTTCACTTTATTGTGGCTTTAAAATAACATAATTTTTTGCGGTCTCTTTATATTAAAATTATAACTAACGCTGGCCACGAGCGGTACTGCGCATCGGCGTAGAATCAGTTCGGACCGAGAGGAACGGTAGTATTACTTCGTCTGCGGAGCAGTACGGACATTTCGCTGCCGGTCATTTGCGCAATTGTTTATCTGTCCTAGAAAAATTATGATTTCGTCAGCAAAACGACCGCGGTCGGACAAACTTCGAAAATTTATTACAGAAATTCCAGACTTAATACATGAAGGTGCTAAAATTAAATGTGTAATCCGTAAAATCCCGTTAATGTGTTGGTCCAGACAACATTGTCTACGACACGTAAATAGTGAAAAGCATCTCTCAAAAAGAAATTGCGCACGAGACAATGAAAAATTTATATATAATTTATGCGTTACGTTTATCGCATGTAATATACCGTTTAATTTTCTAGACAAGGAACCATTTATCTGCAAATTACCAAGTCGAACATCGTTACGAAGAATTGTGCCATCTGCGCGCGAACATATTGAACAAAAAATAAAATCGGAGTTGAAAGATCAAAAATTGTGGTTATGTGGCGACGAAACAACAGATCGGAAGAAACATTCTGTTCTTAATGTAATGGCACGCAAATTGGAACCTCATCAATCGGCACCTTCAAATCTATTAGTCTCCAAACGAATACAACAGTGTACTGCCGAAGTAATTTCAAAGTTAGTGTTAAATACATTGGACAAGTTTGAACTTTCAACAAACTAACTCTTGATGTTAGTGAGTGATGGTGCTGCAAACATGCTTTCTGTAGGCCGGTCTCTTAAGAAGCATTCTGCTAATTTGTTACACATTACGTGTAAAATTCATGCTCTCGATCTTGCAGTGGATATTATCAGAAAATGTTATCCTGAGGTAGACGCTTTAATAACGCATACCAAAGCAGTATTTGTCAAATCACCGAAACGTATTCGCGAATTTCACAGACTGTGCCCCCGTATACCAGAGCCACCAGAACCTATTCTAACTCGTTGGGGAACATGGTTGCAGGCCGCGTTTTATTATCATAAATATTTTGACAATATTAAGAACGTGGTTTTACAATTCTATACAAAGGGAGCTGCCGCTATCCAGAAAAGCAAGTCGAAATTTCAAGATAGTCAGGTTAAAATGGATTTAAAAATCATTCACGACAATTACTTCGGGCTAGCAGATGCAATAGAAAAATTACAAAATCCTGCGGTGCCGTTAGAAGAATCTCTACAAATAATGCAACATGTTCACGCACAGCTATGCGCGATTGAAGACGCAAAAAATATTTCTGTTCTAGAAAAATTTGAAAGTGTTTTTGAGAAAAATTCTGATTTTGGCACATTAAGACACATTTGTGAAGGTGCGTCAACAGAATCGTTAAGTTATTTGAAAGATTATTTTACTTACGCAAATATTACGTCACTAGATGTAGAACGTTCGTTCTCTGCATATAAACGCATTTTTTCCTCATGCCGTACTAGTTTTGCCGAAACAACAGTTGAAACACATCTAATGTTGCAGATATTTAACAGACATTATTCACTTTGTGATCTCGCGGAGGACTCTTAAAATGGTAAGTGTTTGAGCACGTGTTATTTAATTTTTATTTAAAAGATAAGCGAAATTATTTGCGGCAGCAAACATCTCTATTAGCAGAATAACTCTAGTGGAACGCGAGGCCTGGTCGACTCTACGCTACTGCGCGGTACCGTTCGTGGCCAGCTTTAATTATAACTTAAGATTAAATTCAGAAAGTGAAGATTTGTACAATGAAAGATAAATTTTGTGTATGTACAGTTCAACAAATCTACCATTTGAATATCCATTTTTTCTGTATAATATTTTCTAAATTGACCGGTTTTCTTAGTAGAGTAAATGATGCAAATATGGAATATCATTTTGTTTTATGAGTACATCTTCATCGTAAATCGAGTTATTTAAAGTTCAATTTCACTAGAATATACTCGAAGTAGTTACGGACCAGGATCTTTACTTAGACTTCTTGCAGTCCTACAGATTCTCGAAAAAAAATTCTCGAAGAGAATGACAGACTTAAGGATCTGGGATGCAAATATGGAATACACTGAAAATTGGCTACCTAATATTTATTTATTTATAAAATATACAGATATTATGATGACCAGTCACATTCTTATTTCTCTGACTGCAGTAATTACCAGACTTATTTTTTCTTCGCTGTCCTGCTTTCTTTTATTTTTACAAACTCGACTCTGACTTCTTCTTGGCATTCAAAAACAGAAAATGAAAAGCTTTCATGTGAAGAAACAACTGTACAAATATGGAATAGTGGTATTTCATATTCGCAACAACCCACATTGTAGATTAGATTTCGTTACGCATTAAACAATAAATGGCAGTAGTATTTTTGTAAAACTCATTTCATGTCCTAGTCAACAGTAGCAGATAATTAAATAATAACAAGCTACAAAAACAAATAATTACTCATATGTATGTACTTACCTGTTCAAGTTTTGAAAGCACTCAGTTTAAAATATCGATTCTGTTAAACGATGGAAATGCTAAATTTGTTCAAGGGTTTATGTACTGTAACCTTGATAGCAGGTCTAAGTAAGTTCACGACTCGTTTGATAGATATAACGACATATATTATTGAGAAACCCGGGTATTCCATATTACCAACATATTCCATATTTGCATCTTCTACTCCAATTTTCGTTTTATTTTACTTGTAGTTATGCGGTGATGCAACGTTAGTGTTGTACTGTTTGGCGAAGTGTAGGGCTATGGAATACACTTCGCATTTTTAAGCATTGATTAGTATTATTTTTCCTTGAGGGATTATACGAAGTTGCTTAGGTTTAAACCAAAATGAGATTCCTCATGACGAGTACGTAGCAAATAATCTCAATAAAACTATTTATCTGCTCAGGAACTTCCGTTTGTCGGTTTCAAGAAACATTCTAAAAACTGCGTGCTTCTCACTGTTTCATTCGGTGATGTCATACGGAATTTTATTGTGGGGACACAGCTCGTCGCGACATCGAATCATAAGTTTACAAAGAAAAGCGGTCCGAATTTTGGGGAATTTGCACTTTCATTCTGATTGTCGTCAAACATTTGCGGAACTTCATATTTTAACTCCTCCATATTAATACATTATGGATTGTGTTATACCATAAAATATAACATCGATAGTTATGGTAGGAATGCGACGTTTCACTATAATCACACTCATTATCAAGGCTCGGCAAACCGTACGGGATGACTCGCTGGCAGTTGGCGAATATGATGATACGTTATTTTTTGCACTTCCATAGACGTGCCATGCAATAGGTTTCATAGTTTTAGAATCTGAGAGTACTTATCTACAATATTAATTAGAAACATCTTTAAATAAAAGTCATTATCTATGATTGCACGGAATTACGCTTTGCAAACATGGACGAATTACGTAAAATAATATTAACATTTGTAATTTATAGAAATAAGGGTTGAATTAATCTTTACTGGAAGCGATTGTTTTAAGTTGCTGGTCTTCTTGACGTCAGTATTTCTTATGCTGAAAATGTTCTTTCAACATCGCAACTTAGCTAGCGAGGCAAATTTCAAAGTATTATAAAAGCACGGTATTTTGCGTGTACATCTGTGTTTAGATTGACATTAATACACAGTTCATTTAGTACCTATACGTAAATCTGGGTTTCTGTTGAACACTGACACAATTTTCTGATTCAATTTGTTTCTAAATTTTCCGGGAAATTTTTTTAATCGATTTATCATTTAAGACATTTAGGGCTTCCAAAAATGATATGTGTCCCTTCTCAAAATATGCATCGTCTGGTGAATAAAAATTGAACTCTGGAGGAAAAAAACTATATGCAGACGATATATCTACTATGTATATGAAAAATATCTAAACCTAAGAATAGTTTGAAAGACAAGCAGTAATATGTAAAGCAACGAAGCTTCAAATGCCTAGAAATAGAATTTGATATCAGAACCATGTGCCACCTTCTAGTATCTATGCAATACTGAATTGTGCACTCACTTCCTATCGATAAGCACAAAAGAACGGTTATGCTAGCGATCACGTGATCCCGTACGGTTTGCCGAGCTTTACTCATTATCAGTGAACGGCAAAATCGTAAGGGGTATGAGCCGGGAATCGTATACAGAGATACAGAGACGCACTAAGTGTATGCTGCATACTTCAGACGCTAAGTTTTTATAAATGTATTTAAACGAAATTCATATATTAATTATAAATTGAAAATAGAAGATATGTATATATATATATGTAATAAATTTGTGTCAAGTGGGAAATAAGAGAAATGAATTAACCACTACCACAAGAGACTTTTCTATATTTTCTGCAGTAAAACAGCTTCTTTTTGAAGTTTACAATTTGTAAGCGGAGCAAAAGTAAAATGTAATTTAGGAGAGATATTTTACACATTTACAGCGGTACAGTGGTTACGGAAGAAAGTTTGGATGAATTTTTGTTTCCAAAACCGAAAGGTGCTCCCTGATACGAAACGCGGTTTAGAACTTTTACAGATTCAGAAGAATATCCGCGCGACTCGGGTACATGCTCGAAAGAGATAGTTATATACAATCTAATGTGAGTTGTGTGGTTAACTTCCCACTATTCCGCCGCCTCGCAGCTGACTGGAATTCATAGTTAATATCATTCTTACTTTATCCGAAAATTCATTTATCTTTGTATAAAATCTTTTTCAAAGAACAAAGCCGAAAGTTCTATGGTCAAATAATTTCTTATCTGTCGCTAATTTTGTAATATGTATGAAAATTTCGGATTACGAAATGTTTTTGGAACCAATTAATTCCGTAAATCGAGATACCACTGTATTTAATTTTTGTATTTCTCCCGACAATTGGTTTAGTGTATTTAAATCGGGGTTTCTGCTGAACACTTCATCAATTTAATCAGTTTATTTCCAATATCACCCGGAATACTTTTTAATTTATTGATTGTGTCGTTTAATGTATTGAACGCGTCTCTCAATTTTATATTTCGACTTTCATTCAAGTATTGTACCGTCGCTGTTAAGCGTTTAATATGGAAATTAAATACCTTAAAAACCCAATAACGAAATAGAAAATAGGTACAGTAAATATACATAGAATCATTTGAGGAGAGAGCTCGATGCGAATACTATGATTAGAGTAACCTAAACTTGCGGACTCGCATAGGCGTCGGTATTACCGGTTAATATAAGAATACGAAAAATTCATAAATAAACTAAACCAATAGAGAAGCAGGCATGTAGTGTCGACCTTGAATATAAATCATGTTAAACCGCGCTGAGAGAGATTTCGTTTTAGTACCGGTTGAGCTGTTGCAGAGATTAGTCGAACGGTCAAGGTTATGTACTTACGTGTCGCTTTTGAAAATATAGCTGGTGTTTTTTGTGTGTTGTAGTATTATACCAAGTACATAATTAGTGTATCGTTTAATATAGAACTAATATTTACATACCTAAGAAAACAATGCCTCGTAATAGATTTGCTACTAATGTACATAAGTATGTGTCACTTTTTCCCCATTTAAAATATGACGGTAGTGCAGTTTTTTGCTTAATATGCAATGTTCGTTTGGCTGCATTGGACAGAACTGATTGCCAGAGGCATGTCAATGGTATTAAGCATATGAGAAATGCAAGAACTGAAATACTTTATACACTATTCCTCATACATTTATTAATTATGTTTACCTCTTGTAATCTTCCGTTGTCGTTGGTGAGAAAAGCAGCTTTTAAATCGTTTTGGTGACAATACGTTCTAAAGTACCCATTACCCTCACAAACACAATTACAGAATCATTTGCCGCGAATGAAAGAGATGCTAGAAAATGTGTGTAAACGTGATTTGTGTTCCAAAAAAATATGGATTACCGTGGATGAGACGACCGATATAAAGAAAAACAGTATTGTGAATGTAATAGCTCGCGTTTTATCTAGCGAGAACACAGCATCTCGATATTTGTTAGCTCGCAAACGTGTTCAACAATGTACCGCGGAAAATATTCAAAAAGTGATAATGAACGCTTTGAAAAAATTTAAAATTGCCCAAGATCTAGTTGTGATGATTGTGACAGATAGTGCAGCAACGATGTTAAGTATTGGGCGATCCTTAAAACATATATTTCCTAACTTAATACATATAACCTGCGTGCTGCATCCTTTGCATTTAGTTGGTGAAGTTGTTCGACAACATTACGGAAACGTTGATCGGATGGTTGGAAATACTAAAGCAGTGTTTCGTAAATCTCCTAAACGTTTAAAAGAATTTCATAAATTTTGTCCAGGTATTCCAGAACCTCCTGAACCAATTTTAACGCGATGGGGTACTTGACTAACAGCAGCTTCTTACTATTTGATCCATTTTCAACAAATTCAATCAGTTATAATGCGATTTAATCGGAATGAATCCAAAGCAATTAGAGAAAGTCAAAGAGAATTTCAAATTCCTCAACTTTTAGAAGATTTAACAACAATATGTACCAATTATACAGTATTACTAGATGCCATCAGAAAACTACAATGTACTGAATTGTCATTGCAGGAATCATTAGACATAGTGGAGAGTGTAAAAAATAAATTACACACATTAAATGATACGCCAGGATTATGCGCTAGTCAAAAGTTGGCAGATGTTTTAAGGAAAAATCCCGATTTTAATACCTTAGAGGCCGTTTATAATAAGTAGGTAAGAATAGTGAACTTTTAAGTGATTTTGAAAAACAGTTTCTACATGCAAATGTAACTTCCTTAGATGTGGAGAGATCGTTTTCTATGTATAAGAATATTTTTTCTTGTCGACGCATAAGGTTTAAAGAAGTAACTGTGGAAACATATGCAATGATGCAAGTTTACAGTAGTTCACATCCTGATGCCTCTAATTTGTTGAATAATTAGCAAGTAAGTTTATTTATGAATTTTTCGTATTCTTATATTAACCCGTAATACCGACGCCTATGCGAGTCCGCAAGTTTTGGTTACTCTAACTATGATTGCCTACTATTCACTGATTCCTCGATCTTGAAATAATCACCGCGTACATCGCATGCTCTGCATACAATTTTGCCGTTCTCTGCTCATTATAGAAACGAACTAGCGTCTCGGTATTCACGTCACAGTAGTATCCACAAAGGTTTCTCTCATCAGGGTATACGATTTTATAATGCTCTACCTCAAAAATATAAGGATTTAACAGATAATGCTTTTGAAAGTACGGTAAGGAAATTATTAACTGAGCGTGCGTTTTATTCTGAGGATGTGTATCTCGCGTTTTTTAGGTCATTGCACCCCACCTCATTGGAAATGTTGTGATGTCATGTTTAAATGCATGCATTTAATTATATTATATATTTCCATATATTTTAATATTATTTTTGACTTATGTACAATAAGTACATAATTGTATTTTAACATTACGTAATGTATAACATTATTGTATTATACAAAAATTATTATTATTATGATCATTAGCATTTTTGGACAATGCCGCGGCTCATCCTAAGCATGTACAATTAATAAATGTTAAATTAGTCTTTTCACCGCCGAATACATCGTATTATCCACCTCTAGACCAAGGCATTTATAAGGATGTTCAAGACTTGGGATCGACATATGTATATAACATATTTTGTCGCAAATTGAGAGTTCCAACTCAGCTCATAATTTAGCCAATTCTATTAGTGTATTAGATGCTCTTTACTTTGTTAAAAAAAGCACGGGAAAAGGTCTCGTACGCACGTACGCTACTATTAAAAATTGTTTAAAGAAAACAGAATTTCGACAAGCAGATGAAGAATTTGAGGGTGACCAATTTGATCCAGAAGATGACGTTCCTTTAACTACAATAGCGGAAATGTGTAGATTAATGGTGGTATTAGGTAATAAGGATGTGCAGGAATTTGTAAATATTGACCAATTTAAATATAGAAGACACTAATCTAGATGATATTTTGCCCAATATTTTAGAAGACAAAAACATATATAGTGAGGATGAGGAAAGTGCGACTGAAATTCCAGAATTGGTGATCATGAGAAAAGATAATAATAAATAAAACTAAAAGTATTTTGTTTGGAAAAAACTGAACTGCAAGCATTTAATATGCTTAATGAGGGTATCATTACATTTTGAGACAAGATTGGCATCCAATAAATACAAGCAATGTTCATAAACATAAACAAGTAAAACTTTAATTGTAAGTAATAACAATATTTCCAAATAAAAGTTTAGCGTTCTTAGTTCTTTCCTTTTCATCTAATACTCTAATAGTCGGAACAATCGGTGTCCATTTATCGGAAGCTTCACTGTAAATAGTTGCTCCAAGCAAATTTCCTTCAACAAAATCAATTTAGTTATTTCAACCAAATAGGTTTTGTGGGTGTACTTTCTATATTGCTGTCGATGCAAAAGTTATGCTAGAAAACTTGTATCCAGTTGAATGTCGTTTTTCACAACTCACATTTATAATGTACTACATAATTCACCCAGTAAAGAATAATATAAATTGGAATTTCTTAATTTTTAATGAAATTTCGGCCTCTTCAAATTATCGTTGGTGGATAATATTCCACCTATTTAATTTAACTAGAACGTATCTCGCTTACACATCGCTTTTCAATGCACGAAACGCGTTTTATTCACAAAATTACTGCCGCTATTTTGCTCAAAAATAAAAATCTGTTTTCGACAAACTAATTAAATCCAGAAGAGCACTGAATTTTCCGTTTTATATTGACCTTACTAAGGATACATGCACGTGCTGAAGAAGTTCCCAGCTAAATTTATCTTTTAGTAAGGGTAATTATAGGCCTGTAGAAAACCCAGACTTGTAGGCACGGATTTATAAATTAGTTACTTAAAAGGTTTTAACAATGAGCAACTATCCTGCTGGTTTGTCGCCATTGTTCCTCTAGCCCGACGCTAACATAATCGAAAGTTCAACGACCAATCGGTTTGGAAAACAACAAAAAAAAATTGCCAATACAACCGTGGCAAGTCATTGGATACGTGTTATTTAATGAAAGCGTATAGCAGAGTGATGACTTGGCTAAAACGTCGCAGGAAATTAAGCGTTTTCTAAATACAGGCTCCTGAATTGGCAAGTTTTGTTTGCAAATACTTTGTGATATGAAGTATCCGAATACATAAATGTAATTGAGGTTAAATTTAATAAAACATTGACACCTTGGATCGAGGTATAATCAAATTAATAACACAAGCCTGGATTTTTTTGGTTGTGTCATGTTTTTCAACTTTTGATGATTGATTCCTATGTGTTTTCTTGCGCTGAATCCGAAAATGACCTTACCTTTTTTTCATCACGTCAGAATTTTTTGCAAATAACAATTTTCAAAATTTGTACTATGTCGAAAAATATCGGAAATATGAGGCTTAATGACAGACTTAAAATAGCTTTTTTCTTATAAAATGTATTATTTTTTGGCTTATTCTATGCAACATTATAGCTAAGCAGTTGAAGGGTCTGTTTAATTTAATGAAAACCGCCACAAAATTATATTTCTATTTTATTACATATATACTTAATTATACTAATGATGAAGTATGTAAAAAAAACTGACGATTTTATTCTTTGTGTCGATGTCTCTTTGGACCAGTCATGCTTTGTTTCAGGCTATTCCGCGCATGTGCTCTTCTTGGTTCATCTCGGTGCAACATCCAGCAATAGTCCATCATTTTCGTATTCCATCGTCCTTGATAACGTCTCTCCATTTCTTTGTCCTGATGAAATCTCTCACCCATTCCTTCTCTGACAGCACCCAGATTCTCAGGAAAGTAGTCCAAATGTGAATTTAGGAAATGAACCTTCAAACTCATGGAACTGCCTAAATTTTGGTATTTCTGCAGCACAATCACAACGATAGATTTGAAATTCGGATCCTTCTTGTTGCCCAGAAACTTGGTGGTTACTACGTCTTTAAAGGCGACCCAGGCTTCTTTTTCAGCAATTTCTTTCTCAAAATTTCCATCTTTGAAAAGTTTTCTAATCTCTTTTACTTTTGCGGTTGATAAGGCTGGAAATTTGTTACAGATGTAGTTGAAACATTTACCTTCTTTTGTTAAGGCTTTCACAAATTGCTGCATCAAGCCTAATTTGATATGTGGAGGTGGAAGGAGAACGTTATTTGAATCTATGAGGGGTTTTTCGAGGACATTTTTTATTCCAGGTTCTAATGAAGCTCATTTTGGCCAGTCTTTCTGATTCCAATGATTTTCCCTGCCTCTGCTATCCCACTCACATAAAAAACAAGGAAACTTTGTGTACCCGCCTTGCTGTACTAGGATCATCTATATTATTTTAAGATCACCACACATAATCCACTTATGATCGTCGTACTTAATTTTATCGAGAACAAGTTGTAAATTTTCGTAACGTTCTTCTAAGTGTACAGAATGTCCTAAGGGAATTGACGCATACCTATTTCCTGTGTGAAAAAGGATAACTTTAGGGCTTCTTTTCGACGAATCTATGAATAGTCTCCAATCGGTGCTTTCGTACGGAATGTTAAATGTATTAAAAAGTCCACACACATCATTGCAGAATACAAATTCTCCTTCTTTCGAAAAGTATGGAATAAAAAGGGGATAAATAAACTTCAATATTAACTAATTAATTATTAAACTACATACAAATAATCCCTATTTAATTAAAGAAACAATTTAATTATACTCTAACATATACAGAACTTCAAATAAAAATATTTTCTTGAATAGAGACTGATTTTTGCAAGAAAATCTATTTCCTTGATGCAAGAGATCATTCTTTCAATGCAATACTCCATGCATTTTTTCACCTTAAAAGTCATTGTCGTATCTGCCCCCATCATATACGCACTTATATACATACATACATATATTATACTAAACACAACAAACCGCAATCCCGACCAACGGCCTTGTCCATATTCCCACCTATCTGCACTCGGAGCAGCAAATTTTCATATTTCGTATCTCGACGGTGCGTGGGCAGGAATCGCATCCCTGGTTATTAGTTTCACACGCTCGGATGCAAAATTCATATCCCACTGCTATACGCCACTCAGGAATAAAAGTTGGAATAGTAAAAGCTGTTTAAAATAACGTAGATGCAAGACTATCGAATATTAGAAATAGCGTAGCATATACGAGATGATTCCCCAGAAAGTTTCTCGACATAGACTGTCCATTTCAAACTTTCATCAATGTGAATCCCAGGGATTTTGGCTGATTTGATGGGAAAATATTATCTAAAAGAAATCCTTGTACGTTAAATGTAACTTCATTGTGAAAGAGTTTGAATTAAAGCTTGTTAATATGCGTGGATACCTATACACGAACTAGTCCGAACCTCTTCTGAACGCAGTGTACCTGTATTGTTAAATTCACGAAAAATACATAACTGAAAGCTCGACCTAGGAATACGGTTCGTGTCTCAAAACTCATACATACGTATACACGTGTGGTTCGTGTTCACATTCAAAACCAGAACCTCTAGATGAATTTGTTTTTTCTTTAGGTAATGACTAAATTATTGGTATTCGCCCAGCTCGAAATTTGGAGGTTAACATAATTGATTTTAATAAAAAAGTCAGCATAAAGGGCGAGAAAGATTAGAAAGATAATATTAATAAAGTGATTTACGAGATGTGGCAATTAAATAACCGGATTGGCGCTACTATCGGCAAACAGCGAGCACGTCACGGCAGGTTTGGTCATGTCTGTGCTTCTAGATGCTTCCCCCAACCTGAGCTCGATGGGCACGGTTGTACGTCGCTCAGTCTCGCTGTAGCAATCGTCCGTCCAAGTTCCTATGCTAGCTTCGCGTCAGAAAAATGCAGTGTTCAGATCAACGAGTTAACCTCAAGTTTCTTGTGAAACTTAGAAAAAACTGGGGTTCTAACTACCCTTCGTGAACGAGTGAGAAGAGGAAGACCCAATTTGTGGAAGAGCAAATCCTGGATGCTCCACCAAGACAATGCGCCAGCCCATGCCGCCTTGTCTGTGAAGGCGTTCTTTGCGAAATCCGGCATCACCGTGTTGGACCACCCACCGTACTCTCACGATCTGGCCCCCTGTGACTTTTTTTTAGGTAAAATTGGAGCTTAAGGGGAAAATTTGACAGTGTGGAAGGGGTGAAAGCGAAAGCGACGGAGGTTCTCAACAAGCTGGCAGAAACGAACTTCCAGCACTGCTTTCGACAGTGGAAAATTCGTATGTAGCGTTGTAGGGATCGGCAAGGAGAGTACATTGAAGGCGATAAACTTTGTAATGTAATTGATGATCAACAAAATGTTTTGTGGCACCAGTCCGGTTATTTAATTGCCACCCTTCGTACAATTATCGATTCGAAATATTTTACAACTATCCTAGTATAATTTGCACAAAAGCGGCTAACTCATTGGCAATGTGTGGCTCCAAAAAGTTTATTAAAGTCGTAACTACTAATCTGCAGAG
The DNA here is from genome assembly GCA_029619315.2 of Dynastes maya. NCBI lineage: Eukaryota > Metazoa > Arthropoda > Insecta > Coleoptera > Scarabaeidae > Dynastes > Dynastes maya. Next base: position 27,190,343 of record JAROYE020000002.1, read on the forward strand.
TTTAGCTTAGCTTAATATTAGCCTCTTGAGTGTACAATAGCACCAAGCTCAGAAAAGCCTCGGGAAATATGCGAACTAATTTCAATATCAAACAACATCGACCAATAAGAAGCGTAATTTTCGTTTAGTACAGTAACTGACACAAGTTTTTTTAATTTCGTACGCTTGGTTCATATTTTTGCAAATTTACTTTTATTTTCCTGTTCCTACTTGTTTGACTAAAAAATTGTCTTTTTTAAGACACCTGTAGTCGTATATTTACATAATTTAGGTAAGTAAGTTATTTTCAAGGATATATAAATCATTCAAACTGTAAATTTTTAGGTTAGGAATTTCTAAGTGTATTGTAATATTCCTTTTAATACGATATTAATTTATAAAAAACGTAATAGTATTTTAAGGCATTTAGTTTTTTTTTCTTTTTTTACAGGTTAGCAACCATGAGTAAACGTAAACTCGTTCGCTCGGAAGCACGAAACATTATTCGCAATGTTATACAGTTCTTTGACAAGCAGAAAACAGATGGTCATAGGACGTTTCCATTAGAAAAAGCTAGTGAGCTAACTGCTGCAGCAACAGGGAAATCAGTCAGTTTCATAAAGCAGATTCGCAGAGAATCTGATATGGCCGGCACTTCTTCATTACAATCTCCAAAGAAGAAGCGAGAAACTGCAGTTTCAATGAAAATTGAATTAGATGATTTTGACCAAGGCGTACTAAGAAGAACTGTCCATGAGATGTATACTGTAGATCGTAAGGTGCCAACATTGAAATTGCTGGGAGACAAAATGAAAGACAAGATTAACTACACAGGAGGACGAGAAACTTTACGTAAATATTTATTACAATTGGGCTTTCGATATAAGAAGTGTCATAATAAAAGAAAATTATTGATGGAAAGATATGATATTATAGCTTGGCGTTCTCAGTACTTAAGACAATTACGAGAAAATGAAAATTTAGGAAAGAATAAAAGACCAGTGATATATCTAGATGAAACTTATATTCACCCAACATATGGAGTTGGCAAATGTTGGCAATCGGAAGAAGAACCTGGTATTTGTAAATGTGATCGAGCTGGTCAGAGACATATTATACTGCATGCAGGATGTTCTAATGGCTTTGTCGAGAATACTTTGCTAATTTTTAAATCAAAAAGTAAATCAGGTGATTACCACGATGACATGAACCACTTCAATTTTATGCAATGGTTAGAAAAACAACCTATTCCAAACTTGCCTCCACATAGCATTGTTGTTATGGACAATGCACCATATCACAGCATGCAAATAAATAAACCACCTACACAAAATAATCGAAAAGATGATATTCGATCATGGCTAGAAGGAAATAGAATTGCAACAACTCCAGAAATGCGAAAAGCAGAACTTTTAATGTTGGTAAGACAATATTCTATAAGTAAAACTTATTATGTTGATGAACTTTTAAAAAAGCATGGCCATACTGTTTTACGTTTGCCTCCTTACCATTGTGAGTTGAATCCAATAGAATTAATTTGGAGCATGGCGAAAAGAAAAGTTGCTATGAATAATGTGTTGCACTCTAGCCATGACATCAAGCAATTAGTTAGAACTGCAATTTCAGAAATCACGCAAGCTGATTGGGAAAAGGAGTGTAACCATGTAAGACATGTTGCAGAAGAAATGTGGAAGGCCGATGGTTTAACTGATGAAATTGTGGAAAATTTAAGTTTCACTGTAAATACAGGTTCTTCAGATGAAGATTGGATCAGCGAGGACAGAATATCAGATGATGAATTTGATTACTAAGGCTAATGATCGCATTGTAATCTATAATGTAAAACATTTTGCAATTAAATTATATTTGAAGTTAAAATAAACATTTGCTTTAATTAAAACTAGAAAAACATTCAAAAACTCTTTATTTTTCTTAATTCCTAAGTTTTTCACACGTCATTGGTCATTTGTTTATAGGAGCTACTACTTTAGTTTGATTTAAATATCCCGCGAAAAAGATTATGGATGAGAGTGTACCTTGTTGTAGCGCCCTCGGACACGCCCACTCAGGGCTTTTCTGAGCTTGGTGGCACTGTATATGTGAGTATACAAAAGTAAGTCGAAAAAAGAAGATAACAAATCTGAGACTAAAACTACGAGGATAGATTGAAAAGTTTCCGGAATGACAATGAAAACAAAATAAATCGGATTCAAGTTATATTTTATTTTTCAATATAATCCCCTCGAAGCTCAACGCACTTGGTCCAACATTTCTCTAGCTTCTCAATTCTCTCCCGGAAGTGACTTTCTTCGAAGTTCCCAAAATAATCGTTTACAGCCTCTATCAGTTCTTCATTCGAACAAAATCACTTTCCACCTAGAAATGTTTTGAGACTCGGGAACAGGTGGAAATCCGACGGAGCCAGATCAGGCGAATACGGCGGATGCGGAAGGATTTGGAACTTCAATTCTGTCAATTTTTGCTGAGCGATTGCACTTGAATGAGCAGGCGCATTGCCGTGGTAAAACAACACTTTTTTCTTGACCATTCCTGGATGTTTGTCCTGAATTGCTGCTTTCAGTTTGTCCAAATGTGTTGCGTAAAATATTACACAACACGTTTGGCCAACTGTTACTGGCCAATAGGCCAATAACAGTTTTCCCTTTTTCAAGATAATCAATTAGTAAAATTTCTTTTGCGTCCCAAAAAACCGATGCCATCACCTTTCAAGCCGAGTGAATGGTTTTTACCTTCTTCCTAACCGATTCATCGCGTTCAATCCGCTGTTTTGATTGCATTTCCTGGTATGTAGTGATAAATCCAGGTCTCATCCATCGTCACGAATCGTCTCTTGAAATCCGTTGGATTTCTCGTAAACACTTCCAAACAATCGGCTGAGGTTCGAGCTCGAATGCGTTTTTGCTCCGAATTCAACAAATGCGGCACCCATCCTGCAGAGAGATTTTTTAAACCCAATTCGTTATGTAAGAGATGCCCACGGCTTCCTCAATTTTACGCACTTTTATTCGGCGATCTGCCAAAACCATGTCATGGATTTTATCCACAATCTCTGGCGTGGTAGCCGTTTTCGGGCGTCCTGAACGTAGTTCATCACTTGTATGTGTGCAGCCACACTTGAATTCCGAAAGCAAAAAACTCACGGTGGAAAATGAAGTTGATGAATCTCCAAGAACGTCATCTAACCTTGATTTGATTTCCGTTGCGGTTTTTCCTTCCAAATAGAAAAATTTGATGACCACTCGAACTTCGTTTTTATCCATAATTGAAAACACAAAAAGGTACTTGACTTCAATTCTTGCCAAAACCAGACTATTTGACAGGTCGATTTGAGATTTGCAGTCAATTGATATGAAAGAGTTCCCAACACAAGGACATAAAGTATTTGGAGAAAGGCAACCCCCTAACAAGCGATTCCGGAAACTTGACAGTCTACCCTCGTATTAAAGCACATTTGTCTATAAAATGAATACTAAACATCTACAGTCACACATCACACGTACAACTACATACATATATCAGGACATGCCCGCGCATGCTGGTCGTTCCCACCCCCCAATTATTTATGGGTATCGACAAACGAAACAAACTCCGGCAGGTCATAAAAACAGCTCGATGCAAGAAATTCATACACTTTGGTTTTAAATTATTTATTACATTTTATATCCTTTATTTCAGCGGGCAACATATTATTGTATAATAAAAGTAACCATCATACAGTGGCGACTTCCCGGAAGAAGAATACATACAATGCGGTACATGCATATTTGTGTTGCATTATTCCTTGATAAGATATCACGTCTGAGTAAATGTTACGTATTCACATAATCTCTGTACTAATAGGATAAATACTGAACATAAACGATGATGGTTTTCATGATGCTAAGTTATGTGAAAACATTTTCGCGCATTTTGGAACAATCTGATTACATCCTGGATAGCGTTGGTAATCACGCTGGTAACTGGTCCTTTACATTTTCCGTTATTGGTAATCGGTTCCATGTATTTTCACTAAATAGTAGAAAATAAAATATAACAATTTTTGTTTTTCAATATAATCTACCTTAACTTCAATACATTTATTACCGCGATCAATTAATAATTCTATACCTTTGCTAAAGTTTTTCCCTCAAAATGTACTACAGCTACTTGCAACTCATTATCGTCCTTAAAACGACGTTACTACGGACTATATGGTGGATGTTCCAATTCTTGAAAGCCACATTCGCGGATGGCAGCTTCTGAAATGGCGGCAGTGTGATAATCGAACACCTTTTGTCAATTTTTCTCGACGTTTTGCTTAATATGCGCTGTTGACTGCTAGTACGCTTTATCAGTTCTATTGGCTGACCGGGGCGCCCATCATCTTCAAAGGATCCTTGCCCCAAGCGGAAACATTTTGCTCACTTTTTCACAGTAGAATATGAAGGAAATAAACCACCACAAGCGTCGTCTAAACGTTGACAGCATACGCCTAATCACATTAAAGATTAGGCGTATGCTTTTGTTAAAAATTTATTGACAGCGCGATACTCACTTTTCGTTGCCTGAGACATTTTCATGCACTAGTCACATTGTCTGGCTGCCTACTAAAAACGACTGCTCTTCGAACCGTAATATATATATAGTGAAGCCCTCGCACATGTGCAACGGAGGTTGAACACGCTAGAAACTGTATAAGCCTCGGGCCGAGAATTTACGGCGCCTACCTCGTAGATGCAATATTTTTTAAATCCTATTAATAAAGCATGACAAACGGTTGCACTCGCAAAGGCGCCGTGAAAGGAGCTGTGTTTACTATGTATATACAAGGAATCGAGTGGACGTTCGGTTATTATTGGTTTCTCGGGGTGCGTGTACTATTTATAATGTTCGAGAAACTAGTGGAACCGTCCGGAGCGTACCGCGCAAAAGCAGACACAGTATTAATAAAAAAATAATAGATTGTTACCTTTTATTGACGTATCGATAACCACTCCGGTAATGTGCGACTGCCATGGTACGCCGCGAAGTACTGCAACATAAGCAATGCTTCCATTGTCGATTCGGTCAGGCCTCGATGACAGTCTGAAAACGCTCCCGTATACTTTGCAAATGATCGTTCAGTATCTAAGTAAGATTTGCGAAATTCTGTGCAGTCTTGAATTCCAGATATAGATCGAATCTTTTCTAAATCCGGGTTTTTATTTAAAACTGCACGAAATTTTTGCGCGACATCTAGTCCTATAGGATCCGTCAAGCTTTCTAGAGCGGCTGCTAAATCGTTGATGTTATTTAACGAGTCTTGTATAGATAAGTGAGTATTTTCTAACTGCGAAATAGTTTGTGTCACTACAGAGAGTTGTTGACTCCTGCGAACCGCTTGAGAATTAGAAGAATTAAGTTTGAAAATTACATCTTTCACTTGGGAATAATATTTGCGATAGTAAGATACTGCGTCGATCCATGCGCTCCACCGTGTCAGTACAGGATGAGGCGGTAGCGGAACTTGCGGATACAATTGCTTGAATACGCGAATATGTTTGGGAGATTTCACAAACACTTTTTTGGTAGATGATATTAAATCATTCACCCTAGGATACTTGCTTCGAATTGTTTCTGCTACGAGATGACATGCGTGTATGAGGCATGTTATGTGAAGAAGAGTCGGAAAGCATACTTTTAACATCCTACCAGCCATCAGTATTGTTGCGGCTCCGTCGGAAACTATGGTGATTTGGGCTCCTACGATACAAAATTCTCTTATTTTTTTTTTATTATGTTTACAACGGTTTCGGCATTAGTTCTTTCAATTCTTTTACTGGCTAACAACAAGGAAGCTGCTGGACCATTACGTTTTAAAGGACGCGCCACAATATGAATCACGCTGTGTTTCTGAACATCAGTAGTTTCGTTCACAGTGAGCCAGATTTTTTGATTTCTCAACTCGTCTTTTATAGTTTTTTACTGTACTTTGCACATGTGGTAAATTGTACCGCAATTGTCATTTTGTTGGTAGCTTCCATGATCGAACATATTTATCCCAAAAAAGACGAAAGTTTTCATTATCTACTAGGTGGTTTGGGATGCTTCACGTGCTCAACATGAAAATAAAGTCATACAAAAATTGCCAGTACGGAATATTGTTTCTTAAATTCAATACATGACGTTTACTTTTAATATGACTTCTACATTCAAATGTCATGCGACCTAGCAACCCTATACAGCAAAATTTACAACGAATGTACGAACCTGTAAATTCCAAACCTTTCACATGCGATGCAAGAGGTACACCAGGCTTACGTCCCATGTTTTCGAAAACACACAATGAGAATCCGATAATTAACTGAACTACCCAACTCCTCAATGTCTACCGCATTACTGAACTCTGCATTCACATATTAGTCATTCTCCGAATATGCAGTTATTCCTTTCTTTTGTAATAGTGTAAAACACTTAGGGCCACAAAAGAAAACGCAATGCTGTTCAAACACTTACGAATATTCCAAATTAAAGGTAGGTGTATATGTTTTAAGGAGAAAAAATTAAATGGATTGCCGGAAGTACGAACGGTTTCACTATAACATGTAACTACATTCCTGATTACATAATTAGACACCAGTAACGTGCGAAACTGCTATTTTGAATACATTGAACCGTGTACCTTCGCCAATGCGGCAAAGGATATTTTCGCAGTCTCATTTAGCAAGGTCAGCCTTTATAAACAAATTTCTTAGGATAGCTCTAAAAAGCACAAAAAACTGTTGCACCAGGGGCACCGTAAGCACGCGCTCCACATATGGAACATCGCGATGGAATTTGAAAATCTTCTGTGAAGCAAAAGTGGCAGAATTATCGAAACGTTTTGGCCGGTCCGCAATATAACCACTTTTGTACCATGCATAAGCAAATAAATTATGATATTTTGAAGAAGATAATTGGTTGTGCACTAAAGACTGTAATTTAATAATGTTGTTACGCGTATGCAAATTAATATCGTAGTTGTATAAGAGTATAATATCAGATAATTTCCTAACAAAATTTTTCCAAACACGAACTCCATAGACGTCTAGGGGTTGTATCGTACCAGTGATTCTCTTTGGTATTGTGAGGATGTTCACATTCTTGTCGGCCGATATATGGTCTTTTAAGTTAGATGGACAATGACCAGTTTACGAATCTAGCAATAAAACTGTTCGAGATCCTGTATTTGGAAGATATACCTTTGTGAACCATTCCGTGAATAATGCTGTTCTTAGTTTTCGAAATGATGAAGCAGTTCCATAAATATTTTCTGCGTGGAACATCGATTCTACTACTCGTGGTCCAAAATGTACCACTTTGTTTTTTCAAAACCATGAATAGGGGCGACAACAAGCGTCCAGACGCGGATACTGTAGGAAGTATGGTATAGCTGTGTGTTGTAGCGAATATAGATTGCACAATACTTTCAACTGCTTTCAATCCCTGTGGAGCTAACGTGCGACCAGAGTGCAATTCCAAATTGAATCCACTTTCATCAGCGTTGAATGTATTAGTAGAGCCTACCTTCGCAACATAAGGTTTTACTTCTTGTACGAAAGCGACGAAATTTGATTTAACTCTGCCGTGTCTGTACCATAGGGTTATAAATTTGGTAATTTTTCTAGAAACTATCCTGTATACATTCTTGAAGTTCCATAACCAACTCATTGCATAAATTATTCTATCACGTTGAATGTGAATCAGTAGTAGAGATATCCGAAATACGTGTACACATTGAAGATAATACATTATTCACACAATATCTGCGGATTACCTTTAACATATCTTTGTTTTGCACAGGCATTGACAATTACATAAAGCTACGCATCGTGCGGCAAGTTTAATCCTTTTTTAATAACTGTTTTACAAAAAGTGAAGTACGTTTTTGAAACTGCTTGGAGGGCTGTATAACATCCACAATATGGCATTTGAATAAATTCATTCGTGAAAGGATGGTGGAAGGCACCACAATAACTTTGTTGTATTTGGTCCAACCGTTATCGAATTATTTTCAGAAAACCGAAAATCAAGTAAAATTTCAGGGGTGGTTTCACCCTCTTAAAACGAAATTGGGCCGATAAGGAAAATGGCTTCGAACATCTTGGGGTCAGGACTACTTGTCCACAAAGTTTCATTTTTTTGGAATTTACGGGTTCGGGGTATTCCCTTGTTAGATGGTGTTTAAGGGCAATGACCATTGGTGCTGCATTTGTTTTAAATAAAATAAGCAAAACAAACAAAATGTAAATCTTAGTTTATTAATATAAAACTTAATCTTAATACTATCGTCATAATTACGCCATTCTGAATACTCAGTCGAAACCAAATGGACAGCACTAAAATCGGATTTATTTAGATCAGTATCATTGAATATTAAGCGAGGGATTTTGGTTAATTAAAATACCTGTGAAATTAAAGCATCTAGATTAATCGACAGATAGTGTGAACATGAGTCGAAATATGTTGTCTGATAATGCTGAGTATACCTCATTAATTTAGCGTAGATTACTGCATCTCTGTTAAACATTTCATCCGAAGTTGATTGACATGAATACAATATAAACTTAATTTCATTTATCTGGATTTTTCTTTATTACGCTTGCTGTTACTCTAATTACTTTCTCTGAAACTTTATTATCCTTTGAGTTTTCAAAGACGGAGCGATAATTTTCAAGAGAGTAGAAGACAATTTATAGCTTGTGACGCCTCCTGACTTTAAAAATACTTGTTTATGACTTACACTGTAATCCGCTTGATGGTACAAGAGTTTGTACTTGCCATGCTCTTTAATTCATTTTATTACCCAATCTATTATTGGAAAAGACTATTTTCCTAATGTAATTGTCTTTGTTACTTATCTGTGTTATACATTGAAACCATGAAGTAATAACTTAGGGAATACTGCAATTTGACCTACCGTCGTCCGTTTGTTATCTTAGAGCACAGGAGTTAAGAACATTGTTTAAGTTTAAGAAGGATTATTATTGCATTCAAAAGTGGTGAATCGTGATTGTCTTTTCTCCCCTTTAGGAGTTCAAAGATATGGTCACTTACATCTCTGAAGGAGTTAGAATTATCCGAAAAGGTGCTAGTGCCTAAAGTGCTAATTATTTGTCGTCCACAACTAGGAATACGTTATCGCTTATTTAACAAACGTAAGTTGTAACGGTGAGTAGGGATTGCAAATTTACCGACTTTTTTCAATACCCGTGATTCGGTAATTTTTTTTTCATTACCGGTTTGCCGGCAATTTTTATTTTTAGAAAATGTACTTATATTGTAAATAAAAAGCGGTAAATAGTAATAACAGGAATTTTATTTATAAACGTACTTAATCGCGCATTACAAACAAATCTAAATAAATAACTATGTTCTAAAGAAATTAAGTAACTAGTCTAATCAAATAAGTGTTCTGTACAAACTTTTTGCTTATTATTACGTATTTTTTGAAAATACTAGCGCAAAAAAGCATAGTTAATCAAGAGTAAGATCCTCTAATTGTGATATAATCTTGCTACAAATTAACCCAGCTGCGGAAAAGGCTCTTTCCGATTGCATACCTGTTGGCCGACAGTTTAGTAAAAAATCATACACCATTTGTGTGTATTTTCCTCTTATTTTTTGCTCTTCGGAATTATTTATTTCTTTTTTAACTACTGGTGTTAAATTTTCAGTTTAACCTTGCATTGGAGTCGGTACTTGACAAGATGTCTCGGTTTTTTCCTTTATTAAGAGCTGCACTTTATCTTTCATAGATAGCGTAGCTAATTAAACATTCAAAGACTTTAGAATCAGAATTATTAGTAAAGACCGGATTCTATGTACAAAAAAAAAACTACAAGTATGCGCAGATATATGCACGTTTTTTCGTCAAAAATATGCAAAAAACCGAACAAATAATAACGAAGATGGCAATACTGGCTTTTTAATTTGGATTACCCTGTAGAGTTCTTTTGTTAAATCTACTAAATTTACCAATACTAAACGCATTCCATAAGGAAGTGTTTTAAATCCTGTTTTATTTTTGATTTTCGTTAACGATTTTTGGTTGGGTGTGAACTTGGTTTATACACTGCGTTCACAATGAAAGGAGCAAATTCAATATAATCTTAACACTTCTTTTTGTTTAACACTGTACATATAAACACATTATGAATTTTGATGAGGAGATTCCTGTGTAGATGATATGTTGCATGATTTTGTGTGTTTTTGACTAAAATTTATTATGAAAATGCAAATTTTTGAAAATAAGTTGGTTTCAATAGACTCTTTTTTTCAAGAACGAAAAATAATAATATAGTACATCATTAAAATACCAGAATTCAAATTTTGTAAGTAGGGTGCGTCCACCGATTGAGTTGACAATAAATGGATAAAAAATTTTTGAATTTAATGTTTGGGAAATATGTCCTACTTGGTCTGAAACTTATGTTTAGTTTGCTTTCGATTTTTTTTTTATCAAGTAGGCTTTTACAGTTGAGCAAAAACTATTTTCGTTTCAGGTACCGTTTGTGTTCACAGTACACCAAAGTGAGAAAAGGTGCCTAGAACCAAAAGTTATGGAGTTATGCAAATTTTCAGAATGCAGAAGCAACTTTTCTTAGTAACACATTGTCGTGCTGTGAACGGAAAAAGTGCTTCACCTGAAACGAAATTGACAAACAATGGATTTTATCAAAGCAAATCCTGAAATTTTGCATAATGCCAAAACATTTAATTCTGAACAACTTCTCTTAGTAATTCTTTGGCATACTGTGAACAGAAAAGGCACTTTACCTCAAAAAATTTTTCTCCATTATATGTATACAGTGTATCCCCGGATGAACTGAACAAGAGGGAAAACATTTTTATTTGTAACTTAACGCAAAAATGTCATTCTTTATAAAATGTTTTGCTTGTCCCATAACCACCAATTCTGAAACAAAAATCAGAATATTCTTTTTAGCAGCTGAGAAAATTACAAAAACACACGAAAATTTAAGCAAAAGAGTTTCATGTTTTTGATTAAATCAGATTATCCTGTTATCTTCCATGATAACCTAATAAGTAAATCAAGTTACGTGTTATTTGTCAATATCATTACGTATTGGTGAATCTTTACTGAGACTTACTTAATAGTAATGCTAACCTTAGAATAAAGAGTTTACCTCGTTCGATGTTATGGAGCTGGTGAGGCTTCTTATAACTTTGCAATTCAAAAATTTCAACAGAAGTTTCCTAATGGACACGTGTGCGTTAATGCTTTACGAAATTTGGTAGAAAAATTTGAAAGAACAAAGGATACACGATGAAGAAGATGCTGCTGCTACAATACTGGCTCTAGATTCTGTAGAAACAAATCCAAAATTATCCTTACGAAAAAGGTCTGCACAGTTAAATCAGTTAATTAGCAAATCACATTTACAAAGAATTTTTAAACCTTATAAACCGATTTTTGTACATGAATTAAAAAATGGTAATGATGCGTTTAGACTTTTGCTTATGGGTAGGAGAAAATCAGTCTGTAAATCGAAATTTCTGCAAAAACATTATTTTTTCGAATGAATCGACATTTACAACCAATGGGACGGTTGCAATGCAAAACTGTAGATTTTGGTCGACAGAAAATCCTGATTTCAAAATTGCAACTAGAAGTCAATATTACAAAAAGGTTAATGTGTGGTGTGGTGTTATGTATGGAAAAATCATCGGTCAATATTTTTCTAATGAAAATGTGAATCAACATACGTATTTGGAGTTACTTGAAAATTTTTTGTTGCCTGCAGTAAGAGATGAACCTAACTTTGAAAGTATATTTTTTCAACAAGATGGATGCCCTGTTCACTCAACAGTGTTGGTAAGAAATTATCTGCAAGAACATTTTGGAAACAGATGGATAGGTCGTTACGGACCTGTCAATTGGCCGGCTCGTTCCCCCTGATTTACGCCCATTGGATTTCTTTTTATGAGGATATGTTAAACAGCATGTTTATAATACTAATTTGGATAACAATTTCGAAATTTTAAAACAAAAAATTACCGAAGCGGTACATTCTGTCACTGAAGGAAGATATGATCCACAATGTTTATAAAGAATTTGTACGCAGAGCTGAAAAGTGTGTAAAGGTTGGAGGATACCACGTTGAATAAAATAAAATGTTTTTCTTTAGCTCAAGTGTGTTTTTGTAATTTTCTCAGCTGCTAAAAAGAATATTCTAATTTTTATTTCAGAATTGGTGGTTTTGAGACAAGCAAAAAATTTTATAAAGAATGACATTTTTGCGTTAAGTTACAAAGAAAATTTGTTCCCCTCTTGTTCAGTCCATCCGGGGACACACTGTATATTGTCAACTCCATCCATGGACACACTGTCTAATGTCGAAATTTAATACAAATTGGAAATTTTAATTATAATTATGTAAAATAACAGTGGGTACTTCACAGTACACGATATTAGAGGGGAACTATATTATTTTAAATGCAACATCCTGTATATTTCTATGGTTTTGCAGTGTTTGCAATAAAAATTACAACAGATGTTCAAAGTTTAGTTCAATGCATTTTTGTAGACAAAGGATTAGTTCTTGTTGCACATTTTTTTCTGTTGTAATTAGTCGGATTTTTTGATGTATTCAACGTAATGCGTTTGTGCATCACTTTCTTCTATAAATACTGCAAAACTGTTTATAACGAAACGTTTATTTGTGGTTTTCTGAAAGCGTTTTTTTATTATCTATCGAAATCCGTTGAAATACACAGGATGTCACATTCCAAACGACAAAGTTGTTGACATGTTGAGAAAACCGGAAGTGAAATTCTCTTATAGTGTGGGTCAAAATATGGCAATTCAAAACTGTTAGTCGAGGCATGCGAGCGTTTTTTACAAGAATAAGTTGCTAAAGCCGCTCCTTTCATTTGTGAACGCAGTGTGTATAACGCAATAATTAATTCAGTCTTATCCTGCTCTCATAAAACGAATTATTTTTGAACGTTGATAGAGCGAAGTGTTTTTTTTTCACAGTATTCGCAACCGAATAAGTACGATAAATTACATACTTGACGTTTGCAGTCTACCTAAAGCCTATTAAGTATCAATAATGACTCCCTTTAAAAGAGTCACCTGTTCGAATGGGCACTTTAGATAAATACCCGCTTTTTATTGCTGAACACAAACTTCACGGTGTTGGCACTTTATTGCACATGTGTCCTCCTATCGCAATCCAACCATTGTTTTGTTGTAGACTATTTTTAAACCGCTGGCATTTAGCTTAATAAAATGTATATTTATGTTCTCATATACATATACACTGCGTTCCTGATGAATAGAGCGGGCCAAATTGCGCCATCCAACAGAATCGGAATCAGGCGCAACGGCCGCTTATTGTAAATAGCGTATATGTGAGTCACAGCAGATATGTGATATTTCAAAATTAATACACAAGAGTAAAAAAATAAACGCTGACGCAATAATAATGTTTAGTAATTAGAGCGGATATATATATATATATATATATATATATATATATATACATACACGCTGAGGTGTTTTTATTTTCATTATGATTTTTTATTTGATTGAAAACGGTATGCGTTGTAAATGGGATGTAATAAGGAAATAACTGAGAAACTGAACGCTTTTTTTATTCTGTTGTACTTAATAATGTAACTGTAAATAAAGATATAATAAATAAATTCTATCCTTCTTAATAATGCGGATAGGCTTGTTTAAAAAGTTGCACCATCGGATAAGTTTCCACATTTGCCTCGGTGAAGGATGTTCGCCGAGACGAAAAATGTTCTTATATTTCGAAAACGACCGTTCCACGTCTACCGAAGTAAGACAGGCGTAATTAAAATAATCTTTAGACTTAGTCAAGGAATCTGCAGATGCCCCATCGCACATTTGTCTTAATCTCGTGTAGTCCGGATTCTTTTTTAAAACACTATCGAACTTAGCTAAAACTCGTCCACTTGTTGCATCGTTTATACTGTGTAACAATGTACTAACTTCGTCCACGACTTGCACTGATTCTACCAACGACAATCCAGAATTTTGCAAATTTTCTATCCCGTCTACTAACCCTTTGTAATTGTTGCTAATATTCTTTAGATGTGTTTCAACAGAAATATCGAGAAATCTCTTCTGGCTCATCCTAATAGCTCTAGCTTCGGCAGGGACGAATTGCAAAATAACGGATTCGACTTCTTGAAAATGTTCATTATAATAAAAAGCAGCTTTTAACCACGTTCCCCAACGCGTATGAATGGGCTGTGGTGGTTCTCGAATACCAGGGCATAACCTGTGGAATGCCCTAGTCCTCTTAGGACTTTTGAGAAACACTTTTTTTGTGTTTGCTATTAATGCATCCACCGCCGGGTAACACTCTCGAATAGTTTGTGCCACAAGATGTAAAGCATGGACTTTACACGTAACATGTAAAAGTCCTTCACACTTTTCTTTAAGGGAACGGCCTACACTACACATTGTCGCTACACCATCGCTTATGAACATCAACAGTTGACTGGTTGACACTTGGAATTGTTGTAACGTATCGAGCACTACGGCCGTAATTGCTTCACCAGTACCCTCTTTTAGTCCTTTGCTAGCTAATAAATTTGCAAATTTCGGTTTAACAGGATCTTGTACTCGTACTAATATTCAAAATAGATTTTTTTTTGCAATCTGTCGTCTCATCAAGACATAGCCACAGCTGTTTATCTTTTAATTCGGCTTTAATTCGATTTTCAATGTCCTCACGTATTCGTGGAATATCTCTCCGTAACGCTGTCCGAGCTGGTAGTATCCACTCGGTATTGTATGTACCCCAGAATTTTCGAAATGCTTTTTTATCAAGTATACGAAGTGGTAGACCACATACCATAAACGTTAAAAGCAATTCTAATTGAAATTGACGTTGTTGTGACACACCATTTCTTTTATTTCTGTGGTGTGCGCTATTTATATGTCTTTCACAATCACGTTTGCTCCAGCACAGTAGTTTCTTTTTACAAACTTTACAGAAAATTGTACTCCCATTGTAGTGTAAATCCACAAATTCACTAAGAAATTTATTAACTTTCGTAGGTAATGGCCGTTTATTTTTAATAGTTACGTTAGACATAATCACTAAAGCGAGCACACCGACGCTTGTTTCTAGTATGCCACGAAGTGGTGCAAACGTAACATCTGCAGACTCGTCATTTGTTGATGAATAGAGCGCGTCATCCGTAAATGAATAAGCGCGCTGTTAGTTCGTAGCCGTCGATGAATGAACTTTTTTTTTGTAGTGGCCCACTGTGAACAACGCCCTATTTATCAACGAACACCCAAACTGCAGGTGTATATTTGCGCGTCTTCACGACGTAATAGACAGTGGTTTTGGTCCTCGTCCTAATAATTACATATTTAAATTACCTATGTTTACATACATATATGCGCCCGGCAGCCTGATTGCGAACCTGGCGCGTGGCGCTCTTGGCCCGCTCTAGTGATGAAAGAAATAAATTCAATGGAATTCTAGCATCCTTTTTTTTGACAAAAATGCTCGAACATTAACTTTGTTGTTTAAGCATTTTCTATTTTTACAGATTTATATAGATGATTAAATAAACTTTTCAGTAAACCTAGAGATTGGTGGCGTAGTGCCTAGCGCGCTGGGCTATCAGTCTCCAGGTACCAGGTACCCGCAACTCTGAGAGTAAGTTTTTCCGTATTTTCCATACTTCAAATTTGGCGGATGCTGAGGGTGTACAGGCATAGGGGGAAGTCGCCTATGATGGCATATCTAAATAAATATTGAAACATTTTTTTTATTTACAACTTTTGACACAATTTTATAATGGGCTAGTATTTGATACAACTTATAAGAAAAGTAATCATAACTAGAGTAAGATAATCGTTCGTCGCGCCATAGGAGTGCGGTTTCTTCAATATTTATAATACCGAAAAAGAAGTAATAAAGCGAATAATAATAAAAAAACTAATTAAGAATTATAATATCTGTAAGGCTGTGAAACACTCACCCTCTTAGGCAGCGTAATCAAGTAGGCTGGCGGATTGCATTGGGATTACTGAACATGAGAAGTAGTAGAAGCACCATCATCAGTATTATAACCCAGTGGATAAGAATCGTAAAAAATTGATAGCATAGATATGTTTCAATAGTTGTCTTGTGGAACCGTGTTCGCAGTGGTGGGAAAATGAGTTTATATTTGGAGAAAGATCGTTCGACATCTTCCGATGTAATACATGTATGATTAAAATAATCTTTGAACTCAATTGATGGATTAGTCGAATTACCATTACAAATTTGTTGTAATGTGATAAAATTGGAATCTCTCTCTAACACACTCTCCAACTTTTTTAAAACGCGAATATTTTTTGCGTCGTCTATAGTGCGTAGCAGAGTATGTACTTCGTCCACTATTTGCAGTGACTTCACTAACGACAACGCTCTATTTTGTAATTGTTCCAGTGCGTCATGTAAGCATTTATAGTAGCTATGAATACTTTGTAAATCTGTTTCAACAGAAGTATCTTGAAATTTTGACTGGCTCTTCTTAAAAGCTGCAGATTCAGCAGGATTGAATTGTAGAATAACAGCTTTTACTTTTTGAAATGTTCAGCATAATAAAAAGCTGCCTGCAACGAGGTTCCCCAACGTGTAAGAATCGGCTGTGATGGTTCACGAATATTGGGACACTGTGCGTGAAATGTTCGAAGACGTTTTGGAGATTTGGGAAACACTTTTTTTATACTTGATATTAATGCATCTACTTCGGGATAACATTGTCTAATAGTTTGTGCCACAAGATGTAAAGCATGCACTTTACAAGTTACATGTAAACAGTCGCAACCGTGTTCAAGAAGAGAACGGCCTACTGCACGCATTGTCGCTGCACCATCGCTCATAAACATCAACACTTTACGTGTTGGGACTTGAAAGTTTTTTAACATAGTAAGTATCACAGTCGTAATTGCTGCACTAGTATAGCCTTGTAATCTTTTGCTAGCTAGTAACAGTGGAAATGTCGGTTTATGTTGATCCAGTACACGAACTACATATAACATGTATAATAGATTTTTTTTTACAATCTGTTGTCTCGTCAACACAACCAAAGCAACTGATTTTTTAATGTAGATATGATTTTATTTTCCACCTCTTTGCGTACAAATAAAACATGCTTACGTGCTGTTGCCGTAGTTGGCAACTTCAACTCCAGGTTGTATTTGTTCCAAAAGTTCTTAAACGATTTCTTATCCAGTATGTTAAGTGACAAATTCTACATGTTATCATCATGACAAGTAAATCGAAAATAAAGTCATTTCTATTTGACGCGCTGTTTTTTCTATTTCTGTGTTTTGCGCTATTTACATGGTTCCTACAGTCGTTCTTTTGGCAGCACACCAAAGTTTTCTCGCATACTTTACAAACTATTTTAGCACCGTCGTACAACAAATCTGGAAACTCACAGATAAAATTTTTTACTTTATCAGGAAAGAGTCGTTGTTTCGCCTTGCGCACACTGGACATTTTGAATTAAAAATTTTCTTGAATAACTAGTATTCCGGTCGCCTGATTTAATTCTCACGCACACGCCGCGCTAGTGATGATGAATGTGTACGAATTTGAACTGCTTTGCCACCCGACAGATGGTTACGCATCGCATCAGACAGGCGCGCGCCGAGTTCCGTTGGCTGCTCCAGCTGTTACGGCTATGCTGGGACGACACGATTATCTTACCTTAATCATAACAATTGCCAAACTGTCAAATCTCAATTCCAAAAGTATAAATTATTCTTGTTATTTATTGTTATTATATCCTGTATTTGGCATACTTTCCTTCGTTGTGCTCGTTGCTATTTTCCCTCATTTTAACTTGTTTTGTTAATTGTTGTTTCTTCTTTGCTTTATCGAACGTTATTGCAATTAATTAATTATGGTAGGTTCGTTTAAATTTGATAGTTTTTGATGAACATTATGTCTGTTTTTTAGATTTTCTGTGTTGTCGCTTTTATGAAGGCTTCGGCACGAACCATGTAAAATTGCTGGGTCAATTTTAATATCATGTAATCTGGCAACAGTTATCACCTTACTTGCCACGGTTGCGCAACAAATTGTGCAATAATTTAAATCATACTATCTTCTGTTAAAGCAGTTCGCTCTGTAAATTTTATACTATCCTTTCTTATTGTTAGTGTAAAGTTCAAATATGTTCCACTTCGTGGTAATTGTTGCCAAATTCACCGAACATTAAAATTAGGTACTTCAAGTTTATCTTGCGCGGTCCATGCGGATGCCATTGTAATATCAACAATATAAAAAACTGAAACTTAAGCACATTGTCTATCAAAAACTAACAAATTTAAACAAACCTTCATAATTAATTAGTTACAATAAAGTTCGATAAAGTAAAGAAGAAACACCAATTAGCAAAACAAATTAAAATGAGATAAAATAATAACGAGAACAAAGAACGAAAGTATGACAAATAGAGGTTAATAACAATAATAAATAATAACAACAATAAATAACAGGAATAATTCATGCTTTTGGAATTAAGATTTGACAGTTTGGCAATTGTTATGCTTACTTTGGTTAGCAACGAGCTCTTTAGATCAGTCGGGCGTAAAAAAAAAACAATTTGACGCTCTTTCTTAACCAACTTTGCGTAACAACAAAAACAGATTACCAAAACATTTATTGCTGCATATCGTCATATTTCTTAAGTAAAAGGATAACATATGTGGTATTGTTGAATTCGTCTTTCGATTACCTTTCCAAAAACATACAAATATATAGGATGTTCTATTTCAAATAAGAAAGTTGACGTCACTTCCGGTGATACCGGAAATACAATCGAACTGCCAATAACGACAAAAGTTAGCTCGCAAAAAATAGGAATCGACCTATTTTTTCTAGACACGCTAGCTTCTGTCGTTCAAAAGTTAGCATGGGGGGGGGGATATTTTAGGACCGCACTGCATATTTACATAGGAATAATCCAGCTACAAGTGACATGGGATTGTAAATCAGCAAAACCTTGGGCTCAAATATAGGAAATGTGAGCTCAAAATAGCTCTCAAAGCTGAGGCTTGAGAAGATGCTCCAATATAGGAAATGTACCAAATGCTCTCAAGCTGACTTGAGAGATCCACTATCCTATGATTTAACATCATTCACTATGTGACATTATTATCTCCTGAATTAGCGTTGATTGTAAAGTTTCACGCAGAACACAAAGATGCAAAGTTAGGTATTTGCTTTAAATCTGTATTTCTTGGGACCAAAGATATATGAATACGTAAGCAAAGTTGTACATTTACCAAATATGAGAACATTAAGACGAATGATTTCAGATGGCGTATACAACTTTAAATATTCATCTATATAAAGAGGAAGCTCGACCATGTATTATATAATATTGTGTGTAGTTGAAGTGAGGCTAATATGTTTTTGCATCAGTAAAGATGGAATTATAGTGTTTTATAAGATTGTAGTATACGATATTAACCTTAAAAATTTACTGTGGTGCTTTTCGTAAAAGCATCCATATAAACTGGAAACAACCTGAATGAAATATGTTTTCGAAACATAACGCTTACTCTGGAAAAAAGATTTAGAGGTGTTAGACAACACAATTAATGCCTTATATAGTATTAATCTATACGTCGGAGCTGTGGTGACTTTCCATCCACCATGTATAACTTGTTAGTGAAATATTTATTAAAATTCTTCATACACTTTAGAATTTTTCTAACGATTACAATTTACTAACAGAGAGTTAACATTCCAAAAATAAAGGATGCGAAGATTGCTACTTCAGGACATTTGTAATTTTTTATTTTTTTCAAATATATAGTTTGTAGAATTACTTTCTTTTTTTCCAAATAAATACAATTCAATATTTGGTTATCTGATAAAATAATTCCAAGCATATTTGTATATGATAACAGCCTTAGTATGTAGGTACTGTTATGTTATGTTCAACGTCGTGTTTACGACGACAACAATTTCTCTCGGTTGTCATTTCGGTACTGAAGTAAATGTCAGGCTGGCCACTCGCTGGCAACCAAATACCCCTCTTGCGGGGATAATTGGTAATTTGTGCGTTACCATTCCCCCCCTAAGCCAACCGTCCTTGAGGCAAAGACGGTAGAAATTAATTATAAGTCCAGATAACGACGAGTGTGGGGTATCATGGACAATTCTAGTCATTTATCAATTTTCCTAATGTATTACTTCTTCTAAATTAATGTAAAAATCGTCTGGAATAAGCAACAACGTAAATTTCAAAGCACAACAGATAATATTTCGTCAATTAAATCCTTATCTGAAAGGTTTCCATAAATTAGTAGTGGATTTTCTCTTTTAAAGCTTGTTGGTGACAATTCGTATCACAGAATCAACAAACAACCTCCTGGTTAAGTCACTGCATTCGTTCTCGGGTACTAATATCATTTTGATTGAAAGTCATCGAAAAGTTAGTTTCTATTTAGGCAAATTATCAAAATTGGCTGTGAAAGAAAACAATCGGCGGTCTTTCGCGATTTAAAATAAATGAAAGAAACGACGCCCTCAATTTTCATCAATCTTTATTCGGCCTTGGTTGAATTAAAGTTTGTCGTGAATCCAATCCAAAGATAAGTGTTCGTGGTGTATTCAAAGTAATTATTAGAAAAGCAAATTGGGCTAAATATCCAGAACAGGCAGTTCCTGTGGTGTGTATTTAAACGGAGTGTTTATTTACATTGGCGTCGTTCGAAAGTTTAAAGGTTAGTTGATTTTAAAATCTTAAAAATTCGTTAATCTGATTTCACTAAGTTACAAATTCATTCAAAATTGCCACAAGGGTATCTAGGGATACCCCCGAACCTACGAAAATCATTTAATAGAGTTAAATTTGAAAATTTAACAAAATTTAGAGTAAAAACCCTGAGAAAGATATTTCAGTACATACAGATATTGTATTATGCATTTTTCAAAGGAACTGTATCAAAATATATGGAGATGTAAGAGTAACAATTGAATTTACAAGCAATGTACATAATATTATTCTTGTTTGATAAACATTAGTCGTTCCTATTGCAACTTCCATTTATACTATTACGATGAAGATAAATAGAATAACATTTCTATTCCTTTATATGTTATTGTGCTATGAAACAAAGATCATATTGAAAATGTTTTCTTTACATCATTGTCATTTATGTAGCTTGATTTAATTTTCTTTGGTTTTTGCCACTCATTGCTCCATCACAGATTCACAGGCTCCTGTATCCCCACATACAAATTTATAATTTGCATTGCATACACTAAACAAAATACTGAAAGTTTTCTTTTAATTAACCTGAGCAAATATGCGGTAACAGCCAGAGGCGTGGCGAGCACATAAAAGTTTACACATAAAATAGAAGATAAGAAATAAATTATAAAACGTGCTGAAACACTTACCGTTTTAAAAGTCTTCCGTAAAATCACAAACTGGGTAACATCTGTTAAATATTTGAATCATTAGATATGTTTCCACAACTGTTTCAGTCAAGTGAGTACGACGTGCGGAATAAATGTTTTTTAATGCTGAAAACGACCATTCGACATCTAGCGATGTTATATTTGCATATTTAAAATAATCTTTGAAACAACTTAATGCATCTTCACACGCACATTCGGAGTCTTTCTCTAAGACACTTTCCAATTTTCGTATTACACACCAATTTGTTTCGCCTTCTACAGCGCATAACTGTGCGTGAACATCATTCACAATTTGAACAGAATCCACTAGCGACATCGAAACATTTTGTAATTTTTCTATTCCCTCCGCTAGTCGGAAGTAATTGTTGTGAGTAGTTTGTACATCTCTTTTAACCTGATTATCTTGAAATATTCCCTGGATTTTCTTGATTGCTGCAGCTTCTGTCGGATTGAATTTTAAAACTACCTTCTTTACTTGATCAAAATATTTGTTGTAGTAAAACGCAGCCTGCAACCATGTTCCCCAACGTATAACAATCGGCTATGGTGGTTCAGGTAAATCAGGACACAGTTTGCGAAATAGTCGGGTACGTTTCGGGGACTTTAGAAACACTGCCTTTGTACTAGCAATCAATGCATTTACTAGTGGAAAACATGTAGGAATCGTTTGTGCCGCAAGATTTAGAGTATGGATTTTACACGTTACATGTAAGAAGTTACCACTGTGTTCTTTAAGAGTTCGGCCCAAGGAACGCATGTTTGCGGCACTATTACTCATAAACATTAAAAGTTGCTTAGTTGAAACTTCAAATTTGTTCAATGAGTTCAACACCACCTTTAAAATCTCATCGGCAGTACAATTTAAAACTCTTTTGGAAGCAAGTAAGAAGGAGGATGACAGTCGATGTGGTTCCATTGTACGTACCATTACATTAACCATAGAATGTTTCTGACGATCTGTTGTTTCGTCCACACACAACCACAGTTTTTTATCTTTCAATTCCGTTTTCATTCTTTTTTCTATATGTTCACGAACTAATGGCACTACATTTCGTATCGATGTCCGACTAGGTAATTTACAGTCCACATATTTATTCCAAAAGGAGACAAATGATTTTTTGCCTAGTAAACGAAACGATAGATTACATAAAATAAGAGTAACACATAAATCAAATGTAAATTTTTCTTGGTCTCGTATGCCACTTTTTGCAGAAGAATGCTGTTTGCTTTCGATGTGACGTTGACAATGGTTTCTGGACCAACGCATTAAAGGGATTTTACAAACTAGACATTGAATTTTAGCACCATCAAAAATTAAGTCCGGCATGTCCACTATAAAGTTTTTAACTGTGTCTGCCATTGGGAGTTTTCGCGACGTACCTAACTGCGACATTTTTAAAGCAAACATA
The DNA here is from genome assembly GCA_029619315.2 of Dynastes maya. Lineage (NCBI taxonomy): Eukaryota > Metazoa > Arthropoda > Insecta > Coleoptera > Scarabaeidae > Dynastes > Dynastes maya. The sequence goes on from JAROYE020000002.1 coordinate 27,213,207, forward strand.
AGCATACAATTACGAAATAAGTTACGACAGCCTACATATACACAGAACTACTCGCATACAGCATCGATTTAGTACTAACGCTGTGAACGCATGAAATAACTAATCGCCCAGTCCGCACCACATATCTACTACACTGACTGTTACCGCTGTTTGCCCAGACTACTTATCATTGTAATATAAAGGGTCAGAATTCTTAGGTTGTTTTACATGAATGTGCATGCCTTCTATCGCACCTATGAATTTAGGAGACTGCCAGTTATTCAAGAAACCATTAGCATTTGTACCATAATTTGTACATATGTGCATGTATGTATGCCTCGTATTGGTGAATAGACAGGCTGTAGTACAGTCCACAGCGTTTCAAATGTTTCCCGAAATATTTGACGGACCGTTGATTTGCTGCTACAATTAATTTTTATATTTATTCGTCATGATTATTGAAGAAACTGCTAATAAACGCAGTCCATCTATTACAAAAGAAGTTATTAAGAGATAAATTAAGGTTATGATACGGCAACATAAACCGAGATGTCAGTTATCATTATGTCATGAAATTATTTTAAGAATTACGGCAGTATATTGCAAATAATTTCGCGCTAATCTTAACGACAATTTCACGCTATCCTATGTGAATGCATTTTAAGACAAAAACGCATAGGTTCGTTTCAAATGGTATGCCTAAGTGAATGTAACCACCACAAAAACAGATATACATCGCTCGGCACATAGGAGTGAGGGTGGCTCCCGCCAAGCCTCAATTAATATATAATAAGTTTAATATATTTAGATAGCCCTTTAAAAATGTTAAATGCCTATATGTATCGATAATTTTTTATCAGCATCTAATAGGAAATAGGTAACGAGAAACCCCCGACCTTCGGAAACCGATTTCATCCCCAAAAATCGTTTTTCTGCAGAAATGGAAAGCGATATTTTACTTAGACTTACAGGGTCTATTAACCACCCAAGTTTCATTAAACTCTAAATCTGCGGGTTGGGTATATTTCCATGTAAGGTGGGAAATAAACTCAACAATCTGGTTCCAGCAAGATGGTGTACCTCCACACTATGCAATCAGTGTTCGAAGATTTTTAGATGCAACTTTCCCTAACAAATGGATTGGCATAAGAAGAACTGTCGAGTAGCTATCTAGGTCACCTGATTAGACTTATTATAAGGTTATTTCAAATCCAAGGTATATTCGAACAGGCCGAATAATTTAAAAAGGGAAGAATTTGCTTAATTTTAAGTAGGTGGGTGACAGTTTAAGTATTTGGTTTACTTTCCAACTTAGAATTAGTCAAGTTATTATTTGTTTTCATCTGTTTTATTTAAATTATGTATTTGTTACAATAGCTCAAAAACTAACAATAAATCTGCGTATAGGGGTTCTATTTAAAATAATAAACTTGTCGCCTTTCCGCTCAAATCGGAAGTGATACCACGTTGCAATGTAGGTCAAAAAATGTCATAGCAAAATTGACGTGTCGGAGTATTTTTTTGATTTGATTGAATTCGATTGAATTTATTCCTTTCAATCGTGAACGCAGTGTATAGTTCAAGTGCAAGATCTTCCACTTCGTATCATGTTGACCCATTTCCGTGGGACACCATAAAATATCCTCTATTTACTTATATCCATAAATTCTATTATTACGCATCGTAACTGTTAAGGTTAACCAATGCGGTTGAAATAATTTTTCAGCGCAAAATCACAATGCGATATACAGAAATTAAACGTGTGCCGTTCGTAATACGTTTTAGCACGTACAATCTGTGCCATGTAGATGTAAACACGGTCGTAATAGTTATTTCATATCGTAAAATGAACGACGACAGAAATCATAAAACTAGAGGGCTGTATGCATGCAATATTTTATTAATAATGGCGTCGGCCTTCTCTGTTACTATAATCAACGACATTAAAGTTTTTAAAGTGTTCAATCATTTTAGGTCGGTACCTATTGGATCGTTTGTATTAGGTGCATACGCATATTTGGATCGTCCTAGTGCCTTACTCACTATCTCCAACTGTTACTGATTCTTGCTTTATCTTTTCCTGAATGTAATTAACGATACTCATCAAACATGTATTGTGGAGTACATTGATTACATTGTGCTCGAATTGAAGACTTTTTTTTGTAACAAGCTGGGCACCCAGATGGTGAACCTAGTTCGAGGATGCTGAATCCAATGGTCCTAACCGTTTTTAAAAGTTAGCTCGCGTTTTCGAGCAATCTCAATTTAAAAATTTTAGGCCCAACGACCCCCCAAAAAAACGTAATTTTTATCATTTTTTAACCATTTAAATCGACTGAATCACTTTTTTTGCAAAAAAAAGATATTTTTCTTGATTTTTTTCATTTTTCAGTCTCTGATTGCCCTGATTCTTCTGTATCGCAATCTTCTTCTTGTAAATTCCAACAAATGTCACCCAAAAGAGCATGTAGCTTTTTGCCGCTATACCAATGTTCGAGCCTCGCCGTCACTTGATGAAAACGCTCGCCATGCTCATCGGATTTGTTTAGTGATTGTTCGGCGATTTTTCTACATGGGAAGCAAAAAATGAATTTTTAATGACATTTGAACATTTAAACGGTGAAAAGCAGTGAGCATGTCTTCAATTAGTATGCGCCAATTTTCTGATCGATGAATTCCGAGAACATTGTCAATAACCGCTATCACACAATCCCATGTCACAAGCCCCATGTCAATGTATGCATTTTCAAATCGTTTGTTCCTCATCAAACGACGAATGTCGGGTCCATTACATATTTCTGTAAAATAAATATAATACAAAATGAAATTTCAATAGATCAATATTCAGATTCAGACATCTACATTCTTTTATTTTCATCCCACTTAACTTCAATGTTCAATGCTTTTATGAAATTTTTAACAATTCCTAGTTTGATGTGGAGAGATGGTAACAAAACCTTTTCGATCGGCACGAGCGGAATCTCAGTAATGTTGCTTTGATATTTCAAATTCATTGATTTTTCACGCCAATACAATGAACAAAACAAACTGAACTGTCAGCGGTTAATAGCGCCGCTTATATATCCATTTGACTAAGTGGCAGTGGTGGGGATGGAAGTTTCTAGAAGGTTCACGAATGGTTCATGAACGGTCCATGGAAGGTTCTCGAAGGTTCCAGAAAGCTCTTCGGCCATTAATAGGTTTTCCAGAAAATTCCAGAATGTTCCAGAAGGTTCTTTGGGCCTACAATTTTTAAATTGAAATTGCTCGAAAACGCAAGCTAACTTTTAAAAACGGTTAGCACCATTGGATTCAACGCACGTGAATTAGGTTTACCCCACGGGTGCTCAGCTTGTTGCATTTTGTAACTAGCACAGTGTTATTGTTAGATTCTTAGATGATTTCCAAGTGTTAAAGGTATTATAAACGTCACCTGGCGAATCCCGATATCTATCAGATCAAAGCCACTCTTGAAATTTCCATTCAGATGCTTACAGGCATAAAGCTCGCTATGGATATATTTTTACAAAAGCAATCGCTTTGTAGATGCATAGATTAGAACATTTCTGTTCATTTTGCGATGAACAATTTATATTAGATATATTTGCATAAGTTGTCTCATAGCAGCAGAAATATGATTGTTATTTTCTTCTTCTCTTCAAATTGTGCATACATACTGTTTTCATACTCCCTACTCCATAGTTGAAAAAATAGGTGTTTTGAGTGAACCTCAAACTGCTTTAATGGCTATAGGTTTGTTCCAACTATCAATTTCTGTACGGTACATCGATTATTGTGTATGAGTCAGACATACATCGTTTGAGAATTAGTAGATGTTGGAACACTTTTCAGTATGGACTGTGACAAGGATGCAACATACAGATCTTTTATATTGGTACGAATGCACACTGCGCATGTCAATACAAACGGTTCTTGCTTAATATGGTGTACTTTTTCGGCCACACATTAACTGGTGTTTCTACGGTACAATGTTAAGTTAGAACAAATATGCATTCAGTCAACCAAATCGTAGTTTTAAATGGCGGCAAAGATATATTTCTTCAATCTAAAGAAATAATTTTTTTGACATCATTACTTGATTGAAACATACGATCTCTTGAAACAAATAACCCCCGGTTTGATTTGAAAATATGGATATCTGTTTGATTTAATATACAAGGGATGATCGTAAAATAAGATTCCCATATTTTTTAAAAATAGACAGCATTCTTTATTTCCTTAACATTACACACATCGTTTTAAAGGTAAGAACTTAAGCTATTTTTCGACATAATCGCCATTTCTATCCAAACATTTTTACAGACGGTGCTCCAACTTCTGTATCCCCATATCCTAAAATTCTGCCGCCAGTCCTTTCAAGAATCGAATAACCTCTTCTTTGACTTCCGCAGAAGGCAAAAAGCCGACCAGCAATAACCCTTTCCTATCCCAAAAAGACGGTTGCCATGACTTTGCCAGCAGACTGCGTTTGTTTAAACTTCTTAGGCTTCGGCGAAGTTGAGTGGCGCCATTCGTATGATTGTCGCTTGTTTTCGGGAGTGAAATGAAACACCCACGTCTCGTCGCCCGTAACAATGGAGTTCAAAAGTTCCTCCTTGTCTTGACATTGTTGAAGAAACGCCTGGGCGCACTTGCAGCGTTTCTGCTTATGGTTTTCCGTGAGCATTCGCGGTATCCACCGCGCGCACACCTTGCGGTTAGCCCAGCTTTTCGGTCAAAATCTTTTCAATTGTGGTGTTGGAAATCTCAGGAATCCGAAGAGAGAGTTGACGAATGGTGACCCTCCGATCTTCAAGCAGTATGCTCTCGACCTTTTCAACGATTTCCTCTGAAACTGATGGTCTTCTGCTCCGCTCTTCATCGTGAATTTCCGTCCGACTTCCAGTGAATTCCCTACACCATTTGCAGACGTGTTGAACAGCTATACACTTTCCTCCATAAACTTCGGTTAATTGACGATGAATGTCTATAGGTGAAACCCCTTTCGCGTTTAGAAAACGTATCACAGCGCGAATTTCGCATCTGGCGGTAGCGGCGATCGGGAGTTCCATCTCGGACGGCTGCTTAGCCAACACCGAGCGGCGTAGGGAGACGGGAGTGGTACGTATATAGAGTGGGAGAGCTGCTGCACACGCCAATGTTGTCGGATTTCGCCTAACACGTCTTATTGCTACTGTAGGGCTTTGGGAACCTTATTTTACGATCATCCCTCGTACCTAATATGTTTGATTCAACAATACAGTTTCTTTTAAAGTACCTTCTCAGTTTGAAACAAATATATTTTTCTTTAACATTATTTGACTTCACCTTTTAATGGCAAAAGTTTCCAAAATTGAAACACTAAAAAGTCTAATTTTGATTGAATTAATCACATTATTCGTATAGAATTCTTATATGTTTTAAAATATACATAGATGTAAACTTTTCTGATTGTTAATTATGCAAACAATACGATTTTGTTCAAAAAATTAGAAAATTTTATGTAAAAACTTGTCCTGCACGTCTCGACACAAACATTGTTGGAAAATATGTTACATTTATGTGAAACAATTCAACAGATACTTGACCACAAACTGGAAATCGTTGCGGAAAATGTAGTGTTTTAATGTTATGTTCATGTTATATTCAACTGTTGGCTGTGTTGATGGTAAAATTCAATCAACCACGAGAATACGGTAGAAATCTCTCAATTAATTGAATAATGGCTGATTAATAGTTGGAGTTTGAATGTAATTACGCACTGAGTTGCTTGAAATTCGAACACTATTCAAATTAATTATCTCGTAAGGATAAATGAGTTTAGAAAGTGATAAATTAAATTAATTGCTATTCGCTAGGTGACACATAGACATAGGTACACAAATGTTGGACGTTTTATATACAGGCTGTCCCAATCTTCTGGAATTGTAGAATTGTGCCTATTGTGTAAAAATTGTAGGACTCCAAAATTTTTATAAGGCATCTTTCAAAAAGATTTCAATGCGTACAGGGTGATCAGTAAGTGGCAAACTAGACACTTACTTTGTTATTATATAATGGAGTACCCTGTATATTATTACGTATTTGGCTTCTTCATCTAGAAATAAGCCAATATGATAGGGATTCCATATATCCATATATAACCGATTTCGAGATATTTATGATTTTCTCCTCAGTCGAGTATATTTAGATGCATCTATTTTCCTCAAAAAATCCGAAATGCAAGTACATTTTAGTGTGAATTTTTACATTGCATACTTGTCTCCATCTAAACATTGTATTAGAACGTCTTCGAAATATACAGGATGTCCGGTATTAAATTCCAAACTCTACCAAATTCAAACACCAGAAACATCGTTTTTTTAAATGGCATCACATATTTTTTTATATCCACCGTACAGGAAATTCATTTTTCGTTTTTGTATGATGATACATATGTCTTGCATTGAAAGTAAAACAGATCCAGCATTTAGAAATCGCATTCAAGTGGTTTCTAGTATTAGTATTGTTTAATTACTATGACAACACTAAACAATACACACTTGCATTCCTGTTCTTAATTGTTGATTCAAAACTTTAACCATAAGTAGGTACTTATGAAATGAATTACATAATAGAGTCAATATCTGGTATATGATTTATGAAGTTAATAATAACACAAGCATTCGGGAATGCAATACCTAGCTTGCTAAGAAAAGTACAAAACAAGTTTTACAAGCGATTGCGCAAATGTACCGAGTTCGAAGGAAGGAATTTCGAGTATTTACTGTAGATAAATAAGGAGATATGTAATTATTGCAATAAAAATTACAATAAATGTTATTAAGATTATTCATAGTGTATTTTAATTGTGTTACATGTTATTTTTTTATATTTTTTGTTTTGGTTGAATTTATGTTGACACCCCTGCATCACTTACTAGCATTATAGTTCTTTATTTTTATTTCCACAGTAGAATGAATATCCCCAGTGGCATCAAATTTTTTCATTAATTTAACAAATGTTTTCGGTTGTGTAAGATACAGCATTTCTGTAACATCTTCCAAATACATAAATTGTTCCTTTTATCTAACTCTTCTTCACCTAGGCTAGAAATTTTGAATTAACAGCCTAAAATTGTTAATGTCAGTATGTTTTGTTTAGTGCTGCCATGATAACCAATCTGTATTATTACCAGAAATCGTTTTGATGTCATTTCCAAATGCAAGACCCGCCTGCGTGCAAGTAGCTTCTTAAAAACGTTAATGTCAATATTCTTTAAGAAATCTATAATTTACCGGCGGAAGCCAAATATATTAGTCAGTATTTTTTGTTTACTGTAGTCATGGTAACCACACAACACTAACAGCAGAAATCACTTGGATACAAGATGCAATATCCAACTACAGGGCTCTCGCTTAACTTTACTTTTACTGTAAAACATATACATCATTTTACAAAAACGTTAGAAATATAAATTTCCTATTTCCAGAAAAGATATTTGGTGCTATTTAAAAAGTTACATTTCTGGTACTTGAATTTGGCAAAGTTCGGTGTTCAGTACTGAGCACCCTCTATACTTCGAAAGTGCTTCAATACCATGTCTAGATAGACACAAGTACGCAATTTAATCTCGTAAAAATGTTCGCTAGCATTTCCGATTTTTTGAAAGAAATGGATATATCTAAATCTAAATTTAGGCGATTGAGGACAAAATGATAGATATCTCGAAATCTATGAAAAATAGAGATATGAAACTTGTATTACATTGGTTCATTTCTACCAAAGACATAATGATAAGGATACCCCATTTGAAATAGCAAAATAGGTGTCTATTTCGCTACTTCTCAACCACCATGCATATACGGAAATATTTTTGAAATACACTTTATGTGGTCTATTATGTTATCAGAAAATTTTTACTTTCTACTATTTACACAATAGGCGCAATTTTACAATTCCAGAAGGTTGGAGCAGCTGTTGTATTTGATATAACTGTTTTTATTGTTATTGTGACTTTATGCCCTTTATACTGTAAGATAACGTATTTCTGCAAGAAACGTAAATAAGGAGAAATTCATCAAATGTAAGAAATTACATTTGATGAATTTCATTAATTCACTAATTGCATTTACATACATCAAAGAAGAAGCACTTCATATAAGCGTAATTGGCAATGGTTCTTTTGTAGAGAAAGCGACAGGTACATTATAATATGATCTGCATTTGTCTACAGAAATATGCACTAGATACTAGTTTAGATTTGGTGCGTGTTGTGCTAGCAACATGGACACAAATTAAGCCATTACTCTTGGGGATATCCTGACGTTGTGGCCTAACGAAGTTAATTCACATGTACTTGTGGAGTTGACTGTGTGTTAATATTAAAATTAAAACTTTATTTGTCAGGAACTGCTATATAATTTTCTGTTAACTTAAATTCGTTCAAAGTTAAGCTATTATGCTTACTGTCCTACACGAGGCGTTTTTTAAGCAACTACCGTTTTGATATAAAAGACATTTTTCTAACACCTTTATTTTTACTTCAAAGCCTGGACTTTAATCTACTCCTCAATCAAAATTTCCACCTATATTACGGCACTTATCGTATCGCACGATCAGCTTTTCAATTCTAGCCTCATTGAAGTCTGCCGCCTGGTTTGCTCACCACTCCAACATGGCTGTTTTGATGTCGCTCACATCATCATAGCGCTGATCGTCAAGGTGCTTCTTTAAGTGCAAGAACAAATGATATCAGTCGGCGCTAGATCAGGGTCATCAAATTGTTTCCAGCTATATGACGCACTGAGATGGGGTTCTATGAAGCACATTGGGTTCGATGAAGCATTGTCGCGAAGCAAAATGATCCCTCTACTGAGCATGCCACGCCTTTTGTGTTGGATTACATTACGCAGTTTATTTACTGTTTCGCAATATATGTCAGCATTGTCTGTGTTACCCCGAGGCAACAAATCCACAAACAAAACACCCTGTCTATCAAAAAACACAGTGCAAATGATGTATCGGATAGAAATTGTTTGCCCGAATTTCACTTTCCTTGAGTGATATTGAATGCCCCTATTCCATGGACTGTTGGTTTGATTTCGGTGTAACGTGAACAACCCATGTTTTCCCCAGTGACAGTTTGCCTTAAAAACTCATCCCCTTGCACACAGTACCTGGCGAGGAAATTCAAAGCACTGGTTAAACGAACGATTTTGTGCAACTCAGTCAGTATTTTTGGAACCAAGCACGAGCACAACTTCCAATATTGTAAGCGTTCTGTCACAATTTCATAAAGAACACTTCTTAAAACTTGAGGAAATCAGATAATGATATAATCGTATAGAGTCTTTTTTCTCGAACATTTTCATCGACTTTCTGCACCAGTTCATCATTAATGACGGTCGTTCACTTCCTTCCTCATCATGTACGTTTGCACGGCCATCTTTAAATGCTCTAACCAATTTTCTTACCATTCCAGCGGTCATAATGTTTTCTCCGTACACTTCACTAATTTTACGATCAATTTCGTCCGCTTTTACGTCTCTTCCATTTAAGAAACGAATGACAGCGCGTATTTTACAATCGGCGGGATTTTCAACGGTCTGATGCAGTTTAAACACGCAAACGTCAATACGGGCGCTGCAGCGGTCATATTTCAAAACGGTACTTACTTAAAAAACACACCTCGTATACATCACAAGTAACATAATTGTTACTTGCCGACTTGTTTTTAAATCAAGTTGACAGAGCTTCGTTAACAGCTGATTTGTATTAAAAAGATATTTTTGTAACAAGTACAGTTAGACATAATCTTAAACATTAATAAAGATTAAGTGGGTACGTTAGACATGCATAGAATAAGCAGGACATACATAAATCAATATTATTAGTAATACAGTAATTGTATGCTAAATGAGGTGAATCATTAGGCACCATAAAATACTATAGCAATTAAAATATTACTAGTATAGGCTTTAAGAAACCGCAATTTTCATGTCAAAAATTGTAATATAACATATATATTACCATAAATATATGAAGACAACATTTATGAGTTGTTTACTTGATAATTTTTAGCTTTTAAAGTATGCATAAATTCTTAATTAGCAGGTTGTTGATGTGCAACTTGCAAACAGAATAACGAACCTTTTTAGCTGTACATTTGATTTTTATACCTGAGCTTGCAGAACTCAATTAAAGCGGAGAAAACCAGAAGCAGTAAAAAGAAAAAAACATAAGCCATTGAGTAGCCGCATATATTCATAATAATGTTGTTTACTAACTCGATAATAAATTGGTTTTTGTGCACGCAAAGTTCGTATATTTTGTACAAGTGGTATCAATTTAAATTTTAAACTTTGAGAAGTAACGGAGTACTACTTAACGTTAAATGTTCTTTTTTGGCACTTAGACGTAAGAGTTATGACTAAAGCGACTTAATGTCGCACAGCATAGGCGTGCGCTTCCATCAGTAAGTGCAATACCAAAAAAGTAAGTAATAACAGAACCAATCAAGAATTATAATACTCGAAAAGTTGTGAAACACTCTCTAAAGCAGCGTTATCAAGTAGGTTGACGGGCTGCATCGGAGTAGCCAAACATTAAAAGTAGAAGCACTATTATCGGTATTATTACCCACTGAATAAGAATCGTAAAAAGTTGACAGCATTAGATGTTTCCACAATTATCTCATTGAACGATGTTCCCCGTGGTGAAGAAATGTGTTTATATTTTGAAAAAGATCGTTCGACATCTATATTCGACATATATATATAATACATGCATGATTAAAACACTCTTTGAATTCAATTAATGGATTAGTCGATGCACCATCACAGATTTGTTTTAATGTGATAAAATCTGAATCTTTCTTTAATACACTTTCGAACTTTTCTAAAACGCAATTATATTTTGCGTCATGTATAGTGTGTAGCAGTGTATGTACTTCGATCACTATTTGAAGTGACTCCACTAACGACAACGCTCTATTGTGTAATTGTTCTATTGCGTCATGTAATCTTGTTATGTAGTTGTTGCGAATAGTTTGCAACTCTTTTTCAACGGAAATATCTTGAAATTTTGTCCGGCTCTCCATAATAGCTGCAGCTTTGACAGGATTGAATTGTAAAGTAGTAGCAGCTTTTACTTGTTTGACATATTCAGCATAGTAAAGAGCTGCCTGCAACCATGTTCCCCAACGTGTAAGAATCGGCTGTAGTGGTTCACGAATACCAGGAAATACCAGCTGCGTGAAATTTGAGAAACACTTTTTTGCACTTGCTAGTAATGCATCTACCTCGGGTGAACATTGTCAAATAGTTTCTGCCACAAGATGTAAAGCATGCACTTTGCACGTAACATGTAAACACTTGCAACCATCTTCAAGAAGAGAACGACCTACCGAACTCATTGTCGCGGCACCATCGCCCATAAACATCAATACTTGACGTGGTGAGACTTTCTAACGTACTAACAAGGGAACATCCCGTCCCCGTAAATTCCAAAAAAAATTAAACTTTGTGGGCAAGTAGTCCTCACACCAAGATATTCGAAGCCGTTTTCCTTATCGGCCCAATTTCGTTTTAAGAGGGTGAAACCACCCCTCAAATTTTACTTGATTTTCGGTTTTTTGAAAATAATTCGATAACAGTTGAACCAAATACATCAAAGTTATATATCAAAATAATCGCCTCTTTGAGCTCTATTACATGTGTTTTGCTAGCTAGTAACAGTGGAAATGTAGGTTTATGTGGGTCCAATACACGTACTATAACATTCAGAATAGAATTTCTTTTACAATCTGTTGTCTTGTCAACACATAACTAAAGCAACGGATTTTTTTTTTAATGTAGATTTGATTTTCTTTTCCACGTCTTGGCGTACAAATAAAATATGGTTACGTGCCGTTTTCGTAGTTGGCAACTTCAACTCGGGGTTTTACTTACATCAAAAGTTCCGAAACGGTTCTTTTTCAAGTAAGCGAAGTGACAAATATTACAAGTTATCATCATGACAAGTAAATTGAAAATAAAGGCAGTGCTCGTTAACACGCCGTTTTTTCTATTTCTGTGTTTTTCGGTATTTACATGTTTGTTACAGTCTGCCTTGTCTCAACACATCGAATATTTCTCGCACACTTTACAAACCATTTTGCACCGTCGTAGAACAAATCCGGAAAGTCATAAATAAACTTATTTACTCTGCCAGTAAAGGGTAATTTTTTAGCCTTGTTCACATTACACATTTTAAATTGATACTTATATACGAGCCCCGTCCAGCTTCAGTTGGCCCACCTGATAAAATTTCAGTTATTAGCATATATTGAAGATCATTTAAACTAATAGAGGTATAATTCTCAATTTTTATTTTGCAAATAACAGTTTGAAAATACATTGCACAAAAATAACGGAACTGATTGGCAAACTATTTACTAGATCTTGACACTCTTCTGCAGTGAAATTATACCAAATGTTCTGGGGCCTTTGCTTAAGTTCAAGGTATTTCATGGTCTGAAAGCCATTTCATGGATCTTTTGGGAGTATGACATGCAGCACCGTCTTGCTGAAAAATTAAGTAATTTCCAGAAATCCCGCTCTCTCCCAAAGTAGGCAACAAAGACTCCTCTAGGAAGTCTAAATATTTGTCTGAGTTAACAATGCCGTTGATAAAATGTAATTTTCCAACTCCTCTAGACGACATTGAACCCCAGACCATTACCGAAGAAGGAAATTTAACTTTGAGCTTAAGACAGTTAGGATGATAAGTTTCATGTTCCTGGCGAATAACTCTGCTCCGGCTATCGCCGACACAAACTTAAAATCGTGACTCGTCACTCCAATGTACACTATTCCACCTCTCCATATCCCAATTTCGATGGCCTCTAGCCCATTGTAACCTGCTTCGCTTCTTCTTTAGGGTCAATAACGGTTTTCCTTTTGCCTTCGCGAAGGAAAAAACGAATTATCTTTTGTCCCTTAGGATTTAACTCATGAAACTTACCTTGTAAGTTCCAAAGCCAAGTTTTCTTGCTTCTGAATGACATGTAGACCTGCAAACACGTCTTCCAACAGCCTCACTCCAGAGTACACTCAACGCTCCGTAGTTAGCACGCCTATTAGACTTGATAATTCTGGCCGAAGCTTATCTATCAGCGTCTGTTAATTTGGACTTTTTCACATATCGGAGCTTTTGGGCAGCTGAACCGTTTGATTTGTACATTTTTACAATATTTCGAACACTGTATCTGAATATGCTGAACAATATTTCGATTTCGCTGTTTGATTTTCCGGATTTGTGTAAATTAATGATAATTGATCGAATTTTTTCATCAATTGCCTTTCCCCTGCCCATTATTGACAACAATTGCACTAGCAATTAACTGTACTCCAATCGAAACATCAGTCGCCGTTATTTCCGTCAAAAAAGTGTTGTCTCCATAGTCGCCTTAATACTCATCGTTAGTAGTACTTGGGTAATGGAATGCAAGAAAACTACATTTTTTTAATACTTTCGATTTTTTATGAGACAACACGCTCCATTGAACCCAGATCTCTCCCAAAGTCCCCTACATAGCATATTTTGTCTTAGACATTACATTGTAGCAGCTGGTTTTGCTCCTTGAACAATAAATGCCAACAACACTACAAATTTTGTGTGTGAGCCAACTGAAGCTGGACGGGGCTCGTATTTATAACGAACAACACTTAACAGAAAACACAACGCACGCTTTCGTTTCCTAAACTGAACGAAAAATATACAAGCGGACGCTGACAAAGCGAGAATCGATTTTTGCATACAGACCGCTACACCGGTGACAGAGTCGATTACTTCGCTCTAGTTATATCAACCTGCTGTAAATGTATGTGAGGCTACAAACGTGTATATTTAATAGAATTTAAAATCCGCTGTAACTTTCTTGCTCGTTTATTTTAGAACAATAGTCTAGGAAGTTTTTACACCGAAAATTGCGTTACCTTTCAAAATATTTAAAGATAACACATGATATTCCATTAAAAAAATATTAAATTTAGATTTTTTACAAAAATGGATTATTCTATCGTTTTTCTATTAATTTCGCATTAACCGGCAACGAAAACACTACTAGTTTGCCAATTTAAACAATTAAACACATACACTCAATAATAGCCAAGATAGGTGATAGTGGCCTATTAATTTGTTTCATTCTGTATATAAATAGAAACTACCTCACCAAATTTCATCTCGGGAAAAGTTATTATTATTACTATCATTGTTATTATTACTATTATTATTTTACCAGTTTTACTGTTTGAATAAGTTTTACTTTTGACAAGTACATACTTCTTGAACAGCTAAATAAACCAGCAAATTGAAAACGTCTAGGTTTATCAAACGTAAACTTCCATGGTCTACATTTAAGAGCGAATGTCAGTCCACCTAGTGCAGCTATATGAAGTCTTAAACAAACTATGTATACATACATCTGCGACGAAATATCAAAAAATATGACGGTTGGTGCTGCTGGAGAAAGATAAAAATGTCACCTGGTGAACATGATAAATTAGGTGCTTCTAGAAAAGCCACTCAACAAGAACTCGTTTTTATGCATATCTAATATAAGCTGTGGAGAGCAAAATACAGCGACAGGTTGAATGATATATATGTGTACAGGGTTTTTCATTTCATTTTGACCACTACTTATTTTCGCTACTATTGCAGATACAAAAATATTTTTCAAATAAAAGTTGTGTCTTACCTCTACCGAATAAAAATTCTACAACTATTACGGAAGGGCCTGAGATCTCTAAGTGTTATCTAATCGTAACAACGAAATACCGCAGCATTTAAAGTGTCTTGAAGAAATTAATAATTTCTTTATAGATGGTATACCTTTATGTACTCCATCCAGATTGATTTATTAAGATTTTATGAGATGCACAAACTTTGCGCGAGTTTGGTGGAGTTTAGGTTCCATACAGTTGAGGAAATAACAGTTGCGAAATTTATTAAGAAAATTCAAACATCTGCTATCGGTCATGATAACCTCAATATTACCATATTGAGAATTTGTTGTCCCACTATATTTAACGCACGTAATTAACTAGTAAGTATTGTAATGAATGTATTTCCCACTTCGTGGAAAAAATAAGTCGTTATTCCTATAGCTAAAATGTAGCAAGCAAACGAATTCAAGGATTCATGTCCGATAAGTATTCTGCCAGTGTGCTCAAAATTATTGGAAAAAGTTATTAATGAACAGTGAAATTCCTATTTTCAGTCTGGTTTCCGGAGGGGTCACAGTTGCACAACCACGTTGCTAAATATAACGGATGACATTATTACAGCTAAGGACAGAGATATGGTTCTGGCACTTCTAGATTTCAGTAAAGCTTTTGATACTGTCTGCCATGCAATGCTCTTGGATATACTGAATTATATAGGACCCTCTAATTCAGCTCTTTCACTGATGTCAAGTTATTTAATGGACCGTGCACAGTGTGTGCATCTTAATAAGAATTATTCTACCTGAAAAATAATTGATCGGGGCGTTCTGCAGCGATCTATATGGGGGCCACTTCTATTCACATTGTACACAATGCGTATGCACCTTTGTGTAGAAAAATGTAATATACATATGTACGCGGATGATACTCAAATGTACTATTCTTTTCATCTTAATAGCTTAAAATTTATAATAACTTAGATAACATAGCAAATTTCTCTTATTATTATTGTCATTAGAATTGCATATAGAAAACTAACAAAACACAGTTTTGGTTTTTTTAATGGAGCACCCTATATATTTCTATATTTTTGGAGAGCCCTTCATTTTTCGATTCTAAATACAAGACTATTTTAAGTAATTAATGGCTTATTTTACTAATGGAATTAGGAAGTATTCTGAGTTAGAAATCAATGAGACCCTAAAAAAATTATGTTAAAATAAAATAATTACAAGTTTTTTGCTAGCTCAATCTTCAAATTAACATGGGTTACATTACAGCCGAAGAAGTAGAAATATTCTCTATTTGCGTAAAAGATAATAAAAATAAATATGCTGCAAGGACAGAATATATGGAACTGCATCCGAATCTACAAACTCCTTCTGCAAATACATTTGTAAATGTTTACCGTTAAGTAAGATCAGTGACAGCTGGTGGTGACGTAAATGGGAAGTCAAGGACAAGGTTTCGATTCCCTCCCATGTTTCCGTTGCATATCGTGTATATTACACTTGATAAAGAAATGCAAGAGGAAATCTGAGCGTTGCCCTTGCTCCCATTTATGTCACCACCAGCCGCTACTGTGTAAGATATAAGGTTTTGCACGAAAAAATGTCACGTCAATGTAAAAGAAGAACATCTCGATACGTTGCTTTCCTTTGAAGGTAAAAATTGACTTATTTCATAATTTTATTATCGAAAATTCGAAGAGCAGTTTATGAGCTGCTACAAGGAAACTAGATAAAAGCATCTCCACAATCCATCGAGCTTTAAAAAGGCATGGCCGTATAAAATATTACCGGTCCAAGAGCTCATCGAAGTTCAGAAGAGGAAAAGATTACAGTTTTGCCAACAAATCATTGGAAGTTTAAATGACTACCCTAATTTCTTTAATAAAATTGTATGGTCGGATGAATCCAGTTTTTTCAGCTCCGTCTTTTTTAATGAAACATGTGAACGAAAAAATGATAGACAGAAGACAGTAATACAAATAAATATTTTGAATGACTTTCTTTCAAACGTATGGTGTGAGATTTTCCAAAATTTGGGCCAATTTTTTATAATTTCAAATTAATAGCAGAAACAATTATTTCACAAATAGAAATCAATTAGACCACATGATTTGGCAGCAAGATGGAACACCACCGCGTAATGTTTTAGCGGTTCGAGAGCATTCAAACAAACATTTTCCCATAATAATGATACAAACTATCAATATCCACCATGCACAGACGCGCGTTCCGCCCTCTACAGCTCATCAGTGTACCTTTGTGAAAGGTGGTAGCTGTACTTGAATATGGATAAGAATATCTAATTAAAGATAGTCTAATCATTGAAAATGTCGACATTAATTGCTGTATCGACCTCCACAAAAACGAGCAACGAGCAATGCGCCACGTTCTGCGAGGGTAGCAGGGATCGACTAGTGGCTCACACCAAGTAATAATGATACAAGCTGCACGCAGACAAACTATTACATGTACCAAAGCTGTCCGCCTTAATTCAAGACAATTACTGTTTCAATTATACGCAATACAATAACTTTTAAATCAAAAGAAATATTTGCTTAGCGTTTCTTTCTCCACTTAAGAGAAGTATATACTTGTAATGAAATAATTGTATTTCTTTGTTTAAGACATTTGTTAACTTGATTCAAATTCTTGCAGAATTTGAGGAAAGCGATTCCTAGTATAAGTAAATGGCCTTTATAACACAAAACAATATTTTCTTAAGGATAGTGAATAGTTTTCTTAATTTCAGAAAGCGTTTAGGTAAATTAATAGTTTCATTTGCTTAAAATAAAGCATTTTTATTTAGAAATCCTGAAATGCATACTACGCTTACCTTGTTAAAACAGGACGACATATCCATACAAAATGCAGTAAGTTATTCACATTGCTTGTGATTTTAAAAAGGCTAAAATAGAGGTTTTTATCTTTAGAATAATGTTCAAACAAAAGTGAACTTAATATAGAAGTACACATGAAAAAAGTGCCTAGACACCAAGATGATGCTAGTATAAATAGGTCCTGGGATCGATGGAATCACTACCGGCAAAAACAATGTAAGAGCAACGTACCTTCTTGCTCCTGGCCGCATTGCTCTTACATTTCTCAGTTTATGCCACTAATCTTCAAAGACAGCAACTGAAATATTTCCTGGCGCCACCTAGTTATAGTCATGCCGTCCTAGATAATAGCGACGGAACCAGAATATAGTTACCATACTTACCCATACAATGATATAACCTTTAACTCACTAGTTATTAAACTACATAAAAATTAATAAATAATATTTTTTTTTTCATTAGCTCATTCACTTGCTCCTAATTTTAATTATTAACTGTAGGTTTTTTTACCATTATTGTAATTTTTCTTTTATTGGATATCCTTGTAGCTGGCCTGGCGATGTGTTTTTTGAACACGAAACTGGTCGCCTAATTTCTCAATAGCACTTTGTGAGATCTGGACCTTTTTTTCATTCTTACCGTTAATTTGAATATTTTCTTAACTTAAAACTACAGAAGCAGGCTACATCGAGTGCCCTCACTCTTAGTAGAACGAAGGGATTACAGCCTTGGGGATCTTGACCAGCCGTGCAAGGTGGAATGGTACACGGACGGCTCGAGGATAGAAGGTGT
The DNA here is from genome assembly GCA_029619315.2 of Dynastes maya. Lineage (NCBI taxonomy): Eukaryota > Metazoa > Arthropoda > Insecta > Coleoptera > Scarabaeidae > Dynastes > Dynastes maya. The sequence continues at coordinate 27,231,513 of JAROYE020000002.1, forward strand.
CGGAACAGGTGTAGGCATTAGTGGTCCTATCACCTAAATGTGCCTACAGGACCCCACACCAACATATTTCAAGCTGGGATTTCTGCTTTAAACCTGTGCGCCATAGAGAAAGGTACACGAGGTGCAACTATAAATATATACAGCAACAGTCAGACAGTTTTAAAGGCTAGTAAGATCCTACACATACGAATCTGCTCTGAAACACGAATGTGTACACAACTTAAGGCAATTGGGACGCAATAACCACGTTACTTTGCGGTGGGTCCCAAGCCACCAAGGGATCGAAGGAAATGAAAAGGCAGATAGGCTGGCTGAAGAAGCAGCGAACATGCCTTTTATTGGTCCTAGCCCCTTCTGTGGTCTCCAAAATAACCACATGAAACAAGTAATTAAGACATGGGAGGACAACGATATTTCAGACTTTATTGCCAAATAACGCCTAGTCTACTTGTTTCATTGTTTGTTCTACATGTTTTAGTCCTATTTGTTTTTACACTTGTTTTATTTTATTTTATCGCATTTTTTTTATTTATACATATGTATACACATTTTATACTTTTATTTATATTTATATTTTTATCTATTTTATTTATACATTAACTATTGTACGATGTACATGCTTAAAAACCGAATGACAATGTTCTCTAATGGTATGATTACGAATAAATATAACTAGCTAACTAACTAACTAACAATCAAAAGGCCTCGTACTGGGAAAGTGTTCCAGGTCAAAGACAGGCGAAAACACTCATTTCAGGCTCGCCAAAGACAGCAAAAATAGCGCTATCGTTCAGCAAAGCGGACCTTAGATTACTGGCAGGATTTCTGACAGGCCATGTAGCCCTAAAATATCACCTATTTAAACTAGGAACAACTGAAGATTAAATCTATCGTCTATGCCAAGATGATCTGGAGACGGCAGAACACATCCTATGCAAATGTGTTACCATTAGTCGCACACGACACAACATTTCAGTAGGCCATTTCTTGCACCAACTGAACTGAAGGAAGCAGATCCTAGAATAGTACAAAGGTTTATTAAAAGCCTCCAACTATTCTAACACATATAAGGGCATTTTGTTATAATAGATCTATTAAGGTCGCAGTGATTACAGGCATATGTGCCATGTCCCGAATAATAATAATAATAATAATAATATCAATTGATTCCATGATACACAAATTGTATAGAATACATCACACTTATATAAGAATAAAGTACATAATAATAATAATAATAATAACTTAAAAGTAAAAATGGTTTACTTTGAAGAAATATTTTTCTGTCTTGGATTTTCTTAATTTTCTAACTCTTAGAAAATATTTATTTAATCTAAATAAAATTTCAAGAAAATTATTTTCTTATATTATGCATCTTTACAGTCTTGAAAAACAAAAATATTTTCTTGAATAGAGATTGATTTTTGCAAGAAAATATATTTTCTTGATGCAAGAAACCATTTCTCTGCGTGTACCAACATCCACCATGCATAGACGTACGTCTCGCCGTTGTATCATTATTATTTATTTCCCTTGGTGTGATAGATCATCACTAATCGATCCCTGCTACCCTCGAAAACGTGAAGCATTACTCGTTGCTCATTAGTGTGTTTCTTATGGAGCTTCTTAAAAAAAAGTTTCGGTTCAAGTGCAAACATCAACTATATCAGAGAGAAAATTCAGGATAAAATTGATAATTTCAACGAAAAAAACAATAACTGCATTTATAATGTTAAGCAAGCTTAAGAAGACGATGTCAGTTGTATATAAATAGCAATGGAGTTCACTTTGAGGAGTTCCTTTAAATTTAAATTAAGTAGTGGATAAGTTTTTGTCAAATATGTTTGTTGTCTGCATTTCTTTCATACTGATACGTTTCTTAGTAAAATGAATCGTTAATTGTTTAACATAGTCTTATATAATATTATATAATATTTGAAATTAGGAGATGAAGGGCTATTCAAAAATAAAGAAATATGTACAGGATGTCCCATTGAGCGCGCCCCCTACATGCAATTCTGCGATAGTTATCACGCCTTTAATCGCTAGGGTTAAAACACTACAGCTTTTACTTGAAACGTTTTTTTTTATATCTGCAATAGTAACGGAAATAAGTAGTGGCCAAAATAAAATGAAAGACCCGGTATATATGTATATAACAAATAGGAACATCAGCATTATTTACGATTACCATCCTAACTAAAATTCGGTCGTATTTTATTGATAAAGTTTATTCGGGGTTTGCAAGAGAATAATTTACATATTTAATAATAGATATCATTTGCGTTTTGGTACCTCTCGGACACCGTCTCCATTTTATAACGCATACGAACAGGAAATATTAAATTAAACGAAAATATAATACAGTGGTGTGCAAAAAATAGGTGCGATCTACGTACTAATTTATTAAGCAATGTTTCATGTTATTTCTAGTGCGTGGTAGGGAGTTTATATAAATTTGGGAAGCTGCTATGTTATTTTCTGATCTAATACTGAACTTCCGGAGAATACCACTTTTTCTTCCTTGGGGCTTAAAATTGTGTGTGCAATAAAATACATAGTGTGTTGGGGGTTGAGGAATGTGTTTGTTTCTAAAACTTGCGGAATTCTCTTGTTGAATAAAGAGGTAAAGTATAAAGGATTAATTTATCGAAACAATATTATAAATAACTAAATATTTTGGTAGATATGGGTCGTGCCAAGCACTGTAGTACGAAACAGCAGAAGCTAATTATAAAACTGAGACAAGAAGGGAAAACGTATAAAGTTATAGCAGATATTTTAGATTGTTCACAAAACATGATTACAAATGCTCTGAAATGGGAAAATAGACAAGAAAAACGTGGTAGAACTGGAAAAAGAAGTGTTCGAACAGACAAAGCAATCATAAGGTTAGTGAAGAAAAATCCTTTTATAATTTCCACACAAATAAAGGAAGGGCTGCAGCTTAATATTGATACATCAACAGTTAGAAGACGATTATTACCAGCAAAATTGCCGACAAGATGTCCGAGAAAATGTCCACTATTATCGCGGCGGAACGTTCTACGAAGATTGCAGTTCGCCCAAAGGCATATTCTCTGGCCGATCAAAAATGGCACAACGTTTTATGGAGCAATGAGAGTAAGATTAGTATTTTCAAGTCTGATGATGGAAAGAGCTATATTAGAAGACCGAAATACAAAGAATTTTCGCCGGAATACACCATAAAAACGATCGAAGACGGACGTATTTACTCGTCCGTGTTTGATTTGGCCAAATAAAATTCGAAAGAAAGATCGAATCATCAATTTAAATATCCAAATTTCAAGATTAAACATAAATTTAATTTAATAATTTAAATTTACTACTAGCTAGTGCCGTTTTCTCCGTTGGCAACCGCAACTCGGGATTGTATTTGTCCCAAAAGTCCTTAAACGGTTGTTTATCGACTAGGCCTAGTGGCAAATTACAGTTTATCAACATAAGAATTACATAAAAAAAAATGCACTTCTCGGTGGCATGCCCAATTTTCGTTTTCTATGCTGTGCGGAATTTACGTGTCTTGTACAGTTCCACTTCTTATTTTACATCAAATGTTTTTGCCCACTTTACAAACTATCTTACTCCCGTTGTAAAACAAATCGGGAAAGTCAGAAATAAACTTATTTACTATGTCTTGAAGGGGTCGTTTTTAGCCTTTGACATGTTCACTAAAAACTACAATTAATAACTACGTCTGTATCAATAAAATCAAAACGCACTACACTAAATAATAACTACAATTAATAACTACGTCTATATCAATAAAATCAGCACGTTCTATCCGCTATCCAATGCTAAACTGAACTGAGTGATGATGATTTGTCGTGTCGTATCATAATCGACCTCCCCGCCCACCTAAACACGGTCACACCGCCGCTGCGATTGCTCTCCAGTTACTGGGCTATAGTAATAACTAATAATGAACGTATATATAATTCAAATTACGAAAAATGAGCCTTAATAAAATTATAGCAAAGATTAAAACGCGTTGATAGCAAACAGAAACTACGAAAGACAACTTTATGTGAAAATTAATGAGATTAAATGTTTCGCAGATGGTAGTTTTTATTTGAAAATCATGACCATCTAGGTGCATTAAATATCGTATATTACAGACGTATTTCCCAAAAATGTGCAATATGTATTGTATATGGTTATTTCTTCATTTACTTGTAATCACGTTTCAAAAAGATACACTCAAGTGTCGATACTGCAGTGACGTCTTGCTACATTTAAATATAGTGATAAAATACGTAGTAAAGTGTTTCATTACAATCTTTATAACTTAAAAGTGTTCTTACAATAGCTGCACCAGTCAACAGCCCTATTGCACCTTTTTTTCAGCAAGAACATACGCTTGGATAAACAACTCAAACCCCAGTACATCACACCATTCGTTGTCCTGGAATAGAAGTTGGAGTGATTGACACCGCTTCGTAACTGCAATATTTTAGAAAATTGGAAATAGCATAGCATATCTGTGGTAGCCTCCGCAAAATACCTTAACATGGATTGACCATTTTAAGTTTTCATCAGACCATGGCCGATTTAAGAAAAGTTATGAATTATTAATAAAAAATCCTTGTACGTTAAATTTAACTAGCTATACAGGGAGTGATTTAGGTTTTTGTACATTTATTATTCACAAGAAATATAATGTATCCAAATTTATTTATTTAAAATTCCAAATAAACCCACTGCCTTTTTTAAAAAGATAAAATCGTTTCATTTCTCTTATCATTTGTTGATTTGCAAAAAAACATTAAATGAGATTTCCCACGATTAACTAATAACGTTAGCCCGGAGATTCATTGGATTCATTTAATTCAGATTTAACTTTATTTACATACAAATATCATTACAATATATATATTTGAGCAAATTTTTTGTTTAATTTTTAATTACGTCACGTCGCGTCATCGTCGCTGATGAAAACAGAATCTTCTTTACATGTGAACGTTACCTCCCTCGTACCACATGCAGTTAATTTGACTCGTTTTCATCATGGCACAAATTCATTTTTCCAGTTATCCAATCGTCTATTCGAATAAACCATACGTTAACGAGTAAGTGCAAGCGCAAGTTCACATATAGGAACTATTTCCGTCCTTGGCGCTACCGGTGCATTGCGACTAACAATCTCTGAATGAACGCTACTGCAGCTGTGTACGTTATTACTACTTTAAACAAGCGTGCGTATTTTTTCATTGCGCTGAGAGGTCACGTGTGAAATTTTTATCGCCGCTTGGTACGTGCCAAGGAATGAATATCATTACAATGCAGTAATTGTACTTTTAGCTTTTAGTAAATTAAAAGCTCAAATGCTTTATCTTTTCCAACTACAGAATCAATGTTTAAAACGTTTGCATTTATATTTGTACACACGCGTATATCGCACAATAAGTAATTAATTTGTATTTAATTTCAACGATTCAAATTCATGAAACAATTGATGTTTTTTTATCTTACGACTTAATTGTTCTAGAGTTGACTTCAGCGGAACTTTTGAATGTAGATGGAAGTAGTATTCATTTGTTTAACTTTAAATTTTCTGTAATTACTTTCTCGTGTACAGAAATCTATTTTTTATTGTATATTTGAATTCATTTTAATAAAAGCATTTCTATTCATTCTTAATGATTTTAGAAACATCCAACGTATAGTTTTTAATTAAACAAAAATGAAGCAAGTCCTACATATTATTTAGGAACCGTAATAGTATGACCTGGATGCATACTTTCTGTTAAGAAAATAAAACCAACATTCACGATATACGAGGGTAGTCTGAAAAATTTCAACCCTCAACATGAAGATGGCGTCAAAAATATTCTGGTAATATAATTGCGCGTGCATTAAAAGATACTTTTGAAAATTTCAGCAATGTTAAACGCTCTGTTATTGTTTAACAGTCGTTTGTATCAGTCGATGTTAGTGTTTCTGCAAAAATTGAAAAAATCGAATATCGAGCCGTCATTAAATTAAACGCTGTATACGGAGACTCTGCATCATCATTTGCCACAATGAAATTTTGGGCACATGAACTTAAATATGGTCGTACCAGAGCTTGGTTGACGATGAACGTTCGAAACGGTCAAAAATTGTAACCACTGCCGATAACATCGGAAAAGTTCACCAAATGGCTCTAGACGACCGTCGTATTAAGGCTAGGTAGATAGCAGAAGGTGTAGGCATCTCGAAAGAACGTGTTTGTTATATATCGAATCATTGAAGATTTGGGCATGAAAAAGCTAACCGCACGTTGGGTACCGCGCATTCGAATTGACATTTGCAAAGCGCTGTTGAAGTAATTCAAGTGGGAGTTTTGGCATCGACTAATAACTCTAGGTTGAACTTGGATACACCAGTACACTATTGAAGCCAATTCACAGCCAAAACAGTGGACTGTGAAGGATGAATCAGCTCCGAAAAAGGCAAAAACTGTTCCATTGATCGGGAAAGTGATGGCAACTGTTTTTTTGGGATAGTCATGAAGCATCTTTACTTGACAAGCTGAAAGAAAATTACAGTTTTGTTCCACCAAGACAACTCACCGTTTCACACTTCAGTGGTCAGATTGGCAAAAATTCACGAATTGAGGTTCGAGTTGATAGTCCGCCCTATTCACCAGATCTAGTCCCCACCGACCCTTTTCTGTCTCCGAGGCTCAAAGTTTCGCTCGGAGGACAGAGATTTTCATCTAATGGCGAGGCCATCACATTCATAAACGTTTATTTTGCAGACAAATTTGGACGGATTAAAGAGATGGGAGCATCGCTGGGAAAAGAGCACAAGCTAACAAAGAAACTGTGTTGAAAAATAAAACTGGTTTTGAAAAAAAAATACTTGTTTCTGTGTTAGCTTGAAAACTTTTTAGGCTACCCTCGTGAACAGTTTTTGGAAAAGCTCCCCTGTATCGTTTTGGAGCAATTTTATTACCTTAAAATCGTACATGAGTTTCCCATGGATTCATTTTCTAGTTGTAGTGAGAAAATCCTTTGTACAAATCCTCTAACACGGAAAATTTTCACGGAAATTTCAATGGATTCAGAACGTATACACAGAAAAATTCAAATAGTTAAGAAAATTATGTTATTTTTCCTTTTTACTGGGAATAATCATTAGAAGGTGTGGTTCTATTTGAAATTTTTTGGAATATATCTGCGAAATTTTTCGGTGTAAAAAATCGCTTGTCCATCTAGTGCCGAACATAATTCTTTCCCTGAGCAACTTAGAGAAAAAGTTTTGAAATAAAAAATATTCGAGGGCAAGTCCGGCATAGGATAAAATTATATTCAAGTATACAGAAGTTTGGTTTTCAAATAGAATACATGTATATTACTGTGCTTTTGGATGCCTCCATTCGTTTCATGCCAACTTCTTTTCAGCGTTTACTTTATTTATCTAGCTTAGTGTTTGAGATAATCTACATAATTTTGCGAAATAACCATGTTTTTTAACAGCCGATATCTTAAATATCTTACATGCTACAGGGGTGTTTCAAATTTTATTCCATAAAGTACTTCTTGGAGTTTGCAGCAGTGTGTCGAAAATCCTTTTGTATGATCTAGATTCTAGAAGTTCGATTCATGTTATTTCAATATTTAAAATAGAACATGCTGCATTTTTTCCAGAATCTAACGGGTTACGCTAAGACTACAGTGTCCACAACAAAACTGAACATGAAAACCACTCAGCAATGTATGTATGCGTCGAAATATAGTTTTACTTGTAACCGGAGAGTTGTTAAATGTCATTATTTTTGCCGCTTATGTGCTGTGTTGTTTTTGTTAAACTTTTCTTTTAAGAATCGTTAATTTTTGGAGTTTCGCATTAATAAAATTAAGAATTATTTCCATTTCAGAACGTAAGAAAATTGCTAATTCATATAGTATTTTATGATATTTTATTATTTAAAAGTTGTAATTTAATAGTTTAAAAGGCTAACATGAATAATTAAGAAGTTATGGTTGAGTTCATGGTTTATGTTCCACCGTAATCACAAAAGTTGAGGCGATTTCTAATTCAAACCAACAAAAGGAAACAAAAAGTATGACAAGCAGAGAATTACAGCTTTTTACATTCCTTTTGCTTTATAATCAAAAAGGTATTATGTATCCACGTGGTAATTAATAATCTACATGCTTCATTTTTCTAGTCAACAAAATATAGTAAATACGTATTAAAGATAAAACAATACATTTGTATATTTATATTTCGTAAAATAAATAATTCAAAAGCATTGTGTCAATATGTATGCAAATATATGTTTCGCATATTTTAAGTGTTAATAAAGAAGTAGAGGTGAAAGCACAATATTTGTTTACTATGGCAAATCGCCTAATTTCTAAAAGCCTGCAGTTTAACTGGGGGAGGTGTTGAGTGGGATAAAATAGAGAATAAATTTGCTGAAAATATTTATTGCGGTGTCTGCTTAAATTAATTTAGATGGCGTTCTGCCTTAACTCAAAAGTAATTATTTTTTATTTGCCACATGGTAAAGGGGTTTTCTTATATTTCAGCCACTATGTTCATCCTTAAAACACTACGGTCTAGCAAGGTCTGCAAGATGCGTGCATGGTTTTGAACACTGATAGTCTGGGCAAACAGCGGTAACAGTCAGTGTAGTAGTGGTGCGGAGTCGGCAATTATTTATTTCACGCGTTCACAGCGTCCAGAAGCCTTTGTCAACGTCACATCGAAAGCAAACAGCATTCTTCTGCAAAAAGTGGCATACGAAACCAAGAAAAATTTACATTTGATTTATGTGTTACTCTTATTTTATATAATCTATCGTTTCGTTTACTGGACAAGGAAGCATTTGTTTCCTTCTGGAATAAATATGCGGACTGTAAATTACCTAGTCGGACATCGATACGAAATGTAGTGCCATTTGCTCGTGAACATATAGAAAAAAGAATGAAAACGGAATTGAAAGATAAAAAACTGTGGTTGTGTGTGGACGAAACAACAGATGGTCAAAACCATTCTGTGGTTAATGGGACGTACAATGGAACCACGTCGTTCGTCATCCTCCTTCTTACTTGCTTCCAAAAGAGTTATAATTGTACTGCCGATGGGATTTTAAAGGTGGTGTTGAACTCATTGTACAAATTTGAAGTTTCAACTAGGCAACTTTTAATGTTTATGAGTGACGGTGCCGCAAACATGCGTTCTTTGGGCCGATCTCTTAAAGAACACAGTGGTAACTTCTTACATGTAACGTATAAAATCCATACTCTAAATCTTGCGGCACAAACGATTCCTACATGTTTTCTACTAGTAAATGGATTGATTGCTAGTACAAAGGCAGTGTTTCTAAAGTCCCCGAAACGTACTCGACTATTTCATAAACTGTGTCCTGATTTACCTGAACCTAAACAGCCGATTGTTACACGTTGGGGAACATGGTTGCAGGCTGCGTTTTACTACAACAAATATTTTGATCAAGTAAAGAAGGTAGTTTTAAAATTCAATCCGACAGAAGCTGCAGCCATCAAAAAAAGCCAGGATATATTTCAAGATAGTCAGGTTAAAAGAGATTTACAAACTATTCACAACAATTACTTCGGACTAGCGGAGGGAATAGAAAAATTACAAAATGTTTCGATGTCGCTAGTGGATTCTGTTAAAATTGTGAATGATGTTCACGCACAGTTATGCGTTGTAGAGGGCGAAACGAATTGGTGTGTAATACGAAAATTTGAAAGTGTTTCAGAGAAAGACTCCGATTTTCTTATATTAAAACAAATTTGTGAAGGTGCGTGTGAAGATGCATTAAGTTGTTTCAAAGATTATTTTAAATATCCAAATATAACATCGCTAGATGTCGAGCGGTCGTTTTCGGCATTAAAAAACATTTATTCCGCACGTCGTACTCACTTGACTGAAACAGCTGTGGAAACATATCTAATGATGCAAATGTTTAACAGATGTTACCCAGTTTGTGATTTCACGGAACACTTTTAAAACGGTAAGTGTTTCAGCACGTTTTATAATTTATTTCCTACCTTCTATTTTATGTGTAAAATTGTATGCGCTCGTCACGCCTCTGGCTGTTACCGCATATTTGCCCAGGTTACAATGATATATTTAGCTGCAAGAAAAAAAATATCATGGTATTTGATCAAATCATAATGTAGACGGATTTCCAATATGCATTTGACTGGTTTGATTATGAGAAGATTCAGAAAAATGTATGACTAGGATTTAGGAGGATAGCTATTGATTAAAATATAAGGAGACACTCTTCGTGTTTGTTTTTCAGTATTATTTGAGGATTAACCATTTTATTTACAAAATTAATTAATACAAAAATGTATATTTATTTTTAACTTGCTCTTGGATTCCTGCAAAACTAACCAAAATTAATGTTAATATAGCTCATGGTATTGGTGGAATTATTCCCAGGAAAAACAAAGCGAGCAGAGAAAAAAAGCACTAACACACGGACATGTTTCTGCCGACCCGGCGTCATCAGCGTGGTTTCGGGAACTATTTTCTGCTGCATACATTGCGTTCTCTTAGTTACCTCTCAGTTTATGTCACTAATCTCCAAAGACAGCATTGAAATATTTTCTGCCGCCACCTGGTGGCAAGAGATATAATCATGCCGTCTAGAGAGTAGCGATGGAAACCAGAATGCAGATGCCCACCACCTATCAAGCATCTGTTGTTTATTAAATTTGCTTTAACTTTTGAACGACGGAAGCTAGCCTCTTTACAAAAAATAGGTGGATTGCTATTTTCTGTGATCTTACTTTTAGTGTTATCGACGGTTCAATTACATTTCCTTAACTTTCTTATTTGAAATTGAATGCACATTTTTACATTGTTGGAATGGTAATCGAAAGACGAATCCTACAATACTACATATGTTACGCTTGACTTGAGAAATATTACAATATTTAGCAACAAATGTTTTCCTAATCCATTTTTGTTGTTATGCAAAGTTAGTTAGGAAAAAGCGCCAAGTTGTCTTCTGTGACGCTAAGTTGATCCAACGAGCTCGTTGCTAGATAACATAATCATAACAATTGCCGAATTGTTAAATTTCATGTCATAACAGAAGTTTGTATTAAGTGTATATTACTTCTACTTATTGTGTTGCAATAATTACATCTTACTGTAAACACAAAAGTGTTACGGAGCACAAAAATAAAAGCTGCCCTGATGTCAGAACTGCCTTTTTTTAATTTACTCATATTTTATGAGTAAGGTTCGACAAACGCGTGCTACGGTAGAAGCGCCGAGAGGGGATTTAGGTCGATGCGAAGCCAGTGGAGAGTTTAGTCATTCGATAGGCGTGGAAGTGAACGGTAGTTCGATAATTATCGGTTTATCGGTGTGCGACTTTTAAAACATGGACCGTCGTAAGCGATTCTGATATTATTATTATATTAGCAGTTTCCCTGGGTTGGAATATACAGGTGCTATCATTCAGTGCAAAATTTGCAATATACGGTTGATAGGTCGCGATACATTTCACAGTAGAAGACATAATAAAAGTAAACGTCATGTACCGAATTTAAGCAACAATATTCCGTACTGGGAATTTCTGTACGATTTTATTTTTATGCTAAGTGCGTCCAACATCCCCCAGCACCTAGTAGACAATGAACACTTTCGTCTTTTTTGGAATAGGTATGTTCCCTCGTGGAAACTACCAACAAATAGACAATTGCGATACAATTTACCACATTTGCAAGGTACAGTAAAAAACTGTATACTAGACGAGTTGAAAAATAAAAAAAATTGCGTAAGTGTGGATGAAACAACTGATGCACAGAAACACAGCATGATTCATGTTGTAGCGCGTCATTTAAAACGTAAAAAGGGATGCTGAAACCGTTGTGAAGATAATAAAAGATTCTTTAAGAGAATTTTGTATCACAGGAGCCCAAGTCACAATGTTAGTTACTGATGGAGCTGCAACAATGCTGAAAGTTGGTAGGATGCTGAAAATATGCTTTCCGACACTTCTTCACATAACATGTCTCATACACGCGTATCATCTCGTTGCAGAAACCATTCGAAAGAAGTATCCGATGATGAATAATTTAATAGCATCTACCAAAAAGGCACCAGGCAGTATTTTATTATCATGAATATTTCGTAAATGTGAAGGATGTGATCTTAAAATTTAAATCAAATGAATCTGCAGCGATTCGAGAGAGTCAACAGCTTTTTTCCAATTCGGACGTTCAATTACAAATCGATTAAATTTCCATAAACTATTCTGCAGTTGTACAAGCTATATCGCTGTTACACTTATCTTTACGAGTCTCACTAAATACCTTAGATAATTTACAAGCCGCTCTAGAAAGCTTGACGAATCCTATAGGACTAGATGTCGCTCAAAAATTTCGTGCAGTTTTAAATAAATGTCCCGATTCACAAAAGGTTCGGTCTATTACTGAAAATAAAGAGTGCACAGAAGAGATAAAGGAATTGAGTTACGCAAATCCTACTTCGCTAGATGGAGAAGGATCATTTTCGAAATACACGAAAACGTTTTCAGACCAACGTCGAAGGCTACGAATTGAAAATGGAAGCATTGCTTATGTAGTATTTTGTCGCAGTGGACATCAAGACGTCAATAAAAGGTAAGAATAAATTATTTTTTAATAATACTTGTATCTCACGTACCTACTTTTGCGCGGTGCGCCTCTGACGTTGCACTCGTTTGTCGCACCTTAGTTATGAGGACTACAACAGGATGCTCCGAACGAAAATGAATATGTATATACATATATGTACATAATTTTAAAATACCAAGCCTGTATGTCAAGGTTAGATAATGATAAGCTACAGCGTAAATTCAAACTTGACGCTTGACCCAGATTTTCCACGACACGGTGTGGAAATAGGCACCATTCAATTCAACTTGCAACTTACAGATGTTGATGTCAATGTTCGCGAACGAATGCTTCATTCAATTTTTTGAAATAAGCGTTGCATTTGTAAGACAAAAATTAATTTATTTTCGATGATCAGTTCTGTACATTTTGGACACTCTGCGTTAATGTGTTTGCCATTTTATTTTTGTAAGTTATTCATGCTTTGTAATGTACATGGTTTTCCGTTTTAAATACACATTCCAAACACATGCGCACAAATGTATTCTATCTTTATTTTTTTATTTCCTCTCTCGATAACATACTAAATTCACTTGAAGCAATAGATATTTAAAAACTTTAATTCAATATATTTTTTACATGAGGCAGCAGAAGGGGGTATAGCTTTGAAATTGGTCATAAACCTCAAGTGTCTTCTACTGTGTAAATGGTGCATATAAAGTATTCCATGTCTTTGTCACAGATCATAGACATGCGAAACTTGTTACACCTTAAAAATACCTACAACCGTATATGTGGTTAAAGCTCAGTATCCGACGCATTAGAGCGCTGTTAATTGTGTTTGTGCCACCCAGGAACGCACTATCTCTTACCAGAGCGAGACCGAAATCTATTAGCCCCTTTATCACTTTTAAGCAGCTAAGTCTCGCTACGGGGGTTTGTTGTATTGGTCTTCAAAAAATTGAAATCCTCTTGGTGATAAATGATCGCTTACTATGGATTCTTTTCAGCCTTCATGTCAATGGCATCGCCTACTCTTATTCTTGTTTTTGGTGGTGGACGATCCTGAAGGTTCATCACAGCTCGGACTGGCGGGTTCTCTGCCTCGCATGCTCGCCTCTACGTGTTTTTCAAGGGGCATTGACGATCATCTTCAACGTGGTATTCTGTAGGACTAGTCCTAGTTGGACTCGAACCCACTTTGTCATAGTTAGAAGTTCTAGACCGTTATTTATAGAAACTCACACTCAAAAGGTCTCCCCCTGTTTCTTAATGAAAAAAAAAAAGTCTAATATTCGACATAACAACTTCAAAGTAATTCTATATGCAAAAAGATTATGTTCTTTTAAACTGTCTTACCATCATTATTTGCAAAATAACATTTTCTAATGTAATTTACATCGTGGCTCTAATAATAATGTAAGTATGCAAGTAAATTTGGATTGTCGTTACCGTCTTGCATAATTTAGAATGTAATCCTAACAGAGAAAGCTCGTTTAATTGTACATCGGTACCTAATATAATAATTTTGTAATTATGGTGTAAATTGATACGAAACTGGATGAAAGATTTTATTGAAAACATTGGCATAAATTATTTAGTGTCAGTTTGTTTTTGATGGTGCAGAACGCCCTAAACGCAACACTAACTTTTGCAACTTGCGTTAATTGCTCTCAAATTATACATAGATACATAGAAAGAATTATTGGACAACTCAATTGTTTTAAGCGTATTAAAATAATGTTCTTCCGACAGCTGTGATTTTAGAGGAACGACTAATTTCTGTCATGTCCAAATTTTTATTTTCATAAAAACCCACAAGTTACATAAAACTCATACATTTATCTACAATTTACATACATTGAGTTTGCTATTTAATAATCTGGCCATCTATGTAAACACAATAAGTATTAGATTTTAAAATGCATTTTTCGAATGAATCTAGTATGAGGCCTTCTGATTATCCTCCCATTGCTTGTCTTATGTGGCTCTTTTGAAGTTCACAGGAGGGGTTAGGACCAAAGAAAGGCATGTCCGCTGCTTCTTTGGCCAGCTTTTCAGTTCCTTCGATCCGTTGGTGACTTGGGATCCACCGCAAAATAACGTGGTTATTGCGTCCCAGTTGCCTTAGGTTGTATACAGATTCGTGTATTAGGCCAGATTCATATGTATTAACCTTGATAGCTTCTAGAACTGCCTGACTATCGCTGAATATATTTATGGTTGCGCCTTCTATCCCTTTGTCGGGGTTGTCTGCTTGAGGTATGTTGGTATAAAGTCCCGTAGGCATTTTAGGTAGTAGTTAGGGCCACTGATGTATATACCTGCTCCGACTCCTTCTATTCTCAAGGTGTCCGTGTACCATACTAGTGTATGTCTTTTACATTAAGATTCGCCGGGTGCCTACTCTTATAAGGCTGATCAAAATTATATTGCATAGGGAGCCTGTCTTTTGCCATGTGCATCAGATAGTTTATGTTGGAATCTTCAAGGATTTTAAGATACCCTCTTAAATCAGCAGGCTTTAATCCCATAATTCTAAGGGTAAGGGCGTTTGATAAAGCCTTCTTCCGAATATGGATGCGAAGCGGTATCCCGGCAGGGCTTCCAACGCTGTTGTGCAACAGGTACGCATCACATCTGTAACGTTGAGACACGCGAGTCTCCGAATATGTTAAGGCTGCTGTTCGACAGACTTCTGAATTGTTTTTGGCTACCAAATCAAAGAGTCGTAGGTGATCATTAGTCTGATTATTGCTGTATATGACCAGAATGTCATTTGCGGCTTAAAACCCCAAATCTTATCAAGCAGCCTTCGGCATACTAGCGATGCCGTAATGACATTTTTATGTAAGTTGGAGATGTGCGAGTTCCACGTTTGTTTCTTATTGAACATAACTCCCAAGTATTTAACTTTATCGCTGAAGCTAATGATGTTCCCTTCAATGTAGAATGATTTTAGACAGACTTTTCTTTTCCTTGTGAAAGGGACGATTGTAATCTTTTGCGGGTTTATGCACAGGCTATGTTTTTGTCACCATCTATAGGTGTTGTCAAGAGCTCTTTGCATAACTTGCGGTATGATGTTCTCGTGTTTTCCACGGATCATGATCACCAGGTCGTCAGCGTACTTTTGTATGAGATGCAATCCGTTAAAAATTTAATTCTGTAGGAGATTATCTACAACAAGACACCAGGGTAGAGGTGAAAGGACCTCTCCCTGGGGCCAACTTCTGCTGACTCTTATTGTTGTCGTTCTCGATCCCACCGTAGCACTTATTCGTCGTAAATACCACATTTACGGCTCTCCACAGTATTGGTGAGCAGAGGATGTTTATCCTTATAAGTGAATGTAATGTAATATCGTTTCCAATGTTTAAGTATTTAAGAATGTTTCTATTTCAATTGAAATTTTAGAACGTATCCATAATATATCATAGGTTATTACATTTGTGTCACTGTCAGATGAATCCTTACCTAAAAACCTAGAATCAAACAGTATTCGTTAAGAACTTAAATTGTACATATTTCATTTTCCTCACTCGTTTATCGAAAACATTATTCGTATCCTCCTAATGTTTCCTTCTGGCGGGAGATAGTTATGTTAAATATTTACATCATCAAGCCCAGCTGTTACTCTAGCACGTATAGGGTATTCAGTATAGCTACTCGATAGATATGAAATTCCCTCTGGCGGCTATTAATTCTGTTCCGTAGCCACAATTTCCCCCTAGGCCGACTGGCTTAGGAATGGGGGTACTACAAATTTATTTTAAGTCCAGATAACGACAAACGTGGATTAACGGTGAAATTATTCCTCTTTAGTTCATCTTCCTATTTTCGTAACTCTTCAGAATTAATGTAAAATTCTCCTAAAACAAACAACAGCATAAATTCAAAGATATTTCTAACATTATTTCGTATATGAAATATGTTTATTTATAATATTTATAATACCGGAAAAGAAGTAATAAAGCGAATAATAATAAAAAAACTAATCAAGAATTATAATATATATAATATGTAAGGCTGTGAAACACCCTCTTAAGCAGAGTAATCAAGTAGGCTGGCGGATTGCATTGGAATTACTGAACATGAGAAGTAGAAGCACCATCATCAGTATTATAACCCAGTGGATAAGAGTCGTAAAAAATTGATAGCATTAGATATGTTTCAATAGTTGTCTCGTGGAACCGTGTTCGCAGTGGTGAAAAATGTGTTTATATTTGGAGAAAGATCGTTCGACATCTACGGCACAGATATGCGTTGATCTCTATGGATGGTACAACATGACTACATATGTACATAAAATTGTAATACACGGAAGCGATATCATTGCTTCGTTGTCTTTACCTATCGGACAGCTTTCCGAAGAAGCAAGGTAGAAAGATTATAAAAAATTTAGATTATTTCACTCAAGAAAAACATCACAGGTTGAGACAAATTCTGATGTATTGAACAGGATACTCATTTCGTCGGACCCAGTAATACCTTCACAAACAAGAATCACGAAGAAAAAAGCAAGCCTTTGCGAAGAAGTTATGGACATGTCGGAGATCCCGAACTTCATTAGAGCTGCTGAAAATGTTGAGACTGATTCGGATGATGAAGATGACGATGATGACGTACAATAATCATTATAATTATCAACTTTATTATTTTCATATTAAATTTTTATATATATGGGCACCAGTTTTTATTTTGTTCTTTACCTTCATACTGCCATTCAAGAAATTTAGGTAAATTAGAGCATATCACAATATTATTTCAAAATAGTTGCTTTAGTATTCAAGGTGCGTTTAATAACCAAAAGATTTAGTTTTTGTCATTTAATTATTTTTGTCGCCCTAAATGTGTGAAATTGTGTGTGCGCTGGAAAAATTTTATTGGAACCATTTTTAATATTATTAACTGTCTAAATTTGCTATACAGCATCGCTACCCTGCCCCCGTTATATATTTTTTCCAAGAATAATTCGCATCATCCTCGAGACTATGTAATATACTTCAAACTATCTTCTAAAAAAACAATTATATCTGTTATAGTTTCCGAGGTATTTACCAAAAAATTTAAAAATCTTGAAAAGCCGCTAACAAAATGGTGTTGTTTTTATAGATTATGTGCTTAACATAGGGCCACACAACAAAACTTTTTGTTTTGTTAATATTGGCAACAGAAGCAGCTTTCATATTGATTTGCAAGGAAAACAGTGCTATCAGTCAATACGACCATATAGGTGTATAAAACATTATTATTCTTTTTATTGTTTAGATATCGTCAAAAATTTATCAATAGGACGATGTTGATATTATCATTGAGTCAAGGCCAGTCCGAAATTTTTCACATACTCACAAATTGTATTGCAGCAATGTTAACATCGTTCATGGAGAAACGTATTATGAACTATTAAAAACCACAAGCGATTATTTCGAACTATGAATAGGAAATAAAAGGAAATATAATGCACTCGTACAGATTGTTATTTGACTTCATCTCAACGGAAATAATTTGAAACCGCCTTTATACCGTTTATGGAAGTTGATTGAAAAAAGAGTAAATGGGAGATTCGAATATATGGTTTAAGTCCTTGATGTAGAGTGCTCGTGCTTTAAAACTTTCCGTGAAAATATATATAGGTTCTCGAACATCGCGCAAATGTTTATTATCGATCAATGCACGGTATTTTATCTTTTTGCTCGACCCCATACACGGGATTCCAACTACCATCTGTCATCGTTTCACTTCACAATTTCACCTTCATCGAACCAGAGTTTTGTGTAATATTTGTAATGTCAACTCATATCATAATATATTCCATGCAATCCTTAACCTTATCTTCTTTCTACCCTGCATATAAATGCTTATACAGAGCAATGGCGAAGTTTTCCAGGAACTGGGAATTTTGGCAATAGAGCATTTTTTATAAGTTAGCTCTAAATAACATAAGAAAATGTAGTTCGTTTAATGCAGCGAATAAAAATTGAATCAAAATCTTTTTTAACTCAATTATATTAACAAAAGAAAATGAAAACTGCGATTTTTAAATAATTCCAAAACACCTACGATGTCATAAAATTTCTGATAGAAAACATAACCTCATTGTCAGAGAACGGCAGCATTATATGGGATGACGTCAGCCGCAGCAGAGTCGTATGCAGAGCATGTGATGTACGCGGTGATTATTTAAAGATCGAGGAATCAGTGAATGGTATACAGTCGTAGTATTCGCATGGAACTCTCTCCTCAAATTATTCTACATATATTTACTATATCTACTCTTTACTTCGTTATTAGTTTTTTAAGGTGTTTATTTTCCATATTAAATACTTAACAGCGGCGATACAATACTTCGAAAGTCGAAATGTAAAATTGAGAGACGCCTTCCGCGTTTCGGCATCAGTTCTTTCAATCCTTTAACTGGCTAACAACAAGGAAGCTGCTGGACCATTACGTTTTAAAGGACACGCCACAATATGAATCACGCTGTGTTTCTGACCATCAGTAGTTTCGTCCACGGCGAGCCAGATTTTTTGATTTCTCAACTCGTCTTTTATACAGTCTTTTACTGTACTTTGCACATGTGGTAAATTGTACCGCTATTGTCTTTTTGTTGGTAGCTTCCATGATGGAACATATTTATCACAAAAAACACGAACATTTTCATTATCTACTAAGTGTTGTGGGATGTTGCACGTGCTTAACATGAAACTAAAGTCATACAAAAATTGCCAGTACGGAATATTGTTTCTTAAATTCAATACATGACGTTTACTTTTAATATGACTTCTACATTCTAATGTCGTGCGACCTAACAACCCTATACCGCAAAATTTGCAACGAATGTGCGAACCTGTAAATTCCAAACCATTGAAATGCCAAATATATTTCTTCACATGCGATGCAAGAGGCACACCAGGTTTACGTCCCATGTTTTCGAAAACACACAATGAGAATCAGATAAATAACCGAACGGCCGAACTCCTCAATGTCTACCGCATTACTGAACTTTGCATCCACATACAATCCCCCGTAATTTCTCTAAGGAATAAAAATTAAATTAGGTGCTTCATTGTTTATTTTAAATAAGTAATCTAATGCCCTTCCTTGCCATAATTTTTTTGTCACTTTGGAAGCTGCTAGAAGCAGATGTTAAATTGAAACGAGATGAAGTTAAAATAGAACTTGTAAAATTAGAAGTTTTCTTACGGGCGCGGAGTAATCCTAGCAGCGCGCTAATGTTACAAATAAAACTTCAAAAACAGCTTAATAAAATAATAATACACTTCTCTCAGAAAGGATATGTACATATATCGGTATCAGTTGATAAAGCTACAGCACAACAATGATATAAAAAATGTTTTATGTAAATATGGGCAATATAAAGTAGGTATTTTGTTTTTTTCAATTTGTAACACTCCAAGTTATCATATTTATTCAGAGAATTGAAAGAAATTGTTTTCTTTACGTTTGCCCCCACAGATGTTTTGTCTCTGAGAGTCTTATTGAATAAAATTTCTCTTTTTGAATATACCAAAGGTGAATTCTTTTGTTGTGCGATTCTGTTATTTAATAAACTTTATTCCACACGACAGACACAATACCATTACACATTTAGTTTCGAGTAGATTTTTCCAGTGTTATAAAGTAAATTTCTATAGCAACAGTAGAATCTGGCTCTCTTAAGAATATGTGACAAATATTAGAGAACTGGTTGTTTGTGATGTATATACGAGGGTAGTCTGAAAAGTTTCCAGCCTAATACAGAAACAAGTATTTTTTGCCAAATTCTGTTTCATTTCTCTATCCCTACATTTTTCCCAACGATGCTTCCATCTCTTTAATCCATCGAAATAGTAGTTAGCATCTTGTTCTGCAAAACAGCCGTTTAGGAATGTGAAATTTTCATCGAATGAGGCGGATTCAATGATAATTTCTGTCCTTCGAGCGAGACTTTGAGCTTAGGAGACAGAAGAATGTCGCTGAGGGTGAGGTCTGGTGAATAGGGTAGGTGGTTTAACAATTCAAACCCCGATTAGTGAATTTTTGCTATGGCGGCCACTGAAGTATGAGACGGTGAGTTGCCTTGATGGAACAAAACTTTCTTTTTCTTTAAATGCGGCCGTTTTTTCGCAATTTCTGCATTCAGCTTGTCAAGTAATGATGCGTAGTATGCCCCGGATATCGATTAACACGACTCCATGACTACTCCAAAAAGCAGTCGCCCTCATCATAATAACCCTGTACCACGACATCAGCGATTTTCAGTTTTCTCAATAAATGGCCGTCATTATACCTGCAAGGCAAATCTTGCTGCTGTTACATTTACCACGGCAACCATTTCTTGGAGAGGTACGAAGTGTGATCAAAAAATTACGGTGAATGATTTTTTATAGCAGCAACTGCTGATGCTACATTGATTTGAAGTAATAAGTTCGATAACCTGATCCTTTAAGATAATCAGTGTAAAGTTTGAACGAGTTGTGGCTTGTTAGTCCGCTTCCAGAGCTGGTAGAGTGAGGTCGTGTTTATTGTGTCTGCCGCGCATCATGGATTTCGAACAACGCGTTAACATTAAATTTTGTTTTAAGTTGCAAAAAAGTGCCAAAGAAGCTCATGAAATGTTAAAATCAGTGTATGGCGATAATTTGGTGACTGAAAACTGTTTACAAATGGTATCAGCGATTTAAAAGTGGAAACGAGTCGGTTGAAGATGAACAACGGTCGCGACGTCCTTCGACCTTGAAAACAGACGCAAACGTGCAAAAAGTAAAGAACTGAACATCTCACACTGGTCCGTGCAAAGCATTTTAACCGATAATTTACAAATGAAACGAGTGAATGCGAAATTTGATCCCATACATTTGACTGGCGAACAGAAGGAAAATCGTGCACGGCATTGAAGGATCGTCTTGAAGCAAATCCGGACTTAATGGCCAATATTATAACGAGATGAAAGCTGGGTGCATGGATATGACCCTGAAACAAAAATTCCCAAGGAAAACGAGTGACGCTCTTCGTCCTAAGAACGCACGTCAGTCAAAATCGAACATCAAGGTGATGCTCATTGTTTTTTTTTCATAGTAAGAGCATGGTGCTATCAGAGTTCGTTCCAATGGGAACAACTGTAAACTTCGAATACCACAAGGGCAACGTTTGTGAAACGATGTACGGAGAAAGAGACCAGAAAAATGGGCCAATGTCTTCCTTCAACACGACAACGTGCCGTGCCTCACCTCGCTTCTGATCCGCAAGTTTTTGGCCGAAAAAAAGGTTCCATTCTGTCCACATCCGCCCTATTCTCCGGATTTAGCACCGTGCGACTTCTGACTCTTGCCAAAAATAAAAACCCTGCCAAAAGGAAAGCGCTTTGACACCATTCCCGACATTGAGAGGTCCACGACGGAGCAGCTGAAGGCCCTTTCGACAGAAGCCTTCCAGAAATGCTTCCAATTATGAAATCAACGTTGGGATAAGTGCATCGCTAGCCAAGGAGAGCACTTTGAAGAAGATTAATTCAAATCTGATGAAAGAAATGTAGCTATACTATCGTAAATCTAAATTTTGCTAGAAATTACGTTCGACATATCAAAACTGCGGCCAAAGTAATTCTACTTAAACTTATGAATGCTTCATATACAATTACGTATTTGTGTATTCCTCTGAAGAAACGGAAAAGTTATATGAATTAGTTTTAACATAGATTAAAATGTTTTTTATTGTTTATGGTGTATAGATAGTGATGAGGATACACGTCTTTCTCAGGCCATCTAAATTTTATTATCGAAAATGAGGAAATAACTTGAATGGTTTCATTAAATTAAGGAACGTGATCTTAATTTCAGATGCTTATCCCTGGAAATAGGGAGTAGCTAGACTAAGCATGAGCAGAGTTACGTATACTGTCGGAAATATAATAATTGGAATCATATTTTCCAAGACTATGCTATAGCTTTATTAGTTAAGTGATATGTAACCCGGGCAAATATGCAGTAACAGCCAGAGGCGTGGCGAGCGCATAAAAGTTTACACATAAAATAGAAGGTAAGAAATAAATTACAAAACGTGCTGAAACACTTACCGTTTTAAAAGTGTTCCGTGAAATCACAAACTGGGTAACATCTATTAAATATTTGGATCATTAGATATGTTTCCACAGCTGTTTCAGTCAAGTGAGTACGACGTGCGAAATAAATGTTTTTTAATGCCGAAAACGACCGTTCGACATCTAGCGATGTTATATTTGCATATTTAAAATAATCTTTGAAACAACTTAATGCATCTTCAAACGCACCTTCACAAATTTGTCTTAATCTAAGAAAATCGGAGTCTTTCTCTAAAACACTTTCAAATTTTCGTATTACACACCAATTTGTTTCGCCTTCTACAGCGCATAACTGTGCGTGAACATCATTCACAATCTGAACAGAATCCACTAGCGACATCGAAACATTTTGTAATTTTTCTATTCCCTCCGCTAGTCCGAAGTAATTGTTGTGAATAGTTTGTAAATCTCTCTTAACCTGACTATCTTGAAATATATCCTGGCTTTTTTTGATGGCTGCAGCTTCTGTCGGATTGAATTTTAAAACTACCTTCTTTACTTGATCAAAATATTTGTTGTAGTAAAACGCAGCCTGCAACCATGTTCCCCAACGTGTAACAATCGGTTGTGGTGATTCAAGTAAATCAGGACACAGTTTGTGAAATAGTCGGGTACGTTTGGGGGTCTTTAGAAACACTGCCTTTGTACTAGCAATCAATGCATTTACTAGTGGAAAACATGTAGGAATCGTTTGTGGCGCAAGATATAGGGTATGGATTTTACACGTTAGATGTAAGAAGTTACCACTGTATTCTTTAAGAAATCGGCCCAAAGAACGCATGCTTGCGGCACCATCACTCATAAACATTAAAAGTTACTTAGTTGAAACTTCAAATTTGTTCAATGAGTTGAACACCACCTTTAAAATCTCATCGGCAGTACAATTTAAAACTCTTTTGGAAGCAAGTAAGAAGGAGGATGACGGTCGATGTGGTTCCATTGTACGTACCATTACATTAACCATGTTTTTGTTAGAATGTTTTTGACGATCTGTTGTTTCGTCCACACACAAGCACGTTTTCATTCTTTTTTCTGTATGTTCACGCGCAAATGGCACTACATTTCGTATCGATGCCCGACTAGGTAATTTACAGTCCGCATATTTATTCCCGAAGGAGACAAATGCTTCTTTGTCTAGTAAACGGAACGATAGATTGCATAAAATAAGAGTGACACATAAATCAGAAAAATAAATAAAATTTTTCTTGGTCTCGTATGCCACTTTTTGCAGAAGAATGCTGTTTGCTTTCGATGTGATGTTGACAATGGCTTCTGGACCAACATATTAAAGGGATTTTACAAACTAGACATTGAATTTTAGCGCCATCAAAAATTAAATCCGACATGTCCACTATAAAGTTTTGTGTCTGCCATTGGTCGTTTCGCGACATACCTAACTGCGACATTTTTAAAGCAAACATAAGCGTACAATTACGAAATAAGTTACGACAGCCTACATATACACAGAACTACTCGCATACAGCATCGATTTAGTACTGACGCTGTGAACGCGTGAAATAAATAATCGCCGACTTCGCACCACATATCTACTACACTGACTGTTACCGCTGTTTGCCCGGACTAGTGATATGTGCTCTTTGCATGTCTAACAGATTCACGGCGTCCGTCGTCCCTCCCGACAAATATGGTAGGTATTATAATATGCCCAAGTTGTTGATCGGAGCATTTGTGGGCATTGTAAATACAAAAATGTAGAAGTAGATACTAAACCTTAAGACTGTTTATCCAGTATTCACTGTACTTTTTAAATTAAAGTGTAACCAATTAAAATTACAACTGGTTTAACCTAGAAATGCACTGCAGCAGGATGTAGCATACACCTAATTTTTTTTGTGAAATTCAAACGTAAAATTCTATGAACATATATGGTTTGCTGTTACTTTCTCTCACTGGTTTTGAAGCAAAGTAAAATATGGATATACAAACAACGCATTTTTCGTATTTTCTTTATCTGTAAGTACCTTCGTTTAAAATTACTTGCTATTATTAAAGTTAATGAAAAACTAAGTACTCGGATTTCTTCCTAATAAACAATTAAAGAACACTTGACAAGAAAAAAAGGGTATTAACTTAACTGATTTGACGTCTAACAATTTACGTAACATGAATAACAGAAAAAATGTTCGTTCATACTTGTACTAGGGCGATAATAAGTGGCTTAGCAATTTTACTGCTTCACATTAATTTTTTTTCATTGAGCAGATTATTTGGCAACAGATGCATATGTTTATGTTTTTATTTATAACCTTTGCAAATTTGAATAAATCACAATCACAGTACACCAACGAAACAACACTAGATGAATAAGAAGGTAAGTATTTTGCAGTAAGTTACTCGAATTTGAAATCTAAAATAAACAAGGATAGATGAATATAAATTCAATTCAATACAAGGTAAAGTTTTATTTTAATGCTAGCTATCGATTTCGACATAATGTCATTATCAAGCCATCTCAAAGACATCGAAGAGATATAAATAGTAACAAAATTGATGTGCCTTTTATTTTTATATGTAAAATTAGTTAGGTTACAGAGTCGGAGTGTATACCGTGTGCACACTAATGGTGCACACGGTATACACTCCGTCGGCGGAATTTAGCGTGAAAACTAGTATATCGTAGCGTATTTGATAAAATTATTTACAAATACACAGGATATTCCAAATTTCAACTTTTTTATTTTAAAAGGATTGCTATATTTTTTATTCATCATTTTAATGGCCACTTAAATTATCTTTGCAGTGATATATGGTTATGTGTACTTTTGATAATTACTTTTGGCTATATTACAAGTTTTGTTAAAATTTGACAGTTGCAGGCTCTGACTTTTTAAGACCTAGCATGAAGACAACTGTGGTATCGCGAGTTACTCGTTTGTTATCAATAAGGTTCGACAAACGAGTGCAACGTCAGAGGCATATCGCACAAAAGTAGGTACGTGAGATACAGTATTATCAAAAAATAATATATTCTTACCTTTTATTGACGTCCTGATGTCCACTGCGACAAAATACTACTGCCCCGGTAAGCCGCGTAAAACTGCAACATAAGCAACGCTTCCATTGTCGATTTACTACCTGAATCCCCTCTCGGCGGCTCTGCCGTAGCGCGCGTTTGTCGAACCTTAGTTCTCAATTTAGAGGCTAGCACTTTATGCATTTCAAGGTGGTACAATGTAAAAATGTATACAGGGTGTTAAATATGTCGTGTAATATTTATTGAAATTCACATGCTCTTTTTTTGAGTTTTTTAAATAGAACTTATATTTTTGGATATTACTAATACTTTCCGCATTCTTGATGCTAAGAGTGGATTTCTGTGGCAAACGCCAAGAACAAATACCATGTCTAGAAACTCCTCTTTCGAGAAATGCATTTTTTGTTAATGAAAGTTAGTAAAAAATAACAACAACAAAACGATATATACTGCATACTTGCATTTATCCCCGCCAGCCAGCCTCGCCGGGTGCAACTCCCGTAGCTCTGAGCGAAATCGGTGTTAATAGAAGTACTGGGAAACGTATTTTGAAACGCAACAAATACAAAAGTTACAAAGTTCAAAATTGCCAGGAGATTTTTCCTTTTAATAAAGTAACATTGTTAAAATTTCAATTTATTTTGTATAATTATCGAAGTTACTTTTCTTTAGTTTAATTTTATAAGAATCGTTGTTTATTGTCCTACTTAGAATCACTTTTTCGTTCTCTTACATCGCATAGCAGCAACAAAATGAATATAAGAAACTGTAATTTCTTACATAATCCGAGAATACAGAGAAATTACGCAGTAATTCTGTATTAACACATTTTGTCGGAAGGCGTTGAATTATAATATTCCTTGGTTGAGCGGACACGCGTATTTATAATATGCGAGCGTACCGCTGCTCGCTTTATGATATACTACGACTGGATAGGATCTCTCAGTGAGACTCGAATACGCTGTTGCCACTCACAGAAGCAATCCCCCATTCGTATCTGTAGCAACGTGTATACATTAGTATGTGTATGGTGAAGCTGGGCTATATTTGCAGTCATTGAATCTTCTTTTCAGAAAACAATATCGTCAAATTAAATCATAACCCTATCAAGAAATATGTCAAAAATCTTAGGAATGACGTTAATAATTTCAAAGATTTAAAAGAAATGAATCCCACATCCATTATGAAGTCCCATAACACTTCATAAAGCGCATCATTCTACCAGACCTATTACCGCCTCCAATAGTTTTCTCCTGCTCATTACCTCGCTAAAACATTAAACGGTATCATATTGAATATTTTTCAGATTAATACTGCATACACTATTAAAAACTCTGCAAACCTGATTAATAAAATTACTTCTCATAATCAATTCTTAATGACCTCATTCGATACTGTCATTTATACAGAAATATTCCTATGAAAGGATGCACTAAAAATGCAAATCTAAAAATAAAATTTAAAAATAATTTGGATGTCTTAATTAAATACAACCTGAATAACGATGAAACAGAAGATATCACTGATTTGCTTACAACAAAATTTCAATAAAAATAATTATTTACTACAAGACGGTTTACCTAGTCAGTCCTGTTTCTGGACTAATTGCAGATGTTTATATTAATTATCTTGAAACCAGAATTCTTGATGAATTTTCTAACAATCATATTTTACTTTGGAGAATACATGTCGACGATATTTTATATTTTTGGCAAGGCTCTTTAGAAGGCATACATATTTTTAACGAAAAAATGAATCAACTATCAAAGATAAAATTTGTTTTAGAATTAGAAAAATTGTGGTATGTTTAATGGACACAGCGAACATTTATGGATGCAAGAAAAGCCGCATCATGTTGAATAGAGGAGACTCCAATTCCAAGATTGGACTTAATGTTTGGGGCGGCGTCATTGGTTCAGGCTCCACCGCATAATCAGCTAACGGTACGAAATCATTTAAATGAAGCATTCCCGAACTCGTGGATAGGAAAAATCACGCCGGTTGCATAACCACCTCGATCCCCGGATTTGTCCGTTTTAGATTTGTATTTATGGGATATGATAAAAGATAGGGTGTATCGAAAATTATACGACACAGTAGATGGCCTTAGAGAAGCTCTACTAAAACCTTTTGGACGTTCCGTTAGAAAAGCAATAAATTCAGTGTTAAAAATGTAATTTGTGCATTAATGTATAATGGTGGAATTTTTGAATATATTTAGTTTTTAGCTGCTTTTAGCTACTTTAATTACGTTGTTTATGTACTACTTTAATTGTATACTGATTTTCTTAATTGTTAACTATCTTGAATTTTGTTACCAAACGATGTGCATCTAGTAATTATTTCCATAGCTTACTATGTAAACAGTTCGAAATAAAGCAACGCAAACTGCGCTAAAAGCCAGTGGCTAACGCATAAAAGTTTACACAAAATAAACACGGCCGGGACAATTCGGTATAAGCGTCGGTATAACTGCGACTCGAAAGCCGATCTGTTGTGTATGCATCTACGCTGTCGTATACTATATCGTAGTTCTACGTTTGTTTTGAAAATGTTTCCTACGTCGCGAAAACGACCAAAGTTGGACACAATAAGAGAATTTATTGCAGAAATGCCTGATTTAAAGTGTGATGGCGCTAAAATTCAATGTGCAGTGTGTTAAATAGATTTAATGTGTTGGTCGAAAAGTGATTGTCTACGGCACGTAGATAGTGCAGGGCATGTTTCAAAAAAAAAATCCCACACGAGATTATGACAAATTTAAATTTAATTTATGTGTTTATTGCATGTAATTTACCATTTCATTTACTAGGGAAGAAAGCATACGTCTCGTTTTGGAATGAATATTCGGACTTTAAGTTACCAAGTGAGAGAACATTACAGAGAGTTGTGCCGTCTGCTCGTGAGCATGTCGAGAAAAGAATTAAATCGGAGTTGCAAGATAAAAAACTGTGATTATGTATGAACGAAACAACAGATCGTAAAAAACATTCTGTGGTTAATGTACTGGCACGCACAATAGAACCACATCGACCGTCACCCCCAATTTTACTAGCTTTCAGACGAATACAACAATGCACTGCCGAAGTAATTTCAATGTTGGTGTTAAATACATTGGAAAAGTTTGAACTTTCAACAAATCAACTGTTGATGTTTATGAGTGATGGTGCCGCAAACATGCTTGCTGTAGGCCGATCTCCCAAAAAACATTGTGCTAACTTGTTGCATATTACATGTAAAATTCATACTCTCAGTCTCGTAGCAGATAGTATCAGAAAATGTTATCCCGAGGTAGACGCTCTAATAGCACATACAAAAGCTGTGTTTGTAAAATCCCCAAAACGTATTCGGGAATTTCATAGGCTATGCCCCGGTATTCCTGAACCACCACAACCTATTCTTACTCGTTGGGGAACATGGTTAGAGGCTGCATTTTATTATCTTAAATATTTTGAGAATATAAAGAACGTGATTTTAGAATTCGACCCAAAGGAAGCTGCGGCTGTCAAGGTAAGCCGCTTGAAATTTCAGGTTAGTCAAGTTAAAACAGATTTGGAAATTATTCAGAACAATTACGTGGGACTTGCGGATGCGATAGAAAAACTACAAAATTCTTCGGTGTCGTTAGCGGAATCTTTGCAAATAGTGCAACATGTTCACGCACAGCTATGCGCGATAAAAGACGCAAGAAATGTTTGTGTTTTAGAAAGGTTTGAAAGTGTTTTAGATAAAGACTCTGATTTTGGCACATTAAGACAAATTTGTGAAGGTGCGTCAACAGAACCGTTAAGTTATTTGAAAGATTATTTTACTTACGCAAATATAACGTCACTAGATGTAGAACGTTCGTTTTCGGCATACAAAAACACTTTTTCTTCACTCCGCAGTCACTCTGCCGAAACAACTTTGGAAACATATCTAATGTTACAAATATTAAATAGACATTATCCACTTTGGGATTTCACGGAGGACTCTTAAAACGTGTAAAAGTGTTTGAGCACGTATCACATGTAATTTATTTTGTGTAAACTTTTATGCGTCCGCCACTGGCTTTCAGCGCAGTTGCGTTGCTCTAGTTCGAATATTAAAAGGAGAAGATGGAATTTGCTTATTTGTAAAAATAACTATCATAAAAATAATAAGTGTTACACCGTTGAAAATGAAGTCATGAGCGATTATGGTTTCCATTAAAATACACAAATTTTTTGTCATACCTCAAAAATTATTGCTTAAGTAGAAAGTTTGGTTACTGTCTTATTAAGCACACAATAGCCTACAACTTTCTCGTTTACACCTTTTCTCTAAGTTCAGTAATAACAGAGCTATAGGCACCGAACGAAATAACCGTGCAAAGGCTCATTGAATTGAGCTCGTAAAAGTGTAATTCCATCTCCATTTTGCATAAGAAATAACTAAAAACTACAAACTTTCCATCAAACATTATTTATTAAAAGAAACATAAAAAAATAGTGTTATAATAATGTTATAATAAATAATGCTTATTCCGTTTGAGAAAGAAAACAACATAAATTAACCTTTGTCTTTATAGTTTAGATAATGGATAATTTTGTTGTAAGCAGCTCCTGTAGCTTATGTTTATACTTGCCTGGCAGTCTCCAAATAAAACTATGCATTTTGATAAAGTTAAAATTTTTTATTCGTATAACATTCATCACAACAACTAGATTCACTGGCTTCATTATGTAAGGATGTGCGACCTGAAAACAGTGGATCTTATTTCATGTAATACATTAATTTCATTTCTTGCGAATACTTTCTGAATTCTGCGCCAATATTATTATAAATAATTGTTGTACAGAAAATATTTTGTTTATTTTTACTTTTACTTATACAAATTATGCAACCAAGTAATTAGAAGTTTTCGCAAAATTAGAAAATAGGTTTCCTAAATCCTAATCAATTGTCGAAAATGTGAATTGCTTCAAATTACTCACTCTCGCAAGAAAGACACAAATCTTTATATCAGGATACTAAACTAGAATGAAATAAAATAACCAGATCATAAATGTAACTCGTGTGGTACAAATAACATCTCTTATCGTACGACATTAATTTAAAACAGAATGCTATGACGTGGTTACGAGTATATTCAAATTGAGCTGCGAATGAAGCGTGTTATTTCCAAATTCTAGTGGGTTATATGTAGTTTCCAGGTTATTCGCGTGGTCTAATGGTGGATATAAGCACACCGCGAAAGTATCATCTAAAATGTAACCCCAAGGAAAATTGGTTCTTGAAAAGTACGTACTTATAACCATTGTAAAAGGAACGCATGTAGAACGAAATAAACTTTATAATTGTACGAACCAAATTATAATAAATGTGAAGAAAAATGTACTCGGAAGATGAAAAATATAAATAATAAGTTTCAAAGATTAGAACGTAATTAGATACAAGATCGGCGATTATTGACCTCCATCTTCCTTCTTTTTATACACGACTTGTTTTGGCACGTTTCCAAAACGCATTAGAAAAGGTAGAATGCTCAAACTGCTATTAACAGCGCAAGCCATATGATTTCCAAATAAAAGAAACCACAAATCATACAGGCCAAAGTAACTTTCGCTTCTCTTGTCCTGTGCATTATGAAAGGAATATCGCTGGAAAGTGTATAATTTCGAATTCTACTTGTTTTATATTTTAGAATGCATAATTGCAAAATACTGCAGAAAAAGTTGTATAATCTTATCTTTGGCATTCTAAGAGGAGCAAAGCTACTCCGCCTGACTGAAGATAGTTATACAGCTACATACACATCTAACAGAGAAAGAAAATGTCTTGGATGTACACCATATCGTAGGTGGTACTATCTAACATTCCTACGTTAGATACGGAGCATTAAATATAATTTTTATTAACCGTATATTTAGAAAAGCCGTATTGAATTACAAAAATTTGCCTTTGGTTTATTTGTAGTAAGTAGTACTATTGCATTATCCTTAAGTAAGCTTGTAATTACACGTGCTATTGAATCCATAACAGATTTGCAATTTATTGGTTTTAACCAGAGGTGTTGAATAAAATAAAACATAAAAAACATGCAGGGTTGAGATAAAGTATGGAATCAAGCAAATATTTTTAAAGCGGAAACGATGATGAATCTTTGCAGGTACACTACCGGCCATAATTATACCTGCCTATCGAGTTCCTCCCGTAAAAGCTCTATTTGGGCTTTGAGGAGGCCATTTCATTATTTTAATATTGTTTTCGCGTTCCACCGATAGTAAATATTCGTGGCACAGCTTAGAGGTGTGTTTCAGGTCATATGGTATAGCATTTGTTTCTAAAATTTCCCGGTACCGCTCTTTTCTTAAAATTTCATCTATTTTAGCCAAATCTCCTACGGATGCGGCGCTAAAACAACCTCAAACCATTACCGATCCGCCCTCATTCTTGACTTTATTAAGGATATTCACTATTTAAAAGAACAATAACCACTAAATCTAAATTCATAATTCTAGTTCCAGTAAATAGAGAATTCTCATCTTTACCTGCACTACACTAAATACTTATTAGTGAAGGATAATTGTGTTACATTTTGGGTTTTTTGTGGCCCTACCTGGACCCCTAGTTATCGGATTAAGGAGATTCAATCGATAACTATCAAAAGAGCCTTTTGTAAAATTATTTAATGTGATGTCTTTCTTTTACTTGTAGGTAAATAATTATACCCCGGAAATAATAAATAAATAATTTTCTAAAATCCAAGCAAAAATGTAGGTGGGCAAATAATTATGGCCGGTAGTGTAAGTATAATGACGTATAATGCATCTGATTTTGAATTTTTTGTTGTTACTGTACATCGAGTTTAACAGAAAGTACCCCCAACTTTTTTTATTTAAATGGGACACCATGTATATTCTTGCATGTTATAATAGACCTTGTTTTTCCGGATTCGACCATACTGATTTTAGTACCATTATCATAAGCAACTTGAATTTTTATTTATTAATAAAAATAAACATGTACCATTTAAATGAAAAAGAGCATTGACATTTTAATGATGATCGGTTTTGGCGATCGTGTTAGAACTCATGAAGGAGTGTGTCATCCTTTTAATGATTTGCATCCCAAAGGAAATCCTATTACACGTTCAGCTATTACTAAAACACTAAAACGTTTTAGTTTTACTGGGACGGGTAAAAATTTGCCGAAAACTGGAAGACCACACGCCGCAGCTGACGAAGGTATGAGAGAAAGCATTGCTATTGAATTGGAAGAATTACTTCAAACTTCTACCACAACTTTGGCACTCAACCATGGTATAAGTTGTCGTCCTGTAGAGAAAATATTGAAAAGAGAAAAGTACCATCCATATAAAGTAATGATTAAAAGATTGTCAGATGATGATTTTGACCGACGATTGGAGTTTTGCGAAGGAATAATGTACATTTGTAATGCAGACGAACATTTTGCAACTGATGTGGTATTTTTTGACCAGGCAACTTTTTGTTTAAATTGAACAGTTAATCGCCATAATTCAAGTTATTGGTCAAATGACAATCCTCACTGGATTTACGAAACTCATACTCAACATCCACAAAAGTGGAATGTTTGGATGGGAATTGTAAAAAAGAGGCTTATGGTCCCGTTTTTTATAGACGGAAACTTGAATAGGGGAAAGTATTTGGACCTATTGAATAACCAAATTATTCCTGCACTTCAACACAATAGGCACCTACCTCAAAAATTTTGTTTTCAACAGGATGGAGCGCTTCTCCACTATAATAGACGAGTTAGGAATTTTTTGGATGCTACATTTCCAAATCGATCGATTAGACGTAGAGGATTCATTGAGCGGCCTGCACGTTCTTAATCCATGAGATTTTCTCCTTTAGAGTCATCTCAAATCACGTGTTTACGTTAGACGACCAACTACTTTGCTGGAGTTGAGACAAAGAATAGTCGTTGAATGTGAATTAATCCGTAGAGGAGTCTTGGAAAAGGTAACTCGGGAATTTCTTAACAGGCTTGCATATTGTGAGGAGGTAAACGGCAAACAGTTTGAACATTTGAAATGATTTTGTTTGTATTGGATAATTCTCATTTTGTCTTTAATTTACAATAAATAAAATTAATTACCAGTATGGACGAACCAGGAAAAAGGAGGTCTATTATAATATGTAAAAATATACGTGTCCCATTCAAATAAAAAAGCACCTAGCAATCTACAGCTTAAAACTGACATTACCTTCGTAGTGTTAATATGCAAGCATAGTGAGTCCTTAGTATAAGAAAGGATTATATCACCTTTGTCAACATTTAAAATAGGTTTATTATCATTAAACCAATAAATTAGTTTTTCAAGAACATTCCAAAAATACATAAGATGTTCATGTCCATCATTGCCGATCACAACCACATTTTGTAGATATCATCGGCGTATAAGGTCACAAAACCTGGCAGATTATACGGTAGATCGTTTATAAAAGTAACTAACAAGAGCGGCGCCAATACGAAGCCTTGCGGTACGCCGGAGGCGACATCGACAAGGCTAAAAACACGGCGAGCTACAGAGCCTCCACCATCAAACCCCTCACCTTCGTGTAATGCCACCACCGCCTCAGGTATGACTCAAATTTTTTTTCGAATTCGACCGCACTACTTCAAACTGTTTAACAACAGCATCTTATTAACTTAAGCTGTGTATGTATGTATGTAGATCTGTATTTGACGACTGTATTTGACCGCAAAGATAAGTACATTTTGATGAATTTAAATTAAATTATTTTTGACCGTGCGAAAACTCAAAAAAGCAAATGTGTTGCGTGAAATTTTTCTAAGTAAAATTATTGATCCTTTCTCCTCGAAATTAGCTTAAATCGAAACAGTTATTTGAAATTTACGTCCGACAAGATTAATGCCCTACATACTCTACTAGTTTTATTAAAATCTAACTTGAAAATTGGAATTAGCGCTTTGGATCAATACATTGGCCGGCATGCTCACCAGGATTTATTTTTGGCAACATGTTAAACAAAGTAAATATTGAAGATGAAGACTTTAATTAGTGAGATAGATATCCGAACATTGAAGGATGTATACCATGAATTTAGTCATAGAGTAGAAACATGCGTATAGGTGGGTGGAAATTATGTTTAATAAATATTATTATCTAATTTTGAAGCTATTAAATAAAATTGTGCAGCAGAAAGCTCATCCACTTAACTTTCTCACGCTTAATATAATGGTGTTTCATTAATTTTTATATTATCTCTAGAACTAAGTAGCTAAGTAAAATTTTGTAAAGAATATTTTTTTTTATATAAAACGCAAAATAAAAGTTCTTCCTCTTTCGAACCAAATTGTAATGTATATTGGGACTTTGTTAATAATTAGAGGCAAACTACCAAGCTACAAGGTAATACACTTGATCAAGCTGCACGTACTTCTATTACTGCGTGTACATTTCTGTCTGTTACAATACTACCAACATAAAAACATAACTAAACCTATTTTATATCATGCCATCCCCCTTTTTATAGGTTTAAACGAACAGGTTTGTTTACTATACAACCTGCTTTTGTTCGTTTATTTCCCCAACATCATACGTTTGCAATAAATAATATTCCCTTCTACTTTTCTTTGTGTTAGTTTCTATAGCGCGTGTAATTTCTCTGGCAATCTATAAATCGTAGATTATAACCTCAAAATCGTTAGGCCTATTAGGCTTTTCTTCATAGTAACGGTTGTAATGCTCCTTAAATAATTCTTCACTTTTCCGCTGATGCTTTTCTTCCATGATAAGTATCATTTTTAAAACGCTTCGGTAGATATACCCCACAGACGGAAACACAATCTGCCTGTTGGAATCGTTCGTACTGGGCGTTTCGTGAAATGTCGACACTTACGATGCGGCAAATAATGTTTAAAGATTTAATTATACGATATGACTAAGCTAGTTGGGCATTTCATGATAAGCCTCGTCAGAAGGTGAAATCGAAAGCATTTACGGGATACACCGACGTTTCAGGAACTACCTAGGATTTTCATGACATGACGAGTTTCGTCATGTGACCACGACATATACACTATATACGTTCCAAACAACTTGGTCGCCTGTGTGCGAAAATATTTTGCCGCCACCCCTCTCCTCCTTATTTTTTATACATAGGGAATAGTTATTATATGCGCATAAAAACTAACTGGTGATTCACTTTAGAACTTTGTACAATTTGTTCAAATTGTTTTACTTTTAAAAAACCACAGTGACTGCAATTAAATCGCTTAATCGTACTTGAGGTTTTTACAAACTCAAACAAGGAGAAATTTCCCCAAGGCTCAATATTAGGTCCTGTTCTTTTTCTACTTTTTATCAATGATCTTCCTCTTAACATAACAGATAACTTTACGCTGATGATATTGCCTTGGTGGCATCTGATAAGAACGACCATAACCTATCAATTAAATGCAACTCTATATTGGATAGGATTTATAACTGGTTTATAGATAACCAACTCGTTGTCAACAACTCTAAGAGCGCGTATATTAGATTTCACCCTTATCAGTTACATCCAACTCACGAATTTTACTTAGACTTAAAGCTAAACGATGGACAATTAGCAAGGGCAAGTCAATATAAAGTATTAGGGGTATGGTTTGACGAGGTACTTAACTGGACAGTTCACTGCAAAAACCTTCTGTCAAAGATTAATTCTCTTTGCTACTTCTTTCGAAGCCTGAAGAATATTCTAACAACTCAACAGCTGCTAAGCATTTATCACGCGTATATAGCAAGTAGACTGACCTATGGTATTAGCTTTTGGGGAAACTCAACAAGGGCAAATAATATTTTTATAAGCCAAAAGAAGATTATCCGTTGTATTGCTGGTATTAAACCTACAGATTCTTGTAGGAATTCTTTTGTTAGCTATGGTATCCTCACATTACCTTGTATATTCATTCAAGAATTAGCGATGTATGTTCATATAAATAGGCAAAATTATAGATCACATCGAGATTTTCACGATTATCAAACTAGATTCGGGGAGGATCTCCTCACTCCAAAATCCAGGTTGACTATGTATCAGCAGTCGCCCGAAATTCTAGATATTAAGATCTACAACAAGCTTCCTTCACACTGGAAGAAGTTCAATTTATCGCTCTCTCGTCGTACATATATAGATATAGCTAATTTCACATTTTTCCAATGTGTATATGCCCATGCTTGCTCCGCGTAACGCCCACATTTGTTGCTGTATGCATTCGCTTTACAAGACCCGTATATTTTGACTGCCATAAATGTTGCAACATTTGGAAAATTTTTTAATTATTGAAATATGGTAAACATTTTTTTGGAGAATAGGTTTAGCATGTCTAAAAACCCCAAAATTAGTAGGGCGACAAATTTTTGAAATATGCTATAAATTTACAAAAGGTGAAGTTAAATGATAATATTCAAAAAAGTTATTTGGAAAAGATACTTAGAATTTAATTTTGAAGCTATATGCACATTTCTGTAAACATATTAAAAATAATAATAATAAAAATCAAAATTTTTTGTTTTTTAAATAAATTATATATTTTCATTTTTTATTTTTTTTTTCATTATTGGCTGTAGGCTTCATAAAAGAACAATTTAACATTTTTTTACAATTTGTATTATATAAAAATGATCTCTCTTGTCTGTTGCATTTCTGTGTAAGTCATTACACCGTCAACTTTGTCTGGCTTCTTTCTTCTGTTGACCAATTTATTTTGAGCACTCCTGTATAACACCTGGTTCCTCTTGCGTCTAGTAACATTCTGACTTCCAACGGTCAGTACATAACCTCTCATTCCCGTCTAGTCGCGTAAACTTTTCCTCTTCGATTTTAACGTTTTAACTTAATAATTTTAAAATGTAACTAAGTTTTTTGATTATTCATGCCGATTCCACTCACATGTAAGTGATGTCGAATTTTACACATATATATGTACTGTTATGTTATGTTCAACGTCGTGTTTACGCCGACAACAACTTCTCTCGGTTGTCATTTCGGTATTGAAGTAAATGTCAGGCTGGCCACTCGTTGGCAACCAAATACCCCTCTTGCGGGGATAATTGGTAATTTTTGCGTTACCATTCCCCCCCTCAGCCAACCGCCCTTGGGGCGAGGAAGGTAGAATTTAATTATAAGTCCAGATAACGACGAGTGTGGGGTATCATGGACAATTCTACTCATTTATCAATCTTCCTATTCAATTATTTCTTCCAAATTAATGTAAAAATCGTCTGGAATAAGCAACAACGTAAATTTCAAAGCACAACAGATAATATTTCGTCAATTAAATCCTTATCTGAACGGCCATAAATTAGTAGTGGATTTTCTCTTTTAAAGCTTGTTGGTGACAATTCGTATCACAGAATCATCAACAAACAACCTCCTGGTTAAGTCACTGCATTCGTTTTCGTGTACTAATATCATTTTGATTGAAAGTCATCGAAAAGTTAGTTTCTATTTAGGCAAATTATCAAAATTGGCTGTGAAAGAAAACAATCGCCGGTCTTTCGCGATTTAAAATAAATGAAAGAGAAACGACGCCCTACATTTTCATCAATCTTTATTCGGCCTTGGTTGAATCAAAGTTTGTCGTGAATCCAGTCCAAAGATAAGTGTTCGTGGTGTATCCAAAGTCATTATATCAGAAAAGTAAATAGGGTTAAATATCCAGAACAGGCAGTTCCTGTGGTGTGTATTTAAACAGAGTGTTTATTTACATTGGCGTCGTTCGAAAGTTTAAAGGTTAGTTGATTTTAAAATCTTAAAAATTCGTTAATTTGATCTCACTAAGTTACAAATTCATTCAAAATTGCCACAAGGGTATCTAGGGATACCCCCGAACCTACAAAAATCATTTAATAGAGTTAAATTTGAAAATTTAACAAAATTTAGAGTAAAAACCCTGAGAAAGATATTTCAGTACTTACTGTAATGCACATTTTTCCCGTTGGTTTCTTTGATGAAGCAATAAATTAAAAGCGAGGGCTTATTTATTTGAAATAAATGAACTGTTATAGATACTTACCTTCCGCAGTTTATATTCCAATAATAATGTTCATTGATTAACAACAACAACAAAAAAGTTTCTGCTTTCATGTCAAAACTTTATTTTTAGATTACTATCAGCTATGTAGTTTTTCACAAAATTTGAGACAAACATACTGGACACTTGTATAAATATTTTCGAATTTAGTTTGTAGATTCCATATTCCCAAATTGATTCTTGAATATTGTATATTTTACAATTTGCAGCTTAAAACTACTTCGAGGTTTGCTTCAATGTTTTTTGTAAGAAAGTTTTAGAAAATTGACAAAATAAAAATGTTGTAGCAACGAAGTCACGCTCTTACCCAGCTAGCTTTGTAATGAAACTCTTTGAAATTTCAAAACTAAATCGATAGTGAGAGTTTAAGGCAGCGCACTTTCAAATAAATTTAGCGTCAAGGTTGTTTTAGAACTAAAATTGTACATCACAGTATAATCTGTATGACGATTAGTTAAGTATCAATTTAAGTCTCAAAATATACTTACGAAGGATTGAAATACCGCTGACTCCATATAATTATTTGAATAAAATTGAGAACATTCTCATAAGCATAAATTCTGAGTATGGCATTTTAAGGTGGTATAAACTTTAAATTGTATGAAAAAAAATTCCCAGAGTAGATTATTACAAAATAAGTACTATATAATTCAGTGATCTGATTTTATACTTCATATACTACAAAATTTACCAGGTTTTATTATTCTTTCACTTGAGCTATTAGGTATTACTAAAGTGCAGTTATTTGTAAAGTTAGGAGCGTTTTCGTTTCTCTCCCTTAGACCAACTAAAACCACTTGGATGCAATGCCCGAATGCAAGAGTAGCGTTTCTTTTCAATATTAGATATATACACCATTACATTAGCATTACACAAAAATGTTAGATATATCAAATGTGGTGGATACAGAGAAAATATATGGTGCCATTTAAAAAAAAATGACGTTTCTGCTATTTGAATTTGACAAAGTTTGGTGTTCAATACTGAACATCTTGTATATTTCGAAGGTGTTTTAATACCATGTCTATATGGGGCCAAGTGCGCAATTTAATCTCATAAAAATTTAGGCTAAAATGTATTCCGGATTTTTTTTAAGAAATAGATATGTCTACGTTTAGGCGAAAAACTGGTTTAATCATATATTCAGCCATACTCGCTGATATACAAAAGTAAACCTCGGCAATACGCAGTAAACCTGTACGAAAGCGAGTCTTGTTTATATTACCAATACTACCTGTCGCTCGTCAGTCGTCCAAGTTTACTTTCGTCCCACCATTCTACTGCGTACGCTACGAATTTTTGAAAAGCATATACTACATTTTATTCATATTACTCAATACATCTAAAAGATGAGTTGTCTATAGTGGTACTTGAGGTTCAAAGTTCCGATACATATTGAGATGTTTTCCTTTTAAAATGTGCTACATTTTCGGAAATAACACAGAGTATCTTAATTAATTCGGAACAGCTGTTTCGAAGGCTCGTTGGGCCTTGATTCTCAACTGGGTTACCGAATAAATCTGAGCGAAAAACCAAACATTTTTTTAATTCTACCATGCTTGTTTATTCTTACTAATAGAACAAGACAAACGATAAGATTCCTTTCCGTTAATTCTTCCGTCTATACATTTTTAAAATCTAAACCATTCAGTATGTACATGGCACGACGACCGAGTCTGTCAATTTTAGCACTTTATTTAAACCAAATGTTTGTTTTACCTTAGTAAATCAAAAGGCTAGGTTACTCTCTTAATCAATTTCAGGTTTTCTAATTTAATATTGTGCCCGGTTTTGTTTATGTACTGTGCTACACTTGACGCTTCTGTTTTGCCGTACCTGTAGCACCTAATATGTTCATTGCATCTAGTACCTATCGCTCGTTTTGTTTGTCCAATGTAGGCTTTATCACAGTTATTACATGCAATTTTATAAATCCTCGACCTTTCTTTTATGTCCGGTTTATTTTTCGGATTGCCAAGAAGGTTTTTGAGTGTATTATGTGAACTGAAACATACGTTCATATCTTGTCCCCTAAAAACTTTGCTAATACCTTTCGATATTTTATGGAAGGGGAGTTTCACAAATTTCTGGTCGTGGGTTTCTACCGGGATCAAGGTCGTGGAATTTCTTACATAATGTCTATGTTGGACTTTCTTAAAGATGCGGTCGACATCTATAGAAGAGTAACCATTGTAAATAGTTACATTTTTTATCAATTTAAGTTCATTATTTTACCTATTTTTGTTCAAAGGGAATTTCACCAGTCTATTAATTAAGAATTAGTTTCTTAATTAATAGACTAGTGAAATTCCCTCGCGACCATTTTATGTTGTCCACAGTGGTTCGAATCGGTCGTCAGTCCTTACTATCATTATTACATTTTCGGATATTAGCTTGTTGGATATGAGACTTACTCCTGAGTCAAATAAAACCATCAATTCAAAATTTTCAAATTTAATGTTTACAAATGGTAGAGTATTATTTTCTGTAGTTATTTGATTTTCATGGAATTGAAATATGTTTTTGGATGTTCCTAATTGTGTCAAAAATAGAATTTAGGTAAAAATTTATAAAAACTGTTGTGGTTCGGGATATACCTCAGCCATAACTTCAATAGCATTTAAATCATACCGTGGAGTATTTTGTTTTTCTTTATGTATTTATTTGTGAAGTTTATTCGAATTTTGTTATGGTTGTACATTGTTTAAATGTTTTTGTCTAAAATCATTTTGTTTAGGTCTGTATTCTCTTGAATTTTGCGAAGTTGAAGGGAAATTTGATTGTGTTTGTAATTTTGGTGTATCATTTTTGTTTTCTCTTGATTGTCTAAAGTTCTGATGAAGATACTATGTGTAGGAATATGAAAAATGCTGATGCTGTTGTTGTGGTTGTGTTTGTGATTTATTATGTCCGTAAAACTTATATAAATCATCATATTGCCTTAAAACCTCGCAAAAATTTTTAAATGTGTGTATATTTTGGATAATTACACATTTAGTAATCTCGAAATCAAAATGTCTTGCTAGGCGTTTGATTAGTTCGTAATCTGAGAGTTTTGACATTAAATGTTGTACGATTAAGAATTTATTTATGAAATTGTGCATTATATTTCTCCATGAATACATTACTTCTAACTTTATTTTGCTCTGTCTCTGACCAGAATTTTGACAAAAAATGAAATCATCAAAATTTTGAAGTGAGGCTTCGACAATGGAAAACCATGTTGTTGCGTCGTCGATGAAAGAAGACCTAATAACATTACAGATGTCAAAAAATGTCATTTTTGCTGTGATGACACGCTTAATGATTTGACTATGCCATTGGACATCCACGACATCCATCGAATTTGGGAATGACCTCTTTTAACTTAAAACCGGGAAAATGATTGAACTGATTAGAAACTTCGTTATTAATAGGTAGCTTTGAATGAGTATGCATTGATGATATGTTAGAATGATGCATTTTTTCTTTTAATACTTCAACTCTTTCCTCTAGTTTTGATTGATTCAACACCAACATTTCTAACTTTGTAGAAATTTGACTTAACATACCTTTTATGTCTTCCATGCAGTCTCCAGGATCATGCTCTTGGGCATTTTGATAATTTATACTATTACTCTTTAAAATGTAAAAATTATTTAAAAGGTTGTTTTGATGCTTAAATATCAATCTAAATATGCTTAAAACTAATTTTGAAATTCGAACAGTAGAATATTCGGACTTAATCGCCAGGATCGCCAAATTTAAAATGTTTTCTACAATAAAATACCAGATTAAGTGATAATCAAGTCCTGTTTATTATATTTCAATTTTTCACTTACAAATTAATTTTGATTTACTTACAGTAATGTGTGTGGTGTGTGAATGTATCATTTGTAGTTCTTCTTTTGAATCCTATTTTCCTCCTTTTCAATTAATGCTTGAAATCCTTTTGTAATAAACCTCTCCAGTCGTTTTCTTAGCTTCTCTGGTTAAAGTTCCTTAGTTATTTTTCTTGAAGATGTTTTTGTTTACTTTTAACAGTTTCTAATACTTTTAAACGTTATTTAAAAATTAAATTTCTAGAAGAGTTATCGAAAAATATCTATTGTCAGAAAAATTATTTTCTGTCTGTCTACTTGTTTACTCGTTATCCGAGCATCTAATTGCCAATCCAACGACTTGATACTTTTTACGGTTGGCTTAACGATGATCACTTCGATGCTGTAGATGACGTTGTGAATTTTGATGACTAGATTCCAAATAGTGTTTGTTGTATACGAGTTTCGTGTGATTTTTACAAAAAATGTCTATTATATATTCAAGATCTAAATTATTGAAAATAACCCGGAACTTTGATTATCCCCCCACACAAAGTAATATTATTTTTTTCAAGAAATAAAGAATCAATAATATAAATCAAAATGCCAGAATTCGAATAATAACATAATAATTCGAATTCTGTAAATATTAGATTAAATTTTGATATTTAACGAGTATTGAAATAAGAATAATAAAATTAATGAATTGAGGTGTAAATGCACACACTTCGCCCCAATAAGTCCCACTACAATATATATTTGAGTCTAGAGGATTTCCCTGAAAATTACTCGTAACTTTATGAATTGATAGAAAATTGTAAAATGAACCTGTATTTTTACTTTTTTTTTCTAAAAATATTTTACATCCCAATTTCATTTTAACCTCTTACACCCGCATACACTGCGTTCAATTTAAAAGGAAACACCTGAAACAATTAACAAAATAATGATACGGAAAAATCCTGCGATAGGTTCACTTTTTGTGTTAAGGGGGGATTTTTTTCACACACAATTTATATTTTACACTTCATCCCCGTCGCACCATTTGTAATGCTGTCAGTACTGGCTTAAATATTGTTTACAAGAATTTAAAACTGGATTATGAAATACTGATTTAATGTATAATACGTTTCGGAAAATTCCAGTTATCGCATTAAACTCTAGAAAAATAGCTAATATGGAATTAAAAAGAGACAGGGATCAACTTAAAAATATCTTTATGGACACTAAAGGAATTTATGAGAATATATTGAACTTGAAAGGCAAACACGGTTGAGTAGATTATTTCAGGGCCAAATTTAATTGAACGTTTGTTATCAGGGAAT
Organism: Dynastes maya; assembly: GCA_029619315.2. Classification (NCBI taxonomy): domain Eukaryota; kingdom Metazoa; phylum Arthropoda; class Insecta; order Coleoptera; family Scarabaeidae; genus Dynastes; species Dynastes maya. Next base: position 27,275,381 of record JAROYE020000002.1, read on the forward strand.
TTTCTATTTTACGGTTATAATCCATTAACAACTAAAAATCCATTTTCATCCTTACAAAATAAATTCCTAAAAGCGAACGTATATTCTTTAACGTTGATAATAAAATAACCTATAAACCCAATATACATATGTGCATACATGCATACTTTATTGTATACAAGCATATTTTTATATCAATCAATTTGACAAGTAAGGCTAGGTGCATACTATATCAATTCCATTTAATCTTGGCTGTAGATTGATAAGACTTCACAACGTGAACATGTAAATGGCATTTATCCGATTAAATTTATGCATGATACTTGCAGAAGTGAATAATGCACATTGCATTGTGCCATATAGTTCCGCCCAGAACGTGAAGACATTAAATATTTTGCTTAAGGTTCTTTACGGGTCGTTGATTTTATGTGAATGATTAATGATTGCTTTCTTAGCTCAGCATGTACATTGAAGGGTACAAATTGAATAGTTGAATCTTTCAATTCATCAGGGTGCTAAAAAAGAGGATCGCAAGCCTAAAGAAGGCATTGTATTGCCCAAAATTGCTTAAAGGAGGCATTGTATTCCCCTAATTTACGAACAAATAACAAAGGCAAAACCTCAAATAAGATGTCCAAAATGTCGTCTCTCCATTTCATAGCAGCCACGATATCCCTGTCGCAAAGACTTTCGAACTCTTTAGAAAATGCCTGCTTTGACTTAGATTCAGGGGTATCCTTGATCTACTCGTTGTCGTAGCTACGGGGTCATTTACAGGTGTAACGTACACTAAAGTTTTCAAATATGTCCAAAGAAAGAAATCAATGGGTTTAAAGCATTTTACAAGCCATGATGCAGGTCCGCCCCTTCCTGCCCATCTTTGTTCAAAAGTTCCATGTAAATGCTTTCTAATGGCAATCGAGGAATCGTGCCGGAACCACTGTTGCCTTCGGTTAAAAGTAATGTCGTCTAAAAGATCACCCATTGTGTTCTGCAAAAGGTTTAGGTAAGCAAAGCCTGTTAATCGGTTTGATGAATCGATCTATCGCCCAAAATACCCATCCAAATACATATGTTCAATGAAAAACGTACCTGCTGTCTGGATTCTATAACAGCATGGGAATTTTCGTCAGCCCACATATGCGTATTGTGGAAATTAAGGACTACATTTCGTGCGAACTCGACCTCATCAGTAAAAAGAATATTGGTAGCAAAATTAAGGTCCTCAGCATCATTGCCCAGAAACCAGCAAGAAAAACTAAACGTTCCTGATGATCAGGTGGACTTAAGTCCTGCACTCGTTATTCATGGTGGGGGTAAAGCTGCTGCTCCTGAAGGACGTTCCTCCAAAAAAAAATTCCTCCTATACGAAATTTAAAAATACAGTGGTGGGGGACATGTCATGCCCAAAATTCAAAACGTTATAACTCGCTTAATATTGAAGCACAAAATTTTCTTGCGGCACAAAACGACACAAAATCCCGAGGTGGCGGGGCTGGCATGTCTCCAGCCCCGCCAAAAAGAAACCGTTATAACGCCGTTAATATTAAAGCACAAAATTTTCTTTTTGCAGCACAAAATGATAAGAAATTTCAAAATCCGGGGGTGGCGGAGCTGGGGACATGCACCCATGGAACACCTGTATATTTTTCCAGATTTACTTTAAAAACTGTTTCTAAAACTCTCAAATTAATATAATTTTTGATCTACAAAATATTTTTTTAAATTATTTAATAAGCTCGACATTTTTAATTTCATAATGCTCTCTGATCGAGATTAGGTGTATTTCGCTGCCTAGTACAACACTTATTTCTACAGATATCTGCGCTCCGTCTATATTACCGCGTTATTTAAAAGAGATGAATTTGTACTGCAAGAATAATTAGCTTTTATATTGAACATTATAAAGGCTTAACTGACCTACCTATTAGAACAATTTAGAACAATAGTAGTTCTGTGAAAGCGATAATACGAACGAGAATAAAATTTAGTGAAAACCCTGAAACTCGAATCTCTCCGGAATGTCAAAGGCTATCCTTCAGTGAATTCATTTCATAGAACGAAATACATCCAATCTATTTATGCAAAAACCAGAAATTAGAATTAAATTGGATTGAACTAATGCATATTCCACAAAATACCCAAGAGATTACGGTACCTCTCACCACCGTTTGCTCTTTTAAAGAACCTTCTTGTAATCGATTGGTTATTCGAGTTCCAATAATTTAAAAAAAAAAAAATTCATCGACTGGTATGCATGCACTGTTAATGCCGAACAATTATGTCCGTACAGCTTCCTCAATACTCTACAATTAATGCCGCCATAATTTGAGAATTGTGTCACGTCGCTACGTGACAACCAGCCAATTAGATTGAAAGCGGCCGCCTGAACCGTAATTAATTTGTTTATTTTTCGAAAAGCATGGGCGGGAACACGTGTCCGTTGCCATTCAAATCGGTGGCGTATCAATATTTGATCGAGTGCCCTGGATTTCTCCTATAGGTGTATAATCAAACATCAGTGCTCTGTATAGAAGAAAATAATGTAGCTAATAGCAGTCCGTGTTTAATAATGCACTTACATATCATATCCTCGTACGTTGTTGATGATCTTTGACCTTTAAATTGGGCCACGTCTTTGCAAATGTAAAAAAGTATTGTTTTGTATTTGAGTGTAACTGTTGTATGACTCTGGTCATGCTTAATCAGTTAATAACGTAAAGATACGCGGTATAATTATTTGCTAATAAAAACTTGAATTTGATTATCATTACTGCTGAATTAATGTTTATTAAACAAAGTTTAAATTATATACGGCGTTTCTTGATGTTTGGTTTATTTATTTAAAGGATGTATAACAAACATTGTAAAATGAAATCAAAAGATTTAATTGAAGCAGAGAAAACAGAAACGATTCTTACATGTACACTACCGATCACGGGAGTTCGGACACAAAGAAATTGTGTGTAAAATGGTTATAAAACTGGAAATAGCATTACTAAAATTGTGAAATTACATTACCTATCATTCAATACATTTATATATCTCTTTCGAAGTAATAATTTGAATTATAATTTATAATTCAAATTATAATGTTAAATATTATTAATTATTAATTTATTTATGACGTTCCTAACAATTATTCTTGCTATTACTAACTCATTTTGTCTGTAGGCATGAAACTGTTGTTACAAAAATAATTCGTGGTAAGTGATATGATATGGAAAAATACCACGAGGAACGGCAAACCTCTATAGAAAATATGTTTAAAATAAAACCACTTGACGATGAGGGGTCAAATAAGTACAAAAGTTGGAATTACAAAATCGACAGTATATATGTAATACAATTAAACGATTTGAGCAAACGGGTAGTTTAAATCGTCGTGATCGCCCAGGGCTTTCACGACGGTCTTCAGTGAGAGAAGATCAGAGAATTAAGATTATACTTATAAGTAAACGTAATCGAAGTTTAACAGCCCCGGAAGTAACCACAAAATTCAATCGCGGACGGTGAGAACAAATTTCTGTGAGTACAGTTAAGCGCTGCTTAAAGGAAGGCGGTTTACACGGTCGAGTTGCTACTCGGAAACCATTCTTAAGACGAGGCAATCGTTTGAAGCGGTTTGAGTGGGCAAAACTGCAACATAATTGGACACAAGAAGACTGGAAAAAAGTGCTGTGGTCTGACGAATCGAAGTTCCAATTATTTGGCCAGAGGAGAAGAACTTTCGTTAAAAGAGGCAAACACGAAAAAATGCTTCGCGAGTGTATTGTCCCCACTATTATAAAGCAAGGTGGCACGTTTGTGATGGTTTGGGGCTGTTTTTCCTACGCAGGTACGGGAGATTTATTTAAAATTGACAGTAGACTGAGAAAAGAAAGCTACAAAAATATTTTGGAGCAATGTGCCATTCCATCAGGTGTGCGTCTCATCGGAGACACTTTCACGTTTATGCATGATAATGACCCAAAACATACATTGTTATTATGTAAACATTATCTTCAACAGCAGGAAAGTGCAGGTATTTTAAAAAGTAATGGTTTGTCCCCCACAAAGCCCGCACCTCAATCCCATAGAACTACTATGAGACGAACTTGATAGAAGAGTAAGTAGAGTGGGCCCCTCTTCAAAAACTCAACCATGGGATATATTAAGAGAACAATGGAACAGTATTCCAGCTGAAAAGCTACATAAATTAATTGATAAAATGCCGCGAATTGTTCAGACAGTACTAGCTGCAAAAGGAGGATTCTTTGATGAAAAGAAGGTGTAATATATGTTATTTTGTTTCGGATTTCAAATGTTTTTTTTTATTATAAATTCTAAACTTCAATTAAACTTAGAATGAATATTGTTTTCTCTGCAATAACTGTTCTTATTGTGTGTGAGGGTGAAGTTTTGAACGATTGTTTTTAAATTACGCGAAGTGTCCAAACTTCCGTGATCGGTAGTGTATGTATTCGCAAAAGGATGTTTGGGGAGGCAGATGTACTTAAATCGTTAAGTATTGAAATATCTTTCTCGGGGGTTTTTCTCAAATTTTGTTAAATTTTCTAATTTAATTCGAATAAATGATTCTTGTAGGTTCAGGGGTATCCCTAAATACCCTTACGGCAATTTTTGAATGAATTTCCAACTCAATAAAATGAAATTAACGAATTTTAAGATTTGAAAATTAACTAACCTTGAAACTTTCGAACGATGCCACTGTATATAAACCCTCTGTTGATATACCCACCACAGGAACTGCGTGCTCTGGATATTTAACCCTATTTACTTTAATAATGACTTTGAATACACCACGAACACTTATCTTTGGATTGGATTTAAGACAAACTTTGATTCAACCAAGGTCGAATAAAGATTGACGAAAATTTATGGCGTCGTTCATCTTTCTTTTATTTTAAATCGCGAAAGACCGGCGATTGTTTTCTTTCACAGCCAATTTTGATAATTTACCCAAATAGAAACCAACTTTTCGATGACTTTCAATCAAATGGGGATCAAACGGGATGGTAACGAAGAAATTTCCAATTATCCCCGCAAAAGGGATATTTAGTTACCAACGAGTGGCCAGACTGACATTTAGCCAGTACCGAAGTGACAACTCAGAGAAGTTGTTGTTGTCGTAGATGCAACGTTGAACATAACATAACAGTATCTTGAAAAGATGATTCGATTAATAATATCAACGCCAAATACGAATTAACTGAAATCGGGAATACGAGGTAGGCACCATAAATTCACGGCTTGACAGGCTTATACAGGTTCGAGCGTATTCAAATTCCGTTGCGTCATAGTTGCACATGTGCGAGGCCTACACATATTACGGATCGACGAGTAGTAGTTTTTAGTAGCCAGCCAGACAACGTGACTAGTCACTAAGTTTTTAACAAAATATGGGCATACTCCTAATCACATTAAATAACGTTTAAACGGCGCTTATGGTGATTTATCTCCTTCATTCTACTGTAAAAATAGGCAAAATGTTTCCGTTTGGGGCAAGAATCCCTTGAAGACGATGAGCGCCGTGTAAAACGCTCATAGGCATAAAACGAAGAGTGTCTACAAGTTAGATTCTTTTTTGTACTAAATAATCATATTACCATGAAACGTGTTGAACCACTGCATCACAACGAATTACTCCTCCATTATAATCCAGAATTTTTTTTCGTTTCTGCCTTAGATACAGTATTAGGAACTAGAGGTAGAAATTTTGAGATTTATGTAAGCCCGGCGCGGCCTCGACACGTTTGTCAGGCTAATAAACCCATTTTGCCCTGCAAAGAAATGGTTAAATCCGTTCGATTCTACTTCAAAGAATGCATTCACAAAGAAAATAAGTTTCGTTTATATTGTACTATTCTCAGAATGCAAAAATTAATAACAATGTCAATGGCGATTTACTTGTTACTTTCTTCATCTGAACCAGTTACATGAGTATGCTAAAACACGAAGAGGTTTTTCCTTCTTTATAACAACAATGTTTCAGTTTTTCAAAGCAGTGTTTTTATTACAAAATTTGAAAACATTACGTAGAGTTTTCCGACTGGTATCAGTACTAACACAACCAAAAATAATAATAACAAAAGAGAGAAAATGGAAAATCTGCCGTTGCCCTAAATGTGAAATATTTTCTAAACGAATTATATATATATATATTATATTTTCCAGTATCAAATTATGAATCTACTTAACTAACAAATTCAAAAGAAAACACTAAGGTATTTATACTTACTACGTCTTCTCAAAACAAAAGTTGGAATTTTAAACAGCAAACAAGCCGAGCAGGCTTGTCGTGCTTGACAGGCCGAACGCTCCGGCCCGTTTCTTTTTAAAAAAGCCCAGCATAACCCGCATCTGGAATATTTCACTTCAATCCGGCCCATTCGCACCTCTGTTAGGAGCAGAGCAACGCAAACTACGCTGAAAGCCAGTGGCTGACGCATAAAAGTTTACACAAAATAAACAAGGCCGGGACAATTCGGTATAAACGTCAGTATAACTGCGACTCGAAAGCCGATCTGTTGTGTATGCATCTACGCTGTCGTATACTATATCGTAGTTCTACGTTTGTTTTGAAAATGTTTCCTACGTCGCGAAAACGACCAAAGTTGGACACAATAAGAGAATTTATTGCAGAAATGCCTGATTTAAAGTGTGATGGCGCTAAAATTCAATGTGTAGTGTGTAAAATAGATTTAATGTCTTGGTCGAAAAGTGATTGTCTAAATAGTGCAGGGCATGTTTCAAAAAAAAATTCCACACGAGATTATGACAAATTTAAATTTAATTTATGTGTTTATTGCATGTAATTTACCATTTCATTTACTAAGGAAGAAAGCATACGTCTCGTTTTGGAATGAATATTCGGATTTTAAGTTACCAAGTGAGAGAACATTACAGAGAGTTGTGCCGTCTGCTCGTGAGCATGTCGAGGAAAGAATTAAATCGGAGTTGCAAGATAAAAAACTGTGGTTATGTGTGGACGAAACAACAGATCGTAAAAAACATTCTGTGGTTAATGTAATGGTACGCACAATGGAACCACATCGACCGTCACCCTCAATTTTACTAGTTTCCAGACGAATACAACAATGCACTGCCGAAGTAATTTCAATGTTGGTGTTAAATACATTGGAAAAGTTTGAACTTTCAACAAATCAACTGTTGATGTTTATGAGTGATGGTGCCGCAAACATGCTTGCTGTAGGTCGATCTCTTAAAAAACATTGTGCTAACTTGTTGCATATTACATGTAAAATTCATACTCTCAGTCTCGTAGCAGATAGTATCAGAAAATGTTACCCCGAGGTAGACGCTCTAATAGCACATACAAAAGCTGTGTTTGTAAAATTCCCAAAACGTATTCGGGAATTTCATAGACTATGCCCCGGTATTCCTGAACCACCACAACCTATTCTTACTCGTTGGGGAACATGGTTAGAGGCTGCATTTTATTATCTTAAATATTTTGAGAATATAAAGAACGTGATTTTAGAATTCGACCCAAAGGAAGCTGCGGCTGTCAAGGTAAGCCGCTTGAAATTTCAGGATAGTCAAGTTAAAACAGATTTGGAAATTATTCAGAACAATTACGTGGGACTAGCGGATGCGATAGAAAAACTACAAAATTCTTCGGTGTCGTTAGTGGAATCTTTGCAAATAGTGCAACATGTTCACGCACAGCTATGCGCAATAGAAGGCGCAAGAAATGTTTGTGTTTTAGAAAGGTTTGAAAGTGTTTTGGATAAAGACTCTGATTTTGGCACATTAAGACAAATTTGTAAAGGTGCGCCAACAGAACCGTTAAGTTATTTGAAAGATTATTTTACTTACGCAAATATAACGTCATTAGATGTAGAACGTTCGTTTTCGGCATACAAAAACATTTTTTCTTCACGCCGCACTCACTTTGCCGAAACAACTTTGCAAACATATCTAATGTTACAAATATTAAATATACATTATCCACTTTGTGATTTCACGGAGGACTCTTAAAACGGTAAGTGTTTGAGCACGTATCACATTTAATTTATTTTGTGTGAACTTTTATGGGTCCGCTACTGGCTTTCAGCGCAGTTGCGTTGCTCTAGTTAGGAAGAGGAACGTAAGCAGTTTTGGCAGGTAAATTAGGTGATTTAATTTTCAAAAAATATCTCTTCTAAATCCTATTATTTATTTTCGAGGGATTGTACACTCGCCAAACGCCTAAATCTCTGAAGTTTTCTGGTTAAATCGAAATGAGCCAACTTAGCGCTATAGAAAATAGCGCCGCCCAACGATAAGTTATCATTTAGATCATCGTTGATAATAATAAAACGTCATCGGTTCATTGTTATTAATATATACGTCGTAATATTTCCCATTCGTTTGAAACATTTTTATGAAGATAAACCAGGACTTTAAAGCACTTATCAATGAATGGCGATAAGTGAATTGAAGTGAGATACCTTTCATCGAGTGTGCATTGTTCTGCTTTCCCTTTTTTCACTCTCAATATCTTATCGTTGAGTAGCGCGTAGCGGGGGCAGTCGCCATGATTTGAATGATTCTACATATTTAAAATGTAGTTTAACACTATTGGACATTTCTAATTTTAGACGACCTCGTTCTCCGATTGCACGTTTACGACGTACATTTTTTGGGCGTCTAATATTTACTAAACACGATAAATTAGGTTTGAGATTATCCCAACGTCCTCAACGAGAAAGAAAGGGATAGAAAGCCGCTTTGTATTTACTATAGCACAGTGAACTACTGTCGCGTAAAAATATGAAAAATTAGAGTGGATACGGTATGACGTAAGAGCAAAGAGGAAAATACACGTCGACTTTCTGTTAGGCATTTCTTTTCGTCTCTGTGGATTTTCCAATCTGCATCTTTATCCATCGCATATAATAAAATGGATTCATCATGAATATGCATGAACGTTGCCGGATTATTTTGATAGGTATACGTGCATGTCATTTTTTATCAGTTTTCGTTTCTATACCAACATAAAAATAGCTCGCCGCCTTTTTACCAGCGGTAAACAAGGTCACTCTAAATGTGGGTGCGATATTGTGTGGCAGACTTTTCCAAAAATGCGCATTTGTCCAAATCGGCCAAAAAAGCGAGTAGTGACGTTCAAAACCGAAATATTGTAAAATAGTTTATTTCAGTACTAGCCATTATTACCCAAAAAATGAACGATAATCTGAACACTTACTAAACTACATAAAATCACAAATGTTCGATTAAAGGATCACGTGACCCCTCCAAAGTATGCAGCCAAACATACGCCATTACTACTCTGGGAGACATTTAAAATGAGAATTGTCGATCGACACGTTAACAGTAAATCCGATGCAGCTACAATATTATTTTCTAAAGATAAAAGCAGTGACTGAATTCCTTAATAGTTGTGTTATATCACAATGCAGTAGTAATAAACAACATAAAATACTATTAAAAAGATTTTTTTATTTACAAACAGAAAATAACAACAAAAATAAATATAAAGTCTATAAAAAGATTAGAGAATTAGGAAAACAAAGTAGTACAGTAACAACAATCTAAAAAATTCAAATTAATAAAAATTCAATAAAAATAAAAATGAAAAATACAGAGAAATGAAAGAGAAACAATTTATGTAATTAAGCTCCTGGACAAAATTAACGCACCACTTTATTAAACTTAAATAATTAGATTAATGAAAATAAAATTAAATAATCCGCATTCGTAGACCTCACACGTGTAGGGAGCAACTCTGTAGGAGCGTCGAAACAGATGCCCCCCAAAACATTACAGAGCCGCCACCAAACGGGACCCTTGGAGAAATGTTGCAACTTACAAATCTATCTCCTTCCCTTCGCCAGATACGCTCACGTCCATCAGGAGATTTTAAGCTAATCCTCGTTTCGTCAGAGAATAAAACCTTTTTCCAATCATTAACAGAATGATGAATTCTGGCAAAACGCAATCTTTGAATTTTGTGCTCTTTGGTAAGGAATTGTTTTTTGCCGGTCTCCCTCCTCCGTAATGCGGTTTCATTTAAACGTCTTCTGATTGTTTGAGACGATATTACAACATTACGAACCGCTGATAACTTATTTTTTAACACATTACTAATGATTCTCCGGTTTCTAAGAGCGGATTGTCTCAGAAAACGATTATCCCTTTGATTGGTACATGGTTTTCGCCCTTGCCCTGGCCTTGGAATGTGAGATCCTGTTTCGTTAAATCATCTAACCATGCTGGATTGATTTCTTCCTAACACACTGGCAACATAACGCATCGAATATACCTCATCCACCAGAGATAATGTCCCTACTGCTTCCTCCACCGATAAATTTCTTTGGTGATCAATTTTTCTACTTTGAAACACTCATAAATGAACTTTAAAATACGTATGTGATACAACCGATAACAAAAATTAGCTTAATAACTTGTCTTAATCAGCAGTTTCTGAACGGATTTTTAATCAATTGTGGTCAAACGTGACTAATTGTCATTTGCAATTTTAAAACAAAACAGCATGTGTTTGAAATGTCAGAGGAGGTCTACTTGTAAGACAGTTAGCAGATTAAAAGTTATCATTACCTTTGAATGTTTTAAAGAAATGTTAGTGGTGCGTTAATTTTGTCCAGAAGTTTATAAACAAAATTCTAAAAAATAAGAAAGAAACCATTCTAATCCGGAAAATAATACCCACAATTAACAAAAAATAAAAACTATTCTGTAATTACTTAATAACTAAAATCCTAGCCATCTTGACATTGGGAAACACAAGATTACTACATACTCGGCCAACACCCAATTGAGCCCATATGTGATTAATGTGTTGGTAGAGGTCTCGCCTTCTTAGATTTCCATGAAACGGTACATCGTCCCATTGGCGTACCATCTAGACCCATATATTTTCAATGGAATTAAGATCCGGGGATTTTGGTGGCCACCCCACAAATTCTATTTCGTAATGTTCAATTTTCCAGTTTTGGACTTGTGCCGAATGTACATATTGCGGAGTTGTCGTGGACGAAGGAAATATTGCCTCCGTTTGTGTATGCCATCGGTAACACACACTTGCTTCCAGCAAGCTAACATGCTATTTAGCCGTTAATCTGCTATCTGTTGCTACCAAATCCATCCACAATAAGAGCTCGATGTTCTGCCGCTACTCTGCATTTTGATAATGTTTTCTGCATTGTATCTTGAGTTTCTTGGTCTAACAACAATAAATTGAGTTTTCGTATAGTACGAAATCTATTTCTAGGAAGAAAATATTGTGATTGGATTTTTGGATGTTATATGTCACATGTATCTTAGCATTTATAGAAAATGAGGAAATTTTTCCATTTCATTTGCTTTTTTTTAAATTCTGCTCCTTCTATTTGTTAATATAATAACCTATATATCAAGTATGTGTTTGTCATTTCTATTATTTTTTCATTCTGGTTTATTATATGTATTTAGTTGTATTTTATCCTCTTTATTTGTTAATACATTATACTATTGGCAATTTATTGTAAAATACCTACTATGTACTTTTCAAAATTAGTGTTATATAGTTTGGAAGTATTTGGAATAAAAGTACAACATGGCAAATGTTTTGTTTATAAAACATGTGGGTACTTACAAAAAAGCACACGTAATGGGAATTGCTATAGAATTTTAAAACAGGTTTCCATGAAACCTGTAAACTGCTTCAAAAGAAAAAACAACTTAAATTTATTGTGTATATACAATATATACTGAGATGTTCCAAATGAAATATAAAATTAAAAAATAATCACACATTTTTTTTATTCTCAATAACCCACTTACAATCAATTTTGAAGTACTTACAGCTGTAAGAGTGGTGTGCGTGTGTTTTAAATTCTCCTTTGAAATCCTCTTTCATCCTTTCTAGGTGATGTTCTAAGTCTTTTTGATGTAAAATCTTCTTTAATTCCTTTTTCTAACTCATTGGATTCATTTTTTCTTCTTATTTTCTTCTATGTGGTTTTGACTGCTTTAATAACCAAAATGCCTTGAATGTCCGTTTTAAATTGAATTTCTAAATAATTTTCTCCGAAGCTTGTTTGATGTCAAAAATGTTACAGTGATTAGAGAGCCTTGGAATCCAATGAGAAAACTATTTTTGGCCCTGTCGTAGACATACCGCAACTAAGCTACATCTATGTATATCTTTCATAATTGGTTTGTAACTAGGGTTTCGAAGTTTTGTAACATGTTTGTAACCATAGAACTGTGGTTGCTGTTCTGCCCATATGTACAAATTTAACGATTTCAAGTATTACAACTACATCAATAGGTACGTTTATTATTTATGGCATTTATAATGTATGTTTATGTTATTTCAAAATATGTTTATTTGTAGTACATTTAGTCTATCATCATGGACTCCAATTTAATAGGCTAGTGAGTTTTATAGTCTCTACGGAAACTTGCAACGTAATATTTTTGCACTAACGTGAACAATGTATTCTCTATTGAAAAACGCATTACATCGAAGGACACCCATACACCCTGTGAGTACCGTGTCATATCTAGTCTTGAATCCCGCTAATAAATGTATATGCAAACGAAAACTTGTGTTTTGTGCTCTAACATTTGTATTAAGTACAGAATTTGACAAAAATTTGAGAACATTTTAAATAAATAGACCGCGTATCCCACTAATAATTTCCAGTATGTCTATGAAAGGCGCCAAAATACGAGTCCACGACCATGGCCAGAGTGGCCTTTTCATTATGTTATTCTATATCTGTCTCCTTGTTTACATCGACTTTTTTATAGTTGGCCTAACAATGATCATTTGCGATGTTACATATGACATTGTGAACTTTGACTACTAGATTCCATGTAAATAGTATTGCGCATGAATTTTGTGGTTTTTACAAAAAAATATTATAAAGAGGTAAATTATTGAAAATAACTTGTGACTTTGATTATTCCCTGTAAAGCTTATAAACAAAGAAATGTATAATATAAATTATCAAAATGCCAGAACTTTAGAAACTAAAAATAATTCGTATTCTCTAAATGTAATTATAGCAAGGACTGTGGAGTAATATGGCAAACAACAATATTCTCGGCACACTCCGCACCACACAAATTATTAATTAACTCGAAACAGCCGTTTCAAAGACACGTGGGTCTTCATCCTCAGCCCCGTACCGATCGGTTTCATAGAATTAGTAATTGGGTAGATACATGAAAACTATTATTGAATTGGTTCTTTATTTGAATACGGAACAACTAACATCCACATCATAACAAGATGCTATATTAAAAAGAGGGGACGAATGAAATGTTTATAGTGCTCATAACATAAAACTTTAGTTGCGAATTTATAATTAGGCAACATCGCAGTGGCTCACTATTTAAAACTCGCGCCTGTTTACGCAATTAATTTCTCTGATATAGAAAAAATAAACTTGGTAAAGTACAACAATTTTTATTTTTCAATATAATCTTCCCTAACTTCAATACATTTATTACAAAGTTTTTCCCTCAAAATGTTGTATTACAACTGCTTGCAGCTCGCTATCGTTCTTAAAACGACGTCCCCTAAGGTCTTCTCTTCTAATTCTTGAAAGCCACATTCGCGGATGGCAGCTTGTGAAATGGCGGTAGTATGGGCGGGTGCATTGTCGTGCAATAATCGAACACCTTTTGTTAATTTTCCTTGACGTTTTGCACTAATATTGTCCCTTAATTTATGCAGCTAATTCCTTCACTTTCAACGGCGATCTGTTAATACCATTTCTTCAATAATTGAAATGTTTTGAGGTATTATCAGTTCAATTGGCCGACCGGGGCGCTCATCATCTGCAAAGGAGTCTTGCCCCAAACGGATACGTTTTGCCTACTTTTTTACAGTGGAATATGAAGGAGATAAATCACCATAAACGCCGTCTAAACGTTGTTTTATGTGATTTTCCAATCCATGAATTCCTTGTACACAAATTTGTATTTTGATTTAGACTTCTGTGGTAATAAATTCTTTGTGGAGGCTTGTGCCGCTTCCAGCACCTATGGTGGTGTCAAAACTTCCATCGTTTCACCTTCACTATCCATTTGTTGATAAATTAAATCAAAATTTTTCGATAGGATCACAACACAATTCGATTTTGTTTACATAAACAATTTGTGCTTTGTTTATGTCATGTCATTTGAGATGGTATTACGATTTAAATGAGAAGGGCTTGTGAATAATCTGTGGAATAATGAAAATGCTCTCATACTATTGGCCGCATTCCTGTTGAATAATGAAAATACACTGTTGTGACTGGTTGCAGGCTGTTGAATAATGAATAAAAAGACATTGTGTGAATAATGAATATTATTACTTAGAGGAAAGTGCGTCGAAAATGAACCAATTATTTAATAGTCGTAGAAAAATACTATTAAACTATTAGCTATAAAAGGATAACGTAAGACCTACGTTTCACGAACCGGGATCAGCAAAACTAAATTTGAAAGTTACTTGTAAGACAAGAAAATGAATTGTAAATAAAATACATTCATTTATTAGTTTATTACTGTTTGAAATTAACAGCAATCCAAATTAGAAGAACCACAGTAAGAACAAAAAATAAAATACAATTCTCCATTAAAAATAAAAAAGCAAACGGCAAATATCATCAGTTTTCAATGCCGTACAGATGATTGTAATCTTAACTGCTTGTTTCTTGTTAAAACGTTAACCTCCACGAGGCATCAGTGATGCCACAAAAAGTTAGGCGTAAAAGCCAGATGCCTCGCGCTGCTTGTGTGCCATTTCAATTAGATTAAGTGAAGATCTGAAAAGTCCGGTCTAGATTATCTGTGTAATCATTTTCAATGAGGTATAAAGTTAATACTTTGGGGTTGTTAATGAACGCAGAACAAGAAAGGATTCATTCTACAATGGGGAATGAACAGCACCTTCTGTTGGTGAGCATTCGCTCTGTCTTATTGTTCAATTTTTGTAAGCAAGCATGCACTTAGTCAATCTTTCGGTATGAATTTGTACGAACATTTTACAACATGTGAATAGTCTATACACATAATGACTTCGTTCCCAAAGCAACCTTTACATTTATTCTCAAATTTATCCCAGAATCAATCATTCTACAACTGTTGACAGGGCGTTAACATTTTGTGTGTCATTCATATGTATTCCAGTGATTCACAAACAGTTTTAAGTAACGCAAAAAATATTTTTTCTGCAGAAGTCTATTGATTTTTTTTGTAATTTACCTCTTTATGGACCGCCCAATATGAAAAGATTCGTGAGAGGTTGTGACTAACCCTGTATAAGAACCTAAACAACACTATTCATGTCTCAACAATGTAGAATGTAGAAATGATTGAAAATCTTCAACTAATGTATTCCAATTTACAGGACTCTACATAATGAGATGTCAAGAATAGATGGAAGCCACTTGAAATATTTTTTTTCTAATTTGAATGGAAGGAAGTGGAAAGAATAACCTAATACTGTATTGAAACGATTTAATAATGCCCTTATTCTAATAGTCACAAAATAAAAAGTTTATTTAAGAATTTACCGTACTTAATTGTATGTATCTTTTATTTTAGAAAAATGATCACATGTACAACTTTGTCTAGTAGAAGTAGCATCAAAGAGGATTCGATGTATGCAAGGGTAAACCCAATTTACCGTCCATTTTATATACAATTTAGACTCTGCCACCACCACTAGTAGACTAATGTTTTTGTTACTGCATCCATGGCACAAGATGCCATTCCGATGTGATTGAAATTGACAGCCGCTAACCATGCGCCAAGTACAGAGTTACGATTACAAAGTGCAATTCTGTTGTATCCTCGCTCTTTTGGGACTGGACGTAAATATTTTGGTTTTGCGTTGACTTCGCTTTTAAATGTCAACAAGTGCTCCATTTCAGAATTCTTTGATGGAAACATACTTACAATGTGAACTGTAAATTTTAAACGGAACACAGCTATTCCCTATACTACTGTTTAATTAACGGAAGTATGATTGCCTATTTTGCCACAAAAACTTAGTAAGAAACACATATATTTATTGGTACAGATGAAAAAGGTATAAGATTCGGCGACCAAGTGAACTCATGCATTCAGTGGATGTACATTAATAACTAAGGCTGGGAATAATATTCGAATAATTCTAATATTCGAATTGGTGCATGTCTTAAATTCGAATATTAGTATATTCGAATATTTGAACACTCGAATAGTCAAATCCTATTCGAATAGTCGAATCCTATTCGAATACTCGAATATTATTCGAATACTATTCGAATAGTCGAATACCATTCGAATAGTCGAATAATTGAATAATACTGGAATATGTTTGCAAATTAGTATTCGAATAATTTAAGCTAAAATACTCCCCGCTATAACTTATCAGATAGATCTATAACACGAAAATCAAGCTGGGCAACTAACAATATCAGAAGATGATTGGAGCAAAATTGAACCAATCATAATTCTGGAACCTTTTGAATTAGTAACGACATTATTATCAACTGAAAAACAACCCACTATTTCCCGTTATGCCCGTTGTGCAGTCTTTTAAACTAAAATAATAAAAAACTTTATTTTAACAGAAAGTAAGGAAACGTATCCAGGAGAATTTAAAAATGTTTTGCAAAATGAATTCAAATCGCGATTTAAATCTTTCTTGTGTGACAAAGAAGCAGACGCTAATTTGAAAAATGATCTAATTGATATTAAGTACCTCGATCCTAGATTTAAAGATAAAGAACGATATTCAGGATCGATTGTTAGAACCAAACATAAATTAAACTTACTCGGATGAAGAATTGCATCCATTGAAGAAAACGGCGTTGGATATTCTTTTTCCTGGTGAAGAAACTCTACCCAGAAATAAAGTGAATATTTATGCAATAGAATGCGTAATTAATAAAAGTGGCGGAGGGCCAAAGAACTGAAATATCCTGAGTTATATAGAATAGCCAACAAATTTTTGTGCATACCAGCCACATCTACTCCTTTGGAAAGAAGTTGGAAATATTGTCATTGCAAAACGTTCTTGTTTAAAAGGTGACAGTGCCAAGAAAATTTGTTTTCCAAGTCAAAATCTGTAAAAAATAATCACTTTGTTGAGTTTTTAATTCCCTCTTTTTAGCTCTGTTTGATGCGTTTTGCTTGCTTTCTCTTACATCTTTATAAGAAATAAATTTTATTTTATGTATATCTTTTAAATAGATGTATTTTCTATATCCATTGTTTATTTTTTACTATTCCTAAATATACATGTATGTATTTTTTTATTTTTTATATTATATATACATACACATAAGGAAAGAAAATGTCTAGCTATACGAAAAAGCGTACATGCGACAACGGTAAACGCGAAAGGGTGATTCACCACAAGCGGAGGGGTTAGCGGCAGTCGACGGCTTACGGTTACCGATGTGGTTAGTTACGAGGTAGACTACATTATGTGCGGACGATCTTAATAAAAATTTCTAAAGTATTTATTTATTTTTTTTTCTTTTATTTCATCAGAATCTGTTTTTTATTTTTGTCTTTAGAAATGCTTGTTACTTTCGTCTAAGCTTCGTAGCAACAACTAAATAAATATGCGAAACTCTCAGTTCCAGGCGACCGCTACTTCAAATTATTAGTTTTTTTTTTTTAATTAATTAATTAATTAGGTATTGGAATCATTGCCCATTATACCACATTATGTAAAAATCCGGTAAACAGAAACTACCCGTGACATCATCGTATTATATCTAACAATTGATCAAGGAAAGGACAAGGTTCGAAAACACATTTCACGTCCCGGGGCCTGTCAGAACGACTTTCACAAACATCGGCCATCGGATCCAAGGAACCCTAACAAAGGAGAGAAATGAAACCACGACTACGTAAACCTACTAGTTCAAATCCTAGTCATCGTTCTTTGTAAATATCTCAAGATCTGATCGTACACGCGTTTGCAGTTATGGGACAACAAGCAAGTTATATATGTTGGCATCTTAACTCCCACTGCTAGTAAATCCTGCATTAGACCTTTCTGATGCTCCCCATGCAATCAAAGAAATATATGATTGAGGTCTGCAATCTCACCTCCACAGGAACAAGCGGCTGTATCTAAAATGTTGAACTTATAAAGGTGAGCAGGATACTGTCCATGATTAAATTTAAGCCTTGCAATGGTGGTGTAATAAAACCTGGATATTTTATTATTCGGGTGCCACGGATTACAGATAATGTCCGGATGAATTTTTGCGTAATGCGCCATTCTACTGGTGTACGATTGTTTCTTATTACGTGCGTTCTTGCACACAGTAGGCCTACATGCCAACAACACAAGCGTACTAACACGCGACAAGTATCGAATCGATCGGATTCCACTCAATCCCCTGTTCGTTCTCCCGCCGTACATATATAGATATAGCTAATTTCACATTTTCCGGATGTGTATATACAATTAAAATAATATTTGTTTCAATACAACTTCCATTATTTATAAATATCCTAATAAAATTCAAATATTCGAATATTCGAATAATCCGAATATTGGAATAAATTTCCAAATTACTATTCGAATAACATAAGTTAAAAAATTACCAGCTCGATTAAAAACTAAAAAGTAAGACATGAGGTTAAAATGCTTTTATTAACTTTTTTATATACTTATAAATTTTCAGAACTAAACCCCAGACCTAGAAATTGCAAAGCTTTTTATATAGTAGTGCAGAAAATCGCTATGCTAACTTTCCACGGAAAATGCTTGTAAACGTAGTAGTTTCTCTGAATGGAATAAAGATTAAAATTTATGCATGTTTACATACTTTATATAAAACCACCGAGTGTAAACAGTGTTAAGATATTTCCTCTATGCACTGGTGATACACGTTTCGAAGACTTTATATTATGTACGAATTTCAAATGGGTGCAAATATTAGCAGCATTATTTAAGCTTACGAAATGAGGAAACGTTAAATGATCATTCCTTTAATATTTTTTTAATTTCTAAAACAATTTGCAAAGATTCCAGGAGATCCTATCCACTAAATTATTGTTAAAAATATATAACTGCATTTCATATATGTACTTATGAGAGGACTTCGACTAATGCCATGTATTCAAGCGCAAAAGCCGTTTAAGTTACAAGTATACAATGTAAGTTAAATATGCAATGTAATACACTGTTACTTAGATTATCGTACAGAATGTCGGGAACATCCATTAATAACCAAAGCCTTATCATGGAAAAAGTCAATTTTGTTATTTATGAGCCACACATGTTCATTTTGTTCATATTTGAATTTTAATTATTATAATTTAATACAGTGTTACAGTGAGAATGTTTATTGAGGAAAAGAGCATGAGACAAAGAAAATACACTGTAACTTATACAATAAAATTTATTGTAAAACAAAAAAAAAGAAAGCTAATAAATAATTAGTTAAGGAAATATAGTGCTCACAGTTTTGCATAATGAATGTAAACGCCATAAGGAGAGGAGTCAGGGATGTAAGTAAAACTACGTCGATAAGATTTTATTTACTTGTTGCTGAAGTCGTGTTTGGTAGTTGTACGTTTCTTCGCAGAGACGACGACCCGGTATTCGAACTCCAGGGTAAAATTACGATGTTCACAGGACGCCACTGAATGATAAATATATTTTACTTCGGTCGTCTCGCTGGCTGTTGATTAGATTCCGATGGAAACCATTTAGAATTTTCAAGGGAAAGGTAAGAAAGGATGGTACAAATATTCAAAACAATTCAGTAAAATGATGAATGAGCAAAATAACAACTAATTACGACAAACAGCTCAACCAAAATAGCAATGTGTTAATTATGGTTCGTAAAATTACATAAATGTCTTAAACTAACTTACATAAAATGGTTCAGGTAGACACGCTGAAAGGGGAGTTGGCCAGCTAGTTACGACGGTACAGGTAACTCGGTGGCGGTGAATTTCGGACGGAACGCCGTTCTCATAGATCGGGAAAACAGCAAAGACCAGCAGATAGCAGGCGGGCCCAACTCAATTGAAGAAACCAAATTTTCAGAACCGCAACTTGGTGCGTTACCCCAGGCGATTCAACATAACAGAATACGGCTCGCAAACTTACAATAATCGTCGGGGAGATGAGCCTTGGATACCAAATATCATCCAGTAGGGTTGTGTCAGACGACAACTTCTTAGTATTCCAGGGTACAAGGATTCTTTCCTACCGGCCACTTACGGCCACACTTAAACTAGTTGTTTACTCCTGCCAAAACGCTGCTATTTATGTCTTTCCTAGAGACGCCGTAATTTCGCGCTTGCCTAATATGTTCACCAATCCGATTGTAATATGCATTCAATGCCTTACATGACAAACGGTTGCACCTGCAGAGGCGCCGTGAAAGGAGCTGTGTTTACTACGTACATACAAGGAATCGAGTGGACGTTCGGTTATTATCGGTTGATCGGTGTGCGTGTACTATTTATAATGTTCGAAAAACTAGTGGAACCGTCCGGGGCGTGCCGCGCAAAAGTAGACACAGTATTAATAAAAAAATAATAGATTGTTACCTTTTATTGACGTATTGATGACCACTGCGGTAATGTGCGACTGTCATGGTACGCCGCGTAGTACTGCAACATAAGCAATGCTTTCATTGTCGATTCGGTCAGGCCTCGACGACGGTCTGAAAACGTTCTCGTATACTTTGCAAATGATCGTTCAGCATCTAATGAAGTAAGATTTGCGAAATTCAAATGCTCCTGTATCTTTTCTGTGCAGTCTTGAATTCCAGTTGAAGTCCTATAGGATCCGTCAAGCTTTCTAGAGCGGCTGCTAAATTACTGATGTTATTTAACGAGTCTTGTATAGATAAGTGAGTATTTTCTAACTGCGAAATAGTTTGTGTCACTACAGAATAGTTTATGGAAATGTCATCTATTTCTTTTTGAACGTCCGAATTGGAAAAAGGTTGCTGACTCTCGCGAATCGCTTAAGAATTAGAAGAATTAAGTTTGAAAATGACATCTTTCACTTGGGAATAATATTTGCGATCCATGTTCGCCATCGCGTCAATACAGGCTGAGGTAGTAGTGGAATTTGCGGATACAATTGCTTGAATACGCGGATATGTTTGGGAGATTTCATAAACACTTTTTTGGTAAATGATATTAAATCATTCACCCTAGGATACTTGCTTCGAATTGTTTCTGCTACGAGATGACATGCATGTATGAGGCATGTTATGTGAAGAAGAGTCGGAAAGCATACTTTCAACATCCTACCAGCTTTCAGCATTGTTGGGGCCCCGTCAGAAACTAACATGGTGATTTGGGTTCCTACGTTACAAAATTCTCTTAACATGTTTATTATTATGTTTACAACGGTTTCGGCATCAGTTCCTTCAATCCTTTTACTGGCCAACAACAAGGAAGCTGCTGGACCATTACGTTTTAAAGGACGCGCCACAATATGAATCACGCTGTGTTTCTGAGCATCGGTAGTTTCGTCCACAGTGAGCCAGATTTTTTGATTTCTTAAATTCAATACATGACGTTTACTTCTAATATGGCTTCTACAATCAAATGTCGTGCGACCTAGCAACCCTATACCGCAAAATTTGCAACGAATGTGCGAACCTGTAAATTCCAAACCAGGGAAACGCCAAATATGTTTCTTCACATGCGATGCAAGAGGTACATCAGGAATACGTCCCATGTTTTCGAAAACACACAATGAGAATCCGATAAATAACCGAAGCCCGAACTCCTCAATGTCTATCGCATTACTGAACTCTGCATCCATATATGTACATAATTTCGACGTAGGTTTGAGAAATGGAATTGGCGCGAAAGTATGTTTGAAGCCTTCATAATATGAATTTAACAGAATTATTAGTTAAAGTGCAACAACAGAAACTTGTGATTTAGAAGATTTTAGTGTAATAAAAAAGTGTTTTAGTGTTGCTGCTCATTGATACCATGATACAAAGTAATATTGTTAAGGACATTTAATATTTTATTTGTATTGCCAAATTCACCATTTTGTTGGTTTTATTTTGCAAACTCAGGATAATATATGATCAGTAGCGATGGGTGATGACGTAAACGGGAGGATGCGGACAACAATTTGATTTCCTCGTGTGCGAAGTACAATGTACACAATATGCAAGGAAAATACACGAGGCAATAGAATCACTGTTCCCGCCAGCGGATTACGACCAGGATTAAATTCATTAAACTAACGATACCCAATAGCTTTGTGTGGGTCGTCAAGACCAAAAGTAAAAGTAAGTTCATCGACGCACTATTTATTATTTAGATAATCCACGACTAAAGTCATAAAAAATCATCGCACGAAAATGTTCACGAGCTAATTTCATTTGGTGGCCGAGAGGAAATGTTAACTCAACAAAACCTTCTGAGGACGTATACCGTCAAAATTGTCAAACCATATGATGCAAATGTCGGATCGCACCTAACAAAAGCAGGATTGCCATTTCACAATGGATAAAAGGCAACCCTTCGTCGAAGGCACCATTAGAAACTGTACAAAAAAGTTCGAGTACCGTATTTTTCGGACCATAACATGCACACCTTCTTACATAGAAAAATCGACTTAAAATTGCGTCTTATGGTTCGATTAAAGCATTAAAATACGAACCTTAATGCTGTATCGAAGCTGTTTGCGAAGCTCAATTACTGAGCCAATATGTTAATCAAATTAGCACAGCACGTGTCTGTAGGTAGATATGTAATGTACGCAAGTTATCTCGAAACGTGCAGGAATTACCGATTTACCTACACTCTTTGTTTATAAGCGTCAGTAGCTATTAACCTGTAAACATGTGCGCTCGTGTACGGTTCATTTGAATTTTTTTTATAAATCGTTAAAATGTTTATCCTGAAACTAGAAAAAAACGTATGTGAAATAGAAAAGACTCATACAACGTGAGTTACGGATTAAACTGAAGCTGAGCGGCAGAAAAACGTCTTGTTTCACCATTAACAGAGAAAATGGTTCGCGAGTGGAGAAAACAAGAGAAACAATTAAAACTGCTATGCAAACACACTGTTCGCACTTAGCAACATGACCAGAATTAGAAGTACAAATTGGGCAACAAAGCATCGAGACATGGGAATATCTGAAAATCTGTAGTTTCCTTGATTCTTCCAATGTAAATTACGCCGGAAAACCAAGGAAAATCACGGATTTTCACATTTCACCGACGGAAGCCAATATATATTAATGGGAATACCTGTTTCTACGAAAATGATTATTTGAGAGGCGAAAAGATAAGCAGCTGCTATTGGAATTTTATATTTTACCGGATTGCCTTCTTGCTTATTAAGATTTATGAGAAGACATGGGAAATATATGCATACAAAAACCACTCCAAAAAAATGCCGGCTTACTATGAATATAAAGTTATAGAATCCTATATGTGTGTTCGTAATATTACCGAGAAGGAAATTTAAGTTTGAGCTTAATCAAATCGCGAATATGGATGAAGTGCCGCCTCTAATTTTCGATATTCCCTCAAATCGAACTGCAGATTTAAGGGGCACCAAATCAATAGTGATCAAAGCAACAGGTCACGGAAAACTCACTGCACTGAAGTTTTAGCCTCTTGCAGGAGTTCCTAGTGGCATTATTATCTATGTCCAAGAAGCAGGATAAACGAAATAGGAATGAAATTATGGATACAAAAGATACGGTCAAAACGTCCAGGTGTATTGTTTAGAAAGCCTGTGATATTAGTGTAATCAATTCAGAGCGCATAGAGCAAAATCAACCGAGAAGGTTCTAAAAGAAATGAATCCGGAATCAACTGTCATTCCTGGAGGCCTCACAAGTCAATTACAACCTTTGGATGTCTCTATTAATAAAGCATTCAAAAATGTTATCCGGAAAGAGTAGAATAAATGGATGGGAAAACCAAATCACCACGTTACAACTACTCTACGCATTATCTACGTCGTCCAATACTACCTTGTACTTCGGCGAAGCATCTACTAGTCAGATTTGTATCATATTCGCCTAACATGTAACTTTACCTTAACTTCAACTTGTAGTACAAACATGTCGGAGTATCTTGTACTCTGTGTGTAACTTCATCATAGAAACGATATGTCTATCTGCACCTACTGCACTTTACATAGTAACATCGTTGAAAAAATGAGTGCCCGGAGAAAGGAAGAGCATTACTGTATGGCAGGAGGGTAGGAAAGTACAAATATATGAAATTACATTAGAGCGGACTGTTGTGTTCAAAGTTGTTTGAAATTGATTGCGTCTCGAGAGAAATGCTTAGTATACTCTACAATTTCATAATTCCATACGCCTCACAAAACTTGCTTCGTGCAAATGTCGCTTATGTATGGGGGCAGTGTATGGAGCAATACATACTAGAGGTAGTAAATATATTGGAGAGTAGTCTGAAAACTTTCAAGGCTGAACATGAAGATGGCGTTACTCATCAGAAATATTCTGGGAATATAATTGAACATGCATTGAAAGATACTTTTGAAAATGTCAGCCATGTAGAACGCCAGTTATTGTTTAACAATCATTTGTGTCAATCGATGTTAGTGTTTCTGTAAAAAATCAAAAAAAATCGAATATCGAGCAGTTATTAAATCCTTACATTTGAAAGGCAATACGTCTACGCAAATTAATGCCTAGGTGGACGCTGTTTACGGGGACTCTGCCATCTGCTCATCATTTGCCACAGTGAAATTTTGGGCAGCTGTATTTTAACGTGATCGTATCAGCTTGATTGACGATGAACGTTCAGAACGGTCAAAAACTACAACTACTACAGCTGGACGATCGTCGAATTAAGATTAGAGAGATAGCAGAGGCTGTATGCAGCTCGGAAGAACATGTTTGTTATGTATTGACTGCAGATTTGGGCATGAAACAGCTAACCGCCCGTTGGGTGCCACTCTTGCTCATTTAGGACCAAAAACGCAGTCGAATGAATATTTCCAAAGCCTTGTTGTCGATTAGTAGCTGCAGATGAAACTTGGATACACCAGCACACTCCTGAAGCCAAGGCATAGTCGAACCAGTGGACTGCGAAAGGTGAATCGACTCCGAAAAAAGCGGCCGGAAAAGTGATCACACTTGACACGCTGAAGGCAGAAATTGCGGAAAAACAGCCGCATTTAAGAAAAAAGGAAGTTTTATTCCACTAAGACAACATACCGTCTCATACTTCAGTGGCCACCATAGCAAAAATTCACAAAATGGTGTCCGAATTGATAGGCTGCCTAACCTATTCACCAAGTCTGGCCTCCAGGGACTTTTTTCTGTTTCCTAGATTGAATGTTTCGCTCGGAGGACAGAGATTTTCATCGAATGAAGAGGCCAACACATTCGTAAACGCCTATTTTGCAGAACAATATGCCAACTACTATTTGGACGGATTAAAGAGATGGGAGTATCGCTGAGAAAAGTGTACAATTCGACAAGGAGACTATGTTGAAAGATAAAACTGAATTTGTTAAAAAAACACTTATTTCTGTGTTAAGCTGGAAACTTTTTAGATTACCCTCATATACATATAGCGAAAACCCCTGGATAACCATAAGTTGTATTGTATTAGTGATCGGTTAGTTTGCTACTGTCACCCTGACCAGGCGTTTCGAAGATTAAAGTTTGGTAATGCCCCTAATAACGTAATAGACAAACGTTGCGTACTGAAAACACATTTAAGGTAAATAATGCCCCCCACATATATTAGGTGTGCTGCATATTATGTACACAGAAACTGGAATAGGAACCCCCAAATATATTTTCATAAGAAACATACTGCACACTTTTTTATAAATTTTTTACTTTTATACAGTGTGTTTCACGTTACAGCTTGACACCACTGTATCTCTGTTATTGGTATACCGATTGATTTCAAATTTTAATGAAGTATATAACTCTTTTAGCGAAATTGTTGCATAATTAGAAAATTGACATACTTACTATTAAGTATTAACCTACTCTAATTTTTGATCGTATCAAAAATTAGATGCAAAAAATCGAAAAAACATAGTAGGCCTTGTTTAATCGTAAAGGAAGTGAAAACCCTATAATCAAATTTTAATCAAAAATGTTTGCGTAGCAATTGTTCAATACAATATTGAAGTTGAATTGAAATTATTTCGTTTTTCAGGTGCGTTCACATGGGGTAGCGTGAAATTATCGTTAGGATTAGCGCGAAATTATTTGCAATATTTTGCCGTAATTCTTAAAATAATTTTGTGACATTATGATAACTGACATCTCGATTTACTTCGTCGTATCATAACCTTAATTTATCTGTTAATAATTTCTTTTGCAATGGATGGAATGACACAGAAATGTTATACAGTGTGTTTATTAGCAGTTTCTGCGATAATCATGACGAACAAATTTAAAAATAAATGTAAAAAGAGAGAAGACGTTAACGGGTACGTTCCATCCACACTCAAAAGAAACAACAAAAGGAGATTGAAATTGCGAGGAAACATTTGAAGCGCTGTGGACTGTATTACAGTCTGCCTACTCACCAAGACGAGGCATACATATACACATTTTTTGTACAAATTCTGGTGCAAATGCTATAGATTTCTTAAATAACTGGCAAGTCTCCTAAATGTATAAGTGCGACAGAAGGCATGCACATTCATGTAAAACAACCTAACAATTCTAGCTCTTTATATTACAAATATATGAAAACTTTTAGTATGTTTAGTGTATGCGATGCAAACTATAAATTTGTATGTGTGGATACAGGAGCTTACGAATCTTCAAGTGATGGAGGAATGAATAGCAAAGAAATCAAAGGAAACTAAACCAAGCGCTATATAAATGACAAGGATGTAAAGAAAGCATTTTCAATATGATTTTTGTTTTGTAGAACATTGTAGAAAGGGATAGAAATGAACACGTACACCCAAAACATACTTTATTTAAATTTTATTATATTTATCTACATCGCAAAAGTATAGTATAAATGGAAGTTGCAATAGAAACGACTACTGTTTATCACAAAAGAATAATAGAATATAATAATAATATAATAGAATAGAATTATAACATTTTATTCTTTCTTAAATGATATAGTTAGCAAATGTTTCTATAGATTGACACCTGTTACATTGCATATTATGCAATTATGTAAATCAGCAAATAAGCAAACGTTTTATACATCTATGGATAGCAATTATTGGTCCTCCCTGTTCATAAGGAAGATATACCGAAGCAAACAACTAGCAGTATCTTTTCTTCAAGTCAGAAGAACGTAACAAGTATGTTTGCGCAATTATTAGCATTCAAAGGTTTTTGTATTAAACAAAATAATTAAAACAAATGAAAATATTATTTTGTAAATATTGGAAGCAAATTTGTTTACATGTACCTATTTCTAAAAAGTCCTGTTATTTCAATGTCACCATTCTCATTTTGTCAACTTAATTTCCAGAGATTAAGATTGCCAAAAACAAAAACCAATTCTCAACCACAGAAATTATGTGAATAATTGTAAACAATTAAAGGCAGACTATTGCAAACAAAAAGTGAATTAAGAAGTAATAAAAGCTTATTATATCGTAATAGCTTGGCGCGTTTCCAAATGATCCTTAGATAGAAAAGGACGAATACTAAAGCATTGAAGATAAAACAAAATAAGAGATCAGAAAACTGTTGTAGAAAACGGGGGAGTCAAGGATTCATTTGTACGATTTAAATTTGCCTTAGACCGTTTTCGGATTTGTTGTGGAACGGAGATAAAAATACTTTCCAATTAGCCATCAACGTCGTTTTCTCATTATGCTAATTATCTACTTTCAACAAAATTGTCATTTACTCGTTTCGTTACCGTTGCGGTAATTAAAATTCAACTAGGTGGCAGGATTGTAACGTGTGAGTATACCGAGTGCCCCTGAATACATATAAATAGCTGGCGAATAGAGTTTCGTTCTTTGTTGCGAATAAATTTATATTTAAAAGTAAGAAAGCAAAAAATTGCATGATAATTTTTTCTAACACCAACAAACGTTTTGGAGCAACATAAAATTAGCAATAAAGACATTGAGAGGAACGTGCTTTTCAAAGAACTATGTTTCTACTGTTGGTTTCCATGCAATCATATTTCTGTTCCCCATAGTGTATTTCCTTTAAACTTGGCTTAATTTTGTTCACACTATTATTCTAAAAGTTAATTAAAAATGTGTGTATTTGTTAACAGTTTTCTCTAAACCCATAATAAATTTTAAAGTTATGATGTACATGTATGTAGGGAATTCAAAAACAACACATTTATTAAATAAACAATTTTAATTTAAACTCAATAAACATTTCAAAAGAGCAACACATTTACATTTTATTACAACTTCCGCCATCTTCCTCTCTCTCTTTCCTCTTCTTCCTTAAATTATGCGTCCCCGATGATCCTACATGTATGTAGCTTAATTCTCTTAGATTTTGAATAAACATTTGTCGTTACTTTGTGCAAAAAGAAAATTGATCAAACTTGGCTCAGTTTCTATTGTTGTACCTCAGCTACATTCAAAAACACGTTTTATACTACATATCTGTTACGTTCTCCTGGCCGCTAGTCGTCTGCTTCGGGCCAAGGACCAATGGTTGTTATTTAGCTGTAAATAGTGCTTGTATAATTGCTCGTTTAAGTAGCGTTCACATAGGGCATCGTGGGGTAAGGCAGGGATTAAGAAAGTTCGCGTAATTGGTGTACGGCGAAACCATACACACGTTAAATTATGGCGCTACCACGGCGTTGTATAAATACAACGGACCAATCACAGTGCAGGTGCGGTTCGTCTCAATTTGTATACATGTTTTAGGGGTTATGATATTCTCTTGATTAATTTTGAATTTTTAATTTACCTGTAATAAAACAGCACCTATATCAGTGTAATGGAATTGTTTCATTTCTATTAGGCAATCGCCCCGACGTTGCAGTGCGTTAACCTGCGATAATAATACGGCCATCGTAAACCGATTAATTAGCAATAAACATCGCCTGTAGAACAGAGAAAAGTTCCATTACTTACGCTGAATGGACAATTTCGTATTACATTGTTTAGGATAGATATAGGAATAAAAGATACTTTGGTAGAGAACATAATTTTATTGCTTCTTGAGAGTCAGACCGATTAGGATAGTAGATGTAAGATGGTTAATAAATAAGTGTTAACGTAAAGAGAAGTTTTATTTAATAGACACGATGCGTTAAGAATACACATTAATAACGTTGAATAATAGAACAAATGCTTCAAGAAAAGAGTTGTCGCTGATACAAGTGGATTCTGAAACTAGAATGGTCACAGAAGCTGAAGAAGATCTAGAAATATTTGACGTAATTATATATATTTATATAGCAATAATCCAGCTACAAGTGACATGAGATTATAAATTAGCAAAACATTGGGCTCGAATGTAGGAAATGTAAGCTCAAAATAGCTCTCAGAGCCGAGGCTTCAGAAGACTCCAACAAGTGTTCCTGGTGATTTAAACATTTCATTCAACTATGTGACATTGCTATCTCCTGAGTTAGTGAATTAGCATTCTTTGTAAAGTTTCACGCAGAACACAAAGATGCAAAGTTAGGTATTTGCTTTAAATCTGTATTTCTAGGGACGAATACGTAAGCAATGTACTACATTTACCAAATATGAGGACACTAAGACGAATGATTGTTTCAGATGGCGTATACAACGTTAAATATTCATCTATATAAAGAGGAAGCTCGAACTTGTATATTGTAGTTGGAGTGAGGTTAATTTGTTTTGCATCAATAAAGATGGAATCGTAGTGTTTCATAAGATAGAAGTATATGATATTAACCTTAAACATTTATTGTGATGCTTTTCGTAAAAGCATCCGTATAAATTGGAAACAACCTGAATGGGATATGTTTTCAAAACATAACCCTTGCTTTAGAAAAAGATTTAGAAGTGTTATACAACACAATCAATGCATTATATGACATTAATACTATAGTTCAGAGCTTTGGTGACCTTATCTGATATAAAGTAATTCCAAGATGATTTGTAAATGATAACAGCATCAATATGTAAGTACGTACATTGTATTATGCATTTTACAAAGAAACTACCAAAGTACACGGAGATGTGAGGGTAAGAATTGAATTTATAAGCAACATAATAGGTGTGAGTCTATAGAAACTTTTGCTAACTACATATATCATTTAAGAAAAAATAAAATGTTATAATTCTTTGATATCTTCTTTATTTGATTTTCTAATTACGTACATTTTACAATTCTTTTTGGATAAACATTAGTCATTTATATTGCAACTATACTTTTACGATGAAGGCAAATAGAACAAAATTTAAATAAACTGTTTTGCTTTTGTGTGTTCATTTCTATTCCTTTGATAATGATAATTTGCTATAAAACAAAAATAATACTTAAAATGTATTCTTTATATCGTTGTCATTTATGTAGTTTGGTTGCATTTTCTTTGATTTTTTTTTGCTACTATTCATTCCTCCATCACTTGAAGATTCATGGGCTCCTGTATCCACACATACAGGTTTATAATTTGCATCGCATACAGCAAATAAAATTCTAAGTTTTCTTATAATTGTAATATAAAGGGCCAGAATTGTTATGTTATTTTATATGAATGTGCATGCCTTTTATTGGACCTATAGAATTAGGAGATTGCCTCTTGTTGGTAAGTAGTAGGCAGGCTATAGTATAGTCCACAGCGCTTCAAATGTTTCTCGAGTTATTTGACAGACCTTTGATTTGCTTCTACTATTTTCAATAAATTTTCAAATAAATCCACATTCATTCCTGCATATAAGTGAAAGGAATCAGAATCATGATTTAAGACTTCCAGGAATCAAATTTAAATAGTCCACTTGTTTCTTTTGAGTGTTGATGGGACGTACCCGCCAACCTCTTCTCTTTTTACATTTATTTTTAAATTTGTTCTTCATGATTATTGCAGAATCTGTTAATAAACACAGTATATAACGTTTTTGTGTCATTCCGTCCATTACAAAAGACATCATTAACACATAAATTAAGGTTATGATACGACAAAGTAAACCGCGATGTCAGCTGTCATTATCCCCCGAAATTATTTAGAGAATTACCGCAGAATATTGCAAATTATTTCCCGCTAATCCTAAGGATAATTTCACGCTACCCTATGTGAACGCACCTTTACTCAGTTGCTCTCTAAGTTAAACGCAATACGTATGTATAAAAAATAAATTTATTAAATATTAAACAGTTACTCTTGTAACATAAAAAAAATTAAACACGTGCTATTTTTCATATATAAAAAATGCAAATACATAAATATTGTATATATTGATTACATAATTCGGCTTCCTATATTCTGTACATATATCATCTACGTATTTGAATGTATCGCAACGTTCATATACATGTGTTAGGTTTACAGCATTTGTATGTGTGTAATACTAAGGCCACCGCCAAAACCTGCTGGAGCCTGAGCATCTAGTCGGGGGAAAGTAGCAGAAATAGCCGATCACTACAGTACTAATGCCATACAACTCACGGCTACCCAGACGCTCTCATTATTTCATTTATGCAGACGAGGAGCGACGAATGGCAATCGTTGTATTCGCAACGCCCGTGCTCCGCAGAAGTTTCGTACATACTCACGAAAATATGCATATTCGTAACACGCCTACCTTCTCTGCAGTGATTCCTTATCTAGCGCTCGCCCGCAACTAAATCTCGGATTCCCAATACATGCGCTAGCTCCATCGTACAGCTATTTATGTGACTATTAATGTGGTTTCTTTATTTGTACGTTGCGGTTTTTACAATATTTACGTATATTATAAGAAAGTAAATCTATTCTTCCATTAAAAGTTTTAATGAATGTACCTAAGTATGAAATATATGAGTTTATACAAGATAATAAAATAATAAATTGAATTTAGAAGTACAAGAAGTAAAATGAATTTACAAAATAAACCAAATCAAATTATGAATTTACAATTTGAAACGTGGTACTTGTTATGCAGTTATACGTATTAGAATTGTCATACCTAACAACGTGCTGGGAATTAGTATAATGATGTAATTTTTTTTATTGTAAGTAAGACGATAAATATGTGAGTAATATCAAAGGCATCGTTTGATATTTGATTTTTGTTTGAAAATTCTGGCCATCTAGCTGTTTGATGCCCCGCATATTGAATGTTATAAACGTATTTCCCATAAAAGTTGTATTATCTTCGAAAATACTGGATATAAAAAAATTACTAGTAATATAAAAAAATATAGGTTCAATTTAAAAAATCGAAAAAAAAAGCCTTTGAATTTCGATAAATGTTGCACGACATATTTAACATCCTGTATATATTTTTACATTGTACTCCCTTGAAACATAGAAAGAGTTGCCCTCTAAATTGATAACGAAACAGGCACTCGCGACACTACAACTACTTTTAGGCTACATTTTAAAACGTCACAGTCTGCAACTGTCAAAATTTTAACAAGAATTGCTATGTAGCCAAAAGTAATTATCTAAAGTTCACATAACCATATATCATTGCAAAAGTAATTTAAGTGGCTATCAAGATGATTGATAAAAAGCGTAGCAATCCATTTAAGTAGGATCACCAAGAGCCGACAATGCGTTGAATTAATATTGCAATCCATTTAAAATAAAAAAGTTGAAGGCGGTTGCCGAAATTTAGAACACCTTGTATATTTGTAAATATGTATATATAAAGCTTTAAACAACCCCTTTAGGCCCATAGCTGTGTAATTTGTTCCCACTGCTTGCTATCTCTTGCTTTAAATCTCCAATTTGTTATTTGCTTCTCCTTTAAATCTTCTGAGATGGCTTTCCCTCCATTTCCTTCTGGATCTACTTTTCTTCCTTTTCCCTTCCGGTTCTCTCCAACCTATTGTTTTCACTATCCTTTTCTCTTTAATTTTTTCCAGATATTAAATATGTCGTGCAATTCCCATGCTTCTATCTTTGTTTGTATTTTTTTGTTCATCGCCCATGTTTCCGATCCGTAGAATAAAGTTGGCCTTAGAACAGTTTTCTATACTCTGATTTTGGTTTTTATAGAAACTTCTTTCGACTTATATTTGTAAATAATTTTACAGGACACGCTGTGATGTTCTATATACGTACAATAAATCTCATTTCTCCGTCTTTGATAGTTTTCATGCTAAACTCCGCCTATACACTAATGGCGCACCCGGTATAATAATTAAAAAACTCCTGAATCGTGTAAAAGCATTTGTTTTTAAAAAATCCTTCTGGGCGAGACCTGACCCGCGCGAGGAAGCCCTGCCTCAACTTGACGGGAAGAGAATTATATGCCGATTGGGAAAATGTGAAATTAGCTATATCGCTATATGAGCGTACACACATAACGTAAGAGTGAGCATAGCATGATTAGCCAGCATAGTCGGCATTTTTCGGAAATGCAAGAGCGAAGTCACGTCTTACACGTGAACGTGAACGAATACGCTGTTTATAACGTAAAAAAGGTGTTTTCGAAAATGCAAGAGCGAAGTCGATGCTTGCACATGTACGTGAACGAATGCGCCGTTTATAACGTGAGCAAAAAGCACAAATGAATTTGCGTTTACGCAATTTTGTCAAGCAAATAACATTCAACATAGCACACGTTTAAATGCGCTGAGTTCATGTAAAATCGGGTGATCATAGTACGCTCGCTCGTACGGTATATATACGCTGGCTATATGTACCCTGATATAGCGATATAGCTAATTTCACATTCTGCCAATCGGTATATGTACGCTAATACAGCGATATAGCTAATTTCACATTTTCCAATCGGTATGTGCGTGCGTACCCACGCAAATGTATGGGTTATAGAACTTGCTCGTCTTAGCTACCTCACAACATATATTATTATATATATTCCGGATTACGAGTAGAATGAGGATGTGTATCTGCGTTGGTTTGTAGGTTTTTGTATTTATGCGGCAGCTTCTAATATAAAAATATTGCAGACTGTTAGGACCCCCAACCCAACGAAGGAATCCCTACAACTATCCCTTGAAGTTAACCCTTTAATTATCCGTATTGCTTTCTTTTGTAAAAGAAAAATTGTTTTTACATTTTTGTTTGAGCCCCAAAACAACAATCCGTAGCTTAGATGAGAATTTAAATGAGAAAAATAGATCATTTATTAGCATCCTTAATATGTATAAGCCCTTATTCACTCTAGAAGTTACAGTATTGATATGCTTATCCCAATTCAACTTCGAATCTATAGCGAGTCCCAACAGTCTGCAGTCCATCGTACTTTTTATCTTATCAGTGTTATCTATTTGAAGCGCGGTGTTGACACTGTTTTCACTGTTTTCTCGATGTTAAGAACCAATTTATTTACTGCGAACCAATAAGTTAACTGGCGCAATACTGTTCCCATCTTTTCCGTCAAATCCTGTCGGTCGTTGCCAGTCACAAGTATTGTGGTATCGTCCGCGTACATTGCAACGCCGGACACGGAAACAGGGAGATCATTCATAAATAGAAGGAACACAAGTGGGCCCAATATTGAACCTTGGGCTATGCCAACATCATTGT
This sequence comes from Dynastes maya, assembly GCA_029619315.2. Classification (NCBI taxonomy): domain Eukaryota; kingdom Metazoa; phylum Arthropoda; class Insecta; order Coleoptera; family Scarabaeidae; genus Dynastes; species Dynastes maya. The sequence goes on from JAROYE020000002.1 coordinate 27,309,928, forward strand.
CGATTGTTTTTGATTTATTGTATCTGATACAATTGTCTGCGTGTAAATGCCACGCCTCGGTGCACTGCCTGCGCTAACCCAAGTAAGACGTATGCAACGCCTCGTATGCCATATTGAAGTAGCTTACTTAGTAGAATCGAATGGTCTACCAAATCAAAAGCTTCACTTAAGTCACATGCAATGCAGGTAACTTGTTTGTTCCGATTTAAATTATATTGTCAACAATATCTGACAAGGCTGTATGTGTTGATTTATTCCTTAAGAATCCGTGTTGATGCGATGAAAGTAAATTATTTTTCGTTAAATGTTCAAGTTGTTCTTTTAATACTTCTGATAACGCGGGAAAATAGAAATCGGTCTATAATTTGCAGCATGCTTTTTGTCCCTTTTTTTATAAACTGGTATAATTTTTGAAATTTTGAATGCGATTTTCTATGAAACTATTAATGATGTGTTGCAAAGATGTGTAAACCTCATTTGCCGCATATTTTAAAATTTTTACTGATATGCCGTCATATCCGGTAGCTGGAATATTGTTGAGACGGCTTATCACGCGTTCCATGTCTTCGCCAGTGACTGGACTGATAAACATTGAGTTTTTTACTGAACACGGTAATAATAATTTATATTTGACGTTGATTGTTGAGATAGTTTTACCGAATTTCCAAATCAGTCATTGAAAATATTGCGTATTTGGTCGAGATTGGTTGACAAGACGTTATTTTTATCAATTACTTGAAAATTTTGAAAAGGCGGATCCTGCTTAGTTTCCTCGTTAATAATATTCCATGTAGCTTTAACAATGTTACTAGATTCAATTATTCTTGTGCGGACATTAGAGCAACGCAACTGCGCTGAAAGCCAGTAGCGGACGCATAAAAGTTTACACAAAATAAATTAAATGTGATACGTGCTCAAACACTTACCGTTTTAAGAGTCCTCCGTGAAATCACAAAGTGGATAATGTCTATTTAATATTTGTAACATTAGATATGTTTGCAAAGTTGTTTCGGCAAAGTGAGTGCGGCGTGAAGAAAAAGTGTTTTTGTATGCCGAAAACGAACGTTCTACATCTAGTGACGTTTTATTTGCGTAAGTAAAATAATCTTTCAAATAACTTAACGGTTCTGTTGACGCACCTTCACAAATTTGTGTTAATGTGCCAAAATCAGAGTCTTTATCTAAAACACTTTCAAACCTTTCTAAAACACAAACATTTCTTGCGTCTTCTATCGCGCATAGCTGTGCGTGAACATGTTGCACTATTTGCAAAGATTCCACTAACGACACCGAAGAATTTTGTAGTTTTTCTATCGCATCCGCTAGTCCCACGTAATTGTTCTGAATAATTTCCAAATCTGTTTTAACTTGATTATCCTGAAATTTCAAGCGACTTACCTTGAGAGCCACAGCTTCCTTTGGGTCGAATTCTAAAATCACGTTCTTTATATTCTCAAAATATTTAAGATAATAAAATGCAGCCTCTAACCATGTTCCCCAACGAGTAAGAATAGGTTGTGGTGGTTCAGGAATACCGGGGCATAGTCTATGAAATTCCCGAATACGTTTTGGGGATTTTACAAACACAGCTTTTGTATGTGCTATTAGAGCGTCTACCTCGGGATAACATTTTCTGATACTATCTGCTACGAGACTGAGAGTATGAATTTTACATGTAATATGCAACAAGTTAGCACAATGTTTTTTAAGAGATCGACCTACAGCAAGCATGTTTGCGGCACCATCACTCATAAACATCAACAGTTGATTTGTTGGAAGTCCAAACTTTTCCAATGTATTTAACACCAACATTGAAATTACTTCGGCAGTGCATTGTTGTATTCGTCTGGAAGCTAGTAAAATTTGGTGACGGTCGATGTGGTTCCATTGTGCGTACCATTACATTAACCACAGAATGTTTTTTACGATCTGTTGTTTCGTCCACACATAACCATAGTTTTTTTATCTTGCAACTCCGATTTAATTCTTCTCTCGACATGCCCACGAGCGGACGGCACAACTCTCTGTAATGTTCTCTCACTTGGTAACTTAAAGTCCGAATATTCATTCCAAAACGAGACGTATGCTTTCTTCCTTAGTAAATGAAATGGTAAATTACATGCAATAAACACATAAATTAAATTTAAATTTGTCATAATCGCTTGTGGAATTTTTTTTTTGAAACATGCCCTGCACTATTTACGCCCCGTAGACAATCACTTTTCGACCAACTTTGGTCGTTTTCGCGACGTAGGAAACATTTTCAAAACAAACGTAGAGCTACGATATAGTATACGACAGCGTAGATGCATACACAACAGATCGGCTTTCGAGTCGCAGTTATACTGTCGCTTATACCGAATTGTCCCGGCCGTGTTTATTTTGTGTAAACTTTTATGCGTCAGCCACTGGCTTTCAGCGCAGTTTGCGTTACTCTAGCGGACATAGATTGGATTATTTGTTTCAACATAGAACTATACTTTTTAGAACAATTAGTTATTACCCTGTCGGGATATATCCGCGATAATGCATAAAGATCCCTCTTTCTGCGGCACGACCTGCGCAGGCCCGATGTTATTAACTTTCTTTTCCTTGTATTTAAAACAATCATCGGAAAAACTGAACGTTTATCAAGATTGGTTTCGTCCATTACTATTTGCCAACTTACGCTCAGTGAAAGTCAGTGAAGATCTTTTAATAAATAAGTATGCTTAAATTCATAATTTGACTTTTTTTGTAAATTACAGTCGACCTCAATTAAGAGATAATTGTGATCTGGCAAATTAGTGTAATTATCATCGAAGACATAATTGTGATTGCTTCTAATGAATATGTTGCCTATACAAGTACTGGACGACCCTGTAATTCTGGCTGGGGATACGTAGAAGAAAAATAATTTTCAAATTATGTGACGCTAATAAAAGTTTTTTTGTTATTTTCTAAAATGTTGATGCTAGAATCGCCGCAGACAATTAAGTTCTTACATTTTTTACGATAGTCAAGAATATATTCAAACATTCCGAAAAATAAATTCATATCAGACTTTGGTGATCTATAAAATGATAAATGAAGGTTTCTCTAGTTTTACTCCACAATATTTAAAATGATACTCGCACACGGTGTCCGCCAGCGTCGTACTACTCGCCGACAGCCCCTTTTTTTAATAAAACCATTGTTCCTCTATGTTTATCTACTTCCCTCGCAAAATAACTACAAATATAATAATTAGATAAAGTTAGACAAGAAATTTTATTAAAATTGAGCCAATGCTCATTCACGCGGGCCAAGTCCACGCCGTTGTCCATCAAGAACAATTGGAACTCATGTATTTTACACTGCAGGCTCCGCACGTTCAGACATAAAACTCTTAATGAATCCTACCGATGTTTCGTAGAAAAATCTTGAAGGAAAGACTTCCTCCTCCACCACTGTATCCCCTGCCTCTGAATCAGAAACTAAGATGCCCGTTGTCCCTTCGTTATAGGAGTCGAAGCTGCCTTCCCCATTGCTGTCCCCGTAGTTTCCATCATAATACACACTATATTTTGCTTCTAAGGCAACTTGCTTTCTATTCAAACCCATTTAAGATTGCAAACAAGCTTAGAATAGTATGTAAATACACCCCTGTCTCCAATAGTCCGTTTATTGTTGACATTCCTATTGGTTACATGCATGTAAACGTGATGAAATGGCAAAATATATTGCTATGGAAGGACCTATTTTACTGTAGAATGTACTATAGGTATTTACTATAAAAATTGATGTACTAGTGATAGCGCAAATGTCATAAATGACACAAAAGCTTTTGTTTTATGCATTCTATTGTGTACTAAAAGAATGATTGGATAATAATGTTAATAACTAAACCTTTCAAGATAATTTGTTTTTTAACGTATAGAATTTTATAAGGATATAATATCTTTTACGTCTGCATCCCAAAAAGTTAAAGGTCGCTTATGCGGGTAATGTTATTTCCTATAGTAAAACATAAAGCCCGTTTATTCTTTCGCCATATTAACCTGGTTAATACTGTTTCTAGTCTAGATGAGTCTTCAAATTCAATTTATCAATAACAGATCCTAAATGCGAAAGATTTAAAATTATTATTATTATTTGATCTAAACGAATATTGTAGCCCTGCACCCTATACGTGTGCTAAACTTTGAACTTCACAACACATCTGTAGTTTATTTTAGGAAGTGAATGTTTATTTGCCCAATAAGAGTAGGAAGATGAATAAACACATATTTTATTTCAACTCATCTTAGATCTATGATATCTGTCAATAACTTCTTTGCCACCAGAAAAAAAAACTGTTCCTTTTTGGCATTACCAAATTCTATATTGGTCTGAGATTTTTTTATGCGTACCCTCGTATGCTATTAATATTGTTCTTGCTATTAATGTTGCCATATATAACATTTAAGAATAAACTACACTTTTGTCCTTCTTACCTAAAGGTAGCCCCACAAATTTTTTAATAAATTGTTTATTGCTGCATTCTGAAAATAATTAATATAGATAAATGTACACTCAGCTTAATTGTTGTGATAATAAATTAAACCATGAAATTAATTAATATGTTAGTAATTATATTATATAATTATTATTATTTTAAATTACGCAATTAAAATATGAGTATTTTTTTTAATAATCAAATTATAAGTTCGGAATGACACGTATTTTATTTACATGTGTGAAGCTATATTACTCTTATTTTTATTAATTTTAAACATTTCTTCTGTAGTGCTTTCCAAACTGTTCCTGATTCATCGATCAGAGTGGTACTGTTTAAAACAAGTATAATTAAAGCAGAGGCATAAAATATGTTTCAAACATTAGCTTATGTTAAAACACTTCTTTAAAATTTTTTAATACAATGGATTATTTATTATTAACACTATTGCGCTGTAGGTACATTATTAAGGAATTTGTAATGATAATAAAAATATACATATATTTATTATTTATTAAAAACATAAAAATGAGAAATATTCTATTACGATTATGATATAAATTTAAGAATCTAGTCATCAATAGAGCAACGCAACTGCGCTGAAAGCCAGTGGCGGACGCATACAAGTTTACACAAAATAAATTAAATGTGATACGTGCTCAAACACTTCCCGTTTCAAGAGTCCTCCGTGAAATCACAAAGTGGATAATGTCTATTTAATATTTGTAACATTAGATATGTTTCCAAAGTTGTTTCGGTAAAGTGAGTGCGGCGTGAAGAAAAAATGTTTTTGTATGCCGAAAACGAACGTTCTACATCTAATGACGTTATATTTGCGTAAGTAAAATAATCTTTCAAATAACTTAACGGTTCTGTTGGCGCAGCTTCACAAATTTGTCTTAATGTGCCAAAATCAGAGTCTTTATCTAAAACACTTTCAAACCTTTCTAAAACACAAACATTTCTTGCGTCTTTTATCGCGCATAGCTGTGCGTGAACACGTTGCACTATTTGCAAAGATTCCACTAACGACACCGAAGAATTTTGTAGTTTTTCTATCGCATCCGCTAGACCCACGTAATTGTTCTGAATAGTTTCCAAATCTGTTTTAACTTGACTATCCTGAAATTTCAAGCGGCTTACCTTGACAGCCGCAGCTTCCTTTGGGTCGAATTCTAAAATCACGTTCTTTATATTCTCAAAATATTTAAGATAATAAAATGCAGCCACTGACCATGTTCCCCAACGAGTAAGAATAGGATGTGGTAGTTCAGGAATACCGGGGCATAGTTTATGAAATTCCCGAATACGTTTTGGGGATTTTACAAACACAGCTTTTGTATGTGCCATTAGAGCGTCTACCTCGGGATAACATTTTCTGATACTATCTGCTACGAGACTGAGAGTATGAATTTTACATGTAATATGCAACAAGTTAGCACAATGTTTTTTAAGAGATCGACCTACAGCAAGCACGTTTCCGGCACCATCACTCATAAACATCAACAGTTGATTTGTTGAAAATTCAAACTTTTCCAATGTATTTAACACCAACATTGAAATTACTTCGACAGTGCATTGTTGTATTCGTCTGGAAGCTAGTAAAATTGAGGGTGACGGTCGATGTGGTTCCATTGTGCGTACCATTACATTAACCACAGAATGTTTTTTACGATCTGTTTCGTCTGCACATAACCACAGTTTTTTATCTTGCAACTTCGATTTAATTCTTTTCTTGACATGCTCACGAGCAGACGGTACAACTCTCTGTAATGTTCTCTCACTTGGTAACTTAAAGTCCGAATATTCATTCCAAAACGAGACGTATGCTTTCTTCCTTAGTAAATGAAATGGTAAATTACATGCAATAAACACATAAATTAAATTTAAATTTGTCATAATCTCGTGTGGAATTTTTTTTTTGAAACATGCCCTGTACTATTTACGTGCCGTAGACAATCACTTTTCGACCAACACATTAAATCTATTTTACACACTACACATTGAATTTTAGCGCCATCACACTTTAAATCAGGCATTTCTGCAATAAATTCTCTTATTGTGTCCAACTTTGGTCGTTTTCGCGACGTAGGAAATATTTTCAAAACAAACGTAGAACTACGAAATAGTATACGACAGCGTAGATGCATACACAACAGATCGGCTTTCGAGTCGCAGTTATACTGACGCTTATACCGAATTGTCCCGGCCGTGTTTATTTTGTGTAAACTTTTATGCGTCAGCCACTGGCTTTCAGCGCAGTTTGCATTGCTCTACTTTTATGTTATTGTTATTACTGCTAGTAGATATTCAGACATTTTCTGGGGACAACGTTTTAGTCAATTGCGAGAATGTATTATACAAACATGTGCTTGTATTAGTTTTTTCTTTTCTTTTGTTCGAGTAAGTTTCTTCATCTTCTTTATTGGATCCCCAAACCAATTCGACAAACAAATTAGATACAACGCAAACAAGAGTGTAGCCTTGCATTAGATACCCCGTTTCTATATAACATCGTAGTAATAGTAAAAGAGAGACAAAACTATAAATCAACGACCGATTGCAATAAGGAAAGCATATACATCAACCTTGACCGAATGAAATGTAGTAAATATATAAGGTTAAAATAGTATCTTGGTGCGTAATAAACTGCTGTCTGTCTCGTTTACATCAATGAACAACGCTACGTAATAAACTTATTGCAGCTTCTTATCTTTAATTATTCCTCTCTGCTTTCTTGTTTATGTTAATCTATTTGAAATTTATTACTCTTCGCTTTCGTATAAATGCACGTTTAAAGGGAATATGAGAAATAAATGTTTCGTTTAGTTTAATTAACGCTGAAAGAAAAATGAATATGAAAATCTAATCGAGCCTGAGGCTTAGTATTTCATATGAAGTCAAACCTGTTTTTCCATTATAAGCGTCAATAAATCTATTGATTCCCATTAAGTAAGGTATAATCATCTCTATTGAACAAACAATAGTGTCGGTTTGAAGTCTAACTGATTGAATCATAAATTTTATATTGACAATGACAATATAATATGTATATTACAAATACGTTTAGGTTTGTTACCCCGGTATTCATTTCTTTTCCATTTAGCATTTTACATAGAAAAATATTTTTAATTCCAAGAAAAATACACGTTCTCTTGACTAACAATAGTGTTCATGACTAACAATAGTTAGCCGTTCTGGCAGTAAGCTCTTCTTAAAATGTTTCTTCGGTTAAGAAAATAATTTCTTTAAGGCGTAGTAACTTGATATTTAGATCAAAATAATGTGATTTTTTGCTGTAGTAGGGTAGATCGTGAAATGTGGCAGTAGTAGAGTAAGTGTTATGTTAGATGGATCGGAAAATAATATTGACAATGTTGGTATGTATAATTAAAACTTCTAGTAATTATGTACTATTTATTACAATACATCGATATTCGTCATTATTAACGCTGGCCACGAGCGGTACCGCGCATCGGCGTAGAATCAGTTCGGTCCGAGAGGAACGGTAGTATTACTTCGTCTGCGGAGCAGTACGGACATTTTCGCTGCCGGTCATTTGCGCAATTGTTTATCTGTCCTAGAAAAATTATGATTTCGTCAGCAAAACGACCGCGGTCGAACAAACTTCGAAAATTTATTGTCGAAATTCCAGACTTAATATATGAAGGTGCTAAAATTAAATGTGTAATCTGTAAAATCCCGTTAATGTGTTGGTCCAGACAACATTGTCTACGACACGTAAATAGTGAAAAGCATGTCTCAAAAATAAATTGCGCACGAGACAATGAAAAATTTATATTTAATTTATGCGTTACGTTTATGGCATGTAATATACCGTTTAATTTACTAGACAAGGAACCATTTATCTGCTTTTGGAATAACTATTCGGAGTGCAAATTACCAAGTCGAACATCGTTACGAAGAATTGTGCCATCTGCGCGCGAACATATTGAACAAAAAATAAAATCGGAGTTGAAAGATCAAAAATTGTAGTTATGTGTCGACGAAACAACAGATCGGAAGAAACATTCTGTTCTTAATGTAATGGCACGCAAATTGGAACCTCATCAATCGGCACCTTCAATTCTACTAGTCTCCAAACGAATACAACAGTGTACTGCCGAAGTAATTTCAAAGTTAGTGTTAAATACATTGGACAAGTTTGAACTTTCAACAAACCAACTCTTGATTTAGTGAGTGATGGCGCTGCAAACATGCTTTCTGTAGGCCGGTCTCTTAAAAAGCATTCTGCTAATTTGTTACACATTACGTGTAAAATTCATGCTCTCAATCTTGTGGCGGATAGTATCAGAAAATGTTATCCTGAGGTAGACGCTTTAATAGCGCATACCAAAGCAGTATTTGTCAAATCACCGAAACGTATTCGCGAATTTCACAGACTGTGCCCCCGTATACCAGAGCCACCAGAACCTATTATAACTCGTTGGGGAACATGGTTGCAGGCCGCGTTTTATTATCATAAATATTTTGATAATATTAAGAACATGGTTTTACAATTCGATACAAAGGAAGCTGCCGCTATCCAGAAAAGCCAGTCGAAATTTCAAAATAGTCAGGTTAAAATGGATTTAAAAATCATTCACGACAATTACTTCGGGCTAGCAGATGCAATAGAAAAATTACAAAATCCTGCGGTGCCGTTAAAAGAATCTCTACAAATAGTGCAACATGTTCACGCACAGCTATGCGCGATTGAAGACGCAAAAAATGTTTCTGTTCTAGAAAAATTTGAAAGTGTTTTTGAGAAAAATTCTGATTTTGGCACATTAAGACACATTTGTGAAGGTGCGTCAACAGAATCGTTAAGTTATTTGAAAGATTATTTTACTTACGCAAATATTACGTCACTAGATGTAGAACGTTCGTTCTCTGCATATAAACGCATTTTTTCCTCATGCCGTACTAGTTTTGCCGAAACAACAGTTGAAACATATCTAATGTTGCAGATATTTAACAGACATTATTCACTTTGTGATTTCACGGAGGACTCTTAAAATGGTAAGTGTTTGATCACGTGTTATTTAATTTTTATTTAAAAGATGAGCGAAATTATTTGCGGCAGCAAACATCTCTATTAGCAGAATAACTAGTAGAACGCGAGGCCTGGTCGACTCTACGCTACTGTGCGGTACCGCTCGTGGCCGGCTTTAGTCATTATTATTCAATAGACAGCTTTACAAAAGGTATTGAAATTCGGCAACTAGAGGACATTCCCTAAATATATCTCGTTGAAAACTATAAGAGGACGAAGTACTTGCATAGAATAGGAAAAAGTACTTCTTCCAAAAATTTGCTTCTTATAAGAAAGCGAGTTTTATCTTGATATAAGAATACAGTTTTGAATTACCAAGAAATTAAAATACTACTTTGGAAGCAATATTGTCTTGTTTGTATATGGGAATGTGAATCATCTATGTATATTTGTTTTTCAAGATTATAATTTTGTAAATTTATCTAGCCGCCACATTTATGCCTAAATTATTACAAAATAAAATTGATTTTCCTTCCTTGCTACAGTTAATTTTAATCTAAGATCTCACTAGTTTTATTTTTCTTCGATTTTACCTAGAAAGAGAGATTATCTTATTCACCTACATTCACCTCACAGTACAGTTTGAACATTTGTAAAGTCATTTTGCTAACCTCGCTAAAACGGACCAAATGGATATTTGTTGACACTTAAGGGGTTACAATGGGTATGTAAACATCGAAATTGGACGGTAGAAGGTTGGAGCAAGGTATTGTGGACCGACGAATCCAAATTCGAGTTTTTCGGTTCTCGAAGACGAGTGTTTGTAAGAAGATCTGTGGGTGAACGTACACAGTCTCTACTGTCAAACACGGCGGTGGTTCGGTAATGATTTGGGGTTGTTTTGCTGGTGCATCCGCTGGATGGTAAAAGTTCAAGACATAACCCATCTTAGAGGAAAATGCAATACCCTCTAGTATAAGAATTTTGGGTCAGAATTTTGTATTCCAACAAGAGAGTGACCCAAAACACACTTCAAAATTATGCAAGCAATATTTAGAACAGTTTGAAAAGGAAGGGACACTAATAGTTATGAAATGGCCACCCCAAAGCGCGGATTTGAATCTCATTGAGTTAGTATGGGAAGAACTCGATCGGGAAGTAAGAAAAACTGCTCCAACTTCAGCAGATGACATTATTTTTAGAGAGACAAATTTTATAGCAAGAAATTGTTTCAATAATTTTTAATTCACGCTAGATAAAACATCTTGAGTTGACTTAATTTGTTTGACCAGTAGAGTTTTACGTTTTTTAGATGTACATGTCTAGATTCTACTAAAACTTATGTAATAGAATACACATGTTGTAAATTAAAACTACAACTAGATCTAGAAAATTATGAATACTTTTGGTGTAATGTTACAACCATAACATGAAGATCAATTAATAAGTTCAAGATATTAACTATTTTCTGATGAAATTATAGCAAGAAAGTTTCAATGCTTGCAAAACGTCTACTATACTATGTCCATCCAGTGCATGGATATAAGGTAATTATTTCCCCATGCAATTTGGGAAAGCTTTTCAAACAAAATTATTCAGAGGCAGGTCCTGTAAAACACAAAATTATATTCAAATATATAGGTGTTTAGTTTCTGCTGTACACGATACACGCCTGGATCTCTTAATGGAACAGCCTGCCTGTATATTACTACATCTTTGGATGCCACTCTTCAATTCATGTCAACTTTTTTCAATATTTCCATGATTTTTTTACCACTCAATATTTGAAACACTTTGTATACTAGTAGTGATTCAAACCTTATTCGATTATGTACTTCTTGGGGTTTTCCGCAATGCGTCGGAAAAATTTTATATTACAGAACAGCTTTTCGTTCAGATTCTGGAAAACAAGGTGTTCTATTTAAAGAGGATTTAAATAACGTTAATGGCAACCATTCCGATGGCCATCTTGTAGAATCTACTTGATATACATTTTTCGACATACGGCTGAATACCTCAAGGAATACTCAATTAAATAGAATTCGAATTACCTCTCTTGTACACTTCACTACAATTTTTTGTCGTGTAGGAGTTGTCTCCGAGTAATATTTATTTAGAAAGTTTTTCTCCGAATTGCTCAGGGAAGGAAATATCTTCTATCCGCGCACTAGGAGGTCACGCTCTTTAAAATCTTCAGACAGTTTATAGCATTTCTGCAATCTACGCTGGCTTAAACCTTGGGAGATTTCCTACATATAGAAATTTAACCTCATAACTTAAAAAATTTCAAAACGAAATAGATGGATGATTATATGTATGCGAAAAAAAGAACTATGTACGTAAACAATACAAAATTCCGGATAACGCAATTTTCTACTGAACAAAATCTCACAGTTTTAAACTAATTTGCATTTAAATGCGCTCCGTTAAATTAGAAAATATAATATGTTTGATATTTTTGTCTTATTTCCCTTTCTCTATTGATTTCAGATTGGACTTACGAATCTTCAGCGAGTAGGAAATGGTATTCGAATAGAGAATTGTCCAAAGCTATGCTACGTTGATACCATAAACTGGGCGCAGATTTCTGGGGCCGATGTTGAATTTCCTGATAAAATTAAATGCGATGCTACTTGTCCACAATATTGTAATGGTAAGCTCCGAATCCTAATTTGGTCCTTCTAAATCCTATCGGCATTGTAATAGAATTTGATGTTTTAATCTTACTTAAAAAGTCTGCTTCATCGGATTTTAACGGTATCGTATTTTCGCTACTGTTTAGTTAATTATATCTTGTATAACCTACTTTACGACATTAGGTTGACAGTAAACTAAAGCTACTAACATGCTGGTATAATTGTTCCAATAATGTTTCTGCCTTGGCAAACTGACAAAGTAAATACTGACAGTATCAGTTTCAAAAATCGCTAATTTGTTGTCTAGAATTCTGCCAAAAATTCAAAATTAAAATAATATACAGAATGTTCCCTTAAAAATACTTTTTAGCAAAAATATATCATACTATCTCAAGGCAACATTTCCCGCATCTCATTCGCCGTTACAAAACCATATTATATGTGTCAAATGTGCACTTTCGGGGGCATTAATTGTTTTCGTAAATGTGAACTTGTTCAAAAGAAACTGTAATAGCTCCGAATCTCTTAATTTTACGAAAACAGTACCTTATTATTTTTTGCCTCAAAGTTTAATTAGAATTCCAAATACAGTCGACACTGTTTATAGTGAAACTCTATATAGTGAAAAACTCTTTATAGTGCAAAATTTTCAAGCCCTAGAATATTTTAATGAAATTTCATGTAAAAAGCCCTGCATATACTGAATCTGTAAAATAGTAACACTCTATATAATAAAATATTTATCCCGGGGAAAACCCATTTTATACGCTAAATCAGGTACAATAGATTTCTGTGAGAATTCCGGGGAAAACCCATTTTATATGTATGTAGTCGAGGCCTAGACTACATATGTAATTCGCAAACAGGTTCAGTTTGTTTTTGTTTAAGAATCTGTTAAGATGTCAATGCGAGTGTGTTTAAGTTTAGCTGAGAAAATTAAAGTTTTGGAGGAAGTTGATATAGGCTGCAAAAAAATTTATGTTGCTGCAAAATTCGGTGTTTCTCCAAGTTGCGTCTCTCTGATAATAAAAAGTCGCTAAAGTATCATCAAGAAAACGAATGTTCCAAGCAGTTGAAAACGAGTACGGGTGTGTTCTTACGAGCATGTAAATGAAGCAGTTTTACGATGGTTTCAAGTGGTCCGTACGCATCAAAACGTACCAATATCGGGAAATTTAATAAAGCAAAAGACTCTACAATTTGCTAAAGAATTTAACTGCGTTAATTTTCAAGCTAGTGAAGGGTGGTTGAGTGCCTGGAAGACTCGCAATGCAATTGTTTTCAAGACGGTGTCCGGCGAGAGTGCAAGCATTAGTCAGGAGGACTGTGACATTTGGACTGAAACTGTTTTAAAAAGTGTATTGAAAAAGTACGAGCCAAAAAACGTTTTCAATTGTGATGAAACCGGTTTGTTTTTTAAATGTTTGCCAAACAAAACTTTTGCTTTTAAAAGAGATAAATGTTTTGGTGTTAAAACAAGTAAAGAAAGGGTGACACTGATGGTTGGAGCAAACGTGGATGGCTCAGAAAAACTGAAATTACTGCTGATAGGTAAAAGCAAAAATCCCCGTTCTTTAAAAGGAGTTAAATCTCTGGAGTTAGATTACGCCAGTAATAACAAGGCATGGATGACTTCTGAGATTTTCGAAAGATGGATCAAAGAACTGGACACGAAAATGAAAAGCCAAAAGCGAAAGATTGCGATGTTTATAGACAATTGTCCTGCACATCCAGTTACTGTTAGTAAAAAATTAACGAATATTGAACTGATCTTTTTTCCACCAAACACGACCTCCAAATTGCAACCTATGGACCAGGGTATTATAAAAAACATAAAACATCATTACCGCAACAGAATTGTCCACAAAATTGTTTACGCGATTGATAACAACCTTCCAGTCCAAAAATTGATTACCCTTAAAGAGTGTATAACCGAAGTCGCTAAAGTATGCAGTGAAAATGTTTCTCAGAAAACAATCAAAAACTGCTTTTCTAAAGCAGGTTCTACTGAAATAATTGACGAATGTGAAGAAGACGAAATGGATCTCGCTACCTTAAGAAAACAATGGGGTATTCTACAAAAAACTGCTACCGTCGACGCAGATTTTTTCGACAATGACGTTGGCACGACAGATCTCCCAACTGACCAAGACATAATTGACGATATAAAAAGTATAGAAGATCATGAAGAAGAAACTGAAACCGGTAACCTGCTAACTTTAGTGAAAATGAAATAAGAAGTGCATTTGACATTGTGCAAACTACTCTCAGGGGCCAGGAAAGTGTACCTGATCAAATCTGTATGCATTTGAATAAATGCGAGAATTTTGTTGAGCAACAATTATTTTTCAGAAGTAATGTTCAAAAGAAAATAACTGATTATTGTTCCTAGTACATAATATGTATATACATACATATGTTATTTAGCAATTTCTCAAGACTACACAAATTTTAAATGTACATATGCATGTATTAACAGATTTTGTATTATGTGTTCTTTTTATTTCGTATGTAGTATTTAGCCCTGTACATACATATATAATGTGTACAGTATGTACATGCTATGTATTTAAACTTTCAAATGTTTAATAAAATCTCTTCTAATAATTCGATTTTGTGTTTTTTTTTCTATCTAGTGAAAAACTCTACAGTGAAATTTCGGTCAACATTTTGGTCTTTCACTATATACAGTGTCGACTGTATTTAGTAGTACATAGCATGTTCTATTTAAATGGAAAGCTGTTAATCGTACCTCATAACAAGAAGCAACTATTCTAAAAAATCTCTATTTACAAAGGCGCAATTTTCCAATTTTTTTTCCAAAATTTGATGAATTAACATTACTAAAAAATTATATAATTCTAGAAACGGGTAAGTAGTCAAATTTAAAAAAAAAACGAAAAACATCATCGTAATTCAGTAGTAATTTAATAATTTATAAACTCCTTTCTCGTTGTGAATGTTTGTTTGATTGTAGAAGAGCTTGTATATCAGCTTTTTGTTCACTTGTTAAATCTTTCCCGGGCATTTTCTACAAAAAACCCCAAAATGTTGATAACCAAACTTTTAACGCTTACGACGCTGTCAATTAACAATTCGAATTTACCACTATTTTCCTATCCCGTATATTTCCTCGGTGTAATATGAACGCCGATCGTAGCACTATCGACAGCACTCTTAACGTGAATGAAGTAGTTACATTATCATCATCTAAATAATGCTACCAATTGACTTGTTTTTCATAAATTGTTGACAACTTGCTTAATTTTAAGCATATACTGTTTTTTTTTCTGAAATTAATTTTGTATTTTCTGATTCTTTCTCTATAAAATGCTACCAATTTTGGTGTTTATGGCTTGATCAGGTTCAAGAACGGTAGTAGTCAAATTATTGAAAATGAAAAAAGCTGTTGTTAAGATTGCTTTTCATAAATTGTGCATTGCCTTTTTGACTGCGTCTCTGTTCTTTGACGAACATAGTATTTACTGCGCTTTCGCTAAACTTAAAAAAATACTAAATATTCAAATGTTTTGTTTTCTTTTATGAGAAACATGAATATCTAATCACATAATTCGTGGTTTTAGGATACTGCTGGAATAGTCAACAATGTCAAAAATGTGCGACCCCTGCCACGATGTCTCCGCATTGTAAATTTTGCGAGACCTACCTCGATGGAGACAAATGTGTGAAGGAGTGCCCTAAAAACAAGTAAGTCTTCATGTTAATAGCAACCCCTAAACCAATATCATCAACTGTTAGATTTTCAGATTCAATTGGATGTCTAGATGTGTTACGTATGAAGAATGTACATCCCTTCCTGACAAGGACATGTTCATTATTGGCGACAAGAATTGCACCCACACGTGTCCCAAACGCTACCAAATGAAATATGAGAATAAACGCAAATACTGCGAATTTTGCGGAAATAATTGTACAAAGAAATGTGACGGGGTGGAAGTCGAAAACATGAACATCCTGAAGAGTCTGGAAGGATGCACAACTATCAATGGTTCATTAACGATAAGTTTAGGGAAAACAGCCACAATAACACAGAAAGAGCTAGCGTACAATTTGGAAGAGATCCGAGTGATAACAGGCGAATTGAAGATACAAAGAACGTACCAAATCGAATCTTTGGATTTTCTAAAAAAGCTTAGGGAAGTTCGGGGATTAAAAACGCATAGCTTACATAAGTACGTGGTAACGGTTCGAGACAACGTAGATCTGATAAGACTATTTGACTGGTCGACTTTTCACTTAAATCTAGGTCCCGGCAACATAGCATTTCACTATAATCCAATGTTGTGTTTATCGGAAATTCAAGAATTTGCTAAAAGGACGAATAAGACGGCTAGTTTCGAACCAGAAAATATACATATTTCAAAATTATCCAACGGGGACCAGGCTGCCTGTTCGAAACGCTACGATTTGAATATCCAAGAATTCAATAAAAACGCCACGTTCATGACGTTAAGATGGAGTGATCCGCAAGAGTACAAAAACGAACTAATCGGCTATTATGTTCATTACAAAGCGACCAAGGACTGTAATGAAACAAACGATACCAGTAGAGACAATTGCGAATCGCAAAACTGGATGATGCATTTAGTAACGGAACCTAGCGTTAATTTGACAGATCTGACTCCGTTTACATCGTATTTCTATTATATCAAGATCTTAACGAATAAATCTAATTCTGAAACCTCGGTTAGATGTTTTAAAAGCTCTGCCCATGATCCCTCTCCACCTTCGGATGTTGTTCTGGCCCCGATCAGCTCGGACACTATAACTTTAAAATGGAAGCTACCTGAACTACCAAATGGAATTCTATCGCATTACCGTCTTTTCGGTTTCATGCAGAAAGACGATCGGACGCTTTTAGATAAGCGAAACTATTGCAATAGAGGTGTAACGTTTGAGAACGAACCAAAAAAGCTCCACAGTTATTTGGAAAGTGATGAATTAAACGGTACTTGTAGTTGCGACGATTTTATCCATCTCAATACAAAAACGTTAGAAAAATTATGCTATTACCACGTTAATTTAGGAATGGACCTTGTGAATTCTTGCAACGATTACAAAGTAGAGATAATAAACTTACCACCACATTCACCTATTGAAGTTTATAAAAGAGGGGAAGGTTGGAATCTCGACAATTTAGCACATAGAGAAGTGTATGAGCAAATAGACGCCAATGTTACCGTTTATAATATTACAAATTTATACCATTACACCCAGTATGTCTTCTATTTTTCAGCATGCAATACCGAAGGCAGTACTTCACATTGCAGTGCGGTTATGATGGAATACGCTCGAACACTTCGTAGAGAAGATGCTGATGACATACCAGGAATGGAAATTGAGATCGATAAGAACAATACCTATGTGTCTTGGAAAGAACCTGAGAGCCCTAACGGTGTTATTGTCAACTACAATTTAATTTACGGCCTCGTAGATAGTCCCGGAACTACTAAAGTTTGTATTACTAGAGCTAAACACGCGGAATCGGATTTCACATACATTATCGAGGGTTTACGGCCCGGAAAATATGAGATTCAGGTTCAAGCGGTATCTATAGTCGGCGATGGCAAATTTACCGATCCGAAAGTATTCACGATTACATCAAATATTTATCATGAGTTAATAATAGGAATCGTAGTTGCTTTATTTTTTATTATAGTTGTTGTAACTTTGTTCTTCTATTACCGCTATAAGCGACGAAGAGAATTAGACAGTATGCATTTAATAACCAGAATTAATCCCGATTATGCAGGTGCTACCTATATTCCGGATAAATGGGAAATGGAGAGGAGTGACGTAGATATTCAAAAACCTTTAGGAAACGGTACCTTCGGCATGGTCTATAAAGGTTATATTAAATCACAAGGTATACCATGCGCTGTCAAAACTGTAAACGAAAATAGCAACATACATGATAGGTTAGAGTTCCTGAATGAAGCTTCTGTTATGAAATCCTTCAATGAAGCACACCACGTCGTGAAGTTACTAGGTGTAGTATCAAAGGGACAACCTCCTCTGGTGATCATGGAATTAATGGAAAGAGAGGATTTAAAAACTTACTTAAGAGGATCTAGAGAATCATCGCAAAATATAACCTGTTTAGAAATGTACCGGATGGCTGCTGAAATAGCCGATGGAATGGCTTATTTAGCTGCTAAGAAATTTATTCATAGGGATCTAGCGGCCAGGAATTGTATGGTTTCCGCGGATTATACCGTGAAAATAGGTGACTTTGGAATGGCCAGAGATATCTACGAAACCGATTATTATAGAAAGGAAAGTAAAGGGTTGCTGCCGGTGAGATGGATGGCTCCCGAAAGTTTAGCTGATGGGGTTTTCACATCGGATTCGGATGTTTGGAGTTATGGAATTGTCTTATGGGAGATGGTAACCTTAGCAGAACAGCCGTATCAGGGTCTCGCGAACGAACAAGTGTTTCAATTCGTGGTCGCTAGAGGAACACTAGACAGACCGCCGGACTGTCCGGATTTACTCTACGAAATAATGCAAGTGTGTTGGAAGTGGAAACCGTATGATAGACCTCTATTTACGGATATAGTGGATAAACTAGAAAGTCATATCGGGCAAGATTTTCGATTAGTGTCGTTTTATCATAGTCGTGAAGGTGAGGAGTATCGTATGAATAATAGAGAAAGAGTGTATAATCCTCCGGCGCTGTCATTACCCTTACATGACGAGCAATTCGTCCACTGGAAGACTTCGGACGAAGAAGTAAGCTTGTATTCGGGTAACGCTGACCGTCCAACCGAAGTTTTAAATTCTTACCCACACCAAAGACATAGCAGACCGTCATCAAGTTACCACTTAGACAGTAGTACATCGCAGAACGGATACAACGCACTCTCATCAATGTAAGGATATCGTAGTTTCCTTTTTTCAAGTTAATTACTGTTCATAACATGTATTACATGAATGTGATATAATTGTTTAGTCATTAGGTGTAATTGAACACATTTCGTTCTTCTTTTTTGTTGTCACGTTTTTCCTAAACTCATTTTTCAAACGCATTTTGTCTCGATTTCCATGTATAATTTACTGTTGCATGCTGTACGTTGTATTAGTATTTGAATGAAACGTGTTTAGAATTAATAAGTAACTGAAAATGTATGTAGTTAAAATGTGCACAGTATGAAGAGAATAATAGTAAAGCCTCAACAAAAAATATTTATTTTTTAATTCAATTATAAATGAAATATAAATGCTAATAGAAACTATAAATTACTATCCATTCATATAGTTTGGCGTCTTACAGGAAAGTCAATTTAAAAAGTATTTTTGCATGAAATGTTAATATTTAGCATATTTTAGAATGCCTTGAAACATTGTTCCCGAACTTCCCATTTACAAGTGGTGGATAAGACCATGTTAGCGTGGTGCCACCGTAATTTTATGTAAATTTAAAATAGAACCTAAAGTAATTAGGTATGCCAGCATAGACTTTAATTGCTTTGTGTTGTCTCAAGAAAATATGCTAGGTATTAGAAGTAATGATTCCTGCAGGTTGTTTTTCTTGGCAGTCATCTTCCTTGTCTATCGTCTACGTCTTTATAGATCATGGGATTCCTACAACCTCTGTACATGGATGTTTTTTCAACCTTGCAGTTACTTATTTATGACACGTGTATACTTGTCTTTCAGTTAAACCATTTATGAGAAGCTTTTTGAGAACATCCTTAATACATGCATAGAATGATTGATAATAGTTCTGTGCAGCCAAGGTAAAGATTACAGATGACACTTTTGACATAATTGTCATTTTACTAGTAAGATTCATGAAATTACAATTGACTATATGAATCTGGTAATCATCAAAATATTTTACAACAATTTTTTCTGTGAAAAAACTTTTAATTTTCTATGCTAATGCTGATCAAGCAAAAAAAGGGAATCTTATCAATTAACGTCAATAATGATTTGTTTATTCCAGGAATTTGAAATTGCAGATATGAATGAATTTAAAGATGAGCACATTGCCTAACTTTTCATTATTAGCTGCATATGTATCGAATTATTATTCAATTGAATATTGATTGATGTCGCCGAATAAAAGTTAATAAATTTCTTTGTTCCTCACTTATAGACACCAATTTATCAAGTCACTGTATTCAAAATTTTACACTTGTGCTCATATATTTTATACTATTATAATTTGAAATGACAGCCAAAGTTTTTAACAATTTATTTATTATTAACATTTGAAAATTGTGTCTAATTACTATCGAATACATTAAATATCATAATGCAGTTGTTATTTCCACTGATATTGAAGTTTCCAAGTGATGTTAAGGCACTTGTATTTGCACGTGTATACTCTGTAGAAGCGGATGACGTGGATTCTTTGAGTGGAAACATTCTTTTTGACGAATCAATCTTGTTATTAATTGAGTCATCCACGTACCTCTCTGCAACTGTTGTTTGACTCCCTGTACGTTTCAAAGTTAAAATATCCCGCATCAACAACCATCGTTGCTCCAGTCCGTCTAAATAAATGACCTGTATACAGTACAGGCTCTTGTAATCCTAATTATTCAGCAATTTTCTTAGATACTGTGCGACACATTTTCCATTCCGGTACGTCAAGAAAAACCGCAGGTTCTTACTTTTGTGAGGCCGTAGAGCCGTATATTTTCGATAAACAGCACAAGGTTTAAAACTACACCCATCATCCGTTATTGTAAACCGCCTAGTTGTAAAATTTCTAGTTTCGCGTAAGGCGACAACAATATATTTGTCCAAATCCTCTACGTCACTTACAGTGAGGGATAGAAGCTCATCGCATCGACAACAACCGAATATACCAAAAATGGTAATGACTTTGGCAAGCAACCACTTCTCGTTAGGAGCTTCAAGTATAACTTTTTCCACTTGCTCCTTCGTCAGAATTTTGGCTTTCTTGGGAACATAGCGTTCATTTCGTCTTTTCAAAAACGTAACCACTATGAAATCTAGAAATGACAAAAACCTGTCTTAAAAAAAAAATTAGAGAAAAAAACAAACCTGCGAGCATCAATGTTTTCTCTAACTTCCAACTCTTAACCATTGACCACTTCGACCATAAAGAATTCGGGCTGAATTTGTTGGACAAATTATTGATATTTGCTAATAGAACGTCTTCCGCCAACCGCGTTGTTTTCCTTTTGCCACTTTTTGAACTCCGCGTACTCATGCTCGTATTTTGCTGAAGATTTTCGGGCAACTTGCAGCCACTTGCTGCTTCATCAATAATAGCTTGCGGCACACTCATTTCAATAAGTCGAAAACGATAAATCTAAATGACATAAATAAACAAAATAAGTGACGTGCGTTTCAAAAGCAATATGTCTAAGGCTCATACAATTCTTTTTCAAATATCGGAACTTCTAGCATTTTTAATAGTTTATAATAGTTATTTACAAGTGAGGAACAAATAAAATGTTCAACAATACACGCAAGGTAAAGGGTTTTACTGGCTTCAGAAGATGACTGGCTTGCCTTCGGTTCACCAGCCATATCCTTCTGTCCGCCCGTAGAAACCCTTTTACCATGCTGGTAACGTTAAATACTATTATATAAAAATTAATAGAAACAGATAACATGTCCTTAATATTCGGTTTCAGTATTCTTCTCTGCATACAGTGCAATTTTTTATATAGCAAGTGACTGGCTTGTTACTTCGTTTACCGCCAAATACCACATGATGTATAGTTGAATAAAATGGGTACCTACCAAAAAGAGATAATAGATTAATTTTCGCAAATAGTTTCTATAGCATTTCCTTATACTGCACCTCATTATATTTTCTAGTACAATAGAAAGGTGACGGCTGTTTGTAAGAAACTGTGCAACTGATAAATTTATATACATCTATTTAACGTTAAATGTATTAGTAAGAAGTAGAAGAAATTGTGTACGCGATTGGAACTAAAAAGAAATATAGAACTGGTGTCGTACATTTAATTGTAATTACCTTGTTGAATTGAAAGCTGTTTAAATATATTTTCACCTTACACGTATCGTCTATTCACAGTTTCAATCACTAACCCAAAAGCAAAATATTGAAGTTTCCAATTTTAGAAATTGTTGGGTCCATAACCTTCCACATTTGAAACTGCCAATGACTTAATACTGATAATAATACGAATTATTTGTTGTATACATTTATGCAGAGCTGTATTTAAGCATTTTTCATAGCGACCAAATCAGAATAGTAGCGAAATAAAATTAATTGAAACGGAAATTGTTAATTTATCAAATAGGAAATTTGTAATTATGTATGTATGTAGTTAGGTGAATAATATCATAATGCCATTTTTTTTGTTGATGCTCTCCTAGTTTTTAAATTGTATTAGTTAATAGTGCAAAACAAATCTCACGATTTATAATTATTTCTTAGAATAGTTGCTGTATATACCAGCTTCCTAATTTATAGTAAAATATTACCATAAAGACATACACTGATAATAACACAAAGTTCCTGAAGATATTTTTAAAGTAGCTGTTATTAAGTTTAATATTTGTTTTTTTATTTCTTTTTTTACTATGAAATGCTTACAATTGCGAACAAAATCCACAAAATTGTATATAGTAATATAAGCAGGCGTATACATCCTCTGTAATTTTGTATCTTTGAAGCAACATAATGTTATGATATGTATGAAACAATGAATAAGGCATCGAACAATAAGAATTTACTAGTAAATTGAAGCCTGGCGTTTAATGATATGATGTATAAATGTGTATATTTTGTAAATGTTATATACTTTAATAAATTTCATAGAAAAAGTCGAAGTAGTTTTAGTTTGGTAATTCTTTAAGTTGCAAAAAGTTAATTTTTATTACCGAGACAATCAATTACAATTATATTGATGTTTGAAACATATTGCAGGTTCAGAATGAATCCCTTACGTTCACATACAGATTATCAACTAAATCTGATTACGTACAAGATGACAAAGACTAGAATAGTCAACAAGTATACAGCAAGCGGCATATAACTTGGCGAGCGGTGGAGATGCCTGTACCCAGGTAGAGTGAGGTAAGGTATGCCAGAGATTGGTTCTGGAATATACTCCTGGCTATCAGAAATGTCGAGAAAACTCTGTACACTCATTTCTTCAATTAATATTTACCATCAACTTCATTAATACCATGTTTTATATTAAAATGCGTTTACTAATCACTGATTTCATTAAGGACTATGTTAATAAATATGTAATTAAATTATAATTTTAAAATGTAATTAAAGAGCAAACATCCATAATCAAGTTAAGAATATTGCTTTTACATCAGTAAAATACAAACTACTGCTTCTCTTCATCCGATAATTCATCGAAATCATTGCTGTCACTATCACAATTAACGGAAATAAGTAATGTATGAATGTCAACTATAATTTTGCTTGCTAGATATTTGCTAAGTTTTTACCAATCTTCAACAGAAATTTATATCAAATTCTTCCTTAACTAACACTCTCACATCATCCATTTTAAAAGTTACATTACTAGCAGAAGCAGTATTTTTTACAGTAGCCAATATCATTTTTCTTGGATTGAAATCTGGGTGGTATGGAGGTAATCTTAAAATTATGTGCCCTTCAATTTTAAAAAGTTCATCAAATTTATAAGATGATACACGAACTCATAATTTAGATTTTAACCTGGAACTATGAAAAGAAATTACTTTTTTCTGACAATCATATCATATTCTCTTTTGTATATATGCATATAGTAACCTCATATAAATTCTTTCTCACTTACCAACATGTCGGCGTAGTGTCGTTGCAGTTGTCAAACTGTCGGTGGGTACCAGTCATCCTGTCGGTGACGTTTCTAAGTTTGCCCACTATAAGCTCAAGCAGATCATTTGCTATATCATTAAAAGTGACTGCGTTTAAGTACGATGTTATTACAATTTCCGTTATTTTGTTTAAAAACATGTTTCAGTTTGCGAAATAAACTCAAAAACCTTCTTGGCAATCCAAAAGATAAACCGGAAATGAAAGAAAGGTCGGGAATTTATAAAATTGCATGTGATGATTGTGATAGAGCCTATATTGGTCAAACGAAACGAGCGATAGGTACTAGATTCAATGAACACATCAGGTGTTACAGGTACGGGAAGATAGAAGCGTCAAGTGTGGCACAGCATATAAACGATACTGGGCATAATATTAAATTAGAAAACGTGATTTCACCACTTGAACTGGACGCCTATGAGACTATTCACATAAATAAGAATGCAAACCTAATCAATAAAAAGAAGGGATCTTTACACTTTTCCTGTCTTTTCGATTTATTACTAGAGTTAAAAATGTGGTACCGGATGGTAGTAGCGTAGCGATAGCGGCGTGGGTTGGGGTAATTTTCAACTCGTAGTCGATCTCGACAGATGGGACGCCCAAAGGGTGTAACGTTCCCTTCGAATGTAAATAAATATCTCAGGCATTTCCCTGGATTAGAATATAAAAGTCCGCATATTTATTGCACAATATGCAATAGCGGATTGCTGAGTCGCGATAGGTTTGAATGTAGAAAACATTGTAAAAGTAAACGTCATGTATTAAATTTAAGAAACAGTATTCCATACTGGCAATTTTTATATGATTTTATTTTTATGTTACGTGTGTGCAACATCGCACAACATTTAGTATCTAATGAACGCTTTCGTCTTTTTTGGGCTAAGTACGTTCCCTCATGGAAGCTGCCAACATCTATGCAATTACGATACAATTTGCCACGTGTGCAAGGTACAGTAAAGGAATGTATAAAAGACGAATTGAGAAATAAGAAAATCTGCCTATGTGTGGATGAAACAACCGATGCTCGGAAACACAGCGTCATTCATGTTGTGGCGCGTCCTTTAAAACTTGATGGTCCACTAGCTTCATTGTTGTTATCCAGTAAAAGGATTCAGAAAACTAATGCAGAAACCGTTGTCAATATAATAAAAGATTTGTTGAGAGAATTTTGTATCACAGGAACCCAAGTCACAGTGCTCGTTGCTGACGGAGCCGCAACAATGCTGAGAGTTGGTAGGATGTTGAAAATATGCTTTCCGACGCTTCTCCACATAACATGCCTCATACACGCATGTCACCTCTTAGCAGAAACCATTCGAAAGAAGAATCCGATGGTGGATAAGTTAATAGCATCTACCAAAAAAGTGTTCATCAAATCTCCCAAGCACACCGGTGTTCAAACAATTGTGTCCGAAATTACCACCACCACGTCAGCCTGTAATAACGCGATGGGGAACATGGCTCCAGGCAGTATCTTACTATCAGAAATATTTTTCACAAGTGAAAAATGTCATCAAAAATGTCAACTATTGTTCGTTTGTGCCCATTTAGAGTAGTTCTGAGCAATCAAAGCGATCACCTGATCATAATCCTATCACACTCTAACGCGAGCAAGACAAAAACAAATCTTTTAATTCGCAATTTGTTTTTGTAGAAGACTTGCTTATATTACTTTTTTTTGATAAAGCAAAATTAAATTAGTTGTATTACTTATTACGCATTGAAAACTAATTATTCTCTTCTGACAATATCCACTACAAAGCTGGATAGTTGCACTATTCTTTGTAATGAGTTTGTAAATTAATGTCTACTTCTATAAACTTTTCCTTCGAACAGATTAAGATAATAATCACCCCATATTGCTGGCGGATAAAATAAATATTCCGGTAGAGAATGACACCGCCTAATGGTCTTAATATATATTTTTCAAGAATCTGATAGAGAATTTGTTTCCTATATCTAAAATGTGTTGTTCCTTAGTAAATTAAATAGGAAGTTATTATTTCGTTTAAAAACAGTGCTGCGACGAAAACACATATTGATAATATACTTTAAAATGAAATTCATGTACTACTTGTGCTTTAATTTCATTAAATCTTCTTTGTTAAGAAACAAATGAGTTAGGTTTTTTTTATTTACTTCTACGTCGAAAAACAGTTTAGCACAAGTTTTCCCATCTACTATGCATACATACAATGTTTTATTAATTAATAAAATATTTGTCTTGACTGTGTAAAATCGAATAAAAGGTAGGGTATTCCATTAAAAAAAAAAATAAATACCATCATGAAATATGTGCTCCTAACGGACATTTATAACAAAGTTTTCAAAAATTTTGAAAGCTGCATTCGTTCACGAGATATCGTGCTGTCCTATTCCTCACTGAATACGCTGTATATTATAAAATTGAATTACATTATTCTAAATAATAAAACTTCACAAAACAAATATGTAATTACAATTAAATAATTTTCTAGAAATTGTAGTGTAGATCTATATTTTCATTGCATTTGCCAAATTTCCCTCTTAAGATTAGTTAACCTTCTATAAATGCGGCTTTCTAGTTTACTGCTCCTATATAAAGCCTGAATTACATTATACTAGATTCGTCTTTTTTTCATGCTTATTTCAACCCTGGAATACTGGACTATACCCAACACACGGTAATACTGGACTATCGTAATTTTTACGACTTTTAATAATAAACTAAATTTCAAGAAAATCATATATTATAAAAAAAAAATAAGAAAAATAATGCTAAACACATTGTACATTTAGGAACATTAAAAAAATTTATTCTGAACATATTTCTTAGTCTGTTGCACATATAGTACATATTTCTCCACAGTGTTCTTCACATATAGTATGCTTGCACTGGTTACAATAGGTCGTGGTCATACGCCTCTTTTTACTAGGACAGTAAAAACAAATTTTGCGTTTTTTATTTTGACATTCCGGTGTTTCATTTTCACAAGAAATATTGAGGATATCACCGATATCTTGCTGAATATTTCCGCGCAAAGTATTGATATTTAGCCGCTCTCTCATCCATGGTTTCGCAAGACCATAAGATAATTCGATCAAATATTCATACCTTCCTAATTGTTTTTTATTTAGTTTTAATATATTTGAAGTATATATGACGTACGAATTTATATTAGCAATATTCTGCAGGGATTTCTTTTTTATTTTTACGAAGAGTCCCTATGATTGTAAGCTTATAGGGATCTTGTAATAACTCATCGGCCAAAGTAACCAAGGTAAACTAGTTGTCCATGGTAATATTTCTATTACTACCATGGACGGATTTAGTTAAATCTTTCACAAAGTGGGTAGCCAATGGTAGACCATTTGTTTCCGTTTTTTTTTCCTAAATAGGGACTTGCATCTACCATATATTTCGAAGGGGAATCGCACACCATGGCAATTTTGATGCCGTATTTGGACGGCTTACTCGGGATATACATTCTAAACGGACAACGTCCGCGAAATCCGACCAGTTGTTCGTCAATAGTTAGGTATGAGGACGGTATATACGACGTCCTGCATGTTGTAATAAATATATCCCATATCTCACGAATGTGCGCGAATAGATCTTTATACTTTCGTTCCTGCCTCGTTTCCTTACTATCAAACCTAAGACAATTTATTAAAAATAAAAAACGCTCACCACTAAGGTATGCTCTATAAAATTTTCCAGACAATTTAGTGTCAAACATATGTGTTGTAGACAAATGTTTATCTTTATTTCCTGCAGATATTATCAATATTGCAAAAAGAGCTTTCAGCACATTTTCTGTCGTTTCAGATACATTGGCATGGCTTCGGTATTTTTGTGCTTGTCTAGCAATTTCGGCATTCATTTGTAAAAGTATAATATCTAATATATCATTTGAGAAGAAGAGCAAGAAATATTCATCGAATGTGGAACAATTTTTAGCATTTCCTTTAGGGCCGGGTATATAATGAATAATATTCCTTGCTGCAGTTCTTTTACACTTTACAGGCATTTTCGCTGACCACTTATGGCCGTTCTTTCCTTTTAGAGAGGTTCCATTGGGGTCTAGTACATACTGAAATGGACTTGTCAGTATATTCGATGTTCCTTCTTTGGTCTTTGACATTGCCTCTGAATTATCTTCTCGTTTTGCAATTGAAGGTTTTTAAAATGTTGGCTGATGGGCAGTCGTTAGAAAATCTGGTATATGGTCAGAATAATTTTCCTCATCTGAATTTTCCACCTCAAATTCTAGATTATCCTCTTCCCAATCACTACCGCTATCTTCAAAAGGATCAGCGTCACTGTCATCTCCACGCATTATACGCTCTATTTCGGCCTCAATTTCTTTTTGTGTCAATGGTTTTTTAGCCATTTTCCTGGAAAATGTTAGCTACAATCCCTAAAAATATCCAGAATTTCGAACAAACTGCTTACCTTGTAGATAAAAACGATATTTTAGCTTAAAATTAAACAATAAAGTGAAATATAAAATGTACCGGAATACCGGACTTTTGTAAATTTTACGACGCGTCTTTAAATTAACGTATTTAGCAATATGGTAAAAGACAAACAGACTCAGTAGTTGCTAATTGACTACTAAACACAGAGGTACATACAGGCGCGCCACGATACATGGCCCGATAATAGTCGAACGAAGCCAAAGTCTTAGAAGCGTCGTAAAATTTACGAATGACCAGTACTCCAGGGTTAAATATCTGGAATTTAACCTTCAATATAGCAACTATAAATTTAGAATGCAATGAAGATATCAGCATGTTGCATGACATATACTGCAAAGGGATATTCATAACGTCTGCCAACTTAAATAAACATAGATAAACACAGATGATTGGTACAAATAAAGTAGGTATGTTGGTAGGCATGTTACTGGACACTTGTGCGCATGAATAGTTAATTTCTAGTACGAAAAATAGTATCGGAATAGGACATGTTCTAGTTTTGAAACTAGTATAGTATGCAATCGTACACCATACCTATTCCAACTTTTCTAGTTACTAAAAAAGCATGAAAAAAGGACGAATCTAGTATAATGTAATTCAGGCTTAAAGAACAGCGTATAGTACTAGTAGTAGCGTATAGCAGACTGGCAAGCGACGATAGTATCGGGAGTATAAACAAGGGTCACTTTCGTACAGGTTTACTGCGTACCGTCCAGGTTTACTTTTGTGCCATTGTACACAGGAAATTATAGATTATTTATTATCTTGTTTTTGTAATACTTATAATGATGAAGTGCTTTTCGTTGCATCATATCAGGATTGGTAATAGTGATCTGTTTACTTAGCAATGTATTATTTAATTAATGTAACAAAACGATAAAAGTTTTATAAAAGAATGTAAGACAGCTGCTGGTAAAGAAGAAAAATGTGGACAATGCATAAATGAAAAGGAAATTAGAGATATGAATGTATGTAAGATTATAAACTTTTACAAAAGTATTAATAAAATTCCTATTACAATATCATGCTTTAACATTTTCGTCATATTCCTTACTTTCAATCAAATTGTGTATAGGTATGATCATTAACTAACATATTTTGAGTACAAATATTGCAGTCTTTAAAGTCCAGAAGAATATGCTTCGCAACCCATCCGCTTATATATCCCAGCGCAACATATTCTAGCAGAGAAAGAGCATTAAATGTCGGAGGTAGCTCTGGTAGAGTCGTTTCTTCAAGTGTGGATGAAAGAATCTGTTGTGGTATGGTTTGTGTTATGAAGTCCTTGCAAAATACAAAACCTACGTATTATATTTAAGTATGTTGTAAATATTGCACCACCTATTTCACTTACATTTTCTGCAGTTGCCTTTGAAATATTACAGGATAGAGGCAATATTCTTTTTTTAGGTGAAGTGCTTTTATCCTATGGTGGTGTACGACGTGGACCATATATCTTTTTCCGGTAGAAATAAGGTGCTTTCTTTTGGAGGATCACCCATTAACCAATCATGAGGTACTTCAATTGGTGCTACACAAAATTTAATATTCATCCTAAGTCTACATTTTGATAGCATGTAATAACATAATACAATCAACACACTGAGTATCTGATACATTACCTGGTAAATTTTGTGTAGGCACGGTACCTGGGACAAGTTTGACATGATACATATCTGACTGTCGAAAATGTAAGGAGCAAACTCTTCGGTTATACACCCCTTGAGGTGGAATAGCTAATAATGCAGTATTTCCACTTGTCACAACCCAATCTCTAAACCGTTCTAGTTCACGACTGGGATTTGGAAATTTGTGAAATGAAGTATCTCCTTTCTGCTTGCATCCAAATACAGCACAATGTCGTCTTGACTGGGACATATCTAGAAATATTACTTGACTACCATAAAACAAAACAAAACTGCTATGTGTCGCTTACCTTTAATATCTTATTTTCTCTTAGATCTATAGATACACGATACAAACTCTATTGTTTCTAATATAATATATTAAATTATAGTCTCAATGTACACACATAATGCACAACATGTAGTTTACGTTCACAAAAAATTATAATTTCAACACTCCAAAAAACACTCCCTTAATTTAAAAAAATGCATGAAAACAACCAAACATAGATAACAATCAACAAACAATATGGATACTACAATAAAGAAGGATACTTTATTTGCCAGAAGTAATCAACGTGCGCCATCTACTCAGACAGGAGCAGTACTACCAGTAGTTTATATAGTACCCAGTTATTAAAATAATGTGCGCCGGGCATGCAACCAAACAAACACTCATTACAAACAATCGATGCAGTTTTTTACTTCTGGCACTGCCGTAAACTTTATAATTAGCGCCCACAAACAAACACAGTTGAAGTACAAGTCCTTAGGTTTGTTCGTTTGTCAATTAGTGCAATACGGAGTAGCTCGAATTTCTAAATTGGGCGTTCGTTTGTAAAAAAAAACTGGCAATCCGATGTTCGTTTATATATGTTGAGCAGCTTCCGATAGTTTTGAACTGCACAAACTTACACCTCCTCAGGAGGTGGAGTAAGTTTGGGCAGTTCAGTGCAGCTGTCATTCCATTATTTGCCTAACCCAACTTTACTTCATATTCATATAAAATGATATCCGTTGTAATCATCGAAAGTGAAATACAACAATTAATAAATAATAAGGATTTTCTGATGCTATCGTGATTGCCAATTGCCACCATTCTCAATCTTTTAGGTTATGTATACTATATAAATACCAATTTGTACAGTTCCTTTGTACTCATTTAGAGTAGTTCTGAGCAATCAAAACGGTCATGTGATTATAATCCTATCACACTCCAGAAGTAACGCGAACAAGACAAACGAACAAACCTCTTGTGTCTTACGATAACCAATCAAAATTGGGCAAAATTGTGCATATGCTCTCCCTATTTATGTTGTGTACCCTTGACTAAATCATCGGTGAAATTTAAAAAAAATATTGGCAACCTAAGCTCAGAACTTTGTTTTATGAAAATTTAGTATAGGTTTCAACGAAGCAAACACATACTTACAGCGACAATTTATATTTAAATTTGTATCTGCATTAGTAGCAAAATATAAAAATGATATAAAACGAGAACATTATTATTTTGAGTAAATTTTTATTCAAAACGAGTATCTAACATTATTTTGAGGTATTCTCGCTTTCTGCTGCCATCTGTTGACCATTTTCTAAACTGGGATTGACTTCAACTGTTGTGTTACTCGGTTGTACAGTTTCTTGTTTCTCTACAGAATGAGATTCGTGGATCTGCCAGAAGATGTCGTCAGCGTACGCATTTTCATTATTAACTGTTGAAATGTTGCGTATCATAAATCCTGAAACATTTATTTAAAATTACTATATTTGTTGTAACCAATAACTTTTTAAATAATAAAATTACGTATGTACAAATAAAAAATAAAATAAAATAAGGGCTTTCTATCTATTGTAAGGACATAAATACCTAAAGTTCGTTATTTGATTTTCTTATATGTGACTTTACTGTGATAATCTTATTAGCAGTGATTTCTTCTTCAATCGGTAAATTCCAATATAAAAAATCGTTGTACAATTGCGTTGTATCGAAAGATTTTATCTTTATTAAATACCCTGAAAAGATATTACACTTGTAAGTACTTACAATTAGTAAATATTTAAGTGTACATTTTATTAATTTGGAGGCTCTTCTAAAAGAACTACGTTGGCCTATTTCAATCAACAATAATTTTTAAATAATCAAATGTAAGCCTTTCTACAACCATACGTTTCTTCACAATAAGTTTAACGAGGCGTGGCAATTAAATAACCGGACTGGTGCTACAAAACATTTTATTGATCACCAATTACATTACAAAGCTTATCCCCTTCAATGTACTCTCCTTGCCGATCCCTACAACGTTTCATACGAATTTTCCACTGTCGAAAGCAGTGCTGGAAGTCCGTTTCTGTCAGCTTGTTGAGAACCTCCGTCGCTTTCGCTTTCACCGCTTCCACACTGTCAAATCTTGTCCCCTTAAGCTCCGATTTTACCTTAGGAAATAAAAAAAAAGTCACAGGGGGTTGGGTGAGTACGGTGGGTGGTCCAACACGGTGATGCCGGATTTCGCAAAGAACAGACAAGGCGGAATGGGCTGGCGCATTGTCATGGTAGAGCATCTAGGATTTGCTCTTCCACAAATCGGGTCTTCGTCTTCACATTCGTTCACGAAGGGTAGTTAGAACCTCGTGTTTCACAAGAAACTTGAGATTAACTCGTTGCTCGATCTGAACATTCTGCATTTTTCTGGCCCGACGCTAGCGTAAGGACTTGAACGGACGATTGCTACAGCGAGACTAAGCGACGTACAACCGTGCCCATCGAGCTCAGGGTGAGGGAAGCATCTACAAGCACAGGCATGTTCAAACCTGCCGTAGCATGCTCGCTGTTTGCCGATAGTAGCACCAGTTCTGTTATTTGATTGCCACACCTCGTATGTTCGAGCAAAGGTGTTTTCGATATTATTGATATTATTTCTATTTGAAGAAATTAATTATACTCTCTTGATTTTTAGCTTTCAGTAAGTAGAGAACTATAATAGCTATTCTAATAGTTTTGCAATTATTCTTCAGAATAACTCTTGGTATATTTAGGTGTAACTTGTTTTTGTTCTTGATACAACTTTTCCAGCTTCAGAATTATGCCAAATTCTTCTCTTGACCTAGATTTTTGATGACTTTATTTTGAAAATTCATTTACCTGCTGCTGGTAATTGCTTTTTGTGGACACTATGCCATTCTAACACAAGCGGAGTAGCAGCTAGAGGCCAATGTCAGTCCTAACTCTATGGCTAAGGCGATATAATTTCCGAGGGTATGAAATTTCGGTGAAAACATTGTGTGCTTTAACATTTTATTACTGTAGACTAGCCTTAACACAGGCTAAGAATACTTGTAGGCATATTAATGTTGATATCTTCTTGGGTCTCATGTATAAGAGACGATACTAATAGACAAATATTACTTTCCAGTTCTCAGGTTAATAATTTTCTAATTACACACTCAAAAAAATAGATAATAGAACCATGTTAATAAACTTCATTATAATTTTAATAAGATATATATGAAAATTATGTTACCTTTCAATATCTGGTACGTGTTTTTTTAATACATATTGTTATACTTCTTATCAAAAAAATCTGGCTGTCTCTACGTAGTTGTATGCTTCGACGGGTCAACAGCTTTCCCCATTTTGGGGTTAGCAACTTTTGTCTGTCTCTACGTAATGAAAGGTTTAATAGATTGTATGTATTAAAATGTACTATATTTCTCACACCTGGTATTATCTACTTTTTCGAGTGCAGTCTGCATAAGTGCGGTTTATTTTGATCAAATCGCCACCTGTATTGGCTAACTGCAAAGACCGAAATGTCTTACAGTGGTTCCAAAAGCTGGCCAAAAGTCCTAAAACAAAGTTGTGATTTCAAAAATTTAGACTAAGGAGTTAAGAAGAGGGAATGTTTAATTATCTTAATCCGGCGTCAGAAAAGGAGAGTCCTCTTTACCTGCCCTTATGCGGGCAGTATAAAAGTGATCTCCGAACGAGTACTATCTGTGGCGCGTTCAAGAGAAGTGAAGGTTTCTTTTTAAAAGTGTATTAAAATTGACAGGTTTTATCGAGTTGCACTTTATAAAATGGATTCTCCAGTTGAAAGCAAGTAGAGTATGAATATGTACTTTAATGTTTGCTTTAATAATATATAAATAAGAATTTTATAAGCATAATCTGTAAAAATTTATTTCAAATTATGCAATACATTACAAAACCTTTAAACATTTAGAAAAAAGGTTATGAGTTCTACGGAAAAAAAATTCTGCCTTGTAACCTGTACTTTTATTCCGTAGACTAAACAAAAATTAACAGCCCCCAGCTGCCGCTCAGGTCTTCTTACATTTTTGTTAGTAAAACAAACAAATACCTTAAGTAAATGTGCATTAAGCTTATATAAAAATTGTAAATTCTTCAGTGCTCTGGAGAAACAAAAAAATGCTTTAATAGAATTATACTATCTTTATTGCAAATTCTGTAGATAATACAGAAATAGTGGTATAAGTTGAAAGGAGCTTTTTCATTTGCGGAAGGGCCATTTAAAAGAAAACGTGACAGTTTCTTATGAAAACATTCAAAGTTTTATGACAGAACAAAATACAGTTCCCGTTTACTTCCCCCGAATCTACAAAACCAACGACTCTACAATTAATTTTCGAATTTAAAACAAAGTGGCAGCAAGCTAGAAGAACCGAACAAAGATTTTTTAATACATTTAAGGATTATTTGAGTGTTTTTGTTCGCTTCGAGGAAACTGTTATACCTGATAAGTCAGTGTCCGGTCGTCCTAGAGCAGAATTTTCAAGTTCAAGTTAAAGAACAAAGCGACGGAAAACTTCCTCGTTCGCAAGCAAGTGTACAAGAACTCGCCTTTGCAATACAAATTAGCCCATCGAGCTGAAGCGAAAATGTCGCTTGCAAATGGGATTCGTCGATCAGCCAGAACAAAGACTATGGAAGATGTTTTTTGCCACTTTTGGTAGCATCTGATCCTCAAAAAAAGTTAAACTCATTACCTCCAGAAACACTGCAGTTATTAATAGAACCACAAACAATATATGGTGAGAGACAAAGACGAAGGATCAAGAATTTTTCACCTGAATCCAGCTATACTCAAGAGACGCCGAAAAGGACTTTGTATCTATTCTAATAAATGTACATTTCGTCTAGGTACATATGTGTTTTATTTTAGACTTAATATAAGTACTTTAATATAAGTTTACAGTAAATCAAAATTAATTACTAGTAATCAATCATTTTTCCATTTTTTGTATTTATTATTTTTTTGGTATTTTGTTTCAATATTATCTATATTAGCTAGAGCCTAAGTTCTGGCTGTACAACGTTAGGACAAACGGGTATGAAGTCGGAAAAGTTAATGGGGACAGCAGCCGATTATAAAAATAAAATATAAAAAGACTTCCTTTCAAAAGCCTAGAATTCCATAAAAGGGGGTCTTAAGATAAAATACATGAAACATTTCTTTACCCAATATTGGTGTTCCGATTTTAATCTGACACTACCTCTGAATATTTTTTACACATTTTATACCGACTACTATATTTAAACATTTCTTTTAGGTATTTCACTTAGCTTTAGTGTGATATATCAGAATACGTGGTTGTAACTAGAAATAGTATTTCAGAAAACGCGATGCCTGCTTGTTGCAATCAATAAGACATACTAGTAAAATGAACAAGATAACCTTTTTTATTATTTTATCAAACGCAGAAGTACATTGTGTATAAGCAGTACCTCCCACGTGTTGTATTCCAGTTAAAATATTCAGTCGGTAAAAGGTTATTATTTAAATTTAAAGATTTAGCAATCTTTGTTGTGGGTTAATAACTGCACGTATAAAATTGTTTTACCTCTTTCACATATAGTCTTCATTGGAATACATATCTGCGTATTCCTTTACAATGATAGTATGATAAATATTTGTGTTAAGGTAGACAATGCAATTGTTTTGCATTTAATAAATTTATTCCTTGACATAATTTCCAGCGATGTTCCTTTTTTAAGCCATCCAATAGGATTTGTCGAACTCTGCAAAATAGGCCGCTGTTTCGGCAATGACCTCTTCGTTTGACGTGAAGCGCTTTCCGCCAAGCCATTTTTTCAAGTTTAGAAAAAGAAAGAAGTCATAGAGGACCAAATCTAGCGAATATCGTGGATGCGGCACCAGTTTGTACCCTAACTGGACTAATTTTGATATCGCAATTGCCGAAGAGTAGACCGAGGCGTTATCATGATGTAGAGATTTTTTTCTTCGCTAGATGAAACCTTTTTCTTTTTAATTCAGTGCAGAATTGGTCCAATAAATCAGCATAGTGCTATCGTGTGATTGTCATTTCCTTCTCCAAATAATCAATTAAAATTATGCCTTGCAAATCCCAAAAAATCGTCGCCATAACTTTTCTGGCTGATGGAACCGCCTTCGTCTTCTTTGGCGCACATTCACCGGAAGGAAACCATTTTGCCGACTCACCTTTGGTTTCTGGCGTGTAGTGATGTATCCATATCTCATATACAGTCAAATAACGCCGCAGAAACTCACTCGTTATCACGCGATTCCGTTTTTGATCAATCGTCAGCAGACGCGGCACCCATCTCGCCGATAGCTTTCTCATACTCAATCTTTCGTGAAAGATGTTTAAGTTCATTAAACCGGTATCTGGTGGTAGTCATTGAAAGTACATGGTCCTTATAAGCAGCATTCAACTTATCTTTGATTTCTGCACACATTTTCTCACAAAAAAAGAAGTCGAATCACTGACCGGTATTGTTCTTTTTTCATGGTTCCACAAATACATAAACTTGTTCACTTTCAACAGCTCTCAAAACAACACTACTCGATGAATGAAATTTTGTCGCCTAAAGACACAAAAGGCCATCTGTCTCCAAACACGGGTACTTCTCATACCACCCTCGTATGAATCAATAAATTTTGTTAGTCAAGTAAGAATCTCTTGAAGATAATAATTACAAGCCGTCACTGCAATCTACTGTAAAAGTTTCTATGTATTTAATTTATTTTCAAGGCTGCTGCAACTTCAATAGGCGGTAGTTTTGACTTAGTTGATCACATCATAGAGTCACATTATTAATCTTGTCTTAAAAAAAGTTAAAAATATTGTATTGGATATTGGCTGAAGAAATTGATTATATAATTATAAGATTCTAAGAATTCGTGTACCGAGCTTTATCGAAATGTCACTTTTTGTCGATTTACTGTTCACAAGTGGCTTTCTAGGCTCTTATTGATGTTTTTTTTTGAATATCTTCACTATTTAATATGAAAATGACTCCATGCTAAAAACATGTCCCTTTGAATCTCTTGTTGATATTTTTAACAAGCAAAT
This sequence comes from Dynastes maya, assembly GCA_029619315.2. Lineage (NCBI taxonomy): Eukaryota > Metazoa > Arthropoda > Insecta > Coleoptera > Scarabaeidae > Dynastes > Dynastes maya. Next base: position 27,347,273 of record JAROYE020000002.1, read on the forward strand.
TTTAAAATTAAATCTCAAAAGTTTTTTGATATTTTAATCTCGAACATTACAGTGAAGCATGCTATTAATTCTCGCAACATTGTCGCGAACCATAATCGTTAATCTTCGTCTCGAATCCCGATCGTTTAGTTTGAAAGTTCTACAGGACAGAAATTTCTAGACACAAGAGAGGGAGTGTATCAGATAGCTTGCGGCTCGGTCCGTATAAGACAACTTTCTAATCGACGAGAGTCCCATCAGCTTCGAACATAGTAGAGGAAATCTGTTCGCTTCCTCTTCGAAGGTCTAATTATTTAGCGTGATCCGCTAACGACAAGGACTCGTCTTTTCTAAAATGTAGTGCGCTTGGTTACCTGTTATAAGTCCGGAGATAATAGCGGTGACTAACGTTAGAATGACGGCAAGAATTTGATATCCAGCTTGTTGGACGGCGGTTCTACCGTCGCCAGGAGTCAAGAGGGGATGTTGCGGTCCGGGAACGACTTCCGTAGCGGCTCTCGCTGGAAACACTTGATACAGTTTGAGGCGGTAGTCGCTTTCGGTCGCTAACCCAGCCATTAGGGCTCCTACGAGACCTGCCATAATAGCAGGCATGCCGTGCAAATTGTGGACGCCGCATGTGTCGTGAATATTAAATTTTTTATTCAGCATAGGCTGCAAACATAGCAACGAGAAAAGTTTTATTTGACTTTATAATAACTACATTTTAAGCGGTAGTTACCGTCAGTTTATTGTAACCATACACAGATAGGACACCTGCGTTTATACCCACTGTCAGAGCGCCAAGAGGTTGCAACATTAAATTAGCGCTTGTTCCTATTGCAACACCACCAGCTAGGGTCGAATTTTGAATATGCACCATATCGAATTTTTTATTTGCCGTTAAAGTAGACGATACTATGAAGGTAGTAATACAACAAGCTGACAAGGATAAATATGTGTTAATAACAGCTCTCATCTGTTGATCTCCTTCTAATTCTGCAGAGTTGAAGCTTGGCCAGAACATCCAAAGAAATACAGTACCTGAAATCAAAAACAGGTGTAGGTTTATGGAAAAATGCTTTATTATTTATCGACGTAAAAAGCTAATAAATCTGACTGAAATAGCCTTACAATGTATAATAAACAGCATGTGAAGACATATTTAACCCTTTCACGGATATTTTGTTCAAAAGTAATAAAGGTGCAAATAGCATTTATTGGTTTCATTATACAAATGCTATAAATGTCACTTTCTAACTGAAAAAGGGAGTGTCTCCGTAGACGGCACCTGCTCCGCGTCGGAATGGGACAACTCGTCGCGGCCATCTCGTCGGGGCCATCTCGCCGCAGGGACATCTCGCCGCGGGAACAACTCGCCGCCGGGACAACTCGCCGCGGAGCAGTTCGCCGCCAGACTCCTGAGAAAGATGAAACCAACAATGTCGCTTTATAGTACAAGGAAAACTGATTACTTAAAAACACAACCAGTTTAAGTGGTTCATTTAAAGTGGCTGTGGAAATAGCCTTGTCGGCATTAAGGTGAACAAGGAATATTTTAAAAGTGTAACTAAAACTAATTATTCAAAAACAAAACCAATGTAATTGGTATTTACCCAAAGGGAGGTAATTTTTAATAGATTTATGTAAATAGATTTATACCGTCACCCGATACGTTTTAATCTCTTAATGTACATAAGTGGATATTAATTTGTAATCAGTATTGTAAGCTATTTGTCAATATTACTAAACTTAATCTACAAACGCTATAAATCCTTCCAAGAACAACCCTAAAAGTTTATTATATATTCTTGAAATGATAATGATGAAATTTTAATTGTTCCCCCTTCAAGAATCATGTTGGTAACTGTGTATTTAAGCAATTAGTATGGACCTGAAAGTTTAGTCTTGTTGAATTATTCGTTAGTATCATTTCACTATGGAATCAACAGACTATGGAATCAACAGTGTCTTCTCAACGCAGTAAATCAAAATTCGTGAGTAATGGTTACGCTTATGTTTTTGACAAAATGTCGAAAGATGGTTGTACAGAATTTTGGCGATGTGAGAGAAGGGGACAATGCAAAGGAAGAATTTATGTGCGTAAAGAAAGCGTTGTTCGAATTGTGACTGAACATTGTCATGAAGCGTCTGCAGCTAAAATTGAAGCAGATAAAGTAATTGGATCTCTTAAACGACGAGCTGCTTTAACTGTAGAGAGTATCTCACAAGTCATCAATGCCTGTACCCAAGGGTTGACAGTTGCTTGCCAAAGGAGCATTACCAAGTCAAGGAGTTTTGAAAAAAATTATCAGGAGAAAACACAACCAAAACATGTCCGCTCCTACCAATTCGACAGATTTGATGACACTGGAAATACACGAGGCATACAAAACATTTAAAACAGCTACTGAACCTGAAGAAAACATCTTAGTGTTTGATAGTGGACCCGGACTGGAAAGAATTGAAATTTTTGGCAAGGAGACAAATCTTCAATTATTTAAAAATTGTCATACCTTTTGTATGGATGGTACTTTTAAAGTAGCACCTCCCTTATTTTATCAAGTTTATGTGATACTTGCTAAAAAGTACGATGGAATACATCCAATGTTTTACGCACTACTACCTAACAAGCAGCGTGCAACATATGGCAAGCTATTTGGGGCAATAAAAGGTCCGGTACCAGAATTACAACCTGTAGCTATTTCCTGCGATTATGAATTATCTGCTGTACAAAGTGTTTTGGAAGTATTTCCGAGTGCTAACGTATAAGGATGTTTTTTTTTCATTTGACACGAAATATGAAAAAGCATTTGTCTTCACTACATTTAACTCAAACATATAATACAAATGCCGATTTCGCTTTGTGGGCTCGAATGATTCCAGCATTATCGTTTGTTCCTATTCATGACATTGATGCAGCAGTTAATGTAGTCAGTGATGCAATTCTAGAAGAACTTAGTTCATTATCGGATTGGTTCGAAGATGTTGGTCGCCCAAATAAACGTACTCAAGGACGACCCCCTCCGTTATTTGCACCAGAAATGTGGAATGTTTGTACTAGAACCAAAAATTGCCAGGACAGGATCAACAATTTTGTTGAAGCTGCCCATCGACGGTTACAGATCGAATTGGGAATGGAACATCCAATAATTTGGAAGTTTATTGACGCTTTTAGAAGAATTCAGCATGGAAGGGATTGATTTTATGAGCAGTTAGTAGCTGGGCATAATCCACCCCAAAAATTAAAACGTTACGGAGAGGCTGACTCGAGAATATTAAACATTGTAAATAATTATGACACTCGAAATATTATCGAGTATTTGAGAGAGATTGCTCATAATTTTGAAATGGAAACATAAATTTATATGTAAAAGTAATTAAATAAATTAAAATATATTTTGTTTTTGAATAATTAGTTTTAGTTGCACTTTTAAATTATTAAAATATTCCTTGTACACCTTAATGCGGACAAGACTATTTCCACAACCGCTTTAAATGTACCACTTAAACTGGTTGTGTTTTTAAGTAATCAGTTTTCTTTGTACTATAAAGCGACATTGTTGGTTTCATCTTTCTCAGGAGACTGGCGGCGAGCTGTCCCCGCGGCGAGTTGTGGTAAACCTCGGCCTCTACAGATTGTTTTCAGTAACCCATATGTGGTACAGGATATCCTTCGATTAAAACATAAATTGAAATCCACTGACCTATATAATGTAATAAAATGTATTTCTAAAGAAGGACGAGACTAGCCATCAAAGGGATCTCTTTAAGAAATGTCAGAACGAATTAAAACATCGCAAGGCACCACCAAATTTGGAAATAGAAATACTATGCTATTTTCGCATATGTAATAGAGCTCAAAGAGACGATTATTTTGATATATAACTTTGATGTATTTGGTCCAACCGTTATCGAATTATTTTCAAAAAACCGAAAATCAAGTAAAATTTCAAGGGTGGTTTCACTCTCTTAAAACGAAATTGGACCGATAAGGAAAATGGCTTCGAACATCTTGGGGTGAGGACTACTTGTCCACAAAGTTTCAATTTTTTTGGAATTTACGAGTTCGGGATGTTCCCTTGTAAGTGTAACTTCCACAAAGTGAATTATCTTTATAATGCCTTAATAGAGGTGGATTGGTCCGCTTTGATGAATTGCACATATGTCAATATTGCATGCGATATATTTTATGGTAACTTGTATTCTGTTTTTGATGAGCATGTACCATATTATAAAACCAGTAATTCGAGATTCAGATACCCAATCTGGTGCACGAGAAACAAAATTGACATGATTAAAGAGAAAACGAAATATTTTAAAAAATATAAACGGTACCATCAGTTTGCCGGCCTTGCCTCATTTAGATGCTTGAGAACACAAATTAAGGATTTGTGTTTAGGTAGGTATTGCTTCATGTGCAAGTATTGAAAAATTGTATAGAAGGAACAATCCTCAAAGAACAATTGTCATTTTAAGGGCCAAATTAAGACAAAACTGAGACACAATAACTCTTGAATTTTGCAACAACCTTGTAAAAAGTATGCTAACACGTATTCGAGCGGTTATCAAATCAAAGAGGACATCACGAGTTACTAAACATGTTTCTTTCAAAATATTTTCTTCTAAACAAACGATTGTTTGGAAACAATGTTGTCATGTTCCATCTCTTGCATCGTGAGTGAAGACTGAGCCTCGGAGGCGTTTTTAGTTTCCTTTTTGCTGTAAAAAAGTATTCGAAGAACATTGCTTCCTGAAGCGTTAGTGGAAATGTTGAAACATTACTTCTGTGAAAAGAGCGTTTGGGAAATTTATAAAATTTTTATAATTCTGAGGCCCATACACCGGTTAGCAGGCTTCGGAAGTTGCAATTTCACTCAATATTTTATTATAATTTTCGAAGAAAGTGCAAAATACTTTCAGAAATAATTAGCTAACTCAGGAATAATTTTCGTTGATCATACAAATTCAGTTTCCTTTCATAAAAATATTTGCTTGTTAGTGGAGTTCGCAGAAGGGGCTAATGCATCTCTAGTTTTAAATGATTACAAGATTACAGCGACTGGACAATCCAGCATATTTTATGCTTCTAACGGGAACCAAAGATCCATTAGGTACGGCTGCGTTTCCTCTGTTATCATATGAAAGCATGCATGTATGAATGTATTAACCAGTATTGGAACATAAAAGATTATTCAATAATTGGACCGGTCGCTCTGTCGGGGTCTATTTATGCTAATGGCTTTCAGATATACCGCTCGACGGCTAAATCTAAATGCAATTTGCATGTATAACCTGTATGGGGGCGGCGCGGTACAGTCAGGAATGGTTGACATAATACCCGTAAAATACAGATTTAACATCACCCGTGAGCTTTAAACGGAAATATCTCCGTCTCTAATCAACGATGGGCGAGATTCGCTCGGTAAATTCGATGCGACGCGCGACGCAAACGACCCAACGTCCTGATACGACCCTACGACCGATAGCATAAGCGCAAATATACGCACAAGCGAACCTATTGCATTAATTTCCGGCGACGTACGCTCTAGCATCATCTGTCCTTCAATTCACGAAACGATTACAAACGTAAAACGGCGCCGAGGCGAGATGAGAGAACCTCTTTCATAATCGGTACTTTCCTTGCAAGAAACGCTTTAGTAGGATGCCGGCAAAGGAAAGGGAAATAACTAGTAGAAACAACCAGCGAATGATTTCGTCGGAGACGCTTAGTCTTCTTCTTGATTCCCTTTAGTGGAATGTTGTTTTTCTCCCAGAAGCGTAGACGTTCGTCCTTTGAAAACAATGTCATCGTTCATATGAGCATCAAAATTTGAGAATATGTATATACATTTTCTCAGTATGAATACACCAAAAATAAATTTTAGAGTGACAATTTTTTATTATAAATTTTACAGTTTCTGTTGAAGACACTTGCTGTATAAATCTAGAGAGTGTCAGTTATGATACAAACATAAAGTCGGAAACAACTATTTTTGGAAATTTTTTTTTAAGTGAGGCGACTTCATACTCATGTATTTGACAGAGAAAAGAATATCTAGTGCGGTGAGAACATTGGCTAGCATCGTCTGCCATGTAATGTATTTCTACGAAATATACTCTTCTCTGTTAGATACGTATGCAGCTATTAAATCAGATTTGGATGTCAACGTGTATGTTTTCTCCAGATGACATTTTGCAAAAGTTCTTTCCGATTTTCACAATTTATTGACTTTGGTGCATGGGAAAACGACCAATTCTAACACAAATTGTATTACCGGAATTCTTCTTAATCTGTAGTGTTTGTCCCCTTTTGCAAAGCTTTACAATATTATTAAATGACCAAGTACATTGTCTTCTTCAGTGACCAGTGGAAATATGTGCAACTGAAATTAATTATTTTATTATTTTGACAAGTTTCCTGCATTATCGAATTTTGGCCTGATGATGTGCGTCCTGCAGGGAACCAGTTACTTGCATTAATTAAAATTAAATATGAAACAGAATTTTCTGAGTCAAGACTTTCTTTGCTTTCTACTTACCTTTTACACAAAGAATAATAACACAGTGCAAAAGAGTATTTATATAAGCGCGTATATTTAATATACTAACGTTCCTCCGTTAATTTTTCAGCGACTGAGGCTAGTAGGCCATTAGTTCTGTTAACGTTTGGTCAATTCCAAAATAAATTCAGTAGTGCCACATACCGCATTAGAAAGTTCCGTAGTAAAGTGAACCGCCAAAATATATGGACACTATTGCAAAATTTGCTTGCACAAAGGGCGGGGAGCCGCGCGACGGTCATGAATCAAAATCAGTAATAATCTAACCGTTATTAGGAGAGCGTCGCAATATGCATTATATCCCTAATTTATTTCTTTAGTTGATCAATGTTCATCCTTGCCTTTCTCGATCTTTTGCTCTTTTGTTATTTTTGATTTGCTTTGTTTGTGTCTCGTAGTCATACTGTGGAATCGTTTTCTTATTACTTATGTTCTTATAAACTAATAAGTCGTTAAATTATGCTACGTTAGAGGCAGTACTGCAAATGGCTGATTATTTAAACATATAACAATAGGTTCAATTGAATTTTTGCACAAATAAATACCATTCAGTTTGACATAAGGTTCCATTAATTAGATTTAGAAAACATGCTTTTGTTTTGCTTATAGCATTTGGTGTTGCAGCAACCGCACAGCAATGCCGGCCAAACCTGTTGGAACTCAAACTGCTAGTTGATCAGCTGATGTCCTTAACTATTAATAAAATGCACTTGCTCAAACAATGAATTTGGCAAGAAAAAGCCCTTTTAAATACTTCCTTGGATTATATACCAACCTTATAAACAATAGAAATAACCTGAACTGAAGCTAAAAATTAGCTCAACATGCAGTTGAAATGATTTTGAAAATAAGTTTTAGTTTTTATGCAAACTTGGTTAAGTAAGATGGGCCAGGTTGTCTCCTATGACGGCATGAGGAGAGTTTGTTGTTAAACAACGTAATCACAACAATTGTCAACCTGCCAGCAGAATTCAAATTTTAATTCTAGAGGTGGAAATTATTCTTGTTAATCGTAATCGAAAAGCAAACAATATCAAAAATTTCGTACCAGAGAAGTCTAGAAGTCGAGCGCAGTATCTCGAATAGCGTGGAACAGTGTGGAAAATTTCAGTGTCGCCTTGATCGATTTTGTTCGCGTATATTTAAGCGCTACGCGCTGCTCTCCGCTGAGTCTACACACGACAGCGATATATGTAAGAAAACAGATATTAGTAAGCTACCGAACAGCTCGCTATTCAGTAATCGTGAAATATTACTCTGACTTGTACGCCTCAACTTTATTTCCAAATTTGACGATAAGACACGTGAATTTATAAAGGTAAGTTTTATTATTATTACTAAACAGTAAAATTATTTAAATACCTACTCAAGCACAAAATAAACTGACTTAAGTTTGAGAGTTGTGTCCATTAGACGCCAAGCTTTGCAATTTTAGTAACCGAATAAATGCAGTCCTAATACATGGTGAAATCGTGGCCTTACAATTTACTTTTCAAACTGCTAAACCTTAAGCTGTTCTATTAATTAAATTTATAATATTATGAAACGAAATGAAACGCCATTATCTCAGTGGACCATAAAAAAGAAAATTGCACGAAAAAAAAGTGAAAGAATCTGCTAAAGGACAGACGTCTTTATTGGAATTTTTTGAAAAAGAAAACACTCCTTTAGCAGCTTCAGATGTTCAAACGGGGTCACCAACCGAACACGAAGATGAAGTCACTGAAATTGATACATGTCGACATGGACCCATATCTAATGATTCTGGCAGCCATAAACAAGAACCAACAACATCCTACAGTGAATACGAAGTATTTAGTAATCATCCCGCTGAATGGAGTAAATCTGAAGAAGTTTTGCGTTATTTGCTGAAAACAAATAACGTTTACTGCGGACCCTGTAAGTTATTTTTGCTTGAAGAAAATCAGGATCAATTTACTGCTGGTTTCAATGTCTGGAAAAAAGCCACAGCAAGAGTCGTATCTCATGAAAATAGTGCTTCTCATACCAAGGTGTGTTTTAACTAGATGGCTAGATAAAAAAACAGGGCTTGGAAACAAATTTCTCAAAAGCATATGAAAATGAATACGAGTACTGGCAAAAGGTTTCACAAAGAATTATTGATGTTATAATTTTTTTGTGTCAACGTGGTCTTCCATTAAGAGGCAAAAATGACATTTTTGGATCAGTACACAATAGGAATTATTTAAGCATATTGGAACTACTAGTAAAATATGACAAAAAACTAAAAATATTGGATGGGACAAAATATCTTATCTGCCTTCGATAATTTGCGATGAATTTATTCAATTATTAGGCGATCATGTTACTAATTTAATTTTACAAGAAGTAAAAGAATCAAAATATTTTGGAATAATAGTTGATTCTACACCTGATTTGCAACATGTTGATCAACTTACTTTTGTAATTGGATACGTGAATTCACAAACATTTGAAGTGTCAGAGGGTTTTTTAAAATTTTTACCTCTAAAAAGCCACAAAGGGATTGATCTGGCTCGAGAAATTGTGCAATATTTAATTTAGCGCAATCTTGACATTCAAAATTGCTGTTCGCAAACTTACAACAATGCGGCTAATATGTTTGGAAAATATCAAGGTGTCCAAAGTAAGATAAACGAAATAAACAAATTTGCAGAATTTGTACCGTGTAGTGCTCATTCTCTGAATCTTGTTGGACAGACAGCAGCTAGTGTATGTGTAGAAGCTATATCTTTTTTTGGGATTGTACAAACATTGTACAATTTCTTGTCAGGTTCCACATACAGGTGAAATTTGCTAAAAGAAGGAATTAATACAAGAATTTCATTAAATTCTAATGCAAATGAAAGAATTTTTATGATGAAATCTCTGTCTGACACAAGATGGTCAGCGAGATATGATGCCTTAAAGTCATTAAAACAGAATTATCATGAAATTAAAAAAATTATCTTGAGATACTGACCATAGTTACGATACACGAAATGAAGCAACAAATATTATGAATAAACTATGTGAATTTGAAATATGTATTCTTAGTTTATTTTGGTACGATGTTTTAGAAAGAACAAACAAAGTAAATTTGACATTTCAAAAAGAAGGTCTTATTTTAAAAGAAGTTGTAGATCAAATTACCTCTTTAACAGAATACCTAAAAACCATTCGTGAAAATTTTTACCGGCATGAAGCAGAAGCGAAACTTACTTTGAAGGTTTTCACTGAATTTGAGTTTGAAGTTTCTTATAAAAAAGAAAATACACGCCAAATTAAGGAAAAAGTATTCCACGTGATTCCTCCTATTCAGAAAACTTTTCTCCAAAACAAAAATTTAAAGTAGAGGTATTTTTAATAATATGTGATAGCATAATTTCTGAAATTGAAAGATCTTGTTGTTATAAAGAATTGCAAGTATATTTTTCGTTTATTTTCGATTATGAAAAGACAAATTTGAATGACAAACGATGCGCAGCCAAACGGCGTCTTAAAAAATATCCGTTAGATTTAGAAAGTGAATTAGAAAAGAAATAATACATTTTCATGAATATCTGACAATAAATGAACAGAGCTTAAAAAATTGCAACAGAAAAGAAACATTAAAAAGTGATAAAGAAGTATTAAAGTCAAACCACTATCCTAATGTAGCTAAAGCATTTAGAATATATTTAACTTTAGCTTGCGGAGTTTGTGAAGGAGAAAGAACATTCTCAAAACTGGCGGTAATAAAAAACCAAAAAAGAAGCGTCATGAACCATGCTTTAAGTTTGTTATGCATAGAGCATGAATTCGTAAAAAAATAAATTTTAAAGAAATTATGCAAAAATTTGCTGCTTCTAAAGTCCGCAAAGTTAATCTGCTATAGAGCCCTAATGTGTAGACTTCATTAGATATTTTTGTTAAGAATAAAAATTTATTTATTTTATTTTTTACTAGGTTTTACAGGTATTACATATTTATAAAACAATGTTTTCATTAGGAATGTAAAATTTTGTTTAAATATTTTTATTGAAAATAAATTTGTTTACATTTTTTTTGTTTATTGTTATATTATTAAACATTATTTGCATTTGTTTTTATAAAAAATGAAAATTTTTATTTTACCGACTTGCTTACACATTTTGCTAATTTTACAATTTGCAATAAAAGATGGAGGGGGGGTCCGTTATTACTTGTGTCTAGGGGCCCCGAAGGCTCTTAACCCGCCACTGCTTACACACATACAAAATACAATCTGTCGACTACCGTACGTACTCGACATCAATGCAGATTTTAGGAAATACGTAATGCAATTTATTTTATCTTTATCCTGTTAATGGACCCAAACGATCGTTGATTATTTCCAAACAAATACTTAAATGTAATAGTGCCATATATCAAGCAAAGCAGTCATCCTTAATTTAAAAAGAAAAATGATGAAATCCGACAATAAATAGAACTTCCAATTATAAAAAAACTAAATTACATTTTTCCATTTGCAAATATCCAATGTTGAAACAAAAGTAAAAACAAATATATATGTTTAAATCCAAAATAAAAACATGTTTTCTAAATCTAATTAAGAGACTTTATGTCAAAGGGAATCGTCTTTGTATATGTAAGATTCAAATAAACATACTATAATAATAGATGTTCAAATAAGCAATCATTTGTAGTACTGTCACCAAGGTAGTACCATTTAACAACTTCCTACTTTATAAGAACACAATTAAAAAGAGAACTATTTCATAGTACACATAACTGTGGGATACAAACAAAGCAAATCAAAAATAACGAAGGAGCAAAACATCGAGACAGGCAAGAGTAATCAATTAAATAAATAAACTGGAGGTATAATGCATGACTAGAGTACAGTGGGATCCTCTCGTGGTAGGGATTACTGATTGATTCCCGTCGTCGTGCATCACGCGACTCCCCACTCTTATGCCTATGCACTTTTACAGCGGGCAAACTTTGCAACAGTGTCGATTTACATATTTTAGCAGCCATTACATTACGGAACTTTCTACCGCGGCTTGAAGAAGATGTGTGCTGTTTACACTACCGGTCATAAGTATTTGGGAACCTCAAATTTCAGGGTAAATCACTAAATATTTAAATGAAAATATGTATTTGGTATTTAAGTATACACAAATATACAAATTCAACAATTAAAGTTATTTATTTTACCTAAATTTTAGATTCGTCTATGTGACCTCATTTACTTTTAATGATTGCGTCGCATAATCGGGGCATCCTTACAATTAGTTTTAACAATGTTTCCGGAGTTATTCGAGCCCATGCTGCCTGTAGTTTGTTCTACATGTCATCTGCTGAAGTTGGAGCAGTTTTTCTTATTTCCGGATGGAGTTCTTCCCGTAATAACTCGATGGGATTCAAGTCCGGGCTTTGGGGTGGCCATTTCATGATTGTTAGTGTCCCTTCCTCTTCCAACTGTTCTAAATATTACTTGCATAATTTTTAAACGTATTTTGGGTCATTGTCTTGTTGGAATACAAAATTCTGACCCAAAATTCTTACACCAGAGGGTATTGTATTTTCCTCTAAGATGTGCACAATACCTCCAATCATCTACCGTCCAATTTCGATGTTCACGTGCCCATTATAACCTCTTTTTCTGATTAACTTGGCGAAGCAAGGGCTTTCACGTCGCAATTCGCCCGTGAAGGTCGGCTCTTTACAGACGGCGTTTAACCGTGGACACGCTAATAGGCTTCGGAAGTACAGTATTGATTTCTACGGTGATTTCTGGAGCTGTTTTTCTTCAATTTTGCTTACTGGATACCACGATTGCAATATCCTGAACTGATGTTGTCGCCCTTGGTCTACCACTTCCTACTTTTTTTAGAAAACTGCCACTTTCACTGTATTTTTTGATGTTATAATCATGAATAGATGGATTTAAATGTAATTTTCCAGCAATTTGACGATTGCTTATGCCTGTTATATTGTGCTTCTATCAGAGCACGCGTTTCAACACTAATTTCTTTCCTTTTCGGCATGTTTTAAAATTTTAAACGAAATTATAAATACTATTGGTTAAGAGATGTTGTCGCTACTAACATGGAACGATAACTAACCGTCATTTAAAAATATTATTTCAAATTGCTTTATTATAGCTTCATGGTTCATAGTAAAATTACCAACTGTTAAATTTTTTTTTGAATTTTAAGAAATACCCTCTTTGTTGTCCCTACTACCTGCGCTTTTATGACGGTATTACCTCTCATTATTTAATGGATTTAAGTAAATCCTACTGATTATTAGCACACTATTCAGTAACGCTGGAATGTATTTCCTGAATACATTCTTTGTATACAAAAATCTAAAATTCAAGGGTGCCCAAATACTTATGAGCGGTAGTGTATAAATGTATAACGAAACTATATAAGAACAATATAGCTTCTTCATAAACCAAATTCCTAAATCTTCTACAGATTTCAACGAACTTAGTAGATAAACAGAGTTAATTATCGGAATACAGCAAATACTTAGAAATCTACTTCTGATGATAACGTTGTTGAGCGAGTAAATGCAAGATGTCGGCTTTTATTCAGAGAGATTTTCGCGCTTATTTTCTTTTCGTCGGGTTTTAACGCCGACACCTAGGAAGAAGGGAAAGGAGTTACAGACAAGAAATGTTCGCTTTTCATTATGTCCCGCCTTCTTTCAGCGGTGTGTCTATTCCCGTAAGAGCCGGCCATAATCTTACCAATCATCGCAAACAAGTCCGACGTGTACGAGGAGCCTTCCAATTGATTCTCCTCTTGCTGGACAGGATTCTCCTGTGATCCGCTTTTCTTCTTTCTACCTAGAATGTAACTGACGGCTAGGCCGAAATAAGCTCCAAAAGCGTGGACGAAAATCGAGTCACCTGCATCTATTGCCTGTAAAGGAAAAAACGAAAGATGAAATTTGTTTTAGGTTATAGTGCTTCTTATAAGGACAGGTAATATGTTTCCTCACACTACGGGGATTTCACTTATCATAAGAGACGGAGCTTAGTTACGATTGTTGAATTTAGTTCTCACAAGTTATCACAGAAAATGTTTTAACTATTTGCTTTGAAATTTTGTGATTAAAATTTTAGCTTATAATTTTTACGCATTTCTTTGGAAGAATTCGAAAATAAATTCCACATTATTGATGATAGTTTTTTGTGCATAATACGCTGAATTTGTTTATCTTTATTCTCACGTTTTGCGAATAAAAAAGAAGCATTTTTCTGATTACCATGACATAACGAACATAGGATATTGGCGAGATAATTAGAGAAAAAGGTGTTTTTAATTTCAAATGACTACTTGGTTTTGAAATAACAAGTAAACGTGTTAAGCTTCGGAAGTTCATATAAATACTCCCTTGTTGTATTTTTACAATCACTACTAAATATTTAAAGCGGTCCTTTCTTTTATTGCAATCATTAAGTTATTTATTCAATGTACTTATTGTTTATAACTAGTTTGTTAAAAAGGTGGTACCGGATGGCAGTAGCGTAGCGGTAGCGGCATGGGTAGGGGTAATTTTCAACTCGTAGTCGATCTCGACAGTATCGCGAGAGAGTTCAAAGTGACAGTACGTTGCACGCTGCACGCCAAATAAGTATGCGGAGATGGAACGCCCAAAGGGTGTAACGTTCCCTTCGAATGTGGATAAATATCTCAGGCATTTCCCTGGATTAGAATATAGAAGTCCGCATATTTATTGCACAATATGCAATAGCGAATTGCTAAGTCGCGGTAGGTTTAAATGTAGAAAACATTGTAAAAGTAATTGAATTTAAGAAACAGTATTCCATACTGGCAATTTTTATATGATTTTATTTTTACGTTAAGTGTGTGCAACATCCTACAACATCTAGTATCTAATGAACACTTTCGTCTTTTTTGGGCTAAGTACGTGCCTTCATGGAAGCTGCTAACATCTATGCAATTACGATTCCCACGTGTGCAAGGTACAGTAAAGGAATGTATAAAAGACGATTTGAGAAATAAGAAAATCTGCCTATGTGTGGATGAAACAACCGATGCTCAGAAACACAGCGTCATTCATTTTGTAGCGCGTCCTTTAAAACGTGATGGTCCACCAGTATCATTGTTGTTATCCAGTAAAAGGATTTAAAAACTAATGCAAAAACCGTTGTTAAGATAATAAAAGATTCGTTGAGAGAATTTTGTATCACAGGAACCCAAGTCACAATGTTCGTTACTGACGGAGCCGCAACAATGCTGAGAGTTGGTAGGATGTTGAAAATATGCTTTCCAACTCTTCTTCACATAACATGCCTCATACACGCATGTCACTTCGTAGCAGAAACCATTCGAAAAAAGTATCCGATGGTGGATAAATTAATAGCATCTACTAAAAAAGTGTACATCAAATCTCCCAAACACATCCGTGTATTCAAACAATTGTGTCCGAAATTACCACCACCACCTCAGCCTGTAATAACGCGATGGGGAACATGGCTCCAGGCAGTATCTTACTATCAGAAATATTTTTCACAAGTGAAAAATGTCATCTTGAAACTTGATTCAAATGATTCTGCAGCAGTTCGAAGTAGTCAGCAACTTTTTTCCAATTCGGACGTTCAACAACAAATAGATGAAATTTCCACGAACTATTCTGAAGTTGCACAAGCTATTGAGCAATTACAAAACCGTCATTTATCTGCACGAGACGCATTAAATTGCATAAACAATTTACAAGCCGCTCTAGAAAAATTGATGAACACTATAGGAGTCGATGTTGCTCAAAAATTTGGTGCAATTTTAATGAAAAATCCCGATTTACAAAAGGTTCGGTCTATAACTGAAAATCAAGAGTACCCAGATAAGGAAAAGGAATATCTGACATTTGCAAATCTTGCTTCACTGGATGTCGAACGATCATTTTCGAAGTATACGACAACGTATTCACAACATCGTCGACAGCTGAATGAATCGACAATGAAAGCGTTGCTGATGTTGCAATTCTACGCAGCTTACCAGGGCGGTTGCCAATTTCCACAGTGGACATCAAGACGACAAGAAAAGGTAACAATATTATTTTTCACTAATATTGTATAATACGCACCTACTTTTATGCGGTGCGCGACTGCCGGTACCACCTTTTTAACAAACTCTATTTATAACTCTTACCTTATTGTGAACAGGTTTAGTAATAATAATAACAATTGTTATTATTATTATCATTATTTAATTACTGTCACGGATTTCTAACGAGGTGAGGTACGTTTGAAGCCTATTGAATCCAATAAATGCTTCAGACTCTTTTAATAGCCTCAATTTCTTTTGCAACAAGTCAACGTTGGCACGATATCAATGACGAATTATGCAGATACATTACTCAAAATAAATAGAGGAACACTTGTTTACATTACACTGGGTTTCCTAGTTGTAATAGTATAGATATCTTATAAAGCTTATCTTAAAAGCTCACATTTTGTTCGAATAAATTTGTAAAACAGATTTTTAATTATTTTTGAGATAACAATACCAATTCGAAAGAACCTACAAGAAATAAAATGAATCAAACAACCAAAATCTAATGTAGTTTGCTGTAGAATAGTAATAAATGTTGACAATTCGTCATAAGGTGTCATGTTGGACACCAGTTATATCGAAATCGGTCATCTAAAAACCTAAAAACCGGAAAATATAGAAGACAGACGTATTTGACGAAGTTCTAGGAGGAAAACAAGTTCAATACAGATTTTTAGTACTATCCTATGTTCTCTCCTATCCACAGCAAAAGATCTCCAAATCGGGCTCAAAACAACTTATAGATTGGACATTTCCCACAAAACAGCTAGGAATAGGGTGAGAGAAGCAAATCTGTGACCAAGAAGAGCCGCGCGAGATCCCGTTTTAATCCTTAACCACAGAAGGTGTTGTTAACATTTTGCTCGTGAACATGTCCCATGGCAACTTCGATATTGGGGGCCAATACCACAGATGAGTCAGGACTTCGTTTAATTTGTTGTGATGGTCATGTATGAATATGTATACCGACACCCACATGAACGCCATTCTGCAGCTACCGTAGAAGAAGGCGAAACATTTGGTGGTGGGCTTGTAATGGTTTGGAGCGGAATTAATCTCGATGAAAGAACGGGTCTTGTGGTAATTCCAGGGAAACTAACCGCTGAACGATACGCTGATCTCATTCTGTAGGATTATGTTGTACTCGCTGCTTGTGGTATAGGCCAAAATTTTGTGTTAGTGCAAGATGACGCTAGGCCTTATACCGCGGCCATCATCAAAAACTCCTTCAGCACCACGGGATTCAAGCTATGGATTGGCCTTCACTAAGTACCGATGTGCTCATGATCATACTCATCTCGGACTCTTCAACAGTTAATAAGTGTCTTCATCGAAAAATGGGGGAATATACGCCAAGAAGATATTCATAGGGTCGTTCGAAGCATACCTCGGAGGTCAACCACTAATTCATGGTAATGGAAGGCACATATGTTATTAGTGATCCACAATTCTTCAAAAGAACTTTACGTTATACAATCAGGAATTTTGTTTTTTGTAGTTTACTTGAATTGTTACTATTCTCTCAAAAATGATATGAAAAATTGTTTTGTTTTTCGAACAAAATGTGGCTTTTTAAGATAAGCTTTGTAAGATTCCAATTTTATTACAACTGGAAAAGTTATTGCGATTAAAAACAATTGTCCCTCCAATTATTTTGAGCAGTGTGTATGACTTAAAGCTGCGGTAGTTGTGTTATCTAAATAGTGAAATAAATTCAAAATTTATATGTTGTGTTATTAATGTGGACGTACCAATTTTGCTCTAACCATTTCGAATAGCCACGAAATTATCATTAAGCACAACAACAAATAGAGAAGAATAATACACTAAATTGAAAAACAGTGAAATATAGAGCTATAGTCATTGAGATCCAGCGAATTTAACTAGGTTGATGAAAACAGGGCATATAGTACATTAATATAGCAATAAGTGTTAATACGTCACAGAAATTGACAACGTTGACCATTATATAAGCAAACGTCAAGTATTTTCGCAAAATAATAATGTTTCCAAATTTTGGGATGATATATGTATAGTAGAAGAAATATAATATGAGACTCGGGCCGTAAGTGACTTTGCGGTCTCAGATGTATTGCAGATCTCGGGTTCGCTTCTTTCTGCAAACGACATCCTCGGCCGCAAAACTGCACTTACGTCCCTTGTGACATAAATAGCTACTATCACCATGTTAATAGGCTTCTTTACAGTGTCAATACGCTTTATTACAATTGAGGAGCGTTCATGCAAAACCAGACATGTCCATTTCTACAGCGTATAGAATTGTTCAAAGTCAGTTCTATTCCATAGTAATCTAGGCCTGAACATCGAATGTTTAGTCCAAATCAGACATGTCCACCTTTGAAAATTAGATTTAGTATATCAGTCAAAACAGGACATATCCACTCATATTGAAAATATCTGCAATATACACAATATCACAAAAGCAGGCATATCCATATGATAAATTCTGTATATGTATGGTGTCCTGTTTGATTAAAAAAAAAACGATTTTTACATCTGGACCAAAAACCAGGCTGGTCGTGGCTCTACGAAAATTGCATCAGCTTTATCTTGTGATTGCTGTGGAGGACAAAATAAGAATCCCTACGTTGTACACATTTTGGCATTTTGGCTTAGAACCGAAGACCCAGCATCCGTCAATAATCTGGTTTTGCATTTCTCTGTAAAAGGCCAATCCTACGTGCCAGCCAATCGCGTTTTTGGCAGTACAGAAAAGATATTGAAGAAACGAAATGTCATCGTTAACGCTGAAGAATATAAAGGATTTTATGAGAGAGATGAGAAGGTTCGTACGTTAGGCACTGGATATTGGAAACCTGTCTGCAACTTACAATAAAATAACTGGAAGCAAAGATTTTAAACGAATTTACATGAAAAAGTTTATTTCTAAAAATGAAGGGACGGCAACATTTAGGGCAAATTCTTTTTTTAAACTGCAACATAAAGGTTCTACCCATAGACAATATTATATCTGCTGAAAAGAAAGCTAATGTGAAATCTCTGCTGGAAAAGCAGTTTAATCACGACAATACTTAGTGACAAGACCTCCAAGCACTTAGTTTTCACAAGGAAATTCTTATGGCGGATAGCCCACGTACGTAAGAAAAAGACAAAGAATTACAGTACAGTGAAGAAACTGAACTTATATGTGACTGTTTGGAAGATGACCATGCCACACATATTTAAGTTTTCGTAGCATTCTTCATTTGTGCTGTTTTTATCAGTTTTTTCCAATAAAAATATTACCAATTTTCTAATCTTTCTTCATCGAAAAACAATAATAGAATTAGATCCATGTAAATTATATGTTCAAACAAAACCCGACAGGTAACTTGCATTCACGCAAAACAAGACATGTCCATTTCTTTTTTTGAATTTTATCCTAGGGATGCACATTTTTCCATAACCATGACAGTATTAAATATGTGATTCGATACACTAGTCGTCATATCAGTTGCACAATCGTAATGGCAGTGTCCTTGCGTGTGTACTTTATATGGACATGTCTGATTTTGCATGAACGCTCCTCAATTGTATTACCTTTTGATATCTAATACATGTTTTTAATATATGTATTGTTATACCTCTTATTAAAAAAATTGGCCGTCCCTAGATAATGAAAGGTATAATAAATTATATTAAAATATATTATGTTTCTCATTCCTGGTACTATCTATCCTTTTTTGAATGCATATTCGTTATTATTTAGTCATTCAAGGAATACTAAGATGGTCGCTTTAAGAAAGTTTTGTTTTATAGGCTACTGACTATTACACTACAACTATTATTGTTATTACCTTCAGTATTTTCGTTCCCAAATACGAGTTCGCTGAAAAGACTAGAATCTCTATGAAACCCATAACAATCAATTGTACATAAGAGGTATTTCCAAGCAAGGCACCCATTGATATTAATACAGTCGCTGCAGCTATATCTGCTCTCAACAGGCTACAAGCACAAATAGAAAATCTTATTTAAGTAACGATTATTACACAGGCAAGCATTCTTGTGTGCATTCACCTCATAACGAAATAATTCACCGCTGAATAAGTAGAAAACGAAATATAAATTATTAATCGTAAATTCCATGCGGCTTTAAAAAATAATGAAAAAAAATGAACGGACCTATTTCTCTGGTTAATAGGCAATGGTTCATTTTAGATTAATGAATACTTGCCGTAGTTACTGTTTAAATTTTTACCTGATTATGTTGATGGGTATTTTATAATTATTATTTCCTAATTCGAAGGATCCCTCACATATTATAGCCCATTGCACTATAATAGCGGCTAAAAGAAAGTTAAATCCCACCGCGCTGAATCCATATCGTTTGAGGAACGTCATGAGGTAGCCAAAGCCGATAAAGATCATCACGTGGACATCCTGAAACACTTAAAGGAAATTGGAATTAGCAGATGAACGTGATTCATATTTTTGGTTTTGTAAAATAGTTTGAAATATGAAACCAAAGAATAGAGAGTAGCGTCATTAACGGGACATTCCCCATCTTTTTATTTTCTTGTCAACTTATTCATCCGTTGTAATCTATCACTATCGATACTGTTTAACTAGAGTTCTTAGTCGACAAAAACAAACTGAAAATAAAATGATTAAAACACAGCCAACTATTGAAATATCCCGCTACCAAAAGAAAGTACACGCAGAGAAATGGTTTTTTTTTGGTTAAAAAAAAATAGATTTTTTTGCAAAAATCAGTCTCTATTCAAGAAAATACTTTTATTTTAAGACTATAAAAATGTATAACATAAGAAAATTGAAATTTTATTTGGATTAAATAAATATTTTCTTAGGGTTAGAAAATCAAGAAAATCCTACAGAAAAACGTTTCTTCCAAATAAATCATTTAGTTTTAAGTTAAGAAAATGTTCATATTAAAGGTAGGAATGAAAAGGTGGTCCAGATCAAACAAAGTTCTATTGAGAAATTAGTCGACCAGTTTCGTGTTCAAAAAACACATCAGGCTACAAGGATATCTAATAAAAGAAAAATTACAAAACTAAAGTTAATAATTCAAATTAGGAGCAAGTGAATGAGCTGATGAAAAAGTTTTTTTTTATAAGTTACAGTACAATTAAATTACTTCTTTATTACTGTAATTAAATAGGGATTATTTTTATGTAGTTTAATAATTAATGAGTTAATATTCAAGTTTATTTATCCCATTTTTTATTACTATTATTTATTATATATTAAAAAAATTATAGTTAAATTAGTGCACGTGGTATAGTATAGTAGTAAAAGGAAAAAAATATTACATTAACCGGTATCTTTCGAAAATATGTATGAAACGTTGTACGTTAAAAGTTATATCGTTGTATGGGCAAGTTTGGTATCTGTATTCCAGTTCTGTCGTTACTATCTAGGATGGCATGACTATAACTACTGCCACTAGGTGGCGCCAGGAAATATTTCAGTTGCTGTTTTTGAAGATTAGTGGCATAAACTGAGAGATGTAAGAGCAATGTGGCGAGGAGCAATGAACTCCAATGCTTTTCTCTTCTCATATTGTTTTTGCCGGTAGTGATTCCATCAATTGAAAACCAACGTTGAATTATGTTAGAGCAGCCCTTTTTAGAGTTATGAATAATAAAATAGTATAGGTAGACGTGAAACACTTCTATCTAATTTATGTGATGAAACTTTAGTTATTTGATTATTATTATCATATATGTGCCCAATTATTACTACAAAATACTGCAAATACTTATAGAATAATACCATAAACGTAAACGTGAACATAGAACGTACTAATATAAAATATTTTAACTATTTTTGTGAACTAAGAAACATACAAAAAAAGTTAAAAATTACAATTATTTATTAACAATTTAGTTAATAACATATATCTATTGAACAGGTGGTAACGGTGTTGATGCTAAACTTATAATAGTCTGAATTTTTACAAAAAAAAAATGTTGTACAAAATAATTTAAATTATAATCACACAAAAATTTGATGAAGAAATGTAGAAGACTAACCTTTAATGACAAGAATGTTTATCAAATCATTACTCATTAAAAAATATTTGCAAACAGTAGACTCTTAAAATAAACCTACTTTAAACTCACTTCTATTTTATCAAACAAATTAATTTTTTACTGGATTATTAGATACTTGTAAAATCATAACTATTATAAAGAATAGTAGATACATTTTTCTTCTTACTTGTCAGGGAATGCAGCTTCAGAAAAAAACAATGCTGCTTTCATTCGATGCAAAACGGATTTGTATACGTGTTACAGTATTAAATAGGTCGTTATTGACTCAAGTTAATAAGGCAGCATTTACTTGAGCGGAAGCTACTTTACGTAGAGTAGTAATCAATATGTTGCCTGGATAAATACTAGCTTCGTTCCAACACCTTCAGAAAACTAACTTTACCGTCCAGTACCTGCGTAATATGCTAACTGCAGCAGGTTTTTGTATTGCGCATGTACTGGACGGTAAATTTACGGTTTTCTGAGGCTGTTGGAATAAGCCTAATATGTATCATTGTTGGGGGTCACCTCTAGCTTACATTCGTTCTCTTGGTGATCATTTATTTTGCCCGTTACATTCTCGAACCAAGCCATCTTTGTTGAACACTATGCTTCTTTAAGTCTAACGATGATTAGGCAATATTTCTCGCTCGTGAACGAATGATAAGCAAAATATATATCTCTCGCTAATGAATGAATTGAAGTCACACCCTGTATTTTAAAACTTACGAAAATGAATTAAAATCACTCCCTGTACATCAAAATCTACGTTTTTGTATTAAAATCGCACCCAGTACATTAAAGTTTACGATTATGAATTAAAGTTGGATCCTGTATATAAAAATTTACGATAATGAATTAAAATCACATGTATGTATATTAACATTTACGAAAACGAATTAATGTTACACCCTGTATGTGAAAATATTACAATTGCGAACTAAAATCACACCCTATAAATAAAAAATTTCCGATTGCAATTAAATCACACCCTGTATATTAAAACATAGCCAAACTCGACTGAGCAGCACTGAACAAGACTACACACTCAAGCAGAGCTGAATGGTACTGACCACATCCGTGAAAACCTCTATTCAAGTTTGATGGACTTACTCAAAATTTGTCAATCCCGAATGGTGATTAAATCTAAAACTAATCAATTAGTTTGGTTGTGATCGGTAATTAAATTAGTCAAAAATTTTTCGATCATTAATTAGCTTGTTCTCATCATAATGCACTTATATTCTGAAAGGCCCAAGAATTAAATAATTTTTTTAATTTGAGATCAACTCTTATAAAAAGAACTTTATTTTTATCATTCATCAATTTTTTTTCACTTCCAAGTAATATTTTCCGTGCCCTCATATTTATCATTCATCCATGGGAGATGTATATTTTTCTTATTATTCTTTCATCCGCCATAAATATTCTATTCGAAACTGAACATTAAATTCGGGAATGATGAAAACTATTTTAATTCTTTTCATAAAATTCGTGAATATTATAAGATATTATTGATTTCGGAATCGAATTTAGAGATAAACGTGTTCTTTTTTTCGCTCACGAGTGATATTTTTCGTCGTTCATAATATTTCACTCACTAACCATAAAAATTAAAGAATCAACAAATTTTCACTCTCAAGTAGTAGTTTCCGTATCCTGGTAGTTGCCTACAAATACTATTAGGAACAAAAATGATAAATATTGATATATTAAACGATAGATGGCACGATTAAAAAATATAATCTTAAAAAAAGGAATTTACTTCTTAAATATGAAACTAATATTCCTGTTTAATGTTTATTTTAAAAGTTAATCGTGCCATCTATCGTTTAGAGGACTATTCATCATTTTTGTTCCTAGTATATGTTGATAACAATAAGGAAACAAACGCTTGTGTATCTGTCAAATAACTCCATACAAACATAAAAACGTAAAGAATCAGAGAAGAAATTAGCCACTCAGAGAATTTAAAAAAACTTGCTTCGCCCAGCCATCTACATATCTTTTCGAAAACTGTGCAGGCAATTCCAAGAAAAAAAAAGGTTTCTGTAAAAGCAGAACCAAGATTACTAGTAGGTAGAAAATTTTAAATTGTAAATTATTTAGTATCTAAATAATTGAAAAAGCAGCTCTTTTCACAATGTACATAGTTTTCAATAAATGTATAAAGTGAATACAGATGCGATTTTTATGTAAATATAAATAAATAAAAATAAATAAATAAAAATAATAAATAAAAAAATAAATAATATTCTATTCTATTCTATATTCTATAAATCAGTAGGATATTGTATCAAAATTTTAATTTTATGTCTGGTAAATTACTAGAATGCCCATATATCTACCTAAATTAGTTAAAATGAATCATGAATAAAGGAATAACTCCGTAATAAGTAAATATAATTGATATTGCTGTAGATATACCTTTATTAATTACACAATATAAAAAAGTGCAAAAAGCCAAAAAAAGACAAATTCAAAGTAAATAAACTAAACAATGAATTTGAAAGCAAAATATAAGTAAGGAAACATAATATACTATGCTATACTAAACTAAACTAAGTAAACCTAAAACGAAAACTATTAAAAAAAAGAACGAAGTCATTATCATTTTAATGCGTACATATACATATATCGAAACATATAGCAGGCATACAAAATATATAATACATTTAAGCGGTGGAAGTAATAGACAACATGGTAATGCTTATGAATAGAGTAACCTAAACTTGCCGACTCGCATAGGCGTCGGTATTAAGGGGTTAATATAAGAATACGAAAAATTCATAAATAAACTAAACCGGTAGAGAAGCAGGCATGTAGTGTCCACCTTGAATATAAATCATGTTAAACCGCGCTGACAGAGATTTCGTTTTAGTACCGGTTTAGCTGTTCAGGAGATTAGTCGAACGGTCAAGCTTATGTACTTACGTGTCGCTTTTGAAAATATAGCTGGTGTTTTTTGTGTTGTAGTATTATACCAAGTACATAATTAGTGTATCGTTTCATATAGAACTAATATTTACATATCTAAGAAAACAATGCCTCGCAATAGATTTGCTATTAATGTATATAAGTATGTGTCACTTTTTCCCCATTTAAAATATGACGGTAGTGCAGTTTTTTGCTTAATATGCAATGTTCGTTTGGCTGCATTGGACAGAACTGACTGCCAGAGGCATGTCAATGGTATTAAGCGTATGAGAAATGCAAGAACTGAAATACCTAATACACTATTCCTCATACATTTATTAATTATGTTTACCTGTTGTAATCTTCCGTAGTCGTTGGTGAGAAAAGCAGCTTTTAAAACGTTTTGGCGACAATACGTTCCAAAGTACCCATTACCCTCACAAACACAATTACAGAATCATTTGCCGCGAATGAAAGAGATGCTAGAAAATGTGTGTAAACGTGATTTGTGTTCCAAAAAAATATGGATTACCGTGGATGAGACGACCGATATAAAGAAAAACAGTATTGTGAATGTAATAGCTCGCGTTTTATCTAGCGAGAACACAGCATCTCGATATTTGTTAGCTTGCAAACGTGTTCAACAATGTACAGCGGAAAATATTCAAAAAGTGATAATGAACGCTTTGAAAAAATTTAAAATTGCCCAAGATCAAGTTGTGATGATTGTGGCAGATAGTGCAGCAACGATGTTAAGTGTTGGGCGATCCTTAAAACATATATTTCCTAACTTAATACATATAACCTGCGTGCTGCATGCTTTGTATTTAGTTGGTGAAGTTGTTCGACCACATTACGGAAACGTTGATCGGATGATTGGAAGTACTAAAGCAGTGTTTCGTAAATCTCCTAAACGTTTAAAAGAATTTCGTAAATTTTGTCCAGGTATTCCAGAACTTCCTGAACCAATTTTAACGCGATAGGGTACTTGGCTAATAGCAGCTTCTTACTATTTGATCCATTTTCAACAAATTCAATCAGTTATAATGCGATTTAATCGGAATGAATCCAAAGCTATTATTGAAAGTCAAAGAGAATTTCAAATTCCTCAACTTTTAGAAGATTTAACAACAATATGTACCAATTATACAGTATTACTAGATGTCATCAGAAAACTACAATGTACTGAATTGTCATTGCAGGAATCATTAGACATAGTGGAGAGTGTAAAAAATAAATTACACACATTAAATGATACGCCAGGATTATGCGCTAGTCAAAAGTTGGCAGGTGTTTTAAGGAAAAATCCCGATTTTAATACTTTAGAGGCCGTTTATAATAAGTGTAAGAATAGTGAACTTTTAAGTGATTTTGAGAAACAGTTTCTACATGCAAATGTAACTTCCTTAGATGTGGAGAGATCGTTTTCTATGTATAAGAATATTTTTTCTTGTCGACGCACAAGGTTTAAAGAAGTAACTGTGGAAACATATGCAATGATGCAAGTTTACAGTAGTTTACATCCTGATGCCTCTAATTTGTTGAATAATTAGCAAGTAAGTTTATTTATGAATTTTTCGTATTCTTATATTAACCCGTAGTACCGACGCCTATGCGAGTCCGCAAGTTTTGGTTACTCTACTTATGAATATGGAGATGTAGTTTCGGAAACAGATAAACGGGTTTACAGTCAATGGGTTTGTTCGAACCCGCAGTTCTGAACAATTCTATAACTAGTGCGCATGTGTATTACGAGTGCACTGTTCGAGCCGTGCAGTTCTAGAATAACAAATTCTGACATCTGTTAGTTCCCTCAGTTTGCCGTTCAAATACCACACAATTCGTAATTCAAATTCCGTTCCGAACGGTTCCGGTTCTTGTAGTAGAGCAGATGTTTGTAATTCTCGTCAAACTTGAGTATGCGCAATCGTTATTGTTATTAGTTATTAGTGTTATTACTATACTGTCCATACAAGTTAATTTTCATAGCTAATTTATTTACGAAATTAAGGTATTTCAATATGTGTTTAGGTTATTCTTTTAATGAATGTTTAGATTCACAGATTTTCAAAACAGGGAAAAGTCATGTGCCAATCATATGTGCTGTATTTGTTGTGGATTGCAGCACTAGTTCAATTTTTGACAGTATAGAGAGTGCCGGCGGTATATAAAGAAGCGTTCTCTCCAGTATCCAGTTCTATTTTCGTGTGGTAAAGGTGTTTTATTTTGATGTTTTACTAAATTGATGTAAAAACATAATTTTTTTATTAGATATTTTGTCATTTGCCTAATCATGGTCAGACTTAAAAAAGCATGTCGTTCAACAAAGATGGCTTGGTTCGAGAATATAAGAGCCAGAATAAATGATCATCAAGAGAACGAGTGTGAGCTAGAGATGATCCGAACCATGATACATATTATTTATCCAGGCAACGTATTCATTACTGCTCTACGTAAAGTAGATTGCGCTCAAGTAAACCTCTTCAATATTGTAACTTATGGTGACACACATATACAATTCCGCCGTTTTGCATCGAATGAAACCAGAATGGCTTTTTGAGGCCACATTCCCTGATAGGTAAGAAGAAAAATGTATCTACTATTTTTATAACAGTTATGATTTTACAAGTATCTAACAATCCACTGACAAATTAATTTGTTTAATAAAATAGAAGTAAGTTTAAAGTAGATTTATTTTAAGAGTCTACTGTTTAGAAATATTTTTAATGAGGAAATTTTGGTAAAACACATTAAATAGGAGTATGTTTCACGGTTAAAAAAATAATGTTTTTTTGCATCCAGATTTGATAAACATTCTTGTCATTAAATGTTACTGTTCTACATGTTTCATCAAATTTGTGTGTGATTATAATTTAAATTATTTTGTAGAAACATATTTTTTTCTAGAAATGTAGATTCGGGGAACTCAAGTTTAGCATCAGCACCATCACTACCTGATCAATAGATGTATATTATTAATTAAATTATCAATAAAATATAGTTATTTTTGACTTTTTTGTGTGTGCGTTGTCTTAGTTTAGAAAAGTAGTTGAAATATCTTGTATTAGTAGTTCTATGTTGACGTTTACGTTTAATTGGGTAAATATATGATAATAATAGTCATTGACTATTTAATTTTAATAACCAGATTACAAATAACTCTAAAGTGTTTCACCTCTACTTATACTATTTTATTATTTATAATTCTAAAAAGGGCTGCTCTAACATAATTCAACATTAGTTTTCAATATTTTAGTATTACACCCTATTTTTTTTGGGTTTCAGGTAGTCAAAATGATATCAAATAAACAACTCAATAAATTTGTACAAAGTTCTAAGTACAACATTCAAAATTAAAGATTTTTATGTAATTTTGAGGAGTGAATGAGTAAAAATGATGAAAAATTAGGCAGCCAGTAACGAACTATTCAATATTGTAACTGATGGTGGCACACATACACATTGGCTCAGGTTTCACCGAGCTGCGGGATATATTGTACGCGATCTGGCAGATTGTGGATTTATTATGCTAGTTTATACAACCGCAGAGATGGTACAGATCATTAAATGGTATTTTGGGAATTGTCGTAAATGCCAACAAATAGACGAACAGCCTCAAAGTCCTCTAATGCATCCGGAGCGGGAGGAGAGAGAAGTGAGGGTTTGCTCGTTAGTTGAAACGGGCGAGCCTTGCTCTAGCCGGCAAATTGCAGACGAAATTGGCGTTAGTAGAAGTACTGAAACGTATTTTGAAACGCAAAAAATACAAAAGTTACAAAGTTCAAAGTTGCCAGGAGATTTTTCCCCTTAATAAAGTAACATTGTTAGAATTTCGATTTATTTTCCTTTAGTTTAATTTTATAAGAATCGTTGTTTATTTTCCTACTTAGAATTACTTTTTCGTTCTCCTACATCGTACAGCAGCAACAAAATCAATATGAGAAACTGTACTAACATAATCTGAGAATATAGAAAAATTACGCCCGTTATTCTGTATTAACACATTTTATTAGAAGGCGTTGAATTATAATATTACGTGATTGGGCGGACAAGCGTGCGTACCGCTGCTCGCTTTATGATATACTGCGATTGGATGCGATTTATCAGTGCGACTCGAATGCTCTGTTGCCATTCACAAAGGCAATAACCCGTTCGTATCTGGACCAACATGTATACAGCGTGTCCCAGGATTGATGTTACAAGAGGTGTGCGGAACTAAAAATCTTTGAATCTTAATTTGACCTTTTGGAACTAAGCCCTGCTTGGTTTAAATCTTATCTTTAGTTTACTTTCGATTTTTTAAACCAAATAGGCCTTGACAGTTGAGCAAAAACTATTTTCATTTCGGGTAAAGTACCTATTTCGTTCGCAATATGCTAAAATGTTAATAAGAAAAGTTGTTCAGAATAAAAAGTTATGACGTTATGCAAATTTTCTGAGAAATCGGCCTACTTTAATGAATTCCATTTGTCAATTTCGTTTCAGGTGGCTTTCTCGTTTACAATACGCCAAAGTTTTACTAAGAGAATTTATTCAGAATGACAAATTGTTATACAAAATTTTAACTAATTAAAAAAAAATCAAATGCATACTTTGATTAAACCATTTTTTAGATTAAACAAAATAATGTACATTCGACAGCACGCGTAGGCTAAATAGAATAGCTAGAAATAGTCCGATCACCTGGCCTCCAAGGTCGTTCGATCTCACTAAATTTTTTTATGGGGTCGCCTCAAAGACCTGGTTTACTCTTAACCCATGCCCAACAGTAGAAAAATACTAAAAGAAAGGATAGGAAACGCCGTACACTAAATACAGATCGAGGAAATTCCACCAAATACAAATCGAGGAAATTCCACCAAATACAGATCGAGGCAATTCGGAACAGATAATTATTAATTAATAATTGATTGTAGAATAAAGTTATTATTACGTGTTGTAAATTTAATTTGAGAGTAAATACAATTTATTTTGTTTAATCTAAAAAATGACAGTTTAATCAAAGTTGGTTAATCTTCCTGAACAACTTTTCTTAGTAAAACGTTGGCGTATTGTGAACTGAAAAGGTACTTTATCTGAAACGAAGTTGACAAATAATGGATTTTATCAAAGTGGGTCTATCATCGATAAAATATACATAATGCCATAACTTTTCATTCTGAACAACTTTTCTTAGTAACATTTTAGTATACTGTGGACGAAAAAGGAACTTTACCTGAAACGAAAATAGTTTTTGTTCAACTGTTAAGGCATATTTGATTTCAAGAAATCGAAAGTAAACTGAAAATAAGTTTCAAACCAAGTAGGGCTTAATTCCAAAAGGTCAAATTAGAATTCGAAGATTTTTAGTTCCTCACACCTCTTGTAACATCAATCCTGGGACACGCTGTATATATATATTTGAGGTTGGGATTGACACTAATAAAATCTTATCGTACGTATGTTCAAACTTTTTTGTTTGAGGCAAGTTTCCTTCGATAGTATGACACAGTGGGTGAAAAAGATTCAACGTGGTTTTTAAGTAAGTCCGTATCTGTTTTTGGCGTTTTTGAATGTTTTCCTTGCCTATCAATTGTGGGTAAAATACTATTAGCAGTCTACTAGTCGTTAAAAAATGATTTGCACACTTCAATTTTCTCGTCATCATTGTATTTAAAAGTATTGTTACGAGAACTGTTCTCACTTCCTCGCCTTCTCTTCACATTACGGATGGAAACATTCGACGATATATCAATTCTTCTTTCTTGCCAATTCATCGACCTATATTATGCGTTTATTAAATCACAATGACCGTTTGAAAAGCTTTTTCGTTTTCGAGAACACTTTTCACAACCAGGTCGCAGATAACGTTTTTTCCTTTCTTTGCTAATCTTCTCTTCTTGTCTTTCTTGTAGACCTTTTTCGCTTCTTTTTCTTACTTCTCCTTTCTTTGTAAACTCTTGTCCAGAAACTGAAATTATGCTTGTAGAAACAGCAAAGACGTGTTCTGAAGGTAACACTTCCTCGTGATCTGAATTATCCGATTCCGATATAACAAAGTCAGGATATTTGGTATACAAACTTCGATATGGAAGCCACAACAGATTCGGTTTCTTCGCTCACTTTGTTTCTTATAATCCTAGAGTTTTGATAGATAATTACATAAGAAAGTATATTTCAATTCTAATAGATAAAATGGATAAAATAGACATTACAGAAATTATCTTTCAAATACGTGTACGATTAACAAGCTAGCTTCGTTGCCATTTACAAGATTAAGAAATAGTAACTCCAATCTAAGTGGAAGAAAGTATTGTAGAGTACACTTACTGCAATTTAGTTTAGAATCTCAAGGTGTTAGATGTGCATATTGCAAAATGTGGACCTGATATCATGTTTTTGCAGTGCTTTTAGTGTTTTTTTAACGTTCTAAGACATATAGATCAGCTATATATAAATGTAAAGTATAAGTTAACTAAAAACTACAAAAAAAATGGAGATACTGCTTTTTAGCTTAGGACGGCGGTATACAAGTTGTTGTTGAGTTGATTTAAAATGGAAATGGGCATACATAGTCATTGGTACAGCTCGTATTAATGTTGGGCATTTTCAATGCGTATAAGCTGTACTAGTAAAAAACATTAATTCTCATGTTTGTTGGTTACCATTATTGCATTGGTATATTCAGACACCAATACGTAAAGTAAAACTTTTCACTTGCATAGCTTTTATTGACTTTCTCCATACGAAAATACAGGGTATATTAAAAACCATTTCTGTTAGATGCGTCTTTAACAAACTCCATTTCTTATTGGAGTGTGTTACAAATATACTTAGTAGGCAGTAACTGTTCTTTCAATTACAATTGATGCCGGAAAGTTTTTTTCTATTAATTTTGCCGTAGTTTTTTTTGGCCAATTTGCTTTATAATAATTACGGCACTTTTGAGGATGGTGGCCTATATTTTTAATAAAACTCGTGGCAACTGGTTACAATAACGATTCAGAGGTCATAACCACACATTAGCATTTTAAAATTTTTATTTTAACTACCGTTAACACTACATGTCTACCACACGCAGAAAAATAGTTTCTTGCATCAAGAAAGTAGATTTTCTTGCAAAAATCAGTCTTTATTCAAGAAAATATTTTTATTCCAAGACTACAAAAATGTATAATATAAAAAAATTATTTTCTTGAAATTTTATTTGGATTAAATGAATATTTTCTTAGGGTTAGAAAATCAAGAAAGTCCAAGACCGAAAAATGTTTCTTCTAAGTAAATCATTTAGTTTTATGTTAAGAAAATATTCATATTAAAGGTAGGAATGAAAAAATGGTCCAGATCTCACAAAGTTCTATTGAGAAATTAGGCGACCAGTTTCGTGTTCAAAAAATACATCGCCAGCCCAGTTACAAGGATATCCAATAAAAGAAAAATTACAATAATGGAAAAAAACCTAAAGTTAATAATTAAAATTAGGAGTAAGCTAATGAAAAAGTTTTTTTTATAGGTTACAGGTTAAATGATTTCTTTAATAATGTAATTAAATAGGGATTATTTTATGTAGTTTAATAATTAATGAGTTCATATTTAAGTTTATTTATTCCATTATTATTATTATTTATTATATATGTATTTAAAAAGCTATAGTTAAATTAGTACACGTGGTAATAATAGTAATAAAAAAATAGTACATTAACCGGTATCTTTTGAAAATGTTTATGAAACGTTGTAAGTTAAAGGAAATTCATTGTATGGGTAAGTATGGTATCTGTATTCTGGTTCCGTCGCTATTATCTAGGACGGCATGACTATAGCTATTGGCACTGGGTGGTGCCAGGAAATACTTCATTTGCTGTTTTCGAAGATTAGTGGCATAAACTGAGAGATGTAAGAGCAATAAGGCCAGGAGCGATAAGTTTTAATGCTTTTCTCTTCTCATATTGTTTTTGTCGGTAGTGATTCCATTAATACCAGGAGCTATTTATTAGCATTATCTTGGTTATTGTTTCTAGGCACTTTTTTCATGTGTACTTCTACATTAAGTTCACTTTTGTTTGAACATTGTGCTATAGATAACCCCTACTTTAGCTATTTTAAAATAAGCAATGTGAAGAGTTTACTGCATTATTTACGGACATTTCGTAGGTACTGTTTTAAACAAGGTAAGCGCAATTAATAATGTACATATAAATAATATGCATTCCAAGAATTCTAAATAAAAAATGCTTCACTTTAAGAAAAAGAAAAGTTGATTAATGAACAACACCTAAACGCTTTATGGAATTAAGAAAACTATTTATTATCCTTAAGAAAATATTGTTTTGTGTTATAATGGCTATTTATTTATACTAAGAATCGCTTTCCTCAAATTCTGCAAGATTTTCTTGAATCAAGTTAACAAACGTCTTAAACAGTGAAATACAATTGTTTCGTTACAAGTATATGCTTCTCCTAAGCGGCGAAAGAAACGCCAAGAAAATATCTCCTTTGATTTAAAACGGTTGTTTTATTGCTGATAGTCGAAACAGTAATTGTCTTGAGTTAAGGCGGACAAGTAAATGTTTCTCTGCGTATACACTACTACGACTGGATTAAAATATTTTGTATCTAAAAATGCCAGGTGAGTTTGAACGTTTGTGAGTACAGATGTGTTTTTCTTATTTATGTATTTGTCTTCATTTGGTTTTATTTTTTTTTAATTTATTAATTTATGTTATTCCATTTAAAATTTGTTTATGACTATATTGATTTGCAATTTAAACTTTATTTATTTGCAAAGTTTAAACAATGGTATTACAATAGAGGAAAATATATTTTGGACAAATTTTGTATTTCAGTTCTGTTGATTGCATTTTTTTGTTTTTGGATTGGTACAATTTCCAGGACACATCTGGCTTTATAATTAATTTCTTTGTTTAAAATTTTTGTATTTTTAGAATTAAGTTAGTGACCAGTATCCAGCGTATGTTTCTTAAGTGCTGTGATACTACTGAATTATTTATGTCCCTTCAGTCTTTCTATTAAATGTTGTTTTGTTTGCCCTGTATACACATTATCACATTGTTTACATGGTATTTGATACACAACAATACTTTGTTTTTTCAGTGGTATTGTAGATTTAGAATTTGTATATAGTTGCTAAGACTATTTGTGATGTGATAATTTGACATTATGTGGAAGTAATGTTTTATTAATTTTTTTCTGACAAATGGTTCAGGTATGGAATTGACACATAGTTTTCTTTGTTTTGGATTATCGTTTTTAACATTTTTTTTTACTATTATAATGTTTAATTATTCTTTGTTTTATTATTTTATTTATAAATGCGATAGGATAATTATTTTTTTTGTAATGGTTTTTTGATTTTATTTGTAACACACTGGTTGAACTGAATTATAGGATACATATCTTCGTGAGGATGTAGGCTTCTTGTGTCACTGATTTAAAATTTGGCTGCCATTTTATTAATGTTAAATCCAGAAAGTTAATTGACAAATTATTTTCTATTTCGTCTGTAAATTTAATTTTTGCGTGAAAATTATTACATTCTTTAAGTATATATTCTACTTTGTTAGGTGGAACTATTGCAAAGCAATCGGCTACTTATCTTTTGAATGTGAGTGGTAAATTTAAATCCGATATGACTTTTGATTCTAAATTTTCCATTGCTTACTGCCCAATTACAATAGATGTTGGGGTACCCATTGCTACACCCTCAATTTGTTTGAAAAATTTCTGTTTACATTGAAAATATGTCGTTGTTAATGTAAGTTTACGTGCTTCTATGAGTTCTTGTAATCGAAGTTCAGTAACATTTTTTTACTTCGTGTCAATTTTCCGTTACAGTTTTAATTGCCAAATCAATCGGTATGTTTGTATATGAAGATGTTACATCTAAAGACATCATGGTCATATCATTACTGTTTAGAGTAAGGTTGCCTATATGTTTTTTTATAATCAAATGAATCTTGATTATGTTTGCAATTAAAGATGCTAAATATTTTCCTAATTTGTATAATGGACTTTGAATGCAAGATACAGTAGGTCTCAACGGTATATTAGATTTATGTAGTTTTTGTAATCCATAAATTTTAGGTGTGAGTTTTTAAATGTTGTGATAAATGTTCAGAAATAATTTTTTTGATTTTTCCATTTATTTATGAGGTCATTATTGAGTATTTGGTACTCGTTTGTGGGATCTTTTATTTCTTGATATGTGGTCTTCCAACATCGTTTGTAACTTCATTACTACTGTTTTGTTGCTTTTATCTGGTTTTAAGCTAACTATATTAGGGTGTTCTGGGAATTGTTTTGTTAGCTTTAAATCTTTTTTATTAAATAATTGGGGTTTTTGTAGTTTTGTAGGAATTTTTATAATCAGTTATGACGTTAGCTGATTTTGATTTAATTGATTTTTTATCTTTTTTATTTAAGTGATCGACTGAAGCTTCTATATTGGCAATTATATCGTTTACTAGAATGTTTTTTGTTTTCGTAAAGAAGTCCAACATTTAGTCCAAAGCTCAAAACATTCAATACATTGTGTGGTATTTCGACGTCAGAAATATTGTCAATCTAATCGTTATTAACATTTTCGTTCAGGATGATCCTGCTTTGTTGTCTTTTTAAAATTACAATTTTACTTTGATGTGTATTTTTTGTTTTCTTAAAACTAGTTTCATATTTGTGTATTAAGAATTTTTTTCTATTATTATTTTATATTATTAAACATTATAGGTTTAAATTAGTTTTCAAATGTGACAACTTTTTTAATTTGAAAATTGATGTTATTCAAAGTTTCTATGTTGTCTGTAATTAAATAATTTAAAATGATATGTTTGAGATTCTAAATTTTGGAAATTTAATTTCTAGGTGATTGTGATTGAATTGTGCTTGTTTTATTTTGAAATTTAAATTTTGGTGTAAAATTCTTTTTTTTTTTGCAAGTTACTAAAAAGTTATTTCTATTTTTACACTTACTTATAATACAATTTTGAAGGCTTCTTAATTCCTCGATATGTGGTTGCAGTGACTGTATTCTTGATCATGTTGAAATCCGTTGTTTCTGTGAGAGATTCCATTATTTTCACTCTATAGTTGATATTACAATTAATGCAGGTTTTTTTTTCTGTTAACTTATCCGTAGTTGTTCTTGGCCAATTTAATTTACAATAATTACAACACTCTTGAGTATAGTGGCCTAAATTTTTAGTAATCTCGTGGCTAGTGGTTAGAATGACGTTTTGTTGATTATAGCCATTTTTTTTTTAAATTATTGGATCAAACATATCTAAAAGGTATAATATGCATTTACATTCATTCTTTTTTATAAATAAAAGACAATAATATCTTACAATTCACATTTTTGTTGTACATACTAATATTTTAAAATATTTATTTTAAATAGCGTTAACGCTACATGTAGTACACTGTACTACTACGACTAGATTCAAACATTTTATATCTAAAAAGGCCAGGACAGTCCGAACGTCTGCGTGTGTTTTTCTTATTTATGTATTTGTCTTCTTTTTATTTTATTTTTTTATTTTATTAATTTATGTTATTCTATTCAACATTTTCAAAGTTTAAACATTTTATTATAATAGGTGTTTTCAATAGGTAAATGGTAAAATATGGTTTCAATAGGTAAAATATAATAGGTGTTTTTTTAAGCCCGATAACACTTAACATTATGAAAAATAATACGAAAAATTAAATTCAAATAAAATTTTTGGTATGATTCAAAAGATTTATTTATGGCATTAGCCTTTGAAAATGATTTCGGGCGTATGGCCACCACGGCTTGACGAAGCGTGCCTGGAAATTTTGGGTTACGTTCTCGAGCACTGCTGGCCGTATGTGACGAATAGCACGAACAATGTTGGCTTCCAAGGCGTCAATTGTTGCCGGTTTATTGCTAGAGTAACCAAAACTTGCGGACTCGCATAGGCGTCGGTATTACGGGTTAATATAAGAATACGAAAAATTCATAAATAAACTTACATGCTAATTATTCAACAAATTAGAGGCATCAGGATGTGAACTACTGTAAACTTGCATCATTGCATGTTTCCACAGTTACTTCTTTAAACCCTGTGCGTCGACAAGAAAAAATATTCTTATACATAGAAAACGATCTCTCCACATCTAAGGAAGTTACATTTGCATGTAGAAACTGTTTCTCAAAATCACTTAAAAGTTCACTATTCTTACACTTATTATAAACGGCCTCAAAAGTATTAAAATCGGGATTTTTCCTTAAAACATCTGCCAACTTTTGACTAGCGCATAATCCTGGCGTATCATTTAATGTGTGTAATTTATTTTTTACACTCTCCACTATGTCTAATGATTCCTGCAATGACAATTCAGTACATTGTAGTTTTCTGATGGCATCTAGTAATACTGTATAATTGGTACATATTGTTGTTAAATTTTCTAAAGGTTGAGGAATTTGAAATTCTCTTTGACTTTCTCTAATAGCTTTGGATTCATTCCGATTAAATCGCATTATAACTGATTGAATTTGTTGAAAATGGATCAAATAGTAAGAAGCTGCTGTTAGCCAAGTACCCCATCGCGTTAAAATTGGTTCAGGAGGTTCTGGAATACCTGGACAAAATTTACGAAATTCTTTTAAACGTTTAGGAGATTTACGAAACACTGCTTTAGTACTTCCAATCATCCGATCAACGTTTCCGTAATGTTGTCGAACAACTTCACCAACTAAATGCAAAGCATGTAGCACGCAGGTTATATGTATTAAGTTAGGAAATATATGTTTTAAAGGTCGCCCAACACTTAACATCGTTGCTGCACTATCTGTCACAATCATCACAACTTGATCTTGGGCAATTTTAAATTTTTTCAATGCGTTCATTATCACTTTTTGAATATTTTCCGCAGTACATTGTTGAACACGTTTGCAAGCTAACAAATATCGAGATACTGTGTTCTCGCTAGATAAAACGCGAGCTATTACATTCACAATACTGTTTTTCTTTATATCGGTCGTCTCATCCACGGTAATCCATATTTTTTTGGAACACAAATCACGTTTACACACATTTTCTAGCATCTCTTTCATTCGCGGCAAATGATTCTGTAATTGTGTTTGTGAGGGTAATGGGTACTTTGGAACGTATTGTCGCCAAAACGTTTTAAAAGCTGCTTTTCTCACCAACGACAACGGAAGATTACAAGAGGTAAACATAATTAATAAATGTATGAGGAATAGTGTATAAGGTATTTCAGTTCTTGCATTTCTTATATGCTTAATACCATTGACATACCTCTGGCAATCAGTTCTGTCCAATGCAGCCAAACGAACGTTGCATATTAAGCAAAAAACTGCACTACCGTCATATTTTAAATCAGGAAAAAGTGACACATACTTATGTACATTAGTAGCAAATCTATTACGAGGCATTGTTTTCTTAGGTATGTAAATATTAGTTCTATATGAAACGATACACTAATTATGTACATGGTATAATACTACAACACACAAAAAACACCATAACCTTGACCTTTCGACTAATCTCTGCAACAGCTCAACCGGTAGTAAAACGAAATCTCTCTCAGCGCGGTTTAACATGATTTATATTCAAGGTCGACACTACATACCTGCTTCTCTACCGGTTTAGTTTATTTATGAATTTTTCGTATTCTTATATTAACCCGTAATACCGACGCCTATGCGAGTCCGCAAGTTTAGGTTACTCTAATGATTATACGAAACAGCAGGTACGGTTCCAGGTTAATACTCTATTAGACTGCGGAGCGAATCAACGATGTGTGTATATTCCGGTCAATTTCGAACATTGTTGCTGACCCCTCATCTGCATTGTATCGAACACAACGCATATTATGCACCCATCGAATTTAAACAATGGTAATTTGCCATCATACATAATGGTGCAATTGAGAGAAATTACTTGTCTAACGCAAAATCGATATTAGTTTCAGTATCCGAAGGAAATGGTAGTAAATAAATTCCAGAAATTCATTGTTACTAAATTAAATATTGCAATGCTTATAAATTACTAGTACATATAGACAGTGCCGCGCCAAGGCTTTCAAGCGCCGCGGGGCAAGAAAATTTAGGCGCCCCCTCCCTCTATGAGTAGTTTATTGCAACTTTAATGAATCGGTACGCAAACTATTTTTTAAGGGTTAGGATAATAATTATAAAAAGAAAAACACTATGTTTTGAAGTGAAACTTTCATTCACGGACAGGTAGGAACATAAACATTAAATAATAATACACGATTTTCAAAGTAGTAGATAATAATCAAATTAATATATCTTAAAACTGCAAATATATCTAACATATGTTTATTATTATTATTATCTAAAAACAACATGACATAGTTATTAATTATTATTGTTAATAATTGAAATTTACAAAATATTAGCTTTGCGCGCTTTATTTTTGGCAAATTGCTTTATCACCTCTTATTTATTTAATAAATCCGATTCAATTGAAACAATAGCCAAATTTTCAAGCCGTTCTTGTGACATTGTAGATCTTAAATTGTTTTTAATAATTTTTAATTTTGAAAAAGACCTTTCAGCTGTTGCCACTGAAACAGGCATTGTTAATAATAGTCGCAATGCTATATTGTTAGGAAATGCATAATTTAATTTATTTTTAATAATATATTTTAATGTCTCAATTGGGGATGATATCATCTCTGATTTTAACTTTAAATTTAGCAAAAACTGTAATTCGTATAATAATTCTTTACCGTTAATGTCACGTTCATTTTTATTCTTGTCTCTTAGAACACTTTCAAGATTTGTGCAAAATTTTAATTGCTCTTCTTCTGAATGTTGCAAAAACTTTGAAAGGTTACTTAAAAAATTAAAGTTATGTGAACATTGCATTAATTATGTAAATCTCTCTTATATAGATTGAATGCTCAAATCTAGCACTGCAAAAAAGCAATCATCTTTGAAACGTAATTCTCTATTTTCTATTACCTCATCATTAAAGCTGGCCACGAGCAGTACCGCGCAGTAGCATAGAGTCGACCAGGCCTCGCGTTCCACTAGAGTTATTCTGCTAATAGAGATGTTTGCTGCCGCAAATAATTTCGCTCATCTTTTAAATAAAAGTTAAATAACACGTGCTCAAACATTTACCATTTTAAGAGTCCTCCGTGAAATCATAAAGTGAATAATGTCTGTTAAATATCTGCAACATTAGATATGTTTCAACTGTTGTTTCGGCAAAACTAATACGGCATGAGGAAAAAATGCGTTTATATGCAGAGAACGAACGTTCTACATCTAGTGACGTAATATTTGCGTAAGTAAAATAATCTTTCAAATAACTTAACGATTTTGTTGACGCACCTTCACAAATGTGTCTTAATGTGCCAAAATCAGAATTTTTCTCAAAAACACTTTCAAATTTTTCTAGAACAGAAACATTTTTTGCGTCTTCAATCGCGCATAGCTGTGCGTGAACATGTTGCACTATTTGTAGAGATTCTTCTAACGGCACCGCGGGATTTTGTAGTTTTTCTATTGCATCTGCTAGCCCCAAGTAATTGTCGTGAATGATTTTTAAATCCATTTTAACCTGACTATCTTGAAATTTCGACTGGCTTTTCTGGATAGCGGCAGCTTCCTTTGTATCGAATTGTAAAACCACGTTCTTAAT
The DNA here is from genome assembly GCA_029619315.2 of Dynastes maya. NCBI lineage: Eukaryota > Metazoa > Arthropoda > Insecta > Coleoptera > Scarabaeidae > Dynastes > Dynastes maya. The sequence goes on from JAROYE020000002.1 coordinate 27,387,442, forward strand.
ATTGTCAAAATATTTATGATAATAAAACGCGACCTGCAACCATGTTCCCCAACGAGTTAGAACAGGTTCTGGTGGCTCTGGTATACGGGGGCACAGTCTGTGAAATTCGCGAATACTTTTCGGTGATTTGACAAATACTGCTTTGGTATGCGCTATTAAAGCGTCTACCTCAGGATAACATTTTCTGATACTATCCGCCACAAGATTGAGAGCATGAATTTTACACGTAATGTGTAACAAATTAGCAGAATGCTTTTTAAGAGACCGGCCTACAGAAAGCATGTTTGCAGCACCATCCCTCATTAACATCAAGAGTTGGTTTGTTGAAAGTTCAAACTTGTCCAATGTATTTAACACTAACTTTGAAATTACTTCGGCAGTACACTGTTGTATTCGTTTGGAGACTAATGGAATTGAAGGTGCCGATTGATGAGGTTCCAATTTCCGTGCCATTACATTAAGAACGGAATGTTTCTTCCGATCTGCTGTTTCGTCGACACACAACCACAATTTTTGATCTTTCAACTCCGATTTTATTTTTTGTTCAATATGTTCGCGTGCGGACGGCACAATTCTTCGTAACGATGTTCGACTTGGTAATTTGCACTTCGAATAGTTATTCCAAAAGCAGATAAATGGTTCCTTGTCTAGTAAATTAAACGGTATATTACATGCGATAAACGTAACCCATAAATTAAATATTCATTTTTTCATTGTCTCTTGCACAATTTCTTTTTGAGACATGCTTTTCACTATTTACGTGTCATAGACAATGTTGTCTGGACCAACACATTAACGGGATTTTACAGATTACACATTTAATTTTGGCACCTTCATATATTAAGTCTGGAATTTCTGCAATAAATTTTCGAACTTTGTCCGACCGCGGTCGTTTTGCTGACGAAATCATAATTTTTCTAGGATAGATAAACAATTGCGCAAATGACCGGCAGCGAAAATGTCCGTACTGCTCCGCAGACGAAGTAATACTACCGTTCCTCTCGGTCCGAACTGATTCTACGCCGATGCGCGGTACCGCTCGTGGCCAGCCTTAATCATCACATTCGTTTTGATACCGAGAAGGTCCATTTTCTACCAAAGTTTCGATTTGAAATGGAGTTAAATTATTTGGCCACAAACCAGGGTCTTCAGGAATAACAGAGCTTTGAGTTTGGACATTACCTATTTCTATGTTTCCTTCTAATTCCGAGGCTGGCTCTAAGTTTGACGTATCTTCATTAAAAATTTTCAGGATCTATTATATTTGATGTAGATAGCTGCGACTGCGATGTATCCATCTGTGCATCATTAGCTGCCATGAACGTCGATGAGGAGGACGTGTGTTATTTTCCCGAAAGTTTTTTCTTTCCGGTTTCTGAAGACATCTATCAAAATGACGAATAATTTAAAAGGGTAGGAGCAATTAATTTTTTTTTTTCTTAGTTTAAGCCCTTGTTCACAATGAACGTAAAACGTAAGATAACCGTAACACGTACATAAAACGTAAAGTAGTATGATGGGAAATCATCGGAAGTGTTCACAATGGCCTTATACGTAATTTTTACGTTATGGTTATCTTACGTACCGATTACGATCGTCCGTAAGATGAACGTAAAGTTGGAAATATTTCAACTTTATGTATATTTTACCTAAATTTTTAGTGATTTTTAAGTCATTATGTCGAAGTAACAGATAGATTGGCAATGCACAATGAATTTGTTGACGGCAAATAACGTCTAACGAGCAGAATTCTAATTAACCTAATCTAACCTGTTGTATAATAAAAAAATTATTTTTTTGAAAATATACATAAGCACGAATATATTATATTTGGTTGTGGTGCAATCGAAATATGTATGCATTTCGATTAATGTGTTGGAAAATCTCGATATACTTAATATGACAGAGTCATAGAAGGAAATAGAAAAAATAAATTAATTTTAATTAAAAAAGAATTACTAGGATTAATTGACAGTTTATAATCAGAATTCTAAAATCCAATTCAAATTTTATTTAACTTTGGTTAGGTTACGGTTTGTACGTAATGCGCAACGGACAAAATTATACGTTTTTCTTACGTTCATTGTGAACACTTGCGTTTACGTTTGTTATGTTATGATTACGATTTACGATTTATGTATCTATTACGCTTACATTTATTGTGTGCAAGGGCTAAAACGTTAGGTATTTTTCTTATTCTTTTCACTACCTCTTAGTTGAATTTTGAATACTCAAAACTCATTTAAAAAAAAATTCCGAAAAAAATAATTTTATTTTTGTCTTACCTTATTTAACGAATATATTGCACTTTTGTCGACTGCTATAATTGCTATCGCTTGATACTCGTATTGCATTTAATTTTAATTTAATTTACCACACACACACACGCGCCCGCGAATAGTACCCAATGAATAGTGGTTGTAATCTGAGAGAAGTTCATGCTAATGCGCTTTTATATAAGGTTTTAAAATGACGAGAATTTGCAGGAATAAGCATGAACACGAATAGGAATAAACTTTAAATTTCAAGTCGGGATGAAAACGTCGCGTGGTTTGATCGCAGCAACGCACGTTGCGTTAGAACAAACTTACAATTAGTGTAGGTACATCTACATATAACATATTCGATATATTTTTTGTTACGGCGCCTTTTTGGTTATGCCGCCGGGGGGCACAGCCCCTCCTCGCCCTATAGGACGACGCGGGCCTGCATATAGAGTCATTCCATGAAAAATTTGTAAGTTTCTACATGATAAATTCTTATGATAAATAGCTGCTACTAAAGTTGTATATAATTTTTATTGCAGTTATAATTAATTGGTGAAATTCCAGGTTTGTTTATTTAAAGGAGATTATAAAAAAGTATTTCTGGCTTACATTAACATTTTTAAATGATAATAAAATATTATTGTAAAAATTGTTAAATGAAATTTAAGATATTCGCGGATCTCATGTGATTAACATTATCTACTACTGTGAAAATAAACGTCCAAATGAAAATATATTATATCTCTAGATGCGCCCTTTTTATTTGTGGAATTTTTATTTCATATAAAAAACGTTGTGTCTGGGTTTGGTAGATCTTAATTTTTTAAAACAGAGGGTTCGTGTATAATTGCTTGAATTGCATCAACAACGTGAAGTCACGTTGAAAGTGCTTAGATGTGCGATACTTGTGATTATTACACACTTTTTCCTCAGACTAGAGGATGGTGTGGTAAGTTTAGTTCCTTATTGAGAGTTTCGTGTGACAATTCAAATTCAGTTGAATTTAAACATCATCATGCCTACAGCAAAGGAGGAGTGCACTTTACTATGGTGCAGTAATCCTTTAAAACTGGAAAGACACAAACAAACTGGTAACAGAAATGTGACTGCCGACATACGTAAAAAGATTTAGTGGAAGAAGATGCGACTTGTCATAGCTGTCGTCTTAGAATTTTAAAACTACCTACTAATACTTCTAATAAAGATAATAGACCTGAATGTGATGCAGGAAAATTTACAAATGAAGAAGTGGACGTAAATACTGAGACAATGAGATCGACAAGTGAGGAAGAATATGTACCCGAAGATATGAAAGAAGCTAATATTAGTAACTTAAATAGACTCTTAGTGCCACTAGGTGAATCCCCTGTTTCCAGAGACCAAGTGTTTGTCGATTGCCTTTTTTTGCAACAAGTCATGGCAAAGGTTCATGTGACAATGTAGGGGGTACAGTAAAACGACTAGCTGTCCATGCAAGTTTGCAAGGAACTGTAGTAACAACCTCAACGAAACTATGAGTAGGCAAAACCGAACGTACAAAGAATTTTGTCTTTATTCACATCTAGTGGAGAGCATAAGAATGAAGCTCATGAATTAAATTCTACTGGATTTGTCAGTCTGAAAACAGTTCCTGAAACACGAAATGTTCACTGTGTTGTGCCTGCTAATGGAAAGATTGTCATTTAAATCTATTCTTGTTCATTAGAAGTCTTTAGAGAAGTGGAGATTCGGCAAGTGGCGCGCACTCAATTCCTACTCTGTGCGGTCTGACATCCAAGAGACATCGTTTTTCTTTATAACTAGTTTCATATTCAATTCTCCATCATGAAGCTTGGGCAGGTTGAGGTCAACGCTCTATATAAACATATATTTTTTAAGAATTATTGGAATTAAAGGGGTTCTTTCAGAATTATTAATGCTTAAAATGTATTTATATGTTTTTCTCTAATGAAAGAAGTTTGAGTTGTAACCAACTTTAGTGGGTTTGTAACTTTCTTGACTCTTATTTGTGAGAACACCTTAGAAATGTAGCTAAGTTCATTGCTGTATTTGGGAGAAAAAGACAAACTCACCGTTTAGCTCGGAATGACTGTAGAAACGAATGGTGACATGAAAATAATCTACTTTCTCAGTTTTATTTCTAACCCCATCTTTTCGTTCGAGTAGAAGGAAGTAAAACATTTTACGTTGCTTCTTCCAAAATAGTTGTTCCTTGGAGATAACCCAATCAATTATTGAGGTTCACATTAGCAAATTACAGTCAGAAAAACAGCGAGTTTGAATAAGTCCGTCATTGTTTAATATTCAAACTTTTTGTTAATTTCTCGTGATATTTTTCTAAATAATATATACAATCTCCTACTTTTACATAGTTGAAAGAATCAATGAGAACACAGAAGCTGATGTTATTCTTATATAGTTCCTGCCGAAGCCATCATAAAAGTAACAACACAAAAAACCTAGAAATCATAGTGTCTATCAAAAACTAAAAAATTTAAACGAACCTACCATAATTAATTAATTGCAAAAAAGTTCGATAAAGTAAGGAAATAACAACAATTAACAAAACAAGTTAAAATGAGAGAACAAAGAATGACAAATACAGGATGAAATAATAAATAACAAGAATAATTTACACTTTTGGAATAGAGGTTTGACAGTTTGGCAATTATTATGATTACTTTGCTAAGCAACGAGCTCTTTAGATCAGTCTGGCGTCACAAGAAATAATTTGACGCTCTTTCCTAGCCAATTTTGCGTAACAACAAAAACAGACGACCAAAATCTTTAATGCTGCATATCGTCATATTTCTTATGTTAAAGTATAACACACGTGGATTCGCCTTTCAATTATCTTTACAAAAACGTAAAAATATACAGGGAGCTCTATTTAAAAGATGAAAGTTGACGTCACTTCCGGTGACACCGGAAGTGCAGTTGAACTGTCGATAACGGCAAGGGTTAGATTCCAGAAAATGTAAATTGACATAATTTTTCTAAAAGCGTTAGCTTCTGTCGTTCAAAAGTTAGTATGAGGGGTGAGGGGGGGGGACACTTTAGGACCTTACTGTATAGTAATTTATTTTACGCTGAGGTAGAAGGTGCATTATTTGCCTTTCCAAGTGTAGCTTGCAATGAAATCGACCAGTTAGCATTTTTAAATACGCTTGTATGCAAATGGTAGCTTTGAAAAAATCTTCATTGAGACGTAATTCAGAAGATCGAAAGTCTATACAAAAAAAAACATTTCCTTATGAAGAGAAACGTTGGTTTTAATTTGAAGTTCGACTAATTTACTACAACACAAACTACAAAATATAACAACATTAACGTCAATAATTAAAGCAGAGAAACAGCAATAAAGGGAATCCAAACAAGATATATTTGGTAGACAGAGCGATAACAGCATTGGTACACAATTAATTATCATGTCTCGGTGATGATATGTAAAATATTATAGGTCTTAAATTAAGTTTGCATACACTTCTATAGGATAAGAATTCACTTATATTTATGAGGACTATTATTAGGAGAGGGAATTACATATATGTAACTGACAATTACATCTTTTTATAAAATACAAGAACCATTTTTATTATGTTAGTAAAATCAAATTCCCACAAATTAGACTTTTTAGAAACATTATTGTGACAAAATAGACTTATTAACAAATATTTCTCTCAAGTTATTATGACGTACTATCAAGAGATTTTAAGATTATTACCTAAAACTTTTTCAGGAGTGTGTAAATTGTGTGTATAAAGTAGGAAAAACTTTAGATTATTTTACTAATTGATCGTTGTAATAGTCCCGAGGAAAGCGATCTTATAAATATTTCTCAATGGTGTACATCAAATAATCTACCTCTGAATATCAGCGAATGTAAAGTTATTTCATTCACACGTGCATCTACGTCAATTACTTTCAACTATGAGCTTAATCAAGTTAACATCGAACGTGTCGAATTAATTAAGGATCTAGGGATTTTGTTTGATAGCAAACTCACTTTTGCGCCGCACATTATCAGCATCTCCCATGCGGCTAGAAGATCTCTTGGCTTTATTGTGCGAAATTGCAGAGCGTTTACCAATGAGGTAGCCTTGAAATCTTTATACTACGCTCTTGTTAGATCCCGTCTGGAATACGCGTCTATCATACGGTGCCCTTACTATTTAACGCATAAATGCCAATTGGAATTGGTCCAACGCAGATTTGCTAAACTCCTCTGGTTCCGGCAAGACGGAGTGTACCCACCGAGAGGCGTTGATCATATGTTACTGTTGTCCCGATTTAATTTACCCTCTCTTAACTTTCGGCGCATATCTTCCGGTTTGATGCTTCTCTGGAAATTGTGTAATGGCTGCATTGACTGCTCGGCACTACTTCAAAGATTACAATTTATAATCCCACGCTCTGGTGGCCGGTATTCGAATACGTTTTATCTACCGTTTCCTCGAACAAATGCTCTTTTAAAATCACCTATCTATATGACTTGTAACAAACTTTAATCTCATATCTTCGCAATGTGATATTTTTCACGATACTTTACATACAATAAGGATAGTCACTGCTCTTTACTTTAATAATTTTTTGTAACCTGTTATTCTTACTTATTTTTTGTACTCGTTTTGTAATTTGTTTAATTATAAATGCAATGAAGGGGAGATTATATTGGAAAATAAAAATTGTTAAATTTAACAAGTTTATTTTTTCTATATTAAGCCGAAAATTTATGGCGCCTACCTCGTACACCAAAAGCTGACACTCCGTAGTTATTCTTTCTGTATAATTTTTGATAAAATTGGATAGTAGATCATGGGCAATAGTTTCTGGCAAATCCTATGTTTAGTAGAAAGTGAAAAATGAGGGAAACATTCGAGTATTTTCGCCGAAAACATCTGCATTCGAAACAAAAACAAACCTTTATACATTCTGTACCTCCCAATTTAAATAATTCTCAATATTTTTCGGAAAAAACACCGACTACCGCTTCTGCATTCTCACTTAAGCCCGTTATCTGGGGCCGAAGATCCGATATCTCTGGTCACTTAATAATGTAAACGTTTTCGAATAACACTCGACCGGGTGCCTCCTTCTGTGCTATACTCTATACATGTTCGGGCAAATACGAGCGAGTTCTAGAACGTCGTCTTGCTTTCCAACATTGTGCGAAATCAAAGCCGAAGCTACTCATAAATATTTCACGGCGTAACGGATCGTAGGCAGATACAATTTCAATAGGACGATCGAATTTCAAACATTTACCGCGAGAAAGGCAGGTTAGACAAGATAAATATCAGATGACGCACTAGCTAGGCGCCAAGATGTTCTCGGATTCGACAACCACGGTTATGGTGTTACAGGCATGTAGTTGTAGTTTGGAAACTTTCACTGGACTTACCAGCCAAGCAATATAAAGTCTTTGGGGTCATGGATAGGTACAGTTTTAAGAAATTAATTTATTGGAAAACTCCCTGTAAAGATTACATAAACTGTGTTATCTCCGTAAAAATGTCCATGACTAGATACAGTGGATCCCACTTAGTGTTATCGTTTTAATCAAGTACAAGTGAACTATATACGAAGATATGTAAATATTTTAATTTATCATTATCAATGATTAAATCCACGCTGTGTACTAGCTTTTTCAGTTTTGAGAACCCAAACAAAATGCGGAAAAACGTGGATACTGTTACAGTGTAAAATCCCTGTTGTATAGCTGTATAAGTTAACCCGCTAAATATCGTTCTATCTAATGTTTATCCTGATAGATGACGCCACTTATTGTGTGAATTTATTTCAAAACCCCATTATACTATTACATTTTGCTATTGTTATAAGCTACATTTCAATTTGTTTATATTTATTGAGCATTTTTAGTTTTTAAAAATCCTTAAGTGAAGTACCGGAACAATCTTTCATATCCCACTTCCACCTGTTGCAATCACGTGATGTTAGCATTAGTTTTCGGCAGAGTTTTTGTTTAGCTGCGTACTTAGAAGGACGTATGTAGCTTCGGGGGTACGAGTAGTGATTTTGTTGGAATACCGTTTCTGGGATCTAAGGCTACCTACCTAATCAAGTATCGTATCGTTTCCTGTCTGTCCTAAATTCACCCGATGGGGATTCATAGTACCGAGCTAAATACTGACGTCATACCGCCATTACGTAAGATTTTTCTAGCTCCAACAATCCGTGTGAGCACCCAAAGTTCCCACTGAACGGCTCGTGAACGACGCTGAGGAGTTTCGAGAACTGGTTCGTGGTTATGTTTGAAAGCTGTATACTGTAAAGTATTTTTAGATTGTAACATTTTCGTGCACAAATATAATCCTAATCCGCTTCTAAATGTTGTTTATCTGTATTTGCAATAGTTTATTCACTTTCGTTATTTTCTTTGGTCATATCGCTACAGAACGGATCCTTAGGGACATAGTATATAAGGTTCGATTTTATATGATGTCCAATTTTGTATGACCGTTATTCCTGCGTATTTCTCGAAAAAACGCTATTATGTCATCGTTTTGTTTTGCTTATTTACTGGCCACCATTTCCCGTATCTTGAATATACTTCTATTCATTTTTGTTTTGCAACCACAGTCACTACGAATTTGTACAATTATTTGGTTAAGTGTATTTCCCACATGCTTACACGTCTGATGATGAAAAATATGTCACATGTTTACATTTTTTAAAAAATTTTCAATATATTTAATTTTGTTAAACATTGTTGCGTGGTTTTCTTGTACTTCTTATTTAGTAGTAGTATTTTTAACATACAAGGTGACAGAAAATTAATGTCAAATTATATTTGTAATAATATTTGCGTGGCCGTTCAAGTAACTCGTCATTGTCATACTCAACGTAACCTAACTTTTACTATTCGATATCCTGCGACGAATTTCTCTATTTTGACGTCACTAAACTACAGGGTGGTCCCTTCATATTTCTTAAATAAGGTGGCGCTTATCAACCCCCACGCCATTTTCGGCTGGGCTAGGGCAACCCCATATTCACCGTTGTTTCGAATATATAAAAGTACCCGCCATCTTTATTTTGCTGGAAGGTATATCATCCTTCTTTTTCTCTTGATGTTATCGAGGGAGATGTTAAGCGTGGAAATATAAAGGAAGAGATTTACCAAACTTTAATATAAGAAATGCAACCTCTCACTTGCAAATTTCGTAATTCTTAGAGAGTCATCCCCGTCGGCTTGCAAGATTGTGCGTTTTTGAGCGGAGATTTCTCAAAATAGTTTCTTCCTTTTTATGAAATGTGATTGTGGGCATAATTTAAAATTATATCGAAACCTACAGCGTGCCTCATAGCTTCGTAACTATCCAAAGTTATATATTCTTTTATGGAATATGCTATACATATTATTATATTTTTGGAATCCCCTTTAGATCTTGAGACAATATGTTATAAGATACTATTGTCTCAAAACAAAGCCTTTCAGAGTTATCAGCTAATCAGTGATTCCATCAATAGTCTCTGGAAGTTATAACAAATCACTCTTACGTATCAAAGAATTTCAACTAAATTGGTTTAAACAGCAAATGTGACGGTTCCTTATTTCAAATAGTTTTAATTCTTTACGGAAGTTTTTAAATTTCAACTACATATTAATGTGTATCTTGTCCTTTTCTGTTGTTCATATATCGGACATCTAGAGTCCAATAAGGTATTGCATGAATGTGTTTATTTTTTTTTTAATTTCATTTTAATGTTCGAGTTACGGCTTTAACGGAAATTACATACCTCCAACTTATGTCTTTGTACATTTTCCAATGCATTATATGCAAAATCAACAACAGGGTTTTATACTCCTGGCAAAAAGTTTCATTAACCATTATTTTCTTTTAGAATAAATTATTATTATTATTAAGCAGACCATTAAAAAAGTAAAATTCGATACTTTCGAAAACAACTGTGGAAACAAAGTGTCCTGTTCTCGCACATTTGAGGTACTCCCTGTGTCCCAAATTATGGTATACATTTACGTTTTTATTTTGTCCCAAATTATGGTATATAAAAAAATGAATTATTTTTTCTTCCATAAATTTTATTTTAACTCAACTTTAACGAATTATTACATTATTTAAACAAATGTCTATTTGATAATTATAAACTTGAACTAAATTACGGGCTATATTAAGAGCCTCGTTACTACACATTATCGACACAGGCAAGCGGCCTTCACGACGAAGCCTTTCTTTGTTCATATATTCAATTTTGTAATTGTTGCCACCAGAAGCCATCGTAGTTGACTCCACTACACTTTTGATGTTTCAAAAAGACATTATCTAATTTCTCCCTACTCAATGCATTGAAAGCATTTTGCACACATTCGATTAATTCGTCTATGGTTTTTGGCGACTCTTGGTGTTGGAGCAATTGAATCGAATTAAAAAAACCAAGATCTAAAACATTTAAATCTGGACTATTTGGTGGCTGTCATTTGAATTGAATGTTGTATCCCTCTTTTGCTCCTTCAGTAAGCAGAACGACATCGTTATCAGAAGAATGCGGTTTGGCATTGTCTTGTTGAATGTAGATGGGTTTTGCTTTATGTGCTGCTGGAAACTTAGATCTAATAGCTGACAAAATATTTTCAATTATCATTCTTTTACATTCGACGGCGCTGATAGATTGGATGGGTTTGGTTACTAATGTTCCTCTTTCTCGATTCTTACTGTTTCGTTTGGCAGGTTCTTGATAAACAAATGGTCAAAGTCCTACCTTTCCGTCAACGTATTGCCTTTTAGCAGAATTATACTTCGGTCTGGTTACTGCAATCATGAACATAACTTTTGTAATAAAGCGCTTACTTTTACAAGATCTTTCAGGCTCTTGTTCATCGAGCAGAACATAATACGATCGTTTTATTTGAGTCATGTAAAACCATTTTTCGTCAATATGTACGTAATTATACATGTCATGAAAAAAACCATTTCCCTTTACCTTCGACAAGCAAAATGATAGTCCAGGTAGTTTGTTTTCTTCTGTTAACATTGGTTTCACTGTTGAAGGTATCCGCTTTAACTGTTTACCTTCTTTAAATATGCGGAAAATGCTTGATATTGGAATTTCAGCTGCAAATGATAAACTGCGGATTGTACGACGACGATTAAATGGGATATCTCGGATCTTACTCAAAATTTCCGAGTAGTTTTTGCGTTTTTGACCACACTTTCCCTTTTTTTAGCTGAGACATCGGCACAAAGAGTTCCTTTATCATACTGTTCTTTGGCCCGGTGCCAAATTCGCGACACAGTTAATCGAGTAACGTTAAATTTGGTGCCGGCTTCGTTAACAGCGCCGCAGCTCAATTTGCGCAGTAAGAATTGAAGAAGAAAATGGCATTACGCTGGTTACAAGTCAATTGCTTAGTTTTTCACCACTATTTTCTTCAAGTATACCTTCCATATTTTCGTCGCAACGGGTGTAATTTTGATTTTCTGCTCTCTTTGAGTTTTCTCAACTGCCAAGTAAGAATGTCAACTTTAGTTTTTTGGCATAGCCAACTCTACAATTAAGAATTAATTAATTTATCAACATAAAATGATTAAATACATAAACTCCATTAAATTTCTATAATTAGAGAACTTTTAAGAAATGTATACCATAATTTGCGACAGAGGGAGTAATACGTTTCTTATGGTCCTCGGTTCATTGAATCACTCACGGCAAAAGCAATGTGCGGAAAGAAAACATCAGCCAACCAACTCTCGAGCGGTTCTTGGACTGCTGAATTCGAGATGGCGTGCACGCGAGTGGGCTGGGTACCTGCACATGTGAATTATGTATTAAAAACGCATCAAAAATGCCTAAAAACAATAACTAAAAGAATGTTAATATAGTTCCTCATGTTATTGATGGAATGTATCGCTTGGCGATAGATGGCGCCGGAGATGTATGTCGGAGGGTAGTGATGTAAATATCGGTGTGAGGTAGCGAAAAACACTTGGAGCAACGCTGATGACGCTGGGAAGCCAGAAATACGTCCATTAGCTAGTGTTTCCTTTTCTCACATTGCTTTTGCCGTGAGTGATTCCATGAATACCATGAAGCTATATTAATAGTATTTTGGGTGTGTCTAGATATGTTTTGTGTTTTTAAAAAATCTGTATATTTAAAAGCATTAATAAATACTTATTGGACCGAGACTGGATTGTCACTCTAGAATTTAAAGCGTTCAAAATCCTAATAAATCCCAGTTATTTCAAAAACTAAGATGAAAGTAGGATACGCTGAAGAAAGCTGACATGAATTGAAGAAAAAAGAAAAGCAATCTTGTATCGTGTGGAGTTTGTTATACAAGATTTGTACCTGAAGAATTTCATCTGGAAACCTTTTCCATGAATTGCCGAAGGAAGGAATTTATTCATTTAAAACATGAGGCAGTGCACTTTTTTTAATCTGTGCTTGAAAGATACTTAACGTAACACTTTTAAAGCATCTCTCAACAATACGCAGACTCCATAGTATGCTATTAAAAGTACGTGTACTTTCCACCGAGTATTTACCAATGCTTTCGATGAGAAACTCCAACATATCGTCTTATATAACCGCAAAAAAGTGACATCAAGCTGAAATAAGTCTAAGACAATATATGGAGATGTAGAAATTGTATTGTGATACTACCTAACTAACTCTGAAAACAGTTTTATTTACCGTTGCAAGTTTATTGTTACGAAACTGTATTAAATACTTCGAATTAATAAATCAATTTAACTTTACCCTCACGGATATATTTACTTTTGTCTAATCTAATCGACATACAATAGCGTAAAGTATAATGTATCGGTTTCCGTGTACTCATGTAGATAATGCCTACGTGAAATATTCACGCTGTTGTGCTAACACGGTCTCTGTTTTACGTTCGTTTCATACTCTATCATTGCTGCTTTCGTGTTTGGCGAACCTACGTTATCCGAAAACAATTATGGTCAATCATAAGATAAACTGCCTCTGCTCATGCCATTTCGTACCGTCCGATTTTAATAATAAATGAAGTTGATTTCTTGTATTTATTGTAGCTTTTCGGCCGAAACTGTAGAATAAAAGAATGGTAGAAACATTCCAACTAGAAATTTATTTATTAATATGTTTATGTTATTCATTATAACAATGTCAACATCGTCAAGTAGGTAAAACAAAAACATGAAATAAAATTGTAGAATTTGTCAGCCATTTGTTGTTATAGAATTCCTCAAGATCAGTCTAAATATCTAGATTAAGTGCTTAAAACGATTGGGTTTACATTGTAAATTGGTCGCTCTAATTTTTTGTCTATACTCAAATCGGAAAATGTTTCTTCAAATAAATAACTCCTTCCTGGGACCTCATCTTACAAGTAGCGGTTTAGCCCAAGGCAGCATTCGAAGTCCACTGCTCTACACTCTGAACACTTTCGATCTTGATCGTATCGTTGATGAACATTGCAAACTAATCCAATATGCTGATGATATATGCATGTATGTGAATAACTCTACATTAGATAATGTTTATTATCATTTACAGAAAGGATTTAATCGACTAAAGGTGTGGTTTAACGAAAAAGGCCTCTCTATGTCAAATGAAAAATCTAGTATAGTTACATTTACCAGAAGTAGACGTTTTTTACCTCATAGAATAAAGCTAGGCGAGGACTATTTTCCGCACACAGATAACACCAAATTTCTAGGCTTGTATATTGACAAACAATTAAATTGACAATACCACATCAAGTATGTAATTCAAAGAGCCGAAAAATGTATCAATATTCTCCGCATGATTTGTAGAGTTAAATGGAGCGCAGTTCCATTGATTGCACTGTTGTTTTACAAAGCAACTGTTCGCTCAACAACACTTGTAAATTTAATTAAATTTCAATCTCGCAAATAAAAATATCAGGATTATGGGGGTGGTTCTCACCTAGGACCGTGCTAAACACCGTATGCACTGAGGGGCTGAGTCTTGCCTAGGACAGTGCTAAACACCGTCTGCGTTGCGGGGGTGAGTTTCGCCTAGGACCGTGCTAAATACCATCTGCGCTGCCGAGGTGAGTTTGGCCTAGGACAGTGCTAAACACCGTCTGCGTTGCAAGGGTGGGTCTTGCCTAGGATTGTGCTAGACACCGTCAGCGTTGCAAGCAGGAGAAAACTCCTATAAAATGAGACTCTATAGCGGTTTACACACCCTAGCGGACGGTGACGTAGCACTTCTTTTGAATAACGTGTACAAAAAAACAAGACGAGTGTGTGAATCGATAAATGAAGCAAATATGCGCTGTTATTCAGAAGTCTATAGTGTTTTCCAACGGTTTGTTTACATAAAAATACAATACGAAAACGAATACAAAATTATTATCCTAATAATAAATTGTCTCTTTCTTTTAGTAAAAGTTTTTTTGAATCTGTAACAAGCAGTGGTTCATCACAACTGTGTACTATTCTTATATTGAGTTCTGGATGGCTAAACTGCATTTCCCTTCCTAAAGATGGGAAATACGAATGGCGCAGCGCTGTCGTTAGATATGTGAAGAAGAATTACAAGTTTGATAAGGCATATGGAAAAGAAATATTAATTCCAGAATAAAACAAAGAGCTATAGTATAATGCGAATTCCGTTAGGCTAGTTAATGGAAACTCAACTATTTGTAGAACAGAAGCATGTACTGGCTGTGCACGTTAGGACAACAGTAAAAAGATGGAAAAACCATACTGGGGATTGCAGTCGCTCAAAATAAGAGACTTATTTTGATCGGCTGTAATCCCCAGTATTGTTTTTCCATCTTCTTATCGTTATCTTAACTATTTGAAGTAAAACATTGTCTTCAAATACACATTACGTATTGTAATAATTGTGCAATATTGCATAAGATTTTAAATATGGTGCTTTTACTTAAGAGGTTCGTATGGGAAAACTGAACTTCGCAAATAAATTTGGTTCCTAAGTTTTCTGTTCAGGAGGCAAAGGAAAACACTACTTTAATCTGAATCTCTAGTGGAAAAAAATCTATATCATGTACCAATTATGAAAGTTTAACACTTTTTGAGCGTGCCTTCCGGGTTTTGTCTATTTATTGTACTAACGTACTTGACGTTTCGCTAATCATACTATCAGCTGCTTCAAAAATCTCCTAAAGACTGGTGTTGTTGACTTTTGGTTCTCATTATATATCTTGGCAACACTTTGTTGAATGGTATTCGTTCCAGTCAAGTGTAACGTGTTTATTACTATTCGAGTTGCGCCCATTGTCGAACTTTTCGTAATTTGTCTTTTGTTTTGTAGTTGTAGATGTTTTCATTATTTCCAGTAACTCTTCCACAATCCGTTGGTAGTGGTGGTTGCCTTTAGCAAGTATCTTGGCACTGCAATAGTCAACCCTGTGCTCTTGTGTTTGGGAGAGGCAAAGGTGTTTGGCGACAGCTGATCTATCCTTGTGCCCTTGTTGTGAATTTGTGTGGTATTTTTCGATTTTGTAGAGGATCATTCCATGTCAAGTGGACCAAATTTAGATATTATTCCCACTCGACCCTCTGCAATTTGAATGACATTTTTACCGGATGTACGTATGGGTCCTACATGGTATTCGACATCACAAAACCGCACTATATGAAAAGTAACCTTACCATTCCTTCGCCAAATTATATATTAAATTATGCGAAACTACTAAAATTATAACTAATATAAAAACGTTTAAGAAAAAATAAACTTGGTAAAATAACAATTTTTATTTTTCAGTATAATTTCCCCTAACTTCAATACATTTATTATAACGATCAATTAATAATTCTATACCCTTGTAAATGTAAATGTAATGTACAGTTTTTCCCTCAAAATGTTGTATTACAGCTGTTTGCAACTCACTATTGTCCTTAAAACGATTCCTCTCTGGATAGAGGATCATAATACAGAATCATTGTTTCATCTCCTGTGGCAATTGACTCCAGAATCGGTTTTGGGGCGTTTCCACACATGTTTAAAAACGAGCGCGCACATTCTACTCGACTTTCACGTTGGAAAGCAGAAAGAAGACTCATCTTACACTAATCTCATTCATACCCAAATGGTTACGGAGAATTCGGCGAATACTTGTTTCAGAAATGTTAGACATCACTGCTAATTTCTTCACTTTCAAACAGCGATCTGCTAATACCATTTCTTCAATAATTGAAATCATCATCATGAAGGGATTCTTGCACCAAACGCAAACATTTTGCCCACTTTTTTGCAGTGGAATATGAAGGAGATAAATCACCATAAACGCCGTTTAAATGTTGTTTAATGTGATTAGGCGTATTCTAATGACCGCGCGGTACGCAATTTTCGTTACCTGAGACATTTTCGTGCACTAGTCACGTTGTCTAGTTGACTACTAAAAACTACTACTCTTCGAGCCGTAATATACATAGTGTAGGCCTCGCACATGTGCAACTATGACGTAACGGAGTTGGAACACGTTAGAACCTGTATATGCTTGTCAGGCCGAGAATTTATGGCGCCTGCTTCTTAATGAAACGTTTTAATTTTAGTGATATAGACAATTAAACTGTGAGCAAATGTTTTTATACATGTATATTTGTTTATTTGACTTGGCATATCCATTTGTAATGGTCCCGTGAGTGAACTATTATTGTTATTATTATGCCAAATTGTAGTTTCGTAAGTAGTAGGGCTGTGCCATTAGCCAATGTTTTGCAAAGGCTAGTTTTTTTTTTGTCGCGACAGTAACGAATAAATCATAAAGTTTGTTTCCTTACTGCCCATGACCTAAGATGACTATCATGCTGAAATTTAATAATTCGGCTCAACCTATTGAGTACAACAGCTAAGTTGTAGAGTAAAAGCTCGAAGTATATTGCGATTTACCTCCATTTGCTATCAAAGTGGCTCATAAATGTTATCATGACACATTTGCGTCACACTTTAGCGGCTGATATCTGCTGACAAAATGACTGTGAAGCTGACTCTTTCCCCATTTGTAGGCTGTCAGCATGTTATGAGGCTGCCTTGGCTCACTTTAAAATGGCCGCATCTCAAGAGAGACATCTCGAATTTGAATTTGTTGATACCATTGAACAGAGCTCATCTCGTTTGACCAGGAAAAGTTTTTTCTATCTTTGAGATGCCTTTAAGAGTTTTTACTTATGTAAAAACTCTTTTTACTCATGTAAAAAATATACATGCATGCTTTGCATGTCGTGCGTCGGTCCATGGTGGCTTTGCCACTACCAGTCTCAAAGACTAGTGTTCCCAAGCAAGTCCAGTTATGACAAGAATAAATAACGCTTTCAAAGATTTTAGCAAAATTTGATATAATTGATATCGGTCTGTAATTGTCAATATGGGTTTTATCATCCTTCTTAAAGACTTGACTTATTCTGGCACGTTTCCATTGTATAGGGAAGGAAGAAGTAGTGATCGCTAAATTAATAATGACAAAGTTTTTTCGAGTACAAATCTAGCATTGTGTATAAGAAAACTTGGTATTAAATCGTCACCGGCAATATCGCGCTGTTGAAATTTCGACATAATACTGATTATTTCTTCTTCAGAAACATGTTGTAATGTGAAGGGAATAGAATTAGAATGGTCAAACATTTCGAGGAAATCAGTGCTGTTAATATGAACAGAAGAAAACCTCTCGGCAAAAGCATCAACTATTTCTTAAGGAGAGTCAATACATGTATCATCACGAAATAAAACGTTCGGTATACATGTAGTTCCTTTTTTTGTATGAATAAACTGAAAAACTTGTTTAGGATTAGCTTTAATTGAGGTTTCCACTAGCTGTAGGTAACTGGAGTAAGCAGCAGAAATGCTTGCTTTACATATGGAGCGTAGACGCTTAAATTGGTTGTAAAAATAACAATTGCCTGTAGTTCTCCACTTGCGCCGGTAATATTCCCTTAATTTTAGGTTAGGTTAGGTTAGAAATTATTAAGAAACTTTTTAGGTAATGAATTATCCAATATTTGATACAACGATTTGTACAACTCATCAAGAGCACAATTAACATCGGAGCAGTCTTCCAAAAATGACCCATCAGTGTAAAAAAGATCAGAATAAAGCTTGGAAAAATTGGCTTTGCGAAAACTATAACGATTGCTACTGTTTGATGGAAATGCAGATAATCGATTGGGACTTGCAAGTGTTAAAGAAATGGCTAAGGATGGATGATAAGAATCTAGTGGAACAAATGGCAAATCATCACGAGATACAATAACGTTAGAAAAAGTGTTCGAAAAAACTAAATCAAGCAGCCGGTTGTTACAGTTAAGAACTGAATTGAATTGCTTAAGGTTAAGTGAATGAGACACGTAAGTAAAGGAAGAACATTTAGGGATTAACTGAAAATTGTGGCAAATTAAAATCACCAAGTAAAAGAATTGGCTTATCAAGCAAAATAGCCTTAAGAGACTCACAAAAGAGTTCAAAGTCTTGTTACAAAATGTTTGGAGGCACGTAAACGACTAAAATTTACATTTACAAATGACGATATCTACCAGAGGAACAAGAGAGCAAATAGGAGATGTATCAACTATCTCGTAAGAAATTCTGATGGATAATGCAACAAAAACACCACCACCAGTAGAACGACCAACAAAAGAATATTTTCTGTCACATCTGACTACATTGTAGCAAGAAGATACTAACTCTAGACTATGGTCCATTAACTTTAAGAATATAGTAGATAGCGCTGCAATCGGCGTCCGTATAACATTGCCAAAATTTAACTCGATTAAATAATTGGACAAAAATACCTCCTCTCCGTAAATATCGTATTAATCGTGTTCTGACAAGAACAATTTTAACGCAATATGCTAAATAAATAATAATATAACGAGAAACACAAGAAACAACCAAATAGTCTACCTAAAGCAACGAAGAACTTTTACAACCGACATTACAAAAACGTGGCGATCAGTAATATTTCATTTTATCCAACATAAATTTCGTATGCACAGACATCCTTCTTTCGTCGTGTGTAATTTTGCCTTAGGAATTAGCCAATAACAAACGTCGAAAATGGAAGTGAATGGACTATAATTACAGAATCATCAAGCCAAGTTTCAGTGATAGCAATAATATCATACGATGATTCACAAGCGGCAGTAAAAAATGAGTGAGTTTTTGTTCTAAGACCTCGTACATTTTGATAATATACATCAAGAGCTTTTAATGGAGTTATTCAGTTTAAGGAATTGATTATAGTAGGTATTCCTTTTTTATATTTGATTTTTTAAGTTTAATTCACATTTAGAAACACGGATAAGGCATTGTCGGTGCATTCAGTAGGACTGTATCTTTAGAAACATTTTTGAAAGATAGCTTATGGTGTCTATTGTATTATTTAAAAATGTTGATCTTCTTCCATTTACAGGGTACGCACAATTCTACAATTCCAGAAGATTGGGACAGCTTGTATGTTTCTATGGCGTCATGCAACACTCGTACTTATAAACACTTAGGCAAATATTGGAATACGTAAGTAACTTATTAGGAAACAGGAAACGGCAAAATCTCGTTTATTTGCGACACTTTAAATCGTGACACAAATTAATTAAAACGAGGAACGTATACACTTATATAAACTTAAGTTTGTCGTGTCCTCCTTCGTCGTTGATCTCAATGGAAAACAAGAAGCGACGTAGATTCGTGGAGCCTTTACAATACGTACACACATAGGTTGAGCCGTGTGGTTCACGTCTGCGGGGTGAAAACGATACATCAAACACGAGTAAACTTACACTCGACGGCATCTAATTTTCTCTTTGTTTGCGCGAGAACTCTAGAATCGGATTAGATGGGGCGCTGCCACGCGATAATTGCGAAACTGAGAAACGAGATTAGAAGAGGAATGAATATGTATCCGTTATGGTGTGATTGTGCGGCGTATGCAAATACTAAATGTACCCAGGTATGCGCTGCGTATCTACTTACGTATATGATTAAAACAAAGATCTATTTTGCATAGGTATAGGTTTCATTAGAATATCTCTTGGAAATAGTTAAGAGATGCGGGGAGAATGAGGTAGGAATAAATGTGATTAGAAAATTGCGTTCTATCACAAAAGCATTCAATTCACCGTTAGAGTTACCCCATATAGGCTACATTGTCTACACATCTGGTTGAATAAATGTAGAAAGGATATTGATTGTTAACCATGAAGATTTTATTTTGCGGAAATTTAAATTGCACGTTAAACAGTAACAGGGTTTTATACTGCTAGCTGTAACATCAATCTTCTGAAAAAGTACGAACCAGGAGGCCCAGTGGAATCAATTATTACCTGACCATAGTTTCACATATTTTCGATTGACTTTCATAGATTTCTTTATAAAGTAGCATTCACCTAGGCTAGTGCAAAATTAGCATGAGAATTAGTGCGAAGTTAGTGCTATATTTCCAACTAATTGGAAACCAATGATTTGCTTTGTCGTTTGTAAAAATTGTAGGCGATATACCATATACCAACTTATATGCATTTATGCCTGTCACAAGTTACACTTCTCCCGTAGAAAATGTATATTGGCCCGTGAATTGTACCATACGTTTGGATATACTTTTGCTTTGCTATGACAACAAATATGTATTTTGTTTGATCGTTTTTACGTCGCTTCATCAAAATAACATGCGTGCGCTAGAACAGTGCCAGTATATGCTAATATCGGTTGTGTTTTCTTGTAATTATTCATTGAAAAATGGCAATTAAAATTGATGCATCCATATTTGTGTATGATAATTATATATCTGATCATCGCCACATTGTGTTGCAAATTAGACGTCTGTACATTGTCAATAATCCGAGCAGAGTAATCACACAGAAGAGGACCTTCATTGTATTTACTTATATGTTAAGTTATAACTAGAGTAACCAAAACTTGCGGACTCGCATAGGTATTACTGGTTAATACAAGAATACGAAAAATTCATAAATAAACTTACTTGCTAATTATTCAACAAATTAGAGGCATCTCGGATGTGAACTACTGTAAACTTGCATCATTGCATATGTTTCCACAGTTACTTTTTTAAACCTTGTGCGTCGACAAGAAAAAATATTCTTATACATAGAAACTGTTTTTCAAAATCACTTAAAAGTTCACTATTCTTACACTTATTATAAACGGCCTTTAAAGTATTAAAATCGGGATTTTTCCTTAAAACATCTGCCAACTTTTGACTAGCGCATAATCCTGGCGTATCATTTAATGTGTGTAATTTATTTTTTACACTCTACACTATGTCTAATGATTCCTGCAATGACAATTCAGTACATTGTAGTTTTCTGATGGCATCTAGTAATACTGTATAATTGGTACATATTGTTGTTAAATCTTCTAAAAGTTGAGGAATTTGAAATTCTCTTTGACTTTCTCTAATTGCTTTGGATTCATTCCGATTAAATCGCATTATAACTGATTGAATTTGTTGAAAATGGATCAAATAGTAAGAAGCTGCTGTTAGCCAAGTACCCCATCGCGTTAAAATTGGTTCAGGAGGTTCTGGAATACCTGGACAAAATTTACGAAATTCTTTTAAACGTTTATGAGATTTACGAAACACTGCTTTAGTACTTCCAATCATCCGATCAACGTTTCTGTAATGTTGTCGAACAACTTCACTAACTAAATGCAAAGCATGCAGCACGCAGGTTATATGTATTAAGTTAGGAAATATATGTTTTAAGGATCGCCCAACACTTAACATCGTTGCTGCACAATCTGTTACAATCATCACAACTTGATCTTAGGCAATTTTAAATTTTTTCAAAGCGTTCATTATCACTTTTTGAATATTTTCCGCGGTACATTGTTGAACACGTTTGCAAGCTAACAAATATCGAGATGCTGTGTTCTCGCTAGATAAAACGCGAGCTATTACATTCACAATACTGTTTTTCTTTATATCGGTCGTCTCATCCACGGTAATCCATATTTTTTTGGAACACAAATCACGTTTACACACATTTTCTAGGATCTCTTTCATTCGCGGCAAATGATTCTGTAATTGTGTTTGTGAGGGTAATGGGTACTTTGGAACGTATTGTCGCCAAAACGTTTTAAAAGCTGCTTTTCTCACCAACGACAACGGAAGATTACAAGAGGTAAACATAATTAATAAATGTATGAGGAATAGTGTATAAGGTATTTCAGTTCTTGTATTTCTCATATGCTTAATACCATTGACATGCCTCTGGCAATCAGTTCTGTCCAATGCAGCCAAACGAACATTGCATATTAAGCAAAAAACTGCACTATCATCATATTTTAAATGGGGAAAAGTGACACATACTTATGTACATTAGTAGCAAATCTATTACGAGGCATTGTTTTCTTAGGTATGTAAATATTAGTTCTATATGAAACGATACACTAATTATGTACTTGGTATAATACTACAACATACAAAAAAGACCAGCTATATTTTCAAAAGCGACACGTAAGTACATAACCTTGGCCGTTCGGCTAATCTCTGCAACAGCTCAATCGGTACTAAAACGAAATCTCTCTCAGCGCGGTTTAACATGATTTATATTCAAGGTCGACACTACATGCCTGCTTCTCTACCGGTTTAGTTTATTTATGAAATTTTCGTATTCTTATATTAACCCGTAATACCGACGCCTATGCGAGTCTGCAAGTTTAGGTTACTCTAGTTATAACTTACTACACTGCACTCTATTATTTTTTTATATGTATATTGCCCTGTTATTGTATTTTGTTTGTAATCTGTTGAGTAATGAAGTAATTATTATTATTATTATTATTACTATTATAAATGTTATGGCAAGCTATGGAAAATGTCACTTTCGCAACAGGTGGAGAAAAAAGGATTTCTGTTCATGTTATGATAAAATCATAACATAAATCATCTATTTTTTTGACATTTTTGGAGCTTATACATTTTTTAATTACAATACCTGACAGCTGCAAACGCTACTATATAAATACCTACTTATTTCGCAGTCAACTTAGCAGTATGGCATCAGGTAACCATGTAGTATAATTCTTTTGAGCTAAGTAATAGTTGCATGAAAAAGAGAAAGTGTCATAAAAATGAAAAGGTGGAGGAAAATCATATGTATGACTCTGGAGTGAAGCGTAATTCTCTTTCTTTATATATTTTTCTCCCTTGATATACAAATAGCTATTATTGCTGGTGAATTCCGTTTGAACTACGTTTTCAATCTTTTTTTAAATCTTGGATAACTCGAAAAACTCAAAAATATCTCGCTCAAGTTGGTCATATTATGCCAGTAATCATATATGTCTCCCTAAATGATATCTGCATAAATAATCGTTACATAGTATTCGAGATATATTGAGTGTTTCATTATTCTTTTCATGTAATAATAATAATAATAATAATAAACTTTATTCGCCCAACAGGAGACCTCAATTACAGGACGAAATAATAATACGAATACATGTGCACATAATACAAAGAGAAAAATAAGATATAATGCTTAATAAAAGATAACTGAAGAATAATAGAAAAAAATATATGTATACTTCACCGATTAATGCATCGCGTCACCGACAAAAATATCTGCATAATATTTATTTGCATTTACACACATGTTTTGAACTGGCGATTTCAGCAGCACATTAGTTCTTGCAGCTAAAGGCCGAAACGATTGAACACTATGCGAAGCCAAACGAGGAACGTTTAAATTTATTTTTGTAGAGAAACTGCGCTCTGCAAATTTGCATTCTTTCCGAAATACTACGGACCGCATGTCGTTCCAATAATGTGGCATAGTCTATACCCCTCACTGGATATATACCGTCGATCCTAAAAGATAGGAATTTCAGGAACCTTCGCTGTACTCTCTCAATAGAATCCTCGCAGGATAGTAAGGATACCATACAATGGAAGCATACTCTAGCCGACTTAAGACAAATGCTCTATACAGCGTTTTCAGAAGATGTTGATTCGTGAAGTATTTCGAAGATCGTATGATGAATCCTAACATGGCTGCGGCCGAGGAACACGTCTGCGAAACATGCTGTTTAAAGGATAGTTGACTATCAAAGGTAACTCCTAGGTCTTTTATGGTCTCGCTCCTCTGCAGTGAGTAACCGCTGAAACTGTACGTAGTAGGCAAGCCCTTTATTTTGCGAGTATATGTTACATACGTGCATTTTGCTTCATTTAACATAAGACTATTTTCTTGGCACCAGTGAAATACATAATCAATACTCATTTGCAAATTAACCATATCATTAATGGAATCAATTCTTGCGTACACCTTTACATCATCTGCATAAGCTAGGGTATCACAGGTCAAAGCTTCCAGCAGATCGTCGAGGAAAAGCACAAAGCGCAAAGGTCCTAAATTGGATCCTTGTGGAACACCTGACGTAATAGCATATTCACATGAGCTGAAGCCATTATAGTAAACATAACATGACCGCTTTTTTAAGTAGGACTCCATCAGATCTCGAAGGCGAGGTGACATGCCAAAAGAACTTAATTTAAAGAGCATAATATCATGGTCAATTTTGTCAAAGGCCTTAGAAAAATCCGTGTATATAACATCTACTTGCCCTCCATCATCCAGTGTGTCACTTATAAACTGTGTAACTGTCGCTAAGTTAGTTGTTGTAGATCTTTTAGGTATAAAACCATGTTGCTTCGCAGATATATACGGTTGTACATTGTTGAATATAGAAAAATATAAAAGTTGTTCATATACCTTGGCGAAATTAGATAAAATAGATATAGAACGATAGTCAATCACATCAGTGCTGCTTCCCTTCTTAAGAACTGGCGTAACTCTTGCTCGTTTCCAGCGCCTAGGAAAGGTAGAAGATCTCAAAGAAATGTTGACAAGAAGCAAGAGTGGTTTGACAAGTATTATGCGTGCTTCCTTCACCAAAAACTAGAGATGAGGTCATCACCAGCTGTGTCCGTATTTGCTAGGTGACTCATTATAGTTAGCAGGTCAGTCTCACTCACAGGCTTGACGCCAAAAGATGGTATGTTGCTGAATACATTTTCGATTACTCTGTCGGAGTGTGGCAGATAAACCGAAGAAAATTTTCTAGCAAAGGCGCCTACAATTCCCTGGGGATCCCGATATAGCACATCCCTATCAGTGATTGTTTTTGGTATGCGTGAAACACTCTTTAGTCTATTACTATAGCGCCACAGCTCTTTCGGATTTTGCTTAATTGTGTTTTGTATTCTTGACGTGTAAGCGTTGTAAGCTTCTTGAATCTGCTTAACTAATCTCCTGATATCTCTAAACTTCATGTAAAAAACTTCACTTTTAGTTAGTATCCATTTTCTATGATAGAAGGTTTTAGTTTTTAGGTTTTCTCGAATTGTTCTAGTAAACCACGGAGGATGAGAAGAACTATTCTGACAGTATAGAGGAACTGAACGATTAATTACCTTGTATAAAACATTATAAAATTCATCGACAACTTGATCAATGGTTGATGCATTCTCATTGAATGACCAATCACATTGAGCTAGATCTTCAAATAATTGGGCAAAATTTGCTTTTTGAAAATTGTAGCGCATATTTTGTGTAGGCGGAAATAAGTCTGGTTTACTGTAACCAACGAGTTGGATGCTCATCACTAAAGCAGGATGATAATTATCTTCAGGAACTAAAGGAAAATCTTCGCGGGAAATAGTGAGTTCGCCACAGAAATTTGCAAAAATTAAATCAAGTATATTGTCATCAATATTTCTGATGTTATTGTATTGTTGCAATTCCATTGAATTACATAGATCATTTAATTGTAAGTATTTAGTTTTATTGTGAATATTAGAAACAGTATCAACATAGTCAGAAAAGTTAAAATCTCCGACTATTAGCACAGATTGATTGACTATCGCTATCTCAAATGCATCAATGAAGAGTGCAAAATCTTGATTAGAAATATTAGGAGGAATGTAAATGCCAGCTACGAGATATACATTGCAACCAAAAAAACATTTACAAAGGATTAGATCGATAAGCGGTACAAGATTAGCAATGTGGGACGTATCGACCAACTCATATCGTACATTATTGGCAAATGCAATAGGAACTCCACCACCATCACTCCGTTCAACAATGTCAAACTTACGGTCACATCTTACTACGTTGTAGTTACAAGGAAATAGCTCACTCGAAATAACGTTAATGTAATGTAATCTTTAATGCAAGTATTTTTAATGTATTGATTGCATTATAAGTCCGCTCAGGTTGTAAAATTGTCCATAAACGAATATTCTATTTATTCATTGTTCTAACCTTTGCATTTATTATTTTTTGTTTGCCACATGGTTTTCTGGATCTTATGTTTATGAAAACATGAACAAGAATTATTATACACATTAAATATTTTATTGGAAATTTTTATTCCCGAGAATATTTTACTAAGCATTTTTATTCCTGTTTCTTCTCCAATCGTTAAAAAAATATTTTCGAGGCTTTTCTGTGACTCTTTAAAATTTGCGAATTTAAAGATATATATAATTTACCCAACTATTCCAAAGAATACTAGAAGACTAGCACTAGCAATTGAAAGGATTGTTTCAAAAGATTTTTCTAACGTAGTTCACATAATTCTTATATAAAAAAGCTTGCCAGATATTTAGCGACGCGCTTCCGAAATTTGAATTTTTCTGTTATTGTTATTTCCTTCGTAGTACATTTTTTTCAGTATTGCTATTCATATGGCATAACAGCTCTTGCATTATCGTAATATTACAACATTCCACGGATATAATTAACTTACTAGGATAAACTTGTAGCTTGAAATTGGTATCCTTATCTTCATATCGGGCGAATATGCCGAAAAGCACCAGCAAAATTAGTTGAAAACTGAGCACCAACAGCACGTCTTTGTTTTTCGTGCCGATCACGTTCCGTATGGGACTTAAAATGGCCATTTCCGTTTATACGTGTGTAAATCCCCGCGTGCGATAGCGCAATAATAACCGCCGAAGAACAACAACAATAACGACAGCGATACGGTAGACGAGAACAAGTTATTTTTGCCGTGATTTAAGGATGAAGCGATTTTACCGGTAACCGTGTGATATGGATCTGCTTATCACATACACATTCGAACCGACGTGTAAGTGAGTGTGCTACGGTTGCTCCCTCATCATCAACGAGTTCAGAGAAAGACCGTGTTCCGCTTATTCGAGGGGGAAATTAGAGCTATTACGTGAATTGGTTGCATAATTTCGATACATCGCTTAATAAATAAACATGTTTGTTGTAGTACAAAGAGAACCTAGTGCGCTGACGTACAATTTGGAGCGGATCGCTGATTTTATTGATCATAGAAATTTTCTGTCAATTGAAAACAAAATATTTAGACTACTATTCTGCTTCTATTTACATGCCTTAAAAAAGAACCAATGTTATTAAGAAAATATGTCAATCTTATTAACACCATGAAATAAACTGTGTGGTGTAAGAAGAACACTGATGCTAACTCATATAAAGGTACCTGGTCCGGACGCTTCCGCGGTCGTCTCTTGGCTTCCGGGTTGGAACCGCGTCGTCGTCGTAGCTTTTGCCGACGTTTCGTCCACACTTTTATGGGACATCTTCAGGGCTGTTATTGCACACTGACTGGGGATTATTAATTCAGGAGGGGTTTATATAGGGCTTGTTTTGGGTCAATGGAGCGGATATGTTATGCATCGATGAAGCGGAAATGTTATGCATCAATGATGCGGAAATGTTCTGGGTCAATGAAGCGTGGCGGTTGCTACTAGGTTTAATCAGTTGTGATTCCCACATTTGGTGTAAGGGGTAACCATCTTCGCAATTTAATTTGCTGGGATGTTTGAAAATTTCTATTGATTCACGGATGTTTCTATTGTAATAGTGAGGATTGCGAGATAAGATGCGGGTAGAGTTAAATTGTATTTGGTGGCCAGTTTCCAGTCTATGCTCAGCCACGCTCAATAACACGAGTGTTGACCGATCGCTTTGTTTCACCAATGTACACACTACCGCACCAACATGGAATCTGGTAGACACCAGAGGTTTCCAGATGATTGTGGTCTTTGATGGGAAAGTAGTCTGAGAGCTTAAAATTGAGTTTGAAGATGGTTTTTATGTTGTTTCTGAACAGAATCTTGCCGATGCGATCGGTGACACCTTGAACGTAAGGTAGATACGCTCGCTTACGGAAATTATAGTTAGATGAGGGAAGTTACTGTGGAGAACGGTTGGTGTAGCTGTTAATGGTAGTTTGAATATCTTTCATAGAATAATTATTGCGGATCAAAGTTTCAATGATGTGGTTCAATTCTTGAGGAAGCGAATTGGGTTTAGATATGAAAATGGCTCTTTGGATAAGAGAATTGATAACACTGCGTTTTTGGGCTGGATAATGCTGTGAGATATCTATCCGTGTGCGTGGGTTATCGCTAAATAGAATGCCCCAGCGCACCGTCAGAACGCCGGTGTACGATAACATCTAAGAAAGGAAGGCAACCGTCCGATTCGATCTGAATGGTAAAGCGTATGGAGTCATGCTGGTTTTTGCTCTCTCTCACGCTTCCTTGGCGACCTGTTGGAGATACTTCCTTAAAGATGGTACTTCCAAGTCTGTTCTGAGTTGTACATTGCACATTTACCACCTAGCTCCTATGGTTAAGCGCAATACTCGATTTTGGACTAGCGAATATCGCCGACATGCCCTAGTAGTTCATGTGTTTTGAGTTTTTTTGTGGAATGAGGGCTTATGCGTTTGCTTTTTTAAACTTTTAATCTCCATTTCTGAAACGGATAGTAGGTCAGTGGGTATTTGTATCTAGTTAGGTGGCATCTGCTTGTGCTTGCAGGCGGAAAAAAGATGCTGTGTCATTAGCATGTATTGCAAGTTAAGTGTCCAGTTGTTCTGATATCAATGCGGCCGATTATCGACTTTGAGGGCAGGAGCCCTTCCTAAAAATCCTACGACTATCATCTGAAACTGCTATGAAATTCAATTTCATTGCAAGTTGAGGATATGAGCTTGGAAAATGCGGTCAATATCATGCAAGAAATGTTGTTGTTCCGGGAAGAATAATAGTGGTGGATGTATTCAGCATTAAAAGCTTAATCCATTAAAATCAATAAAACTACTGCATTACGCTACCACTTCTTAGAAAAATAATTGGCCTGTCTATTGCAACCCCATCGGTACTTCATTTTCAATAGAGGGGTTTTGAACTGAAGTATGTGTTGTTCTGGTATTTCAATATCTCGTACTTTTTGCATATCTTTAAATGTGATCTATAAACATGTAAGTGTATTTCTTACAAATTCAACATTGGGTGTAATTTAGTAATTTGCGGAAAATCAAACGTTTCAACAAAGTAGCAATCGCATTCACGCATTTTAAAATTAAATTTGATTGAAACTAGTTGCAACTGCTACCGAACTCAATGAATTCCAATACAGTCATTAAAAACCCTAACGTGATATAATGCATATGCACTATAATTAATTAAAATAACATGTTAGTAGGATCATGCCCTTCCAGTTTATTTCAGATCGTTTGTTTTGATGATGTGTCAATAGGATTGCGTCGCCCGGTTATTAATAAGTAACACCAAACAAAATGGTAAGCGTCATATTGGCGCAATGTCATGATAATTACATTTAGTAATTTTAAAATGCACGTTAATTATTCACTGTGCATTAACGAACGCGCCAATATTGCGATGGCATATTTATAATTTGGCGCATACCTAATTAATAATGTAAATTGTGCCAGATAGTAACGTTAAATGTGACATTGGTAATTTAACGTATTGCTGTTAAACGTTACGTAAATATTATCTGCAACTTGTCGTTTATTCAACATGAACCGATCTACTTATCCATCTATTAATAGTGGTAAGATAATTAAAAACACAGACTAAATTTTTATTGTATTTATAAATGTCGTTAGGGATAAATATTTGCCATATTGATTGACATTGAATTAAAATATTAACGATCTCCACGTGCTATAAATACCTCCTGCAAATGCGGATATTGAAGTTCAGGAAATTATGAAGTTGAATCAGTTTACTTTGTCAAAATGTTCCCAATTTATTGCAAACGTGATTTGGAGGATCATTTCATCTCATTTCGATTCTAACAGTCTTTGTAAGTACCTATTTTTGAGCTCTTAGTTTTCATTTATGAAGTAGTACAACTGCTTAATGGCCAATCTCACCGATCGGTCTTATATCGAACTAAAATCAAGTGTTGATGTTTATGAGCGATGGTGCAGCGACAATGTGTGCGGTAGGCCGTTCTCTTCTTGAACACGCGACCGTTTACATGTAACTTGTAAAGTGCATGCTTTGCATCTTGTGGCACAAACTATTAGACAATGTTATCCCGAGGTAGATGCATTAATATCAAGTACAAAAAAAAGGGTTTTTCAAATCTCCAAAACGTCTTTGAACATTTCATGCACAGTGTCTCGGTATTGAACCACCACAGCCCATTCTTACACGTTGGGGAGCCTGGTTGCAGGCAGCTTTTTATTTTCTTGAACATTTCAGGAAGGTAAAAGCTGTCAAAATTTCAAGATACTTCTGTTGAAACAGATTTACAAAGTATTCATAGCTACTATAAGTGCTTACATGACGCACTGGAACATTTACAAAATAGAGCGTTGTCGTTAGTGAAGTCACTGCAAATAGTGGACGAAGTACATACTCTGCTTCGCACTGTAGATGACGCGAAAATTATTCGCGTTTAAAAAAGTTGGAGAGTGTGTTAGAGAAAGATTCCAATCTTATCACATTACAACAAAAATTGTAGTGGTACTACGACTAATCCATTAATTGAGATTATTTTAATCATACATGTATTACATCGGTAGATGTCGAACGATCTTTCTGCAAATATAATCAAATTTTTTCACCACTGCGAACACGGTTCCACGAGACAACTATTGAAACATATCTAAGGCTATCAATTTTTTACGATTCTTATCCACTGGGTTATAATACTGATGATGGTGCTTCTATTTCTCATGTTCAGTAATTCCAATGCAATCCGCCAGCCTACTTGATTACGCTGCTTAAGAGGGTGAGTCTTTCACAGCCTTACAGATGTTATAATTCTTGATTAGTTTTTTTATTATTATTTGCTTTACTACTTCTTTTTCGGTATTATAAATATTGAAAAAACCGAACGCCTATGGCGCGACGAACGATTATCTTACTCTAGTAATATGTATCCGTTGTTTATTATTATCATAATAAACAATTTGTATGCGTTGTAAGTTATACTGTACTCTTTGTAGTATATTTTTTACATAGCTGTAGATAAACTAAACTCAATCGTTATGAACAACATAATTTTATATATAAATAATAATAATAAAAATACGAATCGTTTGCCTGTTTCTAGAAACCGCAATACTTCCCTTCTGGTTTTTAATAATAATAATAATCATTTATTGCTGTAAATCCATAAAGATATCAGTATTGTCATAGAATTGTGAATAAGAGTACATACAAATAATACAGTTTTAAAATCAGAAACGGATGCATTTCTTTATCCCATAGTATGGCAGTAATATAGAATAACATTTAATGAGAAATTGTATAAAGGTACTCGCGAGGATGGAACATTTAGTACAAAGGAGGTAATAACTTTGGGATAAGAGTATACGTTTAATATAAGCATTACATAAATTGACACACACATACACACATAACGCATATTTATATATAACATTTCTGACAGCCAATAAACATAATTATAGGTTCTTTTAAGAGTACCAATTATAAGTTAACATGTTTATCTCCTCAGTAGAATAACAATTGCCATTAGCATTATGAAATAGTTACATTTGTATAAACAACAAATTGTTGTGCTAAAATAAATTTATTGCTATTATGTCATACTTAAATACACAGTGCGACAAATAAGTTTCGAGACTGGCCGTGGAAAACATCATTGAAACAAGATACCTGAATATTTTTCGACTTTTTTATTCAAAATATTCTCCTCTAGTTTCAATACACTTGTTACAGCGATTCAACAGTGATTCAAATGCGTGTTCTAGCTCATTTTGTGGAATTGCATCTAGTGCTCGTGTTGTAGCTGTTTTGATGGTCGAAATGTCAGTAAAAAAACATCCTTTCAACTTCAATTTTAATTTTGGGAATAGAGAGAAGCCGCACGGGGCCAAATCAGGTGAATACGGTGGATGATTCAACACACAGACTTGATTTTGAGCCAAAAATTGACGAATAATGAATGAGGTGTGACTCGGTGCATTATCGTGCAACAGAGACCAGGTCTCTGGATCACGATATTCGGGTCGGGTTGCCCAAATCCTCGTGAAGAATGGTTCGGATCGTTTCTCTGCTGATGTTTAAAACCTCTTTTATTATTTTCAGCGAAGCATTGCGATCATTTGCAATAAAATCACGTACTTTTTCGATCATTTCGGGTGTCCGAAATGAAATTGGCCTTCCTTCACGTTTATCATCTTCTAACGTCTCTCTGCCTTCCAAAAGACGTCTATGCCACAGAACAATATTTGCTCTACTCAAAAAATTATCGCCGTACACTTGCTGCATCAACCGGAATGTTTCTGATGCATTTTTGCAAAGTTTTGCGTGAAATTTGACAATTGCTCTTTGTTCTATGTTAGTATGTCAACATCGACAACAAAGTCGTTTTGGGAGAACTGTCATAACTTTGCTATTTGTCAACCGATTGAAGCAAAATTGGTATTACTAGAAAGAGGAATCTCACAGCTTACAAACGCCGATCCGAACACATAGATGGCGCTATTAGTTACTCAGATATGGTTCGAGTCTCAGAACTTATTTGTCGGATTGTGTAGCTATATATTTCATGTTTACTATGGCAACAGAGTGAAGTTATAATACAGGCAGCACACACCTATGAACACAATCCTATGTTGTGAAGAACTCTTCGTAAGAATACAAGCATTTATTTAATAGATAACCTTTTAGTTTAAATTTACTTATAGTATTAACATTCTTTATATTCTGTGGTAAACTATTAAACACATTTATTGCTCGAAATTTAGGGGATTTTTCAAACTGTGCACACTATGGCGTGGAATAGATAAATTGTTCGCCTCTCTAGTAGTCATATTATTATAATAACTAGAATTTGTCTACAGATTATGTATATTTTGCCCAAATAGTCAGTTGTAACACATGCAGTGTAAGAATACCCAGCATTTTAAGCAGCGATCGACACGGTGTATTTACAGGTACTAATACACCTGACTATTCTTTTTTACACTCTAAGAACATGTATGAATTTTGTAGAAGAGCCTCAAGCAAGAATATAAACTTTTAAATTGAGCTTCTTCAATAAGTCCCTTATATGTCCCTCTCAAGATAAACTACTATCAATGTCTAAGCCCAAAAATTTAAAATTACTGACATTTGGTACAGATTTACTGCTTAAATTGAAGTAGATACTTTCATTATTATTGTTATTAATACTGGAGATACTTTCATTTGTTTTATTATTCGAATACAATGCAGCTATTTCATTAAAGTTTAATTCTAAAAAGTTACTTTTAAACCCTTTGTTAATAGTCATATTGACACAATTCCCCTTTTGTGATAGTTGGAACGTATCTTTACCTTTTACCACGCATGACGTGTCGCCAGCGTATTGATAGAGAAGACATTGGCTTAAAAGATAAGGCATATCTGTGATATGTCTAGAACCTCTTTGTTTTAATTACTGGGTATAGCGTAGTTGTGTTTTTTACGTAAATGGCATTATTTCACGGCAAACTTAATATACATTCAACGTAATTTTTATATTTTTTAGCAAATACAAATTTTTACATGAAAAAAATATTAGGGGTTGGGGGCTGTTCCCGCAAACTGATAGGAGCTGAAGAAAACTACTAATGCTATCATTTAAAATAGTTACAACGTCATCTAAAGTATTTTTTAATATTTCCTATGCTTTCAGAGATATTAACGCAAATAGCGAAGGGTTATGTTGCATTTAGGGTGCACTATGCCCCGAAAACCTGCTAAGTTTCATTTAAATCGGTGAGTATCACTTACCGGCGTTCCCTTGTCAGCTCGTAAAGCATTATCTTATGTGGTGCAATTACAATTTTAAATAAGTCTTACTAGCCATTTAGAGATAGATACAGTAAAGATTCCCTCAAGAAATATTTAACTTTAAAATTGCTTTTAACTGATTTCAGAGCTATTTTTAGTATATTATCCTATATTTGTATATAGGGAAACAAGTCTTCGAAACGCTAATATTATTATTTACTTACCAACAACTTAGAGAAACTTTATAAATCTTTAACACTGGTTTTAACTCAATCTTCTCAGCCACTTAAAACGGGATATTATTGGCGATAGGGAGCAAAAAGTAGTGACGGTATAGAGTAAAACATGGTATAAAATTTAAGTCTTTATTTTATATAAAACACATGAAATTGTGAATCCTTACAACGTCTATGGTAAATGAAAATATAAAATACAGTTATAATTTTTGTCTTTGCCCTTTCCTTTAATCTTTAGTAATTCATTACTAAAGTTCGCGCGGCAGCGAAGGATGCAAATATTACGGAAAAGAGAAAAAGAGAGGGTAGCTGGGGTAGGTACATGGAATTACCAAACTTTTAATGCCGGCTAATGTAATTTATAAACGTAGTTTAGAGTTCGGGGTTGGAGCGGGTCTAGCGCCAAGGGATGGAAAACCGTGTCGAGAAAGAGGTAGGGTGGGAGGAGATACGCAGTATTTTTCGGGGAAAAATGACGAAAGACCCAAGTAATACCTCATTGGAGAAGATCATTATAACAAATAAGAAAGTTTTCCATCGGTTGAACCGATTGAAAAAGGTTAAAATCGCGCGAAATTAATGGAAAATTGATCGGTGAATTATTAATAGATTTATAAATAAGTGAAGGATTTCCGATCTGCGGGTCGTGAGGGTGGGTGATTTTATAATTCAATGGCCGCAATTTCATCTAAAGTTTTACGGAAATTTTCGCAACGCGACGGTCGAATGAATTAGTTACGAAGTTGATATAATTTCTTATACCGGTAAAAGAGGAACAATATTCGAAGTTACTTGGTATTCAGAGAATGATTTAACTAGAGCATTAGTCAAGTATTTACTCTTTTATTATGAAAGCATTGACTCTACGAAGATAGTACTTTTTATTTTTCATTATCTCGGCATTAAAGATGCTATAGTAAGTCCATGTACAACTTTGCCATCTAAACTACATACACATTGGGAAAATATGAAAATAGCTATAATTATATATGTACGGTGAGAGAGCAAGGAGGGGATTGAGTGGAATCCGATCGATTCGATGCGGGTCGTTAGTACGCTTGTAATAATTTGAAGTCATGGCCTGGAAATGAGAGTTTCGCTTATTTATTTTATTGTTGAAGCTTAGACGAAACTAATAAGAAATTCTAAAGACGAAAATGAAAACAGATTTTGATGAAATAAAGGAAAAAAAAATAAATACTCTAGAAATTCTTACTAAGATCGTCCGTACATAATGCAGTCTACCTCGTAACTAACCACATCGGTAACCGTCGTGAGCCGTTGACTACCGCTAACCCCTCCGCTTGTATACATATGAAATTTTTAAAAACGAAATGTTATAAAGATTTAAGCTGTCCTCCTGTCTAGATAAATGACTGTCATTCTATGCGTCTAGCTGTTCATATACGTGTGGATATTCTACCTGCTTTAACTTATTACCATTACGGACAAAACATGTAATTGCCATAAATATAGTGTGACCATTTCTTGTCAAGGTGCTACTAATCGTTACTAACATAATTTAAACGTTAATTTCAAATATTCTTGCTAAACAAGTGAAGTAGTCTTCAAATATATGGACATGTTATAAAACAAATTATTGTATCAACATACGTTTCTCGTCCATTAAAATTATAATGTTTAAATTTTGTGAATAAAAGAAATAGTATTGAAACGTATCTGGTCACTATTGTTAACTTTGTTTTTGTTGGAATTAATACGAGGGCCAAGCCGATATTATTGAGAATTAAAAAATCCAGTAGGCCATGAAAAACAAAACGTACACTGTTGTTTGGAGCAACTCCCTATCTGTCAGTTGGGGTGCGTTCGAAAAAGTTGGGTATAGATAGGGTACTGGTAATAGAAAGAATGGTCGCGTGACTTCTCCTACTCTTTGTATTCGAACGTAAATAGGTGTTGGATGTTGGAGTGGGGTGAAGTTTGAAATATTGTTAGTTAGGGTAGATTTCAATATTTTGAAATGTGATAATTGTATGATTTGCACAAAGAATCGGGTTGTAATCATTGGTATATTGGTTGCATGTCTTTTCTGTTTCTGTTAAAAGTTTCTTGTCTACCTCCATATTTATCTTTTTTATTTAAATATTGCACAATGCTTACTATGCGTATGCTCATATTAACTACTTATATTCTTGGCAAACAACTCTAGCTATCGGCACATTCCGCACTACACAAATTATTAATTAATTCGGAACAGCCGTTTCAAGGACTCGTGAGTCTCCATCGTCAGCTGCATTACCGAATAATTTGTATGGTGCGGAGCGTGCCGATACTTAGTGTTATTTGCCACACTACCCCACAGCCCTTGCTATAATTATTTACTTATATTCTTATATAAACATGTATATTATAACAAATACCCTTCCAATACATAATCTTCAAAAGTTTTGTTTTGGCTTTTGAAGGAATGAAGTAACGTCCAGAGGTCGATAACATTTGGGTAGCAGCGGAGCATCTACCAGCGTTCGGAAAGTACGGTTAATATTATCAATAGCAAGTTATCCGTTATTTTCGAACAGGTAGAGGAGTGCTTGGGGAACACCTATTGAATTTTCAAACGCACCATTGGGGTTCAGTTGTCGTATATGCGTTAATTAGAACTGGGTCTTTAATTTTTTGAAGTGCCGACATAAGTGAAAAAGTGGATTATTATGATTTTTAAAGTTTGGATTCAACCTTTTCAACCCAAGATTGGATCTTCAGCTGTTAAGGCAATCACCCAGGATCACCTGCATTTAAAGGAGGCTGCCACTCATTTTGTGCCGCATTAGCTTTCTGAGTTTCAAAAAGCAGAGTGTGTGAGAATTTGCCACGAAACTTCAACTCTTTTGAATAATGGCGCATATCAATATATTTATAAAATTGAGACAGCTGACGAAATGTATATTCCGTTTTTTGACGCACCTACCCATCAGGAGTGTCGCGTATGGATTCATAAAGACAAAGAAACAGCCAACATGACAAAGTAGCAGCGAGCTATGAAAAAGTTATGTTCTTAGAAGTACGGACCTGGTATGTGCAATTAAATTGGATGAAATAAAACCAGTTATAGTTAAATGGTACATGGAAAAATGTTTGCCTGAGGTGTTCAGTAGAGTTCATGAGGAGGATATTATGCTACATCACGATAACGTATCGTCCGATACCGCAATTCTCACGATCAATATTTGAAAAAATATATAGAAGTAATAGACCATCCACCGTACTCACCTGATTTGGTAATGTGTGATTTGTGGTTGTTTTATGGGTTTAAAAAACAATTGCGAGGTACGAGATTTTATCTGAGGAAAAACAATTTCTTCCTCAGATAAAATCTCGTATCCGGCCATTCATTAGTATTTTGCAAGTGTTCCAAACGAAGATTGATTGGCGGCCTTTGAGAAGTGGAAGAAGAGAATGGTTAAATGTATTATTGCTGAAGGGAATTACTTTGAACATATCTAAAATAACATATTAATCGTTTTTTTTATTCTCAACAATATCGGCTTGGCTTTTGTGATTTTGAGTGTTCCTTTTGGATTAAAATTGAAAACGATATTTTATTTCCCAAATATTTACAAGATTCATGTTTCTTAAAACGGAACATCCTGCATATTCTTGCTTATTTTGCAAAAAAATTTGGTGGTAGCCACGTATTTCCTAATATACTCACGTACGTAATTGAAAAAAAGATATTGTATACTTATGTACTTATAATGATGTATTCGTTAAAAGAAATTCATTATACTATTTCAGTTTCCACCTTCACTGGACACAATGGATCAAGTCGCTTATTATAATAGTAGACCAAATTTGTTTAAGATATTACGAGAATTGTCAAAGTTGGTCCTATCCATTGGTTGTCAAATATTATTATTCAAACTAGACTCACTCCAACAGGGTCTTTGTTATAAAATAATTACAGGCTGCGTTCACTTAATGTAATGCGAAATTAGTGCAAAATATTGCATTAGTTTTTGCAGTAATATACCATAACCTCACAAGTGTGCAGAGAAATTGACGTGAAACTCATAACCTGCTATGAATGCAGGTATTTGTTGCAGGATTATCAACACCCGCAGTATTGCACGATTACGTTGATGCATTGCCACGGGGGTGCCAAAGTTTGGGGTTTACATAGTTTTACACTACACTAATTTGTAATTCTGCATCATACAGCGATCTGACTGGTTTTTGCATTTTAAGTTGTGCGAAGTACAACCTAATCCTTACACTAATTTCTCATTATCCATAACTACTTTAAGCCATTTTGCTGGTAAAACCAGCGGCGGATGGTGGTGACGTAAATGGGAGGTCAAGGAAAACGCTTCGTTTTTCTCATATATTTTTGTCAAGTAAGTAAGGAAAAGAAAGCTACTGAGGCTCACAAAGAGATATGTGAAGTTTATGGTGTTGATTGCATAACAGAACCCTCGTGTCAAAATTGGTTTAAAAAATTCCGTTCTGGTCGACCTACTGAAGTTGATGATGACCAAATCAAAACCATAATTGAAGAGAATTATCATATAACTGTTTCAGAGATTGCAAAGAGGTTAAATGTATCGCAGAAAGAAAAACGGGCAGAATTGGCAAATCGCAAATGATCATGGTAATGCAAAGGCTCATACATCTTTAGTAACTCGTGGGAAATTATTGGAGCTTGGTTGAGAAGTGATGTCGCATCTCCCATACAGCCTTGACTTGGCACCATCTGATTACCATTTATTTCGAAGTTTGCAAAATTCTTTGAATGGTGAAGCTTTCACAAATGAATGATGACCTTAAATTACACTTGGTTCAGTTTTTTGCTGATTAGGACTAAAATTGTTGCAAAAAAGATGGCGAAAGGTCATTGAACAAAATGGGAAATATATAATTGACTAAAATTTATTTTTTGTATAAAAAAAGTTTTATTTCACACTAGAAAACCGAAATTACTTTCTCACCAATCTAATATTTTGTTTATACTTATTAATAACCACAGTGTTTTGCTATTTCTAGCCTACTTGAACTTTGTTTTAATTTGTAGGCATCCCATAACCCAAATTTTTGCTCAGTTATTTTTAATAATTAAGTTGATTATGCATTGAGAAGCTTTTGTTACCATTATTTTATTAAAACATAAATATTTACATAGAATGCTTCATTAAAAGGTGTTTTTATTTTTTAGCACTTGGATAATAAATCATTTATTTCTTTCTTTTCCATTTTAATGCAGAGATGGAGTTCCAATACTACGCCAATTTGGTTGACTTCATAGTTTTCACAGTGATAAAGCTAACAATAGTGGTTAGAAAACCTTGCATTTGATGTGTATAGCTTCAATTCCTATTGTGAAATTAAATTTGTGTTTGATTTTGAAATTTTGCATAATTTTGTTTTAAAGAATTGTTATTTTTGTATAAACAAGGATTCCTGTTTTGAAAATTAATTAAACAGTCTTTTGAGCTACTTTTGCAAAACTTAAAAAAAATATTATTCGTAATATTTCTCATACTAGATAATCTGCAGTTATCTGTATTTTGTTTATATCTATCTCCGTTATATCAGCTTTCACTTCCTTGAGCAGTTTTTCTTTGGTCTTCTTCTTCTCTTTTTCGAGCCTCATCCTTCGTATAATACTTTTCTAGCAACTTTTTTCTCCGGTATTCGAGTAACGTACCCCAACCACCTCATTCTTTGCGGTCGAACTTTTTGTGTTATTCTTGGTTTTTTTGTACAAGTCCATTACTTCTGTGTTTATGCGCCTTCTCCATTCAACTTTCGTTGTTCTTACACTTCCTAATATTTTCCGTACCATTTTCCTTTCCCAAATTTCCAGTTTTTGTTCGTCTTTTCTTGTAATTATTCAGGTTTCGCTTGCATATAGGACAACCGGTCTAATGATTGTTTCGTAAGCTCTAATTTTGATTGTACTCGATAGGTTTTTTGCCCTTAGTATTCTTAATAGAGACCTTGCCGCTTTATTTTTTGAATTTGAAATTTTTTTTCTCTTTATATCATGGAAATGAATATCTTCCGAAATTTCGAATAATATAATAAACTATTAAATGCATGCACAAAATTTCTAAAGTAAAGATTTTATATTCTTAAATTAGAAATATAGTTTATAGAGGGTAATAATAAGTTGCTCAATCAACGTTACAACATTTTTTTGTGGATACCTTTGTGAGAGAAAGATCTTTAAATCCAGATCTTTCTCAACAAAAAACAATTTTGTTTACGTTTTTGTTGCAACTGGACGGTCAAATAGTTTCAAAAAGAAGATCCGCTTGGTGAAATTTGGAATTGTAACCGCCGGCTCTTACTTCTGCTTTTAGAAATATATAGGTGCATCCAGATGGATGCATCTACGTATAGGCAGGAACGACGGGTAAATCTCTGTGGAAATCTGGTACGTGTAGAAGGAATTCTATAGAAATCAAGTGGAATTCATAGAAATCACTGGAATTCAAGTGGAAATTGACGTAAATTTGTGGAAATCTTTAGAAATTACTGGAGTCCGTTGGAAATCAAATCATTGGAAATGAATGGAAAACATTTAATGAAAATAACCACCTAACTACAATTAATTATTACAAATCCATAGTAAATGTTATACTTTTAGTTATACAGGGTGACGCAAAAGTAGGTATTTCATTTAAGACGGGAGAAAAAAAGATGATAACGAAAGAAGGAA
The DNA here is from genome assembly GCA_029619315.2 of Dynastes maya. Taxonomy (NCBI): domain Eukaryota; kingdom Metazoa; phylum Arthropoda; class Insecta; order Coleoptera; family Scarabaeidae; genus Dynastes; species Dynastes maya. The sequence goes on from JAROYE020000002.1 coordinate 27,428,656, forward strand.
TTTATTTTATAACTTGTAAATTAAAGTGGAATTTATGGAGTTTTCAATGAATTAATGCCGGAAAATAATGTCTGTTAAGTGGTGCCCATTGTTGCGCTCATAAATTGATACTCTTTTTGCAGTATCTTCCGTCACTTTCATTAGTGTTTTTTGAGATATTCCTTCTATTTCCCGCCGAATATTATCTTTGGGTTGCTGTAGTGTTTACGGTTTATTAATATAAATTCGCGCTTTAAGGTAACTCCAAAGAAAGAAGTCAGGGGCGGTGAGATCCGGAGATCTTAGGGTCCATCTTAGATCTCCATTTCTCACGATTAATCGATTGGGGAAATATTGCTGCAGAAGTGCTATTTTTGTCCTTGTAGTATGAGCTGTAGCACCATCCTGCTGGAACCAATAGCCCTATAACGATCGCTGTTTACGGTTTTTGCCTGTTCTTCCTTCTTTCAAAAAAGAAAGATCTAGTAATTCTTTGTGCGGAAACCGCACACCACATTGTGACTTTCGCACTATGGAGGGGTCTTTCATGAATTAATTGTGGATTTTCTGTTGCTCAGTAATGTGAATTTTGTTTATTAGCAAAATCATTTAGGTGGAAATGGGCCTCATCAGACATCCACAACTTCGTCAGAGAATTTTCATGTGCATCTGAAAGATTTAAAAAGGTGCGACTAAATTCTAATCGCAGCCGGAAATCATGGAGGTTAAGCACTTGCACGAGCTGGATTTTGTAGTGTTACATATGGAGATCTTGTTCTAAAATTCGCTGTAGGGACCGTCGTTCCAATCCCACTTCACTTGTTCGTAGCCGAGTTGATGTTCCTGGATCTTCCTGAACATTTTCCTTTATGCGTTGGATGTCTGTTTACCTGATCTTCTAACGCCAGCCACAGATCCAGTCCCTAAGAGCATTTCTGACGTTAAAAGTCTATATTGAAGCTGAGTTGAAACAATGCTTGTTCCATTTTCAAGGTAAATTGTCACAATTTTAGTTCGTTCTGCTCCATTTTTGAAACTCCTAATTTTCTAGTCTAATTCGAAACAAATAATGACAATAAATGTTTAACCAACAAATTGGGTGTCAGGATTACATTTTCATTTCACATTATTATAAACAAATGTAGACCATTTCTTCTTATTTTGAGCTTTTGCTTCTATCCATGTTCTTCCCTTTTTCTGAATAATCTTTCCTACTATATTATCTCACGCTTCCTTCGGCCTTCCTCTGGTTCTCTTCCCTTGAGTTCTTGTTTCCTATACTTTCCTTACTGGAATATCATTGCTCATTCTTTGCAGATGACCTCACCAACTCAATTGTCGTTGCTTAATGAAATCTTGCAATGATTGCGTTGGTAGATTTTCTCTGATTGTGTCATTTCTAAGTCTCTTCTTGTCACTCCTCTCACTCTTCTTAGGTACCTCATTTCAATCGCTTGTAGCTTGTTCTTTTGACGTTGATTGAGTACCCAGGATTCGCAGCCATATGTTAATATCGGTCTATAAATTGTCTTAAAAACTGTCATTTTGATTTTTCTTTACACTTCCTTTTTATTTATAATTCGTTTGCTTATCGCATAGTATACACTATTTGCTTTTTGTATTCTGTTATTTATTTCCACATCATTATTACCATTTTTCTCAATCATAATACCCAGATACTGAAATGTGTCCACTTGTTCTAGTTCTATTCCTTCTATATGTATGTGTATTTCCTCTTTTTCTTTTGCTACCATCATTACTTTTGTTTTAGATTTATTTAGTTCCATGCCTTTTTCTTTTATTACATTATTCCATATTATAAGGTTTTCCTGTAAGTTCTTAGTATTTGCAGCAATCACCATATCGTCTGCAAAGGCACAATCTGAAATTTCCACTGCAGATTTCTGTATCCTATGTATATTGGTTTAGTGCTTTTATTACTTTCTCTAATAATCTCATCCATGTATATAATGAGTAACAGTGGACTAAGGCCTCCTCCTTGTCGTACGCCTTCATTGGTCCTAAATATTTCTGATTTCATGTTGTCCTTTATTATATAGTTGTTGGTTTCTTCATACATGCATTTAATTACCTTGATCATCTTGTGACTAACATTTTTTTTTCTTTAAGGTGTTCCAGATTTCTTTTCTTGGCACTCTATCGAAAGCCTTTTCCATATCTATAAACGCAAAGTATGCCTTGTTATTATATGTCAGAGTTTTGTTTATAATTTCCTTAATTGTGAAGACGTGATCCTGAGAGCTTCTTTCTTTTCTAAATCCGCTTTGTGAATTTGACAATGTTGCTTCTGTTGTTATTCTGTTTTCTTTCTATTATTTGTTCCAAGACTTTAACCACCGTACTAAGTATAGTTATTCCTCTGTAGTTACTACAATTTTTCCGATCACCTTTTTTTATAAATAGGCAGTATAACTCCTATCTTCCAGTCTGCTGGTATCTTCTCTGCATTCCATACTTTATTAAATATTTGTTTAAGCACCTCTTTTCCTGTTAGTCCCGTTTTTTTTAATATCTCTTCAGTTATTTTGTTATGTCCGGGTGGTTTACCATTTTTGAGTTTTTTTATTGCTTTTTAAAAATAATGCGACTTATAATATAATCGTTTCAGGGCAAATCATTCACCTTCGTTGACAGATTGTATAAAATGTGACAACATTTTGTACAATCCACAGCTCTCCAAAGGCTGTGGAGGGCATAGTTCAAAAAAAGTGTGCAATGTGCAATAACATAAATTTCTTAACGAATAATTGTTCTACCTGCATTGAACTGAATGCACATAATTTAATGTGTTTATTTCGAAGTAAACTAACTATTCATTTACTTAATTCAATAATATAGGTTTTTATTTATTTAACAATATAAAAAAGATCAAACTAAAATGGCTATGAATGTTGAATTAACTAAAAAATGTTTTTAAATTAACATAAAAAATGAACATTCACAATTTGTTATTTTTATGAAAACCTTTGTTCGACTGTACCTAACCTAACTTTTTTGTTGGATAGTCCTTTTTTTGTTAATTGAACACATTTTTTTCGGGGTGTACATATTCTACAAGTACAAAGTTCATTAGTGTACATATATTCTAATTACGCTATATAGAGCTATTCATATAGATAAGTTATGCAAAATTTAAAATGGCATGTTACGCTATTTACAATTCGTCATTATTCGTGTGCTTTTATTGAACATTTCCGTATAGTATTTTTATCAGAGTAATTTGCTTTCGGCATCCGTTAAAAAAAAGGTTTAGAATGTTCGCAATGTCATAAATAATATTTACAATTAAATTGCTACATTATACACGAGCATTCGCAAATTTTGAAATGTTTTACAGTTTGCCCGTAATTTATAACAATGCATCGATATATTTTTTCATTTTCAGACAGGAAAACAGGTTAAAATATCGCTGCTAGCGCACGCACTATGTTCGTGGAAAAATAAAACTAAAAACATATAAAAGTATACATTGAATAATATTACAGCAATATACATAAATATAATATAGCAAATAAATTATTACATAGATACATTTACAAATTACACAAACGTTTTTCTTCCGTTATGAGTTGCACATTTAAAAAAATTACAAAATAAATCATTATCATATTAGTAAATATTAATTCATTAAAATTCTTAATTTTAATAGTACTTCATTTTTAAGTAATTATCATTTATGCATAATAATAATTCTTGTTACGTTACATTTACATTCTTTTCCTTATTTAATAACTAATTTCTTTCACGAATTTTGCGGCTTAAAAATAAATATGATCACAATTTATTTAAAACTTTTATCTTTTTTTTTTATAAACATTTAGTGTAACACTTATATACGACATTCAATACGAGCTTTTCCACTCTGCATTTACGTACATAAATTATAAGTGGAATGGTTAGAATAAAATAGTTTACATACATACGTAAATATGTTTAACCTTGCTAAATATTACAATTCTTTATTTAATAAGTTAAAGTATAGGTAATATGCAACACTTAAGGTTTTGGAATGTATCCATTCTTTTTTTTTAAGGGTTATGTAATTTTTTGAAATTTTTAGTCGATTTTGCTTACACCTAATTAATTTTTTTGGTAGTCGTTCTTTCGAAATGGACGTATTGAAAAACCGTATATGTAAAAATGGCTAAAAGTGCTCAAATATCTTAAAGTCATTTTTGGAATATTTAAAAATACACTTACGCTATCATATATAGTAATTTTCTTTTTATACAAATTTTAAACTTAGAATATAATTTATGTCTTAATCATACTTTCTTATTAAATATACGGATCCTACGTTGTCATTCGATTTTAAACGACGAAACTCAAACAGCAATGTGATACTTTGCTTGATGTCATATGGGCATATCAATATTGATATTCAGTTCTGATAGAGCCCTCTGTTTCTTTCCAAATTATCAATTTTTGTACTTATATACCCTTTTCTTAGAAATGTTATGGGTAGAACAATTACACAGAGCAACAGTGATTAGCCTGTGGAGGGCCCTGGTGTGTTAAAACAAATTGCAAAATCATTACTATGGTGTGGATATATTTTCGACATAGTAACAGATTTCTATGTTAAGATAAATCAAGCAGAAAGTTTGATTTGCCAATGGATGATAAATTGGAATGGTTTAAATTTGATTATAAGCCATAATGGTAAAATAGTGTTTTCCTAAACAAAAAAATCTAGGAACAAAATTTGACTCTGAGACATTGACATGAGTTTTCTTTATACAGGTTTTTTAAAGGTAATATCTTTAACATCGTGTAGTTAGAAATATTTAAATAAAATATTGTTTATCAATAAATTATTATAATTTAAAATCACTACCAAATAATTACATCAAATTTTCTTGAATTTTTTGAAAGAACTGGTAAAAGGCGGAAATGCATATGCAAATCCAACAGCCATGTTAATTTCATCGGATGTGTTAATTATAATGAAAAATATTTTCATTTTGCTGCCCCAGGTTTTGCTTTCATAATTGTTGGTGACAGTTATCGACTTTTCTAGTTGTTCTATAGCTACAGTAGTTTGTCATCTTTTGTCCACCACTGAATGGACTCTTTTTTGGAACGTAGAATAAATTGTGTTAATAAGTGTTTTGCAATTGTTATGGATTTTATGTATTCTCTCTGCTGGCGTGCCACAGCGCTCTACCATGGGACCTTTACTTTTCATTGCATTCGTATTTCTATCATCTGTACCGTATCCTTTACTTGCCTACGTTGATAATGTTGAGGTTTTACCAGCTTCATGGACGCATTGACAGAGAGCCGTTGATTTTATCGTATTCTGCTCCAAAACATACTTCACCTTTTTAACAAGCACCTCATTATCACCCTAATTATTAGCGTCGAAGACCTATACTAGGTTTACTATTTAAGACGTAGTGAACTATAAACCGGGTGTCCCATTTTAATCTTAACAGAGGAATATCTTGAGAAATATGAAGCATACGAAGAAGTTCGTCATACCATTGTTTCTTCGTTTCATCGGAGACTACAAAATGACGATTTCAGTTTCAACGTAAGTGGCGCTTTAATTGATGAAAAAGATTACCTTTATTTATTTTAATTGAAACCTCCATTTTGCATTTTATCAAATTGCGTGATATGTTGTTGTTTCCCGCTTAGCTAATAAAGATAACAACAACATATCGAGGAAGCTTGATAAAATGCAAAATGGAGGTTTCCATTAAAATAAATAGAGGTAACTTTTTTCACCAATTACTGCGCCGTCTACGAAATTAACAAACGAATGTTTCAGACAAAAGTTACTTACGTTTTAGCGTAAAAGAATGAAGCTATCCTATTTTCATCGATTACAGCACCATTTACGTTGAAACTGAAATAGTCATATTGGGGCCCCCCATGAAACGAACAAACAATAGGTATGACGAACATCTTCGTAGGATTCATATTTCTCGAGATATTCCTCTGTTAGGATTATAATGGGACACTCGGTATATTCCACAAGGGCAAAGCCTCCAGTATGTCGAGCTGTATAATTAGAAACTTGTTCTACAGCTTAACTGCCAGATAGTTGGTATTCAGCTAAATCCGTCCTATTCGGTGACATTAGATCAAAATATCGTTTCAGTTTCCAGTGCTGCAGTTGTGGGAGTCACCATTTAGGAAAAACTTATGGGATGAACTATGAACGTACCAAAGGTACGTAAATATAAACAACGAGGGAAAGATAAGTATATTGTGTGATTGGAATAAGGTTTTCCAACTGGTTGTACTGGACATTCCGTTAAGAGCTTCTCGCATCTTGAAAATGGTTTTTGCAGCACTTGAAGCTTCCCAAAGTAGGTGCCCTACGCAGCCCTACTTTGAAACTTCACAAAGTAAGCGATATTCATCGCATCATAAGTCGCCATCTGCTTCATCTGCCGGATAGAGTAAATAGCTATAGCAAGTTGATGTCGAAGAGTTTCAGTATGACACTCCCAACTCAAGTTGCCGGGAAGTTGAATGTTAATTGTTGCGTTTTATTTTCATTTAATTTTAGAAGATTGCTGCCGAATCATACATTCGTTTCACGTAGAGCTTTTGCATATCTCTGGATTTTAACCGGACTAAGGTGGAAGTATCATTACTACACTTGATTACCATAGCAGAAGTGATGTGATATGGTAGATCGTTTACATGGATCAGGAAGATCAAAAGACCCAATTAGATCCCGAGGAACTCTCCTATTCATAGGTAAGAGCTCTGAGTATTTATTATTCCAAAATCCTGCCTGCTCTCTGTTTGTTTAAGAATGCCTTGATAAGATCGTTCGCTCTACCCCTAGCTCATGCATACGCATCAAGATTTGTTAACGGTATGTTATGGTCCATAGTATCAAAGGTCTTACTAATGTCGCAGCAACCCAGAATTGCCCCTCCTCTGTCATCCAAAGCTTCTAACGAACTGCAACACATCCGTGAAAGTTGTTAGTAGTTAATAGATCTACCTCTAAAGTAATCCTGTCGGGTGATATTAAACAGCTGATGCTTTTCAAAGCATCTCAATAATCTTGTCTTAATTATTATTTCCAGTATTTTGAACAGCTTTTAATGAATTCTGCAACACGCCAAAATAATGCACCTAATGTTTCATTTAATATATCGACATTTAATGAGTATATGTTAGTACTTTGTGTCTTTTTGAAACTATTTAAAATATCTTTAATTTCATATTTTGTTGTGGAGTAGAGAAAAAAATTATTCAGAGCTACATCAATAGTTCATGTTAGCAACCTAACATGAAGAAGTTTCCTTACTTCCACATGTCACTTTATACATCTACAACAGAAATCCAAAACCAATTCCTTGTATTTCAAATACTATTACATAAACGTAACGATCTGAAGAAGACACGCCACACGTAACAGTTCATAATTACGAATGATTAGCTTGGAGTCTAATATTTCACCATCTACGACAGCTACATAACAGCCAGCGATAACATCGTTATTCCCTCGTCAATCCAATCGAGAAAGATAGTCCTTAATTATTTCCATTCCGTTGTCAGGCCCCACAGTTCTACAATAACTAGAGCGACGGTGTCGCCCCCTGCCGTTGCTACACTGCGTGTGACGTGTGATTTGCCCAATTATCCAATCGGAAGGCAAAGGACGCGTGATCCCTTTTCTAGGTAACATGAGCGAACCGGAAACAGGAACAAGAAAATAGCGAGATGGATTGAGAAAAGAGGGAGAGGGCGGCAACAGGTTCTTATCCTTTAAAATGCCCATTTAGAATCGAGGGAAAGGAACCTTTTGACTTTTAAATGATATACGCGATAGTATGTAAAAGTTCAGAAATACAGAAGGCGAAACATCTCTCAGTAACTTTAACCATTTGCAAAAATAAACGCATACACTGTCGTCTTTTCCACAACCCCGCCGTCCCTTTTTAGCTATACGTTTTTGTTTTTCACGTGTATTTCAATGTTGTTGCATTGTTTTTGATGTGAATTTCAGCCGCGGGAGATTGTTTTTCTTTGTACATAGCAAACGGGTGTATAACGTATTTAATTGCGAGATTCGCTGCCGTTAGACTTTTTTATTTGGCGTTCTTTTCCAGAAAACATGAAAAAAGAAAACAATTTTGTTTTATTAGTTTTAGCCGTATTTTCTATACTTTGGATAAAAATACATGGCATGCAGTGGTCTTGAATGTGCTTATGTATACAGTGTCATTCACGACGATGGCTTATTAAAAATACCTCTGGAAATAATTAAAACGTCTTTTTGAAATCTTGGTTAGCGATATTATGGATAATGATGTATTTCCTAAAATATTTTCAACTTCATGGCACTCTTGATTATACCGGAAACGAATATCAATTCTCTATGGTATACAATATCATAGATGTAGGATGTATCACCTTTGAAATATTAAATTTTTTGTGAAAAATTTGATAAACCCATCAATATTTCCTATTCGGTATTACCCATGTAAATCAGTTTTGAGATTTTTGTTGGCAACATAAAATACTCTTTATTGCTGTAAATACATACCAAAAATGTTGTGTAGAGTGTTCCAGAAACCTAGTCCAAACACTAACATATTCAACTAAATGAATTGAAATTTTTTTAAATGGTCACCCTTATTTTTAAGAATGTCTACATATTCTACATGAAAAAATGTGGATAAAACATATTTTACTTCTTATACCTAAATTCGCTCGTTTCCAAACAAAAAATTATAAAATCGACTATTTATTCCCAATAAACAACCACAACTGACAAGGTTGTCGTTGTTTTGCTTAAGCTAATGACAAATGAACACTGTGAAATTTACGTTAGCACGTCAGAATTTATTTGGTATTTATTTAACCTGTATGCGTTTACTCTATATTGAAGTACAAAAATTATTAATAATGCATATTTTAGTTTAAACCAAATAAAGGATTAGCTTGCTAATGGCATACTCAATAGATATTTTATTTAAGTTCTGTTGTTAAAATAAAATAAAATTGAATTAAAACTAAATATTTAGTCGATAAATATTTAATTTGTAGTAATATCATAAATTGCAAGACAGGTACAAAAAGTTTAATGTGATAAAAGGCGTAAACTTAACTATTCCAAAAAACTATACCAATTAAAAAGATATATTCTGGTTGATCAATCATCTAATTTACTGTCCTTTGGAGTTCTACTCCGCTAAGACTGGCAAAAGGTCTCCTTGTTGGCCCCTCCAAGATTTTCCGAGAATAAATGGGACTGTCCTACACCATTGCTTCTATATATAACGCCAAATAAAGAGATTAAGAGGAGTTAGGTCAGGTAACCTAGCTGGTCATGTCCAGCTATGTCCTAACTTCCTCACCTATCGTTCATCAAATATTTGCGTTAATTGATCTGTAATTTCACGTGTACAATGTGCTGGCGCTCCACCTAACTGGTACTAGGGTGCTCACATTTCGTCCACATTTAGACCATTACTAAATTCCATTACGGTAGTTTGCAGCAAATTTCAATATTTAATATCAGCTAAATTTTCGTCATCAATTTGGAACGGAAGCTCCTTTGTCTTTTATGACAAAATACATTAAAGCTAAACTTTGGTTGCAAATTTTGGTGTGCTGTTAAATGTGGATTAGCTGTGGCTCAATAATGTTTACATTTAGAATTATCCGTCCCTTCTCCCGAAAACGCTCCATCGGTCCATATTATTTTAGAAAGAAAGATTGGATTCTGACATAGATACAAACGCAATGTCATTATTGCAATGTTCCTTTGTCATTAGCTTAAGCAAAACGAAGCCAAAATTTTTTAAAATAACTTGGAAACGAGCGAATTTAGGTACAGGAAGTAAAATATGTTTCACCCACATTTTTTCAAGTAGAATATGTAGAAATTCTTAAAAAAGGACTTGCTATTTAAAAAAAAATATTTTTTTTTATTTGAATATGTTGATGTTTGGAATAGATTTTTGGAACACTCTGTACAACATTCACAAAAATAAAAAGTATTTTATGTTGCCAATAGAAATCTCAAAACTGGTTTAAATGGGTAATACCGAATAGAAGATATTGCTGTTTACGTTAAACTCTGCGTTTGTCAAATTTTTCACAAAAAGTATCTCAAATATTGTATATTGGTGAACTTGCCTTTGAAAGGTCTATCTAAAGGATGCATAGTATACAGGCTATACTATTTAAAATAAGAAAGTTGGTATCCGTTTCAGTTTTAATCAAGAATGCTATGAAGTTGAAAATATTTTTAGAAAATACATCATTATCCACAATATCGCTCACCAAAATTTCAAAAAGATACTCTAATTATTTGTTTATAGAGATACTTTTAATATGCCATCGTCGTGAATGACCCTGTATAGTGTTAGCTATAGCTGCAGCAACAAGCCAATTTATTACCGAAGGAAGTGCGAATCTTTGACGTACATCTGCGCGAGCGCGGAATGGAGATCTTTCAAAACGATTTCTTTCCTGTTTTGAAGTCTAATTGTAGGGTGACTCATAAGTTTGTAGCTATCCAAATTTGATTTTTTTAATGGAATATGCTACACGTTATTGCATTTTTAGAATCCCCTTCGAAGGCAGAATATAATAAGGTGCTATTATCCTAAAACTAAGCATTTCAGAGTTATTTGAGTTTTTTTGAAAATTATGGATTAAATGGATATGATTTTTGGTATCTAGATTAGGCATGAAAGGACCTTATAGTTTTGTTAGAAAACCATTTTTTTAATGGGACACCTGTATATTATTTCAGTTCTGACTTGTTTGCAAAATTCTAGACAAAAAATTACTGACGTACTACTAATCTAAAATCAATCTCGTTATAGCGATTTTTTAAACTTAACTACTGTCAGTATTCTATGTGTGCCATAACAGAAACAAATAAGGAATTGGAACAATTATTGAATGCGATGACATTTAATGATGTAAAATTATTGTATTATATTGAAATTAATTTATCTATTCGAAGTTTATTATAACGTGATTAACTAGTTTATTACTCTCCTAAAATGTAAAATTAATTAAATATCTTATGGGAAACAATCTGCAAAGTGGCTATCGGTCGTATTTATATGACTCAAATTGAAAACATACATAATTTTATTTTAAAACATATTGTGCAGTGGAAACTTGGTACGAGATACGGTCCACGTATTCTAAGTCTTAGATATCTAATAAGAAGGTAATCAAAAGCAAATGCTATGCCATGCTACAGATCTGTCTTTAGTTACCATTCAAATAATAAGTTGGCAGTTTATAGCCATTACTCAGTTATGCGAGGCAATCAGAAGTTGAGCGGTGCATGGTAGATTTTCAAAACATCATGCAATGATAACATTTCTCACCTCGAAAGGAAAGACACAATAAAGCGAATGAACACGGTTTACAAAGACTTTGCACCATCGTATGCTACAGTTAAACGTTGGTCAAAATTGTTTCGTTGGCAGAGAGTCTCTTGAAGATGATCCACGCGAAGGAAGGCCCGTTACTGTAGTGACACCAGAAAACATCAAACTGGTTGAGGAAGTCGTATTGAGTGATCGACGGCTGAGGGCTAAGGAGATAGGGGAACAAACAGAGATTTAAAAAACTAGTGTTTTTGAAGATCCTGCAATAGCATTTGGAACAGAAATTAGCACAAGATGAGTTCTAAAATTGCTCAGTGCGGTTCAGAAGGAATAACGTGTCGAATGTAGCGGACAGCTTCTTGAGCTGTACGAAGCCAACAACATGACCATTAACCCAATAAATGAAATAATGGTTCCATACCACGATCCCTTGTCTAAAAGATAAATGATGGAGTGGCATCGAAAAGGTGAACCCATCCCTAAGAAGGCCAAGGTGACAAAAAGCACAAGAAAGGTGATGGCTACCATTAATTGTCGATGACATCTTGTTAAACGACTTTAAAGAACGTAGCACTACAGTGAACGTAATATATTATGCCGACTTGCTATGTCAGTTAAGACAATCCATCATCGAGAAACGCCGAGAAAAGCTGGGACGAGGTTTCTGGCTCTTGTACGACAATATTTCTGTCCACACAGCTGCTATTTCGGAGGCTACTGTGCGCCAGTGTGGATTCAAGGAACTCAATCTCTCACCGTACAGCCCCGACCTTGCCCCAAGTAACTATTTTTTATTTTCAAAATTAAAATCGGCGCCAAGAGGGAGAAAATTCAACATCGATGAAGAGATCCATGAGGCAGTTTTAAAGCATTTTGAGAATAAATAGCCATCGTTTTTTTATAGTGATACTGAAATTGCAGGAGATTATATTGAAAAATAATAAAGAGATTTTTCTTCTATACGTCCGCTTCCTTTGTTAGGTTTAGAATACGTAGTTATTTTTTGTTGTGAATATGATTATTATTAAATGTCATCAAATTCAATAATTGTTCCAACATTTCTATGGCACTCATAAATTAACTAATGACAGCAGTTCAGTTTCGAAAATCGCTGTAACGAGAAAATGGCTGATTTAGGTTATCAACATACTTATAATTTTTTGTCTAGAATTTTGCGAAAAAATTAAAACTAAAAAAGATACAGGCTCCATTAAAGAACTGACTTTTTGTACATTACATAAGCGCGTGTACATTAGGTCCTTTTATGCCTAGTTTATGTACCAAAATTTACATCTGTCTAATGGGCACTTCCGGAGAAATAACATCTGTAAACGTCACTTTTTTTTAAAAATCACAACTCCGAAACCTTTAGTTTTAGGACGCTAGTACCTTATTACATTTTGCCTAGAATTTAGTGAGGATTCCAAAAAAGTAGTAATATATAGGGTTCTCGTTTTAAAAAACGTTGAATGGACGAACTTATGAGACATCCTGTAGGTTTCAATACAATTTTAAACCATGCCCACAACCAAACCTCATAACAAGAAAGTCGATTTAAAAAATCTTCATTTACAAAAGTGTAGTCTTCCAAACGCGCGGACACAACTCACCCTGTATATGTATACTGCAGACCAAAAGTTTAGAATTACTTTTAGTAATTTGTGTAGGAGGTTTGAGGTACTTTCTTCATTTTATTGAATATATTTATGTTTTGTATATTTTGTAGATAAAGAACTTCTACTATTACGATGACAAGCAATGACTGCAACCACGGGAAATCATCAATTTGAAGCTACTTTCCTAAAAGATATGTTGCTGCTGTGAAAAATGGTTTAGAAGTATTTTTAGTGTTCAGCTCTAGTAATCAGTGATCACAATGCGATTATTAACTAGTGAATATACAGTGCATTTCAGATAACACTGGCCATAGATATTTACATAGTAAAACCTTTATGTGATGTTAGTGGGTTTCTTGCGGGGAGTGTTTGATTTATTTTTTGTCCACATGTGCTTGAAACGATATTCATGAGGTTTTGAGCCATTTTATGCATTGAAACATCCAAATTAAAGAAAAAAGAAGTAACAGGTTTAGCGGCAAGTTTAGGAATTTTTAGCAGAGATAATGAAACACAATTTTGCAGCTGGAAATCTCAGCCCGAGTTGTATCAATCAAAGCTAGAGCTAGTGTTATTCCAGAAGTTCACTACAAGCAGACATGTAATTCAGAATGGTTGGTATTTATTTAAACAAAAAAGACACTGTTAACATATAAAAGAAACAAACAAGTATGAACTAAATTTTATTTTTACATAAAGGTTTTACTGTATAAAATACCTGTGTCGAGTGTTATCTGAAATGCACTGTATAGAGAGTGTATTAAAATAGGCTTGAATTTATATTTTTTGCAAAGATCTACAGTTGCACAAAAGTATAACAGCACGAATAATATAGAAACTTGATATTTCTATTACGAAATAATTTGGGTTCATAGAATTGTAATAGGATGTCCAAAGTAAATTATTGATGATATTAAAATATTATTATTGTTTTTTTTGCGGTTGTATGTAGCTGTACATTATTGAAAATTATTTCAGAAACTTTTCAATTACCTCGTGCATTATCAATGAGGTTGAATAAAGTTTCGACAATGTGGTGTCCTGGTAATTGATATGCTTCAATATTGTTCGTGTTTTAGAGCCACAGTGGGGTATTTGATCGATATAGGCGGCCAAAAATCGATTTTGTAAACAATACCGCAAAGCAAACCTAAATAGTCAGAGAACAACGGGCTGTCTAATCTCTACTCGAATATCAGCATAAGAAGTAAAAGAAAGTTGATGTAATAGCAAAATTTAATAAATCTACTTCACAAAAAATTAAAAGTTCATACTTTTACTAATAAATATTTAGTATTTAGTTGCTATTTAAAATATCGTAAATTAAGAAGCTACGACGTTTAAATACGTACATATTACTAATCTTATCGACATGTTTTAGCCTTATTATGTCACATTATAAATATAACATGACTAAAAGATCAACGACATAGCAGGAATTTTATTCAGCCTTAATTAGCAATAGATGTAAAACAATAGACAATATTTTAGAAAACCTCCAATTATGCTAATAGAAAAGTATGCAATTTACTTATAGCTGATCCTTTCTTGTCATCGTAAAGGATAAGTTTAAGAGAAAATGGTGAAATTAAAATTCCAAGACTCTTCTATCGAAGCAAAACAAACAATTTGCGGCAGATTACTTAAATTGAATGTTTAGTTCGTTTAAAGGAGATGACACGCATTGTGTACTATGGCCACCTAATGAAGAGGTAGTGCAATGGGTAGTGCAGAGAATTTTACTTGTAATGGCGTGGAATTTGTACCTAGAATAGTAAGTGCAATGGATTGCGTTATGTGTAAAAATACATTAAATAATATATACAATGTACGAGGGATGATCGTAAAATAAGGTTCCCAAAGCCCTACAGCAGCAATAAGACGTGTTAGGTGAAATCCGACAACATTGGCGTGTGCAACAGCTCTCCCACTCTATATACGTACCACTCCCGTCTCGCTACGCCGCTCAGTGTTGGCTAAGCAGCCGTCCGAGATGGAACTCCCGATCGCCGCTACCGCCAGGTGCGAAATTCGCGCTGTGATACGTTTTTTCAGCGCGAAAAGGGATTCACCTATAGACATTCATCGTCGATTAACTGAAGTTTATGGAGAAAAGTGTATAGCTGTTCAACACGTCCGCAAATGGTGTAGGGAATTTACTGGAGGTTGGACGGAAATTCACGATGAAGAGCGGAGCGGAGTTTCAGAGGAAATCGTTGAAAAGTTCGAGAGCATACTGCTTGAAGATCGGAGGGTCATCATTCGTCAACTCGCTCTTCGGATTCGTGAGATTTCCAACACCACAATTGAAAAGATTTTGACTGGCGACAGAATTTTACGACATGGGGATATAAAAGTTGGAGCACCGTCTGCAAAAATGCTTGGATAGAAATGGCGATTATGTCGAAAAATAACTTAAATTTTTACCTTTAAAACGATGTGTAATGTTAAAGAAATAAAGAATGCTGTCTATTTTTAAGAAATATGGGAACCTTATTTTACGATCATCTCTCGTATAACTTCAACATCGTATTGGCTTTAGATAGTTTCATGTTTCGAAGAAGCCTAGGATATCACATAAAGTAATTTGGTTAAGTAACTAGTTTGCGTGTAAAATAACCATATTTAAGGGCAGCTTCACATAATATATGTTTTCTAAACCTAAACGGATTTGTTTTTATTTTCGATTTTTATGCTTGCATTATTAAGTTTTAATAAGTTCTGTAGAGTTTGAATTAAATAAAATAATAAAATTCAGAAACACTCGCTTTACTTCAGGATTAATGCGTTGAAGGTAGGAATATACCAGCATAGATTAATATGAGAACTTGAGTTGTTGCTGAAAATATAACCAATATCGTATACCGTGTAAAACAGAAGATATGCACCATATGGAAAATTCATTGTTAATTTTTCAGAAAATTGTTACTAGGAGAAAAGTTCCCGCATTGTCTGAAGCTAAATTTTAGTTATATGTAAGGTTATACCTTCGCTCTAGCAGAAGTAGGTAACATTTTGGAACTTCCCCTCAAAAAATAGATAATACCAGGAATGTGAAATAACATACCTAGTAATATAATTCATTGTACCTTGCATTATCTCGGGATAACTAGATTTTTTAATAAGAGGTACAACAATATATTGAAATGTTTTATATCAGGCAAATTGTTCAAAAACGTTGTTCAACCTTCTCTTCTACTTTGAATTTATTTTACGATTTCAATCTTAGACACTTTAAACTGGCAGCGCAGCCAAAATACGAGTTGATGAAAGCTGGACCAGAAGTGATGAATTTAAGTAGCGTCCTTACAGTCGTTCGATAATGCTAGTTCTAAAAATAACTTTATTCATCGAAATTCATCACAATATTACGTTTGGAAAGAAATCATCAAAATTTGCTGTGAATAAAAACAATCGCCATCGCGATTAAAATAAAGAAGGAGAGGGACGCTATTAACATTTCAATCATGTATAAAGAGTACGTGCCAGATATGAAAAGGTAACATAATTGTATTGAAACTTGTTAATATTATAATAAATCTTATTAACATGGTGATAAAAGTTGTTAACTTAATTTTATTATTTACGTTTTATTATCTATTTTTTTGACTGTTTGTAAGAGTAAATTACCCTTACTTCTAAAAATATCGATTAATATTACAAGCAAAACCTTTAGAGAATCTCATGTTTTGTACGAATGTAAATTTCCAAGTGAATGTTCTTAAAAATGGTTATCTATTGTTTTTTACTATATTTTCAGAACATAATCAATTATTTGTTACAAGAACACGTATACGATACTAGAGTTGTTGAAAATTAGTTAAAATGCACGATTTGATCATTATAAATTACTTGTTACGTCGAATAACCAAATTATCAGAGAAAATAACTTTTTTATTGCACTCTTTTGGAAAGTTCACATTTGTACACAAAATGAGATTCTAAACAACTTTTAGCTGCTTTTACAAATAAAAGTACCTTATTCTTACGGACGTTTTAAATTCTTGCTATTTCTGCTAAACCAGAAGGATTCTATATATAATTGGTTAACATTTGGTTTGAAAGAATGCAGGAACTTTTATCTTATTAACAATTTTCCGAAGTGCATATTAACAGGAAAAAAGTTTTTCATTTAGTGCGTTCCCTTTACTCCACATTGTATGTACACATGTAGGAACAAGTTTAGAACATCGAACAAGATGACCCCCCTGCCCTGCTCGTTAATGCATTTAACGAGTTTCTGCTGACATTAATGGCACTGTTCACAAATTTCTGTAGAATTAAATGCACTAAATATACGTGGTATTCTAGCAAAATATATAGATTTATTTACTGAATAAAGTTAGTTAGAAAAAAAGGTGAACCATATTCACCTCTATTGAGAATAAAGTGCCGCGAATCAACACCAATTCTAAGGTTAGCACGCTTCTTTGAATGCAAAATGGTAGAAATGAAAGTACTCTATGAAGAACTAAAACGACATTATCTTTATGACTTTAGTGTAAATGAAGATTTTAAAGCAACTTCCATTTCTTACAGTTATTGGAGCTTTTCTTCTTTTAAAAATACATATTTCTTAATAATCTCTTAAATAAGATTAATTTTTATATATAAAAAAATAAGCAAATCTACTCGAGCACAAGGCAGTTGTCAAACGCGATCCAATTTCCTTCACTTTAGGTGGTCTAAAATCGAATGCCATGCAAGATCCGTTTTAGTGATCAGCTACATCGAAAAAGTAATCTTAAAACCGTGATATTACAAAGTCAACAGCCATATGGATTACACTAATTCAAAAACACATGTATTTACAAGTATCAATCATCATCAAATCATTTGCTTCTTCTCCTTTATCATCGTCATTACATATCATATGTTAGAATTGGTAACGAATACGAAATTGGGTATCTTTACGTCGTACAAGACCTATGGTCATCCCGATATGCAGCCAGAGAAACACAAAGAGAAACACTTAAACGTGATTATACATTACAATACGCCATGTACTTGGTATAGAAGGTAAAATTACACGTGACCTTTGAAAGTAATACGTCATATTTTAATCGTACTTTGTACGGGTGTTTCTTTAATGTTGATTTCTTATGATGACAAAGAGGTGTATATTAAGATGTGTATTGTAGGTATGAGTGAAGGTTGATGGGTGCATAATATATGGCGATACTTTTTTCTTTTTGAAAATAAGAGTCGAGATAGCTCTAAAAGTGAAACCTGGATTTTACGTGAAAGTAATGTAGTAAATGATTCCTAGAAATATGTGGTACATGCAGAAGTGAAGAGTATTCGAACCAGAATTGATTTCGGCATATTTAGGAGTGTTCAAATAGATGTATGGTGGTTCTGTATTTTCTTGCTTTTTCGGGCAGGGTAATCTCTCCGGTGGTATGTCTAAGAAGCGTCTTTGATGGGGGTTCTGTAGTCTGCTTGGTGAATCATCTTGCCTATTGACGTAGTTGTTATCGCTGTAGTCATCGTTATATTGCGCGGTAACGTCGTATTCATCGGGAGCTTCAGAGACTAGTTCGATGGTACTATCTATCTTAGAATAGCAGGTCAATTCTTCCAGGATACTTCTAGTTTCTTGATTTTTAGATTCATTCTTCAACTTGTGCAACCAATCCAGTCGGCAGTCGCATAGCAGTTTATTATCTGTAAAGAAAAAAAGAATGAAATTATTTTCTTAAGTAAAATGTAAAAATTTTCAAAATAATGTATCATTGTTTTTTCTGGCTATCAAGATTAGAAAGTAAGGGTTTTTAGTTAACATGTTTGTATGCATTTTTCTGTACTGTGTAGTACAGATAAGAGTATGGATTTATGTGAAATCTAGCCGTGCAGCGGTCGATACATCATTTTAGTGACGTACGATGTTTGACAATTACAAAAACAACAAACTACGTAGGGTGCATTTATGTCAACGTTTGTAGGATGATTTATTATTCATGGTGTTATAAAGAGGTTAATGCAGATAGACTGGATTCCATATTGCAGCGATATACTGTGAATTGCAAAAAGGTATAAACAAGATTTACGAAATGAGATATTAACACTTTTTTTTGATACCTATTGTACATATTTAGGTGGGATAACAATTTACTCTGCTAATACGATATTATTATCTGCGATGAGTATTTTCTGTTACAGTATTCCGAATATTTTAATAATTAGCTCTTATTTTTACTTAACCCTCTATAGGCCTACTTTTTAATTCTGTTTGAAATACTCTTTTTATCTAAAATTTACTTCTTGTGACATTGATTCTATGCCGTTATTTAATTTTACCGCTTTGTTTAATTTTTGGGGATATGTTGCTTCAAATTTATATGGGACCTTGAACAATACGGCTAAGTGAAGATATCGTTTTTATTTTCAGTGTTTAGTATGAAAATTAACAAAGTAGAAAAATCAGTCCACAAAGAAACATGTTAACTACAATTAATTACACAGGGCTATAGAGGGTTAAAAAAAGATATTTTTATGGGAAACTTAATTTGAAGAATGGAAAGAGAATTTTTAAATGGGTAGAAATTTTGAGCATTAATTATTTAAAACTATTACTTTAAATTTTAAATCTTCCTATTAAGTAGATTCGAAGACGTATAAGGCCATTTTAAACCCTTAAATAGAAGAAAAAGATTATAGAGGCGTATAAATGGCACTATCATGGCTACAGCTTTCATTAACTAAGAAAAAAGTCTTTCATCGCACCCCGAAGGTCAGTAAAATGGTAAAATGGTCAGTAGAATGGAACATATTTCTGAAAAGATTTTAAACAAAAAATTCTACCAAACATATGGATAAAGTTTTGTTCAAGAGTTATATCTTATATCGTAACAAACTATAGCGGGTTTCTATACACGTTTTGAAACACATGGAGGACACAGCAGTTTTATAGAATAAAATAAAAATTCAACACATTTGTCGAAGACCCAATTATTTAGGAAAAGATGAAGAAGAAATTTAGTCTTACAGTCTAATTCAGAAAAGATCTTAAAGTGACCAAAGGTAAAATAGAGATATTCAGATATTTAAGAGTAAAAATAAACAGGGTTTCCTTGAAAATTTGTAGCGGGTAATAAGCGCGTTCGCCCTATTATAAAAGAATATTTTTAGACTCGTATTACTTCTGGTTATACAGGAAGTCATAACTAACTTTGATATTTTTAATGGAACGACATACTTTTTATTGCTTTTTAGATTTCATGGATTGTTGTGGAGTGATATATGTTAAGGTTCCCTATATCTAAAATCAACTGGATTTGAGTTATTTTAACATTTGTGTTTCTCTTTTCTTTTTACCATATACTCTCTAAAATTACATACACGCAGAGAAATGGTTGCAATATGTCGAACATCTGGTTATTGAAAGATTTCGTTCCTAGACTCTGTGGTGTAGTGGTAACGCGCCCATCCGGCAAATGGAAGTCGTAAGTTCGAATCCTACCGGCGTGTTGAGATTTTTATTTCATTTATTAAATTAAATTACATCGATAAAATAAAGGAAAGATTGGTACTATATTACATCTCTGTTGTGCTTAATCCTCAATGAACGGTTAGAACACTGAGAATTACCAGTGACACATTTCACGTTCGTTTCCGCGTTATATTAAATATTAACAGAATTATTCTGCTGACCTAACTCGAATGTGCGCGTACTTTCGCATTTTAATGTTGCTTTTTGCTGCTTCTGTTGTACGAATGAAATTGAATTGCTAGTATTGTTTTGGATTCATTAGGGGTTGAGTAATTGGGTAAGCCAGTAAAAAATAATGGCAGCATTTCGCTAAAATTTGCTCCGAATGTTAGCCTGTCAAAATATTTGATCTGTTAATGCCGAAATATTGGACGTGTGGAAAATCTACATAATTCTATTTTTGCTTTTGCTATAGACATGGATTACAGCGTTTTTCCATTCGCTTGCTTTTCCTGTGTCAAATTCATCTTTAAAAATAAATACATGTACATATGTATAGTAATGGTTGACTAATTTACTAACGACTACTTTCCAGTAATACATACATGCTTTGGAAGTTTGTAGCTGCTGCTGCGTTGGTATTTAATTTATCGCGTAGTTAGAGCACTAGAGGAACTGAAATATACATTTATATTGGTCTAAAATGGCAAATTACAATAGCGAATTACATTGTAGTACTGAAGCATTCATGTAACCATACCACTTTAGACGGAATTTGTTGTTTTTAGTTTATTTGGTGGATTTCTGGCGTCTTTGCTGTAGTTTCAGGACATACAATTTTTCGCATAAATATGAATTTAGAAACAAGATAATATCGGTATTTGCTTCATATGTTCAGCATATGTATACTTATGCGCTACAAACATCGACATTAATATATCGTTGTATCTGTTGCCAAATAACAAAAACTGAAGATTCATTTAACTAAAACATGAACAATCATTGTGATCACCTTATTCCCAAGAAGTTAACTGAAGTTTTGAAGCAATAAGGTCAATACAATGAATTTGTTTGAAAAAGTAGTACAGCCGCGCATCTTTTGCAAGCATTTCATGCTTGCAAAAGACACAGTAATGGACACAAACTACTTTCTATGAGTTTTGCTACATAATTCCTGGTGGTAGAGAATTGCATTTCGTACCCACACTTACAACGAAACGTATACTGCCGTCAGATAGTAATACGTCGTATGTGCAAAATTTCTGTTTTTCAGAGATTTTGGCATATTTTGATTCTGATATCCGGTCTAAACCATTATAATTTGAAAAAACATCAAGATTGCTGAAAGAAAGTTCAAAAAAGCAAATGAATTTGAGTTGAATTATGAAAGTTGTTTAGTCAGCAATATTTCAACCACCATTTTCTGCAAACTGCCCTAATTGCACATACAGTGTTTTTATATCTGACAGCAGTATAGTATCTCCAAAATTACCGTTTTTAAAGTAAAGTATTGTATATGATTACTTGGTTTGGTAGTTTATTGTCGAAAAGTAATGTACCATGCGTTCCAAATGTTCTGGCTCACCCTTCTTGCATCGTCGTCTTAACTGACGCGTATTCCCAATGCCGTTATGAGTAAGCTTCCACTGGACAATTGCAGTACTATTAAAATCTCCTAAAATGGGCTCTGTTTAAGAATGAAACAGAAATACATTGAAGTTTGAGATAAAAATACATTAAAGCAAGATCTTGGGGAAAGCCATAGTTATTCTTTGTATTTATTTTGATATGCAAATGAAATTGAAATATAACAGATTCTAGTATGTCTGAAAGAAATTCTAATAAAAATTTAATATCAATATAGACAATTTAATATTTAAACTAGTTTAAATTTAAAGTTTAAGTTATGTTCACAAAAAGTAAACGTAATAAACAATGTCGGAAGTAAGACAATTTTTCCTTAATAAGCAACTGGAATAGTTTTTAAGAAAAAGTAGTTTTTCATTTTGTTTACATATTTCAAGTAGATAACGCATTAGTTTACCATTCTTTATCGTATTCTTTTGTTAACTTGTAATAAATAAAATGTAAAATGTGGAATTAAAAAAAAATTGAAGATTTAAGAGTACACGCATACCTAAATATTTTTTCCAATTTACGTAACATATTTAAGAAAACAAATTCTTTCAAGAGTAGTTCTTTAATTAACAAAATAAATAAAATATGAAGAAAGGGTTAAAACATAAAAGAAGAACCCTGGAAAAATAATAATAGAATAATTGTTTGAAACATGTATTTAAAAACTAAAATAGAATCCTTGTAAAACAAAAAGTATCAAGCATTTTTTAAATATTTTGTGTAATAACCTCCGGCAGTTATTACATCTTCTAATCTGCGAGGCATCGAATTAACCAAGTTCTTACAGAAGTTTACATTTACTTGATGCCATACTCTTTGACATTGCTCCAACAGTGCATTTCCATTCTGTAAATTTGCATTGCCGACGGTATCGTCCTAAGAGCATATCATATAACCCCAAACGTTCTCTATCGGATTTAAATCTGGCGATTTGGAAGGCCAGTTTATTAATTTTACCATAGGATGCTCTTCAAACCAATTTCGTACAATTCTGGAGGTATGTATTGGACTATTGTCCTGAACTAATGTAATTTCTCCACCATTAGCGTAAACTAAGCGCAAAATATACTAATCTAGAATATTGCAATACATATTTCCAGTCAATCTTGTATTAATTGGGATAAAATCACCTGGCACATGGCTGCTAATCCAAGCCCAATATCCCGCAGATATCCTACCACTCGCCTTATCTTTTCTAACATACTTTTGGTCATATCGGCTGCTAGCAAGTGGCCTATATACATAACCTTTCGAAGTTTCATTGCTTCGAAATATTTTCTCGTCAGAAAATACTACATTATCCCAATTACGATATAAATTGTGAATTGCAAAATGCATTCGTTGTGCCGCATGACGTTTTTGAAAGTTAGCAACTTTTGCCGGTCTCCTGCATTTTATATTCATTTCATGTAATCGTCTACGAACTGTGTTTTTGCTTATTTGTAGATTTGTTTGTTCTAATAATTTTCTTGTTGTTAGAAATTTCGTTTTGTAGCAAATTATTTTTATTTGCTGCAGTAATTCTATGACTCCCACATTTCGCTTTAAACCGTGTGTGACCTTCTTGACGAAAACGTCGTATCCACCGAGAAACAGTTGACTGCTGAAATAATAATAGACGAGTATTTCAAAAAACCTGATCACATACTAGGTTTTTACTATTTAGGATAGATATTAATTCTGACTTTCCTAGGCCTTTGCGGTAATTATTAGATATGTCTTTGATTTTTTTTTTCTTAGAATTACAGATACAATATTTGTTATTTGACTGAACATCTGAAATCAACATAAATAGAATTCCAAGTTAATCTTATTTTCAGCTGAAACATTAAAAAATGTACAATGATTATATATAATACAACAAAGAACCAAAATTGTTAATTATAATTATTTATATGAGAAAAAACTGATTTAATTTTTCTTTTAATTAAAAAATACTTTCACTTAAAAATATATATAAATGAAAGGAGAAGCACACTTTTATGAAATAAAAGATAATAGATAAAAATTCTTCTTATCGATTTATTTGTGTGTTCACTTATTTCTCTAGTGCTGTAGCCATTTCTCCAAAGTCCTATAATTTAGCCCTTTTCGCTTTCTGATGTATAAGGCATTTTTAGTTATTTAATTCACTACTATAATCTTCACACTACAGTGTCTGAATATTAAATAATTTTACCGGCAACTCACCCCAACGAGATTCGCAAATTATTCTAGGGATTGTTTCTAAACAGCATTATACTAGGGTTACTTTAAAGAAATTAAGAGCTCAATATTTTATTCTTTTAAAAGGCACCGGCGGTATATCGGGATTACTTTTAAATTATTAACAGTGATCACTAATCCCACACAGTGTTTTGTCCGTAACACTATTTAGGTAAAGCGGTATCGATAAAACGCGACAGAATATAAAGAAAGATCATAGATACACCTCGTGCCACTAAATTCTGTGTGAATGGAACTACGTTTCACAAGAAAAGATATAATAGAACATATTATGTTGCTTCAAAGTTCGGCTTGGTTAAGTAAATACTAAATATTTTGTCGGATCACTGATTAATAATCAGTGATTATTGAAAGCTCCCTTGTTTAATCCTTTAAAAGGAGCCGGTCAGCACTTGCCTGTTTTTATTGCAAGCAGTCGACCAGCTACGTAAACTCGTTGATTCATGTATTTTCAAATAAGGCTCACTTTTAGAAGATTTTACGACATTTCGAGTCAGAACATTTGGAACGCATGGTACCTCTGTTTGTATTTAGTCCTAACAAGGGAACACAGGTACATAAGTGTCCCTCCCCGGTTTAAATGGAACTTTGTGGGTTTATAGACCGACGTAGTGTAAAAACAATGGTAACTTTCTTAGCTACCCAATCTTACATTAGCGGGGCGTAAAGCGCCCTAAGCTCAACACTGCCCTTCGCTTTCCCTATAACAAATATTTCTTTATGGAAACAATTCTCCAACATTGTATTTTTTTGCAAATGTCAGAATTTTTATATACTATAAAAATACAATAAAATGTGAGTTTGGAGTTTACTAACGACTGTTTAAAAAGTAAGTTAAGAAATACATACGATGCGTATTGCATAACCATTTTGCGCGATAGTAATAATAAGAACGATAGGTGCTACAATGTGGAACATATTTCATAAATCGACTGCTTATAATGCTACATAGTTACTGCAATAACGGTAATCCGTGTAGAAATGTTGAAAACAAAGAATTGCTTACACTGTGCACAGCGAATAAACGCAGGCTTAGTCGACGTACGGCGATGTATCAGCTTTTATACCATGCGTATTTGAATAGATTGAAGAACCGTGGCGATAACGATTGATTATGAGTTAAAGATTATAACTGAATAATACTGTTTCTTTAGTGTAGAGTTATACCGTTATACCAATTCATAAGTAGTATCTCATCTAAAAATGTTCTCAAACAATTTTTACACATTAAGATCGTAAACGTTTAAAGGTTGTATCATTGAAGCTGTTTTCTTTGGAATTGTGAAAATACTTACTTTGTAAGACTACACTTACTTTAAAAATGGACTTTTATCTAGATCCGCTATTAGAATATTGGAAACCAAATATTGTAGGAAACATAACATTAAAACAAGAAACAATTTGACACTCTTTCCTAGCCAACTTTGCGTAGCAGCAAAAACAGATTTCCAAAACCTTTGTTGCTGCATATCGTCATATTTCTTGTGTTAAAATAAAACATATGTGGTATCGTTGGATTCGTCTTTCGATTACCTTTTCAAAAACCGAATGTGCAGGCTGTCCTACTTAAAATAAGAAAGTTGACATTACTTCCGGTGCCACCGGGGGAAGCAATTGAATTGCTGATAATGGCAGAACATAGCTCACAAAAAATATAAATCGACCTAATTTTGGAAGTCACAAGGTGACAAATCTGGACTATAGAGTGGATGTTCCAGCGTTTCCCATCTTAATGCATCCACTTTTTGCATCGTGGCGCTAGCCACATGAGACCTGGCATTGTCATGCAAAAGAATGACACTTCTGGCCGATTGTGTTTTCCTTTTCCTCCGAAATTTCGCGGTATCCAGTGCTTCGCAATAATATTGCGCATTAATTGTGCGTCAATCGTGGAGAAAATTAAAGTGAAAAGCACCTTGCTGATCAAAAAAACTGTTGCCATTACCTTTCCAGCTGACAACCGCCTCTTTGCCGCTCTTTCTTCACTCCATACTTGTCTGTTTCGACTCGGGCGTGTAGTGATGCACCCAAGTTTCGTCACAGGTGACGATGCGATTCAAAAAGGCCTCGCCCTCTTGCTGGTATCGATTGAAGATTCGCTGCGAAACCTCCAATCGATGTCGCTTGTGATTCTCCGATAACAGACGTGGAACCCATCTAGCGGCCACTTTGCGAAATCCCAAATCATCTGTCACGATCCGTTGGATACTCCCGTAACTAATGTTTACTTCCGCAACGATTTCGAAAAGAGTTATGCGCCGATTTCTCTCTATGAGATTTCGGACCGCCTCGGTGTTGGCCTTGGTCACACTTGTCCTTGGGCGGCGATCATAGCTCTCGTTCTCGACTTTTTCACGCCCTCCAGAATTTTTTTTGTGCCATTCAAACACACGGGTTCTTGACATGGCGTTGTCTCCGAACTGTGTCTGTAATCGCCGCAAAATTTCGGTTGGGTTCACCCCCACCTTGGCCAAAAACTTGATGATAATTCGGTGCTGCACAGAGACATGTACTTCTTTCTCGCTCATGGTCTCGCTCCAGGTCTAGAAGCCCTCCGGAATTTTAAAGAAAATCAGTCCTGTTTATGTTTGATACAGTTCAGTAAATGTTTTCTTTCTTATTTTGTGGTATTTAATAAGTTTAGTTGATTTTTAGTTTTTTTTTTTACAAATGTCCATCTACCTTGGTTATTAGATGTTGGAAGAAGCACATTTATGAAATATAATGCATGGTAAAGTTTGAAAAATGAATCTCCCATAACTTTTTTTATTAATAAATACATTTTAATGTTTTAGGGCGTTCTGAATTAAGTGTGGTAGGCCGATTTTTAATTTAAAGGATCGTCAAAACTTTGATATTTTCGGACTTGAAAAATAATTATAGTATGCCTTGAAAATTCGCGTGGAAGTAAATTTTTGGTTCGCTATGTATTAAAGCAATATTTAATTTTAATGGAAAATATAGGTTCTATAGAGGTGCTTGCATTTCACATCGTCATGAAGTTAGTGTTTACAATAAAATTTCTTTTCGGTACGTAACGATAATTATAAGGCCTTTCGCCTATAAGTGTATTATAAAATGTAATGTAGGTTAATTGTTATACATTGGAGATTTTTGATTACTTCGCACGATATAACAGCGACAACAAAGAAAACTTACATTTTAGTTGTAATATTTTCTTATTAAGTCATGATTACAAACTTTGTAACATACTTTTTAATTACATTCGCGTGCGCTAGTTACAGGAGATTGTAGTCTGGCAGAGATTGTAACGTAAAAGGATTATAAAGCACCGGTATAACCGGGGTGGAAGAAACTAGTTGGACCAGATTATACTCTTAATTGAAAAAGAAGACAGCAATGAGATAGAAACAAGTACCAGATGAAAAGTGTACTTTTAATTGCGCTTACAATTAGTTGCTTTCAAAATTTGACAGTATAGCGAACTGCCATATTGACGTTTATTTGTATATTTGCGAAAATCGTACAGAACATTAATGAAAATTGTTTGCGATATTCAACACAATATCACGCGGAACATTGTTTGAAATATTTAGTAAAGCCAGTCTCCTATGTGCTTTATTGGTGTTAATTCCATCAATTTGTTCTGTTTGTCAATTCTGAACGAATATACATACTGTAAATACGGTAGCTTCATTTATAGCTTTGTGGATGGAATTGTAAATATTTGTACAATATGGCAGTAAATCTAATATTATATTACTCTATATAATAGTAAGGTATAGGTTTTTGCTTTTAAAATATAATAGTACCGTTTAGAATTAAGAGGTGATTACCAGTAATACGCAAACGTATCTATTTCGCTTAATTTTAGATAGGAAATTAAACTAATGCAAGAAGCAAAACAATAATATCTTTTGAGAGAAGAGAATTTTACTGCATTTAGTCTACTACTTCGAATCTTTGCGATAGTGTTGAACAACTGTTTAACTGTGCTTTACTGATCAACGAAAGTGGAACCAAATTAGAGAGACGACATTTTTTTAAATAATAAAATAAAAATAATAAATAATAATAATAATTTTTTACTATTATTATATTTTTTTTAATTATTAGCTCTAACCAAATATACAGCCTGTTCACCTAGTACGCGGGCCGAAGATAGTTTCTTTTCTAAACAATTTAGAGAAAAGTTTTCAAATAAAAAATGTTCGAAAACAAGAGCTGCTCAACGCGTTATGCTCAAGTATACAGGGTGTACAGTTTCCGCCGCACGCGATACAAGTTTGCTATTTTTAGTAGAACAGCTTGTATATTATTACGTTTTTGAATGCTTCTCTTCAATTAACGTTAATTAGCGTCTATAAGAAAGTCATTAAAATCGTTCCCATGTTTAATGCAATCTATTTCATTTTTTAATGGAACATTTCGTATATTTTTCCAGAATCTGATAAAGAAAGTGTTCTGCAATGTTGTACATACATTTTCCTACACTTAAAATGAATTATGCAGATAAGTTTTCTCTTTGAAAACCTAGGGTGCCGCGCGGAAGCATTTATTAAAACATTTCAGCGCAATTTGTGTGATTGCTGTCAGAATGATGTCGATTTAATTGCATGTTACCTTGCATTGTCGTTTTTTTGACAGTTGCACCAACAGATTGCAGAATGTTTCACTGTGTGCACTCTAAGTGCAAATAAATCGAATTCATTACTTTTTAGTTTTCAGTTTTCTAATTACTTCTTGACTTTTACTTCATTTTTATCATGTTTATTTGTAATTTGTACATGATTTGTTTTTTTTATAAAGAATTTATATAATTTTTACAACCTTGGTGTAATTCCGGTAGTATGGTTGTAAACAGAAGCCCGGGAAAAATGTTACGGAAGCTCGGGAAAAATTTTACCGAATGTGATGTTTGACTTGATATGTCTAATACCAAACTACTGGCGAAGCACGTCTTCTCAGAATAATTCTTTTATTTGGAGGGAAGCTGTTTGTTTTGCAAGAAGAAATAATATTTAAAAAACTTTCCAGTATAAATCATTCTTTTGTTTAAGGAAGGTCAAAACTAATGAATGAAGCGACCGTAATGCAAAATTTCAAACCCATCTGAGTGAAGAAATAAGACCAGGTGAATTAAAGTTCAGTTTAATAAATATTCTTAATGCATACTAAGAATATTGTAAATATTGGTAAAAAATCGTCTGCATCTTATGTCAAATCGGCAAAACCAATCACGTCCTTGAGTCAATTTGAATGTAGTTATAAGTGGCTAATGCGCTTTTTATTTAACTACAAAATCTTACTTATTTTTAGATTTAACCTTGTATTAGCCAACGTTCACAAAAACTTTATTTCAATGTAAGATGCGATATTTGACTTTTTTTCCATTTACAAGGCAACATCTGCAACACGAAAACTCAAATTTCAATGAAACCTTTAGAGAGTGAAAGAGTACCTTGGTATAATAACAACACAATTTCTTTTATCGGCTGAATCGCCCGATTTCGGGGAACAGCCCCCTTCAAAAATTTGCATGATTTCTAAGTTTTTGTAAACTACATGTTTCTTAGAAAACAATTTTACATAGTATCAAGGATACAGCAATTTTTTTCGGAAAATTATACAACGGAGTACCGACTCCCTCTCTCTATACATTTTTGAAGGGGTTGCCGGTGTTCCCTTGTTAGTAACGTTTTACAGACTACTACTGCAACTTTCTTGTTGACGTTATATTCTAGTTGTAATATTATCAACACTGCTACTTTCGAGACTTTTCTTTCATTTTTAATATGTAATTTTTATCTAGTTTGTGAGGTAATTTACTCATAATATTCACCAACGATAACAGATATTGTCTGTCTTGTGAGTAATATCCTTTTCAACTAATTTCTTGGAAAACCGAGCTGTTCTATTTTGGGAACTTTGGCCTGATGTAGAGGTCGGGAACGTTGGGATATTGGGGGGTAGGGAAATACGGGTATATGGTTCATGCAAAACTTATCGAACATTACTCATTAGCGAGTCTCGGGATCAGTTTACTTTGGAACAATCCGCGACAACGGAACCAAGTGTTCATTGCAACCATCAAAGGGATTAGAGAAACAAGAAATGGGTTCTTATGGTTACAGATCTGATGGAAACATCTGTGTCAAATTGAACGACAATTTCATGTAAACATTACGATGTTGCACCACTTTAAAAGGCATCAAGATGAGTAAAGGGAGAACTATGAGGAGAACAAAAAGAGGAATTGACGGAACCAGATTTGATAAGAAAGTACAACGAAGGAATGGGAGGTATTGACCTCTTCGATCGTCTCTATTCGTCTTACCGGCCTAAGCTGAGATCCAAAAAGTGGTACTGGAATTCTTTTTCTCATGCCCTAAATTTAGCTGTGGTGACAATATGTAAATAACGACGATAAAATAACATATGTGTATATTCCCGCGCGGTGGACTGTGATTAGGTGCTCGGATGAGCGGCCATTCTGCTTCTCGGCGAGTGTACAATTGGGTTATGTCCTTTAAAGGAAAAGGCAACTCATACAAGGAAAGGCGGTTCAATAGCTCCTGTAGGGCAAGGTATACAGTACAATGGAATCAATTATATAATTATAATACGAGGGATGGTCGTAAAATAAGGTTCCCATATTTTTTAAAAATAGACAGCATTCTTTATTTCCTTAACATTACACATCGTTTTAAAGGTAAAAACTTGAGCTATTTTTCAACAAAATCACCATTTCTATCCAAGCATTTTTGCAGACGGTGCTCCAACTTCTGTATCCCTATGTCGTAAAATTCTGCTGCCAGTCAAAATCTTTTCAATTGTGGTGTTGGAAATCTTAGGAATCCGAAGAGCGAGTTGACGAATGGTGACCCTCCGATCTTCAAGCAGTATGCTTCCGACCTTTTCAACGATTTCCTCTGAAACTCCGCTCCGCTCTTCATCGTGAATTTCCGTCCGACCTCCAGAATTCCCTACACCATTTGCGGACGTGTTGAACAGTTATACACTTTTCTCCATAAACTTCGGTTAATTGATGATGAATGTCTATAGGTGAAACCCCTTTCGCGTTTAAAAAACGTATCACAGCGCAAATTTTGCACCTGGCGGTAGCGGTGATCGGGATTTCCATCTCGGACGGTTGCTTAGCCAACACTGAGCGGCGTAGCGACGTAGCGGCGATAGCGGTACATATATAAAGTGGAAGAGCTGCTGCGCACGCCAATGTTGTCGGATTTCGCCTAATATCTCTTATTGCTGCTGTAGGGCTTTGGGAACCTTATTTTACGAGCATTCTTCGTATGTTAGTAAGGTAGGTTGTGTATATCAGGAAAACAAAAGACTACAGCGTAGCAAATGTGAAAAGAGACAGCATAGAAATGTTTGTTTTGATATTTATCTTAAAAAATAGTGTACCTTTGAATAATATAAAATTGTTTCTGAAATGAAGGTAACAATAAAGTGTTTTCGCTGGTATAGTTTTTCCTTGCTGCCAGCGTTCCCGAAACAAGAACATGCCTTTTTGGAAAAAAGTGAAAACGTATAAATTTTTTGGAAATGGCCACTTCATTACATTTATTTGTGAAGCATTCTATGATAATTTCAAAAAGAGAAATTGATTATTTTACAATTCGGCCTGTAACAGATTAAATTCCATTTACATCGGCATACGCTTCAAAGGCGTTACTAGCACTTAAGGTAAAATTAGTTGTTAAATGTGGTTATGAACGATGTGATAGCATTTAGGCCACAACAGACCCATTATGCATCCTCTCTATACCGGGGAGCCATCTAGGCCGTGAATAAACTCCACTGCCTTGGCATACGTTAGGAGGTTGCCCAGAGGAATCGCCCTAATGGCGGCAAGATGTAACCGCTCATTGTCCAGTCTGATTGATGTCAGTGCCAGGCACTTGCAGAGGATGTGTTCCAGTGTTTCGTCTTCAGATTGGCAGTGCCCACATGAGAGGTCTTCGGCTAATTCCGCCTTGTGGAAGTGCTCCTTTAACCGGCTATGTCTAGTCAGAATCTCAACAGCTATGCGAAGGTTTGCTCTAGACAGTCCCAGATCTTAGCGCTGTCCGCTTTTTCAAGAATTTTTCACGAGTGATAGTTCTGATCTTTCAAGTACCCAAAACATGTTATACATTACTTAAATTTGTTGAATTTACGATTATTTTTTGAATCTACTGTTCTTAGGTATTTATATTAGGGAAAGGCAATGTAAACTTTTGCATATATTATACTGTTCGTAATAATACTTAACAATCAAAAAGAATTAACGCAGCACGCATTCGCCTTTAAGCAGCATTCCGGAAAAAATAATTGCGTTTCTTTCATAAAGTCCTCGTCGCTGATAACACGTCTTTATGGTTTAGCGATAAGCTAAATTACACCCTTTTATGCGTCCCGAACTTCCGCACAGAGGCGACACGACAATTGTACCACCCTTGGTAACATTCATTAAGCGTTCAGTAAAATTTAACTCGATTAATACTGGCTGGAATCAAACTACCGCGATAACGTAAATAGAACAAATTGGTTCGTAGTTGCTTTCAATTTTTCATAAGCAGTGGTGACAAACATAATTGTTGAAGAGTGGATTTTGCATACTGTGAAGCATAGGCAAGTTATACGTCATGTAGTGGTATGGGAGTGCAGGTGTATGTTCCCTTACGTAGAGCACGTTAATATACTTTGTCTTATTTACTTGCATCAGACTTGTAGAATTGACCGTACATATTAATATGTATGGTCAATTCTAATCAAATGGGTGTAATATCTTGAATTTTACCACATAAGGCACGAGTAGGGGATCTGTTTATTTGATATACTGCACATCTAACTGCTTCACCCCATAGATGTTGCGGTTAATTTGTATCAGCAAACAGCTCGAACCTTATCTAAGATTGTTCTATTGAGGCGTTCAACAACTTCACATTGTTGTGGCGTATATGCCACCGTAAGTTCATGTTTAATTCCATGCATCTCACAATAGTTTCTAAAACGTCGAAAGAATATTCATCTCCATTATCTGTTCGAATCCTTGATACTCTTGTATTATTTGCTGCTTGCCTTTCTATATCTGCATCAGATTTATTTTTTAGTAAATGTACTTCACTAAAATGTGAAAAATCGTCAATAATTGAATTAAATACGTTATTATATACTAATTCTCCAATCCCGGCACTACGTGGAAGATTGCAGTTTTTGAAAGGTAATCGAGTTGTTTTTCCTCTGTTGCACGAGTCACACTTTTCGTTTGAAGATGGCAATCCAAGCAATTTTAAACCATGTGCGTTCACATGGCCTAAACGCAAATGCCATTAATTTTCTGTTTGTTTCACATGTTTGAGGAAACTGTTCGATTAGTTTACATTTTTGCAACAAACAAATTATTTGTTGCATTGCATTATATATCTATATATTTCAATTTTATTTTCGCTATACCATCTACAAATAAAACCTGAAAACCTGCATCATTGATACATTTAACTGACAGTAGATTGAATGTTAAATCTTCAACAACTAAAACTTCAATGTTTATCTTAACTCCTTCCATACTTGATACTTTGATCTTACCTTCTTTACTAGCGCACATTGTCGCCCCATTAGCGATTTTAATATAAATGGGTGTAGTATCTTGAATATTTGCCACATATTTTTCAAATTTTTTGCTTAACAAGTGATTAGTTGCTCCAGAGTCGACAATAAAATTTATATAATCCTTGTTATCACCAACGGATGTTGTCAATGCCACAAACGTTACTTCCACTTTCTCCTTTTCTTCCGCAATATTTGCATTTGACGTGTTTTTGTTTTCTGTTCTTACTTCACCTCTACCTCTTCCTCGTGTTCTACCTCTGTGGTTTCCCCTATTTCCTTTTCTTTTAGGGCATGAATATGCTAAATGGGTTTGAGAATATAACATTTTCTATTAAACTTCGCAGTAAATGAACATTCATCAACATTCTTTCTTCTCATTTTTCTCACTTTTCATCTTCAATTCCATATCTAAAAGTCTGTTCTTAACAAACTCAAGGGTCAATGCCGCTGTTGTCGTTTCTGATACCGTAATGACAACGTCATATTTCTTACTCATTGTTAATAAAAGGTGATATACTTTGTCGTCTTCTTCTATAATAGTTTCTGTTCCTTCTAGGCCTCGTACTAAGCTATCAAATCCAAGGAAGAGATCTTGCAAGTCAGTATTCTCTCCACATTTTAAGGTTAGTAGTTTTCGGCGATAATATAATTTGGACAGTGTACTCTTTCTTTGGAAAACGTTTGATAAGCATTTCATCATTCTAAAGGCAGATTTCAGGATTTGGCTTTCGCATTTCGTCTCTCGAACCCCTTCAACAAATTTTCACTTAAACGTGTTACATTTGTTTCTTGCAGTACAAGATCTTTAACTCCCTCCTCATCTAGTAGACATTCAACATGGAACCCCCAATTAGAGAAATTATTTGCTTTTGAAGCGAGCTAAGGTAGGCGCACACCAGTAGCCACCAGTCACCACTCGTGTTACTGAGCACGAGCGTTCTACGCGGTTGTTGCGCATAGCCAGGTCCGCGCTGATTGAGCAAAGACTGGAAACTGACCACTAGAACAAATTTAATTCTATTCACATCTTATATCGCAAGCCTCATTATTACAATAGAAAAATCCGTGAATCAATAGAGATTTTCAAACATCCCAACAATTTAAATCGCGAAGATGGCTACTCCTTGCATCACACGTCGAAGTCCCAACGGATTAAACCTTCTAGCAACCGCGATGCTTCATTGATCCATAACACTTACGCTTCATTCACCCAAAACAAGCCCTATATAAACCTCTCCGGAATGAATAGCCCTAAGTCAGTGTGTCTTGGAGATGTCCCATAGGAGTGTGGCAGGAGCCGCGCTTCCAACCGGGAAACCAAGAGTACAGCATCTATTCATTGTTAGTGTAATTCCATTTTTTCACGCGCCGCTATTTTTCCATGAAATTGGAAATTAGGATACTTTTACATCTTTTAATACAGAATCACGCTGTTGAAGATACCAACTTTATTCATGGAGTTCATTATGTATCGATGCGATGTGAGAAAACTGTTTATTAACTTAATGACATTTAGTAGTATTTCGCGGAGGGCATCATATTACGAAAGTGATCACGAACCGTAAGTAAAAACCAATTTCGCTATGATGTTTAATCGAATAGTGCTTCAGCAAAGCGAACGAAATTATATCTATTGCTAATTGGAATGGAAATGCAGTATCGATTACAACTTCATTAAATGCATTTAAAACGAGTGTGATTGTGCGAAAAACAGAGAGAGAGTAAGTGAGTGGGATCGGGAGGCGGAGAGGGAACTCATTCCTCGCTAACAAGGGGCGAAAAGGGTCATTAAAACCGAAAATATCGCCGTCATGCTCTTTATTAGGTCGAGCAGCACCAACCGTGTACGGTTGCCGGAAGTGCGGATGCGAACCCGATGGCGACACAACGCGCGAAATGACCAAAAACGGAATCCGCCCTACGGTATAATTGCAGCAATTTCCCTGATAAATTGTTAAATCCATTTCAATCTGACACAGGTCTTTAATTGTTTTTTAGTGGCGGTATAGTTGAGGCGGAGTTGGTTTAGGGTATTTTATTGCCTCGCAGAAAATTTTTACGCTCCATTTAATTAAATTATATATTGTTATCAGTACTAACAAACAAGTAATATTTCTTCGAAGATTCTTATTTCATCTCCAGTTTATGGCCACGAGGAGGACTTTCTGATTAAAATAACGCATTGCTAAAAAATTGTTTTCGGTATACACTGCAGATTTTAAAAAAGCAATGCTGCATGATATTAGCGCAAATAGCGAGGAGTTGTGTGTTACACGCCGCAAATAGGCGATTGGGTACCCAAAAAAATTACCATTCTTCTTACACTAAATGGGTTTATAAATCCACACGCTTTCATTTAAGTGAGCATCACTTGTGGAATCTATGGAATATTGATGCACGGTAATGTAATTTATTCTTCATTCTTGTTGAGTGTTGTTACGATTGTAGTTCAGTGAAGGGTAATTTATAATTTTTACGCAGGAAGAAATAAAAGGTAATACTGCATCTTGATCTTCTCGGGAAAATATAGTAGCAATACGTACGAGGTGTGATCAAAAAATACGGTGAATGAATTTTTATAGCAGCAAGTGCTGATGTTACATTCATTTGAAGTAATAAGTGCGATAGCCTGATCCCTTAAGGTAGTCAGTATCAAGTTTGAACAAGGTGTGACTTGTAAGTCCGCTTCCAAAACCGGAAGAGTAAGGTCGGGTTTACCGAGTCTGTCGCGCATCATGGATTTCGAACAATGCGTTAACATTAAGTTTTAAGTTGCAAAAAAGTGCCAAAGAAGCTCATGAAATGTAAAAATCAGTGTATGGCGACAATGTGGTGGCTCTGAAGACTGTTTACAAGTGGTATGAGCGATTTAAAAGTGGAAATCAGTCGGTTGAAGACAAGCATCGGGACATCCTTCGACCTCAAAAACAGACGCAAACGTGCAACAAGTGGCAAAAATGGTTCGTTCAAACAGGCGATTGACCACTCGAGAGCTTACGGAAGAACTGAACATCTCGTAAGGGGAACAACTATAAATTCCGGATATTACAAGTGCGCACTGCAACGTTTGCGAAACGATGTACGGAGAAAGGGCCCAGAAAAATGGGCCAATGGCTTCCCCCTTCATCACGACAACGCGCCGTGCCACACCTCGCTTCTGATCCGCGAGTTTTTGACCGAAAAAAGGTTTCAGTCTGTCCACATCCGCCTTACTCTCCGGATTTAGCAGCATGTGACTTTTGGGTCTTCCCAAAAATAAAAACCGTGCTAAAAGGAAAACATTCCTGACATTGAGAGGGCAATGACGGAGCAGCTGAAGGCTCTTCAGACAGAATCCTTCCAGAAACGCTTTCAATCATGGAATCAACGTTGAGATAAGTGCATCGCTAGCCAAGGAGACTACTTTGAAGGAGATTAATTCAAATTTGATGTAAGCTTATTACTTTGTTGGTAATAAAATTATTCACCGTATTTTTTGATCACACCTCGTAGGTAACTTTTTTTGAGGACAAATTGTAATTTTGAATTCTACAGG
Organism: Dynastes maya; assembly: GCA_029619315.2. Classification (NCBI taxonomy): domain Eukaryota; kingdom Metazoa; phylum Arthropoda; class Insecta; order Coleoptera; family Scarabaeidae; genus Dynastes; species Dynastes maya. The sequence continues at coordinate 27,466,018 of JAROYE020000002.1, forward strand.
AGTCTTGCAAATTAAAATTGCGCGAAAGTTAGTGTTCACAACGTTAGTCAGTTAGCCATAAACAGCCATATGTATAAGATTACTGGATCTTATAAAAATAAGTCAGGAAGCGAACGTCCCAAAAGAAAAACAATGAGAGAGGGATAGGAAGAAAATTTCTTTGTTCTCTGCAGAAGGAGGTCCAAACATTTTGGCTAGAACAGTAACAGTACGTTTAAATAGTGCAGAATTGAAAGGTTATAAGGTAGGAAAAAGGCCGTTATTGTCCGAGATCAACAGAAAGAACAAATTAGAATGGGCAAAATTACATCAACATTCGTCAATTGCAAACTGGAAAAGGGTGTTGTGGTCCGACGAAAAGAATATAAAAGTAATTATTAAAAAGGTACTGCTTTCAAAGTATCATTCAAAGATGATTGCGCCAGTTTTATAGGATAAACATTGGTTCTGATAGATTGAGTACATCCACAGTCCCTTGTTACGTTACTTACCTCTGGAGGTACCTTAGTGCGTCGTAGGGTTAACAAGGAATTTCATAAGGGTTGCGTCGCTCCTACATTGAACTTCTAATTGAAATCCTAGCCAGCACCTGAAACGTCGGCGTATCATGAAAACGTTTACGATTTCATCTTCTGACAAGGCTTACCATGAAATGCCCAACTAACTTAGTTATGTCGTGCATTAAATCTTTGAACACTATTTGCCGCATCGTAATTGTCGAAGTTTCACGAAACCCCCAGCACGAACGATTTCAACAGGCAGATTGTGTTCCTGTCTGTGGGGTTGATATCTACCGAATCGTATTAAAAGTAATACTTACCATGGAAGAAAGGCATGAGCGGAGTTGTGAAGAATTATTTAAGGAGCAATAACTGTTACTATGGAGAAAAGCTCAATAAGCATCCTCATACCGTGAGTCAGTTGGAAGAGGTAGGTGTGGTGCTGATTTAATTTGGTTTTGAGGTTGTGATCTACAGCTGTCAGGGATATTACACGCGTTATAGAAACTAACGCAAAAAAAGTAGAAGGGAATATTACTTATTGCAAACGTATGGTGCTGTGGAAATAAACGAACAGATGCACGTTAGAGAAGTTAAAAACAAAGATGAACCTTTGATTTTTCCTAGTTCCAGAGGAAAAATATTTTTATGATCAGTGTAGCTCAACAGAAAATTGTCATTCCACGGCCGTGCCTAGACTGATTTTTGAAGGCATGTAAAACCTGTGACGTTAAAAAGAGTACCTGACGGATAATTTAAATGGTTCTTGAACTACCAAGATCATGCCACTAATTACATATGCCTCAGAGCTTTGCGTTCAAAGCATGCTGTAGTTGTCGCTGAAGAATTGATAAAGATTTTTTGCAATTTGGAGCCCCTTCCATTTTACAAAGTAACAGTGAACGTGAGTTTGCAAACAGGAGAGTACAAGAATTAAAAATCTTGTGGTCGGAATTATTCATCATTTATGGAAGACCACGTCACCATCAGAGTCAAGGGAGCGTTGTAATCAAAACGTGGAGCTTTTTCTAATTTATTACAAGTTGCCAAGTGAATAAAACAAAGTTTTGATTCATTAGAGAAGCCGTATTCCTCGAATCGCTATTTCATGGACAAGGGTACACAAAATGTGTCAGCCGTCTAAGAAGCAATGTAAGACGAATATGTTTGTGCTTTAAAGTTTAAAAACAATGCAACTCACGGTGTCATAAAAGTGGACCATAAGCAAATAAATAATTTCTGCATTTAAATTACCTACCTGTTTTCAACTTTCTTGTTAAGAACGAAGAGAGTTTAATTTTGTTAAATGGTTTATGTTTTGTGAGTTTGAATTACCTAGGTTTTTGTTAAAGAGTTTATGTTTTATTTTGCAATAAAGAGCTTGAAAGAAGCCGCTCATAACTAGTATAAAAAAATACCGTAACATGCCTATCTCTGCTAGGCGTTTCGTGAAACTTTGACACTTACTATGCGGCAAATAGCGTTCAAAGTCTCGTCAGAAGGTGAAATCATGAGCATTTACACACTACGTCGACGTTTCAGGAACTGCTTAGGATTTTCATGACATAACGAGTTTCGCCATGTGACCACGACATACATGTGCATTATATACAATGAACGGATTTATTGATATAAAGAATGTATTTATGAATGTCTAATGAGAAATCCTCAAAGTTTGTTTTATATTTTAAATTGCAATAGAAAGCCAAAAATCAGAAGTAATTGGGATACAAATGAACTTTATTAGCATATTTAGCTAATGGTATTGAAAACAAAAACTCAAATTTTCTGCAAGATTTTCTTGAATCAAGTTAGCAAATGTCTTAAACAAAGAAATACAATTATTTTATTACAAGTACGATATATACTTCTCTTAAATGGAGAAAGAAACGCTAAGAAAATATTTCTCTTGATTTAAAACATTATTGTATTGCACAGTAATTGTCTTGAATTAAGGGAGACAACTTTGATACAAGTAAACGTTTCTCTGCGTTTGTTCAAGAAGGAAAACATTCGATAGATACTTAACATTTACGCATTCATTCTGTCTTTAGGAACCTAATAGAAAACCGATATCAAGCCATCATAAATATACGTTACCTTTATGTCACATTAATCAACAAATGGTCTTGATCTACGAGCCTCTACACCTACCATGAAGCAGTATTCTTATTATTGGGGTCAGGGCAAATGACTTTAAGAATGTGTTTTGGTTAAAGTTTCTCTGCATATATGTAACAAGAATGTGACCAATAGGGTAAGAAAAAAGGCCCATAGATAATGACTAGACTAGGTCCATATAAACTACTTTAGTGTTACAGAATTATCGAAAATTATTTAAATATTATTCTTAGCAGTCCAATTAAAACAAGATAAAATTAGATCCATCGTCATTGAGTTGGCCACTAAATGAAAAGCTTTCCAATTCTCTACCATTTATAAATCGTTTTATGAGGAAATTATCTTTTGTTTGCTTTGTTATTAGAAGGCTAAAATCATTTCGTTTAATTAAAACGTACACGATTCCGAATATCATCTTATTAACTGTTCAAAGAAATCTCAGTGACTTAGCATTTTCCACAATACAAAAATAGCGATGGAATCTCGATAGCATGGAAGTTAATGAGGCCAAATTCAAGCATTTGCAACATGTAAATCTGTAATTTCCTTGGAATTTTCGACGTAATTAAATGCTTGAAAAAATCTCGTCCCGGTAAGGAATCGAACCTTGTTGGACGGGCATGCGGGAGTTTGGATAGACGAAAATGGATACCGTCTTCTGCATGGCCTGTCCAGTCCCCAAATTTAAATCTAATTGAGCATTTGTGGCACTTTGCGAAAACTCAACTGAAAGGTCACAAACACTTCTCAGAAACACCACTTGAAGCCAAAATAAAAGAAATGTGGAGAGGTACAATGCCTAAACGTATACCGGCAGTTGTTAAACCCCGAGGAGATCATACATGATATTAATTTACATGTTTATAATCTAGTCACCATTGTAAATATATTTCAATAATGTTTTAAGTTTTGCAAAAGTTTAGGGTGTTCTGTTTTATTGGCCAAGACTGTATATATCTCCATACCTATAAAGATTTATCTATGTAGTTAATCGAAAATGGACAATATTAGTATCTGCCCAAGAGAATTCACAACGGGATGCTCCTTTAATTCGTCCACAATTGAAAACACAAACTGTAAAATAGATTCCAGAATAAATGGTGAAATTGATAGAACTTGCATTCTTTGAACCATTTATTTTGCAAGTTTCATTTGAAACGGAAATGGTGTTTTCGCCAACAATCTGAACTGGAAAAAAGAGCAAATCCTTTCGCTAGAGGCACTTGAAACTTTAAAAGCGCTAAAACTTCTCGATAATGGTAGTTCTAAATATACTGGGTATAATAGCAAGCAAAAGTAGAAATCTTTCTAACACTATCAGCAAAATACAATTAAAAATTAAACATTTCACTTAAATTAAACTGCACATGTATGCGGAATACTATGTATGAATTTATTTGCTTCGACGAAGAAGTATTTCCTTTAATACATATAGTAAATTTCAGAGGAAAAAGGCTTGTAAGAAGGTAATACAATAGAAATATTGTTCGCTTGTTACAAATACTGGGAAAGAAGTGCTGTTTGGTAAAACTAACTATTAATGGTTGTTAATTAAATTTCGTGCCCGAGAAGTTACCTCGGCAGCATTTATATTTTTACTTTATTCAGCAATACTTATAGATATACGAAAAGAATTATTACATAGTTACAGTTAACATTCACGTAAAAGCGGGAAGATTAATATTCAAGCAATAGCAATCCAGAGAAATATATAAAATGCCTAATGGAAATCCATGATGGATATGTTGGGTATTTGATGGACATTCTACGGATGAACAGATGGTCACAAAGACGACTCTGATCTGCATATCCTTAGACAGCGGCGGCCCGAGAGTTTAATAATGTGTGTTCGGTACTTGCAACTAGGCTGGACACAGGTTAGAACTGAGGTTGCCGGGCCCACGACGGACGTATGTATACAGATGAATCGACACGGGCTATCTCAGCGAATGGAATTATTGATTTATTGCAACAGTTTCTCATCAACCCGTCGCAGCGTTAGTCCTAAACCATTGGCTAATATGGTCACTAAATTTATTAGTGAATTTCCAGATTTGAACTATAATGGAGCTAAAGTATTGTGTAGAGTTTGCAATGTGCTGGAACAAAGGCGACTGCAAAAGACATACAGTGAGGTCCTAAAGTGTATCCCCCCATGCTAACTTTTTAACGACAGAAGCTAGCGTCTTTAGGAAAAATAAGTCGATTTCTATTTTTTGTGAGGTATCTTTTACCATTATTAGCAGTTCAATTGTATTTCCGGTATCACCAGGAGTGACGTCAACCTTCTTATTTTAAACGGAACATCCTGTATATTTTTATGTTCTTGGAAAGGTAATCGAAAAGCGAATCCAACGATACCACATATGTTGTTCTTTAACTTAAGAAATATGACGATATGCTGCAATAAAGGTTTTGGTAATCTGTTTTTGTTGTTACGCAAAATTGGTTAGGAAAGAGCGCCAAATTGTTTCTTGTGACGCCAGACTGATCTAAGTTGCTGGTTACTATGCAAAGTAATTATAGCAATTGCTAAAATGTCAAATCTCAATTCCAAAAGCGTAAATTATTCTTGTTGTTTATTGTTATTATACCCTGCATCTGTGATACGTTCCTTCTTTATTCTCCTTATTGTTTTCTCTCATTTTAACTTGTTTTGTTAATCGTTGTTATTTCCTTACTTCATCAAACTGTATCGCAATTAATTAATTATGGTAGGTTTGTTTAAATTTGTTAGTTTTTGAGAGGCAATATGTCGGTTTTTTAGGTTTTTTGTTGTTACTTTTATGATGGCTTCGGCACAAACTATGCAAAATTGGTGGGTTTCGTAAATCTGGCAACAATTATCATCTTATTTGCCATTGGTGCACAACAAATTATACAATAATTTAAATTTAAGAAGAGTTCGCTCTGTAAATTTTATACTATTTGTTCTTACTTAGCGCGAAGTTCAAATATATCCGGCTGTACAAGGGCAGTGTTCGTTACGTTCTACTTCGTAGTAATTGTTGTCAGACTCACCGAATGTTAAAATTAGTAACTTGATGTTTATCTCACGTGGTCCATGCGGAGGCCATTGTAAAATCAACAACACAAAAAACTTAAACTTAAGCACATTGCCTATCAAAAACTAACAAATTTAAACGATCCTACCATAATTAATAAATTACAATAAAGTTCGATAAAGTAAAGGAGAAACAACAATTAACAAAACAAGTTAAAATGAAATAAAATAAAATAATAACGAGTACAAAGAACGAAAGTATGACAATTGCAGGTTATAACAATAAATAACAAGAATAATTTATGCTTTTGGAATTGAGATTTGACATTTTAGCAATTGTTATGATTACTTTGCTTAGCAACGAGCTCTTTAGATCAGTTTGGCGTCACAAGAAACAATTTGGCGAACAACAAAAATGGATTGCCAAAACCTTTATTGCTGCATATCGTTATATTTCTTAAAGTTAATATATAACATATGCAGTATCGTTGTCGCATCACTCCTGTGATGTTGAGACATGCAAGTCTCTAAATATGTTGGAGCAGTCTTTTGAGTTCTTTTTGGCCACCAAACAGAGAGGCGTAGGTGATCATGAGTCTGATTATTGCTGTATAGGACCAGAAGGTCATATGAGGCTTAAGATCCCAGTTCTTACCAAACAACCCTCGGCATGCTAGTGATACCGTAATGGTTTTTTTTCTGTAAGTTGGAGATGTGGGAGTTCCATGTTAGTTTTTTTCTTCGATGGAGGGTGATTTAAGACAGACTTTTCTTCTCCTTGTAAAAGAGACGATTGTAATCTTTTGCGGGTTTATGTGCAAGCTGTGATTTTGACACCACTTATAGGTGTTATTAAGGGCTCTTTGCGCAACTTGCGGAATGATATTCTCATATTTTCCACGGATCCTGATTACCAGGTCGTCAGCGTACCCTTGCATCTCATATTCGTTAGAAGTTAAGTTCTGTAGGAGATCATCTACAACAAGACACCAGAGTAGAGGTGATAGATCCCAACATAGCGCTTATTCGTCGACTTTGGAGCATGGCTTTAATCCATTTTGTAGATGACGGATGAAAACCTTTGGCAGAAGTTGCTCTCTCAATGCTTGCGAAGGAGGTGTTGTCAAAAGCACCCTGCACGTCCAAGAATGCACAGAGAGCTATTTCCTTTGCCATAAGTGACGCTTCCAATTTGTTTTTGATAAATTGGAAGGCCGTTTACTTTAAATGTTAAACATATGCATCATTATACATATGAAAAATGTTAGAGACGTAAATTTCCTATACGCTGGTTATAGGAAAAATATATACTGATATTAAAAAAAAAGGTGATGGTTCTGGTGTTTGAATTTCGTAATGTTTGGTGTTCAATAGGGAACGTTGTGTATATTTAGAAGGCATTCTAGCAGCATGTTAAGGTAAAAGCAAATATGCAATTTAATTTCGTAAAAAAACACGTTAACATGTATTTGCATTTCGGAAATTAGTTTAGAGTTTATAGAAAATTATTAATTTAGACAAATAGTAATTATGCTTAATTCATTTTAACAACTATTTATGATTTCTCTTTGCTTCTGAACAAATATTACTCATAACTGGAAAGTTTTTTTGTTGTATAAGTAGATCTTTGAGATTATTATTCGAATGCTTTACCTCACATATAACTCATTTATGTTTAAAACTACTCTTATTAGATTTTCTTTTTATTAAAGGAAAATACTGATCAAAATATAAAAACATCAAAAAAGAAATCCGAAGCAAGATGTTACTGTATTTAAAGAGTTGACCTCGCGATAAATTATCTAACACTTCAATAAAATTTAATACATTAGCAAAAGGAAATCGGTTAGATAAAATGTAACCCTTCTAGGCGATTTGATCGCACAATTAAATTATTATGGTTTAGCCAATGGGTGGCCGTTTTTATATTCCTGAGAGACGGGAGCAAGCTAACAGCGAGCTGTGTATCAAAACGGAGTGTCATGTCCTATAAGGTTAGTTGTTTTCCTACTGCAAAACAATTGTATTAACGTAGGTGACGGAATCTTCTGATGGAAAAGTTAATAGTTATTAGAATAGTAGCTATCCCACAAAACTGGAGCCTGCATTAGCTACTATATTCTGCACATATACATTTACCCACCCCTAATGTAAAGTAACTATAAAAAGCGATTTATCGTGTAACATCTTCAGCAATCGGAAACATTAGCACTTCCACTATAGCACGGAGGACCTTTTAAAATCATTTTAATTAAAAGAAAAGTTTCCCAAAGCTCGGAAGTAGGGACTATAGAAAGCAGGCCATTATAGTGCTAGTGCTACATTACCGACAGCGAGAGAATATAATTGGCATTAGCTGGATTACTACCCCTCTCTCTGTGGACCCGTTGCTCCACTTCACGTCTTTATCTTCGGACTTAGCGGACTCTATTCAGGAAGGGAATTATCGTGTTGCTCCCACTGGTGTCTCGGTGTATGCGCTATTGCAGCATTGCCACTCTACACTATATACCTAAATGTATTTGTATGCAATGAGGAGATAAAGCCGCGTGCTAACAATAGGAAGATTTATGTCTCTTAATCGAGATGGGGTGCAAAATTAAAATAAATCGGCAAGCGACCGGTTCAAATTCCGGCGAATGAGAACGGCGAATAAATTGAGGTTTACCCGTTCTAACTTAGAATATCGATTGTTTAGAACTTACCATAGATATATAGTTGGAGATTATTTAATAAACCTGTGGGTTAGACTTCGGAGAAAAGGGCGTTTCTATATGAACGTAAATGCTTTAGAGATTACCTATTAATACGTTTTTACATACTTTGTATAATAAGTGACTAACTTGCCTAAGGTTTGAAGGAAAGCACATTCTACATTCTCAGTATTTACAAAAGCAATGAAAGAAAAAAGTGTTTTGGTATAAATGATTTTATCGTGTAAAAGAAGTCGTTAGGCGATAAATTACGTGAATATGGTTAATGAGACATTAATTCGATGTTTTTCACGTTCAAATAAACAATTGTGGCAATATCATGAAGAATCATCATCCATCGCAGTCTATTGTTTTTCCTGATTTCATTGATGACTGCTGGCAAACAAATTGTTGTATACCATTCAGCATTAACTGCTCTCCGATCCTCCAAAGCAATGCTTGCGACATGTCCAGCAGAATGAAAGAAAGAAGCAATCATCTTCTTGGAAGTGCTTCGTGAACGAACAACTTTTGTCAGATTCGGTTGTGTCGAATTTTTTGAGGATTTTTTTACTCCAATTGACACGAGCCGTCTTTTATGCTTTGATCAAATTATGCGGAATCCATCGGGAACAAGTCTTTTGCACACCTAAGTGCTTATACAAAATCGAATGAATCTGCAGTCTTCGGTATGCCTAAGGATACCTTTATCTCACGATAAGTCACATGTCGATTCTTTTCGATCATGTTGCGCACAGCATCGATGCTTTCGAAATTCATCTCTGGACGGAAGCACGGCTACGACGAAATTCTGCAAACGGTCTTTTTTAATAGTGCTTCAATACCAAAAGTTGAACAAAGCAATTCGAGATATTGTTGTTATATTAGGTGTTTACTAAAATCGTAAAAAATTATCAAACGAAAACCTTCACGTGAAATTTCTCAATTCCTTCACGCAAACTTCTCTTTTCGGAACACATTTTCACACTATGCAGCGTAGCGTCTAAAACCCTAGGGTTTTTGTTGAGATCTTGTCATTCGTTTACTATCACAGCTCCGCTAAAAACATTGTTCTATGCATTAATAAGAAGTAAACTGGAATATGCATCGGTTGTGTGGTATCCGATTTTCACGTACTTAAACCTAACATTAGAAAAGGTACAGAAACGTTTTCTGAAATATCTGTCGTATAAATTAGATGGCACTTACCCTGCACGAAACTCAGATTACAACCAGCTATTACAAAGGCATCACTTCACACCACTTTCTAGTCGTAGAGAACGTTATAGTGCACGATTTCTTTATAATTTATTAAATAACCAAATGGATTAATCGCATCTATTGGCGCTTATAGCAATAACAGTACCTGAGCATAACACCCGCTTAACTGATCTTCTACGTATTCCTAGTTATAGAACGAACGCACTACTTAAGGCTCCTCTAACGCACATGACACGTAACCTTCATAAATACTATCCTGATCCTTTCCCCTGATACTTTCTTCCAGTTTTTCCTTCACTCACTCTTTCCTTTTCCTTTTACCTATTCACACTTTCTTGTTACTCATGTATATGTATATTCAAATAGTAGCTCTGTACATTTGAAAATTCAATGTGTCTATTATATTTGTCCTGTAATTGGTTTTTGACTGTTGGACAATAAAGATGTATTATTATTATTATTATTATTAAAACGCTCACTTCTCGGCCGATTTCGGTACTGTCACTGCTTCAATAATAACGAATGTCAAGTTTGAGGAAAATAGTGTCAAATCTCAATAACGCCATCTAGTAGTTGTTTGTAATGACTTAAAACGGTACCCTCCTATCGTTTTCATGTACGTACGAGCAGTACCGAAAATGTATATGATATATTTATAGATATAGGAATAAAGTTCTTGAAAAGACCGCTTGAGCGGTTTTGGCATTACATTTTTTTTTTGAGATTTTGTACATAGTGTTAGGTTTCATGAATTTGGTTAGGTCAATTGTTTACATTTTCAAGAACTTTATTATACATTACCTATGTAATTGTAATGCAGAAGAGCTTCAGGCATTAATCGTTACTAATACATGTACATCCTAGCTTTATAAAAAAGATTCTACAATTGAGCTTCTCTGTGTTTGGACTAGATTTCCGGAATTCCATATAAAAGATGCTTTATAATGGCTAAGGGCTACAAATAGTTATCTATGCCGTAAGTAAGAATTCGAAAGTTAATATACAACCTTGGCCAATAAAACGAAGCACCTGCAGATTTTCGCAAATGTATAAAAAGCATAATAATGGGTTTAAAAGAACCTCCAAAATTGTTTTCTTCACAAACACTTTATTTCAAATGTGTATATACATTTCGTAGCGTAGCCTATGCAGCTAGTATAGAGAACTACGCCCGTAATTGCTTCGCCAGTACACTTTTGCTAGTTAATAAGATTGCAAATTTCGGTTTAACAGGATCTAGTACTCGTACTATAATATTCAAAATAGAATTCCGTGAGCACCGTGATTTTAAAAATATAAACTTTCATTCTTTTCAAAAAGACCTCCACTCAATTGATTTTAATTACTTGATTTACTTAGGCCATGTTGATGATATTATGTTCAACAAAACTGTAAAATATATATCATTGACAATAACATTAATAAAATTGATAAAAAATTGATAAAAAGTAAGAAACTGTTTAAGTTTTACAACGTTCACAAATGAAAACCTTCTTTTCGTCTTCACCTCCCACTCCAGCGCAAGAGCAATGTGCCCATAGCATGTACTTGCAACACTGGATCCAGCCTTCTGTTGATTGTGAATAAAAGTAGTGACAATAAAAACACTCCGCGTCGTCTTTTTCATCCGACTACGACTCTTGAGGTGTTGATGAAACAACCTTTTTAATTTTCTTACATTTCATATCTTTCTTAACCACGGAATCGTCAAGTCCTAGGTTTCTTTTGACTCGACTCTCATTAGCTTGTGCATCTTCTAGTCCTTTGCGGTGCGGTGACGAAGTGATAATCGCTGTTTTGCCTCTCTTTCTGGCAATTCTTTTCATCTGTTTGATTCTTGGCCCAGGCATAATTTCCTCAGGTGATACAACGAATCTGCTTGCATTTAAGGTATTCGTTTTACGGACTACAAATTGAGTAAGTGGGTTATCGTTAGTACCATTATCTTCCTCTGGTAAATCATCTGCATTTGTTTTCTGTATAAGAAACGATTTGGAGCAACATGGCTGAGGATCTTCGCTATTTTCTGCCTCTTGACTATCTTGATTAATGTTAGTCGTATCCGCCGCTGTGAAATCTGCTTCGTTAAATGTATCAGGATCTGATGGCCATATTCCTGTTGCTCGAAAAGCGTTGTGTGCAGTGGGAATAGTGGCTGCTTTTTCAAACGCCTTTCCAACCAATTCTGCAATTTGAAATTGTATTATCATTCTTCCAGGATTTGTTCTTAACCACTGTCTTGAAACATCTGAATAATAAGCTGATAGCGGTTTCATAAAATGCACAAAGAGCGGTTGGAGCCCGCGAGTACAGTGTGGAGGAAATGAAATGACATGTAGACCATTTTCACGAGCTAAATTAATAAGTTCTAAATTTTTAGTGTGGCTCCTATGTCCGTCCAATAACAACAGCAGCGGATTTTCTATGGATGCTCCAGAAAAAGTAATAAACTTCTGATATCATTTGGTAAAAATGTCTTTTTGTATCCAGCCACTCTCATGACACTCCGCTCAGGATCCTCGGGGAGCGTTATTCATTAATTCTGGCTTAAATCGCTTTCTTGGGAACACAAACATCGGGAGCATGTAGGATCCATCCGCACAAACACAGAAAACAATAGTTACCAGTTGGCCTCTTTCTGCGGAAGTTAAAAATCCAGCTTTTGTACTTAGTATCTTTCGCAAACTTTTAGGAACAGTTGTCATACCAGTTTCATCAACGTTAAAAATTTTATCTGGTATCAACTTATACTTATCTATAACTTCTAAGAGCAACTGAAAGAAATTGTTAACTGCAACCCGATTAAATCCACTTGCTCTTGTCGCAGAAGTGGCTTCTGGTTTACGAAGACTAAGATCGGGATTTCGAGTTAAAAAGTTTTCGAGCCAGTATCTGCCGGCCATTTTCGTATCATGGTCAAAATTATGGGAAATATTTTTTTCAGCAAGATCGTATGCCAGAGATCGCAAATCTTTAATTATAAGGCCAAAAAAGCGTGACTCCATATTTTTTACGTAAGAAGTAAGCTCTTGTTCCTGTTCCTTGGTAAATATAGCAACAAACCGCCCCATATTCTTGGTAGTGGCATCTTCAATATTTTGGGATTTCTTGTATAATTCCATTCTTCGTTTTAATGTCGTCTTAGGGACACTATATATTTCTGACGCTTTCCCAAGCTCCATCACTTTGTCACATACCATTTTGATGGTTTTTTTCATCGAATCTGTCGACCATGTTTGTCTTTCTGACTTTCGTTTGTATTTGCTGACCATCTGAAAGAAACCAAATATAGAAATATATGTTGTTATTTTTTTACATTTGAAGGCAAAGTGGTCCAATTGGTCCGTTTTGCCCGGTCCGTTTTGCCCTTTCTTGGTATAAAGAAATATGTGATATTTCTGAGGTTATGTCAATAACAAATAAATCAATCATGTGGGCTTTTGGAAGCCAAAATAGCACTGTTGTAAGATGTAAGGTCAATTACTCCTAATACTGCTTAAGAAAAAAGTGTAGTATGCATACAAAAAGTTAATTTTACATCAAAAACCACTAAAAATAACTAACCTTGATATAAAGACAGGTGCAACGTTTGGAAACGAATAAGTAACTGTCCGCGATGCAGCATCTAAAGTGTATTTTAATTAATCTTTCGCCCGATAGCTGTCGTTAATAGCCTAGGAAATATTTACATAGTCTATTTTGCCTGCAGGGTCCGTTATGCATTCTGTTCCCCTAATAATTTTTAAATGTTTGATATTTTCTACTCATATCATTTAAAAGTCGAAGATTATTTCTAATTTGTATGATATTAGTGGTAATCCAAGATCTATTCGAAATAGTACCTATTGTTATGTTCAACGTTGTATCTACGACAACAACAACTTCTCTCAGTTGTCACTTCGGTACTGACTAAATGTCAGACTGGCCACTCGTTGGTAACTAAATATCCCTCTTGCGGGGAAAATTTGAAATTTCTTCGTTACCATCCCCCTTCAGCCAACCGTTCTTGGAGCGAGGACATTATATATAAAATATAAGTCCAGATAATGACGAGTGTGGGGTAGCATGGACAAATCTACTCGTTAGTTAATTTTGCTATTCACTTATTCCGTCCAAATTAATGTAGAAATCGTCTGGAATAAGCAACAGCATAAATTGAAAGGTACAACAAATAATATTTCATCAATTAAATCTTTATCTGAAAGGTTTCTGTAAATTAGCAGTGGATTTTCTCGTTTAAAGTTTGTTGGTGACAGTTTGGATCACAGAACCTCCTGGTTAAGTCACTGCATTCGTTCTCGTATGCTAATATCATTTGCTCAAAAGTAATCGAAAAGTTTCTATTTGCGTTAAATTATCAAAACTGGCTGTGAAATAAAACAATCGCCGGTCTTTCGTGATTTAAAATAAAAGAAAGATGAACGACGCCATAAATTTTCATCAATCTTTATTCGGCCTTGGTTGAATCAAAGTGTGTCTTAAATCCAATCCCAATATAAGTGTTCGATTGTGTATTCAAAGTCTTTATTAGAAGAGAAAATGGTTAAATATCCAGAGCAGGCAGTTTCCTGTAGTGGGTATATAAACAGAGGATTTATATACATTGGCTTCGTTTAAAAATTTAAAGGTTAGTTACTTTTCAAATCTTAAAATTCGTTAATTTCTTTTTACTGAGTTGGAAATTCATTCTAAAATTGCCGTAAGGGTATCCAGGGATACCGCCGAACCTACAAGAATCGTTTATTCAAATTAAAATTAGAAAATTTGACAAAATTAAAAAAAAAAACCGAGAAAGATATTTCACTATCAACACACCTAACCTTAGGAAAACATACATCTAGGTAATAATAAAACAAAGATGTAAACTTACATCGTACACGCGCATTCGTACACAGAAAGCCATGTCTCTTTTTGCAAATGACTGTTAAACAAACTTAACAAACTTAAACAATATTTCCTTTTAAAGTTGTTATTACTATTATGTCTTTTCTTAAGATTATTAGTAATAGTTGATATTTGAGACAAATGATTAGAGAGATGATAATCAAAACAAATGGAAACATGGATAATAGATTGATTTATTACAATATTCCCTAAAGTAGATACAATCAAAACCAAATAAAACACAAGTAAAATTTATGTTACTCTTATGGAATGATACATAACTTTAGCATATCTACGTGTGTGCTGCATGAGTAATTTCCATGTGTATGTAATATTTTAATCCAACATTCAACATTTCGCGAAGTTGGTCACATAAATCTAAAACTCTGAGTCCGACTAACTTTGCACAGTCGAACATTTTCGTCGATAAGAACGGTAACGAATTGCCGGCAAAATTGGGTTTGACACGAGATACGCGTTCAGCCTAACACGGTCAAAAACCCAGCGCGAACGCGTATGCCACCTACACTTTGTTTAATTATTTATCGACATCTTCGAGCCCTGGTGCTGGTATATCGCGCTTTCACAGAAAGCTTAAAGTTAAAACGGGCACCCACTAAACAAACTGCTTAGTTTAATCTGGTTTCCAGAGGCAAATTTACTCCCTTGAATATTATATTAGAAATTAAGTGGTTCGGGTAACTGACTACACCTGCACATGACATTTTTGCTGCTAGTAGCAGCTGGGTCTTCCGTCTTTATTTTTGTGTACGTGAAAGTAGAATGACGGGTACTATCTACATTACCACCACATAAGTTCCTAACTCAAACATTGCTTAAAAGCTATTTTATGGTACTTTTTGATTGTGTACATTTCCTCGTTAATTCTCGCAAGTTCTTGTAATAAAATGACCTCTATTTAACTTCAAAGCTTATTCCATCCCTTACCTTGAAGTATTTCAGCGAATGAAATCTGCGAAATTTATAAAAAGAATGCATTAGGGTGAAACTAATTTTCCTAATTGTGTGATGGTAGATCAAAGCGAAGCTAATTTGTAGTGCAACTGACGGCTGTCAAAACCTGCCCTTTATTCCTGACTGCTTTTGAAGTAATGGAAATTTTAATTCCGTTTTCCTTTTTTTTCTTTAAAAAAAAGCTTTCTGTGAATTTTGCGGGCTGTTGTATATCAATTTTTTACTTACACGTACATACCTGTACAAGTTTCGACAGCATTTGAGCAGCGAGGTCCTTTAAAAAGAAAAAACAAGATGAATGCCTGATGTAGCTGCAGGCTTATGTCTGTGAGAGATTTGATAAATGAAAGTAGTGGTCGCATTTCTTTTTTGAAGCACTACCCTGGCACAAAGGCAAATAGCAGATTATTGTTTACTGTGTTTTCTTGGTTTTTGTTTTCTGATTAAAGTAATCCTATAAACGAGCTGAAAGATAATAGTTTAACACCAAGAACTAAAAAATCTTCTAGTTGATCTTATAATGAGAGTTTGTTTAAAGAAGTTTTACGTGCAAACATTAGTCAGTTAATCCTAATTAATCAATATTCATTAATATATGATTTAAACGTTTTATACACTTTATGGCTATGAATGTAAATTTTCTTAGCTATAGTTTATAACTAAACAAAATAGTCTGTAGCTAACTTGTTCATGAGTAAATTTTAAACCAGCTTGAAAAAGACAACGTGTATTTCCCTAGACTTTGGCTTAGATGCGTAGTTGATATTTTCGTGGTTTTTGATACGAAGAAAAGTACCATTCCGGATTTCCTCGCGACACCAAATTTGAAACTATTAAATTCACAGTAGAAGAAGTGAACAATCAACTTCCATTCCTGGATCGTTTAGTAATTAAATATAATAAAAAGCAGGAAATGGACGTCTATAGAAAGGAAACCGTTACGTTTTATTTTTCTTTTCGTGCACGGTGTATGTGCGGACTTTTATTTTTGTTATCGTATAATTTAACGTTTCATTTTGGGAAATTTTGCTTTATATTTTCTTTTAACCTACATAACAAGCTCTTAAATTCAGCTACACGGTATAGCTCCGCTTATCTTAATTTGTTAGATCTTTTGTTTATGTTTTCCTTTAAAATGGATCGGCTTAACCTTCTTTCGCAGCCCTCAATTAGGTTTTGACATTTTAGTTTATTGGGATACTCATGTATGCTCCATTAAAATCTCTAACAACAGATTTTACTTGTTTAAGGCATTTCCTGTTAATTATTTACCCTTTTGTTATTCTTTCTACTACTTTGGGTATCGCATACATCATTAGATTTGCTTTTCGCCTTAATGTTAACTCTCATATCGTTAGAATTGAGTTAAAATTAGTCTCTTACTTTTCTTGAGGGTTTATACTTCCCTTTTTCCTTGTCTTAGCAACCCTTTGTGCTTCTTCTCTCATATTTTTCTCTTTTTTTAGTTGGAAGTGTTTCTTTTTACATCTAAGGGTTATGTGTCGATCAGCTGTTCGGGAAGGCGACAGATCTCGGTGCGTTTTGTAAGTTCTGCGTGTGGGAGGTCCTTTCCAAATTGCGGGCATGTAACTTTCTGTTGTTTTCGATCCTTTAACTGCTACCAGCTCCTTATAATGGTTGATTCTTTCTTTAATTGATGTTTTATATTCATTCAATCTTACTTATGCAATATGCCATTTTAATCATTCAGTTCGCGTCTTCCAACTTCCTAATTCGGGGACAGCGTTTGTGACGTATTTTCCGGCTGTGATGAATTTGATTTTGCATTGAATTTCCGCATTTTGATCGCTTGTGGCTTGACTGTCTAGTGTGACGTCCGTGAAGTAGTGGTTCCAATTTTATCGTCTGGGAATTTTATCATATTGTGTGGATATTTGTGGAAAGCTACTTATAACCGTTGCCGTTGGTTGATTTTGGATTTTGGTTGGATATTTTGGAGAAAACGGCTCCGGATTACTGTTATACAGGATTTGATTTCTAGCTACCATCTTGAATTTGCCACGTGTGGTGTCAAGATCTTAATTCATCATCATTTCACATGGTAATTTTGGAGTTTCGTTCATTTCTTTCTAGGGGTCTTGGTCTGGATTTCACCTATTTTCTGGCCTTACCTACTCTTGGTACACTGTTTTGGTACCTCGTTTTGGAAATTTTTTTTATGGAAATACCTGATTTTGGCTTAATATTTATGAAATATTACATTTTTTTGGAACCACATACTGTGGATTTACGTGTGGCCTTACCTTTTTGGCTATACGTTTCTGGAATTAAGAACCTTGGAGCAGGTATCGTTACTCCTGTATAGTCAGTACCCTTCCGGAACTAGCTAAGTGCTTGTTGTTAATTTCTTTTGCAAACCATAAATGTTAGACATTTTTGTTGTACACTTCAAAACTTAATAAAACAAGTTATGTCAATTACTACCTTTCATTAGATATAAGTCGAAATTATTTAATTCACGCGTTTGTTTCTTTATTTTTCTTTAAATTTTGAAGCCATTATTTAATTCATGAGGGTTAAATTTTGAAAACATTACATCCATATTTTGATATTTTAAGAAATTCCTTTTACTGATGTAAACATATTTTAGGATAATTTCATTAACTGGAGTTCATTGAATTAACTTTTCTCTCTATAATACCGGTATGGTATAATATCAGTACCACGATGTTAGCTGATTTATAGTTGGATTTATTGCGATTGTTTGGTAATGATATTTAATAGTTAACCTTTACATTTGTTATAATCTGTAAGTCGAAACTTTGGCCAGGGTTATCGGTAATATCTTACGGATATAATTTTGTTGTCAGTTATATCAAGCTTGACTAATACTGAGCGTTAAAAAATATTAAATTTTTTTTTTTTTTCTGTTCTTTTTTTGCATTACATGGCCGTTCTTTTACACGATAATTTATGTTTTCTTTTTATATATTTAATGGTCTCGCAACGTTGATTTCTTCCCCTAATAGGTCTTTTTAACAACTTTGTGGGTTCCTGTTTATCCTGGTTATTCTAAACAGGTGGCGCCTTGAGAATCTTTTTTGTGAGTAGTTTCGAACCACTACCTCGCCGACGAGCAGGCTGGCACCCTGAATGAAGGTGACGCTCTACGAAAATTGTTAGGGGGTATTTGCGATTATTTTGGTATTTCTGTTTTTTTTAAGGCGTCAAAAGCGGTAGCAAAACAAATACTAATAGATACATTATGTCCGACTCCAACCACTGTGGACAACACAAAATGGCCGCGCTTCCTAGTTAATAGATTGGTGAAGTTCCCCTTGAATAAAAGTAGGTACAATAAAGAGCTGAATTTCATAAAAAATGTAGCTATTTACAACGGTTACTCTTCTATAGATGTCGATCGCATGCTTAAGAAAGTCCAACATAGGCTCTACGTCAGAAATTCCACGGCCTTAATCGCAACAGTAGTAAGAAGTTTGTGAAAGTTCCCTTCCATAGAGCATCGAAAGGTATTAAAGAAGTTTTTAAGGGACAAGAGATGAACATGTTTCATTTCGCGAAATACATTCAAAAACCTTCTTGGCAATCCAAAAGATAAACCTGAAATGAGAGAAAGGTCGGGAATTTACAAAATTGTGACATTTGTAATTTTTGATTTGTTTCAAATATAGAGTTTGTAGAATTATTTTCTTTTTTGTACATGATCACAGCCTTAGTATGTACATACATAGGTACGTACGTTGTATTATGCATTTTACAAAGAAACTGTATCAAAGTATATGGAGATGTAAGTGTAACAATTGAACTTATAAGCAATGTAATAAGTCTATAGAAACATTTGCTAATTATATCATTTAAGAAAGAATAAAATGTTATAATTCTTTGATATCTTTTTGATTTTTTTCTAACTACGGACATAGTATTATTCTTTTTTGATAAACATTAGTCGTTTCTATTGCAATTTCTATTTATACTTTTACGATGAAGATAAATAGAATTACATATCTATTCCTTTCTATGCGAATGTGTTACGAAACAAAAATCATATTGAAAATGCTTTCTTTACATCGTTGTTATTTATGTAGGTTGATTTAATTTTCTTTGATTTTTCTGTTATTCATTCCTCCATCACTTGAAGATTCATAGGCTCCTGTATCCACACACACAAATTTATAATTTGCATCGCATACACAAAATAAAATACTAAAAGTTTTCTTATAATTGTAATATAAAGAGTTAGAATTGTTAGGTTGTTTTACATGAATGTGCATGCTTTCTATCGCACCTATGCATTTAGGAGATTGCGAGTTATTCAACAAACCATTAGCATTTGTAGTACAATTTGTACATACATATGTGCACGTATAGGTATATGCCTCGTGTTGTTGAATAGACAGGCTGCAGTACAGTCCGCAGCGCTTCAAATGTTTGCCGAAATATTTGACTATTTTCAATAAAGTCTCAAACAAGTCAACGTTCAATCCTGCATACAAGAAAAAGGAACGGGGATCATGATTTAAGATTTCTAGAATTAAATTTAAATAGCCTCTCTGTCGTTTCTTTTGAGAGTTGATGCGACGTACGCATCAACGTCTTCTCTGTTTTTACACTTATTTTTAAATTTGTTCGTCATGATTATTGTAGAAACTGCTAATAAACACAGCGTATAACCTTTTTTGTCATTCTATCCATTACAAAAGGAATTATTAACAGATAGATTAAGGTTATGCGATAACTAGTCTCTCGAAAATTCATAGACTGGCATGTCTATGTATAACAGGCGCTATAAAAAGCACTCCAACAGCTACTATGGGAACCATGCTAAACCTACCTCCTCTTGAGATTTATATCAAGGGAGAAGCCAGAATGGGTGCATACAGACTGAAAAATACTAGCAACTGGAGATCCCACAGTGGATCTGGGCACACCAGAATAGAAGCAGTAGTAGCAAACCCTATCTATGATATGGGTAGTGATACAACATTCTCCAGGATCTCCTATGACAAACCTTTCAAAGTTTTCTTGAATTGGGAAGAATGGAGGGATGGAGAGGGGAGAAAACCGAAAACACTAGTCTGGTACACAGATGGGTCCAAAACGGGCACTACTTCTGGCGTTGGTGTATATGAGGAAAACCAGGGATACAAAGTATGTGTACCACTTGGGCGATACACCACGGTATTTCAAACAGAAATATATGCTATACAAACCTGTGCGTGGGAGAGTCTGTGTCGGCGACCGCAGGGTGAGACGCTTTGCATTCTCTCTGATAGTCGGGCAGCCTTAAAGGCACTAGCATCTTATCGTATAACCTTCAAACTAGTATGGGAGTGCCTGCAAACCCTAATGGTTCTGTCTAAACACAAGGTTGCACTGGTGTGGGTGCCAGGGCACAGGGGCATAGCGGACAATGAAATTGCAGACCAGCTAGCGAAGGAAGGTTCAAAAATAAATTATATAGGCCCTGAACCGGGTCTAGGTATTACCAAGAGTACAGTGCGTGGTGCAATTAATGAGTGAATCATAACACAACACCAATTAAATTGGAAACATGCAGCTGGACAAAAGTACAGCAAACGGATGATGGGAAGACCGTCGCAACATCTGACTGCTGACCTGGTTGAATTAAGCAAGATACAGCTTAGGGCAGCAACATGTCTATTAACA
The DNA here is from genome assembly GCA_029619315.2 of Dynastes maya. Taxonomy (NCBI): domain Eukaryota; kingdom Metazoa; phylum Arthropoda; class Insecta; order Coleoptera; family Scarabaeidae; genus Dynastes; species Dynastes maya. The sequence continues at coordinate 27,487,065 of JAROYE020000002.1, forward strand.
GGACATGGCTGTTCGAGAGGCCACTTGCATAAGATGGGGATCTACAAAGATGAACCCTTATGTAGACTTTGCAATGAGGAGGAGGAAACAGCCCCTCATATTATTTTTGAATATGCAGCGCTAGCTCAACGCAGATTCGCTATGCGAAGCTCAATTGAACTACCAATGGAGAAAGATTTACTACATAGGTTCTTAAACCTGATTGCAGGAACTAACCTGTTCAAGTAAAACAAAACCGACGCAGGAATAATGCAATAGGCTACTAAGCTTCAGTGTTAGGGATGTAAAAGCCAGCCCTGCATTGGTAGGAAAATCAATCAGTCAATCAAAAAATGGTTATGCTGCGGTAAAGATGACAGAGTAACGGTGTATCTTACATGCGGAAGACACATGTTCAAAAAGATAGAAATATTTAAGTACCTAGGAGTATTAATAAACAGGAAACATGAAAAACAAGATGCAAATGGGATAATAGAGAACAGATATATGTAGAGCATTTCACTGCAACAAATAAATGCCAAGTTTTGAGAATTAAGATGGTTATTGTCTAATTTCTAAGAGAAATAAAATGAGTGTTTCAAGCTTAAAATAATTTAATTATTTAGAATATTCCCAACGTAACTATATAAACAACGCAACTAGCAAATTCAATTAAATTAAGTAGTACGACAGTTTAAACCGTTCGTGTTCATATACTTATTCCGCTTAATCTAATTAGAAGTAAAATAATAGTGTTTACAAACCTGCTACGTCGCAGTCTATTTATACGTTACACCTCCCGAATAGTACTCGGTACACATACATTAGGTATTCGTTTTCCAATTTGCGATTAATTTAATTTAATAACGTTTTTATTCTCTCAGGGCAAGAGAATAAAGTGCACACAGAAACCAGAAATATCCAATTTTCTCGAAAATTGGTAGCATTCTGTTTCAGGGACGCCAATACCGAGAGTGGGGTGATTTATAGTGCCGCTGGCATTGGCACCTGGCTTTAATAAGAATTTTCAGTTGATTTGTGCTCGCCTGGAAAATTTTTGATTAACCGACGACGATTCGGAAATGTGGATCTCGGCTCTTTAAAGATGTGTAAAATCAAATATTTATAATTCACTAGCTAATTTAAATATATTATGCTATAAAATATTTTGTCGTAGGCGAAAATATGTATTCCGATTGTGGTGAGAAAGTCTTAATTTTGTGATATGCTAACATTTGGCTAAGTTAATGATATTTTAGTTAGTAGTAACTAAAGTGTTGATTAGTTTCTTGGGAGTAGTTGTTTGTGCAAGGTAAGGCAATATGCTATTTGTATAGCCCTTCAGTTATTTCAGTTGTCGGATATGAGTTCTATTGACTTCAAGATTTTGCTTAAAATTGGTAAATTAATGCGAATAAGAATTTTTTCAATCTAAGAGTAATTCGCCATGGAGTTTAACATATACGGTCATCATTACTTTTCCTAACTTATCTTGTTAAAGTTTCAGGTTGGCATTGTTTCATCTTCCGAGATTCTGCAATCTTTTACTGTATATTTTATTTGGATTCATGACTGTAGTGATAACACCAGGATTTATCACCTGTAAGAAATTGGTGTAAGAGGCCACTGATGGCGAATCAAACGTTGCAGTGATAAGACCAAAAGCAAGATTCGCTGCAGTCGTGAAATTGAGTAACAACTTTGTGGTAGACGAGACTAGTATTATAATGAAACGAACAGTTCCTATACTTGTGTCCAACATTTGAAAAAGCTCTTTAACTTTAATGCGCCTATTTGCATGTACACCAATTTTCAAAATGTCATAGCTTCACCTACTGTTACAATACGAGCATGTCTTGCACTACACAAATATTGTCGAAATTTATTTAATGATACAGTCACAGTTATATTTAGCATATAATTACAGCCTTTAGGTTTTAATTCTGCGTCTTTAAAGACACCCATCTTGTCCAGATGTTCTCAGACAGCACAATCCTGTCATTGGATATGCCGCTGCGCTAACAAGGAAACCTCTCTATAGTTCATTAACTTTAAGAATATAGCGCTAGGCAAGCTAAGCTTATATTTTCGACGTTTTCTATTGGCTAATACCTAAGGCAAAATTACACACGACGAAAGAAGGTGCCTGTGCATACGAAATTTATGTTGGATAAAATGAAATATTACTGGTCGCTATGTTTTTGTAATGACAGTTGTCAAAGTTCTTCGTTGCTTTAGGATGACTATTTGGTTGTTTCTTGTGTTTCTCGTTATATTATTATTTATTTAGCATATTGCATTAAAATTGTTCTTGCCAGAACACGATTAATACAATATTTATGGAATAATATTTATTCCATCAAAAAACCTTCAAGGGAAACGCATCAGCAGTGGGCAAAGGCTAATGGCTTATAATTTATATATACAGTGGAAACAGGGTAAATCTAAATCGGCAGCTATAAAGCTAACCTCCAAGCAGCTAGGGCTTGGTGAAGCAACTGTATGGAACATTGTAAAAGAAATGGAGTCCACGGGAATTGTAGGTTCACCTCCAAAGAAACGTCAACGAACAACAACATGCGAAGCTTTGGATGAATGGATAAATTATGTTTGAAGTAATTTGTACATTTCTATAAAATTATGATTATTGTAGCTATTTTAAAATAGAACTACTAAAGTGCTTCGTAGGGACTATTTTATTCAGAAGTATATAGAATACGTGATTTATAATAAAATATAGAATATATCTGAAATAAGTGTAATCGTATATTTGTATGGTTTTCTTAAACATTTTACTGAAACATTTGTCATTAGTACTTAGAGTTACTTTCAAAAGAATTGACGAAGATTATAACAGAACTGACATTTTACTTTCAAATTACCCGCCATTATTTAATCGAGTTGAATTTTGGCAGTATTATACGGACGCCGATTGCAGCGGTATCTACTATATTCTTAAAGTGAATGGACTATAGGTGTCAAATTCAGATTTTGATGAAAGTTGGTGGGGATGTCGAGTATCTTCAGATATGCAAGGAATTTTTTATCGGCCGAAATTAACTTTGATGGGGTGAAACATCCCTTCGAAAATGGGGATGGCACGTTTCGCCGCCGCCGTTTCGCTGTTGCCGTCTCGCCGTCGAAGTTTCGCCGTCGCCGTTTCGCCGTCGCCGACTCGCTGTCGCCGGTTTGCCGTAGAGATAGTTCGCCGTAGGGACAGTCCGCCAGTTCGCCGTAGGACCAGTTTGAGTCACCCGTCGACACGATTCCAAATTGTGATTTAACAGATATTACAGCAAAATTTATTGCAACTTAAATGCTAATAATAATAGATAAATTGTAACTTAAATAATAAATATGTATTTATTTTGCACGTCTAAAATCCTTAACCACTGTTAGCAATGGCAAAGTGTAATTTAGGTTGTGGAGATTCGATAGTCAGTCATTTGTAGAGTTTGTTAAAAAGGTGGTACCGGATGACAGTAGCGTAGCGGTAGCGGCGTGGGTAGGAGTAATTTTCAACTCGTAGTTGATCTCGACAGTATCGCGATAGAGTTCAAAGCGACAGTACGTGGACAGTACAGGGTGTAACGTTCCCTTCGAATGTGAATAAATATATCAGGCATTTCCTTGGATTAGAATATAGAAGTCCGCTTATTTATTGCACAATATGCAATAGCGGATTGCTAAGTCGCGATAGGTTTGAATGTAGAAAACATTGTAAAAGTAAACGTCATGTATTGAATTTAAGAAACAGGATTCTGTACTGGCAATTTTTATATGATTTTATTTTTATGTTAAGTGTCTGCAACATCCCACAACATCTAGTATCTGATGAACATTTTCGTCTTCTTTGGGCTAAGTACGTTCCCTCATGGAAGCTGCCAACATCTATGCAATTACGATACAATTTGCCACGTGTGCAAGGTACAGTAAAGGAATGTATAAAAGACGTGTAAAAGTCGTCCGTTGCTTAAATCTATTTAAAGCCGTATACGCATTTCCAGCTATACAGAGTGTTCCAGAAGTAGGTAACACCACACAACACAGAAAGTGCACTCAAAAAGCACCTTTACTACAATATGGACTCCAATAACATATACTATACAAGAGGTAAATTTAAGAGGAAATGCAGCAAAAGTAATTTATAAGTAAAAATAAAAATATTAAAGGATAAACAATATTACCACCACAATTAAACCATATTATTACAAGTATGCCCACAATTCAAAAGTTGCACTTAAATGCAACACCCCGTATATCCCGCAGTTGTTTCTTATATTAAGTATCACTAGGTTATTCAAGTGAATATTGTAGTAAAGGTGCTTCTTGAGTACATTTTGTGTCTTATTTGGTGTTACTTACTTCTAGAATACTCTGTGCAGCTGGAAATTTGTACACGCTTTGTTAACTTAACCAGCAAACATCTTTTACTTAAAACTTTTTTCCATATTATTAAAAATTTATCTATCATACAAGAGTTGCATTTAAGTGCAACATCCTGTATGACCCGTAGTATCGTGTCATGAAGGAGCTTTTACAAACAAATTGTGTTACACCATGACAACGCTCCTGTACACTCTACCAAGTTGACAACGGAGTTTCGTCGCTCTGCTGGGATAAAATTAATGTCATATCCACCTTATAGCCCGGATCTAGCCCCATGTGATTTCTTCCTCTTTTCAACTATTAAGAAGAAATTATGTGGAATCCATTTTTTAACACCACAGGAAGTTGTTAATGCATTCGAAGAACATGTTAGTACAGTGTCCAAGGAAACCTGGGCAAAGGAGAGTACTTTGAAAAAGAATAAATATTGTTCGTTTTTATATTTTTTGTTCTTATCCTGTATTCAGAAACATACAGTGTGCCCCCCGTGTTTAGGCCAGAAAACGCTGACAGATTTTGTAGGTATTCTTAAACTAGTTAGCTATGTGCAAGGTACTCTGGCTGTTAGAGAGAGTGCACTCTGAGTAACACAGGCTTTCGATAGAAACGCATTTACATAGGTAGGCAATGGTTTTTATTCAAGGGAGGCTCTTTTTGCAAAAGCGGTTGTTCGTTTTATAGATTAGAATTATCCATTCATTTTCTTTATTGACTAGCTCGTAAAATTAGTAGCCTTACTAATACATAGTTAACATTTTCCTTTTTCCGAGAATTAATCTTCTGCCTTAAGCTCTACCTCTCTCATATTTCAATTTAGTTTAGCAGCAGTTAATACTCAACACGTAATAAAACGAACAAGGAAACGGTGCTCTTTCGTTGATGCATATATACAAAAGCTTTATGCTCTTAATTTTCCAATCTGTATGACAGTTCCATACGTTATTTCCGGTGGGAGTCATAAACAACATACTTACATTAGCATGCTGCGACTAGAGAGAAACGAGCGCATTTGTATGAAACGCACCGACTTAGTTTAGAATGAACCCAAACGGAATATTTTAATCCGCTCTGAATAATTCGTTGGTAGATGTAGTTTTTCCGGAAACATTGTACTTTTTATTTCGCTTGCGTATAAAATGGAATAAAGCGAACAGTAATACACTGGAAATATATACAGTTTGTAAATGGAGTGGGTGAAAGTAATTTCCACAAATTCAAACGTGCGTAATAATACAGCATGACAGGACAGTTATGGTATATAAGTATCGATTGCGATTTTTTTGCTTTTAGAATGCAAAAAAAATCTAATAGCAAAAACTTATTATTGGACTTACCACAATAAGTCTGAGTGTTGCTAATATAAGTTAATATAAGTTAAGTGACATGAAACAAATGAAAAAAGACATATTCTACCCTAGAAGGCAGAACACTACTGTAAGGTGTACAACCAAAAGCTGTTTGATAGAATGTGAAATGTCCAAAACATTTATTACAGATCTGTACCCCAGAGCCAGACTATGTAAAGCCCAAATTTACGAAATGTTACATTACTTACTATACTCATTATTCTTTGTCATTCTTAAACCCAAAATTAACTATACAAATACTGGATTCACAAAAACGTTGCTTTACGATTTTAGAAAATCTAAAATTAATTCAATAAAACTGCTTTACTGAAAAATTGAGTCTTTGGATTTAAAAAAGTCTGGCTCTGGGATACTGATACGGTTCTATTAATTGATATATAATCAGGAGCAAATTAATTTATTACTTATAATCTACTGTAATGCTAGAAATTTATGAAATTGCTTAACTAAGTTAAAAGATAACTACAGAAAACAATGATTTTTAAAATTAAATTAATGGAATAAAAATAGTAACCTAAAAAAATTTCACGTTTACGCGCCCTCTTTCTGGTAATGCGTCACGTAATAGAAGTCGGCGTTCGTTTGAATGATCAAGCATGAATTAATCTTGTACTTGAAGTAAAACCAAAACACTACAAAACTTGAAAATACTTTGGAAATTAACCACGTGGCCAAATACGTCTTCTCTTAAAGGGATCTCGAACTACGAAAGGTAGATTGTATAATAAAATTTTCAATCAACCAAAATTTATTTTCTTCAAAAATACTATATTACAGCCTGTAATATGTCATGCGAGTCAACGGTCTAACCATTAATGATCGTAAAATATAGATATTTCTTATCGGAGTTCACGCCCTATTGCCAAGTAATATTTAATTTGCGAAACAATTATGAAGTCGCAAAAGAACGTTTTGCTTATTTTGTAACGCATGCTTGCTACTAAGCATTCACAAAATGCAAAAAATAATGTTATTCGATACTCTCAGCAAGTTTGTTGTGTATTTACAAATAAAACGAAAAAAATAACTCCTAATTCTATACCCTTAGTTTCCGAGTTGGAACCGCGTCGTTGTCGTAACTTTGGCCGACGTTTCATCCACGCTCTTATGGGACATCTTCAGGGCTGTTACTGCATACTGACTGGTGATTTATTCAATCCGGAGGGGTTTGTATAGGGCTTGTTTTGCGCAATGGGGCGGAAATGTTATGCGTCGATGAAGCGGAAATATCGTGCGTCGATGAAGCGGAAATGTTATGCATTGATGAAGCGGAAATGTTACGCATCGATGAAGCGTGGCGGTGGCTAGGAGGTCTAATCAGTTGGAATTTCCACGTGTGGTGTAAGGGGTAGCCATCTTCGCGATGACCCTTTCAAGACATAGTAAAGTTTATTTCTGACTTTCCCGATTTGTTTTACAACGGGAGTAAGATAGTTTGTAAGGTGTGCAAAATACGTTTGGTGTCAAATAAGAAGTGGAACTGTACAAGACACGTAAATTCCGCACAGCATAGAGAACGAAAATTGGGCATGCCACCGAGAAGTGCATTTTTTTTTATGTAATTCTTATGTTGATAAACTGTAATTTGCCACTAGGCTTACTCGATAAACAACCGTTTAAGGACTTTTTTTTTACAAATACAGTCCCGAGTTGCGGTTGCCACCGGAGGGAACGTTACGTAAACATGTTGCATTTGTACGCGATGACGTGGAAAAGAAAATGAAACGCATATTGAAAAAACAGTTTCTTTGGTTATGCGGTGACGAGACAACAGTAAGTTGTAAAAAAATTCAATTGTAAATATTATGGTACGCATACTAGACTCTAGTAAACCTACATTACCACTGTTACTAGCTAGCCGAAGACTACAAGAGTGTACTGCTGCAGCAATTACGAAGGTTGTACTTAGTACGTTGGAAAAATTTCAAGTTTCAAGAGATAAAGTGTTGATGTATATGAGCGATGGCGCAGCGATAATGCGTTCGGTAGGCCGTTCTCTTCTTGAACATGGTTGCAAGTGTTTACATGTTACGTGTAAAGTGCATGCTTTACATCTTGTGGCAGAAACCATTCGACAATGCTCTTCCGAGGTAGATGCGTTAATAGCAAGCACAAAAAAAGTATTTTTGAAATCTCCCAAGCGCCTACGATCATTTCACACAGAGTGCCCTGGTATTCGTCAACAACCGGAGCCAATTCTTACTACACGTTAGGGAACATGGTTGCAGACAACTTTTTATTATGCTGAACATTTCAAAATAGTAAAAGCTGTTGTTGCACAATTCAATCTTGCCGAAGCTGCAGGTATTAAGGAGAGCCAGCCGAAATTTCAAGATATTTCCGTTGAAACAGATTTAAAAAATATTCGTAGGTACTATAAAGGGTTAGCTAACGCAATAGACCAATTACAAAATAGATCGTTTTCATTATTGGAGTCTCTGCAAATTATGGACGGAGTGCATACACAGCTACTGACTATACATGACGCAAAATATAATCGCGTTTTAGAAAAGTTCGAGAGTGTGCTACAGAAAAATCTCGATTTTAGCACACTAAATCAAATTTGTGACGGTGTATAGAATAATCCACTGACTAAGTACAAAGAGTATTTTAATCATGCATGTGTAACATTGGTAGATGTTGAACGCTCTTTTTCAAAATATAAACTCATTTTCTCACCACGGCGAACAACTGTGGAAATACATCTAATGTTGTCAACTTTTTGCCACTCTTATACATATGATGTTAATACTGATAATGGTGCTTCTAGTTTTACTGTTCCGTAGTCAAGGCTGCTTAAAAGGATGAGTGTTTCACTACTTTTCACATATTATAATTATGTATTAGTTCTGTTATTTTCTTTCTATTTTCTTACTATTGTTTTTGTATACTAGGCAGGTACGGCTATGGCACGGCTCCCTGTTACCGGGCTCTAGTAATAGTACTATTAGTACTAGTTTCAGAAGTATAGTGCGCCACAGTATTACACAATTTATAATGCACAACCTCATTTGAAGCGCCGAGGATAAGAAATAATCTGTTTCTAATGGAATAATTGTTTGCTGACTTACAGCTGAATCTATGCACGTAACACAATCTTATTGTTATTTTGGAAATCTCTACAAAGCTCATACTATGGCAAACGTATTGATTACCCTTTTCTTTACAACAAAAGTACAATCTATTTTAGAGCACACACCCAACAAAATGGTTTAAGGGTACGTAAAGTTCAAGATTTTCTAAGTTTGCGACGTTTGTGCTCGTTGACCCCAGATAAATGCTAACAGATGGCGGTCCCGGCTCTCGGGCACCAGATGAATGCGACGTGTAATCGTGCGCCGCGATAAGTATAACGTCCTTTGAACTCTAAATTAGTCAAATTGTGAGTTCTTTCTACTTAACTTCTCTCATACCTATAATGGGGACGGATACAGAACGCTGCTTAAATGTTCTGTAAAATAGCATACACTTGCGGGTTACTGCACTTGCGGGCCTGGCAAGTTAGTTGGTACAACCGCTCATAGATGTCGCCAACAGGGTTAAGATAATTCTTGAGAACTGTCAAAAATTACTAATATTTTAAAACTTTACACACGTGAGCGATGTTTAGTTTTAATATTTACGGTTTAGTGATTTGGACGTGTTTCTGTTGCGGTATCAAGCACGATGTCGATTTATCGTCAACCGGGTTGCTTTTGGTGTCCAGAATTCAATGTCGGAATAAGAATAGGTGAGTACTATTTACAAAGTTTTATTTACATATGACGGTTAAGTATTTCTTTAACAAAATAGCTTCGAAAAAGAACAAGATACATCAAATAATATAAAATTCTTCACATTTATTTACATCAATCCAAAATAAAAGATAATTTCTTGGGAAGAAATAAGCATGTATGTATCGGTAAGTGTAACGGTATGAGTTTAAACTATCTATCATATGTATACAACGGAAACGTGCTTTACGGTTATCTGTAAAATGAATTTCGACTTATATTTTCGATTAAAATAAGCAAAGTGATAGCGCAGTTCACGGAATTGAATAATTCAAACGGCGGCCTTTACGGCGGTATCTGCTAAACAGCCGAGGGCTGTCGGTACGGGGACATAGAAATATTCTTTGATTGCCGGCGAGAGATCCGACTATCTCAAAGAATATTTCCCGGACGTAGAGAAATATTCTCCGGTTGCCGGAAAGGCTCCGACTCCCACAGAGTATATTTTCTCGGTGTTAGAAAATATCTTCCGGTTGCCGGCGAAGGTCCGACTTCCACAGAACATACTTCCCTAGACTCCGCTTAGCTTGTTGTAGTCAGCGTTAACCGACTTGCCCTGCGAATCTCTCTAAATGCAAATTTCGAGGGTTTATATATCATTTTTGACAATGACATTTGACTTTTTGTTTATGACGTGCGGTGGCCTTGTACGTGACGCGTACACGCAGAACATTCGTTAAGACATATCGTTACACAACTGCGGTTGGTTTGCTTAATGAAAAATGTATACGGGCATACAAAAATACCATACAGGGTTTTCTGAAATGAATTTATAATCTAAAAGTTAAATTTACAAAATAAAATTTAAAGGAAACTGCAAGCTAATTTAAAGATTTGTGAGAAAAGGTTAATGTTCTAATTTTACACTCTTTTCTTTCAGCATAGAAGTCTTTAAATTAGTACGAACAGGAAACGGTTCGTCACAAGTTGAAACACAACCCAACATGACTGCTTAACGTAGTTCATCTATTTGTTGAGATTAATTTAAATTCGCAACAACAATTGTACCAAGCAGATTACGATAGCAAAGGAAACCTTCTTGTGACCTAGTCAACTCAAAATTCACAATTACGAACTTCTTTTGTGTTGCGTGTATGTGTGTTTTCTTTTCAAGCAGTTATTAGAGAAACGACTGTATTGATGTCAACTATAGACAACATTATAACAACGGTATCTTTTAAATATTCGAGAAGGTCATCAATAACGAGGAAAAATGGTATAGGTCCTAAGATACTTTGTCAGAATTAGATATAACGTCGCTAATGTAAATAATACTGGATATAAAATTTCATAATGCTTTAGTTCTTTTAATCACATTACAAATACAAGTAGAGTAAGTAACAGTAATAATGTTAATGGGAACTTTTGAGGCAGAATACTCGCTTTTTACCAAGCCTGAGGAGGAGCGCAGCCACCTATGCAAATAGCAGAAACACATGCGTATACCGTATATTTCTTTTAAGTACTGTTGAGAGGCTTGCGACAATTGAATGGCGACAGCTCCCCAGCTTTATTAGTGACACAGTCGGCACTGAAAGTTTCAGGGATACGGCACGTAAGCTAATTAGATTCAGCATTTTAATAAAACAAAGGTGGAATTGAATTATGCGTGGTATTGTTTTTACCTTTTTCGCTTTGAGTAGTTGAGACTCATAATTAAAAATTCTTAATTAAATAAACCAGTCCAGAGAAAAACGGGCAAAGTCGCGAGGCGGCTATTTGTCGGTTTCAGGTATTAAAATAAATACGGTACTGTATATATACGAGGATGGTATGAGAGATACCCGTGTTTGGAGAAAGAAGGTGCCTTGTATCAAAATCTACTATCCTTTGGTCGACGTCTGTCAAAATTTCGGAGAGATTCAGCGAGTAGTGTTGTTTTGAGAGCTGTTGAAAGTAAGCAAGTTTATGTATTTGTGGAATCATGGAAGAAGAATAATACCGGTCAGTGATTCGATTTCTTTTTTTGGATGGGAAAACTTGTGCAGAAATATAGGAGAAGTTGGATGCAGTTTATAAGGACCACGCACCGTCGATGATTACCATCAGATACAAGTTTAATACATTTAAGCGTGCTCGAACATCTGTCTTTGATGAAGAGCGGTCAGGTCCATCCCATTGAGGTGGTTATGGACGATTTGACCAATAAGGCTCATAATATTGTGCTAGCAGACCGCTGGGTGAAGATTAGATAGATATGGAAACATCTCCTTTGAAAGTAATCGGTGAGATGGCTCTGCTAGCGATTGATCAACAACGGATCGCGTGATAACTTCAAAGCAATGTTTGGAGATATTTAAGCACAGTATGGGTGAGTTTTTGCTACGTTGTGTGATTGTAGATGATACATGAATACACCACTACACGCCAGAAACAAAAGGTCAGTCGGCAAAATGGGTTATTATAGGCAAACGTGCACCAAAGAAGACGAAGATGATTTCATCAGTCGGAAAGGTTATTGCGACGATTTTTTGAGATTCGCAAGATATAATCTTAATTAATTATTTGGAGAAGGAGAGGACATTAACGGGACAGTACTATGCCAATTTATTGGATCAATTCGACGCTGAACTAGAGAGAAAAGGGCCCCATCTAGCGAAGAAAGAACTTCTCTATCATCATAATAACGCCCCGCCCACTCATCGGCAATTGCGACAGCAAGACTAGTCCAGTTACGGTACGAATTGGTGCCTCGTCCATTATATTCGATAAATTTGGCCCTCAGTGACTTCTTTCCTTTTCCAAACTTGAAAAAGCGGTGGAAAGCGGTTCACAAATGAAGAGGCCACTGCCGAAACAGAGGGCTATTTTCCAGAGTTCGACAAATTCTATTATTTGGATGGATTAAACAAATTGGAACATAGCTGGACTAAGTGTATAGAGCTACAAGATTATGTCGAGAAATTAATTTACTAAATGCAAAACAATTGCGCTGTCTTCCTTAATACAGGTATCTTCATACCATCATCGTATGCGAATGGTCCATGTTGTAAGGTTCGCCATGTTACAGTACAAATACAGGACACCTCTTTGCTCCTTATGAATTTATTTAAAATGTACTCTAGGGCTAGCTTCGGCCTACGTGAAATGTGAAACCTGAAATTGAGAAATCATTTTTAAATGGTAAAGTTGATCATTGGTAACAGGTTAAAAGGAATTCAAATAATGAAATTAAAATTCGGAAAGAATATTTTGGAGTTGAAATCGAAAGTGTAACAGCATGTACACTTATTGTTAGTTGAGGTAAGGTTAAAGATGGATAACCTGACATACTGTATAAGCTCCTCCGTTTTAGTAACACCTCCTTGAAAGTCAAAAACGTCCGTTTAACATCACATCTGCATATAAAACCAATACAAACACTACAAGACCAATATAATGGCGGAGGGTGGTGTTTATTGAACAAGCTGTTGCGCTTGCAGTTCTATGCACATAGGCCAAATCGGTAGACAATTACAAAAAAGAGGCGGGCTATGGACACCAGTTTCAAAGAACATATGGCGCATTGCCGCTATGGGAAAATTGAATTGTTAAATGTAGCACAACATATAAACGAAATCGGGCATAATATTAAATTAGAAAACCTCAAATTAATTAAGAACGTAACTTCACCGCGGGAATTAGACGCTTACGGAATCATTTATATGAAAAAGAATATAAATTTGTTAAACGCATGTTTTAGTTTTAGAGTTTATAGGAGGTAAAAGTAGGTACTTATAAATATTTTTTAGAGTAGGGATAGAATAATGGGGATAGAATAATGGGGATAGAATTAGAAACTTTTTGTCACACAATTCGATCTTACGGTTGACAATGGGAATCCCGGAATTCCCGAAGCAATTGCTCGGAAGTAATCAAAGATTTTGTGTGGTACGGAGTGTGTCGATACTGTAATGTACTAGGGTAAACATTTATTTGAAATTGCATTTTCTATCAAAATAAAGGTAAGTTTTTATAGTTTTACTTGGATAAAAGCAACAATTTTTAAAATTAAGTACATCTAAACTTTTTTCCGCGAATGACGATCGGTGACATTTCTGTTTCCGAACCAGGATTGTTAAATGAAATATGTAAGTAATAGCGTGTTATTGATATAATACAGAGGTTTTTTGTTGTAGTTCTTGGGTCAGTTTTGATATTTTGCAGCAGATTATTCAGCCAATGGTTTTCAAGATTTTACGTTAATTAGAGAAACTAAGTCTAATATTTCCTTTTTGGTAATCGCTACTGGAAATGCCAATTTAATTACTAAAGTCCACTATTTTTATATTTACTTCCTATAAATATACGTTTCGATATATCAAAGGGTTAAATTTCTTTAAAGTAATCAATATAAAAATGGCAGGTATTAAATGAAATCATATTTTTGATCGGAGTGAGTAAAATATTATAGCAGCTTATCCAATTAATTGCTTGAATCATAAATTTCAGAGAATCTGTTCACTTTGAACCAAATAAATATTTTCCTCCGAAATAATAGGCTTGCGTTTTCCATACGTGACGGCGATTGCAATGTAGGCACCTCACAAATACCATTCTAAAAATGTCAATACTGCTAAGTATCATATGAGGGGAAACTGAGACAAGAAGGTGAAATATACTAAAAAACCTACGTTTATTTACCAAATTGTTTTCCTATAAATATTAGATTCCTCTGGTAGTTTCCTAATCCATTCCAAGCTATTCCATTACGTCTCCCCAAAGCCATACAATTCCCAAGCACAATTACACTAAATAAGTCATGGGCAGGGATCCGCATCCTACTTCTGTCCTATCTTCCTATCTGCAGGGCCGAATGACGCACCCAGCTGTATTAGCATGGGAATTGCCTCGATAACTGCTAATAGAATAGAATAAGGTGTCAATGTTGTTATCGAAGATGTCACGCACTTCGCTTTAGAGTACCCAGTGGGCGATTCTAACACAACTGAATTAAACCTATTCGGGGTTTTCTGCGTTAAAATATCTTGGTTGTTAAGATTAAATAAAAGATGTACAAAAGAAAAAGGTAGAATGCGGATAGCATTAACTTAAGGTTACTTTAAACACGAGGTTTGATATGAATACCTTTATTCTATTTTGTGGCTATTGATTATGGCCTCAAATGGTCATCTTCAGGCCAACTACAAGCATAAAATTATATATAATAAAAGAGAATTATTGAAATCTTAAAAAGATAAGAATAATTTTAGAAAGAAGTAGCACTGCGCTAGTTAGGAGATGCAAGATGAAATTATTAAAGACATTATGAGCACTGTAGATAGCGTCAACAATCAGACAAGCTTATAACTTTATATTGCTAAGGATTAACAATCGTTTATTTTCCTCCGTGACAACACATTCACTTGCGGGAAAAGTTATAGAATACAGATTACCTTTACAATTTAGTTAAACTGAAAAGAATAGAATCGACGAGAGCGTGCAATAAGAGTCTAGTGGAAAATTGGTAGACGTGGAAGGAACGCAATACTGACAAATATATACAGGGATAACCATACAAATTTGAACAACCTAGTCGGTGCTATCGTTGATCATTATGGAATCGAAAATGTGTGAATTAGAGTACGAAGTGCGGGATGAACTGCTACATCTGTTCATGTCTAATAAAAAAGGGCAAATATTACTCAACTCAGTTATGCTACGTTGTTACGAAAGTTGGTCGTATTATTATTATTAGTGACATTGGTGCAGCAACTTTTCAAATACTGGAAAGCACATCCAATGTATAGAGATGAACATGGTATTACATAAAAACACATCAAAAAATGCCTAGAAACAATAACCAAAATAATGTTAATACAGCTCCTCATGGTATTGATGGAATTACTCACGGCAGCAATGTGAGAAGAGAAAATACCAGCTAATAGACATCTTCCTGCTTGTCCAGTGTCATCAGGGTTGCTCCGAGTGCTCCTCTATCTCATACCGCTACTTGTCTTTCGGCGTATAATGCTATCCTTTCAAACAAAATATCTTCATGGCGCTATCTAGTGCCAAGACGTAAATGCTTCCCAAACTCCAGCCAATCTCTTGGAAGTAGAGAAGCACTCGGAGTAATGCTGATGACGCCGGGTGGACAGAAACATTTCTCGTTGGCTAGTGTTTTCTCTCCTCACGCTGCTTTTTCTGTGAGCGACTCCATCAATGAGTAGCTATGTTAGCATTATTTTGGTTATTGCTTCTAGACATTTTTTGATTTGTTTCTAATGCCCCATGGTAAGCCGGTAGGGATCATTTGGATGTGCAGGTACCCAGAGCGCTGATGTACACACCATCTCGAGTTCAACAAATCAAGAACTGCTAGAGAGTTGATTTGGGAATTGTACCAGGTTTCTGTCGCTGCTTTCTAGATGACGTGTGTATCTCTTGGGACTAAATGGCGCTAGGAGATATTTTGCTCGTTGTTTCGAAGGATAATGGCATAAGCCAAGGGGCCAAGGGGTGTGAGGTAGAGAAACACTCGGAGCAATGTTGATGACGCCGAGTAGGCAGAAACATGACCATTGGCTAGTGTTTTCTCTCCTCACATTGTTTTTGCCGTGAATAATTCCATCAATACCATGGGGAGCTATATTAGCATTATTTTGGTTATGGTGTTTTATAGAAAAAGAAGCAGAAGTGCTTTATCTTTAAATTTTGGAAAGACGAAATTGTCACAAAACTCAAATTCCTAAGTGTTTAAGAAGACTTGCTGTAGAGGTGGTTACTGGTGGCGTAGTGTTACACATTAGACATTTTAGCCAACAGTGAAGGATGTTCATTCTTAGTGAAAGAATGACGGATAGGACTTTAGAGCTTAGGGATCCTATTCCTTACCGCCACAAAGGTGTTCAACTTTTGGTTGTCACATCTGTGTGGAACGTGGAATTGTTTCCCGCACGCATTTACGAATTTTGTGGGAAACTGAGCATGATTTTCAGTCGTGGATTGGGTTACATAGAATTTATTCCAAACTTCTCTGAAAGTAATAAGTAAAATACGGCAAAGGTGTTAGAGTAGATAAGACCATCTTTTGCTGTATGTACAATATTTACGTTTATATTGTTGCGATATATGAGGAACGTAATATTTTGCAAACAGGTGCTAGTAATTCACTAAATTGAATTTTAAACAGCTATTAATTCAAATCATACATCTACGAGAGAATAAATTCCAATCAATATAAAACGTATAAATTCACAATTTTGCACTTCATATTCGCCTATTCATTTCGCTGAAAATTAAAAAGGTGTGCTATTTGAGGAAGTAAAAAACTATGCTAACACTTCAAATTGGGAACCGAATTTTATATTTACCATCCTTTATTGAGTACTATTTCGTAATCACTGTATGTTGTACCTATAAATCCAATACCTTATGGGCATTTAAAGCTGTGCACGCGATGAAAATGCAGCGGAAATTATCTTTCGTGTGCACGGTCTATTTACATAGCTTGCTAAATGTGCCTTGTCCATATATCTAGTCGCATTCAGCATACGTAGGCCATATACGGTAGAATCAAGGTAATGATCCATTCCTTTTGTCGTGATGAGTTATTGACAGGCATTCACTCATATGCTCAACAGCAAAAACAAACCAAAATTTACAAGTCAAAGAAGAAAAATAGGAATTTTAATTTCAAATAAAAATAATTGAAATATTACTGTTAATCAACTTGATCGTTCTCAATTACATACATTTTGTCAACCTTTTGCGAAATTTTCAGATACACATTTTCATGATAAAGAGATGAAGCTGCTTAGTTTATCTGCCGACAAATTCACAATATTTGAAAGATTCAAAAATTTTGGATGTGAATACTGAATCAGTTATACACTCTAGCGGCCTAACATCAAAAACTCGTTGAGGAATGCCATTTTGCATCAAAAATGAAAAAGAAAAATGTGAGCAAACACACTCAAACGTAGTGCAATGCATTTAACGTTTGTCCAAGAAAAAATAAAAAAAGACGTTAAATTTTGGACAACTAAGTTATATGGTAAAATAAAAACAAAACCAAATTAGGACATTTTAAAGGTTTAGGATCTGTTATGACAATAGTTCGAAGTCCATTCTTGCGTTCTATGAAATAATTCAATTCAATAAGCATTCAAAATTTTGACCTTGTATTTTGAAGCAATTTTTGCATATTGAGGAAGATGCTGTTTCTATCTTAATACGCAAAAATGTGTAGTATTCGTGTAACTGGTGATAGTTCAGGACATTTTTTATAGTTTCCCGAATTAAATATGCATTATTGTGCAGCGCATGGAAATTGTATACGTTGTTCTCGATGATACTTCTTCGTAAGTTATTGTGACATTAAATTCTTCTAAATGCTTCTTCTAATACTACTCGAGGTGGGCGCCATAAATTCTCGGCCTGATATAGAAAAAATCAACTTGGTAAAATATAACAATTTTTACTTTTCAGCCGTTTTTACTCTTCGAGCCGTAATATATATAGTGTAGGCCTCGTACATGTGCTGCTATGATGCAACGGAGCTTAAACACTCTAGAACCTGTACAAGCCTGCCAGGCCGAGAGCTTATGGCGCTTACCTCGTACTTCCAAGTGATTTTCTTGTTGGGGCACAATTTGCTCATTGGTTTTTAGAGCAAACAATGGAAAGAAATGAATTTCCAGCTACTGTAAATATTTGGGCAGGTATTGTGGACGACTTTCTAATTGGGCCGTACTTGTTATCACTTTGACTAAATATACAGAATTACTTAGTATTTTTACAAGAAGTTCTGCCAGAACTGCTGGGAGACGTTCTATTACACGTGCGACCATATACATATGTGGTTTCAGCACGATGGTGCTGCTGCACACTTTGCTGATGGAGTTCGATAATATTTGGCGACAATGTTTGACATGAGGTGAATTGGAAGAGCGGGGCTTGTTTCCTGGCATTCGAGATCACCAAATCTCAGGCCCGTTAAGTTCTTTTTCTGGGGGCATATGAGGAACTTAGTTTATTCAACACCAGTTGAGCCAGAGGAAGACTTTTGTTGTTCTCATTGTCGCCTTCTCCGCAGGTGCACTCTTTGTGTGCAGTATCAAGGTGGAAATTTTAAACCGTTTTTATATGCATTAACTAAATTCAGTTGTATTCACTTTACATTTGTTTTGTTAGTTTTACAAAAATGTAGTCCTTATTTCATCATATAATTAGTAGTACTGCAGTATTAATTAAAATGATAATAGATTATAACTTGTTCAAAAGTTGCTTATTTCTAAGGAGATGGACATTTTGAAATTTTGACCTTTAATAGAGAAATTATACATTTTTGACCTATCTTTCCTAAGCTAAAATGTGTTGGTTCCTTCCACCATTCCTCAAGTTTTAAAAAAATTATTTTCCACATCCTGTATACATGTGTCCACTTAGTGCATGGACGGAAGATAATTCCCTTCTTAAGCTATTTAGAGAAAGAGTTTTTAAATAAACACTCTTCCGAGATAAATCCTGCACAACATAATATATAAAATTTTCAGATGTTTCCAGGTTCCGATAGTTGCAGTTCCCGATATAGGGATCAGAAGCTCGTATTAATAAATAGTATATATCATTTAAAACACGAGTTTTGAAGGAAAAGGTATTTTCGCATAAAAAATCGTTTCTAATATGTTAGTTATTACAAGAATTCACGGATATTTTGTTGCTCCATTTGTTACATGTATTTACATAAAACAAGTAAAGAGGCTAGGTTAAAAAACTACAGACTAATGAATGGCCACCCTCCCATAACTAGATCGCATGGTGCAGATTACCAGAGGCTGTTAAAGGAACTTAGGGCAGAGCCGATAGCAAGCGGTCCCAGCGATGCCATTAGTCTATGAAACGGTAATACCAGACAGAGAAGAATGGAAAAAAGGACCGCCTATTAATTGCGGGATTAGACAAAAAATAACTAAGTCACTAAGCCTAATTCAAAGCGCCACAGTATTTCAAGCCGAAATAACAGCAGTGCTGGGGTGTATTGAAGGATTAGATAAACAAGAAGTCAATTATCGATCTATTGCTATCTATTCAGACAGTCAAGCAGTGATAAAAGCATTGGACTCCACACGGGCGAAGTCAAAACTGGTGTGGGACTGCATGAATGTGCTCAACAGGCTGGGTAGCCGAATTAAGGTGATCCTGGCCTGGGTACCAGGACACGTAGGTCATCGAGGGAATGTCAAGGCAGACGAATTAGCCCGAGTGGGCTCGTCAACTGCTTGGGCAAGAATCCAAAACACTCTACAGGCATGGCATATACTGTAGTTAAAGCAACTACTAAACAATGGAAGGATAAGAAACTTCAAGACTGGTGGAAAAGTATTCCAGGTCAGAGACAGGCCAAACAATTTTTGATTGGACACAGACCTAAATTTACAGCAGACCTATTAAGCAGGGACAGAAAGTCCGTTAGAACAATAGTAGGCCTGCTAACAGGACATTGATGCTCAAGGAACACATGAGCAACCTTGGCCTGAAAGAGGAAACAGCATGTAGATTCTGCCAGGCGGAAGCACGGCTCTCAGAAGTGGGTGCGGAATATCCAAAAGTCGAAACCTACGTATAAGGATCACTTATAAGGCTGCTGGGCCTACTGAAAAAGCCAAAGCTAACGTAATTGATCTAATGATAGAGGAACCACAATAGATCTGAAAAGGTCGCATCACCTCGAAGACTAATCTAATCTAATTTAAGGCAAGTAAGAAAAGGAATATTGTCACTCTTCGTCACACTAGTTCGTTGTCGGTAAATATGTTTATGTTTGGAGTGGTTTGTTCTTGAATTTCAAAGGTACTATGCATGTCTATAGTGATTGTAGTAGTAGTTCTCTCATTGAACGATTTGGCATATATGTAATAGATTTTCAAGAAATAGTGAAACAGTGCTTACAACAAACTAGCGGTTGGGTTATATTTCGTTACAATGAGATGTAAGAAAGACGTCTCTAGAGAGAAAGAAGAACTAATTAGTTCATCAATTAATAACGTAAAATTAAATCAACCGGATATAGCAAGAATTGCAAAAGTGTCTTACGCAACTATAGCAACTCCTATAGCAGGCAAACGTTATCGTACCTGAAAGTCAGAGACGAAATTGTCCACGTAAAAGAATCACTACGCTTTGAACAGAGCGCAGAGTAGTATCTACTGCGCTCTTAAATCGTAGAGCTTCGCTAAAAACGATTCACACAAAAATAATGGAAACGGGAATCGAAATATCGATGTGAACATTGCGCAGGCGACTTTAGGAAGTCGGTTTTAAATGCAGGCGTCCCGTAAAAAAGGCTAAACTAATACCTAGAATGAAGAAAGCACGTTTCGAATGGGCTAAAGGTCAAAATTCGACCGGAGATGAGTGAAAGAACGTATGTAGTGCATAAATAATTACGACGTTAGAAAAAATTAATGCTATCTCTTCATTAAGTCATCTTTAACGACAAATGTTGAATAGAATCCGTAACGGAAGGTGCGTTGTTTGTTAGAACAACGAGAACAATGAGAAATAGACAGAAGAATGTATCCTTAGGACTGTAAAACATTCTCCTGCAGTAATGATTTGAAGCTGTATTTCTACAAACGTGCCAGGACCAATACCTATCGATTCTAAATTGCGTCTTCAAACCGCATATAGAAAACATAAGTTTCCCAAGATGCAGGTACACTTTCATGCAAGACTGTGCACCCTGTCATACTGCAAAGAAAGTGAAGAAATATCTGCAGAAAGAAAATATTCCGCTTCTTCCATGGAGTTGAAATTCCGTGGATCTAAATCCGGTTGAAAATTGTTAGGTTCTTTTAAAATCGAAAGTAAAACAACGGAATAATTCAAATTTAACCATATTAAAAAACCGAATTAAGAAAATATGGCAAAACGATCCAGATATTAGAGATGATTGATAAACGTATTGACAGTATACCACGGCGAATGGTGGAAGTGTTAAAAGTATACATACATTTCACATAACATGATAAATAAAGGATGTAAAATACAAAATAAAATCACTTAAAAAAACTAACTGCTTTTACTGTTGAATTTGAGTCAAAAAGATTAATACGATAAAGTGTCCAATTCATCGGCCACCTACTGTACAAACCAGTGATCTTGTAGAGCTGTTGTAAACTTGGGATTTGCCATGTATTTACACGTTTTCTGAATTATTCATTTGAATTTCCATTACAATGTATACTTGTATGCCTACGCAGCATCAGCAATCAGACAATGGATTTCACCACGTATATACGACGTATAGAGTGCATCTATTGAAGAACGCTCGAGAAGGACAGGTAGATTATTCCGCATCATCCCGCGCGACCGCTCCAGTCGACCATATAACAATAGAGTTCAATAAAGGTTCTCTGGGTAATTTGAGCAAGATAATAAGGGAGCATACGCGTGTATGTACCTTGCATATACGAACAGTCTCTGCTGCCGCCATCAGTTCGACAGCAAGATCGATAGGGTGTTCCTCGAATATTAATTCCTCAATTCGCAGAATCTGTTAATGCGTTCAAACATGCATATGCACCTGCATATATTTATTATCAGCGCGTGTCAACAGTATTGGATAACAGAGGTATAAACCTAGATTGATGTACTGTATGTCCAAAAGCAAGACCTTATATTAGGCAGAAATATGCCTACCTTTCTCAAAGGATGGTGAAAGTAGTGGAAAGTTTTCTTTATTTAAGCAGATGTATTTCTTTGGGAATATTTGCTTGAAGGAAATTAATATTTGCTTGAAAATAATAAATGAAGCGCTAGATGTAACCGTGCAAATATTTTCTCTTGGCAAATAAGAACAAATTCCTCAAGCTTACAAAAACAATGAGAGAAAAAATTTTTGGTACAAATCGTCTTATTGTATTTAAAAATGCTGAAACAGTTCACTAAAACCCTTACCACAACACTTAATTCGTACTGGACGCACGTTTCGATAGCCAAGCTATCATCATCAGCAGCAAGACTGAACTAACAAGCTAAGTGAAAAACTAACCTTATAAGGAAAATAAATTATGCAATATGTAAATTTAAAATCGTAAAATTTAATGAGCCGCTTCATTGCACAGGACTATAAATAGCCTAAAGGTAAATGAGCCGAATGACGTGAGTTAATAAATCCTAGATTACAATGAAGCGGTTCATTGCACATGGTTAAATTACAACTAAAATGATTAAACATGATGTAACAAAGGATAAAGGCTGGAATTTAGTGGTCCTAAATCTGAATTCATTAAGTGAGTTTTGTTTTTGTAAATTTCCATGCCTTCATAACAATTTAATTGAGAATTACTCCTTACGTTTTTAATTAACTTTATATTATCAACATTATGGTTATTTTCAAGCATATGTAGGGCAACGCTAGATTTATCAAACCTTCTGAATTTGAGATGAGCCAAATGTTCTTTGTACCTAATTTTGATTGATCTTTTTGTCTGCCCAATATACACTTGATCACAATCTTTACATGAAATTTTGTAAATTCCTGATTTATCCATGTTATCCACTGGGTCTTTGGAATTTCCTAAAAGGTTTTTAAGGTTATTGCTCGAAGAGAAAACAATCTTGCGGTCAATGTTAGAAAAGATTTTTTGAAGACCCTTGGTGTAACATGGATAAAAGGGTAATTTAACATATTTCTTATTATTACGGCCGTCAATGCGTTCTAATGTGCTTACATTTCTAATTCTTAATCTATTCTTATGTTTCCTAATAGTATTATAGACGACATCTTCAGAGAATCCGTTAAAGTTAGAAATATTGATGCTTTCTTTTAGTTCATTTTGATATCTATCTTTCGTTAAAGGAAAATTGAGTAACCGGTGCACCAAAAAGTTAATAGCCGAAAGTTTGTGTTCATATGAGTGATTAGAATCCTGTAAGATGAATCTATTATTACTAGTAGGTTTCCTATATATGTCTATTTCTAACTTATTTTTATTTCTTATTACTAACATGTCGAGGAAAGGAATCCTGTTGTCTTTTTCTTCTTCGTGGGTAAATTTGATAGAGGGAAATTTTGAGTTAAGTTGTTCTATGAAATCCGTTATTGAACATTTACTGATGTCAAAGATGCAAAAAATGTCATCGACGTATCTGATCCAAAGCCGAGGGAAATAAGTGAAAGTATTCTTCAGGTCAGTTTCAAATTTACCCATAAAGAGGTTAGCCATAAACGGAGATAAGCTGTTACTCATTGCTGTTCCTTCCGTTTGTGATAAAAAGTGTTGTTAATTTGGAAAAAGTTTTGTTTCATGCAAAGTTTTGTCAAAGAAATGAAGCTAGTAACTTCCTCTCTATCCATTTGGTTATCTAACAAAAGTGTTTCTAAATATTCCAAAGTTAAATCAACTGGAACACTAGGGAACAATGAACTTACGTCAAATGAAACTAAAATTTCTTTGTCAGTAAGCTCAATGTCCTTAGTTTTTTCAATGAACTCGTAAGAATTTTTAATAGCCAAATCCGGAAATTGTACAGGTAACTGGTTCAATTTGTCAGATAACCACCTGGAAAGTAAGTAAGTTGGACTGTTGATATTCGAAACAATGGGTCTCATGCTTTTTCCGGGCTTGTGTATTTTAGGTAAACAATACATCCTAGGTAGTACTGGGTTTGATACCGTTAGTCTAAATCTTAAATTGTCGCTAATGACAGCCTTACATTCTAACATGGTCTTTTTGGTTTCTGTAATCATTTTAGACAAAGGATTTTTTGATAATTTTGAATAAGAACTTAGTCGAGTCAACACCACTTTGTCACAAAGTTCTTATTCAAAATTATCAAAAAATCCTTTGTCTAAAATGATTACAGAAACCAAAAAGACCATGTTAGAATGTAAGGCTGTCATTAGCGACAATTTAAGATTTAGACTAACGGTATCAAACCCAGTACTACCTAGGATGTATTGTTTACCTAAAATACACAAGCCCGGAAAAAGCATGAGACCCATTGTTTCGAATATCAACAGTCCAACTTACTTACTTTCCAGGTGGTTATCTGACAAATTGAACCAGTTACCTGTACAATTTCCGGATTTGGCTATTAAAAATTCTTACGAGTTCATTGAAAAAACTAAGGACATTGAGCTTACTGACAAAGAAATTTTAGTTTCATTTGACGTAAGTTCATTGTTCCCTAGTGTTCCAGTTGATTTAACTTTGGAATATTTAGAAACACTTTTGTTAGATAACCAAATGGATAGAGAGGAAGTTACTAGCTTCATTTCTTTGACAAAACTTTGCATGAAACAAAACTTTTTCCAAATTAACAACACTTTTTATCAACAAACGGAAGGAACAGCAATGGGTAACAGCTTATCTCCGTTTATGGCTAACCTCTTTATGGGTAAATTTGAAACTGACCTGAAGAATACTTTCACTTATTTCCCTCGGCTTTGGATCAGATACGTCGATGACATTTTTTGCATCTTTGACATCAGTAAATGTTCAATAACGGATTTCATAGAACAACTTAACTCAAAATTTCCCTCTATCAAATTTACCCACGAAGAAGAAAAAGACAACAGGATTCCTTTCCTCGACATGTTAGTAATAAGAAATAAAAAAAAAGTTAGAAATAGACATATATAGGAAACCTACTAGTAATAATAGATTCATCTTACAGGATTCTAATCACTCATATGAACACAAACTTTCGGCTATTAACTTTTTGGTGCACCGGTTACTCAATTTTCCTTTAACGAAAGATAGATATCAAAATGAACTAAAAGAAATCATCAATATTTCTAACTTTAACGGATTCTCTGAAGATGTCGTCTATAATACTATTAGGAAACATAAGAATAGATTAAGAATTAGAAATGTAAGCACATTAGAACGCATTGACGGCCGTAATAATAAGAAATATGTTAAATTACCCTTTTATCCATGTTACACCAAGGGTCTTCAAAAAATCTTTTCTAACATTGACCGCAAGATTGTTTTCTCTTCGAGCAATAACCTTAAAAACCTTTTAGGAAATTCCAAAGACCCAGTGGATAACATGGATAAATCAGGAATTTACAAAATTTCATGTAAAGATTGTGATCAAGTGTATATTGGGCAGACAAAAAGATCAATCAAAATTAGGTACAAAGAACATTTGGCTCATCTCAAATTCAGAAGGTTTGATAAATCTAGCGTTGCCCTACATATGCTTGAAAATAACCATAATGTTGATAATATAAAGTTAATTAAAAACGTAAGGAGTAATTCTCAATTAAATTGTTATGAAGGCATGGAAATTTACAAAAACAAAACTCACTTAATGAATTCAGATTTAGGACCACTAAATTCCAGCCTTTATCCTTTGTTACATCATTTAATCATTTGTAGTTGTAATTTAAACCATGTGCAATGAACCGCTTCATTGTAATCTAGGATTTATTAACTCACGTCATTCGGCTCATTTACCTTTAGGCTATTTATAGTCCTGTGCAATGAAGCGGCTCATTAAATTTTACGATTTTAAATTTACATATTGCATAATTTATTTTCCTTATAAGGTTAGTTTTTCACTTAGCTTGTTAGTTCAGTCTTGCTGCTGATGATGATAGCTTGGCTATCGAAACGTGCGTCCAGTACGAATTAAGTGTTGTGGTAAGGGTTTTAGTGAACTGTTTCAGTGTTCCAGTGCCACAGTTTTAGAGTATCCGTTTAGTATTTAAAAATGTTCACCATTAAGATTTGTACACTTTCCATATTACTACACTTTCCATTCTGAAGGTGGTATCTCCAAAATGTGGTTTTGGAAGACAGTTTCTTGAGGTGGCAAAAATTGCTGTTCACGCATTTTTTGTATGACATTCGAGGACAAATAGATGCCGTTAGGGAATAAGTCAGGTGAATACGGGCAATAAAACATTAATTCCATTATTTTTTTCTTCAAATAATCAATTCTCTGACGTGCCGTGTGAGAGCTGGCATGGTCATGATAAAGGATGATGCGAGGTTGTCGATTGTGTTTCTTGATTTCATTGATGACTTCTGACAAACAAATTGTTGTATACCTTTCAGCGTTCTTCGATCCTCCAAAGCAATGCCTGCGACATGTCCAATACAACGAAAGAGACAAGCAATCATTTTCCTGGAAGTCCTTCGTGAACAAACAACTTTTGTTAGATTCGGTTCATCTGGGAACACACAAACAGTTGATTGTTGCTTGGTTTCCGGCACATCCGAATATACCCAGTTTCGTCGCCTCTTATGACGTTGTATACGGATTTTGAAGTTCCTTGACACGAGCCTTTTTTGTGCTTGGGACGGAATTCGTCGTGAACAGAACTTTTTCACACTTAAATTTTCATGCAAAATCAAATGTACTGCAGTCTTAGATATGCATAATGATGTCTTTATCTCATGATAAGTCGCATGCCGATGTTGCGCACAGTATCGATGTTTGTGTGAAAATAGAGCAAAATGTATGAACAAACACATATTCGAAAAGGTTCGCTTAAGGAGATAAGATAATAATTACTATTGTCTCATTTCAGAATTGAAGACATGACATTAACGGATGACCAAGCACGAGGTAATCCTAGAGAAGCTGGCCAACTGTACGCATTAAATTATCACAATCGTTGCCATTCTTCTCATTCTACATTTACAGCTTTTCATCAGACATTTTGTGATACTAGCACATTGACATTTAGCGGTGGCGTTGGTCCACGATTGGTAAAATCGGCAAGTATTGAAGAAATGCTGCTGGATCATATCGGAGCACAACCATCATGTACTACACTTGAAATTGTATATAAAGTAGGTATTTCCTTATCAACTGTATCCATAATTTTGCGTGAACAATTGCTATATCCATATCACCAACAGCAAGTGCATGGGATGACACTAACAACCTTCGACCTCACGTTGATTTTTGCTGGAAGTTCCTACATTATATTATTGGCGAACCTGCCTTTACCGGTAGAATATTGTTTACTAACGAAGCTTATTTTACTAAAGATGGTGTTTTTAACACGAGAAGTAATTCCATTCTGGCGGATGAAAATCCACGCGTTACATATAGCAGAGGCTATCAGTGAAGATTCTCGTTTAATATCCCGACAAGCATTGTGATCACCTAATTATATGCAATGCTGTTCCGGTTACGCTGGGTATGTTTATCATCAGTGTTTAGAGAATATGTTGCCAGAACTCTTAGAAACGGTTCCTCTGGGATTCAATGCTGTAATGTACTTTCAACACGATCGGGCATAACCACATTTTGGTGAAGATGTTTGTGAATTGTTGAATGCTGAATATCCATATAGATGGGTTGGGAGAGAAGGTCTCAGAAACTAGCCAACTCACTCATCAGACCTTACTTCTCTAGATTTTTTCTTTGGGGTTGTCTATAAAGTCTAGTACATGAAACATCGGTGGATACGGAAGAAAATTTACTAGCAAGAATTTTAGTTACTTGCGACATAATTCAATCCACACCTGGTGTATTTGCACGTGCAAGAGGGGAGTGGGTGTATCATTTAAATTTATGCAATGAAGTTGGTGGCGGCCATTTTGAACAATTTCCTTATAAGCACTTGAGATAAAAAAACTTCACACAATTCCAAATAACGGAATGTGATCTACATATCAATTTGTTATATCTCCTTAACCGAACGTTTTCAGATATATGTTTATTCAGACTTTTTGCTTTATTTTGACCCCATTGACCCGTCGCCACATGCTAAAAAAACTCAAATATTCACTTAAGGTTTTTAAGTATTACGCAAATGTAGCATGTAAAATGGGATTTGATGCTAAATTTTTAGATACCTATATATATAAATTGTAGTGGGATGTTTCAATGTGAACAGCGTATGTTAAATTCATTATAATTAATATTATATCAAAATGGTGTTATTTTGGGTGATAAGGTTGTATTTGAATGCAACTGAAAATATACTTAAACTTTTTCCGTAACGAATTACCAATACTTTTAGAAGGTGTTTCGTTGGAAACTCGAAAGACACGGTGGTTTCTTCACTATACGGCTTATTGTTTACGAATCGTCCGTGCCTATCTCCATAATATGTTTCCATATCAGTGGATCGGAACAGGATCTATTTTTCCATGGCCAGCCCAGATCTGACTGTGTTTGACTTTTATTTATGAGGAAGAATAAAAGGTTTACCAAATACGTCCTACAGCGAGAGCTGATATGATTCAACCGATCCATAATGCTATCGCCAACCTACCAAGAGCAGAAATCGAAGTAGCAGTTATTAGCACTCGTCCTAGACTAAATCTGTGTATAAATAATGACGACAAACAGTTTAAACATTTAAAATAAGTTTAAACTAATGTTTATTTTGATTTCTAATACTACATTATGGTGCTGCTTTCGTTTTGCATTGTCATTTATTTGTTTATTTTGCGACTGCTACATTTTGTTATTGTTAACATTCCTTTGTCTCATGGCCAACCAAGATAAGTTTCGATATTACTAAGTATGTAGGTATTTGTAACTGATGGGGAAATTATTACTGATAATGGGCTGTTTTCGTTATTATGTGGAAAAAGTAAAAAGATATCACTACGCGGTTTTCGCCGCTACTTTAGTCTGTCAAAACTCCTCAAACGCAACATAAGAAAAGTGTGTTGTTGCATTTAAATTTTTAGAGATAATTGAGAAAAACTAGTACAGTTGGCAATAATGCTATCTTGTACATTTCTTGAACATTAGCAGGTAGCACAAATTGTGACGTCTAAAACAACGCTGAATGCCCTTTCAAGCAAGTCCACATTTCTTTAACTCCGATAAAAACTGCAGAAGTTACAGCAGGTTTAGCTTTACATGATTCGGCAACGCCTACTACACTTATCATTCACAATGTGACAAAACGTCTTTAATCAAAGTGTTGCGTAATTAAATAAGCTTTTTAATGAAGCATTTAAAATCATAGTTAATCCTGGAACGTTTACGGCTAATTTAAAATTTACTGTTGACCTTAGTAGCTGCGCCCCCTAGCGGTCATGTTTGGAATTTAAAAATATTTTCAGCAGTCCCCCTTTCCACTTTAGTTATGAAATTGTTTTTTCCCAACACTATAACTATTGTGGTTTCCAAGATATCGCCGGTCCCCACTCTTAGTGGGACGCGTCGTATATACATTCATATCCCAAGTAGAACTGTGTCAAGCTGAAGTAATTTTCTATCTGAATTATATGTATGGCTATGAGCTACGAATATTGAAATTGATTACTCATATAAGTTTCCAAGGAAAACACTGCCTACTGGCTATCATTACCTATGGCGTTACTAAAAGCTGTGATTGAAATTGACGGCCTTGCCTGTAAAGAACATATTGTGTTTGATACCAGAAACATTATTGAGTCTGCTATATAAAAGGTCACGTACACATTCCTTATGGTACTAAGGTAATATATGCTCATTATGTAGATATCTATCCTGAAATGCACAGGTGTTGCAAATAACTTGTGTGCTTACTAGCCATAAAATGAGTCATAAATCTTTAATAAATCATTCGAGGCTGCATTTTTAATAAAATTTTATGATTCTTTTATGCTGGCAATATAATCTATCCGCAAATTTAATAGCTCCCAACAAAAGACACACATGTGTGTATATTGCGGTGTATTGTTCTCAAAAGTGGGCTTTCTCCTGGAATAAATATTCTTCATAGTAAACATTATTGAATATTTCCATATTTTTAACTAAAATATGCTTCTTTGCGAATCATTCATTTATACCGTATTGTGAATTATTTTAAAGACGACGCCAAGTTGTTTTATATAGCAAGATTATAAAAAACCGAATCGAGTCAGAAAGTTGGGCACAATTACTTGCTTGATCTTCTTACCAACATTGAGTTGTAAGTAGAGTTGCCCACTAGCGCCTACGGGCAACGGCGGAGGTTCAATACAACCCTCAGTATAACTGCGAGTCATATACACCAGATGTGTTGTGTATACATGTACGCTGCCGTAAATACTATTTTGTAGTTCTACGTTTGTTTTCAAAATGTTGCCTACATCGCGAAAACGACCAATGTTGGACAAAGTTACAGAATTTATAGCAGAGATGCGTGATCTAAATTATGATGGCGTTAAAATTCAATGTGTAGTTTGCAATACCCCTTTAATGTGTTGGTCCAAAAGGGATTGTCTACGTCACGTAAATAGTAAACAGAATTCTTCAAAAAAAATTGCACACGACACTATGACAAATTTAAATTTAATCTATGTGTTACCTTTATTGCATGTAATCTACCGTTTAATTTACCAGACAAGGAAACATATGTCTTCTTTTGGAATAAATATTTGGACTGCAAATTACCATGTCGGGCATCGTTACAAAGAATTGTGCCATCTGCTCGCGAACACGTTGAAAAAAAGAATTAGATCGGAGTTGAAAGATAAAAAACTGTGGTTATGTGTGGACAAAACAACAGATCGTAAAAAACATTCTGTGGCTAATGTAATGGTACGTACAATGGAACCACATCAATCGTCACCTTCAATTCTATTAGCGTCCAGACGAGTACAACAACGTACTGCCGAAGTAATTTCAAAGTTAGTGTTAAATACATTGGAAAAGTTTGAACTTTCAACAAGCTAACTGTTGATGTTTATGAGTGATGGTGTCGCAAACATGCTTTCTGTAGGCCGGTCTCTTAAAAAACATTGTGCTAACTTGTTACATATTACGTGTAAAATTCATGGTTTCAGTCATGTAGCAGATAGTGTTGGAAAATGTTATCCTGAGGTAAACGCTTTAATAGCGCATACAAAAGCAGTGTTTGTCAAATCCCCAAAACGTATTCGCAAATTTCACAGACTGTGTCCCCGTATGCTCGAGCCACCAGAACCTATTCTTACACGTTGGGGAACATGGTTACAGGCCACGTTTTATTATCATAAATATTTTGAGAATATTAAGAACATGGTTTTATAATTCGATTCAAAGGAAGCTGCTGCTATCCAGTCGAAATTTCAAGATAGTTAGGTTAAAACGGATTTAAAAACTATTCAGAACAATTACTTCGGACTAATGGAGGCAATAGAAAAATTACAAAACCCTTCGGTGTTGTTAGTGGAATCTCTGCAAATAGTGCAACATGTTCACGCACGGCTATGCGCGGTAAAAGATGCAGAAAATGTTTGTGTTCTAGAAAGGTTTAAAAGTGTTTTAGAGAAAGATTCTGATTTTGACACATTAAGACAAATTTGTGAAGGTGCGCCAACAGAACCGTTAAGTTGTTCCAAAGATTATTTTAATTACGCAAATATAAAGTCGCTAGATGTAGAACGTTCGTTTTCTGCATAAAAACACACTTTTTCCTCACGCCGCACTCGGTTTGCCGAAACAACTGTGGAAACATATCTAATGTTGCAGATATTTAACAGACATTATTCGCTTTGTGATTTCACGGAAGACTCTTAAGATGGTAAGTGTTTGAGCACGTATTATATTTTATTTCTGACCATTTATTTTGTGTAAACCTTTATGCGCCCGCCACTGGCTGTTGGCGCAAATTGAGCAACTCTAGTTGTAAGTCTCGCAAAGTTTGCTTCGATAGAGGTGCTTTCTAAACAAAGAAAGCTTCAGTACACTTATTACAACGATCAATTAGTAATTCTATGCCCTTATAAAAATAATCAAAGGTTTTTCCCTGAGAATGTTGTATTATAAAACGACATCCCCTGAGGTCTTTCTTTAAATGAGAAAATAAATAGGAATCATTGCTTCATCTCCTGTGACAATAGACTCCAAAATCGGTTTCGGGTCGTCTCCACTCATATTTAAAAACGGGCGCACACATTCGACCTGATGCGACGTTCACGTTGGAGAACAGAAAGAAGATGGGGTGCTCATCTTGCACTAATCTTATTCATACCCAAAAGGTTATAGAGAATTTGGTGAATACTTGTTTCTGAAATGTTACATAGCACTGCTGATTCCTTCACTTTCAAAAGGCGATCCGTTAATACAATTTCTTCAATAATTGAAATGTTTTGAGGCGTTATCAACTCAATTGGCCGATCGGAGCGCTCATAATCTTCAAGGGATTCTTGCCCCAAACGGAAATATTTTGCCCATTTTTTTATAGTGGGATATGAAGGAGATAAATCACCATAAACACCGTCTAAACGTTGTTTGATGCGATTAGGCGGATGTCCTTTTTGTAAAAAAATTAATGACCGCGCGGTACTCAATTTTCGTTACCTGAGACATTTTCATACATTAGTCACGTTGTCTGGTTGGCTACTACACTTCGAGCCGTAATATATTGAAGTGTTGTGAATTTTACATCGTCGAATGCAGCTGTTATTCCAACACGTATAGTGTATTCAGTACGGCCACTCAGTCAATGTGAAATTCCCTTTGGCGGTTATTACTCCTTTTTCGATAGCTCCTATTTCCCCCCCGAGCCTCCGATCTTTGGAGTGGGGGTACAAGGACGTTTATTTAACTCCAGCCAACGACAAACACGGTCGAACGGTGAAGTTATTCGTCTTCAGTTCATTTTCCTATTTTCGTAACTCTTTAAAATTAATGAAAAAACGTTCCTACAACAAACAACAGTGTAAATTCAGAGCATAATTTCGTAAATTAAATATGTTTCGTCATGTTATTGTCCAGAATGTTAGTAAGTTTTGTTATTGTTGGGTTGTCAGTGGTATTTTAGGTCATAGAATAATATATTTTCAGAGTCCAGTCGCGGCACTACATTCATTTCATCATGTCACATTAGTAAATGGGTTTATTCATCAAAATTCATCGTTAAATTATATTTGGAAAGGAATTATCAAAATTTGCTGTGGATGAAACAATCGCCATCGCGATTAAAGTAAAGGCGAAGAGGAACGCCAATTGGTTTTCTCACTTTTGGTCAAGCTTTCATCGAGTTAACTCGTATTTGGGCTACGATCCCAGTTTCAAATGTTAATATTTCGAATTGCAATATAAATTCAAGATAGAAGTGAAGGTTGGTGCGTAAGTATAGGCAGGTTTCCAGTAAATGTAATATAAGCATAGCGTTTACATTGTCACCGTCATAAAATTCAGGTCATTTTCAATTTTTAGTTTTCATTTCTTTTAATATCTCATTTGTTGATCTTAAAATTCATCTAAATTGCCGAAAAAAGTGTTTTAGAACCCTTTCGAACCTTCAGTTTACATAATTATTTAATTAATTTTCGGAAATTTATTTTTTTTTTTGAAATTTACCACATTAAAACATTTCAATATATAGTGTAGGCCTCGCACATGTGCAAACATGACGCAACGGAGTTTGAACATGCTCGAACCTGTATAAGCCTGTCAGGCCAAGAATTTATGGCGCCTACCTCGTATATGCATTACCACAATTGATTATTTTATGAGGCGTATATGAAGTCAGGAACAAAATTATTGTAGTGAAGCGAATGTGGCAATTACTTTTTCTTTGCAACTTATTAAAAAATTATGTCTTTTCCAATTACATTATTCATACGCAAGCACTGATTACAGTCATAAGCAAATTGGATAATGAAATAGTAAACTCCGTGGAACAACGAAATAAACGTGCAATGAGCATAGAAAATCTCATCGAATTAACCGTAGCCATTTCCCTTCCAATAAAAAGAACAAGGAAAATACCACCTTCATCGGCGATTCTAGGCATTTACTTTTCCTTTTGCCATAGCAAGGAATCCTCAGATGTAGGGTATACATAAGCGAACCCTATAATAGCCGAGCTATAATACGCAGATATCGTGAGGCAGAGACGGGCGAAGCTCATGCATAAATTAATTGAAATTACAAGACAAGGAAACGGTTAATTGTGACGTCTCGCTGAAAGAAGGTTCTGTTTATCGCAATGATAAATCTCAAAATTATATTCATGGTTAGTAATGTTCACAGTACACAGCTAACTTAAGTAATTTACTCTGTGTTATGCGGAAGACAAAGATCGCTTGTCAGGTTTGATGCCTTTGTTGGTATAAATTGTTGTTACGCCGTGTGCAGTACTACTTTAATGAATAAAGTACAGTGTATCCAGCGTGCATATGCAACCAACTATAATCGAATATGTCTATAAGTTTTGGTAATTCCATACCGTAAGAGCGAGCGTACCATGATTAGATGATCACCAGATTTTACACGAACTTAGCGCATCTAAACGTGTGGTGGGATGAATGTCACTGTGGAATGTCATTTGCTTGTCAAAATTGCGTAAATGCTGGCTGATTATAATACGCTCGCTCTTACGGTATATGTAACCCTTAGTTGGCACAAAGCAAAACAATTATCTGAAGATAAATGCAACAGTGTTAGTAGTAGGTTGATTTCTGTATTGAAAATTCACGTAGAGGTGCGTATGGGCCGAGCCAGGTCGGGCAGGAATACTTCCGGTGCGGACCTGGTTGGGCTTTCTTAAAATGGGATGGGTCCCTTCGGCCCATTAAGTCCGTTCGACTTGCCAAAGCCTGTTTGCTTTTCATTTGCTTTTCAAACATTCTTTTTTTAAATTCAAACTCATTCTTTCTTAAACTTTTGTTTTGAGAAAATGTGTTTGTGGTACATAAATATAAATACCATTTAGATACGTTTAAATTTAAAAATGTGTAAATAGATTCATAATTTTATACCGAAAAATATAAAAAAATATGTTCGCTGGTATTAGTTGCTACAGAAGATGAATGTATCAGTACTGAGACCAGTCGCAAACGTCCACGGAATAATATTGTTATGTTTTTAAATTTTGCAATAAAAACACTGCATTGAAACGCATTGTAAATTCATTAGCGATAAAAAATAGTGTTGTCCTAAGGGAAGGAAAAAACCTCTTCGTGTTTTAATATATCTATGTTACTTATTCGGAATAAAGAAGCAATAAGTAAATCGTCATTGAAATTACTAATTCTTTAATACTGAAAATAAATGCCGGGACGATGGGCGGGCCGTGTTGGCAAACGTTAAAGGCCGGGCTAAGAATCGTGCCGGGCCTACTTCATGATAATATGATTAAAGATGAAGAATTTTGAAATATGATAAACATCCTACTTCTGTCATAAAGATTGAAAAACGAATGTGTTATTGTTGGCATTAAAAGCTAATTTAACCTAAAATATATGACATGTGTTGTATCTTTGACGTAATAATAATTTGACAATCACATGATAGTTCAGCGCAAAGCAAAAGAGTAGAGTAGAAGATGTAAATATGGAATACCATTTTGTTTTATGAGTACATTTTCGTTGTAAATCGAGTTATTTAATGTTTAATTTCACTGGAATATACTCAAAACAGTTACGGACCAAGATCTTTACTTAAATTTCTTGTGGTCCTACACATTCTCGGAAAAACAATTTTTTTTTAAATGCCAAAATTAATGTTTGAGGAACTGGGGCGCAAATATGGAATACATTGGAAATTTGCTACGTTACATTTATTTATTGATAAAACCTACAGATATTATGATAATAATAACATAATTATTTGCACCAGTTACATCCTTTTTTCTCTGATTGCTGTAATTAGCAGACTCATTTCTTCTTCATTGTAGTGCTTTCTTTTTTTTTGCAAACTCGACGTTGACTTCTTCCTGGCATTCCAGGAGAAAGGAAAGCTGTCATAGATAACTTATGTGAAGAAAAGGGTAGCAAATTCGTCGATTTGTTTTCTTGTCTTAAAATGATCAAAGACAAAGAAAATCAGTCATCATCATTCTCCTGACTACTACATTTGCTGAAGAATTCATTTGATGTCGCGGGGGAAGTGTAGGAGAAGTTTTACTATTCGAAGGCAGCTTACTAATGAAATTGGCGTGGCAAAATTGCTACTTGCGGAACAAATAATACAAACCCTTACTGTCGTATAGCTAAGACTAAGATATAGCAAATCTTACATGACTTCTTTATGTCACATTGGTCTGAGACTTCCTAAAGCTCATTAGCTTGTTTTGTTTATACCTACAGCTTTTCTACGACTTGCTACCGCTTGCATCTATAGTTAATCCAATATAATTTCGACGAAGCAATGTTCGCACCGATACTTAAAAAACAATTATGAGCTATCGCGATTTCCAATTAGCGTGTCAGAACTTTTAAATGAGAGACACAAATAACAACAAGCGATAATCCTTTAATCTTCAGTTTATTTTGAAGAATAATCGATCTCATTATGTTTCCTCCTTGACTTCGCCTGGGAGGCCCAATTTGCGACTACTCTTTCACATGTATCGCCTAATATATTTCTAATGGTGCGTTGAATGTTTTGTTGAAGGTCGGGAATTGTTTCTGGCTTACTTTTTGTAAACCAGAGATTTCACATTACCTCACAAAAAAGTCTAAGTCCAGGAAATTGCTGTTGCAATAAAACCACGACGAGATGTGTGACACGTTGCACCGTCTTGTCGAAAGAAAGCGTTGTTCATGTCAATATTTCTCAGTTCAAGCCAAAGATATTCCGCTAGCATATTCCTGCACAATTCGCCATTAAAAATAACACGATTTCCATCATGGTCTTAAAAAAAATTGGGTACGATCACGCCTTGAGCCCAAAAACCGCACTACAAGGTGACCTTCTCAGGATAAAAAGGTAAATCACTCGGCTTCATCGGAAAACAATATCCTTTCCGTAAAACGATCATTTGGCTTCAGATCTTGAGTGATTTGAACTTTATAAGCCTTCGGATAGAGATCTGCACGCAAAATTCTTCACGTAGTCATCTGAGGAAGGTCGAGTTTTTGAGAACGACGTGGAATAGAGGTTTGGATCATCTCTTATACTTTTATTTACAGCAGCAATATTGATCTCCGATCGGGTACCTTGATGACACACTAATGTTGACTTATCTGCAACTGAGCTAGTTTGTCCAAACTTTTGAATTAAATAATGTATAGGTCGTTTGGTTGGTCGATTATGTTGACCATAAACTTCTCGCAACGCTCGAAATGTCCTGCGAACCGAACATGCATTTTGATACGAATAATTTCTGAGAGCTGTTGACTCGCTAATCTGCCCATATTAACATGACACAATGTACTGAACTCATTTGTTATCAATATTTGACATTTACATTCAAAAGCAATTTTGTTTTTGGCATTAAAGTTTTGACGCGCTAATCGGAAAACCCTATATAATCAGTATACTACCATAGTCTATTATATGGAAGAATTCAATCTTCCTCTACGCCTCATCCAGAAAGATATGTATCGTCTTCTCTAGAAGTTCGCTGTGACACGGTACGCGCGTTTCCAATTTCCCGTACGTCCTCATCAATCATACAAACAAGCAATTCTATCCCATTTGCATCTGCATATTTGGCGCGTTGTTACACATGAACTCGTTACCAGCGACGCTCTACCGCATGACAATGCACTTCTGCATGCAGACATATGTCTGCAAGTTGTAAAGGCTGCGCGCTGAAATTGTGTATGTAGTAGGTAAAAAGTACAAACAGAAGAGAAATAACGTTTTGCTATTTTATTCTATCATGCTTCTATGAGGTATATTTCTAGGGTAAAATTTAACATTTACTAAACTTTAAAGGAGAAATCTACTAGGTCCAAAAGTATTTCAAAAAAGATTTTTTTTAATAATACAAAAACTGTACGAAATAATTAATTCAAATTAATGAACGATGGTTTTATGGTCTATTAAATATAGACTTCATTAAAACTAAGCGATATTATTATGTAATAAATTGATAGATTAGGTAGAAAATGAGGCGGTTCTTGGCCTTTCCCATTGCGACCTTTTCAGATCTATTGTGGTTCTTCTTTCGTTAGATCATTTACGTTAGCTTTGATCTTTTCACTGAACCTAGCAGCCTTGTGAGTGATCCCTCTACGTAGGCTTCGTCTTTTGAATATTTCGAGCCCATTTCTGAGAGTCGTATTCCTGCCAGTACTGTGCAGTCCCATCTTTCGCCTGACAGAACCTACATATGTCAGGCCTAGTAGGTTGCTCATGTATTCCTTGTGCTGTTGGCAGGCCTACTAGTTTAACAGAATTTTTGTCTCTATCTTGTAGGTCCACTGGAAAGACTCCCATTCAACAAGAAATTGCTTGGCCTGTCTCTGAACTAGAATACTCTTCCACCAGCCTTGATATTTCTTAGCTTTCCATTGTTTAGTAATTGTTTTAACTACCTATTTATGTCTTATTCTTCAATTTCATATCAAAATATCATTTGGCGACATCTAGTGCTAAGAGATATACGCCTGCCGTCTAGAAAATAGCAACAAAAAACGGGCACAGTTTCCAAACCAACTCTCGAGTAGTTCTTGAGTTGCCGAATTTGAGATATTTTGCTCGTTGTTTCGAAGCATAGTGATATTAGCCGAGAAACAAATTCCGGTGTGAGAAGCACTCGCAACAACGCTGATGACGCCGGGTAGGTAGAAACATGTCCGTTGGCTTGTGTTTTCTCTCCTCACATTGCTTTTGCTGTGAGTGATTCCATCGATACCATGAGGAGCTATATTAACATTATTTTGGTTATGTCAATATTTGATTACATATGGAGTAGAATCGATCGGAACCCAGTTTGTAATTTTTGTTTTTGTAGAATACTTAATTCCAATACGACACAGTTGACCCATATAGTTCCAAATATAAAGACATTCTAGTTATTTTTTAAGAAAAATTCAAGCTGTGCACAACTAATCAATCAAATAATGTCAGTGTATGCCATTTTTATCTTGAACTACACTTTTGCCTCAAATTTGAATCAATTATTACTCATGAATCCTCACATACGTACCAATTTTCATTGAAAGCCTATTGCATTTAAGAGAGGATGAATTTTCTATGATAAGCAGTTTATTTGTAGTCGTGAGATTGAAGATACGTTTTCTATTTTATGCAATTATGTACTATTTAAATATTAAACTTATAAGTAGTCTGGGCAAACAGCGGTAACAGTCAGTGTAGTAGATATGTG
This sequence comes from Dynastes maya, assembly GCA_029619315.2. NCBI lineage: Eukaryota > Metazoa > Arthropoda > Insecta > Coleoptera > Scarabaeidae > Dynastes > Dynastes maya. Next base: position 27,526,451 of record JAROYE020000002.1, read on the forward strand.
GTGCGGAGTCGGCGATTATTTATTTCACGCGTTCACAGCGTCAGTACTAAATCGATGCTGTATGCGAGTAGTTCTGCGTATATGTAGGCTGTCGTAACTTATTTCGTAATTGTACGCTTATGTTTGCTTTAAAAATGTCGCAGTTAGGTATGTACGTCGCGAAAACGACCAATGGCAGACACAGTTAAAAACTTTATAGTGGACATGCCGGACTTAACTTTTGATGGCCCTAGAATTCAATGTCTAGTTTGTAAAATCCCTTTAATGAGTTGGTCCAGAAGCCATTGTCAACGTCACATCAAAAGCAAACAGTATTCTTCTGCAAAAAGTGGTATACGAGACCAAGAAAAATTTACATTTGATTTATGTGTTACTCTTATTTTATGTAATCTATCGTGTCGTTTACTAGACAAAGAAGCATTTGTCTCCTTCTGGAATAAATATGCGGACTGTAAATTACCTAGTCGGACATTGATACGAAATGTAGTGCCATTTGCCCGTGAACATATAGAAAAGAGAATGAAAATGGAATTGAAAGATAAAAAACCGCGGTTGTGTGCGGACGAAACAACAGATCGTCAAAAACATTCCGTGGTTAATGTAATGGTACGTACAATGGAACCACATCGACCGCCATCCTCTTTCTTACTTGCTTCCAAAAGAGTTATAAATTGTACTGCCGATGAGATTTTAAAAGTGGTGTTGAACTCATTGAACAAATTTGAAGTTTCAACTAAGCAACTTTTAATGTTTATGAGTGATGGTGCTGCAAACATGCGTTCTTTGGGTAGATCTATTAAAGAACACAGTGGTAACTTCTTACATGTAACGTGTAAAATCCATACTCTAAATCTTGCGACACAAACGATTCCTACATGTTTTCCATTAGTAAATGCATTGACTCCTAGTACAAAGGCAGTGTTTCTAAAGTCCACGAAACGTACCCGACTATTTCACAAACTGTGTCCTAATTTACCTGAACCACCACGATTGTTACACGTTGGGGAACATGGTTGCAGGTTGCGTTTTACTACAACAAATATTTTGATCAAGTAAAGAAGGTAGTTTTAAAATTCAATCCGACAGAAGCTGCGGCAATCAAGAAAAGCAAGGAAATATTTCAAGATAGTCAGGTTAAACGAGATTTACAAACTATTCACAACAATTACTTCGGACTAGCGGAGGGAATAGAAAAACTATAAAATGTTTCGATGTCGTTAGTGGATTCTGTTCAAATTGTGAATGATGTTCATGCACAGTTATGCGCTGTAGAAGGCGAAACAAATTGGTGTGTAATACGAAAATTTGAAAGTGTTTTAGAGAAAGACTCCGATTTTCTTATATTAAGATAAATTTGTGAAGATGCATTAAGTTGTTTCAAAGATTATTTTAAATATGCAAATATAACATCGCTAGATGTCGAATGGTCGTTTTCGACATTAAAAAACATTTATTCTGCACGTCGAACTCACTTGACTGAAACAGCTGTGGAAACATATCTAATTATCCAAATATTTAACAGATGTTACCCAGTTTGTGATTTCATGGAAGACTTTTAAAACGGTAAGTGTTTCAGCACGTTTTATAATTTATTTCTTACCTTCTATTTTATGTGTAAACTTTTATGCGTTCGCCACGCCTCTGGCTGTTACCGCATATTTGCCCAGGTTACTTATAAGAATTTAAATAATTCAATCTCGTTATTTCAATTCTGGCATTTTAAAGATTTACATAATCAAGTTTACATTAAAAAAAGAATATCCAGTAAAATTGAATTAGAGATAATAATAAAAGGTAAAATTTGTTTCACAATTAAATTTTTTCGTTAAAATCATATCAACATTAAATAATCATCAAAATCAAAAATCACATCGGCATTGGGATCAAGATAGACATCGCAGAGGTTAGCACATGAAAATATAGGAATCGTTGGGTTGGTATTCTTGTCGATAGATATCAACAGACGGACAGACGTAAAACTACTACTAGAATCAGTAAGTATGAAGATAAATTAAATATAAAGGCATGTTTCAACATTTGAAATTATAAAACAACTATCATATTAGTTTGGACCATTTTGGACGTAAATTATTCAAATCTATTTATTACTGTCCCGAAGCATCTCAATATACAAATATATTAGAGGTAAAATGCGTTTACTTAAAGGTAATAGGATATAAACAAAGTCAGAATAGATAAATTGTTGCAATTATTTTCGCTTATATATAATCATACATGACCTGGATAAAATACGAGAACGCCTGTGTGTAAACTATAGAAGATCCCTTTAATCTTAATCCCCATAAGCAATACGCGAAAGGAAAAACGAATTCCTTGGTTTAAAAATATGTATTCTATAAATAACGTTCTTCAGCATGATAATAAATTTTACATTTTTTCATTTTGTCGTGAAACGTAAATCTGCTGTTATCGTAGCGAGGAGCGCAGATTTATGAAAATACGATTCTTCGCTTGTGCAACGCATGCAAATAAGATGTGTAAGATACGATTTTACGCCCGTAAAAGAGAATGCGCGCCATGGCAAGTGTTTCGCGTTTCGTATTTCGTTCATTTGCATGCTAATATCGTTTTAAATTTAACAACGGCAATAACACGGGCAACTAAAGCAATAAGAAGATCACCTCCGACTGCTAATCGCCGGTTAATAAGAACCGCTCGTAATACAGCGCGCCTCTTACGTTTACGCACCATTCTTCCCTCTATCTGCCATCAGTTAAACGACATTAGACGAGACACTGAAAAAACCGTGCGGCCGAAATAAAGAAATTAATGCTGGGAGTTTCGTAGGTTAGAGGTTTGAGACCGCGTTTCTTCTTTTACCTTTTTACAGATAAAGGGTTAAGTAGCTCCTTTGTTCTATTTAAATTCAGGGCGATATCACTATTTTCCGTCTTTTAAATAAATTCAGGGCAAAGCTTGTCTTGCAGAGGATATACCTTTTTGGTAATGTTCGTGTCACAGATTTTACAGATGCGAAACACTTTAACGGCGTCTTTGATCATTGTAGTTCAAATTTTATGACCTTGAAGTAAAAATGCTATGTTGTTAGTGGTGTGCGTGTATATTAATACCAAATTTACAATATACATATGCAGCATGTATTTATTATTTTGATTTAGGAATATTTACTGACGAAAACAAAAAATTATAATCACATTGGGAAAAGATGTCAATTAAAACAAACACAGGGTGGTTAAGATTTAACTATTTTAAAATGTATCAAATTCAAATGCTCAGATTGCTTTTCCATCTGTGAAATTAAGTTTGATCAATAAAAATGAACGTTGAAGAAATTCTAAATCAAAGGAGTAAATTTCATAAACATTCATGTGGAAAATTACTACAAGTATGATTAAATTTCGTAGTTTTTAGTGATAATTTAAGTTAAATTACCTTAGGCTACGCAGCTAAATAATAGAAGTTTTCAGCAAGTATATTGTACGATGTAATAAACACACCGTCAGGAACATTCAGTTCACCAAACGGTTCTGTACTTTTCTTGTCAAATATTTTTAAATGGGTGCATAAAAATGACATGTCCAGTTGTGTCGGTACTAATGCTGTAGATGTCCCATAAAATTGAGAACCAGATATCCGGATCCAAAACTATCTGGGAATTCGGATCCTACGATCCGGATCCGCTATTCGATTCTCGGATACGGATCCGCTGTCCGGTTGTCGGATCCGCTATCGGATTCTTGAATCCGGATCCATTGTCCGGTTTTCTCTACTTATATTGATACCAATAGTACCTCACTTGTTCTAATTCGGGCAAGATCAATTCAAGATTATTTTTCAATGTAGAAAGTGAGTAATAAAGAAAATATCGAACCTATGTTGTCTGCTCGATCTCTTTAGTAGTTATAACATGTATGCCACAATTGAAACACCTACACGATTAGGCAAAACATCCAGCACCTGTCTAGATAACTTTTTAGTGAACATTCAGCGAGATAAGTTTATTTCTTTTTGCATCGATAATAATATATATGATCACTTTTCACAAATACTACAATTCGCTTCTAGTCTTAAGTCCAAAACTTGTAACTATTGTTATAAAAGGAAATATGACTTAAATAGTCTGCATCGATTTAACAACTACCTTGATAATGAAACCGGGCCTACAGTATATGAATCCTCTTGTCCTGATATTGCCTTTAATAAATTCATTCAATTATTTAAATACTATCTGGATATATGCTTTTCCATAGTAAAATGTAGCAGTAGTAACAATAACTGCTCTTGGATTACAGCTGATGTTATTGAATTGAAAAATAATTTATATCTTTTGAAGAACATCAGTAATAAATATCCAACATTAAGAAGCGCTTATATAAGGTATGAAAAATATTACAAAGAAATTATTGCTTTAAAACAAATTCAGAATAACGATAATTACATTCTACAAGCAAAAAATAAAACAAAGGCTATTTGGTCAATAATTAATAAAAATAGATTGAATTACTCCGCAAATCATCAATTACCAGATAAATATCCCAATCCTTTAGCATTATGTAATGCTTTTAACGATCATTTTACTAATTTGGCACAAAACCTCGTCGTCTCAAACTATGGTAATACTCCAATTGATTTTTGCTCTATTGACAATAATGTACCGCATAATTTACACTCTTTCTTCAGTTCACCCGTTGATGAATCAGATGTATCCGATACTATTACTAAACTAAACTCATCTCATAGTGCTGGTGATGATGGAGTCTCTTCTCGCGTTATTAAGAATTGTTCTAGGTCTTTGGTACAACCTCTGACTTATTTGATTAATTTATCCTTTAACAAAGGCATCTTTCCATCACACCTCAAAATTGCCTGTATAACACCTGTCTTTAAAAAAGGTGATGCTAGTAGTGTTGAAAATAATCGACCAATTAGCATTCTATCTACTTTTTCTAAGATTTATGAAATAATCATGAGCAAAAATATAATAAATTACTTCAAAAAGTTCAATTTATTTTGTGACAACCAACACGGATTCCTCCCAAACAGATCTACAAATACAGCTTTATATAACCATTCAATTCTACTATATAAATTAGATAGGTATGGTATTAATGGCCGAGCATTAAAATGGTTTAAATCTTACCTGTCGAATCGCCAACAAAAAGTTGTTTGCAAGGATGCTAGATCTACCGTATCAACACTTGATGTTCGTGTTCCACAAGGATCTGTCTTAGGACCAACCTTTTTTTAAATATATATTAATGATTTGCCAACCTCCTTAAAATCTCAGAGCAAATTTGAATACTAATAAATTAATTATTAATTCTACAAAAAGTAAATTCATGCTCTTTCATAACGAAGTCAAATTTAACGTACAAGGATTTCTCCTTGATACTACTTTCACTACCTTTATTAAATCAGCCAAGATCCTGCGAGTTCATGTTGATGAAAATTTGAGATGGTTGGCTCATGTTGGGAAACTTTGCGGGGAGTTAGCTCGGGTGTGCTATGCTATCTCTAATATCAGAAAGTCTTGCAGCTATGTAATTTTAAAAAGCTTTTACTATTCCAACTTTTACTCCAGGATGGCGTATGGTGTGGTGCACTGGGGTGCGAGTTCTTCATCCGAACGAGTGTTCTTGTTGCAAAAGCGCGCGGTGAGATTGATGACTAATCTGAGTTGGCGCAGTTCTTGTAAGAGCACGTTCAAATCTTGTAGAACTTTACTTGCTACCAGCCTGTCATCGTACTGCAGGCTTCCAAAAATATTTAAGTTTCATGGGATGTAGACTATTTAATTCATTGCCTATAAACTACAGGAATATTTCCAATTTTAAGACATTTCAAGGAAATGTGAAAAAGTTATTGTTAAATATCAATTGTTATTCGTTGAATGATTACTTCAGTTATTTCGCAAGTACTAATATTTGTTAATTTTGTTATAGTTTGTTGACTTGACTCTCATGTTATACATGTTCTCTGGAAATAAAGATATTATTATTATTATTATTATTATTATTATTATTATTATTATGGAAAAAATGCAATAGTTTTTAAAACTTCTGAACTCAGAGTAATATTAAATTCCATGCCCGCAATTTAGTTATTGCACATTACATAGGTGTTCAATAAAACTGGTGACTATTGCAGTTATATTGTTTGATAATTATTCCATCTATTGTAGGTTTTCATAATTATTACGAAATTTTACATTTTACTATTTGCTTGAGAAAGTTATCGGAGAATGGGGCTAGATCCACATTATTGCTTAAAGGATGCGAATCCGAAATACCGGATAAAAAATCCGAATTCGGTATTTCGGATTGCAGATCGGGATACGAAGTTTCGGATAGGGGATTCGAATCCGGATCCGAGGTTTCGGATAACGGGTCCAGATCCGTGGTTTGGGATAGCGGATCCGGATCCGAGGTTTCGGATAAAGGATCCGGGTCCGAGGTTTCTGATAATGCATGCGGATAATATCAAGATCCGGATCCATGTAACACAAGTATGTTTTGTAAGCATTTGTGTATTAAATATCAGCATTAAAATGTCTTTAATGATAGTAAGAACTGTGGGGTAGTATGTCAAACAAAATTTTCACGGCACACTTCGTACCACACAAATTGTTAATTAACTCAGGAAGGCCGTTTTGAAGACACATCAGCCGCGTACCGATTGATGTGAGAGAACAACGAACCCGCTCTATCCCTTCTTTTCAAGAAAAAGAAAATATATATATATACAAATGCCTGTTTTTGCCGTTTAGGCTAGAAGGCAAGTAAAAATAGGGAGAAATGCGGAGAAGGTCTGCCATCACGAACCGAGACATATGGTCATCATACCCTAATAAAAATCGAGTAAGGCAACGGTTATGTCTTTTCCGTTCGTCAAATTTGTGTTCTTTCCTTCTCTATTCTTAAAACTAAAGATGCATGCGGAATGTGCGAGAGGATCGACGTCTCTATCATAGTACAACCACAAATCAAAAGGTCTCTTACATCTCTCACATCAATCGGTACGAGGCTGAGGATGTTGACCCATGTGTCTTCGAAACGGCCTTACCGAGTTAATTAATAATTTGTGTGGTGCGGAGTGTGCCGTAAATATTTTGTTTGCCGTTAGGGGTTGTAGTAGATTTCCCTCCTTGTTGGGATTTATTACACCATTTAGCCTCTTACTGTCGTGAAAATTTCCATCGGTTGTTCCAACGGTCTGCATTCCCCAACCTAAGCCAACATTCCTTGGCAAACAGTTGTGAGGCATAAACAGATTTTTATTGGATAAAGTAGCGTTAAACAGTAACGAAGTAAAATTTAGTGCACAATGCAGTGTTAAATAAATAGTTACCACTTTACATGTCTTTTCAATATTCTAACTCAAGCTCAAGAAGGAAGTAAGATAATTACGGATTTGGAATACCTTGTTTATTCTTGCGTAGACCTATACCAAATTGATATTATACTGATAAATATTTGAAACATCTCAAAATAGATAAAAGAATTTTTTTTTAATTGGCACCCTACACTGAAAAAATGAATTCAACAAATCGTGTTCGTTGATTTCGTTTTGTTAAAGTAACAAAAAAATGTTATACTAACTAACAAGTTTATTACAACAACGAACTACGTTTATCAAATTGAAACCTGTTTACAAATATAGTAAATACCCGTTTCTTAACTTACTTTGTGAGAAGCGAAACAAGCTTTAGGGATTTTTCATTAGACATTAATAAATGTATCCTTTATATCAATAAATCCATTTATTGTATATAATAATAATACTAATTAAGTTATTTCAACAATATACAAAGTACATTATTGAGAAACGTCAAACGGAAAGGTGACAAAAAAAGGGAAAAACGAAAGAAACTATAACAAAAAGCACAGGTACATCCAGGTATACACTTATAAAACTAAATTTGAGCAACAGGTAAGTCCGCTGCATGCGCAAGGTATGAAAAGAACTAGAAGTTGAGAAATTCATCGATAGAGTAACATTTATGCGTCAAGAGAAAAGCTTTTAAACGAAATCTAAAGCTTCTAAAAGTTCCTCTGCTTTTAATGTCAGCAAGGATTTTGTTATAGATATTAATACCTAAGCCATTGACTCCCAGGCGCGTAACGCTCAAGGTGTTAGTTGAAGCAAGCAAATCACCGCAGATTCGTGTTTGGTAAGTATGAAAGGCGGCATTGGTTTCAAAGTGTTTTCATTTGTGTACACATAACAGCATGTTTCTAGAATATAAACACAGGCCTGCGGTAATAGATTCAGCTCAGCGAATATAGGCCTACAAGACTGGCTGAAATATGCACCAACAATACAACGCACAACACCTTTTTGGGCGAGGAAAACCTTTTTTGCTGCTGGTGATGAACTCCAAATGAGAATTCCATACTGCAGTCTAAATTGTACCTGTACCTTCTAAGAGCAGAAATGGCAACTTGAGATTTTAAACATCCGAAAAGGTAACATTTGCAAGAGATTGTACTAGTCTACTCAACACAATGTTCATTCCACAGAAGCCTGGACTCCATCGACATACCCAAAAACTTAGTAGAAGAAGTCTGCCCAGAGCGACGGCGCTGAATGATAAAGCCGCCGCAGCGGTTTGTCTTTGCCTAGTATGAAACACCATATACTTAGTTTTTTCTATACTAAGCGACAACTTGTTGTTAGCGAACCAATGAAACAATACACCCAAGAGGTTATCAATAGTGTTAAAAGCATCATTACCAGCTAGAATGGATATATCATCAGCATACATGGTTAAATAGAACTAAGATAAAAACGAAACAATGTCATTAATGTAGAGGCTGAATAAAATTATAGAATTATAGATAGAACCTTCAGGTACTCATATGCGTACTGGTAATAAATGGGACCGAACCTGTACTATACCACCCGTAGAGTCAAGACTCATCACAGCAACATATTGAAATTGATATAATAAATAGCCATTTATTAAAATAACAAACTTGTTTGTTGGACTAATTTTGATAAAAAAATTGCTACATGAACGTACCTTTTTATCGTATTTACGTACCTTTTTCGTTCAGTGCAGTAAAAACAAAAACCAGCTTCAACGCGAGCAGCAGAAAAGGATGAAGTTGTTTATGAACAAATTCAGAAGAGAAAGCCAATGTACTTGTATTCAAAGCAGCCATACTTAGCAAAAATACATACATACATAACCTGTTCCTCATTTATACCCATCAGGGTGTCGAAGATTTACTTTGTTCCAATCACGTTTCCTGTTCCTGTTTTACAAACTTTATCCATTTCTTCCTATTCTTCGTCATTTCTTTAGCTCCAGTTTTCACATTTTCTCCTTAAAATATCCTCTATTGTGCTATGCCATTTTATTTTGGGTCTTCCTCTTTTATTTCTTCCTGCGGGTTTACTTCCCAGATATTTTTTATTTGCCTTTCACCTTCCATCCTCACCAAATGTTCAAATCAAGCTAATTTTTCCTTCTGTAATTTTTTTTATCGATTTCACACCTAGCTCTTTCGTATATCTTCGTTTTACCTCTTACCTGTTCTTCATCCTGCCACTACTTTTCTGTGGTACTTCTTTTCAGCCGCTTGCATACCTTTTTCTTGTCTCTCCGTTAAATTCAAATTTTCACGTCCATGTAGTAATACTGGCAAGTAGATTGTTTTATATATTGTTGTCTTTGTTTTCCTAGAAATTTCCTTTTGTTCGAGAAATTTCTTATGAATTGGATAATATATTTTGTTTGCCGCTGTTATTGTCTCATTCAATTCATTCTCCACATTTCCTTTATTGTTAATTATTGTTCCCAGGTATTTAAATCTCTTCACTTGTTCGATTTTCTCTCCATCTACTTCCATGTCTATTGTCATCTCTTGACTACGCAATTTGTTTTTTCTATATTTATTTGGAAGTTTTGCGCTTTTAGGCTCCTTCCATATTTTACTATCTTCAGTACAAGAAAGTGGTAGAATATTTTTTTGTCATGACTTGTAAAAGATAATATGATAATTGTAATGACGTCTGGATATTTGATTACTATTATTCACTTTATATGGAAGCTAACCATTGCATTAGGTTTCAATATTTTCAAGTTTTCTATAGAATATCTTTACGTTTACATCGCTATTCGCGATATTCATGTCTTCGCATAAAGAAGATTATGTTATTTCTTAATGGATATAGACAGATACATAAATTATATACATACAAGGTTTTTCCTGTCTCTTATAGTGCTATCAAAGATATTGAAAAACTTCGTAGCATCTAAAATATTAACTTGTCATATAAAATTAATGTTGCAGAGGACAAAGAAACGACAAGACGTCATATATTTTGATGGGTCCAAAATTACATATAGGCATAGCTGTATCTCTATAGGCGTATAGTAAAAAAGTAATTTATATTTATGTCGTCACATTTTCTGGGTAATCCATCATCATCAAGTGCTCTAGTAACCATTGCCTTCACCTTGTCGGTTTTCCTTCCGTTCGTTCGTTTTACCTTTCTCATCCTGCCTCTATATCAATACCTCATTCCTTTCCAACGAAACTGCGTGTGTATATGGTTATGCACGAAAGCGAAGTCGCTCGGGAGATCTAAAGCAATTACCCATAAAATATAGCATTAAAGGGTGCGTTCAAAAGGTGACTACGACTTCGGCTGTTGATACATTTCGAGGAGTCCCCAGAGGCGCCGGAACGTTCGCTCTTGTAAGGTTTATAAGGCGACGTCACGCACCTACAATACCCCCGGGATAGGCGAAACAGTGGCGATGTTCCCTAGTACCAACCAGTAGCAGCAGGAGCAGTTTTGTTTATGCTAGTGGAGAAATAACTTAACAATATTTCCCAGGGCGTAAAGCCCGAATTTGCCTACCTGGTCTTAAGCGAGTCCCTCTGCCAGACTCGGTAAGTACACAGCATACCTAAGTGACCCCTTTCTCATCCTTCGGCGCTCCTAAATACCGTTCAACGACTCAGCCGGATCATTACGCCCCCTTCCGGAGAATGTTTGTAATTACTGCGTAAACCCGTTGGCGAATCGGCGCCTTCGTAAAAATATTGCCTTCTCCCTTATGAAAAGGAAGTTTTAATTATCTCCTTTTTATGTTTTCGGTACTACGCTACAAGCGAGGGGTTGCATGCTGCTGGCTTTAGTTCATTCGTTCATTGGCTTGTTTATGGATCATCCGCGTAGAGGGTACGCCCTGCCCATGGATGTATATATAAGTTTTCATTTAATTGTTGTTTTAACCTATTAAGTTAATGGATATTTATGCCGGGGAGGCTTCATTTAGCATTGTTAGGATTTAAGTGCAAAGAAATATGCGCCCGGAATTAATTAAATTACGTTTCTACTTGTCTGCTTTCATTTGTATAAAACTATGCTGAATATAAATATTCCCGATAAGCTATTACAGCTTTCGATTATTCATTTATTTGGGTGTTTTAGCATGTATCTGTTTACGGCTCAAAACAGGTGTAAGAAAAGTTCGTTTATTATATCTAAATAGAAAACAGAAAAGAAGAGTTTCCTCCGCTTTTTACCAGCACCGTCAAGGAATAAATTACCTCATTTTTCTTTCCGCCTTCTATAACTCCGTGAATAAATATGCTCATACTGGGTTATATTTTCTCCTTTGCAGAGTTTTTTTGTGCAATAAGCATTTTTACTTCCGCCTGTACCCTCTTCAACATAACTTCAGCATAACGGAAAGTATCTCCTAAAGGGGAAAACCATCTTCCAAGTTTTACGTTAATCGTGTAATCATCTACTAAATGCAAGCGTAAATCAACTACATCGCTACTCCATGACATAACTTGTTTTATTTAAAACTGCGTGATTAAGTGGTTGTTTTGGTGGAAATGATAAATGTTTAATATTTACATTTGTACGTAGAAGTTAAATACGAAAATCGTAAAAGGTGGATTAAAATTGCTGGCAACAATATCATCAAGGCAGATGTAGATGTTTGCATGTACGCATGAGGAAATCTAATTAGATATCCTCATTTGTACGTTTTTTGTCGAGTAAATTACTGCAAACGCCTCTACAGAACTGAACAAATCGTATTGCTACAAACTCTGACGCGGCAGTAGTCCCAACTACTGGCTTAAACCGCCATAAATTACTTTTCAATTAATTAACTTAGGGCGGTTTAAGCCAATCTGCCAATCTGATGAAAGAAATAATAGAAAAATATGTTCCTCCAAGCTGCAAAATAATGTTGGAAGATGGATTAATAAAGAAAATTGTGTCCCTCAGGGTCATTATATTACAGAAGACACGTTTAACTAACGACGAATACTTGCTGCAAGAGTTTCAAAATGTATTCCTTTCTTCCAAGTTAGGAATTAATTAAATGACACGGAAAGAATAGAACTAGTTAGGTTTGTCTAAAGTTCATCTTTACTCCAACTCACAATCAAATAGTTCAAAAATGCCTTCTACAATAGAAGTAGCGCGCAATAGCATTATATGTATGTGACAAAGCTGGTAAATATTGGGCTTCATGATTTTACTCACAAATGAAAGAAAATCATTAAACGCCGATACAGATCTCTTTTGCAGTAATAAAAGCAACCTTTTGTGGAGAAATGAAAAGACCACGAATTCTGCGCTATCTAATATAAAGCGGAACACCGGATATTAAAGAGAGGAAAGATGCTACGAAACCAAGAACGCTTTACGTAATGCTCTTCATAATTCAGGGTATAAAACAAGACACATACAGACAGACCCTACACAGCGCGGCATAAAGAACTGTAAATGTCCGTAGGACAGCGTTTCGTAGTGTGTATCTGTCTGTGAAAAACGTTGGATTGTCAGCGACTACATTCGTGATGTAGCTCCTCCGTCCTCGCTACATTTAACGCGTTTATCTTTATGTGGGCGTTAAAAATTGTATATGGGCAATTTCTGGTATCCCTATTTCATTATATTAAAATTTAAACACTGCCTGGCTATGGCACGGCACCGAAGACGAAAACTCGAGACGTCGCGTTTACGACTTCGTTTACGGAAGGTAATCCTGGACAAAGAGGGCTTATTAACTCGAGATATCCTATTCTCTGCGCTAATCTTTCTTTTATAGATATTTTTAATGCCCACAGTTAATTTCCTTGATTACATCTTAAATTGGTTGTTAAATGGGAAGCAAAGCTTAGCATTCTTCTTTTGGGACATTTATAACTTTGTCCAAGAAAGTATTCAACTTTCAACTTTTATGACTGCTATAATTTAACATTCTAATAAAATCCTATGATTTCGACTATTCTTACTATTTCGGTTAAAAAGATAAAAAATTGCTAAATGAAGAAATTTCCTAGTCAGTATAATTTCAGAACATTGTGTCATTCTACTTTACCGCCGTTGATCCTCTGCCAGCTGCTTAAAAAACAATTTGATGTACTACTTGTTACGTTTTTTTTGGAGCACAGTGTATGTGCGTACCTTTATTTCTGAGATCGAACAATATGTCTTATGTTTTGGAAATTCCGCATTTATTTTTTCTTTAACCTACGTGACAAGCTATTGAAATTTTAGTCACACAGTACAGTTTCGCTTACCTCAATTTTTTAAATCTTTTTGTCTATATTGCCCTTCAAGATTTATCGGTTTAACAGTCTTTGGAAGCTTTAGTTAGGTTTTTGACATTTTAGTTTATTGCGATATTTGTTTTTGTATTTGCATTTATTTACACCATCAAAAGTACATGGTTCGCCACTTTGAGAAAAAAAAACAGTATTAGTGCATACACATCAAAATGTAAATAATAAAAACTAAACGGGTACTCTAAAACTGTGGCACTGGAACACTGAAACAGTTCACTAAAACCCTTACCACAACACTTAATTTGTACTGGTTCAGTCTTGCTGCTGATGATGATAGCTTGGCGTCCAGTACAAATTAAGTGTTGTGGTAAGGGTTTTAGTGAACTGTTTCAATAAAAACTAAAATTTCAAAAACAAAAACAAACAGCAACAACAATTAACTTATACATGAATAGATAAAATAGTGTATAGAAAAAAATTGTAATGTGTATAAATAAAATGGTAGTATATATAAACAAAATCCAAGCTCTCTATTCAACATTTAAAGCGGAATGACATAAATTCGGACACGTAAAAAACACAGTTGCTCCTTAATATTTTTACAATTTTGGGCACTCTTAGTATACTGCAAAGTGATAATGGCCGTAAATTCACATCATTCAAGAAGTATGCGAAATGTGGAGTGAATTGAAGATAGTTCATGTAAAGCCGAGACATAGCCAGTCGCAAGACTCTATGGAGCGCGCAAATCAGGACATTGAAAACCTGCTGACGACTTGGACAGAAATAAACCAAAGTCCACACTGGTCTGAGGGTCTGAGATTTGTTCAATCCATGAAGAATAGAGCCCATTATCAAGGCATAAATTGCAGCCCATATGAGGCCATGTTTGGAGTTCTAGCAAAAGTCGGTCTTACAACATCATCACTTTCTACTGATGTCATCAGAAACCTGGAACCTGAAAAAGGTCTAGAAACCTTCATTGACTCTTCTTCAGGTGCTTTAGTACGAGATGAAGATGGATAAACATAGAATGATGGCAAATAAGATGGGGAAGTAACAGAGAATGGTGGCGAAGAATATGGGATGGTGAAAAGGAAGATGGATAAAAAGGGGACGAAGATAGTGCTGTAGAGGATATTTCGGGGGAAAATATGATTTCAGACAAAATCAACATTATTAAAAAGAAGAGGGAAAATACCATAAGTGCATTGCAGTGCCAGGCAAAAAATATGGGGCTAATGTCTGAATCGAAGTTTCCAAGAGGCAAGATTGGAGATACTGTGAAAATACGGATTCCTGATGTCGACAGGGGTAGAAGTGACTCCAGGAACATTCTTGGAGCCATTCTGCAGATGGATGCTGATGGCAAGTTCTATGAGATTGGCACTAAGGAAGGACGATTGGTTCAAAAATATTCTAGGAACCAGTTGGCCATTCTTAAGGAGAATTTCATTCACAAGAGGAAGTTTCAGATGTAATTGTGACTCTTCGTGTGTGTACCAGGAAATCTTCAATCACAGGTCAATCAAGGTTTCAAGAGATGTAACTGCAAGGGAAAATGTCTTTCAAGAAAATGTAGCTGCAAGGAGCATGGGTTACTCTGTAATTCGAAATGCCATGACAGTTTGCCATATTCTAACAAGTAGAAGGCTGTTTGTTTACAAATGGTAAGAATAAAATATTTTTTCATTGAATAAAACATTGTCTTTTTATTTCACAAGCACTGATGAAAGTTCCGTACTTCCTAAATATTATAATTTATCACTTCAGCCAAGAGGGTTTGGGTTGTATGTAAAATAACCGGTTAAAATTGCATACATATTATTACATTAACCACCTTTATTGGCTATTATGTATAATACCCGGTTATTACGTATACTAACATATTTATCAAAGTAACGGTGTTGGGGCGTTTGTAGCCAAAACCGTTCCATACAAAAAGAAACAATAACTTGTTTTGCTTAAGTGATTAGTATTCTCAAGTGGGTACATCTGTATAAATGTAACAAGGCCAAGCTAAATGATTTTCTTTTGTGAATTACATTTTTATAAATCATTTCTTATACTTATTTCCGAGTTTCATGAACATATTTTTGTCATTTTAAATGACAACGTTAATGGGCGTATTTATTTACTTAATCCCTAGCTTTTCTACCTTTCGGCGTAAAGACGTGTTGGAGACGGCTTTCTCCACATCCCCCTCCATCTCTTTCTATCTCCTCGAGGCTTCTTTACATCCTCCTATTTCATTGCTCTTTTTTCAGCAGCCGCGCGGGCTTCATCTTTCCAGAATTTTCTAGGTCGTCCTCTCTTTCTTTTTCCTGTTTCTTTAGATTCAAACACTTGCTTTACTAACCTTTCCTCCCTCATCCTTATTATATGCTGTCGCCATCTGAGGTGTGCTTGTTCTATTGATACTTCTATAGAGGCGATGTTTAGATTCTTCCTGAATATTTCATTTCGAATTTTATCTCTTTGTGTCTTCCCTTCTATTTTTCGCAGGAAACTAATTTCGGTACTATTTAACTTACTTTTTTGCCTCTTGTTTGTTGTCCATGTTTCGCTTGCGTAAATTAATGTTGACTTCATGATCTTTTTACTATTTCTGTTTTCGTCGTAGTGGGGATTTCTTTTCTACTCAGGAAACTTGTTTTAATACCACTGAATGGTCTGCCGGTTTTCACTACTCTTTCATTTATTTCATTTCCTGAATTTCCATTGCTGTTGATCATTACTCCCAGGCATTTGTTGTTTTAATTTTATGTTTCCCTTATGTTTTGACATTACCATTCGTATCCATCGGAAATTTTTAAAATACCTGTCATTCTAGATTGATGGAAGTTACCCTGAGAGAGGTACTCCACAGGATGGACTTCTGTTAAGGCACGACATGCTGGCTTTGAGTACGAGGAGGGATGGCATCTGCGAGAAATTTCTACAGAAATTGCTTAGAAATGACATAGATTGTCCATACATACTGGAACGAATGAATTTTCTTGTGCCACGTTTGAATTCAAGATCTGATAGTGGCTTCATTCTTCCATTCGCAAGGACTAACACAATGAGACGAGCGCCGACGTATACTTTGTCCAGGGCGGCTAATAAACGTGACTTATTTAAGTAAAACATGTAAAAATTTACTCTTTATTTTTTTTTCATGTATTGCATTGTGTTTTTATTTTGTGTATATACTTACCTACATTTCTCTTGTTATTGGGCAATATGCCTGTTGGGAAAAATAAATGTTTATTATTATTATTATTATTACCATGGTTTTAGTTTTCTGTATATTAATTTTCATGTTTCTCTTTCTTCATTAAGTATATCTGTGTCCTCTCCATGTCTACAAAGCATGGATGTATTTGCCCTCCCACTTTGATGACTTTCTCACATGGCTGTCTTATTATGAAGGTTTGGTTCATTGTTCCCCTACATTTTCCGAAACTTTCTTCTATGGTGTGCTCCATTTTTTTCTTAATGTGCTTTCTACGATTCTACCACACAATTTTTCTACAGTGCTCCTCAAAGACACGCCTCTATATTTAAAGTTATAGTTAAAACACTTTTTGCTGTCACCTTTTTTGCAAACAGGCTGATTCATTTTCGACTCTCACTATGGGGACTTCGCCTATTGTTGGAGATGGTGGCTAAGTTGCTAAAAATTGTTTGTTACAAATAACTTTTTAACATAAACATTACATTCGATCAACGATCCATCCTCAATCAAGTTCCTACCAAGATCTAGAAAAATGATGTGACGTGGCTCTTGTCGTTCTGGATACAATTGTAAATATCTTGTATTCGCTATTGTTGTATTTCGGTTCGACGAATAAGAAATACTTATATCTCACCTAAACAACTGAAATGTTTGACAGTTTGAAATTTCATGTACCTACATCTTATTTAATCTTAAAATGTACTTTTCGTCAATTAAAGTATAATATCAAAAACTTTTGTCAGCATGTTTTACATGGTTGAAATCAGAAATAAAAGACTCCTTCTGACGGTGTTAAAATCCAATATGGAGTCGATAAGAAATAAGAAAGTTGATGATCCTATTTGCCAATCGTGTGGTTTGAATATATCATTTCTACAGTTATTTTGTCGCGAATTGGTGCTTTCTCTGATCTCATTTTCCTCAGCCCTTAATTGAATTCTTCCCTTTTTACTTCTTCTTCTTGTTATTGGTTTTCTTCTTGTGCCATGAGTAGAGTATGCTCTCTAGGTTCTCTTTCTTCCTCTTTATTTACGTCTAAATTTACTTGGTTTTCGCTTTCTTGCAATAAATCCTTAAGGTATTTTCTCCATTTTTCTACAATTTTTGTTTCTTTCATTAGAATATTTCCACTTTTATCCTTTACATTTCGTAACGTATTTATCTTGGATTTTCTCATTTGTTTCAGTGTGTTGTAAAATAGTTTCAAGTAACAAGTGAACACTAAATCAAACAGTGAGAAATTCAAACCACCCGGCAACCGGAGGGTTAATGCCATGTGGAGTGTCGTTCACACAATGTCCGCTCTATGTATATATGGCAGAATTAAGCCGTTCTGACTTCTTTCTCGGTTTCTGCAGCCATTTGCATAGTCGCGCGGCTCCCCTTTTTCTGCGTCCGAAGTTTTATTAGGTAATTCTATCTCCAACTAACGATAATTCCAGGTGAACGGCTAAATAACTCGTCTTTGTTCCATTTACTTCACGTTATAAATATTCGCTTTTAGGAAGCAAGTAGTTTTTCTTTTACTCCTCGAACATACCATATGCTGCAGTTCATGAGCATAATACCGACAAAAGATAAATTTGGCCATTAATTTCTAAGAATTTCGCTTAGTATGTCGCGTCGATTTCAATATTCCTTAGAGAGAGAGAGAGAGTTATAACCTTTGTCCTTTTTTTCTGGGTAGTATTGTAAGCATAAAGCGCTATATATGCGCTTCTTCAAATATTTGTACCAAGATATATAGGTTCAAATATCGCGAGGATGATCTATGCGAAATAGATTTCTATTTTCACATCGCTTTCCGTACAAATTCTTCGCGAACATTTTCACCGGTACATGTCAACGACGATATATGACATGTGTACGCGAGTTCTCATACGTAACGCTCTACATATCTATTGCCTTCGTTTCAGGTTTGCGCTCCCGTCAAATGAAATACGCAATTTGCATAGCAAAACGGAGAAACGCCAAATGATAACTCGAAGAGATGTGTGCCTTCCTGTATGTGAAGGTTCGTACGTGTGTATCCGGAACGAGATGTTTGCTAAACTTTATCTGTCATTAAAGATTCATTTCGTCATAACGTCGTTCGTCACCTTGCGCGATCTTCCTTCACGAATTTTGTATACCTTGGGTTTTCTTAAAGGTGCGAATTCTCTTTACTCAACGCAGTAGCTCAAAGGATCGAAACGATTTCCACAAGACGTACTAAGGATAATGAAAGATTTTTATTTCTTAAATATCCTTATGATGTAGGATGATTGGCTGCGTTACAAAGATCGTATTGATTGCTTTCGACTCTAGATATTCTTTATGAGTTGCGGAATATTAATGATCTTTCACTTACACAGAATACTTTTCAATTCGCGAGTCATCTTCCGATAATGCAGAAGGCAGTAGAGGGTCACATAAAAGGCTAACGCTTTTTATTTTTGGCTCATTTATAACAAATTGGCTTTTGAAACAGATGTTTTTTTTTACGTGTGGGGATGCCCCAATGGGAAATATAAGCTTATACAGGTGTCCATCGAAACGTGTAAAACGAAACGAAAAAAGTTATTCTTTATCAAAAACATAATTTGGATTTGACTACAGACATCCACTTACCCATAAATTCAATATTATTGCAGCTGGTTTTATTTTTCAATTAAACAACAAGCATTCATTGAAATAAACAAGTAAATAAGTACTATTGACTATTTTATGTTTATGTTTATAATAACATTTGATTCATAAGTTTTAAACTCCAATTTATCTTATTAAAATAAAGTATGTGGTAGACCTTGTATTGTATTATCATTAAATTAGTTTTAGGCTGTGTCATATACTTAAAATTTAACTTCCAAATTGCTCACTAAAGAAGAACGTATCTATCTGATTAAATATTACGGTATGGGGCAAGTCTCACACAGACATGCCATTTATTTATTTCATCAAAAGTTTCCCAATACTGTATCACAGGTAGCTTTACGTAAACTTTTAAATAAGTTTGACGGAACTGGATCAGTAATGGATTTAAAAATAGAACATAAGAAGCATGACGAAAATGCAAATTATTAGCAACGAATTCGGTGGAGGAAAATCCGAGATTGTCTTTGAGGAAACGTTTGCGAGAGTTAAACGTTTCTAAAACTTTGTTACAAAAAAATTATATAGATAATAAAATCTTGCCTTATAAACCCACAATAACCCATACACTTGGAAATGGAGATGTTGTAAAAACGTTGGACTTTTGTTTATGGGTTGGAGAGAAGTTCGTTAAAGATAGAACCTTTCATAGAAAAATATTCTTTACTGATGAAGCAACATTTCCAACTAGCGGTCACGTTTCTTCTCAGCACACAAGACATTGGGCTGCGATGTATCCACAATTTAAGGTTCGATCAAGAAGCCAACGTTATACAAAAATAAACATATAGGTGTGGTATTTTCTATGGTGGTATTATTGGTGCACATTTTCTAGAACAAAATCTAACTCAACACATTTATTTGGATTCTATAGAAACGTTTGCATTATCGCAGTTGCACAACATTAACACACGAAGAAACATTTATTGGCAACAAGATGGATGTCCGCTTCATTCAACTGTAGTTATAAAAATTTTTTCGTCAATTTCCTGGGAAATGGTATGGCAGAAATGGCCCAGTTGAAGAGCCTGCTAGGGTGGGGCATTAAAAGAAAAAGTGTATGCTTGTCGTATAGAATATAATTTAGATCAATTAAAGCAATAAGGGATGCGGTAGATGAGATTGATGTGTCTGCTACGATACACCAAGTTTACAGTAAATTTGTTGAGTTGAAAAAAAGGAGTCCAAAAAGCTGGAGGCAGTTGTATTGAATAGTGATTATTAGATCTGTTTTATGTTAAGAATTAACACTTATTTACTTGTTTACCTTAAGTGATTGTTGTTTAATTTAAAAATAAAAGTATCAGCTGGAATCATTGAATTTATAAGTAAGGGTATGTCTGTAGTCAAATATAAATATATTTTTGGATATTTTAAGGAAAGCAGAGTTTTTTATAAAAAATAAGTTTTTTTCAGTAAAACGCATATTAAAAAAGTTTTTCCTCTTTGTAACCACATCTATGGACACCATGTATAAAACAGTGTTTTCCATTTTATACCGTCATAATCTCAGGAACCGTTAGAGTGTAAATAGTGTTTGGAAAGTGTTCCATTGCTTTGTTACCATCATCTCCTCGCCGTAGAGGGTGAAGCCCCAGTTAATTATTTGTCAACATGCGAATGGCGATTCGGGATTGTACCAAACCCAGCAGAAAAATCTGACACTTGACACTGGTGCGATTCGAACGCAGGGCTCTTAACACTGCCACAGACAGGCACAGGTCCTCTTACAACTGGGTCATCGAGCCAATAATAGAAAAAAGCACAATACTTTTGCTGCTGTCAATTATTACATAGTTATAACCACCAATTACCTACAGATAATTTGTTTCGAATATAATGATTTTCGGTGAAAAAAAATTTCACCTTTTTTTAATTACAACAAATAGCAGCATATATGTTCACATTGAAAATATACTGTGTAATAAAGAGTCTACTTGCATAGTGTTTTTGAAGTACAGTGGCGTTTACACTAACTTAAGCTAACTATGAAACTTTGTAACACTTGCATAATGGATAACGGGTAATGTTTTATGCACATAATTAATTTCTGCAAATATCCTTACTAGAACATTCTATTTATCTATAGAACTATCTTAGTTGGAGACCACGTGAAAAATGGTTCACTATCGTCGTTTGCCATAGTAATGCTCTTGGTTTATATCAATATTGTTGAAAGTGTTACATCCAGTAGGTCGTGTAGGTTCTTTTTATCAGTTATTCGTATGGCTAGCATACAGCAAGAGGACCTATCTATCACCAATTTTCTAGGTCCTAAGGAACAGTCCATATTTGCATCCATATATGCTATTTCATATTATCACTGAGACTAAACCAATATCATCTTTCGCCGTTTCCTTTGTACCAGGGAAACCAATTGTGGCAGACAGTTTAAATAAATTTATTCGAAAAAGGAATATCATTGTCAAACAAAGGAAAACAGATTTAAAGGAAAGAGCGAACTGTATTATTACAGTATTTAACAACAATTTTGAATAAGGAGTAACTGGGGTAACTAAGGATGATGATCCCTATGATTGTAATTTTTTTTTTAAATATAACTTTGTGTATTTAGAGAACAACGAAAAAAATAATCGCCAAGTTTCGAATGTTTAACTAGATTTAAGATGGACAGTAGCTGCAATATATACAGTGCGACAGAAGCTAGCATTTTCAGAAAAAATAGATCGATTTTTGTTTTCTGTGAACTAACTTTGGCCATTATCGGCAGTTCAATTGTATTTCCGGTGTCACCGGAAGTGATGTCAACTTTCTTATTTGAAATAGAACACTCTGTATATTTTTACGTTCTTGGAAAGGTAATGGAAAGGCGAATCTGAAGATATCACATGCGTTATACTTCAACTTAAGAAATATGACGGTATGCAGCAATAAAGGTTTTGGTAATCTGTTTTTGTTGTTACGCGAAGTTGGCTAGGAAAGAGCGCCAAATTATTTCTTGTGATGCCAGACTGATTTAAATAGCTCCTTGCTAAGCAAAGTAATCATAACAATTACCAAACTGTCAAATCTCAGTTACAAAAGCGTAAATTGTTCTTGTTATTTATCTTTATTATAACCTGCATTTGTCGTACTTTCGTTCTTTGTGCTCGCTACAATTTTATGTCATTTTAACTTGTTTTGTTAATTGTTGTTTCTGCTTTACTTTATCCAAATTTATTGTAATTAATTGTGGTAGGTTTGTTTAAATTTGTTAGTTTTTGATAGGAGATGTGTTTACGTTTCAGCTTTTTATGTTGTTGATTTTACAATGGCCTCCGCATGGACCACGTAAGATAAACATCAAGTACCTAATTTCAATATTCGATGAATTTCGCAACAATTACCATGAAGTAGAACATAATGAACACTGCCCTTGTACAAATGGAAATATTTGAACTTTGTGCTAAGTAAGGACAGATAGTACAAAATTTACAGGGCGAACTGCTTTAATAGAAGATAATATAATTTAGATTATTGTACAATTTGTTGGGCAAATATAGCTCATGGTATTGGTGGAATCATTTCCGGCAAAAAACACAAAGCGAGGGAAAACAGACAGCGTAAGCCCGCGAACATGTTTCTGTCTACCCGTCGTCATCACCGCGGTTCCGTACGTGTCCTTTTCCCTCGCTATTGTTTTTCACCTCTCGTTATATGTTGCCATTCTCCACGAACAGAATCACGATATATCTCCTCACGCCACCTAGCGTCGAGAAACATAGACATGCCGACAAGATGGCATAGTGCCTAAGACGCCGCGTGTCAACACCTTTAAATGATTCCTACAGGTTTACCATGATGTATTAAAATACACATGAAAATAACCAAAAAATAAGCCTGTAGGCATTGTTTCTATTCGTGGAGAATGGCAACATATACTCGAGAGGTGAAAAACAATAGCGAGGGAGAAGGACACGTATGGAACCGCGCTGATGACGCCGGGTAGGCAGAAACATGTTCGCGGGTTTACGCTGTCCGTTTTCCCTCGCTTTGTGTTTTTTGCCGGAAATGATTCCACTAATACCATGAGCTATATTAGCATTAATTTTTTGGTTATTAACAAAACAAGTTAAAATGAGAGAAAATAGTAATGAGAACAAAGAAGGAACGTATGACAAATGCAGGATATAACAATAAACAACAAGAATAATTTACGCTTTTGGAATTGAGAATCGTCAGTTTGGCAATTGTTATGATTACTTTGCTTAGCAACGAGCCCTTTAGAGTAGTGAGGCGTCACAAGAACCAATTTGGCGCTCTTGTATGTATGGGGTTGATACCATTACAGTTCTTAGTGATTTTACCCCTTAGAAATTGTATTTTCTTTTGTAAAAGATAAGCAAATAATACTTCAATTACAAATGAAAATATTTGTGTTGAAGTATCATGCCTTTGTTTCAATTTTGTTCTCCCCAGAAAATTCCTTTGTACAAAGGAACATTGTATAATATAAAATGAAATTAGATTAGACGAAATAATTAAACAATTTGCATTTAAAAAGCGGTCTTGTTTGATCGTACTGTTATTGTTGTGGCAACATGTTTATACATGTTTTTGAGGCCTTTAACGTTGTATCATTTCAAGTACCCCAATTAAAAGCAAGAGGTTTTTTCGTAAGGTTATTTAGTAAAATGACATTGTTATCGCACTTTTCATATTCAGTATAACATTTTATCTTTTTTGCATTTGTAACATCAAAGAAAGGACAAAACGAGAACACCATCGTATCATCTGTACGCGTCCCCCTTAAAATAACTTTCTAGGGCAAACATTGAAATTAAAACGTAAATTTCCAACTTAAATATTTTCACCCTCGGGACAGACGAAAAGCGTCGCCCAAAAAGGAAATAAGGAAGGGCAGCGTTAACTGTCCTTTGTCTTTCGGCTCGAACTTTCGCATGTCATTTTCGACAGTTATCTTTCTTTACTACAATACTCGTACCCCAACATGCCACTTCACTTCCTTCTCTTTGTCGCAACAAACGACGAGAGAGCCAAAAGACATACCGACCGTCCCAACAGTTTTATCTAAATGCGGTTTGAAACGGTAATTTTGACGTTTTCGAGCGAACCTCTCGGTGTTTACAATGTTCCGGACGGAGCGTATTTAAACAACAAGGAGGTAGTTTCTCCAATTGTCGTGTTCATATCTCTTCTTTCGTTTCGACGTGTTGGTGGACGGAATTCTTTACAGAACCTCGATTGTGTGGAAGGACCGTCATCAACTGCTGCGCTATCTCACCGACTAATACCTATTTTGTTTTTATAATAATACCTGCTTTCTACGTAATGCGCAAAGTCGTAGATATTCTTCTTGTTGCTTTGCGTTAAGCACGCCATTAAAAGTTAATGGAAGTTTCAAGTTTCTCTTATTGATGCAATAAAGTAAAAGAAGCAGGAATATGCTTTGGATTTAATAATTTCAAGCGAGTTATAATAATAATAATAATAATAATAATAATAATAATAATAATAATAATAATAATAATAATAATAATAATAATAATAATAATAATAATAATAATAATAATAATAATAATAATAATAATAATAATAATAGTAATAATAATAATAATAATAATAATAATAATAATAATAATAATAATAAACTTGATTCGCCCAACTGGAGACCCCAATTACAGGACGAAATAATAACACGAATACATGTGCACATAATATAGGGAGAAAAATGAAATACAATACTGAATAAAAGATAACTGAAAAATAATAGAAATTTACTCTTTATAAAAAGTTTTGGTTATTTTACATAAGAAAAGTTTTTCCCTGTGCATAAGTAACGACAATAATAAAATTTAGGAATAATGATAGCAATTACTATGGGGTAGTATGGCAAATAACATTAAAGTATCGGCACACTCCGAACCACACAAGTTATTATTTAATTCATTCGGAGCAGCTGCTTCGAGAATTCGAGATCCCCATTGTCAACCGTACGACCGAATGATGTGAGAATTTTTTTTAAATTTTTAACGTTCCTTTTATCCCTACTTTAAATATATTTATAAGTACCTACTTTTGCCGCCTATATACCTTAAAACTAAAATATGCGAAATATACGGAAAATAAACGAAACAGTATCTTTGTCTATGTAGCACGAAACGTCAAACGTGTGTCCACTTTATTCTAATAAATCAATAAGAGTTGAGTGGGCTAGTGCTCCTTTCTCTTTTTTGCAAACATTTCCTTGTCCTTCTTTAGTAAATTAAATATGAAGCTGTTCAGATAAGATGTTTTTCCTTTAAAAACATAAGGTGCTGTGATGAAATGCTATAAACTTTTGTTTCGCTAAAGAAGTTTATTAAATCAAATGTGTAAACCCCTTTTTCCGTGGCCTACCTGTCTTTGTGTTTGACATCCGAGTCACTTGATCGGCCCCAGGTGTGAAGTATGTGTTCTGTTTGTCCTGGTGTCCGTTCGGGTGGCTAGGAAAGTATGTATGTGGCTAATGATTTCCAGTCGAGGCCAATAATAATAATAATACAAAAAAAATGTGTGAACGTTATCTTTTTTGGTACAATTTTATTATCTACTCGAAGTAACCATCATTTTTCCTACATACGTTGTCTAGTTACAAGTTAACCAGTTGAATAATAAATAGTGAAAATAAGTAGGCAGATGTTAATTGGAGTTAAATATAAAAGGAATATAATAAGAACATATTGAAAGTTTTCGCAATTTAGCTAAATAGAAATATTTAGGAAAAACTTCCTGGGTGAATTTCGTAAGGTAGCGTATAACATGGACGTTACATAAAACAATACTCCCGAGATGTTAGTAAATGTTCAATAAAACACAAGGAATCGCATGACAATTTGTATCAAGCAAAATGGTGTTCTCATTGACTAGATGTGAAATTGTATGCGTAAGTTAAATTTTACAATTTATTTTTAATGATTATCTTTAGGAAAACAAAAGCTTATAGTATTTCGTTACAACACTATGAATTTTTGCAAAAAACTTATATGCATAGCTTGATATTTAATTTACCAAAGGAGGACATATTTTAGATATAGGAAAATGTTTACAAAAATATTCTATTACAGTTTCTATACAGTTTCATTAAAACAAAATGAAATAGCACGAATCAAACATGGCAACGATTTCGATGGCCATCTTGTAGCCTACAGTTAATATAAAGAATTTTTCGATGTATTGCGTGAATCTTCAGGAAATACTCAATCGAATAAAGTTTGAATCATCACCTTAGCGCGTAACGTGTTTAAGATATTGGGCGTTAAAGATACAGCGATATTTCGCAAAAATCTCAAAGAATGTCTATTTCAAGAACTAAGATATATAGTGAAGTGTTGTAAATTTTACAGCTGTCATTCCAACACGTATTGTGGATTCGCAATGGCCACTCGTTCGATGTGAAGTTCCCTCTAGTGGCTATTAGTTCTTTTTTAATAGCTCCTACTCCTCCCTGAGCCACCAATTTTTGGAGCGGGGGTACTAAATAATTAATTTAAGTCCAGCCAACAACAAACGTGGTGGAATGGTGGAGTTATTCCTTTTCAGTTCATTTTCCTATTTTCGTAACTCTTCAAAATTAATAAAAAATATTCCTATAATAAATAACAGTGTAAATTCAGAGGTATTTCGAGCATAATTTCCTAAATTAAATGTGTTTCGTCATGTTTTTGTCAAGAACGTTAGTAAGTTTTATTATTATTGGGTTGTCAGTGGAATTTTGTAGCATAGAGTATTATATTTTGAGCCATCTAGTCACGCCACTGCAATCATTTCATAATGATACGTTTAAAAATAACTTTATTTGTCGAAAATTCATCGTCAATTTTTATTTGGAAAGGTATTATCAAAATTTGTTGTGGATAAAACAATCGCCATCACAATTAAAATAAAGCAGAAGAGGGACGTCAATTGATTTTCTCACTTCGAGTCAAATTTTCATCGAGGTAACTTATATTTTGGCTGCGCTCCCAGTTTCAACTGTTAATATTTTAAATCGTAATAAAAATTCAAGTTAGAAGTAAAGGTTGGTGGTTAAGAATAGGAAAATATAATATAAACATGGAGTTTATATTGACATTGTCATAAAATTCCGGTTAGTTCTCAATTTTCAGTTTTAAATTTCATTAAAATCTCATTAGTTGATCTTAAAATTCGTTTAAATTGCCGAAAAAGTGTTTTAGAACCCTTAGTTCATATAATTAATCAATTCATTTTCGAAAATTTATTATTTTTTTCAACAAGTTACCACCTTTAAAACATTTCAATAAGTAAGAATTTGATGAAATTGACGGATGAAGAGAGGTACTAAAATCGAATAGTAAGGTCAACAAAAAAAAAAAAAAAATGCAAAAAAAAAAAAAAAAATTTGTGTAAATATATCAATGTGAAGAAGGGATCAAAATTCTAAATAAAGCTCAATATTGTAATAACCAAACTTGTATCGTGCGCAGTGGAAACTGAACACTCTGTATACTGGGATACAATTATATCTTATGCAAATATTTTTTATTTGAAAACCTTTTCTCTAAATTGCTCAGGAAGGGAATTATCGTTTGCCCAGTTTCGGTACTTTTCAAATTTTGTGTTATTAATAATATCAAATGTAAGGGCCAAAAGGGTCAAATAATTTCTAACAAAAGCTCAATATTGTATTTGCAGTAAGGAAAATTATCATCGAATTTTATCTGAAAAAGGGAAAATGTCCTAATAATGTTCAGCTTGCCACTTACTAATTTACGGTAATTTTTGTGAATCTGTTTGAAAACGTTTTTGTAGTTTGCTCGATAGTCCACAATTACACTTGCCTTTAAAGCTGCTGTCTGTTTTAGGAAAATAGCGCCCAGATCCAAAGATGAACTTCACAGCAAGATACCATAACTCGCTTTGGAATGGAATAAGGCGAAGTAGGCTGGCCTCGCAGTCTGATAAGTTGAAATTGATCTTAATTTTGTTGTCACATACACAGCACTACGTTGTCTCCAACTTTCAACTTACACAATCTTTTATTAGATCTTTCAACCATTTTCTGTGATTGAAGTAGCATGTTCTTAGATGCTATATTTGTACATAGAACAGCTGGATGAACTTCTTCAGTTGCAGAGATGCCAGGGGGCTCCTCAAAAGTAGCTGCTTCTGGCAAGGATTCGCTTTCAACAGCTGGATGAACTCCTTCAGTTATGAAGATGCCAGGTGGCACTTCCATTTTTCATTTTCATGAAATTCTGTCTTCCGGTATTCTATCAATTAGACCATGGAAAAACTGCTTGAAAAGTATGTCAGGGAAACCTCTCTAATAGAAAGGCCATTACATCCCAACCAGCATGCCTACCAAGCAGTTAAATCATGTGAAAGTGCCTTGCATCAGCTCGTGTCGCGGGTGGAGGCATCCCTAAACAATCAAGAAATTGCATTAGCTGCGTTTCTTGACATAGAAGGTGCGTTTGATAACACCTCATTTGCATCACTATTACAGGCTGTGAACAGCCATGGAGTAGACAACACTGTCTGTAGATAGGTTGGAGCCATGCTCCATGGTAGACAAGTAGAGGCAGCACTGGCAGGTGAGACAATGCAAGTGTCTGTCGCCAGAGGATGCCCGCAGGGAGGGGTATTATCACCTCTATTGTGGGATATGGTGATAGACGAACTGCTGATCTTGCTAAACAATACTGGCTACTATACACAGGGATATGCTCATGACATTGTAATACTCATTAGTGGGAGTAACGCCAGCATAATCTCAGAACTAATGCAAAGAGCATTAAAAATGGTAGAAGTATGGTGCAAGAAGGAGAACCTTAGAGTAAATCCTGGAAAAATTGCACTTGTACCCTTCACTAAGAGAAGGAAATTGGACGGGTTAAGGGAGCCGATTCTTTGCAACGAAGTAGTACAGATCAGTCAGGAGGCTAAGTTCTTAGGTGTAACCTTGGACTCTAAACTGAACTGGAACTCACATTTACAAAAAATGACCGACAAATGTAAGAGGGTGTTAATGACAACCCGTAGAACAATTGGGAAAACATGGGGACTCAAACCACATATGACGTACTGGCTGTACACTACAGTGGTAAGACCCATGATAACTTATGGCTGCCTGGTTTGGTGGCCTAAGATCACACAGAAGCATGCGATAATAAGTCTCTCGAAAATTCAGAGACTGGCATGTCTTTGTATAACAGGAGCTATTAAAAGCACTCCAACAGCTGCTATGGAAACCATGCTAAACCTACCTCCTCTTGAGATTTATATCAAGGGAGAAGCCAGAATGGGGGCATACAGACTGAAAAATACTAGCAACTGGAGATCCCACAGTGGATCTGGGCACACCAGAATAGAAGCAGTAGTAACAAACCCTATCTATGATATGGGTAGTGATACAACAATCTCCAGGATCTCCTATGACAAACCTTTCAAAGTTTTCTTGAATTGGGAAGAATGGAGGGATGGAGAGGGGAGAAAACCAAGAACACTAGTCTGGTACACAGATGGGTCCAAAACGGGCACTACGTCTGGCGTTGGTGTATATGAGGAAAACCAGGGATACAAAGTATGTGTATCACTTGGGCGATACACCACGGTATTTCAAACAGAAATATATGCTATACAAACCTGCGCGTGGGAGAGTCTGGGTCGGCGACCGCAGGGTGAGACGATGTGCATTCTCTCTGACAGTCAGGCAGCCTTAAAGGCACTAGCATCTTATCGCATAACCTCCAAACTAGTATGGGAGTGCCTGCAAACCCTAATGGCTCTGTCTAAACACAACAAGGTCACACTGGTGTGGGTGCCAGGGCACAGGGGCATAGCGGGCAATGAAATTGCAGACCAGCTAGCGAGGGAAGGTTCAAAAATGAATTATATAGGCCCTGAACCGGGTCTAGGTATTACCAAGAGTGCAGTGCGTGGTGCAATTAATGAGTGGATTATAACACAACACCAATTAAATTGGAAACATGCAGCTGGACAAAAGCACAGCAAACGGATGATGGGAAGACCGTCGCAACATCTGACTGCTGACCTGCTTGAATTAAACAAGTTACAGCTTAGAGTAGCAACATGTCTATTAACAGGACATGGCTGTTTGAGAGGCCACTTGCATAAGATGGGGATCTACAAAGATGAGCCCTTATGTAGACTTTGCAATGAGGAGGAGGAAACAGCCTCTCACATTATTTTCGAATGTGCAGCGTTAGCTCAACGCAGATTCGCTATGCGAAGCACAATTGAACTACCAATGGAGAAAGATTTACTACATAGGCTGTTAAACCTGATTGCGGGAACTAACCTGTTTAAGTAAAACAAAACCGAAGCAGGAATAATACAATAAGCTATTAAGCTTCAGTGTTAGGGATGTAAAGACCAGCCCTGCTCTGGTAGAAAATCAATCATCAATCATCAATCATTCTATCAATTATTATCATTATCTTGCAATGCTATCAAACTTAGAGCTATTTCTTGTTCAATATTAGAATCACGGTGAAAATTGGGTCGCCAATACTAAAAGGTTGACAACCACTGCTTTAACACATAACTTTGTTGATTGTTCGTTTCTTGGGATATTTTGTATGCATCCGATACGCTCGAATTCTAAATTATTCCTTCCCCTTGGTTATCGTAAATAACGCTTTTCGTAAATGTGAAAATTACACTAGTAAAAATGCATTAGTTCTCCCGCGCAGACATCAATAAACAACATCTGTTTACTCAATTTGCGCCCCATATACCGTGGGGAAATAAATATATTGGGGACTGCTGTGTCGCATGTCGCACATATACTAGTTCCAAAACCGGTTAACAAAAACACAGGCGCACACAACTAAATGTCCACGATAATGCTTCATCATTTGCGGTGGTAATTTAGTTCAAATCGAATTACCACCGCCGTAGTGCTCTCCTCGGAGGGTGAGTTACACGACATAGAAGAGTGGAGCGTATGCGACCGTGTCCTCTGGCGGTGACGAAAACAGTATCCGCCGTGTCACCCCAAGCATTCTCAATCAAATCGTAATGGTTATAAATCATATGTATATTGAGTCACAGGCAGTGCAATATGTCGCTTAACATATTACAACCATATGCCCTAAAAATTACATCTATTTTATCATAAATAAATGCGTATGTGTATAGTCCAATATCTGCGTATTTAGGAGAGTTGCTTAAAATATGAAACAATCAGCAATAACAACTTAATTTATAACTAAAGCGTGACAAATGGTTGCACTAGCAGAGACGCCTGGCGGTGGACACCGAGGAGTTTGGAAATTCGGCTATTTATCGGATTCTCATTGTGTGTTTTTGAAAACATGGGACGTAAGGCTGGTGTACCTCTATCGCATGTGAAGAAATATATTTGGCGTTTCCCTGGCTTGGAATTTATAGGTTCGCACATTCGTTGCAAATTTTGCGGTATGGGCAATTAACTTTTTAAGTAGCGAAGTATTAGACACAGTTGATAAATGTCAATCGTTTAATTTGTATTAATTTTTAATAAGACAAATATTTTCCAAAATGAACTATTCTGTTGGTGAATTAACAGATATGATTTGGGTTTTGGGTGAATGTATGAAAAATTGCTTACTTGCAAAAAGGATTTAACAAGATAGATATCCTGGACGAAGATAGCCTGACAGAAAAGCGTTTGAAAGATTGGTGGAGCGTTTTAATCGTACATGTGTATGAGAAACACGAAAGATCAAAAACTGTTACTACGGAGAAAAAATGAATTTAATGTGTCGATAGCCGTTACAGAAGACCAACATATTAGTCAATGTGAAACTTCCCGCCAACAAGATGTTAGTGGAAGGTGTGTACAAAGAATACTACATAAGTATAAATTCTATCCCTACAAAATTCAGTTGCACCAGGAGTTACTCGAAGATGACTTTCCCCGCAGAGTTGTTTTTTGTGTATGGGCTCAACAACAAATCTATGGCCAAGAAGATTTCTTTGATTTTGTTCTGTTTGGAGACGAAGCTACGTTTCACAGAATGGAACGGTGAATAGACAACTTCCATTACTATTCTACAAACAACCCCTATATCATGGAGACCAACAGTTAAACTAGGTGGTCTTTGAATGTTTGGGGTGGTATAGTTGGAAATCACGTTGTAGGACCACATTTTTTTGAAGAAGGTGTAAATGGTCAACTTTATTTAGATTTTTTAGAAGAATGTGGTATTTACACGCTGGAGCTCCAGTACATTACATTGGATTCATAATTATCTTAATACCAACTTTCCTTCTTGGTAGATGGATAGGAAGAGGAGGACCAATAGACCAGCTCGCTCACCAGGTTTGACAAAAATAGACTTCTTCATGTGGGGTTTGTATAAAAGACCGAGCGAATCGGAACCCTCCAACGTATGTTATACTTAATTTTAATTTATATTGTTAACAAATTTTTTATATCGAATTTCACGGATAACTTGATGTATTGAAATAATTTCTGTAATAATTTGAAATATCTCCTCGACTGTTGAATGTAGGTATAGGGAATACTTAATGGAAATGAGAGTGCGTAATGTACAACTTCTACTTTTGATATAACATACATGGGTGTCCATTTGAAAAAAAATTAGCAAATCGTAAGTTTCCATTTTGACTTACCCTGTATAAATGGGACACTCGTGGAAACAAACTACAGTTGATATCAAAGCAAGAGTATATTCCTAAACTCGTTGCAGTATTAAAACGATTAGGTATTCATTATTTCTCAAGATACGGGTTATTAAGTTTGTTATGTTTTTAGAATATAATTGACCATAACTTTACAAATTCCCAGTATAACGTCATGAAACCCTATACTAGGAGTATGGGGCAGATGAGGTTAACCAAAATTTAAATTAATATATAGGATGTCCCGTTTAAAAGAACATAAGTTAGGTTCACCTTGGAATTATGGAACAGCCTGTATAAATGTGATTAATTTTAAAATGTTAGGTTTAGGAGTGTATACAATTTTTATTAGAAAGTTTTTTTGATATCACTCTTAATAGTGGATCTATCGAGCTTTGTCACACTATTGCGCCACCCTGTATATACACTGAGAGGAGTGCGTCTGTTCCACTAAGCTAGCGTACGGAAATGTCTTAAACCTACTTTTGAGTACGTAACCTATATAAATTCTACTTCTTTTTATACTTCTAAATTAAACACCTTTCGTGGGGTCAAATTGACAACCTAGAAATCCACAGTATATTATTAATTTTCTTTTAACAATAGCATTATAATTATTTATTCAGCGTAATGTTAATAACCTGTCCTTAAGGTTTATATAGGAAGTATCGCTTTGGAAAAACACATGTATCTTGAAAATTAGTTACTAGTAATAGTAATAATAAATAACGAACAATTAGTAATAGCAGATTGATTTTGATTGATTGATTTTCCTACCAAAGCAGGGCTGGTCTTTACATCCCTAACACTGAAGCTTAGTACCTTATTGTATTATTCCTGCTTCGGTTTTGTTTTACTTGAACAGGTTAGTTCCCGCAATCAGGTTTAAGAGCCTATGTAGTAAATATTTCTCCATTGGTAGTTCACTTGTGCTTCGCATAGCGAATCTGCGTTGAGCTAACGCTGCACATTCGAAAATAATATGAGGGGCTGTTTCCTCCTCCTCATTGCAAAGTCTACATAAGGGCTCATCTTTGTAGATCCCCATCTTATGCAAGTGGCCTCTCAAACAGCCATGTCCTGTTAATAGACATATTGCTACCCTAAGCTGTATCTTGCGTAATTCAAGCAGGTCAGCAGTCAGATCTTGCGACGGTCTTCCCATCATCCGTTTGCTGTGCTTTTGTCCAGCTGCATGTTTCCAATTTAATTGGTGTTGTGTTATGATCAACTCATTAATTGCACCACGCACTGCACTCTTGGTAATACCTAGACCCGGTTCAGGGCCTATATAATTCATTTTTGAACCTTCCCTCGCTAGCTGGTCTGCAATTTCATTGCCTGCTATGCCCCTGTGCCCTGGCATCCACACCAGTGTGACCTTGTTGTGTTTAGACAGAGCCATTAGGGTTTGCAGGCACTCCCATACTAGTTTGGAGGTTACACGATAAGATGCTAGCGCTTTTAAGGCTGCCTGACTGTCAGAGAGAATGCAAATCGTCTCACCCTGCGGTCGCCGACGCAGACTCTCCCACGCGCAGGTTTGTATAGCATATATTTCTGTTTGAAATACCGTGGTGTATCGCACTTTACATACACTTTGTATCCCTGGTTTTCCTCATATACACCAACGCCAGATGTAGTGCCCGTTTTGGACCCATCTGTGTACCAGACTGTTTTCGGTTTTCTCCTCTCTCCATCCCTCCATTCTTCCCAATTCAGGGAAACTTTGAAAGGTTTGTCATAGGAGATCCTGGAGATTGTTGTATCCCATACCATAGATGGGGTTTGTTACTACTGCTTCTATTCTGGTGTGCCCAGATCCACTGTGGGATCTCCAGTTGCTAGTATTTTTCAGTCTGTATGCACCCATTCTGGCTTCTCCCTTGATATAAATCTCAAGAGAAGGTAGGTTTAGCATGGTTTCCATAGCAGCTGTTAGACAGTAATAGTAGACAACCATATCAATTTTAATTAGAAATCTAATAACTAACCAAGACGATACACCCCTTTCTTCATAAAAAAAAGGCATCAATAACTTTTCCTTGCTTTAATTCCCGCGGTGCCAGCGCGAACGGAAAATGCCATGACGAATCGTTAGGCATCAATTTAGATTCAAATGTCTTCATTTCTATGCACCGTTGTCGCGAAGGGTGAACTGCGCCCCATATAACGGCCGATTTACTGAAATCGGGAAACCGACGCGTCACCCTCGTGGGCGTAACGCGCGTCCTGTTCGAGATGACGAGACATCTATCGTTCTTATCGGGCGTTAATTTCGGCGGCGCTGCCGGTGCCGTGATGAAGTGGGCGTGCGACGGACGCGCTTCAAGGAAATTGTTGCCAGTCTGCAACTCCTCCTGATCCGCCGGAATCGACGGTGATGATTTTTCGCGCTCCGCAAAGCTTCGTCAATTATCAACATATGATTGAATGGTACATCGTATTACTGCGGTTTTGCTTAATGTAAATGTGATGTTGGCAAGGAATAGATTAAGACGCCATCTGCTATAATTTTGTGGTATTTACGACCAAGGTTACCAATTTCAAAATCACCAATACCTTCAAAAGTAATAGCTCAGAATGGCCTATTTTACAGCTTTCACTTAAATGTTTCCTACTTAATATTAATTGTTTGAAAAATTTTACTGACAGAAACGGACGAAATTTTGAAGACCAAATTGCATCACCATTGACTTAAGATATTTATAGCACTAATTTCACTCATTTTCTTCTTTTTTTCTATCGGAATTAATATGGTCTAACTTCGCGAAAAATTGAAATTTTACAAATTTTAAGTTTTAACTAATCAGCAAACAGTTTAAGGTATATTAGTTAAAAGTCATTGCATTGTGCGCGTGTTTTCTACCGTTTTGAGCATATTCTTCTGGCCTATTGAAAGCGTTTAGAATTTATAAATTTTGACTGTCCAAAAGTCACATCTCTGTTTCAGAAAATCGTCATTTCTATTTTTTGTGGCAATGGCAACCCTGCTTACAACATACGTTTAGTGCAAATTCCTTTCTGTTGCTTTTGGCAGTAACTTGTTTGAAATTGTGCACTGTACAGAGTATTCCCGTGTTAGTTGCTGCAAAACAAAAGTCTTATAAAGCTTATCTGAAAAAGTTACATTCTGTTCGAATACTTTTTGAAAAATAAAATAAATTTTTCATATCATTCTTGAGATAACAGTTACAATTCAAAGAAACTACCGCCAAGTGGAGCTACTTTGATTCCAGGGGTTTCTTTGATTTTTTGGCCGTCTTAAATAATGCAGAAATCTGTATTACGTAAGACTTTCATCTCACCAAACTACCTTGCAGATATCGTTGAGTTTTAACAGATGCATTTTCTAATGATAGTTTAACAGAACGTTTATCCAAGTAAGTTAAAAAACACATTCTGCCACAACATTCTTTAGTTGCATAGCTTGTTGTTTAAGGCTAACATTACGCCGAAGAAGTTGGCGGTTAACCCACGAAATTCGTGGTTGTTGTCCATAAATGCAATTAAGTACGTAATTTTGTCGATCAAAGTAGCCGTCATGGGCAAGATTGATTACTTAAAAACCATTTTTATTTTTCTTTTACATTTTTAATGCTGATGGTGCCTTGAACGTTTCTGGGTTTCCAAGGAGAAAAAGTGATGTCTCCATTTGGTCTACAATTGAGGAACGCTATGAAATTAACCAGTCGGAAGTAGTTCAAACTTTAGCAGATCCGGACTGCAAAAAGCGAGATCGTGTGATTTTTGATCTGTTTGATGACACAATTTTATATTTTCTGTAGGTATTTACTTGTAGCTTATAGGTACCCAATAATGAAGCAAGGACTGTGGGGTACTACGGCAAACACAATATTCTCGATACACTCCGCACCACACATATTATTAATTAACTCAGGAAGGCCTTTTCGAAGACACGTGGGTCATCATCATCAAGCCAACTACCGATTAACTTAATTCTGGGACTCACCTTCCCGAGTTAATTAATAAGTTGTGTGGTGCGGAGTGTGCCGTGAATATTGTGTTTGATATATAGTAGGTACCCATTTTTTAAATTTTTATTTTTTAAATATTTTTCTTTGATAAAACATGTTTTTGTTCTTGTTCTCGGCTAAATCTCGCGTTTTATTCGGTTTTTGGGTGTAATTTCCAACTTAAATTTTAAATTCCGAAGATTTTTCACTGGTAGGTAATCACACTTGTCCCTATCTAGTTTTAACATTAATAGTTTGTGAAAAACTATTAAATTCATAAAGGTGATCAAAGTTGCCCCATCTCGTGCGGTAACTTTGATCAGGTGTTTTTTTTTTAATATATTGTAGCGGTGTATATTTACATCGTCGGGTACAGCTGTCAATCATGTACGTATAGTGTATTCAGTATGGCCACACGGTCGATGGGAAATTCCCTCTGGCGGATATTAGCTCTTTTTCGGAAGCCTCTTTTCCAGCTCGACCTCCGATTTTCGGAGTGTGCGTATTAAATAATTTAATGAAGTCCAGATAACGACAAATGTGGGGTAATTGCGACGAAACTCCTTTCACATTTAGAAAACTCCCTTTGTCGAAATATAGTTTTGCTTAAAATATTCCTAGAAAAAGACTTTTATTTTATAATTCTCCACTGTTCTTTCCCAGTTCTTATACGGATCCTGTATGCGCCTTTGAAACAAAATAGTGCAGCTATCTGTATACTTTTTTGGAATTGAACAAAAATATTTGCAATATTAGAAAAGGTTTTGTCCTATTGACTATTAACTAAAGAATTCCATACAACTTTGTAATATTGTTATTCCTGCATCGCCCTTTCGATACTGCTTTGTTATATTGAATAGCGCCAGTAAAAGATGATATATACTAAAGCTGCATACACACTTCTAAATTTTTAAGCACCTTCCAATTAAATGTGCATGCATATATAACGAAACAATACTAGCATACTTATTAAATATGCATTCAAGCCGGTTTTAATACTACAGCAAACTGTTTAAAATTGCTTAAATAATTAACATTACACTCACGTCCTAAAAAGTAATTAAACATTTAAGTAATGAAGCTAGAAAGCGCCATTCCGGTAGTAGTTAACCGCGCAGGCAAGTTCGAAATGTATAACGTACAATTTAGCTTTTTAGCTTAAAATGGAAACGGACTGGCTGTTTAAAACTACAAAATAAAAGCAATTATTTATTAAGAGTGAAGGAATAGATTTTACAGTTACATCCTGCAAACAGAAACGTATACGTTTTTGATTACAAATTGTATTTATTGAAATGATAAGAGTTTACTTCAATGTATTTTGTATATTTACTGGAACGGCAGTGTTTTTCTGTTTTCCCGTTTGTAGAAATGTAGTTCCCGTCTAGATCATAACTTCTCATTGTTTTCTGAAATTACAAAAGCAGAAACAGTGATATATGCATGCATGTGTCTATGAATAAATGCATTACATTCCGCGGGTCGCAGAATACGCAAATTAAAACGCGTTGCTGTTTCGCCGAGTTTTAATTGTTCGTCACTAATTTCCTGTAAACGAAAGCGCTAGATTCAGCGGCAGAAAGGGGCTGGCCGAATGTTGGGTAAATTAAAAGTGAATAGCAAAGATATGTGTGTATGTATTTAGCGATAATAAATCTTATTAATGGTGGAATTATGGTCATTAATTTTCTGTTGCTTACAAACGCGGTTGCGGCTGAACATTTCCCGTTTAATATGAAAAATGCTGGAAAATTTAGTTTTCATTAGTTTTTGCTATGCAATTACAACGAATGCGTTATTTTAGAGTCGAGGCAGTAGCGCCGATATTTCATTTTCATTGCATCCTTATTATATGGCGCGGCTTCTTTCTCCGACTTTGTGCATTTTTGGTAACCAAGGGTATAATAAAAGTTTTAATTTTTTACTTGAAAATAAATGTTGATTGCTTTCGCAATGATATACGATATAATGCTGTTTTGAGGTGAGCATTTCGTACAAACAGCAGCAGTTATAAATGCGATGTCAAGAAAGAAATAATGCAGTTCATTAACATCTTTCGTTTATTCCCTGTATTGAAATAACTGCAAAATATTTCTGCTAGGTTTCAATTGCGTTATCAATAGAGTTGCTCAATTTGCGCCAACGATTCCTACATCGGCAATTTTGACTAATAAAACTAACACCAGTGAATTAAGAAATTCAGATCAAAGAAAGAAAAATATATAAAACGGAATGATCCTCTTTTCTTAAGTTAAAATTTAAATTTCATTTGAGAACCATGTACAAGGAATTTCTCGGCAAAATGAAATGTATTCGTCTCGAAAGATAAATCTTATACTACGATGACTAACATGCGATGATATGAGAATAAAATTCTAGAGTCGACAAAAAGAGTAAACAATAAAATTACTACCGGTGTGTTACAAGAAATTCGACAGAACATGTGCGTCTTCCATTCGTCAAAATTCAGCTGAAAGTAACTTTATACGGTGAAATATTTCAATTCGAGAAACTATACGGTTTTTTCGGTAATGAGTTCATAAATCGGTAACTTCAACCAATAAATCTGTCACTAGCGAATTACGAAAACGTCGCCAAACGAGTCCGACATTCGGTTTTCAAAATTCAGTTAATAACAGCTTTATGCAGTGCTATACGGATATGAACTCCTAAGTCGGTAGCATCAGCTAATGAAACTATCACCTAATGAATCAGGATAACAATGACAAAACATTGATTTTCTGATGCTAAGTGTACAAATAAAATGAAAACTTGTTCACTCTCATGAGTTATCAAAGCATGGGACTAAAAATTCAGCGACAGTAAGAAATAAGACCGAGAAAAACATTTTAGATTCGGCATAAAGAATTAGAAGGGAGGTATTTTACCTTGCGGCAGTGTAAGTTACACACATAATTAACTCAAAGCAATAATAAAAAATAAATAAAAATCACCCAACTTGTTCGTGTAATATTGAATACTTTTATGCGTTGGTTTTTTTTCCAGTTTATCATGAAACTTTTCTGTAAAGAGGCATTCACATAGAGTAGTGTGAAATTACTGCAGGAATTAAGGTGTAGCGCGAAAGTTTACATAATGCAAATTAATACGACCGTTCATATAGCGGTGTAGTATAGAATTAAAAATGCAGTGCGAAGCTATACACCTTGCGACACTGAGCGGATGTACATACGGGATTTCAATTGCAACAGTGGAATACTATGTACGTATGTGCATCGTGGCGATTGCGACTCAGCGTCCGCATCCCCCATCCCCCTACTACGGTTACACTCGTCTCGCCCAGCAGTGTATGCATTGTTGCCGAAACCGGTACTTTAGTACCAGATTTGGTACTTTTTTACCTAATCTGTAACTCTGGTACGGACGCGTGGATATTTGGTACTTTCTTGTTAATATGAATGTAATCGCCTGATATGCAATTTACTTAAAACAAGGCGCACAAACTCGCGAACAGGGTTATTTATATTTTTAATGTTAGGGTTAGCAATTCTCATTGTCTATTTTCGTTGTTGTGTTGATGGTTTGTTAATTATGTCAATTTTAAGATTTTAAGTATTGGCACTCGTTAGTTACTAAATGGATAAAATAGATTTTTAGAAACGCAGTAATGGTATTTTTTACTAAATCAATTGATAATTCCTTTCAGATTTTTAAAAATGGCATATTATCAGGTGACCAATTCAAGTAGAGTGTCTCCGCCGAGTCGGAACCTCCTCCTTGACCTTGGACCATGTGCAGCGCACTAGTCAAGGCTCAAGGAGGAGTGTCCGAGAATCGGCTGAGACTGACCAAGGTCGAGCACTCCCAAGGTCACGGGAATGCAAAGGTCAGGTCCAAACTTTAAGTCCAGGATCGAGCTAACGCCCCAAAGGACAATGTCAGTGCGAAGGCCAATGCCAATGTCGAGATCAGGTCAAGGTCCAAGGTCATGCCAAGGGTCGGTGCCGATGTCAAGGTCGGTGCCCGAGGGTCAAGTGTCACGTGTTGAGATCAGGTCGGTGTTGAGGTCAAGGTCAGTGTTTAGGTCAATGTCAATTTTAGGTCAGGTCAAGGTCAATCTTGGGGTCGTGGTCAATGTTAATCAGGTCAATGTTGAGGTCAAGGGTCAAGGTCATCTTGGGGTCCGTGGTCAATGTTGAAGATCAAGTCAATGTTGAGGTCTAGGTCCAATGTTCCGGTCAGAGCCGAATGTAGGTCCTTTCTCTCTCGAGTAAAGGAGGGAGGTTTCAACTAGTATATTATAACATGCACGTCTTGTTGATACTAGAAGTTTGAGACTTAGAAGATATTAAGGAAGATAAGATATTAAAAAGGGGTGTTTAATATTAAGGAAAAAAATGAATAAGCGCGAATTATTCTTTGGTTTTTTTGAAATGGTTGATGCTGAGTTCAATGGGAATTCCTCCAATAGTTTTTGATACTTGACTGGAGCAGGAAATAAATGAATCCCTATGGGGGAATAGTATCAGTGATGAAGGTATGGAGGATAGCATCAGTGATAGTAATCAGTGACAGGGAATTTGTTGAAGGGGGGAGGGATCTCTTATGGGGACGTTAGTGAGGAAGATTTTTTTATGGGGGACGGTAGTGTGGAAGGATTTTTTATGGGGTACGGTAGTGTGCGGGAAGAATTTTGTTATGGAAGACGGATAGTGAGTGAGAGATTTTTATGGAGACGTTATTGAAGGAAGAATTTTTTTATATGGGGGACGGTGTGAGGAGAAGAGCCGGAAGGAGGAAGAAGATGTGGATTTTGTATGCTGATACGTAATATTAGCTCACATATTAGATAATATTCATGATTTTGGATGAATTTTAATTTCATCATGTGCTAATTTAATGTATGGGACTAATATAATATAGAATTTATTGAAATTTCTTTGAACGTACGTTTATTGATTATAATTTTAGTGTGTTCTATTAATTTAGTGTTATTAAAGTTACTGTTAATGTTATAATTTACATTTGCATAATAATACATTGGAACATATTAGAATTTTATAATCTTATAGTCGACATAATTGATGTTTTTTGTTTTATATCTATTTTTCCATTCAACGAAACCCCGAAATGGTTGTTCGCCTTGAAAACCAGTTAAAGGACTCTTCAGCTACTTCGGTTAAACCCTTGAGGTCGTCGTCCACTTGAAACAGTTCAAGAGGGGATGGGAGGTTTTAAATGAGATGTCCCTAATACGTTAATGGGCAGTTTTCCATTTATTCTTGTTGTAGTAGCAAGTCGAAATGTTCGAGTTGTGGAATATTGTTGCCAAGCAATTACTCGTAAGACAATAAAAATCGACATATTTTTAACTTCTTGTCGAGGGCAAAAAGAATAAAGAGATCGATGATAATAACGATTTGTGAAGTGTGAAGTGTGTGATGTACATGGGGTGGAAAAAGGAATTGTTACACTGCACTATCCGAGAATACTATCACTCGAAGTAAAGCATTGTAGTGATTGATTGATGGAGTGAAAAAGAATATTGCCAGGCGTTTGGGGAAGGCTAGTAAGTTATCAAATATCTGATTTCGTTCGTATGTATGTCGATGTAGAAGAATTCGCAAAAAATATTAATAAAGCGGGACATGGAGTGATAACATTGATGGATATTATTTATATGTGCATAATGCGTTAAAAATTAATTTGGAACTATATGGATTATACTATTTATTAAGCAGAAGAATGTCGAAAATAAAAGTCCTTATACTTCGAAACAAATTATAACCACATGGAAGCGTTTAAATGTCTTGTATGAAGATTTATGGATGAAATTAAAAGCAAGATGGAGTGAATTTTAAAGAACGTGATTCAGGTGAATTTAAAAGTATTATTTTATTATGTTATTGAATTCTTTTTAACTGGTTTTATAGGATGGACCCTCAACAATATTTTATACTTTGGAAGTAAATATGAACAAATACAATCCAATGAGAGGTTTCCAGTTATGTAGATTTTAACCGCCAACCTTAAAGGAAAAAGAAAGCTGTAATAAGATGTTCAAAATTCTGATAACGCATGTTGCCTGGGCTATTCGTCAGCTTTAGGGAGCCCTTGGACTTCCACAAAGAGTTTCTTCCTAATCCACATTACGATTACTGTGGCTGATTTTACAGATTTAACTTTCCCCCGTTAACTTAAAAGATATCACAAATTTGAAGAAAAAAATAATATGTCTATTTAATGTATATGGTATAGAAGAATATTTGATGGTACTGTGAGAGTACAAATGATATACGGGGGCCGTTCATATTCAACGAAGCGAAGAACAATAAATCACATTATTTATTACTATTATTTGCGGGCAGATGGGAATCTTCACTACTGTTGGATTAAGAATTTTGTCCCGAGATTGGTTATCATCACAGAAGTCACAACTGGACATCAGAAATATATTTGTGGAAGGTTGTTAAAACTTTTTTCACATGCGAAGAAACTTGCGCAGACATAGAAAATAAGATGGCAACAGGTAGGCAGTATTTCCTTGTTTAACTTTGAAAAACGAACAAGTATGGTGAGCAATTGCCGAGAATATATTAAATAGGATTTGATAAATTTTGAAAGGCAGGTTTTTAAGAATGTCCTTTTGTTATATCCGCTGATTTCGAGGCTTTATATTAAACCTATACATATTCAGAACGCAGACCCTGCAAAACCTTTTTTCTGTTAAATGTTTCGAACATGAACCATCCTCCTTCGCGTATTATATAAAATGTAGTTTTAAAATGAAAATTTAAGTAAAGCTGATTACATATCGCGAAGAATGCGCTACTGCTTCGTCAAAACAGTTAGAGATGGATGGTAAAATATTTTTGTATACAAAGTCTTTAAGTAAAGTTTGTAGAAAGGACCTTTAAAATGATGAAGAGCGTAGAATTTATGAAGAGGCAAGGTGTGTCAATATTTGGAAAAAGAATATCGTCAGTTTGTAGAGAAAGTTGTGACCATGATCATTTGAGTGGTTATACCGAGGTGCAGCACATATTGTAATGTAACATAAATTATAAAGAACCCCGACATATACCATTATATTTCATAATTTATCGAATTACGATGCACACTTTTTTGTAAAAAATCACTTTGGCTTGGAAAAAGAAATCATAGATGTCATTGCGCAAATAATGAGAAATACGTGTCGTTTCCTACAAAAAGTGCAGGTAGTGATTACATTGATTGTAATGGTAAGAGAAGGAAAGTTATTCTAATAAGTTAAGATTTTTAGTATTCGTTTTCGATTTAATGAGTTCCTCTTTGGAGAAAACTTTCATCATTATTGTGGACGACGACAGTGCAAAGAAGTTGCAAGATATGTTGACGGGGAAAAAATTTGAAGTAATACGGCTAAAAAGGTATTATTTTCCATATAATTACCTTAATTCTCATGAGCCAGCCTCTCCTTACCGACGATTTGCCCGACAAAGACGATTTCCATGATATTCTTCGGATAGGCGACGTATTT
This sequence comes from Dynastes maya, assembly GCA_029619315.2. Taxonomy (NCBI): domain Eukaryota; kingdom Metazoa; phylum Arthropoda; class Insecta; order Coleoptera; family Scarabaeidae; genus Dynastes; species Dynastes maya. The sequence goes on from JAROYE020000002.1 coordinate 27,570,905, forward strand.
GATGATGATTATAATCGGCATAAAGGATTTGGAATTTATTTGGATGTAAATCACTAGGATTACAGGATATATATGTAACAATCGGATGTGTTATTACTTGCGATGTTTTCGAATTTTCGAAATAGTTGTATGGATATTACAAACTAGATCCAGCACATTACTTTACTTCACCGGGATTAAGCTGGATGCCATGTTTCGCATGACAGATATTAAATTTGGAATACTACTGATGTGGATATGTTTCATTTTTTTAAGGGGGGTATACGAGGTGGCGTAGCATTTGTGTTGCAAAAGAAAGGAGATTGCTAACAATGAATTCTTACCAGGATTTAACTCTACCTAAAGAAAAAAAAAATACATATTATATTTAATGCGAACCTTGTATGTTACGCAATGACGTTCCACCACCTACCACAAGGTGAAATTATAAAATGTTTGACAAAGGAGAACTTCACGAGAATGGACGTAACAAGCCTTGAGACGATGATGGGGAGATATAGGATATGTTTTCGAAGTAAGACTAGAATACCCTAACGAATCTTCAACGACCGGTCCAATTGATTTCCCTTTTCTGTCCCCCGACCATGTTAAGTCCACCAAATTCGAAATATAGCAATTTGTTCCTAACCTCAACCTCCGCGTAAATCAAACTATGTTATTCATTATTTACTTTGAAACAATGTTTTTGAATAATGGTTTGAAATTATTCGGGATTAGGCGTGGCTTAGTTTTAAGGCAAAGTCAGTGTTAAGAGTACAAATCGCTTCACAGCAAAAAGGAACGAAGGGCGGTAAGGCACGATCAAAGAGAAATGAATCTACCAACGAATTCTCGAAACATTTTACTAAATTAATGGTAAATAGTATATTTGGAAAAACAATGGAAAATGTTGAAAATCGAGTTAATATAAAATTAGTATCGATTGGGAAACTATTCGATAAAAGACTCGAGCAGAGGCTTACATTGCCAAACCAAATTTTAAATCTTGCAAGGTATTTTGCGAATTTTTTAACCGCCATCGAATTAGCACAAGTACGTGGTTAGAGTATGTAAAGCCTATTACGTAGGTTTTACTATTCTTGAAGCTAGTAAGAGGGTAATGTATGATTCCTTCCTATTGCTTTTTGAAGCCGTTATATGATGCAAGATTGTTTTCGCTGCTATATACGGATACAGATTCATTAATTATATGCGTGAAGAATTTATAACGTTTATAATGATATAAAAATAATCTAAATTTTTTTGACACTTCGATTTCGCGGAACAAACGTACATGGAATACCCTCGCGGTTTTACCTAGACTAGGAAGCATGAAGGATGAATACGCTGGTGGGATTTATTGAATGTTTCTATGGTCACGGTGATAAGCTTATTGTGTGAAATTGCTCATGCAAGACAAGTTAAAACGGCGAAAGGAGTTAGAAATAATGTATTGATAAGAAATTATGTGTTTCTTTCTTATTACAAGAATGTAGTGGAAGATGACGGAACTATTAATGAGAAGAATGTATTTGTTTGGTCTGAACCTTGCATACGATTATACGGACTTACGGCATAAAGTTGCTCTTTCTCCTCCTAAAGATGAAAAACGTTATATCCTCCCTGATAAAAGTAATACCTTAGCTTGGGGTCATCAAAAAATAGAAGAGATAACGCGGGAAAGAAAAACTTACAAAAATTAATTTTAGATATGTAACTTTGAATAATCTTTTAACCACTCAATTTTTATTTAATTTAATTTTTGTTATACTGTATATATTTATTATTTATAATGTATTAAATTGTAATGCAATGTACATAGTTATGTATTAAATAAAAAATTTATATAAAATTTAATGTCCTATTTTTAATTAAGTCATACATTATCTTTAGATATCCAGGAATTGTGCGAATACGGCATACCGAGCCAGTTAACAAAAAACTTCATCCTTTCTTTCGACGTATAATTTTTTTTTTCCACGCAGTACATCGGGATATTTTATTTTAGATATTGTTACAAACTTGTGAAATAATATTTTAACACTAATTTTTATTTAATATTAATTTTTGGTTAATACTTTATATTTATTTATTATCATAATGTGTATTGTATGCAATGTAATCATAGTATATTTATTAAATATAAATTATGTCCCTTATTTTTAATTATCAATACATTATCTTTAGATATCCAGGAATTGTGCGAATAAGGCATACCGAGCCACTTAACAAAAACTTTATCCTTCTTTCGACGTATAATTTTTTCAACCAAGTAAACATCGGGAAATTTAATTTTAGATATTGTTAACTTTGAATAATATTTTAACACTAATTTTTATTTAATATTAATTTTTGGTTAATACTTATATTTATTTATTATTTATAATGTAGAATTGTAGCAATGTACATAGTATATTTTTAATAAAATTATATCAAAATTATGTCCTATTTTTAATTAAGTCAATACATTATCTTTAGATATCCAGCATTGTGCGAATAAAGGAATACCGAAGCCACTTTACAAAAACTTTATCCTTCTTTCGACGTTAAAAATTTTTTCACCAAGATAACATCGGGATATTTACTTTCATTCAATTCTTTTTCGTAGAATCCTCCAATGAATATTTTCATTTTGAGAATCTTGCCATAAATATGTTCTGGATAGGTATTTGAATTTTTCGCACAGTAAATATTTCGTTTGTACAGTTTGTGTTATACATTTTTGAAAATACATGCCTGTATTTACTTATACGAACGTGGTCTCCAATTTTAATTTGAAATGTGCTTGATCGCAAACGCTTATATTGCTATAAACCTCTTTCAAAATGTATTAGATAGCATTCTTTGATTAACTGCGGCAGGCTTTATCCTGTAGTGGCTTGTGCACTGTACTTATTGTAGTTGTCACAAGTTTGTGCAATATAATCAACCCAACGGTAATTACCGTTAAAACTAAATTCCCTTCGCACATCTTATTTTTAAGCGTTCTATTGAAACCGTTCTACAATTAAGCTTATTTAAATTAAGAATAGGTACTATAGTGATTAATATTGTTCGATCCATGTTTCTGCAATTCGTATTAATAAAATTCTTTTCCTTGATCGCTTTGAAGATTTCCTCGGTAACAGTTTTTTTTCCCCGTTGAGAGTATAGCTTCCATCGATTTCGCCGCCTCTTCGATGTTTTATTTTTTATCGGAATTGCCCAAGCAATTTGGAAAATGCGTTTAATGCATAATACGAAAATATATTTTAAATTCTTATTCTCCTTGGCGAAGGTATCATTCTCACCAAATCTATTTGAAAATAGGTCGCGTAACCTTTTTTAGAACTCCGCCGTTCGAAGAAATCCTTACGGGCAGTTTGTGTATTTCGTTTTACCACCCCCTCTTAACTGATGACGATTTCCTTCGACTACCGACTTTACATATACTGGGACTAACGTGTTTTGGGTAACAGGCTTTGGCCCAATGTACTTTAATTGATAAATTTTGGCACCTTTCTTTAAGACACGCGGTTTCGTCGAGTCGAAATTCTTCAACCATCAAGGAGAAGCGATGTTAAGGACTTGTTGGTAATACTGGACCATTAAACTATTTTTTTCCTTCGTATAGTTTTATTTACCTATATAATAGTACTTTTCGATTTCGATTTGCATATATGCATTCGACGCACTACATAATGGTACCATCACTGAATATTTTGAATAACATATCATGTCCGGGAATGTTCTCTGCGCGCCTTCTAATACCTTTTTTTTATTTAGGATGTTTGAGGAAATCCGTAAGAACATCCCTCAATCCCATCAACTGTTTTTTTATGATATGTTTATGTATATGTATTAGTCTACCAAATTTTATCTATTGTCCCATCGTTAGCTACGATCGTGCACAGCTACATTTAACTAATTAACAGAACCAAGGCCCTAAGACTCTTATAACGTAAATAAACTGACTTACCTACTTAATAACTTTGGATTCCTTCAGTTCCTCAATTATCGCCAAGATCTCATTAACCCTGTCCCAGTATGACCAGGCATTTTTCCGATGCACTAAGCGTTTCAACCTATCGCAACAATTTCGTTGGCATCGTCCCAGTAATTTTATTCAGTATTGCTCCTCGGTACAACCGTCTTTCTCAGAGGAACTTTATTTTCTTAAGTCCCCAGACCCTCTTTCCAAGTTCGAGTCCACCACCAAACTTCAGGTTTTTTTTTCCTTGTATAATAGGTTTTAATAATTGTCGTGTATTTTAGCCCTTTTACTGGCCGCAACTTTCTGTCTGGAATTGTATCGACTCGATGAGCATTTGGATCATTACGGATGAATTTGTAATTCTTACATACCAGCATATGACAACTTTCCCGGTTTCTTTTTGAAAAGTAAATTCCATAAACCCTTAGTAACTTTGTAAGTAAATTCGCCCATTATAATTTCTAGGTCCATCAAAATCTAACATCTGCGTTTCCTACTTTCAACGTTCCATCACCTCGTGTACACCATATTTTTCATCGAATTCATCTTTTTTTCATCTATCATCAAACGCCTATAAGGATACGGAGGGGGTTTTTTGGCGTACAAGTAGGATCATGTCTCGTAATGCTTCGTTCACTACAGCTGTTTCTAATAATTTTATTTAGGGATTATTTGCTATTATTGACTTGTTTGTTTTGCTTTGGCAAAAGCGATACAGCTGGCCATTGAGTTATTCCAAATTTAAACTTTCACTTGTGTCCATGTCATCTTCGTCACTGATCTTCTATCCTACTACCACTTCTTTCTTCATCTTTGGGAGTACTGGTAGAGTTCCCCTATGTTATTCATCTTCCAAAGAAATGTAGGTTGGGTGAATGATGTTGACAATCGAGGTTCAGCTCAGACGTTCGTATTCGGTGTTAACTTTAATTTTTCTCTGAGGTGTCGTTCTGTTTCAAATAAAATTTGTTGCTTGGGTGGGAGAAGATTGAGTGCCCTGGACTAAACCATGACACATTTTACTTCCGTTTCGGAGTAGCCACATCGCCGTATAATTGACGTTCCTGGAACCGCATACTTTTTCTCCGGAAAAATATCTGACCATTGATTCTTCTATTTCTGAACTAATGTCCTTTTGGTTCTGGTTTTACTGTTCTTGTAGTATCAGTAATTTCTAATTTCTTAGCAATTTCGCTGCAAAGGTTGTGTTTATGGGCGCGTGAATTTTATCGATCATTCTCTGAGAACCGTGCTATATCAGTTTTCAAAGTTCTATTTTTTTGTTTCAAAAGCTTCGCGAGCTTTCACTATATCGTTTAGGTAATTTTTCTTCCATGAATGTATCTTCACATCTTTTCACGATAGTAATATACTAAAGCAGAAATAAAATGTACGCACTTATAAGAATTTATGTTATCGAAGTAATTTTTATAAGTTGTATGTAAGTGTCAAAACTAATCGATATCTACCCTCATTGAATTTACAATCGGTATCGATAAGTCCAATACCGAAGATTTCTTCCAGCACAATTCTGCACATACTTAGAAAACTGTTCGTAGTTGACATCGGAATAAGATCAGTTTTATATAGTGCTTCAAATTAGTATCATCTTGTTGAATAAATTTAGGAGATTAGCATTATCCCTTTATATTGTTTAGGGATTGGCACTATACGTTTGAATTAAATATATGCAATATCTAATTGCGATGTCTACCGAAAGAAAAAAAAAATTTGTTTTACTATATTCATGTCAGTTGGAGGTATGTCGTCAAAAATTACTACAGAATAAGCAGAAACTTGATCAGGATTAAGCATGCAGTGTACTCGGTATATTCGTGATAACCTATTTCCGGAACAGTTTTTAAGTATACATCCGAAGATATTCATATTTCTCTTGTTGAAGAGATCTACAACCAAAATGTAGATATTTTTAGAAGCGAAATCCATTCGGATGTAGTAATAAGTAGAAGGGTATTTGTTTTAAACCACACCCATAGGGTCCAACAATTATAACTCTTTTTACATGTTCCACCGGGGAAAAAGATTACTATGTCTAATAAACAGTGTTCGAATTCAATAGCAGATCTAGCTATCGATAGGAAGGCAACAATACTTTTTGTGTTTCTAGCCGCATTGCACCTTTCCATGCAGCCGTTCCATGCCAAATGCACACTAATACAAAATTCTAAAAATACATAGGTTTAATATTTTTTCTTAGTTTCAGGTATATATTAGATATAGGAACAATTATAGATACAAACACAAAAATATTTTTTTAAACTTTATTTTTTCATATTTATAGATCTGGGACTGAGTCCCAGACCTCCTCCATTTATACGATCTGGGACTAGTCCCAGACCTCATATCCATCTCCAGAAAGAGGAGAGGGTTCGCCGCCCTTAACCTCTCCACAGCTCCCTTCTCGTTAACCGTCGAGAGCCGACGGTGTTTCCGGCGATGCAGCTGGTGTGGGGTCTTGTGAATACGGGGGGTGGGGCCGGCCTCGCCGTCTCTCAACTGGGGTTCGTCGAACGTTGGGCTGTCCGTCGGTCCCCGGATGGTCGGCTGGGTTCCGTCGGCTGACGCCGGCGGTCGCCTCCTCTCCGGAAGTATATCTTCAGCAAGACCCCGTTCACATGTAATAGTTTTTACTTCCTTCGAAAATATATTAGCGATAAGTATTGAAAAATATGTGAAAACAGCTATCTTCTTGCAGTAATTGGCAATTTCCTTCGAAAATAATATGCAGGATAAGGTATTGAAAAATATGTGAAAACAGCTGAATTTTTAAGAGTCAGTCCCCGGAAATAATAAACTATCATACTGTAAATGTGCCCTAAAATTCTGTCACACGTCAGTCATGGAGGTCAGTCTCGTCTTAAGCTTGATTACATGAAGAAAAATTCATCAATCAAGCTTCTCTGTCCTATCCATAGGTTCCTCACCTTTTTGAGGGATAGAATTTTCTCATTAAGAGAAACATTTGTTGGAATGTTTCTTTTAACGGCATCGTGGAAAAAGTTAAGAACCATGTCGTGGCCAGCGATAGCATTATCAATAGACTCTTTTATCGAAGTCAATTGCTGCACAATATCATTCAACGAGTTTCCCTCAAGATGCGACATTGAAATCATCAGATTAATTCTTTAAAGCCTCGTTGTAAATATATTTCGTGAAGGATTGACTCGCTTTGAGGACTTTGGCTAGAAGTGGTGGGTGGCAGGATTTGAGGCATTTTGTGTAGAAGTGATGTGTGGTGGAATTAGGAACAAGCAAACACGATAAGTGCTCATGGAGAGTGGATTGGAGGGACAGAATTCGGGTGGGCTACGTTGACCTGCAGTAATTAACGGAATCTTGGGAAGGATGGGGGAAAATGAACGGAATCGGTTGTGAAATGCTGTTCGGTAGACGTAGAGGGTCTGCGGTTGTGCGGAGTATGGAGTAGAAGATTGAGGGTACTGCTGCTTGTCTTAATAAGCTAGAAGAATAGACTACGCAAGAATTATGATAAAAGAGCCGATTTAACAACCGTGGGTTGTGATGTTCTAAAATCATCAAAGATGAATGTGATCAATGACGCTGACCGTATTGGAGTTGTTCATTACTCCACTAGAACTACTCCTAACTACCTGTGACCTCGTACGTTTCCCAACATTACGCACCATCGTTAAGGCGACAAATTGGTGAGCCATCGTCCTATAACGTAGGTCTGTAAAGTCCTCGTTTGAGCATCAGTCTATTTCTTTCTTCTGCTCTATCCAATTTGTTTGTAGCTCCCTCAGCAGGTAAATAGGAGGATAGCTAGTAAATAGGTAGAGTATGGTGAAATTAGTATTGACTTGTGAAAGTCTTGCACCGGATATTCTAACTGTATTGAACATAGAATTAGAGCAATTTGCCGCGGATGTGCGGTTGGCTGACGTTTCATCTACAGCAGTGTTGTACGGTAGAGAGCCTCCCAATCCCGTGCACTTAGATTTCCCTTCCCGCATCCTCCAGCGATCATTCTGTCCCATTCTTTTCCGACATCCATCGTTGAATGTCGTTGAAATTCATTTCAGTATACAGTTCCATCCAATTTCTGGGCTGCCCCGAAATTGGTCTTGTTGGATTGTGGCCCCTAAGAAAGATTATATAAGCAAAATTGTCCCTTAAATCATGAGACTAACGATATGAAAGATCATAGATCATAAATTAGGGGTGGGGCGGGGGGTGGGGGGGAGGGGGGGGGGGGGTGGTGGGGGGGGGGGGGGGGGGGGGGGGGGGGGGGGGGGGGGGGGGGGGGGGGGCTCGGCACAACCTACCCCGCAAAGCCGCCCAGACCCCCCCAGGCCCCAGACCCCCCGGGCCCCTTCCCTCACCACCCGCATCGGCCGTGGAGGGCACCCCCCCCGCGCGCACCGCCCGCGAGGGAACCCCCCCCCGCACCCCCGCACCGCCCGCGAGGGGACACCCCCCCCGCACCGCCCGCGTGGGGACCCCCCCCCCGCGCACCGCCCGCGGGGCACTTCAGCATTCCTCCGCAACTGACCGGGCTACTCCAGGTTGTTCAACCATTCCAATTTACTGTGCACTCGGTAAAATTTTTTACACAGATGTTATCGAGAATAAGATTAAACACCTACTGTGACCGTGGTATATAGAAAGGCATATTCCCACAGATGTTACACATATTTTTTAATTATATTCTCAGAAACGGTAAAACGTATATGGTTACTAATAAAACACAATCGTAATATTTTACAAATATTTTATTGACTACAATACATCATTTAACAATTCATAGTTTCACTTCTGTTATGAATATGTCTTCTACATACGTTTAGTAATGACTGAATAGTGCACATCTAAATAACTTGTAACTATTATTTATCACCTATTTTCTTTCAAATCGCTGCGTTGCATAAGTTTACAGTTCTTTCTACGAATACCTCCATCATAGTATCGTCTTCGATAATGGCAAGTGCCCCATACACGGTCTATATGTACGATAATTCCACATTCCTCCGTATAAATTTGTAGGTAACCGCGGCCACACAAATTCTAAAAATCTGCAGTTTTCTCTAACTAAAACCTTTCGCATTAAAATATGACCTAGGAATAAATACAAATCCCTATCCTCTACTCGCAAAATGAGAATCGCTCTCGTAACAATCTATACCATACCCAACTTTCCCCACAATGTGTCTTATTAACTTATTACAATACACCCCATCGCAAAGCGAATTTATGTTTTACTTATCATCTAAACTATTTTCCCTAGATCCTTTTTCAACTACAATTATACATACGTTTCGGCACGTTAGCTAGAGCATAACTACTTAATTACCCACATGAAAAACTACAACGTGGGTCTCCCTTTTGAATTTTTTTTACTTGCACCAAATCTATATCTTTTATCCACAATACACTTCAAAACTCTAATTTTCCTCTTCTTTTATACGTACCAATATCTAACCCGCGCACTACAGACTCTTAACGATTGTCAATCCGAATTCACTTAACGCCGTATATTCCATCTTCCCTTTTTAAACCGTGATGATGAATAAAGGCGTATCTAGCCACTCGTTTATCTTCTATCTGCCAATGCGAGCCAAACTAAGAACTGTTTAACAGACAAAGTGACTTCTCTTAAATTCGCATATCGCACGTAGCTAACTCCTTAGGAATCAAACTACAACTATTAAAGCGAATACCATTGAAAATCTTAACTTATAAATTTTTCTGTGTATCATATGGCCCATTATACGGACTATTCACTACAATAAAACATATTTAAAGCTAGATCCTCCCAGTCTAAAGCTATTATACCTCTTTCACCTTCACATAACCACTTAAAAGTTAATGTCCTCCCCTCTCTTTTTAGCATTCTTGTATTAGTACTACATGCATTTTCCTAATACCTTCGTTGGACAACTTTTGTTAAAAGGAAATATTCATAGAGAGTTTGTTATGTAAAATTGAACAATCAAGGTAGTATCCTTTGGATGCTGTCTTCGTCGTAAACTCGATCTAACCTCCAACGCGCCAGGGGAAGACTTTCTGGTATTGCATCTTCCTGATGACTGCAGCAATCCCTATCAAAGGACATAACTTAAAATATTCAACTTCAACATGGTTCGCTGTATTCATATCCGTAATCACACAACTGGAATCTCGTACGTATTCATATAAGACTGCAAATCGATTTTTCTTCGAATTCTGCTCGAACGTTCCGTAGGATGTCTTTTACCATTCAAATAATCCGTTACTTCTGTAAGCGCTAATCGGATCAACCCTACTCATATTTTGATTTTATTTTTCCTTTCTTTCCCCGTTTGAAAACTATGAATAATATATCGAGGTGTGTTTCCATTGTGGGGGCAGTTTTAATAGCCCAACTATGTTTAGTTGTCTCTGGAATCCCAGGATTTTTCATGTATTTCCCACCGCCCAAAGAACCTTTCCATTAGCGTATTCTTAGTATTAATTTTGTCAATGCGAGAAAGCCTGACTCATTCCGACTTTACCTGTGGCATCGCCATAACTTACTATCCAAATTGTTTATTTTTATATCTTCTGTTGTACCTGAATTAATTATAACGTTCGTTTTATCATCCGCGCTCTCTTTCAATACAAATTCCTCTTGACACGTTCATGCCATTTGGTTTAAAAATCCGCTGCCCTGCAAAACCCATCAGCATTTTTAGAGGTATGCAGATTGCTAAAATTTCCTTTAACTCTCCATTACTGAGCCTTTCTAGAGCGAAGTCCCAACCCGTGTGCAAGTTGCTGAGTCCATTTATTAACGTAACTCTGACTTATAGGGTGGTAATATGACAAATATCCCTTCCTAGTTGATGTTTATGCTACGTTTCTAACCTTCATCAATCTCCACGTTCCGCTGATATATATTTATATTACTAACATAAAAGGCTTGCCGCCTTATGATCGAGATGCTGTAGGCACTACTCTTGCTTTCGTCACTAACTAAACGTACCCTTCCTTCGATAAGCAATTTCAGACTCTGATGGTAATGTATATTTATCTTTTTCGGGTATTACGATTCTGATCTCAATCATTATTTCCATATTTCGGGGCACCGAAGGTACATGATTGTGAATTCCCATTTCAGTTTATGGAAATTATTTAACACCACTTTACTCAGAACATTTAGAAGTTCCATTTTATAATCTAATGCGAACACCTAAATTCAAATTCACACCTGCAGATTTCTTCTGAATACTAAAATTTAAACCTCCACATCACATCGCGTCATATGAATTATTACATCGATATAATTTTCCCCTCTTCTAAATCATCTTATAATAATACTGTATAAACCCCAACTCTTAAAAAAAATCTTTTATTTTCCCGCATTTAAACTTAAATTACGCGACAACATTGTTTCATCCCCAACCATCTTCCGCAAATTTATTTTGCGATCTTCGTGTAAATTCAACGTCTTAGCCATAATCATGTTACCGATCCTACTCTTTTGTCCTCAATTTATTTCAATCTAACTACCGCCAAGAATGTTAACTCACACCTTACACCTTCCTCCTAAGTCGTAAATATAACGTCAACTCTCACCTCTTAATTCGATTAAACGGTCCTGTCTGATCTACAGCTCGAATAATAATACGACCTCAACACTTAGTATTTACGGCATATAAATTTTTTCATCCGGAACTTCTATTATCTTAAACCGGTGCGACGTTGGGTAAAAATGCTATAAACATGCGAAGGTTCCCGCATTTATATATGCACCATCCACCTACCTTACACATAATATCTATGCACTTATTTTAGTTTATATCCAACTACAATCGTCACTAATGGCAGAGAGCTGCGTTCATGAATGATTCTGGGATGAAACACGAACAAACGAACCGATTGAATTGGTTGTGTAAGTCAATTTCCACTTGTATACTTCAATTATACTCCTCATCGTATTACTATTTCCACGTAATAGAAAATCATCCGTAACGACCCTCCTTACTTCTACTTGATCCCCGATATATTTCTCCAAATCATATGTATTCATTAGGTACCTTCCGGTATAAACACAGGATCGATCCAGGTTTTTGTTTCACTCTATGATAACGAATACATTCTTTTGGTGTGTTACATTGGAAATGGAATTATAAGTTGGCAAGCTTAACATGCACATTTCATATTCACTGATTTCAACCACTTAAAATATATAGGAGGATTAAACATGCATTCCACTTGAGATCCTTTCCCAGATAAAACAAAATCCAAATCATTCACATATTCACTACTATTACGTCCATCTTCCTTTAATTATTAATACTTTCTATTCAATTTAATTATTCCTTTCAAAAGAACAAACAGAGATGGACCACAATTGACGGTATTATATCTTATATCTTTTATAATTATATTTTCTATAACCCCCATGCGTTCGATAAATAAATACTTCTCCCACTTCAATCGGAGGTCTTAATCCCCATCTCTCAAAAATATTTAATGTACCTCATCATTTTTCATATATGCCACCCAGTGAGTTCCCTCTCCTACATTATCATCTAAATTAACTATTCCGTTTTCCTTTTAAACGTATAACTCTCGGTAATGCATATCTCATCTAAATATACCCCGAAAATTCCCTATTTCCACTTCTTTACATATTTTTTGTAAAATCGTTCTCAGTCGAGGGTCTTTCGAGTATAATGGTTCACCGTTTTTTTTTTGACATCATCACGCCTGTCATATACAACCCACAACCGTTTTATAAGGTCTAATGTATACCCACTTCCGATGGATGAACGCACCCATCCTTATAGGGTTTCATATATAACCCTTACCACAGCCTTCGTACTCCATGGCGATATTATGGCGTTTTTGCTTCCGCTAATTGATCCCTTTCGGCTTTAACGGCCGTTCACTGCTTTTTGGCAATTGCTGGGCAGCACCTCCACCTATGAGCCTTAAGGCACCCAATCAGCAAAAATGGAATTAGTGGTAAACCCACCTTTTTTGCGGTTGGCAATTCTTCTTGAACGAGGTGGGCATATCTTTTTCTACCGATTTATCAAATTGTGATATGCGACTTTTGCATTCTCTAAACGCCCTTCCTTCTTAACCATATGTCTTATAGCATTTACGCGCTTTTCTTCATTGCCTGTAAAATGAATGCTACTACCTACACTCGCTTTCCCTATTCTTTTCTTCTTCTACTCCTACTTCTAACACCTTTTCGATATTTCGCATTATACCCATACCAAATTTTGTTTTACCTTTCATTGCAACCGCAATTACAGGAAGCCCGCAAGTCTTTCTCCAACCCTGCGCCCTTACTCTTTAATTCGTTCCACCGGCTGTTCTGAGTATAATGTTTCATCCGCAACGTCGCTTAGATAAATCGTCTTGAATCAGAATAGCTATATCCTGTTCTTTCCAACCTCACCAACAAATTTCACTTCCCCGTTCACCGTCTGTCAATGCGGAATTTCAATTTTGTTCAGACCGTCCGCAAAAACTTATTCCTGGTATACTGATTCAACGGAAGCTTATTTATTATAGTATCAATAATACACGTACCTTTTCCGTCCTCGCTTTTCGATTTATACTGATATGGTTTCCTATAGTTCCCGTATTAATAATGATAACTATCCAAACTGCGTTCATAAACAGCAACTATTCGAATAGCATACAACATGGTAAAGTAAGACTTAATACCTACTCCAATTTTACTTCCCATTATCTGTAGTTCTCAATAAAACATAATAACATTTTATTAGCATTTTTTAACAATAAATCTTGTTAGCAACTACAAAACAAATTTTTCCAATACATCTACATCATTATAAATTTTTGTAATCCTACGTTACAACCTCTTTTGTTATGCAAGCACATTCGGACACCACTCCAATCCAACATGTTTCCTCTTACTTCTGCACTTAGAATCTGCTGCGCTAAATATTACCTCCAACTAATTAATCAACCATTTCTTTATAACAATTCTTCATATTTTAAACTTTTTATAAGTTCTCAAACGGAATTCCTACAACATTTTCTAAACGAAGCAACTCTAAGAAAACCTTCGTATGATAAATCTTACGCAGACCCCCCCCATCTCCATTTCCTCCATTTTAAGTATTCTAGTAACTCCATCGAAACATTCCACTAGTATCCGCAAATTGAGACTAGTAACAGCTGGAAATGCTCCACCACACGATATTCAAAATATCTTTTCAATTTCTTACTCTCCATTAAAACAGTGATTCCACTCATATTCCACAAAAAGACAAACTTTTGCTTCTTTACTCCTACGAACCATTTACAGTGTGGTTCAAATTCTATCTGCAGACAAACCAACACTATTCCATTGGAATGGCTTTTTATTTAAGAAAATATATTCATCTCTCCTAGTAATGGTAAGTTCCGCATAATGCTTTCTCGCAGAAACGTCCTCCGTATATAAATTTACTTTATCCCAAAATCGCTCGACTCACCTACTTCTAATGTTCTGTATCAAATTTGCCAAAAGAGGTTCCATCTACTTTTTAAATGATTTGTATCAAGATTTCTCCGAAGAGTTATCTTCATCAACATTGGACGTAGTCGACATACTCATCTCTTTATTCTTATGAATAACTTCACACGTTTTCTTTTTCCGACACTATATCTGCTGTCCATGGTTACCAACTTTTATATAACATCTATTCACTAACGCAAGAGAGAAGAAAGCTTTAACACAATCATATCAACCTTGAGGTGCGGCTCCACATTCTACCCTCCTCATTAACCGTGACCTAACTTAAACCTTGACCTCGCGCGATACTATCTATTCCACTACTGCAAGCCTTTATTATAACACAATTCATCACCTTGGGTGCGGCTCCACTTCAACAAAACCTCCTCATTAACCTTGACCTAGCTTACCTGGTCTTAAAGTTGACCTTCGCATTGACCTTGTTTCTTGGGTTGCTCGGTCCTGACTTGAAGTTGACCTTGACCTTTGCATTCCCGTGACCTTGGGAGTTGCTCGACCTTGGTCAGTCTCAGCCGATTCTGGAACCTCCTCCTTGACCTTGACCTATGCAGATGCATGGTCAAGGTCAAGGAGGAGGTTCCAGAATCGGCTGAGACACTCTACTAATTCAGTATCCACAGGAACTAACATCGATGTAATTAATAATATTGATGAAATTGAGGTTGTTAATTGTAATGATGCTGTTGTTACTCGTCAAAAGACCAGACGTCTAAATCATAGTTGCATACAACGACATAGAAAATGTGTGGGAAAAAGAGTTTAATTGGTTAACATACAATTCAGTTTCATCATCTTGTTATTATAAGGCTTGCGCTATAACTTTGATATCTAAATTTGTCCTTTTGAAACATCACGAACAAACAATCCTTTATCAGAATAACATGAAGAAAACTTTAAAAACAGTTAAGCTGTATAAGTTTGGTATTAACTCTGGAACGACTTGCACAGATAAGGAAATTCAAAAATCAGAATTTAAATGTATAATGTTCTTACATGAACATAACCTTCCATTTTTATTAATGGCGCATTTGCCAAAATTCCTAAAATCGGTGTGCCCAGATTCGCAGATTGCAAGACATATATAAATGTTCAAGAACTAAAGCAAATGTAATTACTTCCGGTAGCATTGTAAATGAAGCACATGACAATATAAAAGGACATTGGGTAATAATGTGTATTCAGTTATTATTGATAAAACAATAGATATTTCAATTCAAAAATCACTCGTTATATTAATTAGATATTGGGTAATGTAGTTAAAGATGAATTTTTAGATTTAATTAGACTACATTCTTGTGATGCAGATAGTATTTTTAAATCTGTGTGTGAAGTTTTAAATTATTTCAAAATAGATTTAAAGAAAATAATTGGATTTGCAGCAGATAATGCTGCAGTTATGATGGGACATAGAGGAGGTGTACAAGCAAAATTTAAGAACTTAAACCCAAATATATTTGTTTTGGGTTCACTTGCCATTCATTCTACTTATGCGCTTCCGCTGCTGCCTTGAAGTTGCCTAAATCAGTGGAAAAATTAGCAAGACAATTTGTAACCATTTTTCAAATAGTAGCCATAGATCTGAAGATTTAGGAGAATTTCAGCAATTTACTAATATAAAACCTTGTAGAATGCTTCATCCTAGCCAAACAAGATGGCTTTCACTCCAGGTTAATATGAATAAATGGTAGAATTATATGTTTATTTATTAACAAAAATATTATTTTGTAAGTAGTGGTGAAACATATTTTACATTAATGGGATGCACTTAAATTATATTTTGGTCATGTGACAAAAATTGGTAACCTCCATACTACAGGAAATATAATGAATTGTCTTCATAATCCAGTATATAAAATATATTTCTCATTTTCATAATATGTTTTTGATTTAGTGAACAAGTTAAACATAGAATTCCAGAGTGAAACACAAAAAACACATATTCTTCACAAAAGAGTAAGCGAGTTGTATAAAACTCTTTTAAGAAATTTTATGAAAAGAGAAAACATTGTTGATATTGATAGCTTGACTATTGAAGAACATGAAATAAACGCCTTCACAACCAATGCTCTTGCATTCTATGTAGAACTAACTGTAGAAATGAAGAAAAGGTTTAATTTTACTGATCCATTATTAATATATATGAATAACTTTCATCCAAAAAATGCCATCTCAGGTGAAATTACTACAATACTAAAAATATTACACTTTTTCCCTAAAGCTTGAACCATGAATGGCGTTTGCTTTGTGACGTGGAAGAAATAAGAAAAAATTATGAAAAAGATTTTCTAGATTTTTGGTTGTTAGTCATAAATATGAAAAATGAATTAAATGAGCTGATGTTTCCAAATTTATCATTAGTAATTGCCACATTCTTCTGCATGTGCAGAAAGAATTTTTTCAAAAGTAACGTTATTAAAAACAAAGCTACGCAACAGATTTCGGTATCCACATGTGATGCTATTATACACGCAAAAGATTTGCTTGGTAGCGAATTACATATGTTATTCATGGGAGCCATCAGAAACAATTTTAAAAAAGGCTCCTACAAATATCTAATTATTGTTCTTTTATTACACAAAAGTTTTTGTGATCATTTGTTTCTTTTTCTGCTATTTTGCTGAATTAAAATCTGGCACTTTTTGCGAGTCATTACTGGTACTAATGTAAAAAGGCCAGCGGCAACACTGAGTGTATGCCTTCAGTGCGTTAACAGAGGCAGTAGGCATAATTTCGTTGGGACAGAGAACGATTACCGATTACGGAACTTACGTATTATGTATTCGCAAATTATGTTGAAAATGAGTTCTCATGTCTATGTTGTTGCTAGGAGGCGTATACGTAACCAAAAAGTAATTCTAAATAAAAAATGAAAAGTATTCTAATGAAATAAAAGAAAAGAAAGAAAAGAAAAATAAATACTCTCCATAACTACGTACAAAATAAATTCTGAACCGCTCTATGACAACGTTACTAGCTGTATCTCCTCTCGCATCCGCCATGGCTCTGTCGAACGAACTCGTGCTGGCGAATATAATCGATATATGCGAACTGTGTTGTTTTCTTCATGTTGTATGTACAGCCGATCTGTGTCGCAATGTGTATATGTACATGTCAAACTGACACTACCACGGCGCTGCATCAATACTTTCTACATTTATTTTTGAATTTGTATGTCATGATTACTGTAGAAACTGCTAATATAACGTTTCTGTGTAATTCCGTGTACTAAAGAAATGATTAATACCAAGATATTAATTTAGGTTACGTTATGACTACAGTCCAACGCATATGGGATGCATTGTAGCCGTATAGCGTTTTAGTCGACACGGCAAGTCAGAGCCCCAATGGGACGGATATTGAGCGTTAAAGTTTAAATCTCTTTAAAACAAAAGTTCTGATATTCTACGTATATAAAAATGTTTTTCTATGATCTTCCATGTTCCGCAAATTCAGTTGATAGTATTACATTATTTGTTGATGACGTCAATATTGCCATTTCTTCTAGTAAATTAGATGACTTATTTGTTATAACAAATTTAGCTTTTAGTACGATATCAAATTGGACAAACTATTTTATATAGTAATAAGCATAACTATTTGTGAATAATAAATGTAACTTTTGTGAATTCCTCCAAAGTTTTAGGCGTTTTTATTGATGAAAATCTTAAATATAAAATTTGTCATGCAATTGGTAATTTGAAAACAGTTGTACTCTTCTTATTTTAAAAACTTACTACTACTGCGATACTTTTCCTAAAATTATTCATTGGGGACTAAGCTTGAGAGCCTTTCGAATTTTCTTGCTACAAAAAGGATTATACGTATTATGTTTAGCTTAAGGTGGTGTACATCGTGCAAAGAAACTTTCAGATCAAATAATTTTTTGACTTTTTATGACGGAAGATGTTTATTTGTTTTCAAATACAGTAATCACTATTTCAACACGGATATTTCCCATTTATATGAAACGACATTTGTTATTCCTATATCACAAAACAAGCTTGTTTCAAGGACAGTTGTTTCATGGGCTGAAAGTTATTTAATAAGCTTCCAGCCAAGCATAAAAACTATGACTAATGTACTTTTTAAGAAGTCTGTTATCGTTTAACTGCTATCAAATTGCTGATTTTACTGATTTATTATGTAATTTGAGTATTCTTGTATATACTTTGTTGGTATTAATATACCGGGTGTCCCATATTAATCCTAACAGAGGAATATTTCTAAAAATATGAATCCTACGAAAAAGTTTGTCATACCATTCTTTGTTCGCCTTTAGTGTCAACGTAGATAGCGCTGTAATCGGTGAAAATAGTGTCGTTTTATGTTTTTATATGGAAACCCCTATTTTTTATTACATATGCAATTCTACGCTAAAGAGTAAGTAACTTTTGTCCGAAACATTCTTTGGTTAATTTCGTAGATGGCGCTGCAAATTGGTGAAAAACCTTTATTTATTTTGACGGAGACCCCCATTTTGCATTTTATCAAATTTTCGCAAATCGGAAAACAACAACACATCACTGAAATTTGATAAAATGCAAAATGGGGGTTGCCATTAAAATAAATAAAGGTAATCTTTTTCACCAGCACTATCTACGAAATTAACAAAAGAATATTACTGATAAAAGTTACTTACCTTCTAGCGTAGATTAGTAATATATAATAAAAAATAGGGGTTTCAATTTAAAAAAAAATAGAGCTACCCTATTTTCAGCGCCATCTACGTTAAAATTAAAATCGTCATTTTGTGGCGCCCGATGAGACAAATAAACAATGGCATGAGAACTTTTTTGCAGGATTCATTTTTCTCGAGATATTCCACTGTTAAGATTAAATTGGGATACCCGGTATGTTTCTTGACGTTTGGACTAGTGGACTTCGAAATTGTATTAGAAGTAGGAATTACTTTTGTAATTAACTACTGCCCAGCTCTGCATACATGCTACAACCAAAAGATTTGGATATTCTCTTTTCAGAAGCTTTCCAATTTCTAAGCTGCAGAATCGGAAACAAACAAAAGTATTTTTTCGCATTTTATTGTTAGTAGATTTTCTAGACTCCCTTTATTAACTGACTTCCATATTTACTTCGTCACTAATACTTGTTGAAGTTAAATAGGGTGTATATTCAACAGTAGGATGCACTATGCTAATAATAACGTTTTATTCCACAACGACCTAACTTATCAACAGTCACAAACCCGCACGAAACCTGCACAAACCCGCAAGTAGTGACCCTCAATTTAGTTTTTAACCGCTTAAGAAGTTGTCCATAAGATCGACGCTACCTTATACTTTTACCTGATCCTTACTGCGACATCCTTTGTAGCAAAACGCGTTATGGTTATTGTACTCACCGCATACGCAAGCCACAGTAGAATAACTTAAAAGTGGTCAGTTAATTAGCCACAACGTCTGCCCAATACCAAGAAATGGGAAGTTCTGCACGTGTTGAAACTTTATGTTAAAATATAAGTGGTATCTCTCAGGTGAATGTTAGTGGCAATTGAAAACAAAATTTGGAATTTCTGTTTGGTGACAGAAGAAAACGTAAGTAATGGGTGTGTAGAATCAGAACCTGAAACTAGTTCTTCTGATATCGTGACCCCCTCTAACTGAAAACTTCGATTATAATTTTGCGAGAAATTTTCATTTTCATCAAGAATCTGGCCCTCTACCTGATGTATATTTCGAATTTCGAATCCGAGTAAACCTAAACTTGAATGTCGCAGAATTACAAGCATTTACTGGCATATTGATTATTACGGGCCACTTACGACTCTACTGGTCGTTCAATTCGAGTTCATAAACTTGCAAATTGGTAAATGCCCTGTGCTCGCGTTGTCTTTGCCGGGAGTGATTCCACCAATACCATGAGTTATATTAGCATTAATTTTGGTTAAAAGGATTTCCTTCGTAAAATAGAAGCATTCCAAATCTTAACCGGAGGTTGTCGACATATAAAGCAATTTCAAAAAATGCCGCAGATTGAAAAGATTAATCTAAGTTTGTCATTATGTTTGCTATTATTTCTTTAATTATTCTGTAGAGCAAATATTAGTTATTTTTTTGATAATCTCTAAATGAATTATTTTATGAACTACTGTCAGTAGGCTTTATTAAAATTGTATGCATTTGAATCTTAATTAGAAACGAAAAGTGAAATCTGAAGCGAAGGATAATTCATTTACTCTCTGCGCTTTGATTTGTTACTTTTTGTCACTGCGCTATATTATTAAAAAAAGGCCCATCCTAGGCGTATATGGGAGCTATAATAGCCGGCATTAATTTCGTTGGGGACCGGTTTGCGATATGTATATTTAATTTTAATTAAACAAATTTGCATAGCGGGAAATTAAAAATACAAAAGCCGAGGACGGAAACGTATATGGCGGGTGACAAAGGAAATAGTAATTATTATGTAAATATTTTCATATCCCCCTATCCTCCAGTTTCTATTTGGATTATTTTTTAATCGCAGTATGGTCGCCGCTTCCTCTATTTTACGCGTTGTTCCTTTTGATCCTAACGGAAAATTGACATTTAAACGAAAATTTCCACTCTGTATACCTACGAAATGGAACGGGAATTGATTTTGGTTTCGGACGGAATAATTGAAAAGCGAAATTGGTATTCCCGTTGGTATACGATGCGTAATATAAACGATATAAATGTGGCACTAGATAAAATATAGTTATGGAAATCCTTTAGATCAGCGGTTCTCAAAGCTTTTCGCTCGTGGAACCTCTGGAATGACTTTTTTGGTGGAATCTTAACTTCTCGTTTTGACAAACATTCATCAGTCTTGACTGACTTTATTTATTAGTGATTGGTCGAAATTAAATTTATTTATGTTAGAATTTAAATTTTCGAAAATGTTGCATGAGAAGATAATTATTATAAAATCGTATTAAGTATTGCAATTACTCACGAAAAAAGTGCCTAGAAACGAAGCAATGCTGATATAGTTCATGGTGTTGATGGAATCACTCCCCGGCAAAAACAATGTGAGAAGACAAAAGGTCTAACCAACGGAATGCAGATACCAAACCACCTCTTGAACAGTTCTTGGACTGTTAAACGTAAGATGGCGTTGCGTTTAAGCGCTATGGTATCTGCATACGTAAATGACTCCCCAGGCTTACCATGATGTATTAAAAATACACATGAAAAAGGTGCCTGGAAACAATTACTAAAGTAAAGCTGGTGTAGCTCATGGTATTGATGGAATCACTCCCGGCAAAAACAGTGTGAGAAGAGAAAAGCACAACAACAACGCTGATGACGCTGGGTAGACAGAAACATGTCCGTTGGCTAGTTGTATGTCAGCATTATTATGGTTATTCTAATTTTTGTTGTATACAATGTCGTGTAGAAGAGCAAAATGGCTGTGTTTCTAGTATTAACGACGAAACAATTAAAAACCAGTTAAGTACAACGTATTTCTGAGCTTATTCGAACTTTAGTATTTTCTATTCTTATAGTTTGGCGAATAAGTTTGAAGGTATGTATGAAAGACTAATTAGTACAGGCATTTCGGAACGTCTGTTTGTATTGTGATGTTAGTACAACTACAACGTCGAAGATCAATGTCGCCAGATGGTGTGACGTTCACTCAACTGCGGTCCGAGAACTTATGTCCAAGCGATCCTTGTTTCTGATGTATTTTGATACAAGAATATTGTAGTTTTTGCAAGCGACCACTAGATGGCGCTATTGAGATTTAACATTACTCTCTTTGTAAAATTTAGAATTTGGTTTTGTTGAAGCAGCAACAGTAGAGAAATCCGCCGAGTAGCTTATTTACAGTGAGCGTTAAAAAAAAGCAATTTTGTGAAAGAATGGAAATTTCACTGGTTAATTTTTTTATGATTCTAGTGAAAGCCTAACGGAACCACAATGTCTCGAATCGCTTCTTTCAACTTTTGGTATTGAAAAGGCTGTTTACAACTGGTTTGCAAAATTTCGTCGGGGTCGTGCTTTCGTCAGTAATGAATTTCGTGAAGGTCGACTAAAATCGGTTGTTGTTCCACAAAAGATCGATGCTGCGCGCAACGTGATTGAAGAGGGTCGGCATGCGATTTACCTTGAAATAGAGGCATCTTTAAGCATATCGAAGACTGCAGTACATTAGATCTTGAATGAACATTTAGGTGTGAAAAAGATTTGTTCCCGATGGATTTCGCACAATTTGACCCAAGCATAAAAAGGGCTCGTATCAATTGGTGTAAGGAAATGCTCAAAAAATTCTACAGAGGAACAAAATCCGTATACCGCATCCTAACAAGTGACGAAACTTGGATGTATTCGTACGAGCCGGAAACTAAGCAACAATGAACTGTTTGAGTGTTTCTAAGTGAACCGAATCCAATATAAGTTGTTCGTTCAAAAGACACCTCTAAGCAAACGATTGCTTGTTTATTTCGTTGTACTGGACATGTCGCAAGCATTGCTTTGGAGGGTCGAAGAACAGTTAATGCTGAATGGTATATATCAATTTGTTTGCCAGAAGGCATCGATGAAATCAGAAGAAACAATCGACAACGTTTCACACAGCATGTCAAATAATTGATTATTTGAAGGAGGAAATCATCGAATTATGTATATTGATCGTATTTACCTGATTTATCGCCTAACGACTTCTTTTTGTTTTCAAACGTCAAATAAAAAATGCCAAGCGCAAGAAGCTGTTGAAGCCTTCAAAAACCATGTTTTGGGGATACCACTCAAATGTTTCGAGAATTTGTACGAATGCATGCAAAAATGTATAAATCTTAATGGTGAATATTTTGAAAAACAATAAATTGATTTGTACCAAATTTTTCTTCTTTCATTATTTTTCCCTCCTCGAGTATACAAGGTCTTCAAAGGGCCTTGTTCCACATACTATTATATCCATCTGAGCATTTTGTTTATTTTGATAAAAAAACATGGCATGACTGTTGGTGACACGTTTTTGAAAGGCCTACACAGAAAAAATGTTGGGACAGCAAACCCTTGTATTCTTAAAATAAAAGCAGTTCGTGCTAAGAATTACAAAACGTTTATTTTATGCAATAAGATATGTAGTTGCCCTAACAAAAATTATGGTTGAATTAAACATAAAATGTTGCTGTCACATATTTTATTATATTTATTGTTATAACTATATATTTTTCTCCGTGTACACTTGTTAGATTTACTAATTTCCGCCAGAGGTAGTTTGTGACTGCCTGAAGCATTGGTACATGCTGGTTATTTTTCCTTTATTTTATATTTACATACATACATATAATTTTCTATTGTACCCGTTCTTTGAATTCATTTACGGCAATATTGTCAACAGAAAAATTTTGCTGTAAATAATGATAGCAAGGATTGTGGGGTAGTATGACAAACAACACAGAGTATCGGCACACTCCTCACCACACAAAATATTAATTAATTCGGAACAGCTGTTTCAAAGGCTCACTGGACCCTCATTTTCAACCGAGTTATCGAATAAATCAGATTTATTCGATTAATTAATATTAATATTTTGTGCCGATACTCTGTGTTGTTTGTTTGCTGCAAATACTTAACTAATTCTATGCAATCTTTCCTACCTATCAAGTCTACCATTGCTAACTGTGGTATATTCAGTCTCCTCAGAAAGAAGTAGCCAAAGTAACAATGCCACTTGTTGTAATGCTGGTTCAGTAATCTAGCGTCCCCATGTTGTTGAACGGCGTTTTAGTCTCTAATCACAAACTTAACTTCTTCGATTGCGATTTCTGCTACAATTTTTTACAAGGATTTTCATCTATCCATTGCTTTATCTTTGAAATATTTAGGAAACTAACTTAGTGTTTTAATTTACTTTCGGGATGTCAGCTCATCGCATCACTCAATCATCTTCAATCAAATTTTTTTGGTTATTGCTAAAGTAGAAAAATTCTTTCTGGTGTGCTTTAGGCATGTGGATGTTTAGAAAAAAATTAATGTTTCTCGTTCTTAAGTGTTTTATCGTTTGAACTGTAAATGAAAATCATAGAGCCTGGAATTCCAAATTTTCCACCCTTGCACGGAAATCTTGGGATACTAATAAGAAATCCTAGGTTATCGCGAACACACTTTGAGAACCGCGACTCTAGATATTTTTAAATAAAATTATAATTACGGGAGACATTCTCCACGTCAGAAGTACATTATTATCGAGAAAGTTGCGTAAATAATAAATGACTAACATGTATACGCTGAGCGCCAGAAGTATCGAACAAAGTCAAAGCTTCTGGATAATATTAAGCAAAGTCTACCTGGTATAAGAAACTACTTCTCTGTCGGTATATGAATAATGACATCTTGTTAATTTTTTTCAAATACCAACAGTTGTGTTTGTTGCCAAATTCTGCTAGATGTCCTTCGTGGAAAAGATGATTATTTTATGAGTATCTTCAAGAAGAAAGCTACCAGGCGTTCATAATTCTTTTGTTACCCACCGTTACCGAAATAGTCTTTCTTAGTAATTATTATTATTATAAAGATCGAGTGTAATTGTATGGATGAGGGCATCTAATTGAAGACACTATCATACAAATTGTCGAAATTTTTGTATACACCTCTACAGAAGTGAGCTTGCCGCTGGTTATTATTATTATTATCATCATTATAATTATTGTATTAGATGCAGTAGAAGGGAAATCGAATATATATTTCGGCTAAATTCCACTCCTTAAATCAAAAAAATAGCATAGAGGCTAAATTTTATTGAAAGCACATGAAATATGGTTTTTAGAGTTTATTACTACATGCAGAGAAATGGTTTATTGCATCAAGAAATTTGATTTTCTCGCAAAAATCAGTCTCTATTCAAGAAAATATTTTTATTTCAACACTATAAGAAAATAATTTTCTTGAAATTTAATATGTATTAAATAAATAATTTTTCGGGATTAGAAAATCAAAAAATCCAAGACAGAAAATGTTTCTTCCAAGTAAAAGATTTAGTTTTAAGTTAAGAAAATATTCATATTACATTAACCGGTATCTTTTGAAAATGTTTATGAAGCGTTGTACGCTAAAAGTTATATCATTGTATGAGTGAGTATGGCATCTGTATTCTTGTCTCTGTCGCTATTCTCTAGGGTGGCACAAGGACTTTCTAGGACTTTTGGCACTAGGTGGCGCCAGGAAACTTTTCAGTGCTGTTTTTGAAAATTAGTGGCGTCAACTGAGAGATTAACAGCAATTGAGACAGGAGTAAAAGCGTTAATGCTTTTCTCTTCTTACATTATTTTTGCCGGGAGTGATTCCACCAATACCATGAGCTGCATATCAGCCTTATCTTGGTTATTGTTTCTAGGCACTTCTACATTAAAGTTCACTTTTGTTTGAATATTATTCTGTAGATAACTTACCCTAGCCTTTTTAAAATCACATCCAATGAGAATAATTTACTGCATTATGCACAGATATTTCGTACTGTGGAATTAATAATGTGGATATAATTAATATACATCTTAAGCGGGAAAAAACGCTAAGAAGATGTTTTTTTTGATTTAAAACGGTAATTGTATTGTGGATAATTGAAACAGTAATCGTCTTGAATTGAGGCGGACAGTCTCCATAGAAGTAAACGTTTCTCTGCGTGTAGTATAGAGTACAAGCGGCTGGAATGAAATAATTTTAAAGGAACTATAAACTGTAGGGCTTCAGACAAAGGCGTCAGACTATTCTGCATGTGCTGTCCAATCGAATTTATACACTATTAAGCTTATTTTAAGTATGTATGCATAAAGTGTTCCATGTCTTTCTTGTCCTTACCTCCCGCCGTGAAGGATGAAGCACAGCTAATTATTCCCCAACATGCAAATGGTGACTCGACAGCTCCTAACGTGTCATAGTGACAATTGAGTAGATAAGTCCAACTTTAATAAGGACGATGTCTGGGAGATGATTCTAGGTCTTTATATTTATACCATTTGTATCAATTGTTTGATTACCACTGGCTATTCACAATAAAACTACTCAATTCACCAACCTCGCCGATAGCTTTCTCATACACAATTTTTCGTGAAGGATGTTTCGCACACGTTCACTTGAGATGTTTACCATATTAGCAATCTTTCTAATCTTCACCCGATGATCTGCTAAGACGATATCATGAACTTTATTGAATACATCGTGCGTAGTCATCTCAGTGGGATGACTTAGCTGCTCATCAAAGACGCTTAAATTCATTAAACCAATAACTGATGATAGTCATTGAAGGTGCATGGCCCTTGTGAACTGCATCCAACTTTCCTTCGTTCTCTGTATACGTTTTCCCATCCAAAATGAGAAATCGAATCACTGACCGATATTGTTTTTTTTTCCATGATTCCACAAATGTGTAAACTTGTTCACTTTCATCAGCTCTCAAGACAACACTACTCGATGAATTTCTCGGAAATTTTGACAGGCGTCGACTAAAGAATAGTACTCATGGCTGGTAATGCAGATTTTGACAATTATCGTTTGTGTCTCCAGACACGGGTACTTCTCATTCCATCCTCCTATCTTATATAATTGATGAATAATAGCTAAACGCTGTTTCATTTTAAGCGTAGTAGAGGAATTGACCTATCTGATATGTAATCTTCTATCAGTAAACTGCACTTTACTATATGATAATAGTTCACAGACTAAAGACACTTTATTAGTAAGCTTTCAAAGTGGACTTTGCTTTCTCCATTGGTTTGATACCGACCGTTGTCGGTTCTTGCTATTAGGAGGTTAAAGCACATTGCAACGGATGAAGCAGCAAATTTTCACTCGCTTCTTTGCTATGGGATACTCTTCTAGAAGAAGGAAAAAGTACTTACCCTCCCATATAGAGAAATGTGAAGGGAATGCTGCTAGAAAGAGTCAGTGTCGAATTCTAATCATATCTATATTCTATGTTTTGTTTAGCGTTTGTTTTATTACCTTGTATGTTATTACACTTCTCTGTTACTTTTACGTTCTATTGCTTATGCTTTTATTATTAATTTTTATTAATACAACTTGATTACTGTAATTTATTTTATAACTCAAAAAATAAATAATTACTTTTTTTTTTAATAGTTTCATTACACAAATAAAATATATTATTATTATTATTATTATCGTTATTATTACTATCGGTATATGATGGGAAAGCAAACAAGTGTTTTTTCATTTCATGTTATTGGATAATTGTAATGCTATTTCTATAATGAAATAAAGTAATTGTCTTGAAATTGTCTCCTGGTTAATTCTCTTCATAGGAAAACGCGGTAGAAATTATTACCTCTATTACTTGTATAAATATAGAATTAATCTTAAAAGAAAATATGTAATTATACCGGGGCATATCTATTCTATCGATGAATACCTTATACACATAAAGAATAATTATGTGCTTTCATTGAATACGTCCTATATTTCTGGTTCTCAGTGTACAGTTCATTGTATTTTTCTTTTCATTTATACCCAAGAAATCAATAACAAGTTGGTAATATTCTCACATTATTAACTTACATGGATAAAATGAAAAAGAGACATAACAAAAGTATTGCATGGTAAATGACGTTGGTGATGTATTTATACCTGTAAAGTTGAATAAGAGAGTTCTACAGAAAGAAGTGTAGGCGGTAATATCTCTAATGCATAATGAGACTTGTTAATGATGAAAATGTCAAGCAGTTTACTTCTATTACAGTTCAATTGTTTATTAATATAAAAAAGAGGTACCCTTTGTTTAGATATGGCTAATTATTTCGTAAATTATTACTTTCTAGATGAAAATGTCTCTTTGTTTACGTTAATAAAAAACCGAAACTTAACGATTTGGTAATCTATTGATGCATAACATTTTTATGACTAGAATTTTCTATTAACAGCAAGGTACCTAGTTGAGAAAAATTAATACTATACAAGTTGAGAAAAATTAATACTATACAATCATTACAAAAAGCGTGATTCTATTAAATTAGTAACTAAAATGTATTGTTGTGATAATTGTTATTCAAAAGTGTATCTATTCTATCTAGTTACATTTAAAATTTCAGTTTTTCATTTTTAGTTGTTGATAGTAGAACTTCAAGATTTTGACATGCAGGATCGCCATAGAAGCGAAATATATTTTGGGGTGCATACTGAAATCTTAAAGGTTGTTACCCAATTTTGTGTATAAAGTAAACTTCGGCCGTGTGTTTGGAAACAAGAGAAGGGGGGAATAAATAATTTTTGACTGAACGACATGACTAGACGTTACAAATAACTAACAAATTACATGTAGTAGAGTGCAAACATTTGATATTGAATTATTTTGGATCCTTTTTTTGAAAATTATGAAGATACAAAGTTTTGGGAAGCGACTCATTTTGGATTTGACCTATATATGTTACAGGCAATGTGCGGAAATCAGTCAATCAGCAGATTGACTAGTCAATCTGCAAATTTTCTAAGCGAGTCAGTTCAAGTGCGAAGACATTCTCTTCGCAGATTGACTAGTCAATCTGCAGGTTTACTAGTACATCTGCAGATTGGCTACCAAGCCTCAGTAAATGCGCGTATAAAAGGTTATTTGCTCGAATAAAACATTCTTTTATCAATAAAATCAAATTTAATTGGGTACGTTCAAAAAAAATCAACAGTTTACAACAAAATTGTTAGAAAACGATTTAAAAATTTTAATTATTTAGGATCAAGTAAATATTAATAATAACTAATTAATTATTATTAATAATAATTAATAATAACTGAACTAATAACCACGACACCAAAAAAAAATTACTGAACATTTGTTGTAGCAATAAACTTTTATGAAAAACGTTTTTTGCTTGAATGGAACATTCTTTTATTACTGTAATCGGGTACTCTAAATGTGCGGCACTGGAACACTGAAACAGTTCACTAAAACCCCTACCACAATACCCAACTCATTCAGTTTTACTGCTGATGATGATAGCTTGGCTATCGAAACGTGCGTCCAGTACGAGTTAAGTATTGTGATAAGGGTTTTAGTGAACATTAATTAAGTACGATTTAAAAATTTTAATTATTTAAAATCAAGTAAATACCTATCAATAACTAAATTAATAACACCAACAAAAAGTAACTGAATTATTTATTGGCGCAGTCGAAAGATTGGTGGCACTTAGAATTGCACAGAACATTATGTTTACGACAAGCACACTTATTCGTCGTACAGTTTGTTTTGTAATCACATTTTTCGAAACCCTGACCAGAACCAAGCGATTGTTTTATTGCAGTTTGTCGTAAAGGAATTTCTACAAGAGGGATATCTTCTTTTGAAATAATTTTTTCCTAGCAAACATTAAATTGCGATCTTGCATATAACTGCTTTAAAATGCCAGTTTTAGTACCCAGTTTATAAAAACCATCATCTGTTTTGCTAAGAACCACAGCCAAAATAGAACGGGCATCAGTTTTTGATCTGTCAACGTCAGGTATCTTAATTCTTACAGTAGATCCTTCATCAACTATTTGGTTGTTGGCATCAGAGATCGCTACCATCCTCTGGGCTTGTTTTTCCAGGCCTTCCTTGGCTTTTTCACGCTGTTCCTTTTGATTCATATTGTTTTAACAGATTTTGCAAAGTATCTTTTTACCATGACCTTCCTCTTCAGATTTTGTTTCATCACAAATCACATGAACAAACATATTACATTCAATGCCGGTATGAGCACCTGACGTTTCATTGAAGCAAACAATACACTTTAATTCTTTTTCCGGCGAGTATCTCGTCCCTTTTAAAATGTCTTCTTGATGTGACGTTGGCCATCTTGAAGCTAGGCGTAGCTCGTTCTTCGTGACTAGTTCTAGCATTTGCGAAAGGGTTTCCTCTTCGATGTAAGGTAATTGAGCAACTGTATCTTCTGTCAAATGTGACTGCGTTTGTACGTTTACTACAGCCTCGACGACTATTTTTTGATTTTGTACATCAGGTTCTGTAGACATTCCAGGTACTGAATACTCTGGCACTTGTAAAGTTGATTTAATGGAGATAGAGGGTAACCGGAAACCATCCACAGCTGCATTTTCATTCGGTAAGTTATGAAGTTCCCCAATTGGATGTGTATCTTTTTTTTTGGGACGAATTCTTTTCTAAATCATATATTTCTTCAAGATCCTCTCTATTATTTATAGTGTGAAGAATTTCATGTGGTATAATAGTCGAAGTCAGTCCCACTTTTGCAGGAACGCCAATCATATGTAGCTTCATATGGACTTCTTTTGATTCCAGAATGATAAGTACGATTCTTCATAAATTGTACGAAACGCACACCTTTTCTCCATTTATTAGTTTGATTATCGGTCATCCAAGTAGTGAGCATATTTTCAATGTCTTGATTTGCTCGTTTGACACTGCATTGGCTTTGGCTGTGTCCAGGTTTGCCGTAGACCATTTTCAGTTCTGGCCACATACTTTGTAAGCTGTCGAATAGTTGATTGCGAAATTCGCGGCCATTATCTGAATAAAGAATACATGGAGTTGATATGCTACTTCATCTGCCCGTTTCGAGGTGAGAGGCCTCAACGCTACAAACTTCGTCAAGTGATCTTGGTAAACGAGAAGAAACTTATATTTTCCAACTGGCTGAAATTGGTAATCAATGGGATCGATTTGGTATCTGCTGTTAAAATGAGATGAAATAATCGGCTTTACAACAATACCTTTCTTCTCACTTTTTCGTTTCTGCTGACATGGTTCAAATAAATTCAAGTATATTGTTATTTAAGCTCTTGTTATATTTTTATATAGTGTGTTTAGTTCTTTCCACATTCGATCTCTTCCGCCGTGACCAGTTGACAAATGAATGGAATGTAATATGTCAAATATTTCGTCAGCATAGAACATTTGTTTGCACATTTTTGAGTATCTGATATTGGCTCGATTAGTTTTTCATAGCCGTGTATAGTCAATACATCATACTCTCTTGAAACAGTTCACTAAAACCCTTACCACAACACTTAATTCGTACTGGACGCACGTTTCGATAGCCAAGCTATCATCATCAGCAGCAAGACTGAACTGTTCAGTCTTGCTGCTAGTTCAGTCTTGCTGCTGATGATGATAGCTTGGCTATCGAAACGTGCGTCCAGTACGAATTAAGTGTTGTGGTAAGGGTTTTAGTGAACTGTTTCAGTGTTCCAGTGCCACAGTTTTAGAGTACCCGTTTAGTACGATAATCTCTTGACGATTTCTTTTTATGACACGCTTTAATTCGCTCGACATCCTCTATAATGGAAGCATACTTTTCATTTGTTAACAAAACACTGTCATAAAGTTTCGCGTAGAATCGGTCTTTCATTTTATTACGTAACTCTGCGTTTCCTTGCGCTTTTACAGGCACAAAACAGCATGCATTAGCCAATTCACACAAGGATAGATTTGAAAACTAAAAGAAATCGTTCAATGGAGCAGTAATTAAATAAGTTAGTCGATAGGAATAAACTTGAATTACTGAGCGCACGACGTCAGGCGCGGAGTAGGCGAGTAGGCGAAAAATTGTAAACAAAAGTGAATGAAGCGCTTGTCCCGCCCTTTTGAATATTTCTTTCGTAGATTGACGGGCCAGAACACGTAAATCTGCAGATTGAATAGGCAATGTTGCGAAAATTAGAAAATAAAATATAATTTCGCACTTTGACTGACTCGCTTAGGAAATCTGCAGATTGACTGATTTCGCATAACGACAGCGCAGGATTTTCACTTGAAGAACTACTGTGTATCGTGAAAATTCAATAATTTGGTCAAACACAAAACTTGTAAACATTTAATTGAATATCTATAATTTTCCTTGGAATTTCCATGTAATTAAATACTTTTTTTTTATTTAATGATACTGCAAACTCTTTGGTATTAAACATTCTTTTGTTTTTAATGTAATTCTAGTCGGTAAATATCAAAATTTAGTTAGATTCCACTTATTTAATACTTTAATTAACATTTAACCCTGAGAAATTCATTTTCTTTTAAATGTCTCATTACAATATACAGACCGTAGAGTAGAGTGCAAACTAAAATAAACAAATAAAGGTAAGGCACGATGCAGATGGATAATTGTTGTCGTCGCAAGCCTGACAGAACAATTGGCGCCTGTTGTTGCAGCAATGCGAAGTCTTGAATGTAAACAGTGGGGTCGCTATTTGTCCTCATTTTCCGAGGATTGTCGTTGTGCAAAGGTTTGTGGACCTTGCAGTGTTGTTCCGGTTAAGTATTTTGTATTTTGTTTTCTTAAAATAAATATTGTGCTAGTTTAGAACTTCTTAAATAGTATAAATTTATTCGTAACGGGCTAATTCGCAAAAAGCAAAACATTCTTTCAATTATATAATTATGTTCCTCTGCTACTCAATAAAATGCAGAATAAAGTTCTTTAAGTTTACTTGACACATACTATGAATTATATATTTGATACTTATT
This sequence comes from Dynastes maya, assembly GCA_029619315.2. Taxonomy (NCBI): domain Eukaryota; kingdom Metazoa; phylum Arthropoda; class Insecta; order Coleoptera; family Scarabaeidae; genus Dynastes; species Dynastes maya. The sequence goes on from JAROYE020000002.1 coordinate 27,603,775, forward strand.
ATACCTATGTTTTTATTTGTAATATTTTATTTTGAATTTAGTAATATTTTATACATATTTGTCTCTCGTAGATTCTGATCTATCAACTGGATACTCTTTTGTCAGTTTGGAAAGGGTTCCCGTTAACAAGCAGTGAATTAACGATTTAAATGGGTTCTAAGGCAAAGCTGGTCCTTCCTTTTTTAGGAAATTAGTTTAGCGTACCTAAAAATCAATTTAAAAGGAGCAATTTCTAGGTTATGTTTGTAGGATTGTAGGTTTATTAGCCATATCTTAACGTCATTTATGTTGGTACGCTGGTACGTCTGTCATATCACAGTTCGTAATACTTTACTAGTTAGAGTTAGCCCCTATGAGAAATGACATCGCGAAGCGGTAGTTAATTTGAGAAATGACAACGAAGGCAAAATAGAATTATTTTCTATAATTATCGAAAGGGACATTGGAAAAATGTCACTCTGACAGTTGCTGCCAGAGCGCTCGTGGCTGAATAGCACCCGTCGTGGCACTATTGGCAGCAATTTTTAATGTGGTATCTCTAACATTACAGTACGTAAACTTTCAAAATCATTTACTTTCTTCGTGTAATTGTAAAATTCATTCTGAAAATTCGTTGAATACGATTACTTTAGATAGTTGTATTAGTTTATTTTTACAACGGTACAAGTTGGAATACTAGAATTTACAGAATTAAAACGATATATTAAAATAGGATGGGTTTATGTTCTTCAAGTAAGGTTAACTTTCTAACCTGGTTATATTTCATACATATTTTGTGTTTTAACAGAAAACGTTTCTAACTATGTAAATATTGCAACTCTAAAAATAAGTTGGATGTTCGCTTGGACTAAACTTGTAAAACTTGTAAGCCTACGTTAACCCTTTTACTATCAATTTATTTCTCTTCAGCAGCAAATGCATTTCCATTGTCTTACTTACACAGTTAGTTGTAGTGGCAAAAAATACATTCTTGACAGCTTTGACAATGTATTGCAAGAATATATTTAGAATTGATGTAATTAGCTACATTTATGACAATTTTAGGCTCATTTGAATTTTGATATTTCATTAGTATTTGTTTTGTCAATAAGGTTAAACTTGGTCATTTTAGAGTAAGCTAGAGATAGTTATTTGTCTGGAGTATTTTTAGACAATGAGCTATTTCACTTCTGATTGGCTCTAAATACGGACGTATCTAAATTGCACCTCATTTAAGGACAGTCCTAGTAGTCTAAAATTAAATGAAAAACTCCAGATATGAATTGCGCCAAAATCAAATCTGACCACCACCATCACCTGAATTGCGCGCCAAATAAGTTACAAATTCAAAAGGAAATAATAACATATTTATTTACAGCATCATCAGCTTATAGGGAACACAATGTATAAATAATTTTTGAGTTAATTTCCCCGATATATAACCATTAATTTTGCATTGAATGCAAATTTTTCTTTGCAGTACTTCCCTACAATTTATTTTTTTTTTCATTCTTCTGTGTTGGTTGCATCTTCGTATCATTTTGCACATTCCGTAAGCCATCTATGAAGTCGTGGGTGTTTGGATGTGGTGAACTCTAATAAGTCTTCAACTTGCCATGAAATGACTCACACGGATTGGTCGCTCTGCATAGACATGCCGAAGTTTTGGCCTAAATCTCTGAAGGAAACTTTGTCTAACTAATATGTTGTAATGTTTTATCTCAGAGAAAATCGTAAAAAAATTGGAATTTTGTCAATTAATTGAATTTCTTTACTCTTTGTGGGATTTGGGAGTATTCTTTGATACTCTTTTGGCAATTATTTGTGAATTTTGAAATTAATAAATGGAAACCAACAAATATTAAAATTGAAAACGTAAACTAATATTGATTTTTAAGAAGGTGACACTATGTTCCTTATGCCATTTACAGGAATTTTGCCCCTCTAACCTCGAACCTTCTCTTCTATTTTGAGTTTATTTTCTAATTTCTATATCGAGCACTTTAACTTGAGATCGCAGCCAAAATACTAGTTAACTCGACTAAAGCTTAACTAGAATTCATTAATTTATTGGCGATTGTTTCTTTCCACAGCAAATTTTGATGATATCTACCCAAATATAATCTCACGAGGAATTTTTGATAAATAAAGTTATTTTTAGACGTAGCATGAGGGAATGAATGTGGTGACGCTACTACATGACTCAACTAAACAACTCCATGCTCTAAAATATAACTGACAACATTTAAAAACGAAATTTTTTTTACCAAAAACGAAGATACCTAACGAAACATATTCAATGTACAAAATAACGTTTGAAATAACTTTGAATATACACCGATGTTTGTTGTAGGAGAATTTTACATTAATTTTGAAGAGTTACGAAAATAGGAAGATGAACTAAAGAGGAATAACTTCAACGTTTCTCCAAGTTTGTTGTTATCTGGACTTATATATATTTTATATAATGTCCACACTCAAAGGCCAGTCGGCCTGAGGGGAAAATTGTGGCTTTCGAAATTAGCTTTTTCTCCGCTAGAGGGAATTTCATTACTATCGGATGGCTATCCTGAATACTCCCTATGCGTCTGAAGCTCACAGCTGATTTCCGATGTAAATATTGAATATAATAATATGTATCGATCAAATAGTTCGAAAATTCATGTTGGAGGTCAAATGCAAATGCACCATCCACTTCTTCAGGGTTAATAAAAATTACGACAAAAACATGTCATACCCATTCACTAATAGCCGATTTCGGATTTTTATATTCTGTGGACAGTCCAACTTCTTGTACCTTATGCCACCAAGACTGTACTAAATAGAAACGACAGACTAATACGATTCTGTTTGGGAAAGTTTTATTCGCACTTAAATAATAGCGGAAGGACTCACAAAAGGTCATCCGCCATTCCAAATTCGTTTGTACTAGTCTGTATTTAAAAGGTACATTCTGGTATTTTTTGGAATTGCCCGAGTAGTCCCTATACTAATATTCAGTCCTTGCAACACTTCACGAATGGAGCTGGTAGGGTTAGATCCAAAGTGGGCTAGAACGTTTATCTCTGCTTCCAGCTAGCACCATATCTGGAGATGTTTTGCTTTTAGGGCTCTTTCGCAGATTCTACTGCATGCAAAATATGCCTCAAGCATATCACAATTAGTAACAATAATAACAATTATAAAACATAAAATCAACGCAAAAATAAAAAAGCCGGAGACAAAAAACAGTTCCTCTCACTAATAAATTTTCTAATTGATCGCAATGTCGAACAAGATTTTCAAAGGGTCAACAAAAGCAACGCTTGCTTGCTTTGATTTATATTTTAAATCTTTCAACTTAAAATCCATCAAATCTATTTTGTTTCTCATTTTAGGGCCTTAGGGTTATAAGAGTAAATTACTTGAAATTTCACTCGAATTGTGAAAAAATATACAGGGTGTGTAATGAAAAAGTGTGCTATTTAACCAAACGCTGAAGTACGATGCGCAATTTTTTGATTACACCATTTTATTGGGCGGAATAAATTACACATTTTTCATGTTTCGACTATTTCAATAGCTGCCCTAACGATGCAGTTATTACAGTTTCAATTGTCCAATATAAATTTCACCGTATCTCTTTTGTTTTTCATTTTACGATTATAGTACCATAAGGACATTTTAGGCATAGTTTCATTTTCTATCGATCAATTGAAAAATATACAGGTGTTCAATTTAAAAATATAAACAATTTAAGTTAGCGCTGAAATGCGATGCGCAATTGTTTCTTTCTCAACATCATTGTGATCAGCGGAAAAATCATTGCATCTTTGGTAATTAAACCAACATCGTAACTACAATAATAACAAAGTTGGCAACAATGATCCGATATCTTTGAACAACTTTGAACTTACGTACACAAATAATTTTCATTCAATTGTTAAAACCTGAAAATACCGAACCGTAGGATATAAAAAAAATATGAGAATTAAATCACTTTGCCTCCTGATTGAAATCCGCGTCAATTATTTACGATTAATAAAGCGAGTTTCCAATAAGCCAGGACGACCTTTAAAAATTTGCGTGGAACGTACATATTTACACCTCCGATATTGAAAGCATTCCCAGCCATCGGCATACCTTTTACGCAAAAATAAAGCGACTACGATAGGGTAATTTTACCGCTCATCGGGTCATGAATAAATAAAGAAATAATAAAAAAAAAGAACCGCAATATCCATTAGCTCCTCTCGCACATATGCACATCGTACATGTTTATCGACGGAACGACCGTCCGGGCCTAAATTTAGATATCAAATTCACGGTAAATTACCGTGCCGGAGGGTGGTTTCCCCTAATACAACTATAACGTAGAACGTACACCCACGTACGACCTTCTAGTATTATAGGTACTACATATATATACATTTACATATCCGCATATGTGTACACAGGGGGTCTGATATTTCTCCTTGCAATTTGGAGACGCCAGTAATTAAATAAACAGGTAGTATCCTAACACGTTAATACACCGCAACACTGGAGAGAAACGTCGCACAATGGGGCGAACTTTACCTAGAGAGGCTGTTATAGCTAAAATATTGATTAGCGTAATGTATGAAAACCGAAGTGCAGTTTTAATTATTTATGTGAGGAGTTCTAAAATATTTGTAGTTCTAAAACACGGATAGGAACTTTAGTTTAGTTACAGTACAGTGCGACTCATTTGAAATGAAAGCACTCCTGTAAAACACATATTTTACACCACAATTAAACCAATTTTTTAGACTACATAGTGGATCAAAAAGTCTACTTCCACACAAAATTTCAGTTCATTTAAATTTTCAAGGCACACTATGACTATTTTTCGAGTTCGAAAACAGCAAAATTTTATTAGCGATTCTTGTCCCAAGCGGAAACGCTTTGCTCACTTTTGTACAGCGGAATATGAAGGTTATAGATAGAGGCCGGATTATATGTTTTTTGCATATCGATAACTATCAACGATACAATCGGATGCTTTAGAGCAGGTATGGGCAACCTTTGCTTAGCTGAGGGCGTAATTTCGGGACTTAATCAGGTCGCGGGCCGTAGGTAAGAAATAAGTAGGTAGTAGTGAATAAAAAGGCGATAAAAATTCACACATTTTTTTATTTATTAGAATTATAATAGCATAATCAAACATATAAAAAGCAAATTAACAAAAAAAGATAAAAAAATCAAATGAAAATCAATGAGAGACTTGAGTTTGAAGCTGAGAAACAAGATGATCAATATTGGGGTCAATATCACAAGTACATAGGCGCAAAGTGTTTTCTAAATTAACATCTGTAAGCCGAGTACGATGCTTATTTTTATTAATTTTCATGATTGAAAAAAACTGCTCACATTTATACGTGCTTCCGAATGTGCAAATTATTTTTCTTGCGAAAACTCTCAGCTGTGGATACTTTTCTTCGGAAAGGTATGTTCTATAAAATTCGCTTAGTTCCACATCAAACCGATCAGTGAATTGCTCTGACAGTAGTTTCAGTTCTTCAGCAGAGCGACCGTAATCAATGTTTTCGTGACTGGATAATATTCCAAAATGAAAACAGTTTTTACTTCTCATTTGTGTTTCCCACAAGCGAATTTTGTTTTGAAAAGCTCTAAGATGACTGTACAGCTGATTTACCAATTGCCCTTGTTTTTGAAGCTTCAAGTTCAGGTCGTTTAAGTGTCCTGTGATGTCTACCAGAAATGCCAAGTCACAAAGCCATGTTGGATCACAAATTTGCGGCAATGTTTTCTCGTTCATTTCCATAAAATCAGCTATTTCTTTTCTAAGGTCATAAAATCTTTTTAGCATTTTGCCTTTGCTTAGCCACCTTAGCCACCGCAATAGTATGTCACATCATCGTGTTCTGAAGAGAGTTCATCCCAAAATGCTTTAAACTGGCGATGGTTAAGACCGCGGGATCTAATAAAATTGATGGTATTTACTACCACATCCATAACGTTCTTCAGTCGAATGGACTTAGAGTACAAATTTTGTTGGTGAATAATGCAATGCAGAATTATTAAATCACATTCTTGCACATTCATAGCGGTTGCTCTTTCCTTCAGAATTCCGATAAAACCTTTTCGTGGACCGACCATTGAAGGCGCACCATCTGTGCACACTCCAACTAATTTACACCACTGCAAACCATATTGCTCAAAAGTACTTTGCACCTCGGCAAAAATATCTTTTCCAGTAGTGGTCCCTTATAGCGGCCATAAAGCCAGTAATTCCTCTGTCACTACAAATTCTTCATCAACACTTCGTATAAAAATAGCTAACTGGGCTGTGTCAGATAAATCTGTACTCTCATCCAAAGCAATCGAAAATGCTTGAAAACCAGCCAGTCTATCAGTCCATGTTTTTTTGATATCACTAGCCATCATATCTATACGTCGAACAACAGTACGTCGCGATAAGCTCACTTTCTCAAACTCTTTTCTTTTCTGGATACAAAAGTTCTGCAACATCTACTAGGCACTCTTTAACAAACTCTCCCTTAGAATATGACTTCGATGTTTTCGCTACTTTGGAACTAACTATAAAACTAGCTTTAACAATACTGTCTAGATTTGATCTTTGTGAATGGAACATTTCTTGCTGTTTCCTTAAATCGGTAATGGGTTTTTTAATTTTATCCTTTCTTAACTGGCCCGTAAGTAATTTATATTGAGCGAAATGCTTGCTGGAGTAATACCGCTTCATATTGTATTCTTTTAAAACAGAAATTGTTTCATTGCACAGCAAACATATAGGTTTACCACTGTGCACGATAAAAAAGTATTCTTTAGTCCATTTGTTTTGGAATTGACAACATTCTGTGTCCACTTTCCGCTTTTTTAAACCAGACATCTTGATATATTTTTTTCTTCTGAGCTGAATTTGCTTGAATATTTCCCGCGTCTTTTCTTATCAGTTGTTAAGAAGTAATGAGTTGACACGCGCGCTGAGCGGTTTATATATTACCCGCAATAAGTAACTAGAATACTCTCGATCGTACGCGAATATGCGATGCTACCCGCGTTATGAATAAATGTCGGCTTTGGAGCGCTTCGAGGTTATCGGGCGGTTTCCCGAATGTTTATCTGTTTGTCTCTTTCTAACGACTATTTCTGACTCGATCTGTGGCGTTCTATTGCGTACGCTTAATAATATTATTTATCGATTTTAGTCTTTATGATTTGAATAAATACAGTTTTAGGTTGGTTGACGGTAATTACAAATAAACTATGTGTGCTAAATCTTTAATTTTTTTGGCGCGTTATTTGAATTTCTCTCGCGGGCACATTTGATTGTGAATTGTTTTTACAGTAAGGAATGTAATGTTTAATGTAGAAATGTAAGTGATGGGTATCTGTTTAATAAATCTTTTCTTAATGTATGTTTTTTTCCTTGATACTTCAACATATTTTCGACACACTGAAGATATTTTTGGAGCATATTTTACATATTTTGTACATTTTGGGAATATTTTCAACATATTTTGCTCACATTTAAGACATATATACGCACATATTTTAGTAAAAATTCGAACATATAATCCGGTCTCTAGTTATAAATCACCATAAACGCCGTCTAAACGTTGTTTAATGTGATTAGGCGTATGCCCTTCCTTTATTAAAAATTTAATGACTACACGGTGCGAAATTTTCGTTACCTGAATCATTTTCATGCACTAGTCACATTGTCTGGTTGGCTACTAAAAACTACTATACTTGGAGTCGTAATTTATAGTGTAGGCCTCGCACAAGTGCAACTATGACGCAACGGAGTTTGAGCACGCTCGAACCTGTATAAGCATGTCAGGCCGAGAATTTATGGCACCTACCTCGTAACAGTGATTGTTATTTCATCTGAAAATACATGTAATTTAAGTGAAACCCTAGGTAGGCTATGACGTCCTTATGAATAGTTTATAAATTACGTCAAATGTAGGCATTGCCATTGACAGTAACTGCACGTGTTCAGTAACTTCATTAACAGTTGACTGATTGCAAACTAGGTTTGATAATAATTGTTGAAGTAAATCTAAATTTTTCTTACTTCCGTTGATGATGGTTATTCAACAATCGTTATTAGACAAAATTAAAATAGTACGATTTTCTGGAGATAACGACCGGAATGAAAGAGAAGCAACTAGGATATTTAACCATAGATATCCAAGTCGTCCCCCCATCAGTAACAGAACGGTTCATAAAATTAATAAATTCCGTAGTTTTCATTACTCCAAATTTGGCGACTGCTGAGGGTGAACATCTTAAGACGCTCTACGGGCGCAGGCGTAATAATATCTCATAGCTGGCCGATGCCCCCTGTAATGGGTGAAAGCTGTTGGGGGATGTGAAGGCATGAATTATTATTATTATTATTATTGTTATTATTATTATTATTATTATTGTATCGTATCCATTCTAGTCTGGTGGACCGTGTCAATTACCATTCGGATTGTGTCCATAGCAGGTTGTTCTGTTCGTGGTTTGATACTATGTATTGTCAACCTCCATGTGTTGCTTGATCGTAATTCATTAAGCACAGTTGCTGATTTAAGCAGGAACCTTAATACTGTAATAGTCAGTGCTATACTTTCCCGTTTGGTGAAGGGTTCGTCAACTTACCTGATTGTGTCTCCTTGCTATTCGTCTCTTTGATGTTCTCTGATTCGGTAATGTGTACTGCGTCCAATTTGTCCAGTTCATCGACAATGCACTGGCTTTTAGCCTGTAGCTTCGGTAATTGACTCTTGTTTGAAGACATAGGTTGTTCAACCTTTTCTACCGTGCTGTACGTAACCCTTACATCTTTCTTCTGCAGGACTCTCTTTAGTCCGCTGGTCACTGTGATTACACATGGTATAGACGTATCCAACTGTTTCTCCTCAAGAAATCCTGCACTCTGCATGTAATATTACTTGGCTTTTGTGGTAAGGAAAATTGTTCGCGACTTACAAGATTCTCTTTTTCAAATATAACATAGTAGAAAATAAAATTTAGATTGAATACTAAAACCAACGGTATGTCAGTAGGAAAGCCTTCAAAGAACGCATTACCACATCCGAAAAGAAAAGACGTCGAGTGCACAGAGTGTTTTTGTTTAACGCTACGGGATTAGCTGCGCCGGGATGTGTCCATAAAAATAGCGAAACAATCTCGTTCCTGAAATTAAGGTGGCGGGTATTAGCCAGACGTTCGGGTAGAGCGAGCCACTTCACGGATAGATCGTGGGTCTCTCAATGCGGGAAAACCATCTCAGGGCGAAGTAGTTTTTGCTGTTATTATTTTACTTTTAATCTCGCCGTGCAGCTTAGGGCGCCGGTGTACATTTGTTTGAAATTGGAAAGTAAATTCGACTTAAACTCCTAGCGCTCTTGGGGAATTTAAAACTTGGAAAAATTAAATCGACTTTGTTTAACCCCGTGTAATCCACGATGCAATGTAATCTGAATATCGACATAGTTTGTTTTTGTTTTTCGAATTCGCCAATGTTTGCTTTTTACATTTTAATAGCTCCAATAAACTGGATTTAATAAAGTACATTTTTAACATGTGTACTCTTACCAAGATTATCGACTTTATGGCATAAGTAATTCAGCTCCTGCCATGATTACATTCCAAGGATTATGAACATATTTTATAGGTATGTACGAGGTAGACGCCATAAATTCTCGGCCGGGCAGGTTTATACAAGTTCTGGTGTGTTGATATTCCTTTGCGACATAGTTGCACATGTGCGAGGCCTCCACTATATATATTACGGCTCGAAGACTAGTAGATTTTAGTAGCCAGACAACGTGACTAGTGTATGAAAATGTTTCAGGAAACGAAAATTGAGTACCGCGCGGTCATTAAATTTTTAACAGAAGAAGGGCATACGCCTAATCACATTAATCAACGTTTGGACGGTATTTGCGGTGATTTATCTTCTTCATATTCTAATGCAAGAAAAGGTGGCAAAATGTTTCCGTTTGGGACAAGAATCTCCTGAAGATGATGAGCGTCCCGGTCGGTCAATTAGACTGATAACGCCCCAAAACATTTCAATTATTGAAGAAATGGTATTAGCAGATCTCCGTTTGAAAGCGAAGGAATTAGCAGTGATGTTTAACATTTCTGAAGAAACAAGTACTTGCTGAATTCTCCGTAACTATTTGGGTATGAATAATATTAGTGCAAGATGGGTACCGCATCTTGTTTCTGCTCTCCAATGTGAACGTCAGGTCGAATGTGCGCGTTCGTTTTTGAACATATGTGGAGACGACCCGATACCGATTTCGGAGTCCATTGTCACAGGAGATGAAACAATAGTTCTATATTATGATCCTCTATACAGAAAAGGAATCGTTTTAAGGACGATAGTGAGTTGCAAGCAGCTGTAATACAACATTTTGAGGGAAAAACTTTAGAATGTTTTCACAAGGGTTTAGAATTATTAATTAATCGTTGCAAAACATGTATTGAAGTTAGGGGACATTATATTGAAAAATAAAAATTGTTATGTCTTATATAGTAAGTTTACTTTTTCTATAATAGGGCGAGAATTGATGGCGCTTACCTCGTATATGCACGAGAACGGTATGATAAATACTTATGTTAAGAAAGACAATTGTTTTGCATTTAGTAAATTTATTTCTCGACATGTTCCAACTTGTTTAAGCCATCCAAGTAATAGGATTTGACGAGCTCTGCAAAATCGGCTTTTGTTTTGGCAATGAACTGCTTTCCGCCAAGCCAAGTTTGGAGAAAACAATAAGTCATAGGGCGCCGAATCTGGTGGGGCACCAATTCGCACTTTAACTGAACTAGCTTTGTTGTCGCAATTTCCGGTGAGTGGGCCAGGTCGTTCTCATGGTGGTAGCTAATAGTTTCTTCGCTAGATGAGGCGTTTTCCTCTTTAGTTCAATGTCGAATCGGCCAAATAAATGAGCATAGCACTGTCTCGTGATTGTCCTTCCCTTCCCCAAATAATCAATTTAGATTGTGTCTTGGGAATCCCAAAAAGATCATCGCCACAACTATTCCGGCTGATGGAATTATCTTCGTCTTCTTTGGTGCAAGTTCGCCGACTGACCTTTGGTCTCTAGTGTGTAGTGATATATCCATGTCTTGTTTGCAGTCGCATAACGCAGTAGAAACCCGCTCGTACTGCGTTTAAACATGCCCAAACATTACTTTATAGTTACCACGCGATTCCGTCTTTGATGGATCGTCAGCTGACTCTCATACTCAGTTTTTCGTGAGGAATGTTTTGCACACATTCAATTTAGATGTTTACCATATTAGAAATCCCCCTAACCTTCACCTGGTGGTCTGCTAATACGATATCATGAACATTATTGATCATATCATCCATAGTTACCGCAATGGGATGACCTAGCTGCTCTTCAACAAAGACGGATATTGAGCCAAGCTTAAATTCACTAAACGAGTATTTAGTGATGGTCATCGAAGGTGCATGGTCCTTATAAACTGCATTCAACTTCTCTTTGATTTCCGCACACGTTTTCCCATAAAAAAAAAGGAATCGATTCACTTACCGGTATTTCCATGATTCCACAAATACATAAACTTGCTTACTTTCAATAACTTTCAGAATAGCACTTTTTGATGAATTTCTCCGAAATTTTGACTGACGTCAACTAAAGAACAGTGCCCACTGTTAGTAATCCAGATTTTGACACAAAGTGCCATCTGTTTCCAAACACGGGTACTTTTCATACTATCCTCGTATAAATTGTGTGTATGTGGAATTACACAAAGAGGGACACGTAGCAAGTTTGTACTTTAACTTGAGCTGGGCGTTTGGCAGTGACAAGAAACGTTTTAATCTTGATAAAATCTGTGTGACCCGAAGTTTGTGATCCGAATCAATGATTCCAGATCGTAAATAAATGTTTCGCAATAACTGTGAAATATCTCTGGGAAGCATTTTTATATATTTCATCAACAACCTTCCAGAATTCGCAACTAGAGGATGGGTAGTGAACTACGCAAACTCAATGTATGTAGGTACTTTGAAAGAACTCACTCGTTAGGAATAAATGATATAGCCGAAAAGTCGGTAGTGAACTTTCTAGGTGTTAATGTGGAGAATGAGGTTTGCAATCATTTGTCTAAGGTATTCTACGCCATCAAGCAGTTGAAAACGTAGGTGCCATACCAGATACTAATGGAAATGTACTATGCCCTGGTTTATCCGCGGATTAATTGTGACGTGATTCTCTGGGGATTAGCAACAAGTGCGGTTCGTGTATTAGTGCCACAGAAGCGGATTATTTGATTAATCTTCAACATGAACTCTAAGGATACGTGCAGACCAATAATGGCTTGGAATGGAATCATGACCTCAATCTCACACATAAGTATTGAAGAATTCCCAAAAATCAAAGACACATAAACATGAGACACGAAACAATTCACTGATTAGAATATAAAAACACAATGACATTGTGTGAAAAATCATCTACCTATGTGAGTGTGAAAGTGTTAAATAAGCTTCCTATTGCGATAAAACAATGTCATAATATACACATATTTAAAAAAACATCGAACGGTTATTTAAAGGCTAGACCATACTATAGCTTAAGCTAATATTTGACTGCTTATGTGTAAAATTTTACACTTCGCTTATGAATATACACAGAAATATATTTTATTCTGATAGGTTTAACTGCTCAATGTTTTGCAAATTTTGACATGTTTGATACCATTGGCTCAAAGGATGAAATACACATATTATTATTATTGCTATTATTATTATTCTCATGAAACCCTTATGAATGGTTACTGTGTACTTGATAATAAAACACATTACGTATGAGCTAAAATCTCAATTAGATATGACCAACATTCACAAAATATAGGCACTACTATCTCTACATTACGCAAATGTTCTGCGCAAAGATTGTCAACCGGTTCACTCGTAATTAGAAAAGTAAATAATCGCAACTCGTAGGGAAAGAAGTCTTCGCTAAAGATAAATGAATCAGTTTATCTCGGCAATGGAAACGTCGAGAACGACGACGGTGGTGACGGGATGACGTCAAAGTCCTTTTCACGCCTACTTAATTCGACTGAATCAACAAAATTACGTCCATCGCGCATCCGACATGACCTCTCTACCCTTAACGCAAACAAACCCCGGTAACCCGGGACGAAATTAATGCACAACTCAATTATCGCCTTCATTATTATCGGCTGTGTACCGTTCGGTGCCCGGTATAATCGTCTTTCTCGCACAAGCGAATACGTACGGGTCTCTCGCATCGATAATCTTCGATCACATTTCTACGTTTCCGGCACGCATACCTCCGTCGCTGACCCCGGCTCATTTCCTCGTGGGAATCCCTGCATTCCATCTCACCGATTCCGTCCATTCCAGAGACTGTATTCCCCTTCCTTTAACGCGACACGTTTATCCTAAAATAACTCAACTAGAAACGTAATTAATTCCCAACACTAGAACAAAGGGTTTAGTAGTTAAATATTTGCATGTTATGTTACGAGGAAACATTTTCATATTAAGGTCCAGCTTCAAAGCGAAGTACAGGTTGTTCAAGGTTATCGGGCCACTATTGCTAACTTTGTTATTGTAGCTACGATGTTGGTTACATTAGCAAAGATTTAGTGACTTATCCGCTGATCACAATGGTCTTGAGAAAGAAAAAATTGCACATCGAATTTCGGCGCTAACTTGAATTGTTTATATTTTTTAAATTGAACATCCTGTACATTTTCAACTATTCGATAGGAAATGAACTTTTGCGTAAAATATCCTTATAGTACTATAGTCCTAAAATGAAAAACGAAAGAGATACAATGAAATTTATATTGGACAACTGAAATTGTAATAACTGCATTAGTAGAGCAACTATTTAGATAGTTGAAACGTGAAAAATATGTAATTTAGACCACCCAGTAAAATGGTGGCAACATTATATTGTGACGAACCGTTATCCATCCGCACAAATCTAAAGACTCCTAGGCTAAAAGAAAACAGTATAAAAGTATAACAACCACCTTTTCTAACAAATCTTTAAATTATCATGCCATTTTATTCAACTTCTATTTTGAAAGTTCAACTTTTATTTTGTATAGATTAATTTAATTGAAACCCTGTACATTATTTTTGAGTACCAGTGTATATTTTTCATTAATCAAAATGGTTGAAGTTGTGTACGATATATGTTAACGAATGTTTTACTTGTACACGTCACGTACAAGGCCACAGTACGTCATAAGCAAAAAGTGCAACGTCACGGTCAAGAATTGTATATAAGTATAGACTTTTGCGTGACAGATCGGTGATTACGCACAATACGCTAAGCAATAGTTTCATCTCTACGTGGCAAGTCGACGTACACGCAGACTACAACAGGAACTACAATAGGAAATTTGGAGGCCTGAGAATACGAATGAAATCAAGGTTCGTGTCAATGAAAACAAAGGAGAGGATTTATAAAGTGGTAATCAGAGTAACAGTTTTATATACATGTGAAATGCGGGTCTCCAAAAAATCAGAAGAAAATAGGTTTGAAAGATGGGAAAGGAAGATCCTAGCAGCAATATATGGAGGAATAAATACAGGAGAAGGTTGGAGAAGCAGAACCAACAGAGAGATAGAATTGCTATATAAAGAACCAAAAATTACATTAGTTATAAAATTGCAAAGAATAAGGTGGCCGGGACACGTGCAAAGACTGGAAAATGGTAGAATGACAAAAATGGTGATGAACCGAAAGCCAATTGGAAAAAGAAGAAAAGGAAGACCAAGGAAGGGATGGTTGGATGTGGTACAGGCGGACCTATAAAAGATAAATATCAGGAACTGAAAGGAAAAGGCAGGTGAAAGGAGCAACTGGGGAAGAATTGTGAAGGAAGCTGTCGAAAAGTTGTAAATGTAAATTTATTATAGAATAATTGTTAACAAAGAATAATTTTGAAGTGACTATTGTGGTGATGTAAAAGTATGTTTGTAGTTAATGTTAATGTAGTGGTGATGTAAATGTAAATATGCCCAAGGCCTCCAAAGCCTGTAGAGCAATACTCAATAAAATTTAAAATTACTTTGGTATGGTGTTTTTATTTCATGACAAATGTAATTTTCAACTCTGATTGCAATCTAGACGATAAGCAGTTATTTGCATGCTTTTCTTTAACAGAAAAGCATATACAATTCGTCCATTCCCAAGTCGGCAACACTAAATTACATCGGTGAGAGTGGAACGCGGAAATCTTAAAACATTTGTCATCGGTAAATCCACAAACAAACAGGCTCAAATGTACTTTGGAAGCTTAGCGCTGCTTGCTTTGATAAATTTTTATACCCTTCGTAGGCGAATGCGACTCTTTTCCAGCGGTGTGTGCATATATACTTACGGATCCGCATATATAAGGTGAAAGTTTTTGAAGGTTATGCATGGAAGAAGATAAAAAAGAAAGTCCTTTCCTCCGCAGCGCCGGAGGAGACAAAAATTTATATCGTTCTTTCCTTACTATCGAGCAGAAATAAAAATCTGACCCAGAAAACGCCGTGTCAGGCTCCGGCTAAATGCCGCGGGATTAAAGGAAAAAGTAGATTAGGGCTTCTCCGCGCCCGTAAGGGAGGACTGCCGCGTTCTCATATTACACGAGCGACCATGGGTATCGAATAAAGGTATGCAAAAGTACAATTTACTGTAGAAAATGGGAGAGAAGGAAAAAAAGGATTCGTTTTATATGGATTTCAATAATATGTTTGAGTTGATACCGTGCGGATTTCGGTAAGATAATAAAACGGGGGAGAAAAAAAATGCTTAGGCGAGGGATGAGCAAATAATATCAGGGGTGAAGCGAAAATAAAAATCCATAATTGCGCCATAGGGGGGAAGTAAATGGAGGAGTGTTTTATTAAATTCCATAAATAATTGATGTAAAAGCTTTTATTAGCGAAAAAAGACAGTTAATACGAAAAAAGAATTAAATACGTTGGTTTTAGATTCGTTCCGACACACCAGCAAACCAGTTTGTAAATCGCCGAGTTCATGCGCAAAGCAAATTTGGCGTTCCAAGATAACTTCTGACTGAAATGTGTATGAATAGTCGGATGTTCCAACATAAAATTTGACGATGACCGAATCGTTCAGCGAACGATCAAATCGAACCGCAGATTTTTGTGGAATGCTAGTCAGAGGCATGCGCAGAATGTAACTAGTTTATTTGATTTTCGTACGTGCAATAAATTACTGCAGTTTATAACCTGCAAATAACGTAATTGTTTATCATTAGTATTTATTTAAGAAATCTGTTAAGATGAGGGATTTGGAAGGATTCTCCGATTTCTTCAATATTTCTTCCAGTGATGATGACTATTTAAAGGTTCAGTTAGTGGTTCCCAGAAGAAATAATGAAATAGCTTTCATTATTTCTTTTGGGAACCTATATAGTGATACTTAATGTGACAGACATGTCCAAATTCAGTAAATGTCCGTAAGCTGTTCCAACACGCCATGATACGGAATCGGTCGGGAGGTAATACATTTTTAACGCATACACAGGAAACGGTTAATGAACTAATCCATGTATCGTACATGAACGATATACAAACTGTATGCTGGAGCGAACCTTTTATTAGTATTAATCGGGTACTCTAAGTCTGTGGCACTGGAACACTGGAAACTGTTCATTAAAATCCCTACCACAATACTTAACTCGTACTGGACGCACGTTTCGATAGCTATCACCAGCATCATTCAGTTTTACTGCTGATGATGATAGCTTGGCTATCGAAACGCACGTTTCGATAGCTATCATCAGCATCATTCAGTTTTACTGCTGATGATGATAGCTTGGCTATCGAAACGTGCGCCCAGTACAAGTTAAGTATTGTGGTAAGGGTTTTAGTGAACAGTTTCAGTGTTCCAGTGCCACAGACTTAGAGTACCCGATTAATACTAATAAAAGATTCGCTCCAGCATACAGTTTGTATATCGTACATGTACGATACATGGATTAGTTCATTAACCGTTTCCTGTGTATTGAATGATTTACCCTGAAATTTGAGGTGCCCAAACACTTAAGAGTGGTGTTTAACTGTCTTGACAGCAGCAAACTTAATATTTATAGCAATTTTACTTTCAAATTTTGCTTTATGTACTTAGTACGTCACACATATATTTAACCTAAACAATTTTTGACACTATATTAAGAGGATTACTATAACGTGTAAAAGGACAGGCCCTTGATTACGTTTCGTACTATATTCCTGTTAAATCTCTAAAACGAACTGGACAGAGAATATAGGTATGTATACGTCGGAATTCGAGCGGATCCCTCTTTAAAGCTCGCAACAACGCCATATAGTCGCTGAGATAAAGCCTAATGCAGCGCGCAATCCGATGGACCTAACTTTTAATACTGGAATTAATGACAAGGGCTGTTCCGAAATCCCAAATCTGCTTACGGTCCAAATGATAGAGAGAGAGGTTTTGGTGCCTACCTACTACTACCCTCCTGGCCCATCAACGCTATCAGCGCCATCTAGAATCGCCCGCGTGCTGCCGCTCGTTTTCCTTCCAAAACTCCCTCTTACGGTGGAATTCGACACATCACCGGTCACTGTGGCTTAAATTTAATCGAATTTTGCGAGCGCGTAGTGTTTTTCGATGTCCATTGCGTACCCTACACTTCCATGTGTAAGAGCGATGTCAATATGCGTTTGTTGCGTATGTAAATAAGTACATACTAAAGTCTAATTCAAATGGATTTGACTGGTAATCTGAATAAAATTTAATTAGTTTGTCGGTGGTAGGGCCGCTTTCTAAATTAGATCATTGGGTTTTATGCTTGATATCCTTTTCCAGATATTAAAACCGGAACTGGACTTGAAGCCTAAATTTATTAAAATATATTTACGATAATATTTTATGGATATTATAGCAATTGCCATGTTCTCCAAAAAACGTTGGTAAACAAATTATTAGTAACTATCTTGTGCTTAATATATTGTGTATAAGTAAAAGTGGAAATAATAAGAAACAATATCAAAATGTAGCCAAGTTTGGCAAAACAATAAAATTAAATTTAGCAAATCAGAAGAAACTATGTATGTATGTATGAAATTTCACTTAGAGTGAGTGTGTGTTGAAATTAAGGGACTATTTTAGTAAAATATGACTTCTAGAGTGTATGGTATACAGTGTGACCCATTTGAAACGGAGGCACCCCTGTAGAATCTATATTTTACTTTAAAATGAAACAATTTTTTTTTGAATACATAGTGATTCAAAAAGTCTACATCAACACGAAATTTCAGTTGTTCATCTAAATTTTCAAGACACATCATGACTACTTTTCGAGGTAGAAAATAGCGAAATTTAATTAGCAATTTTTTTAATTAAAAATCTAACTATACCACTGAATTTAGGCGGTCTTGAAATGGTTTTTTACCAAAATTTCATACAAATATGTTTATATTTTTCATAAATATATTTCATAAATCTTCTTTTTACAGCATCTATCAACCAAGGTAGACCAACATTTAAAAAGACGACTTTAAATTAACAAAACTTACTATTAATGTAAATAACCATTTTTTAAAAATCTAACTATAATTACAAAATAATGTGGATGTAATATAAATTTTAGAGAAGTAGGTAATGCATACTAGCTACATTGGTGTCTTAAATAATCTCGCTTTACTTTTATTTAGTGCATTTTTGTATTACACTATCTGAAAAAAAAATGTTTCAGTTGTTAATAGCAATTGCTAAAATCCAAAGTAGGCTATGTCGAAATTAATAATTTATAAATAAAACCAAATGCACGCTGGGACATTGACAGTCGCTGCATAGTTGTCCATTAGCTTCATTAATAGTGGAGGGGATGATAGGTTTGATAATTGTTGAAGTAAATCTGAATACGGATTTTTTTAAGGAGGAGATTTGTCTACTTTTCAGTAGTTTTCATTAATAAATTTTAATTTACCTTGATGTTGCAAGAAACTTGATCAATGTTAAATGTGCTGTGAAAATTAAACAGAAAGAAAATCGTTTTCCATGAAAAAATATGCGGTTTAAAAGACATAGAGTATGGACATATTGACATGATTTCACCCGTTTCGTAGTGACACCTACAATCTTTAAGTAGATATCTCTACCTACATTTTAGTAAGAAAAAGATCGTGTTTAATGGGTGGTATGTATGTATGTATGTACATTAGAAGCTGGCCGGTACAACAGCAGCCCTTGTAATTAAATTTTCCCGTTACCGTAGCAGTTTCTTGTCGGAATATTATTGTAGGTATCTGCTTATATTATGTTGTGCCTAATTGGTCGTATTTTGATATCAGATTTAATAACGGCCGACTAAATTCAAAGTACTTAGGTACACAACACGTTGCGTCACATCTCAGTTAGTTCTAATCGTATTACCCCCATGTTAATATGTATGTGTGTATAGAATTCTCAAGCATATTAATTGATAATTTGATAAACATAAATGCTACCATACGAACATATACAGGGTGCGTATAAGGTATTGCGCCAATAACGTGCAAACGATACTACATTTAGGTTTGATATTTGGTAGCATTGAACTATATTGCTGTGTTACAAAAAAACGATTAAAAGATTTGAATAGGGAGATAATCAGTTTTATGTTTATTTTAAGCTTTTCACTTACAAAAAAGAAAATGAAATTTATCTATTTAAATTACTTACAGTTATGTAGTGACGTGTGATTGATATGTGTGTGTGTGTATAATCCTAATGGTTCCTTCTTTCCTCTTCTTGGTAAAATCATCTTTTTGAACCCCTTTGATCGTCCTCTCGAATGAAATTTCTTCGAATTACTTCTTTAAATTTTTCGACTGATGTAATATTCTTGACAATCGTTGGTGATGATTTATGGTTCACTTTCAATACATTTACCCTGATAACTTAGACGAGATTTTAACGTTTTTAATGCAATTTCTAAATATCAATCGAAAGATGTTTGTTTTCTGTCAGAATTGTTTTCGTTGCTAACTTCTGTTTTTTTTTCGTCGTCCCTAGCATTACCAATCTAACGACTTGATATTTAATTTTGATGTTTCGAAGATCGAACTCGGTGTCGCAGGTGACGTAAGGGATTTTGACGGTTATTTCCAAATGCAGTGTGCTTTTTGTGTGTGTACGTGTCATTTTTACAAATAATGTTTTCCAAATGTAAATAACTTAAAATAACCTGGAATTTTGATTCTCCCCTGTAACATATCATTAACGGAGTCTTTTTTCTAAGAATAAAAGATTAATAATATAAATAATCAAATGTCAGAACTCGAATATTAATCGAAAATAATTCAAGTTTCGCATAAAACTCTATTAAAATCTAATATCAGCGAATTTTGATATAATATTAATTAGAATGAATTTAGTAACATATAAACATACGCTTTTCACGTTGGAACATCCCACTACAATATATTATGACCCACTTTTTATTTCAGTTGTTTTGTGCAACTGGTGTTTGCAGGATGCCGCCATCTTTTTTTTATAGGAACCAGGGTTTAACTTTGCATCATTTACAAGATGTATACTCTGAAAATATAGAAAAGTACATAATTATTGCCACGCTTAATGCCTCTCTCGGTAATCGCGCGAAAAAAGGGGATGAGAAACCTTACGGAATGATGAAGATGGTGGGTACTTTTATATATTCGAAACGATGGCGGATATGGGGTACGGTTCCTTTTGCCCTAGCCCAGCCGAAGATGGCGTGGGGGTTGATAAACGCCACCCTATTTAAGTAATATGAAGGGATCACCCTGTAGTTTGACTAGTCAAAATAGGGAAATTCGTCGCAGGATATCGAATAATAAAGGTTAGGTTAGTTTGAATATGAAAGTAACGGATTACTTGAACGGCCACACAAATACGATCACAAAGATAATTTTACATTAATTTTCGGTCACCCGTATGTTAAAAATACTACTACTAAACAATATGTACAAGAAAAATTGACAACAACGTTTAACAAAATTAAATATATTGGAAATAAAGAAAAATACGTAGACATGTGACATATACACATAAAAAAATGCCTAGTAATAATATATATTTAGAACAAACGTGTAAGCATGTGTGAAATATATTTAAACAAATAACTATACAAGTCATAGTGGCTGTAGTTGCGAAATACAAAGGTATAGGCAAGTAAATATATTCCAAATACGGAAAATAATGACCAATAAGCAAAACAAAGGGAGTAAATAGCGTAATAGCGTCTTTTCGAGAAATACGCGGGAGTAACGGTCTTGCAAAGTTGAAGGTTACACAAAATTGAACCTTAACTATGTCCCTAAGGATCCGTTCTGTAGCGATATGACCAAATAAAATAACAAAAGTGAATAAACTATTGCAAAACAGATAAACAACATTTAGAAGCGCTACAGGATGGATTATATTCGTGCACGAAAATGTTACAGTCTAAAATGTCTTATAGTATACAGTGCGAGCACAAATGATTGATTGAATTGGCCAGTAATTGCCAATTCAATCAGTTGGTAGGTCACTAAATGTGTTAAATTCAGTACAGTTCATATTCAGTGGCGTGCAAATAATTTTTTAAGCATAAATAGTGAAATGTTGTAATGTACAAATAAACATAACCTGGTCATGTCAAAATATGTACGATATTTAAATTAACCATTGGAAACAATAAACATGTTTGTAGATACTTATTATGTGTCATTTCTTTATGAAACCTCATTGTGGTTATATGTATGTTAGCTTATTTCTTGCAACAAGACAGCAACTAATGGTTTGGTCTTTGTGTAATTAATTGATACTTGTTTCCAGAAGTATTCTCTTTTACCTTTAGGGTAAAAATGAGACAAGATAGTTAAATATAGCCATTTTACAAAACAGATATGCACCACTTGTTAATTTTTACTTTTTGTATGTTTTGCTACAAGTCGAAATTACTAATTACAGAACATTTACGATTAGAAATATATTTATATATCTTAATATTGATATAAATAAATCATAAATATTGCTAATTTAAAGAATATTTTGAACAAACTGAGTAATAGTTCATCATTAAATTGCTTATAATAGCTTTTCAATAAGATAGCCTCTGCTACCAGCATTTACAGAAACTGCTGGAAATGCTGATGTTGATTTTGCAAACACAAATTTGTTCTTCTTTTTAAACATTCGAAATCATTTTGTAGCCGCTCTAGGGGAATATTTGGTATTTCATCCGTAATGGCTTCTTGCATCTCTTCCAAGTTGTGTAAGCGGTTACGAAAAATTCTATTCTTTAAATAGCCGAATAGAAAAAAATCAGGAGGTGTAAGGTCAGGTGATCGTTCTGGCCACAATCTTCTACTTATTATTCTTACTGGAAAAAATTGTTGTAGAAATTGGATTGTAGTATTGGCTACATGAGGACGTGCTCCGTCTTGCTGAAAATACCCGTCTCGTAATTCATCCTCACGCAGTTCATTTATAAATGGCTCCAGTATTATTTCTCTATATCGTTGAGTGTTAATTGTCACATCGAAGAAAATTGGAACTACTATACGACGGCGAGAGATAGCAACTCATACACCAGCTTTAATCGGATGCAAATTACTCTCTACAAAATTATGTGGATTAACTGCGCTCCAAGTTCGATGGTTTTGGCTATTTATATATCCAGAAAGATGAAACCATGCTTCGTCAGTGAAAAATGTCTTGTCCAAGATGTTATTGTCATTTATATTTTGTTCAAACCACTGGCAATATTGAACATGAGCTATGTAGTCGACAGGAAATAAGTGTTGTACAACAGACATCTTATACGGCTTCATATGCAAATCTTTTTTAAGTAGCTTTCTACGCGTTCCATATGAAAGACCTATACAAAAAATTTATAACCAATTATTTATCGAAGAGATTTATACATTCCTGAATGTACCTGTTAGTTCAGATAGTTGCCTTAGAGGTTTATTCGGACTCCGTTCCATTCGTGCCTGAACATCTGCCACAACCTCCTCTGTAACTACTGTTGGTCTCCCAGTAGATTTACTAGGAAAATGAACCGTCTTCATTTAGAACACCAGTACGGAAATATGCTATCACAATAAAAATATTCTGCTCCGTTGGGAAAGGCATCTTTAATGGAGTCTACGTATAATATTTATGCATAAATGATATCATAATTCCAACGCTAAGTAACTCACCTCAATCACCAGATTTTTATTTCAGAGTTTGTTTAAAGAAAAACAAGTTTTGTACGGAATAAAGGCAAGATAGAAAGAAAACAAGTACACGCCACTGTCAACTACTACTAAAATATAAATTGTTAGTGATATTAAAATCGTTACCAACCTAAGTTTGGTTCTAAGTATTGCCAACTCAATCAATCATTTATGCTCGCACTGTACAGTTTTCAAACATAACCACGAACTGGTTCTCGGAAACTTTTCAGCGTCGTTCATGAGCCGGTCAGGGGGAACATTGGGTTGCTCACACGGTTCTTGGGGCTAGGTAAGGGCTCCGAAAGGAGACATTAACATTAGCAAAATTAGAACTCGAACGGAAAACTGAAACGATTCTTACGTGATGGCGGTATGTTAGCATCCAGCTCGGTATTATGAAGACCCCAACGGGTGAATTTTACGACAGGAAACGATGCGATACTTGATTAGGTAGGTAGCCTTAGATCCTAGAAACGGTATTCCAACAAAGTGGCAACAAAATAAGTGCTACGGCGTACCTCCGAAGCTGCATACATCCTTCCGAACACGCAACTCAACCAAGACTCTTAAAACTCACGTTAATATCACGTGATTGCAATAGGTGGAAGTGGGGATATGAAATGACTGTTTTGATGCTTTACTTAGGGATGTTTAAAACTAAGAATTCATAATAAATGTAAGTAAATCTAAATTTAGCATATAACAATAGCAAAATGTAATTCTATAATAGGGTTTTGAAATAATAAACGTAAACATTCGTTCTAACAAGTGGTGTCATCTATCGGGATAAACATTAGATTGAACGATATTTAAAGGGTTAACTTATACAGCTAGATGCACCGTAACATTATTCTGTTTGTTCTACAACAATGAATGGATATAGTTTTGTTTGAGGAGTAATCAACAAATCGCTGGAATTAATTTTTGCGTCTTGAATAAACTTGCTGTATTCTTTTCTGTAATTCTCGACCAATACTAAAGTATCGCACATGTTTCGTAAATCATTAGTTTACCACCATTTGTTAACAAGTTGCTATTAAATGGTTTTTTGTTGTAAATGTAGTACTAAGAGCATTTACATGTTAATGGGAAACTTTAAAAGCTATTGTCATCAGGAACAGTAAGAAATACTTTAATTCTAATTCCTTCAATGAAAATACTACAGCGTTGGTGAAAATCTTTTAACTTCAGTAATAAATAAGTAATGACGTACACATTCCCCAAACCCCGAGCTATAATTTTTCAAAACTTCAGAAACACCTCAAAGAATAAAGTAATTGACCACATTGTACGAGGTTTGACGCGATATCAACAGTTTGGTGTCCTTCAGACGTAAACATCGGCGCCGATTCCATAACAAGCACAATGCAGCGAAACTTACCTAATATTAATCTTCTTTCCTGGAAAAAGCTCCGGAACTTTTCCTTTTTTTTCTATAGAAAGGTACAGTAGGGGGACGTGCTGGCAGAATTCGCTTAGCCTAAAAGCCTTACCGGTCGGGGCTATGTCGAAAAAGTGACATTTTCCCCGTTTCGCCCTCTTTTTCTGGCACTACAATTCGTGCGTATATCTCTATTTTCGGAATTGATTGACGTTTTCGTTATTAGGATCTGTTCATGTGAGCAATTTATTATGTGTATTTTTTTCCTCTCTCGCTCTTTCACCGTTTGTTTGTTATGAATTGAGCGTGGGACCTTCCTAGCGATTGTGATTTATGATATGTTCTTTTGTATGTGGGATGAAAATGATGGAAGAAATAGGAAAGCATATAGTCATCTATGGATGTGTACATTTAAAAATGTATTGTTGCTTGAATATGTGTATTTATATTTGCATGAAAAGAAGGGTGTACGAGGCATGGAACTCAAATTTTAATCGAATTATTGATTAATTAGATAAAATTTAAACAATGCTTCCGCATTTAGTTCCTTTACAACAAAAAATTCTAGCGAAATTAACACCGGCAATTCGAAAGTTCAGATTTTGTTGAAACTCTACAGAGAACCTTATTGGTATAAGAACCACATATTTCTCTTCAGCGGCTGAATCGCCCGATTTTTCCGTTTCTGTAAATATCTCGGAAACAATAACAGATATATATTTTTTAGAACACAATAGTCTCAAGAATAATGCAAACTATTTTCGCAAATAATATATAACAGGCTACCTGGTTCCCCCCTTCCCATATATGTTTTCCGAAAATAATTTGCATAATTCTTGAGACTGTAACACACTTCCAAAATTTATATCTGTTGTAATTTCCGAGATACTTACAAAAATTTAAAAATCGTGCAAATTTTTGGAGGGAGCTGTAACCCGAAATTAGGCGATTCAGCCACTAAAAAGGCGTGTTGTTCTTTCTTTTGGATATTTTTTAACCGTACTTAAATAATAATAATATTAATAATAGTTTATTGATCTAGTGGACCATACGGCATAAGATAAGTCAACAAAAAAATATACAAAAAATAGATGTACAATATCAATGAAAAAAGAAACGATATGTGTACAAGTAACATGCAGCCTATAGAAAATAACACAATAGTCATGTAATCTACGGCTTTCCATAATTGCGTGACGTTTATCAAATGTATCTAAAACCAACTCTTATGACTCGCCAAGGCGTTTGTGAACATTGCACGCAGAGAAACGTTTACTTGTAACAAGTCTGTCCGCCGCAATTCAAGACAATTATTGTTTCAATTATTTATCCATAGCACAATTAGTGTTTTAAATCAAGAGAAATATTTTCTTAGCGTTTTTTTCTCCGCTTAAGAGAGGAATACACCTGTAATGAAATAATTGTAGTTCTTTGTTTAAGACATTTGTTGCTTTGATTCAAGAAAATCTTCCAGAAAATTTTAAGATAAGTAACACAAAACAATATTTTCTTAAGATTAGTATAGTAAATAGATTTCTTAATTCCAGAAAGCGTTTAGGTATTGTTCATAAACCAATAGTTTCATTTTCTTAAAATAAAGCATTTATTTACTTAGAATTCTTGAAATATTTATATCCACATTATTAATTGCATTTACCTTGTTTAAAACTGTACGACATATCCGGACATAATGCAGTAAATTATTCACATTGCTTGTGATTTCAAAAAGGTTAAGGTAGAAATTATCTACAGAATAATGTTCAAACAAAAGTGAACTTAATGTAAAAGTACACATGAAAATGTGTCTAGAAACAATTTTTTTTAAGTGTGGTGTGGTACGGCCCAACGGGGTGTATAAGCTTTTTAAAGCTTATCATAACCTCAGGAGCCTTGAGTGTGTAAATTGTGTGTGTAAAGTGTTCCTTGGCTTTGTTACTATCACCGCCTCGCCGTAAAGGGTGAAACACAGTTAATTATACCCCAACTGGGAATGGTGACTCGGGAGTGTACTGGACCCTCTAAGAAAATTTGATCCTAGCGGGACTCGAACACACAGTGCCTAGCTCTGCCTAGTCAAGCACTGGCCCTTTTACCACTAGACCACCGACCCGTTAAATAATCGAGATAATGCTAATAAATAGCTCCTGGTATTGTGATGGAATCACTTCCGGCAAAAATAATGTGAGAAAGCACCAACGCTTTTTGCTCCTGCCCGCATTACTGTTCATCCCTCAATTTATGCCACTAATCTTCAAAAACAACACCGAAATACTTTCTGGTGCCACCTACTTTCAAGAGATATAGTCATGCCCTCCCAGATAGTAACGATAGAAACCGGAATACAAATGCCATACTTACACTTTACATATTGTTATGTGACAAATTTAATTAAAAGATTTGAATTGAGGAGATAATATGTTTTGTTTTTTTTGTGGTTGTCTAAGATTTTGATAGTAATATGGCCTATAAGGATGTGAAGAATGTTGATGATTTTGATGTTGTGGTTGTGTATGTGGCTTGTTATGCTTATAAAATTTGTATAGATCATCATACTGTCTTAGAATATCACAAAAATCTTTAAATGTACGTATATTTTGCACAATAACAAATTTGGCGACCCTGCCAGGATATTTCGATCAAGTCGGAATATTCAATTTTTCAAAATTCAAAATTTGTTCTAAGAGAATTTAGATTCATATTTAGACCACATTGTAATCATTTTGTTAGTATTTACATTTTAAAGACTGATAACATAAATAATCATAATGTATGTTACAACAGATTACATTAAAACTTGAAACGCTGGTTTCGAATCAAGTAAATTTAGAAAAAAGAATAGAATTGGTAGAGGGAAAAATAGCTCATTCGGATGTATCAATGCCATATTGTACAATACCTGTTAGTAATGAAGTTTCATCTAATCAAATTAATCATTTTCCTGGCTTTAAGCTGAAGGAAGTTATTCCTAAATTTAACGGACGTAATGGGCAAGAATTACGTTCCTTGACATCTGCAATGTCATAAGATCTTCTTTTACTGACGAAGCAAGTACATGGTTTTCAATAGTTGAAGTTTCATTCCAAAATTTCGAGGATTTCGAGTCTCACTTTTTATCCAAGTTCTGGTCAGAAACAGAGCAAAACAAAATTAGAAGCAATTTATTCATGGGAAAGTTTAACGCGCAAAAGGGATGTTCAAGGGAAAACTATTTTATCAATAAATTTTCTATTGTCCAACATTTAACGCCAAAGCTTTCAGAACACGAGTTGATCAAACATTTAGCAAGACATTTTGATTTTGAAATCACCAAATCCGTTATTGTGCAAAATATACGTACATTTAAAGATTTTTGTGATATTCTAAGACAGTATGATGATCTATACAAATTTTATAAGCATAACAAGCCACATACACAACCACAGCATCAAAATCATCAACATTCTTCACATCCTTATACGCCATATTACTATCAAAATCTTAGACAACCACAAAAAAAAAACAAAACATATCTCCTTTCAAATTTTTGAATTAAATTTGTCACATAACAATATATAACAAATGATAACAAAAAAAGGGATAAATAAACTTAAATATTAACTCATTTATTATTAAACTACAAAAAAGTAACCCCTATTTAATTACATTATTAAAGAAATAATTTATTTACATTGTAATATATAAAAAAAAACTTTCTCATTAGTTCATTCGCTTGCTACTAATTTTAATTGTTAACTTTATGTATTTTTTCCATTACTGTAATTTTTCTTTTATTGGATATCCTTGTATTTGGTTTGATGATGTGTTTTTTGAACACGAAACTGGTCGCTTAATTTCTCAATCGAATTTTGTGAGATCACCCACCATATGGATCATTTTTTCATTCCTACCTTTAATATCAATATTTTCTCAACTTAAAACTAAATGGGTTACTTGGAAGAAACATTTTTCTGTCTTGGATTTTCTTTATTTTTTAACCCTAAGAAAATAATTATTTAATCCAAATATAATTTCAAGAAAATTATTTTCTTATATTATACTGAGATGTTTCAAAAAACGATTAAATGTATTGAATAGGGAGATAAACTGTTCCGTTTATTATTTTTAAGCTTTTCACTTACAATGATAAATTGTTTAAGAATTACTTACAGTAAATGTTGTGGTTGTACTATGTGTGTGTGTGTGTGTTCCTCTTCTGATGGATCCTAGTTTCCTCTTTTTCAGCAGTGAATGTTCAATATCATCTTGTAGTAACCCCTCTGGTCGTCTTCTTTGATTAAATTCTCTTGATTATTTCTTGAAGATGTTTCTGCTTGATTTTAGCAGTTTTCTAATACTTCAGAGTTTTTAATTTCAGCAACATTTAAGTTTAAAATACAATTTCTAAATTGATCAGTCGAAAAATATGTTTGTTTACTGCCAGAATTTTTCGTATCTAATTTCTTGTTTATCCGTTGTCTGGGTGCTGCCAATCTAACAACTTGATACTTTGAAATTTTGATATTCTGATGATCGATTTCGTTGTTGCAGATGACGTAAGGGATTTTGTTGCTTGGATTCTAATGTTTCAAAACGTAAATTACTCAAAATAACCCGGAACTTTGATTATCCCCTGGTTAATGGAGTCTTTTTTTTTTAAATAAAAGATTAATAATATAAATGATCAAAGTGCTCGGTTAAATTCTAATATTTTATGAATTTTAATATAAAATTGATTGAAATTAATGTAATAACGTGTAAACGCACGCTCTTCATGTGGGATGTTCCACTACAATACATTTTCATAGTCTTGCAATAAAAATATTTTCTTGAATAGAGACTGATTTTTGTAAGAAAACTATTTTTTTGATGCAAGAAACAATTCCTCTGCGTGTGCATGCTGATATTATTAGCACTAAGTCATTTATGCAAACACTCAAGTAGTGATACGACATTTCCTTGATATATAAGATATACCTCTTGTCGGATATCAATGTCGTAGTCGTTAACTTTTCACATTATTTTTTTGTCATTCCTTTTTCTCGAGATACTAATCCATCTTCCCTGGTTGCCCTTCATTATTTTCTTCCATTAAATTGTTATAAACACTAAAAATAACATCCTTTGCATCTACTGATAAGAGCTTCTTCTGCATTTGCACATTACCATTACTGTCAAAACCACATTCAGGCTCACTGGTATATTCGCGTTCTCCCTGAAAGGTCTTCACATATTGATCATAAGATTAAACCAACTTTCAATCTATGAATGTGGCAACGTAAAATGGTGAATAACTCACTGGTTCGGAGTTTATCCCAACAACTGTTTAGAATAGACGACAACTAAGCTAGATGGGAGGATTACACATATACCTACATCTTGTACTTACATATTAGTTTAATTTATTTCTTTTAACCAAATTTAATTTGTCTAACTTCAATTAAATTCGTGTTTGATCAGGAAACAAGATTTGCACTTTATGCATGAATTAAATTATCGTAAATTTATTAATTACATTCTTCTTTGCACGGGCCTGATCCTTTTATTAACATGCAAAACATTCCATGCAAGCCCACCAATTTCTTTCACAACAGGGGCCTCAATAAAACTAGAACGTTATAAGTTATTTTCTAATAACTTAAAATGTTAATTAAATTGTAATGTTACAATTTACAACATCGAAAGTAGCATGTATGGTGCGCTCAGCCAAGTACCTATGTCCACCCGTTCAACAGCAAACTTCCTCAATGTTCTTTTTGGTGACTCCACTCCTTTTATTGTCTACTGTCTAGGTGGCGGGGTTGCTAGGAGGTACTGTTATCTTACTACAGCGACGATCATAGTGGAACGGATAAACAACTAGACTTCTGTTCATTTTCTCCTAAATCCTAAGTCTTCTAATTTAATGAATTATTCTCCTACAACAATTTAAAGAATAAATTCAGTCGTACCTCTGTCCTAATCTTGTAAAGTAAATATTTCTGGTCAGGAACTAGTCATGTCCGTTAGTAAAATTTCAGATTCAAAGGTTGCTGGTAGCGTCATATATCTGACATCATAGAGTTACGTTTCAAAATGGAGACCCTTCATGACAGTTTACCCTAGAGTTTAATCTATTTCTGGAATAGGGAACGTTAATTGAAATTTAATATTAAATTTCAATTCGGGGGCCATGTCCTAATTAGCCGTGACAAAACAATGACCATCGCGAACAAAGGAGTCAAGGGACGCTTATAATTTTCTCAGTTTAGGTCAAATAACCGTTGTATCTACACGTATTTGTTTATGTGTTCTTTTACCAGTGTCTAGTGCTTAAATTAAACGTTATTTAAGCAGTGAGAGTTCGTGTATATAAAATATAAACATAGCGTTTATGTTAGTTTTCTCTTTTAAAATTTAAATCTTTTAAAACATAAATAGTCGGGGTTAATTCGTATTTAAACAGCCGATAGAGTGTCTAGGGGACAATCCCGGATCTGCAGACCGTATAATTAATTAATTTCGATAAATCACTTCTCGTTTATAACATTACAGTATATATGAATATTTTATCATCTTTGTTTATTTTTACGCATACTCTCATACTATTAAATTAATTTAAAAAATTCGGCTATCCTTTACCTTCTAATTCAGCAGAATGGAACTAATAATCCAGGCAAATAAATTACCGTCGACTAATTGTAATCGGGAAGCCAAGTGCAGAAACACACATCATTCCAAACTCGAAAGCACTGATTCTATCTTGACTGATATTATTATCCTCGGCGAGCCCTTAATGTCTCTACCCAAGTTTCAACGAGTTATTTATGTCCGTTAAACTTTAGTTCGTCTCGCTACGCTTTCTATATTCCACCACACAGTATCACTGTACAATATGCGTAAGTATGTGTTTGTTTATATTACGTAAGTTATATGACAGTGTTGGCAGTACAAGTGCACACATACACGTACAAATGTTATAAAGACGTGTAGGGCCTAACATCTTCGAAATACATAATTTAATTCCGATGAAATTTGGAATTCTAGGGCAAATTCGATCGACTTTTATTATTATAGCAATACACGCTTTATTGATATTTTAGAACTACTTTAGGACACATTGAAATATGCTTCAAGCAACAGCTATTGATGCACTGGAAGCTTAATTTCGCAGAAAAAAGGGAACACAAGCAATCCGAAAATTCAGAAACAATTGATACTTTGTGGGTTTGTAGACTGATATAGTGTGAGAACAACGGCGATTATTTTAGGAGCCCAAGTGCCCAGTCTTGGGGAGTCGAACCTTCTAAACGCAATACTACCCTTAGCGAATTACGTCAATATCTTCGAGACTATAATAAATATTAAACAGCTTTTTATCTGTTTCGGGGGTATTGTATGATACTGTAAGTAGTATTCCTATAGCCACTGCCTGTTTCGGGGAACCCCCCCCCCCCTTCTTTTACGAAAATCAAAATTTATATTTGCCGAAAAAGTACCTGTTACGATGGACATTATGAAATTATGTCTAATGTCAATAATCTGACGTTTAACTATAAGTTCAGATAAGTTTATTCAGATCAGTGGTGCTGGATTTTGTAAAGAGAATACAAGTACTTAAAAAAAATGTAAAATATGACATGCACATACACGTAGGTTTTCATAAAGTTCAATCAAATTGGTTTGTAACGCACGCCAACGTCCAGACAGACCGAAATGATTAATCCCTATAGATCTAGTCAAAATTGCACAGATAGTACTCGTCAAAACTATAAAATCATTCATTCGAAACTTCGTCAACAAATCTGATGCCTGTAGAACGTAATTCATCAACATTGGCTTGAGTGGATCGTATGATAGATTTTATTTTCGCACGTTATACCTCACAATGACGTCCCTTAAAACATCTCACAGCTCTTGTTCTTCACGTGTTACTGGCGTGATGACGATATTTCTAGCTAGGAATGTTGCTTGTAACCAATTAAGAAAGTTGGCAATGTTAATTCTCATTGCTTTAATACTTGGTGGTAACTTTAAAATTTCGAAAACCTTTTACGGTTGTAAGTAAACACTAACTGCAGCGATTAATTTTTTGTTCTATATATACGAAAATGTATTTACAAGGTCGAATGGACGATAAGGTTTTGCACTTGAAAGATCACAGGTACAAGGTATGATAGAAAAACAATAGATTTTATTATATCAAATTATTTACTGTTAATAAATGTACCTCTGCACTTTAATCTAATAATAATCTCATCAAAAGATATTATCATCATTGTGGCATGACATCAAAACGTGCATACAATTAGAAATGTAGTATGGCGGACATTTCACGGATAATATTTAATTCCTCAGGCAATAAATAATAATAATATAAATTAAAAAAAAAGTTTTGTTTGTTTTCAGCTAACTTCAGATTGTATCATTGTGTTCTAATAGATTGGCTACAGTTATGATTTTTTTTTCTCCAAATTAAGAAAGACTAGGGTAAGTTTAATATATATGTGTGAATTTGTCGTGACATAGGTACTTTCACAAGCAAATAGAGGTTTGATTTTTGAAAAAAAAGCGGAATGGGCGGCAGTTCTCCTAAAGTGGTAGTGACGAAAGGAATACTGCGGACACTATCGTATAGTACCTTCAAAGCAAATAATACCAAATAATACCAAACGCAAGCTGTTGTATATGCGGATGACGCAACCGTTATTTCAAATACGAGAAGGACCTAATAAGAGCAACGAAACGACCGGAAAAAAACCAAAACATTTTGGATTAGAAATCAACGAATCCAAAACAAAATACCTTACATGAAAACTGGAAGGGAAAACACAATAATACCAACTTATATAGAAACACAGGGACACAAATTTGAAACGATTGCTTCCTTCAATTACCTGGGGACAATAATTGTAAAAACGGAGAAAGATCGAGTGAGAGAAAGAATCATCAAAGGAAACCAAGTGTATGGCAGAAACCTAGCATTACTAGGAGCAAAGTGCTAAGTAAAGAAACGAAGATACAGATATATAAGACATTAATAAGACCAATTACGGCATACGCAGTGGATGCAACAGTAAGAAACAAAAAAGAAGAAAAGACCTAAAAATAATGGAATGGAAAATAATGAGGACGATCTTAGGACTAAACGTGACATGAAATGGAGAAAAAAATTGAAGACAAATGCAGGGATAGATACACAACTGGAATGGGCAGGTCACACATAATGAGGAGAGAACCAGGGGAAGTGATACGAAGAATAATAAAATGGATAACCCTATGGCCAAGAAGAAGAGAAAGACCAAGAAAGATATGGAGCGATGACGTGGAAGAGGTTTTAAAAATAATGGGAAAGAGGGACTGGAAGGCAATGTGCAGAAACCGAAAACAATGGAAGGAAATTACAGAATCAGCCAGGGCCCACAAAAAAGCTCTAAAATGAAAAATGAATGAGGGGACTAATTTAAGCACGCGAGCGTTAGCCATAATGCTAAGGATTGCAAGGTACGATGATGAAGGTGTTTTTTAATATTCCTTACAATTCCGGAGATAGTGACGTAAATTGCTAAGGAAGGTATTGCGTTTAGGGCGCTCGATTCCCAAAAACGGGAGATTGGACACTTGAAAAAATTACCGTTGCTCTTATACTGCTTTCTACAAACTCACAAAGTTTAAATTTTTACTCACGAGTTCCCT
Organism: Dynastes maya; assembly: GCA_029619315.2. Taxonomy (NCBI): domain Eukaryota; kingdom Metazoa; phylum Arthropoda; class Insecta; order Coleoptera; family Scarabaeidae; genus Dynastes; species Dynastes maya. Next base: position 27,638,004 of record JAROYE020000002.1, read on the forward strand.
CATGAGACTTAGTGGTCAGTATCCCCGTCTATCACACGGAAGACCGGGGTTCGATTCCCCGCTGGGGAACCAGAAACAACATAAATGAAAAACTTCAGAAATTCAATTAAACCCAGTTTAGAAATCAAGTCCGTGAAAAATATGTTAAAAGATATCAAACAAGTCAAAGACTTCGGAAAATAAAATTAAACAGAATTTAGAAATCAAGATCGTGAAAAATATATAAACGTATATTATAGATTTTATCGCAAATCAACTTTGAACAAATTTCAATGTCGCAAATAAAAGTATTACGGTCACGGGGTTACTTTCACCGAGAGCAGTGCTACACACCGCCTGCTATGCGGGGTGAGTTTCGCCGAGGGCAGTGCTATACACCGCCTGCGTGGATCTTGAACAGTGTTTAGACACCGTCAGCGTTGCAAGCAGGAGAAAACTCCCATGAATGAGGCTTTTCAACGGTTTATATACCCTTCTGGATGATGACGTATCACTTCTTTCGAATGACGTACGATATAAAAAAAAAACGAAAATGCGGATCGATAAACGAAACAAATATGCACTCATTGAGAATAAGTATATAGGGTTTTCCAAAAGTTTGTTTATATGAAAATACAATTAAATATTCACAAAATGATTCAAAGAATGAACACAAAATTATGATCCTAATAATAAATTGTATCTTTTCTCTCAGTTCTTTTGAATTTGTGACGAGCAGCAGCTTGTCACAACTGTGCTTCGGAATATAAAAGAAGAAATTTGTATTTTCTGCAGAGCTATTGTTCGTTCTTTGTTGATTTCAATTCAGCTGTTTAAGTTTAAAGCAGAATACGTTTAAAAAAATATTGTTTGTTTTACCTTCAATCCCACGTAGCACTGTGTATGATAATGTTAAAAATACCGGATCTAACATCGCTGTAATTAGCTCTACGACGATTACGACCACTTTGGCAAAATCTGTCAGTGTGACGCCTTTCCGACGCCTTTTTCGGTTCCACAGCGACCCATATAGCTGTCCGGCACTATTCTCTCTGTCACCGGGGCTTTAGTATGTAATTATATTTCTAGCCCTCCGTAATTCTGAGGAAACAACTAACATGAAATAATGCTTCTTCGTTGCATATCCTTCCGGTCTTTAATTCTCGTATTTAATGTAACTTCTTCCTATAAACCATCCTATTTTGTTTTCGTAATCATTTGAAGCTTATGAGCAGAGTTAGTGAAAAATATGTGCTACGTCACAAAAGTAGCCCCACCACTTTTTGATCTTTCGCCCATTCTGCGTTCAGCGAAATAGTGGCGCGCATTAGAGTTCGATATGCCGCTTAGACACAACATCCAGCAAGAACGCGTTTACGTATTTAATGAATTATTTGCGTAAATAATCATTAATTTGTCGATATTCTCTTTTGCAAAACAGCATCGTTTCGATGAAAAAAAAATCTCTAAATTGTGAAAACGTTCTTTCAACATCTGGACTACCTAGCGGAGGATGATGAAAATATTGTTTAAATTCATTTTCACTGGTATTTTTAACAAATTTTTTCAATTAATTTTATTTAACAACGTTTGAATATAGGATTCTAATTTAGGAATAGCATCACTTAAAGATAAATTTTCGTTTTCAAAATATTTTATTGTTGATAGTAAATGAAGGAAATATTTTTGGATATATTGTAGTTCTCGATATAAATTCCAATATCATCTCCAAATTCTGCAATCCATCCTTGTAAATGACTTGTAGAAGAATCAAAAAAAAACATTGCCAAAATATAAATCCAAAACGCAGAGGGAAAACGAAAGAAAAATATCTACAATGAAAAAAATGGCTAACCGAAATGGAATTCAAAAAAAAGACGAACTTCTACGAGAACTACACTAAATATTATTGAAAAAGATGTAATAGATGAAACTGAAAACGCTTTGAAAAGTAAAAAACAATAAATACACCCAATCTAAATTATTTGTAAGCAACACTTAACAATAGCAACACTAATCTAATCAGATCAGATATAGCGCCACGCGTTCCTAGCTCGGCGCAGCGGTCCCCTCTCTCACCATATAGTCTACAGACACGTGAGTTAGTGGGGGTATAAAACATATTTTTCACTAACACTGCTTATGAGACATCCTACAGGATTCAATTTAATCTTAAAGCATGCCCATAATCAGACCTCATAATAAGAAAAAGTACCGTTTTGAGACATCCATTCAGAATGGAAAAATCTTCGGACCCCGCTGGGATGACCCTATATGGTATGTACAAATGTTGATGATATAGAACGTTTTTTAAATTGTATTTTTCTTCTGTAGTGAATAATGAGTTAAAAAATAAAATAAATAATAAAATTGATGTCTGCAATTAATATCTACCCCGAAAGGTTAAATTGTGAATGGTTCCATATAAATTCAGACTGCGTATTTTGGAAGGATGACAGATACTTTTATTGGATGTAGAAAATTATCTTAAAATACGGCGAACGGAAAATGAAAGAATACGCAGGATGTCTAAATATTTTTATGATTGTTTTTATAGTGGGGGATATAAGCTCTTAGGGTTTGTCATAATCTCGGAGCTTTGTTGGCTTTGTAACACCGTAAACGGTGAAGCGTAGTTAATTATTCCCCATTATGAGAATGGTAACTCGGGAATCTACCAGACCCATCAGGAAAATCATTTGACCCTGGTGGGAGTCAAATGCATGTGATGCATATGCCACCGAATTCCACAATCAAACGTCATTAAGTAAAATAATGTCTATATACCCCGCAGCTTCAAATTTCAATGTGTTTAAATTAGCTATCCAAGAGATATTATTCTGCTCTATTTATACATGTAACAGAGCACATACGTGTATGTCTGCGAAGAGAGCTTCCATATCCTTTCATATAATTGTCTTCGTCTCTATCTAATGCTAATTCTCTCATCCGTAACGGCTGCGGAAGACCGGAGTAATATCACGGACCGCTATAATCACCTACTGCTCTTTGATTCATTGTCGCCGAATTCTACGGATTATTGTCTAGTCTTTGCACGGGATTAGTTTTCGAGAATTACGGGCAAAAAGTCTTCGGTCCTTTCCACCATTCACGCATCCCCTATATTTCCCGTTATATACGTATTTTCCGGCGTATTCTACCCTACCCGCATCCATTTGTTTTATTTAGTCGCGGCAAGGATTGGGAAGGAAAGGGGCGCAGGTCACGCAGATAATCCAATATATGTATCAAAAATGACGTGGAACAGGTACAAAGAGATTAGAGAGAACAGGCAGATTAATATATCTCTTTGTTGGATTAGGTTTTTGAGAGGGGCTTATTTTCCGTGAGAAAAAATTACGAATGAAATATGAATGCGGATCATAATAAAACGGAAGCGGGTCGCGTTTGAGAGAAATATTGAAATATGTAACGATAACACAAAAGCTTTATACGAATCCTTCCTTTATATAAGGGCGGACGAGGAAGGAATTTTGTATTTCCACAAAACGTTTCAATTTATTTTATCATATTTCGGTTCAAATACCATTCGTTTCTTTGCCGGTGTATTATCTTGTGAAACGTAAGAGAATAAAATTACTAAATACGAAGACTGCTTCAAATACGTGAGGTATAAATAATTAGAATAAGTAGAAGCATGTAATCCCCGAGAAAGGGAATAATCCCTTTTGTGTAGGTAAGGCAAAGCATTTATGCCTCATTTGTTCTTGTATTCTAAAAGAGAGCTTCCTATCAACTAAAAGTGCATTTATTACATTGTGGAGATGCTTTATAGATTATCTAAGCAAATTCATCGTGTTCAAGCGTTTACAGGTGCACTACTGGTCCTGAAAATTATAATATCGTTACTACGCCAATACTAATTTGTCATAGAAACTCATATGTACACAGACAAAAATTCTGCGAAGATAATTGTAATGTTGTAGGTATGATTTTGTATCGAAAATTCCCTGTTAAAGAGTAATTTTCATTAAAATATTGGAGTAATTTTATTGTATGCCTTAAAACTAGGGAAAATTCACAAAAAGTAGTCTAATTGTTAATACTTGAGTAAAAGAATATGTTATAATAAACATTAATTAATTTACCTAACAAAAATTAAGAATTTTATTATTCAGTGTTACCCGGATTTTAACAATGGTAAGAGAGCCAAACAAGTTAAGTGCATCATTATGGTACCGTTACTTCGATAAATGAGGGTAGTATGCATAATAGTCGGGTATTATACATAACACCAAGTGCTTCTGATTAATGTGATAAATATTTTATACTTTAAAGAATTAATCACATTAACGTGTTATTATGAATAATATCCAGCACCCTCTGGTTAGTATGATAAATGTCACACTTATGCAGGTTTGAATCTGTCTGTGTGCAAGTTTCAACCTGTCTTAGTTGCACGTGGCATCTGATTGCTTGCTTTCATGACAGTCGAGGTTGAGTGTTCATTGAGTGCAGATGCCTTGTGTTAACTTGATATTGATACCGGTCGTTTTAACACAATGGAGGCTTGTTTTAATGAAAGTTTATTGAATGATTTTAAGAATAAGAAGGAAGAAGTGGGATGATGAGTAAAGAAGGCTACCAGAACTTAATTGAGAAAGTGCGAGTGTCAAAATCTAAAACCAGTGGGAAAAAGCCTGAGGATTATCAACGATTGAAGCGGTACGATATTATGAAGTTGGGTAATAGTGAAAATACCTGGTGAGTGACGAGTTATCATCAGTACGTTATTATATGCATACAGAGCAGATCTTCAACATAACTCACAAGACACACTTGGCGATTGGACATGGAGGAAGAACAAGACTTTTTAAGCAGCTCCAAAACAAATACGAAAACATCACTCAAGAGCAGGTAAAAATGTACTTGACATTATGTGAAACCCGTGAAAAGAAATCAAAAGTGGCAAAATAAGGACTTGTAGTGTGTTCCATGATTTTTAAGGAGATAAACTCAAGATGTCAGGTTGATTTAACTGACATGCAGATTCAGCCTGACTATGACTACAAATTCATCTTCGTTTACCAGGATCATGTTACGAAATTTGTACAGTTGCGATCTTTGAAAAGTAAATGAGTAGAGAAAGTTGCACATAACCTGTTTGATATTTTCACAATTTTGGGCGTTCCTAGCATACTTCAAAGTGATAATGGCCGTGAATTCTGTAATCACATCATTCAAGAAGTATGCAAAATGTGGAGTGAATTGAAGATAGTTCATGGAAAGCCGATACATGGACAGTCGCAAGGCTCTGTGGGGGGCGCAAATCAGCACATTGAAAACATGCTGACGACTTGGACGGAAACAAACCAAACTCCACACTGGTCTGAAATTTGTTCATTTCATAAAGAACAGAACCCATCATGAAGGCATAAATTGCAGCCCATATGAGGCTATGTTTGGATTTCCAGCAAAAGTTACATCATCACATTCTACTGATGTCATCAGAAACCTGGAATCTGAAGAAGATCCGGAAACCTTAATTGACTCTTCTTCAGGTGCTCTAGTACGAGACGAAGAAAGACAAACAGAGAATGGTGGCGAAGAAGATGGGCAAGTAATAGAATATGGTGAAAAGGAAGATGGACAAATAGGGGACGGAGATACTGCTGTAGAGGACATCTCGGGGGAAGATTTCAGACAAAATCAACATTATTAAAAAGAAGAGGGAAAATGCCATAAGTGCATTGCAGTGCCAGGCTAAAAAAAGCCGAGGCTAATGTCTGAGTAGAAGTTTCCAAGAGGCAAGATTTGAGGTATTGTAAAAATACGGGTTCCTGATGTCGACAGGGGTAGAAGTGACTCCAGGGACATTCTTGCGGTCATTCTACAGATGGATGCCGATAGCAAGATGTATGAAATTGGCAGTAAGGAAGGACGATTGGCTCAAAAGTATTCTAGGAACCAGTTTGCCATTTGTTAGGAGAATTTCATTTCATAAGAGCAAGTTCCAGATGTAATTGTGACTCTTCGTGCGTGTGCCAGGAAATCTTCAATGACAGGTGGGCAAGAGAAAATGTCTTTCAAGAAAATGTAGCTGCAAGCTATAGTTCGAAATGCTATGACAGTTTGCCATGGTCTAACAAGTAGAAGGTTGTTTGTTTACAAATGGTAAGCATAAAACATTTTTTCATTGAATAAAACATTGTCTTTCTATTTCACAAGCACTGATGAATTTCGTACTTCCAAAATATTGTAATTTATCACTTCAGCCAAGAGGGTTTGGGTTGTATGTAAAATAACCGGTTCAAATAATAAATTGCATACATATTATTACATTAACTACCTTTATTAGTTATTATGTATAATACCCGGTTATTATACATACTATCACATTTATCAAAGTAACGGTAACAATTATATCCTTTCTGTATTTCTGCTGGGATTAGAAGAGTGCTCAAAATATTTTTCACTCGCAGGCGATATTTATAAAAAGAATCTTATTTTTATATTACTCGTGAATTTTATTTTCAATCTCGGATTTTTTCCCTGTGAACAAATAATAAGCAAAATATATATCTCTCGCTAACGAATGGTAAATATAGAGTACGAAAAATATCAATGTATCAACAATACAATATTGTTGACTTTTACTGTAATTTTTATTACAGTACACTTTATACGCTTTATTATTATTATTATTACTGGCGAGGAAAAATAATGTCTTTACTTTTAAATTCCATTCCGAAAAGAATAATGTTCTATAATGTTGGCTAGCGAATTTTATGAAAAGAATTAAAATTATCGTACATAAATTTAATTTTTAATTCTTGTATAGGGTAGGGTATTCATCGCTCCCGAACGACAAGTAAGTAAAATGGAAAATATTAGAAGCAGCTAAATATTGTTAAAGTAGTGCTCGGAAAGCTGTTCTTTATTTTTGTATTGTGTGCCGTACAACCGTTTTAACGTAATCTTAAGTTACAAATATAAAATTTCATATACAAGGTATGATTTTAATTTTTAGTTATTAGTCTTTCATCTTTAATTTCAACAAAAAATTGCGCCGGGGATGTAACGTCTACATGAAGACACACGTGTATATGGTTCAGTACAGGCTTTTACGCCCGTAGTCTACACTAGAAGAAAGAGCACAAAGCTGAACATCACTGAATGGGTCCGAACAAGGCCGAACGGGACTATGCGAAGAAAGTACAGGGTGTGATTTTAATTTGCAATGGTAAATTTTAATATATAAGGTGCAATTTCAATTCACAATCGTAAATTTCGACACACAGGGTGTGATTTCAATTCGCAATATGTAATTTAGACGTACAGGGTGTGAAAATTTACCATTGTTCATTAAAATTACACTTTGTATATTAAAATTACGATTAAAACTAAAGTAACACTTTGTACATTAAAATTTGCTGTTGCGAATTAAAATCACATCCTATATACCAAAATTTACAATTGCGAATAAAAATCACACCCTCTATATTAAAATTGACGGTTGTAAATCAAAATCACACCCTGTATGTATGCAAATTAAAATCATAGTCTGTATACATATTACAACGTAGTCAAGCCTGGCCGAAAGGCACTGAACAAGGCTACAGAGCCAAGCGGAGCTGAGGGGTACCGTTACTACCGCCAAAACAGGGCTCAACAGCTTTGACGTCAGCAGGCTGTCACGTATTTATATTTAGGCCATACGTTTACACATATGTTTACACGCTGAGACCATCTCTGCGTTTTAAATTGATTTATAAAAATTATATAGTGACTCAACTGTGAAAAAATAACCGAGTGGAACCCATGCTGCCACAGAAAAAGGGGAAGACCTAGAATCAGATGGGAAGATCAGGTCAAAGAAGACCTAAGAAGAATGGGAATAGGTGATTGGCGGAACAAAGTGAACGACAGAAAGGAATGGAAGATGATAGTACAGAGAGCGAAAACACAGAATAACCAGTAAAGATAATGTTAAAAGTAATATGGAGTGACTCACCATAATAAAGGAGTCTTTAGAACTGATTAGAGTGGCTGCAATTCCGGCAGGAATATATATATTGGTTTTATTAAAAAAAAATACTGTGTAGTGATATTTCCGTACTTTGTTGGTGATACCTGCAATGTTTTTGTGTTGTATAAGCGATAAAACCTTTTCTGAAGCGATAAAAGCGAGGTACTTAACCTAGAATGGTGTCGGTTGTTTTCATACGTTAGGACTGATAATTGAGTTTTGAATTAGTTTATCCAAATTATATTGGTTTTATTTTAAAAAAATATTGTGTAGTGATATTTTCGTACTTTATTAGTGATACCTGCAGTGATTTTCTAGATTTATACAACCGAGATAACCTAAGATGGTGTCGGTTGTTTTGTTTGTGAGTTACACCTTGTAAATAAAAGAAGATATTATTTATTTTTCAACAGCTACAGATTCAAGGACCGGTGAAACTATAAGTGTAAGTTTAAAACATCCTAGGCTTAAAGAAGATGCTATTCCAACTCGCCCATTTGACAAAAAACGTGAAGATGTTATTGTTCAAAGAGTTCTTAGGTTATATTTAACAAAACTATTTTTGAACACGAAGAGATGTTTTTAAATGTATGTAATAAACGTTCTGTTTTAATACAATATATTTTAAATGATATCACCGAACGTAGCCATTTTAGATACTGATATATGTAAATGTCATATTCACAGCAGTGAACGTATTGCAACAATTATAGCAACTTGTTCTACAAATATTCTATTTAAAAATGATTGTGGGAAAAGTAATGATAGATTAGGTAAAACACCACTTAATAGGAAATTTAAGACCCTGGTTAAATAGCATATCTGTAAATGTTCTCGTGAAACTGAACAAAATTTGAAAGTTCGTTTCTTCCAAAATCAAATCAAATGGGATGCGAAGAAGGGTTCAGTTGACGACTGGCATCCTCTTTAAACCGGACGCCCTTCAAAACTTAAAAAAAAAGCAAAAAAGAACGATTCTTTTACCGCTTAGGCTAATATCGTGCATCGCCTAAACAGCGTGACGTCATCGAAGAGCTGTGAGACCGTATATATCGGTGGTAACGGGGGCACAGACCACTGACCACGGCCGTGAAAACATAGGGTATTAGGATGTTAGAAAGCGAGGTTAGAAGAATATACATTTGTGATTAATCCTTATAAAAAGACATTTACGAATTTTATTTTTCACTTCCGAGCGATATTTTCCGTAGGTTCATATTTATCATTCATCTGAAAGAGATATATAATTATTTCTCTTATTATTAATTCACGAGCAATAGATATTCTAGATAACTGAAAACAAAATCAATGAAAGATAAAAACTATTTTTCTTACAAAATTTGTTCTTGAGTATTATAAAATATTATTCCTTTCGGAGTGGAATTTAAAAATAAAGATGTTATTTTTTCGACCGCGAGTGTTATTTTCCGTATCCTGATTCTCGCATTACATTTTATAAAAATATGTAGAATAGTAAAAAAACACTCGGGAATAGAATTGCGTCATTGTATCTTGTGCCTGTATGATCACATATTGGGCAAATCATTGTCTGTAAAATTTAGGGTTTTTATAGCATTACAAGTTACGCCATATGGTGGAGCTTGTATGTTCATCAGTTATTTTTCTATTTTATAATAAATAAAAGAAAATATGTGAATTTGTGAGTAAATCATGTACAGACGACTTCATCATCGAAGTGGGTCTAAATGCATGAACTAAATGTGCTAGAACTAGACCTAGGTAGTACTAGTTATTCACCAACAGATGTCGCAACGAAAACTTTGTTCTTTCCTAATTAAGGATCTGTAATATAGTTAAACCATTTTCGTCAATAATGGCACTGGGAGCGTAACACCTAGTGTTCGCAGCTACCAACTTCGGAATTCTGAGTTTGAACCTCCGGGCTCGTGACTCTTTTCGGCCTTTCGTAGTTTACTTCACTCCTCCAAATTTTTGCTAATGTTGAGGGGTGAGAACACCTTAGCACAGGCGTAATATCCCGTAGCCGGTCAATAGTCCCTGTAAACGGCGGGAGCTGTTGGAAATGCGAAAACATGGATCAATTATTGTTATTTCGTTTACTCGTTCTTTCATCCATTATTATATATAACCACAAGAACACAACAATTGATATTAATAATACATTGAAAAAACTTGCCCTTGAACGAAGGAAATTAATTTACGATGATTGTAAACAAAATGGCGACCGTCTGAACAAAAAGGCAATTTCTTGGCTTAAAATTAGGCTCTTCTAACGTGCATAAAAATATATATTTTGATCAGAGATGAAATTCCTTCGTTCATGGACAAGACAATTCTATCGACTATAATTCCACAAAGTTTCATTGAAATCCGTTGAGAAGTTTGTCCGTAATCGTGTCCACGGACTTCAAAAATGTTGTTTCAAGAAAAACGGCAGTAAAGTTTTAGATTGAAATAAAATGTGTATAACTTTCATAAAAATAGACTTACATAGAGTCATTTGCTCCGGGTCCATACAGCAGCAATCCTGCTCTATCCATAGCAACCTCTACATAACACGTATTTCACCTTTAAACGGGCTAGCAGGCTTGCATGAGTAACAAGAGACAGGTACCACACTGAGCAGCTGGCGCGCCATGCAACGGGGTGCAGCGTTCGCTTCGGCGGCCGAAAAAAACAAGTTCTTACTCTCATATCGACTTATAACTTTGGAATTGAATAGTCTAAGGAGTTTCGCATGGTGACAATATCTCAAAATCGATTTTTCCAAAATTTATGACTGGAGATAACTCCTTAACTTAGCCATCCAAGATTCTTGCGATTATCACAAGCGGAATAGGGCCGCTCACCGCTCGAATAAAAAAAATTAATTAATTAATACATTGTATGAATTATTTTTGGGATAAAAATGATTTTCAATTCTATATGAAAGTATATATTGTAGTGATATTTTTGAATAAATATCAATTAAAAATTGTATTTTAATAAATTAAATTAAACAAATTATGCTAAATTATCTCAGGGTATACTTTTAGTTGTAAAACGTGGGAAATCTTACTTATTGACTTTTTGCAATCAAACTATTTGATAGAAAAATGAAACGATTCAATAATTTTTAAGAGAGACAGTGATTTATTAATAATAATTTTGATATAAATTTAAAACAAGATAAATTATATTTCTTTCAGATAATGGTAGTTGTACAAAAACCTATCACAAACCCTAACCGATAGCTATTTATAAGTTAAATTGTTAAGTTGAAATTTTATATTTTTGAAGTCGGATTTTATAATTAAATGAATGGATTTAGTTTCAAAATTTTATTTATTTATTTGGCTAAATTTTTAACAATGTTCGGTACCTGTGCACTGATGTACTACTTCGGCATCTGTTTCTTTGGATCGTAACCGGTCTTCAATAGATGGACTGAAAGGCTTTTGACATGTCCTACTGCAGCTTATTCGGAGTTAAATTTCATTTATATTTAAATATTTGTGGAAAATTATCGAGGAATTTGAAAATTAGTTGTGTGTCGAAACTTATTTATTTTCTCTCTGTTCACTTTTTGTTTTCAGAAGCCCCAATTGAATATACTTTCATAAATAAGCTTGCTTCTTGTGTGTGCATTTGAAATTCCCTTCGCTTCCGTGGTTACGGTGGTTTGATGTTATAGGTACGGCAGTGCAATATAAATGTGGTTACCATGAAAACGATGGTTTAAGTCCATTAACTGTCGTGTTTAGCAAATTGCCTAAACAATTTCGGTACATTTTCTATTAATTATTTTTAAAGAAATATAATTTATATTTTGTTAGTAAAAATTAGTGTTTCACTGTACACGTTGTTATCTGGTTTCCTTTTTTTTTAACGAAAAACTCATTCATCTTATTGTGTAAGACAAAGATAAAATTATACCGCACTAGGGGAAAATTGAGGGAAGAGGTCTACAACACTGCTTCGCCTCGTGATGAACCAACATTGTTCAAAATGTGACTTGATAAACGAATATCACAACAATATAGCGGCTCACTCTTTCGTTAACAATAGGTGAAATTACATGATCATTTGTACCAAAAGTAGTTGCATCATATTACGTATGACCATTAGCTAAATTGAAAGCCACAAATTTTAGGTAATATTTTATAAAAAACAAGAAAAAAATAACATGCATTTCGATATATTGATTTAATCTAGCTAATGTGTTCCTGAAGAAATTCATTTATCTAGCTGTTACAGGAGGAGATTATTTCTAGAATAAAGTTATATAAGTAGCGAGCAAAGGCGGTAACAATAACCCTTAACTTTTATCTGTAATACTTTACCAGCACTATAACGTCGGTACACTACTTTTAGCACTTTATAAATAATTCGCTTTCGAAAGCGGTTCGAGATCGGTAATGACGTCATAATATGCTCGGATAAAATTACATTGATAAGTGTAAGCGTGTTACATTGTTTAAAGTTCACCGTATGGCAGAACGGTGGCGTCTCTAACATGAATGTAGTTTCAGATATATGATGTGTCGTGCTTGTTCTACTTTGTTCTAACATTGAGTTCTAGTACAGAGAAAAACTATATAATACATCGCTTTGTGATACACAATTTAGTAATTTTTGTTTCCTCTATGCATATTAAATAAGATCCTAACACTGCATTAGCAGAATGATTTTTCGGCAAGCTATACACTATGTCCAAGTCTAATGTTGCTAAATTTGTTATTGGATAAAATCGATTAAATTAAGGAGCGTGAGGGATCTTTTGTTTGGATTAAAATGGAAGAAATGGAGATATATTATTTATAAAACACTAGTAAAAATGCAATCTTATTGTTTCTAATGATTTCAAACATCCATTTGCCCAATTAAATTTATTAGTACACTAGATACCTTTTTAATCCACGACATTTCGTCCACACTCTTGGAACATCTTCAGGGTTGTTATTATACACTGACTGGGGACTATTCATCCCGGAAGGGTTCATATAGGGCTTGTTCGGGTCAATCGGGTCACTAGGAGGTTTAATTAGTTGGGGTTTCCACGTGTGATGTAAGGTGTAGCCATCTTCGCGATTTAAATTGTTGGAATGTTTGAAGATCTTTATTGATTCGCGGATTTTTCTACTATAATAGTGGGGATTGCGAGATAAGATGCGGGTAGAGTTAAATTGGGTTTGATGACCAGTTTCCAGTCTATGCTCAGCCACAGCGAACCCGGCTATACGCAACAACCGCGTACAACGCTCGTGCTCAGTAGCATGAGTGCTGACCGATCGCTTTATCTCACCGATGTACACACTACAGCACAAACATGGAATCTGGTAGACATTGCGGGATTGGGCCTTTGATGGGAAAGTAGTCTGAGAGCTTGAAATTGGGTTTAAAGATGGTTTTTATGTTGTTCCTAAAGAGAATCTTGCAGATGCGATGGGTGACACCATGAATGTAGGGTAGATACGCTTGCTTACGGAAATTAGGGGTAGGTGAGGAGAGTTGCTGTGGAGAAGGGTTGGTGTAGCGGTTAATGGTAGTTTGAATATCATTCCTAGAATAGTTATTGCGAATCCAAGTTTCAGTGATGTGGTTCAGATCTTGAGGAAGCGAACTGGGTTCAGATATGGAAATGTACCTTTATAATAAGATAAGAGAATTGATAACACCGCGATTTTAGGCTGGATGATGGTGTAGACAGTTCCTCATCTCCAATGACTAACCGAATGATCTGGTTGACTGGGTTGAAGCTTGTCCTTCTTTTACCTATTTCCAGTTTCGGTATAAATATTACGAGCAAGTTTCAGACGCAGCTATGGGATCTCTTCTGCCTTCTGTCGTCGCCAATATCTTTATAGAAGCGTTCAAACAACAAGCCTTATTATCTTACAACCTTAAGCTAAGGTGATGGTGCAGGTACGTCGATGACATCTTTGTCATCTGACCCCATGAACACGAATCTTTAAACAATTTCCTACCGTTTTTGAACTCCTAACATGGTTCCATACGCTTCACCATGAAGATCGAATCGGACGGTCGCCTTCCTTTTCTAGATGCTCTCGTACACCGGCGTCCTGACGTTGCGCTGGGACATTCCGTCCACCGAAAACTCACGTACACGGATAGATATCTCAGTGGCCTCCCGCAGCATCATCCAACCCAAAAACTTCATTTAACCCTAATTTCCCTAAGCAAGCGTATCTACCTTAGATTCAGGGTGTCGCTGATCGCATCAGCAAAATTCTCTTTAGGAACAACACAAAACCATTTTCAAACGCAATTTCAAGCTCTCAGACTACTATCCCATCAAAGACCGCAATCATCTGGAACTCTCTGGTGTCCACCATATTCCATCTTTCGTGCGGTAGTGTGTACATCGGTAAAACAAAGTGATCAGTCAGCACTCGTGCTACTGAGTACGAGCGTTGTACGCGGTTGTTGCGTGTGGCTGGGTCCGCACTGGCATAGATTGGCCACCAAATCCAATTTAACTCTACCCGCATCTTATCTCGCAATCCTCACTATTATAGTAGAAAAATTCGTGAATCAATAGAGATTTTCGAAGATCCCAACAACTTGAATCGCAAAGACGGCTTCCCCTTATATCACACGTGGAAATACCATCTGATTAAACCTTCTAGCAACCGCCACGCTTCATTGATGCATAACATTTCCGCTTCATAGATGCATAACATTTCCTCGTCATCGATAACACTTCCGCTATATTGACCCAAAATAAGCCCTATGTAAACCCCTCCGGAATGAATAATCCCCAGTCAGTGTGCAGTAACAGCACTGAAGATGACTCACAAGAGTGTGGACGAAACGTGGGCAAAAACTACGACAACGACGCGGTTTCAACCTGGAAACTAAGAGAACAGTATTATTGACGACCGCGGAAACCTACGGACCAGATGTATTTGGCAATATTTGTTGCATATATTTGTTGTAGTTCGGTTTAGTATAAAGTTTTGTGGGTTGTGATTTCTACCAAATATAGAAAAATGATTGTATATAGGAACGTTAACACGTGAGTAGCATTTAACACGTAGCCTAAATCTAAAGCGTTCTAGTATGTAGAAGCGTTCTAGTATATATCCTTTGTTTCCTCGTGGTAGGTTTCCTGATTCATTAACGAAGACTACTTTACATAACACAAAGCTAAAGCCATCCAGACACACTCGCACATATCTAGGGTATAACCTAATCCGTTTTGACCTGCCACCGTTTGTATGTATTTCCCATATCTGCTCTTGTGAATTAATTGAATATAAAATATCGATTGCACATCGTATATATGCAGAGTAAACCCGCATATCTAGTTAGTTCCAGGAAAATTATATCACGTACAGCCGAGTATCATCGGTCGCGAAGCGATGCATACATAATTTCGTGAAATCCCCGTGCCCGAGGACAGGTACACGGAGGTTGATATAATAGATTCTCAATTACTTTCGTGAAACGTGTTGATCTAGGTAAGATGAAATTGTCGGCGTATTTGATTAAGTCCCGGAAATCAATCTCCATTTAAGAACTGAAAGTTTTAAATTACACTTGGTAGTTATTTGTGTGAATTAACTCTGATCATATTGAGGCAATTTTTTTTAGCACATTAAACAACGTTTAGACGGCGTTTATGGTGATTATCTCCCTCATATTCCACGGTAAAAAAGTGGGCAAAATGTTTCAATTTGAGGCAAGAATCCTTTTGAAAATGATGAGCCCCAGTCGGCCAATTGAACTGATAACGCCTCAAAACGTATCAATTATTGAAGAAATGATATTAGCAGATCGCCGTTTTAATATTTCTGAAGCAAGTATTCGCCGAATTCTCCATAACCATTTGGATATGAATAAGATTAGTGCAAGATGGGGACCGTATCTTCTTTCTGCTCTACAATGTGAACGTCGGGTTGAATGTGGGCGCTCGTTTTTAAATACGTGTGGAGACGACCCGAAACCGATTTTGGAGTCCATTGTCATAGGAGATGAAATAATGGTTCTGTATTATGATCCTTTAAGGAAGGGGACATCGGACATTAGTCAATTTTACATTACGCAGTGGAAAAAAGACAAATAAACGATAGTTTTACTTTAAACACGAGTATATGCGGTTATATTATATAAATGTATGTATATGTATGTATGTATATATATGTATACATACATAGAACATATAGCACATGTGATATAATCTAAAATATGCGAGAAAAAAATTGAATATTCACTTAACCCAATCTAAAAAAAGTGCATAAATATCTCGATAAGTTTTTGGCTTGAAAATTTACAAAAATTACCTTAAATACATTAATTACCATCAACTAATAACGTTTTTACCTCATTACTTAACTCTAAATATGATTTTCGTGGTTCTGCTCTCAAATGAGATATATACGGGTCTGAAGACACCAACAACATGTGAAAAACATCTTCATTTGTTGCAATCCTGCTACATTTCCTTGAATGGCTTAAACGATATCGCTTATAATCTTTGTTACGGGCTTCCTGTGGTTCTTCTGACAATAAAGCAGTGGGCAGTACTGAAGTTTTGATAATATCACTTCCATGTATAAGTATCTTATGTATTGTGACTTGCATACAGTACCATTCATATTCTTCAACATAAAGTTGGGCAGTTTCATTGGCGTAGCTTCCGAATTTACATGCATCGATATATGCGCCACAATTTATTGCTTCCAATATCGTGGCGAATCTTTGTATCAGTGCTTCATTAACACCAGTTATTTCGGCAGTTAACTTTCGATTAGAGAAAAATCGCCTAGCACAATTACCATCATTTGTTGTCCCTACTCCCTGTTTTACAACATCGATCTTTAGTCCTATACGTTTGTGAAATTCTTTCTGAATCCTTTCCTTTGGAGCTTCCTTTAAATGACGGGTGACTTCATTTGTTTTCCACGATTTAAACTCCATATTATATGCAATGTGTAGAATGCATTCCATAAATTTTATTCGAGCGTGAAGGGGGGACATACCTAAACGATAAGCGTAGTCGTCTATTGTCCTACATTTAATTTTATCTAGATTACTCATTTCAGAGGGCTTTGCGTGACAAATGAAACATGTAGCCGACGAAGAAGTCTGAGTAACCGCTTGTACTACTTTGCCACCAATCAGAGTAAACACCATTTCATGAGTTATCCTCAGTTCTTTATTGATAATACAAACACTTGTGTCTCTTAACTTTGTAATGCATTCTTGTATTTCTTGAATTTCTTCTCTTGCTTTCTGTTGTGTCTCCTTTGCATGCTGAAACTTGATCGGTCGACAGAACCGGGCGGATGAAGGTCGTGGATTACTCCAATATATTGATGATGCATCCTTCTTTGCAGTTAAAACTAGTGGCACCATAGACGATAAAAACATGGACCCATCCGATACACCATCATCTGCCAAAAAGTTGATATTCACTGTGACCAGAGGAACCATCACAACCCCACTTTGTCGTCAATTTTAATTCGGTATTTCCAATAGCCGCTAATTCTTCTTGGTTTTTGGATTGTAACAGTATTATGACTGTGTGGTCGAATAGCTCTTGCAATCCGACTCTTGCATAATCTTCTGTTAAGATTATATTTTCGGGATAACAATATTAATATTAATTATTCTATAATAAGGAGGGAAGATATCGCAACCAATTTCTTTACATGAATGTCGTAAGCGTTCGTACTGGTATTTCGAAAGGTTAGCATTCATAAGTAAAGCTAAAGCTTTATCATCGCTAAAGCTAGTTACTTTCATGGTATCATCTTTATTTACTCTTGTCGCTGCGGTTACAAGCAGCTCATGAGATGTCTCCTCGCAAACTGTCTTAACTTTATATCGCTTGGATCTGTCACAGCGACGTCATCATTGAAATCCTTCGTTGGTTGTCCAAGCACACTCGTGGATGGCCCAGGACAGTTTTCGTGTTCGTCCTCAAATTGAATGTGAACTAAATTTTCAAGCCAATCACCATATTTTAACTCAGATGTTTTACGGCATCGATTTGCACTCTTCCATTTTATATAAAAATGTTTTCTGTATGTAACTACATACCACTTCCCGTTGTTCCTCCGTTAGATGTGAATATGTAGATTTTATATTCTCTCTAATAAGGCCTTACACAATAGCACCATGTCAACTAATACTCTATGCGAAACATTAAACTTGCTGATTTTGACTATATTACTACAAAGTTTCGATTGAAACTAAACTTAAATCTAAAGATTATGGCTTTAAATACTGTTTGCATTATTTACTTATAATATTTAAGTATGATTATTTACCATAATTACACTAATTACACATAGTTGCATTATGTGACTAATTACCTGGTTCGTGCACGTGTATCTATTTTTGGGGTTAATTCCAAAAGCGGCACTTTTCGGTAGCTGAAAGATATGTGATTACCTTATATGTGATTACCTTAACAATACGCTAACTAGATATTGTCCAAAATGTAATAATTTTTAACGCACTAGAGATGAAATCATAGTTACAGTTTTATAGCAGTATTTAAAAGCATATATATATACAAATTTCAAGCAAAACTTAATGTTTACTAATCCAATAATAGCTTCCGGAACTTAATTTACCCATTTCTATTTGATTTGTTATTAAAAATCAATCGTTAATTATAGCAACAACAACCCTGTTTTTGTCAACATACAATTTCCTTATGTTTGTCATTAGAAGTAACCCATTATAACATCCTATACTGCTAATTTTTACAAGTTTAGTTATTTGGAGTATTTAGAACCGAATACAATGAAAATCAATCGTAAATTTGAACCTTCATTTACTGGACTATTCTCCGCCGATTGACCACTGCGCGTCGTTCGAAGGACGACAGTAAGTTGCAAGCAGCTGTCATACAACATTTTGAGGGAAAAGCTTTAGATTATTTTGTAACGTTGCGTCCCTGCTTTCGCGCCAAAATGTAAAGTTGCCCCTCTCGGCTTTACACCAGAATGTAACGTTGGGTCTCTGTTCGAGTGCCAATTTGTAACAACTTTCTTATTTTTAGACGCAAAATTACAAAAGCGACTGTCTACACACTTGCCAAGCTATACAAGATAGACTCTGTTTACTAGTGACATCTCTGGATGATATACGGGGGATTATCGTATAAAGAATATATGACGGTTTTACATTTTAAGAAAAGTTAAGTGAATATCGGATTGATTGATTCGGCGTGTGTGGTCAGTCTTAACCACGGGGTAGCGTTGAAAATGCCAAAGGGTCCAATTTAACAGGAAAAGATGTAAGTATAACGACAATACTTTATTTACACATAACTTCATCAAATAAAATAAAATTCTCTAGCAAACCAAAATCAAATTTATATACAAATATATACAGATCGGGCAAAATGATGTAAACAAATGCTTTATTTTTTTCAGTTACGAGTTCGGTCGGATTTTAATCGGGACATTGAATTTCATGCCGCGGCTAGACACATACAAATTCTCGGTAATGGACTTTGAATGTTACGGTTGTCGAGGTTTCGTAATAGATAGCTAGAGCCACGCTTCTACGGAACGTCGACGTGTATAATATCGGCGGAACGGACTTTGAATAATTTCAATCAAAATTCTGCAATAAATAGCTAAGGCCACATTATCATGGTATTATGACTAAGTCCACACTTCATCAAACACAGCTAACAGCCGCCGAGAGATGAAGTCTGGGCAGTCGAAGCTCTCGCAGCCCGAGGCTAGCAAAGAGGACGTTCCTTCGCAGCTTGCACCGCAGAAAGACAAATGTACGTGGATTTGGACGCCTTTTATGGCAAAATTTACTCGTTTTTGTCTTTCTACGTCATGCGACCTTGCATGGAAACGAAGCGCGCTTATCACAGAACTCGTAACTATCGTGCTTATGCAATACGTACTAACGCACATCATAAATGGCCCCGTTCATAGAGTACATTGGAGTACAACATAAATGGTTCTGGAATTTTAAATAACAATTAAAAGAAATAAATCTACGGTTTACAATAAAGATTTAAAGACCAAACAAGACTAAACAAGGTAAAAATTGAAATAGTAATTTTCTTCGTTCTTCCTACAATTAAAGTCTTTAGATTTGGCGAAACGGAATGGTTCGTCACAATTTTTACAAGGGTATAGAATTATTAATTGATCGTTGTAATAAATGTATTGAAATTAGGGAAGATTGTATTGAAAAATAGAAATTGTTATTTTACCAAGTTTATTTTTTCCATATCAGACCAAGAATTTTTGGCGTCTACCTCGTACATTGATTGTGAGTAATCGGTATAAAATTGCTTAATTGTCGATAATTGTTTATACTAATATCCTAACACTAATTGTATTTATTTTGGGATGTAAAAAGAAAATAAATAACTTTTATTTCGAATAATAACCACTAAAAGCGTTTGATATATTATTCGATGCCAGTCCTGTCTATATTACGCTTGTGCATATCCCTGTAATCCGCACAAGCCAGCAGATTGGAAATCAAGAAATATTAATTCCGAATCGCTATGGGGGAGTGTGCGATTTATGGCCATTTCATCGCAAAGGTTTATTGCCCGTACAGAGGAATATCGGAGCTTCAAAGCCCCGAAGTTATATTCGGTCCTATGCGGCTTTCGCATATAACCTCAGAATTGATCCATGCTGCGGGCGGGTCCTTTATATACGGAGCACACATACATTTACATACGTTTATGTGGATAAAGAGTGTACCAAATAGATAGAGAAAGAGGAACACAACGGGGAAACGAGACGAAAATCGAATACTATCGGTGAATGTTATCATCGCAATAATGGCGATGACTTTGGTGATAATAGTTTTAACGCGGATGGGTCCATTATAATATGGTGGGACGACAAAAGCCGGCGCTATAATGAAAACGTCAAAGTTGTTTATATTAATAATAATGTCGGCTTTCGGATTATTTTGTGTCAAATCTGCATAAGCTCGTTAGCGTGCATGACATATCGCTAATGCGGAACTGATCCTACTAAGAGGAAATAGTTGGCCTTGGCTCGTTTACTATATGTGCATTTTTATGTCAATTATTCCTTCATCAACTGTATTGTGACTGTGTTTTAAAATGTCTGGTATTAGGCATTTGGAATGTGAACTAAAAGCTTTTTTAATAGTTTCCCAATAGCGAGTACGCTTTGGAACCTCATATAAATAACCTCTTGTTGTATTTACTATACTGGTATTATCAATCCCTTTTAAAAGGAGATTTAGTTAAAAGTGTATTTAAATAACCGAGTCATATTATTTTTACCCGGAATATAGACACGTTTCTTGCAGTTTTCCTAATCTTAGTTTAATTCTTGAACTGGAATCATTGTAAGCAGAAGCCAAGAACAGTTTTTACCGTGTATACTGACGAAAACGTACTAGCCGAGTAACTTCTATATTTGGAGGGAAGCTGTTTGCTTTGTAAAAAGGGAAAGAACTTCCTTGCTTAGTTTATAGAACTCTATAAATCGTTTCTTTTTTTTTGTGGAAGCTTAAAGAATATAATAACCATAATGCAAAATGTTAAGCTTTTTGATAATTAGTTGAAGGATGTAAATATAGCTTGAATCGCAAACAGAAGACAACCAAAATGAGAAGTAAAGAGGGACGAATAAGATTAAAATGAAACCCTAAAAGACACAAAACGAATTAGCAAAAATACTGATCAGATGAGATGTTCTGACCCGGAAAAATATAGATTTTTAGGGTTTCCACGTGCATGTCAACCATTTTCATGTTCCCAATAAAGGTAAAGCAAGATCCAATTTCCAAAATATCCAACAATCTCGCTTCTAATGTAAATTGTGAACTTAAGTCCACTCGCTCCACAAGCGACTCCAATATATAATGACAAAATTCCAAATTTTGGGCCTAGTTACATAACTTAATGTGCACACTGCACAAGGAAAACCCGAAATTTGACAGTAAAGTGCTCAAGTACAGTATTTTCAGCAAGAGGAATTTGTTCGCACCAACTTTTAGCTTTAAATGTACCTGATTGGCTACATGCGTACGAGATTGTCCACTTGTGTACTAGATTTGCCTACTTGCGTACTAGATGGAGCTACATTACGAAAGTTTTTACTGTAAAACAATGGTGAAAGCAATATCGAAGGTTACTTTTAAAGGAAACAAAATCAGTTTGGGTTTTTTATAATCATAATTTCATTTGGTAAATTAAAATATATTGCTACAAATATAGATATCCATTAAATGCAGTTTACGAAAAACAAAAAAAAAAAACACATTTTTCAACAAACACGATATGTAAAATTTATTTATCAAAACGAAGTCTTGTAGTTCCTGTACTTAATTTTCATTTTAGTTAGCAATTCACTCGGCTCTTTTCCCATTATAAAGTATTTGTACTTTTCGCGGTAAGGTTGTTGATGAATCCTCATTTGCTTCAGAAAAATCTTCATTATTTTATCTATTGTTATATACAATTGTTATATACTTACAAATTTTATGAAATTATACAAAAAATTAGAAGAGTAGGTGTCCTTTAAAAGACCATGAGCTGAATACAGGAAAGAAATAAGTAGTTTAAAATGTGGTTTTTAAAATTCATGTTACGTAAATTACCGAAAGAAATGTAAACACGTATTGGTAACTAAAATGTTTGCATTAATATTAAAAAGTAAATGCAAATTAGGCAGTATTAAATTCAAAAAATGGTTACATGGTTTGGAATAGTAGAAAAACAAATATAACGACAGAGATATGCTTCATCTGTAAGTAACAATCTAGACGTGTATGTTATACTTACACAAATTCAATTACTCATGGAAAAGTCACAACATTTAAGCGAATACAGTAATCCCTCGATATCCACGGTCTCGGTATCTACGGTTTCGTGTATCCGCGATAAATTTATTATATACCAATATACCAACTTGCGTATCTGCGGTTTATCCATCCAAAACCCAAACGATTTGCTAGCATTTGTCAAGATTTAAAATACATTTCTGATTGCTAGTTATATTCTACCTGGTGAATAGACAGCCCTACTGCACATATGTACAGTCGGTGATGCCAGTCGGTAGTGTTACATTGGTGATGTGCGTTATTGCTTTTGGAGATTTCCTCTTAAAACCGATGCTTTTGCACAACTCTGAAAATTCACGTGCTCTAAGAAGTAAAGGCAGAGCATTTTTTCTTGTATACTGGCGTGCAAGCAGGAAGGCGTGGGTAACCAGTGCCATCTTCACGGATTGGTTTAGAAATTGTTTCGTCCCTGATGTAGAATGCTAATTGAAGACGAAAAATTTGGATTTCAATGTTTTGTTGGTTGTTGCTAACACTCCACCTAGCAATTGAATTGATGCGTGTTCATGAAAACATGAAGGTGATTTTTTTACCGCCTAATACAACATCGCTCATTCAACCTCTCGGATCAGAACGTGATGAAAACATTCAAAATGCACTACATGCGTCGCACTCTTGACCACATTGTCCATACCATCGATAATAAGTCCGATATAAGAGTGAAAAATGCATGGAAAATCATTTCTATTGCAGATGCCCTGACATTTATAAAGGCATCTCTGAAAGACATGAAGCAAAGCACGCTTAGCTTTGCATGGAAAAGTTTATGGAAAGAGGCTGTTGTTTCCGATAATCCAAGTTCGATTGAAAAGGTTGTGAATTCTGTACTTCACTCTGCCCAACAGATCCTAGGAGAAGGGTTTGAAGATATGACCAAGAAAGATATTGAAGATCTGGTTGAATTGCGGCCTGAAGAAATAGCAGTTGAAGATCTGGATCGACTTATTGAAGAAACAGAAAATCTTATCCACGGAGCAGAAAAGCAAATAGTATTTTCCTTAGCCAATTTGAACAGCATCATATGTTCCGCAAATGAATTGATCGATAAGGTTGTGGAAACAGATCTATCAACGGAACGAAGCTTACACTTCGAAAATGGGTTGCAACCATTTCTTATGCCTTATAAGGAGTTGCATAAACAATTGCAAGCTAGGTGTCGTCAACCAACACCATACACCTTCTTCTCGAAACCATCCACAACCACAAGTCGATCCAATCCAACACCAGAGTTTACAAAATTCCAGGAGAATAACAGCAGTTCTTCTGAATCGTAAAACTCTCATTTTATTATTGGTTACTAACGTGTGTTATATATGTATTTTTGTTAGTTATTTAGTGTGTTATTTTTGATAGTTTTGTGTGGCCAAATTTTATTGCCTAAGTTGCGATACTGGGCACGTAATCGTCTTTTCCATAAGTTTTTAGTATCGTTATCCGCGGTTTCCGTATACACGCCGTTTTCTTAACAAGAAACCCCCGCGGATACGGAAGGATTGCTGTACACATAAACTAATGTATTATAGTAATTATAGCAATACATACATGTATATACTGCGTAGGACGAAATTATAAAATAGACCCATTAAATTCGAAGCAATTTGTTCTTCGAAGAAATGCTGGGACAGGACAACTTCTTTTAAAAAACATTTTTAATTCAATCTTAGGTTTTCCCCAGTTCTGGTTTCCAGGTAATAACGTAATCGACAATTTTTTTTAAATGACAACTTCCGATTTTTTTTATCTGGATAGGTCATTTAGTTGTCTAAATGGTACCATCAAAATGTTAATACCTCATAAAATTTTGGAAAAAAAGTAATTTAGAGACCGCGAAAAACTTTTGATTTGAGGGAAGCAATCGTTTCATTTCTTGAATAACAGCATTTGTCTATGCTTTTTGTTATTAATAAAATTTCTTTTCAAAAATTTTACTACCTCACATAAGAGGTATTAAAATGTTGATGGTATTATTTAAACAATTAACTAATCAAAAAAAAAAGTGAGTTGCTATTTAAAAATATTTTCAATGACGTCGTAACTTGAAAACCAGGAGTGGGGGAAACTTAAAATTGATCCAAAATTGGTTATTTTAAAAAATAAAATTGACCTGTCCGAACATTTCTTCAAAGAATAAATTGCTTCAAATTTAATGAATTTATTCCATAAATTTGCCGCGTAGGGTATAATAGTTAGTTAACCCAAGTTATAATTATATTGCCATTTGCGAAGGTGCACAAGCGTTACGTAACATTTTTGAAGTTCCATAAAACCCTTTAATCTCACTATCTTCCTGGTTTCCAGGCTAGGACCACGTAGCTGTAGGTGCTTCTACTACAGAAGTACCAGAATGACGCGGTTCCAACCCGGAAACCAAGAAGATAGTACAATTGACGATCGCGGAAGCCTATTGCACCAGACTCTATTCAATCCACTCATCGACTTTAATAGAGTTCTATGATGAACTGAACTCAAAAATTATCACACAAGAACAGGCAAACATTAGGCAAGCAGGAAATTGAGCGAAATTATTGCAAGGAGTTAATGATGTATATAACTTACGCTGATTAGAGCAACGCAAACTGCGCTGAAAGCCAGTGGCTGACGCATAAAAGTTTACACAAAATAAATACGGCCGGGACAATTCGGTATAAGCGTCAGTATAACTGCGACTCGAAAGCCGATCTGTTGTGTATGCATCTACGCTGTCGTATACTATATCGTAGTACGTCGCGAAAACGACCAAAGTTGGACACAATAAGAGTTTATTGCAGAAATGCCTGATTTAAAGTGTGATGGCGCTAAAATTCAATGTGTAGTGTGTAAAATAGATTTAGTGTGTTGGTCGAAAAGTGATTGTCTACGGCACGTAAATAGTGCAGGGCATGTTTAAAAAAAAATTCCACACGAGATTATGACAAATTTAAATTTAATTTATGTGTTTATTGCATGTAATTTACCATTTCATTTACTAAGGAAGAAAGCATACACTGAGAGAAAAAAATGCATTGATCCAACAAAAATATGGACAACCAACCAAAAAATTTAGGTTAAATACAGTCGACCGATATTTTTGGTTCAATCAACATTTAACGTTGCTTCAAAATATATTTGTTAATTCAAACGTAACAGAGGCGTTAATCCAACAGTGCGCTTAATCTCAGTTTAAGCAATTTTAGTGGTTAGTGTAACATATTCATTTGATTGAATTAAACTTATCCCTTGTTCATTCTGTTCCCGTAATTTCGTCAGGTCAACAAAATTATAGTGTTGCGTTAACACAAAAACTTGTTGCGTGTAGAATATAAAAGTGTTAGCTCAACCATTTTTCTTATTCAATTTAACAAATCTCTTTGTTGTTTTGAGTACCTTCATTTGTTAAAAAATCTTAATGAAAATGAATGTAAATACTATTTTGTTACAAATTGAATTCTTTTGAACAAATTCAAGTTCAAAAGAATTCAAGTTTGTAATAAAATAGTATTTATAAATTCAAACTTTGCAACAAAATATTTAGTATTTCACGTTGACATGTAGAATTTACTCCTGAAATATTTTTACTTAAAAACGCAAATGTAAGTGTGGAAGAAAGAAATAAAAGGCAATATTCCATCCTAACTAATATATTCAGCACTGATACGCAAAAGACAATACATCAGATATGTAATAGTAACACAAGGACAATATTAATCTGAAACTACAAAGTTATATAATAAACACATATATACGAATAAGTACTTCCTAATTACATGTACATTAAATGTTGTAAATCAATTTGATAAGACTGTCTAAATGCCCGTTTCATGTTTTCTTCTCCCAAGAATGGGTATAAGCGCTTTGATTTGTTGTATTCCTCGTGGAGGGTGTACTGACGTTGTTCCAAATTGGTGCTCCTACTGGAACTTGCTGAAGCTTCTGTGACTGGACTTAAAATAAGTGTGTCAGTAGACATATTATCTGCGAGGAGTAAACCTGCGCCACTTATATTTTGATAGTGTCGCAATTTTGCTAAAATTTCACTCTCTTTCCTATGACCGGAATAATTTCCTTTATCATATTTTCATCAAGTTGTAGTAGGGCTACTTCGTCAATTTCGTGTTCTAATAAACAGGTATGATTAATGATTACAAGGTAACTGGGGGTAATTGAATTTGTAATGCGTATATTACAAGATGTTTGTAAACATCGAATATGGTAGAAATTATCGTACTAGTTACATCAATATTGAGTTAAATAACGAATATATTTTTAAGTTAAAATTCTTATTCAAATTTCTTACCGTTTCCATATTTCAAGATTTCATTGTAAGGGTCTTATTTTATTTAAGGTATTAATTTTAACAGATGAACGTCGGTTTTGAATAGTATTAACTATTTCTTGAAGAAAAAACAAACGTTAGATACTGTATCGTTAATAATTGAAACTCACTTGTTGATGGTCACTGGAGTATTTACCTATGCGCGGACAGAAGGTATATAAGGATATTATTAAAATACCGCTTATTGCTAATAATTGAATATGCAACTTGATTTGGGAAAATCTGATTTCCGCTAATAAGGGTGAATCGTAAGGTGTACGTGATTTCGTCGACTATAGGGCCAAATTGAATAGGTAGAAGTGTATTATTTTTTCCATAATTGTACAATTTTTACATATGCATATTCTCTTTAATTATTATTTTTTATAAATTATCATCTGTTAAATTTATTACCTCAACTTCTTAAAAATATTTTCTGGCAACTAAGCAATTTTCTACATAAACTATAGCATAATAAATTCAAAATTAGAAACAACGCGTGTATGTATCTATATGTAAATATATAAACATCAACAAGAACAATTATCGAAACCAGGGCTTATACATTTTCCGTAGTTCTACTTTTCACTTACGAAACAGCACAAATGGTTCCTGACTCAATTCGTTAAACATGCATTATCAGCACAACTTTCAATAAAATGTTTTCATAAGCATTTTCTGGTACTTTTTGAATTTCAAATAAAAACAATATTCTATTTAGTATTCTTTGTAACGTGTCATTTATCAACTAGTTACCCTAAGAAACAAAATAAATAAAACGATATTTACAAAAGAAATTCCTACCATTTTGTAAAAGTCAGAGCTGAAGCCATTGTATTACGACATCGGAGATGTTCAATATATACATTATTTGTATTGTTTCGTAATTTCTATTAGAACTTATTGGGACTCAAAGACAGTTAATTTAACAATATGGCTCCATTTTCCTCACTAACTTTTGTATTTACTCATAAAAGATACTAGCTACTTACCTGCGAAAGTCGGTATTAACCAGTCAAACTCCAATTCCACTAATAATATTTTCACATAATCATCCCCCATTTTTTTATAAAACAAATATAAAGACTAAAGAAAAATTTCTGCACACTGCTACTTGTACCAAATAAAAGATAGAATCATGATGCAATACAAGACAAGACACGATGCCTCCCCACTATAACCAATAAAAACTGATCAATTGAACACCTGCATACAATACTGAAGGGTTTATTCATGAAAAACTGCTAATGTGTAAGTATCCTAAAACAAATATTTTATTTTAATCGATATTTCTATACAGTGGTTTCCCCAAAAATGTATTCTGGCAATTAACACACTATATTAATTTCAGACGCACATTTGATCCTTATGTATCAACAATCATGTTTGATTAACTTAATTCAACTTTTTGGAAAATCAAACCGTTTTTAGCTTTAATGCTATTCTTTTATTATTTTTGTTCAACCTTTACGATTTTGTTAAATTGACATCACTATTGTGCTCTGCTGAAACGACTTTTTTTTTTAAATTTACTTCCCAACCAAATAAATGTGTTTCACGAACAGAATTTTTTGACACAAATGTAATTGTTAAGTCAACGCAAGGTGGTAGGTAATTTAATCATAAAATTTGTTGGACTAACACTTCTCCAGCTAACAAAATCAATTTTGTTATTTTAACACATTTCTTTCCCTCAGTGTACGTCTCGTTTTGGAATGAATATTCGAACTTTAAGTTACCAAGTGAGAGAACATTACAGAGAGTTGTGCCGTCTGCTCGTGAGCATGTCGAGAAAAGAATTAAATCGGAGTTGCAAGATAAAAAACTGTGGTTATGTGTGTACGAAACAACAGATCGTAAAAAACATTCTGTGGTCAATGTAATGGTACGCACAATGGAACCATATCGACCGTCACCCTCAATTTTACTAGCTTCCAGACGAATATAACAATGCACTGCCGAAGTAATTTCAGTGTTGGTGTTAAATACATTGGAAAAGTTTGAACTTTCAACAAATCAACTGTTGATGTTTATGAGTGATGGTGCCGCAAACATGCTTCCTGTAGGTCGATCTCTTAAAAAACATTGTGCTAACTTGTTGCATATTACATGTTAAATTCATACTTTCAGTCTCGTAGCAGATAGTATCAGAAAATGTTATCCCGAGGTAGACGCTCTAATAGCACATACAAAGGCAGTGTTTGTAAAATCCCCAAAACGTATTCGGGAATTTCATAGACTATGCTCCGGTATTCCTGAACCACCACAACCTATTCTTACTCGTTGGGGAACATGGTTAGAGGCTGCATTTTATTATTTAAAATATTTTGAGAATATAAAGGACGTGATTTTAGAATTCGACCCAAAGGAAGCTGCGGCTGTCAAGGTAAGCCGCTTGAAATTTCAGGATAGTCAAGTTAAAACAGATTTGGAAATTATTCAGGACAATTACGTGGGACTAGCGGATGCGATAGAAAAACTACAAAATTCTTCGGTGTCGTTAGTGGAATCTTTGCAAATAGTGCAACATGTTCACGCACAGCTATGCGCGATAGAAGACGCAAGAAATGTTTGTGTTTTAGAAAGGTTTGAAAGTGTTTTAGATAAAGACTCTGATTTTGGCACATTAAGACAAATTTGTGAAGGTGCGTCAGTAGAACCGTTAAGTTATTTGAAAGATTATTTTACTTACGCAAATATAACGTCACTAGATGTAGAACGTTCGTTTTGGGCATAGAAAAACACTTTTTCTTCACGCCGCACTCACTTTGCCGAAACAATTTTGGAAACATATCTAATGTTACAAATATTAAATAGACATTATTCACTTTGTGATTTCACGGAGAACTCTTAAAACGGTAAGTGTTTGAGCACGTATCACATTTAATTTATTTTGTGTAAACTTTTATGCGTCCGCCACTGGCTTTCAGCGCAGTTGCGTTGCTCTAACGCTGATACTCAGTTAAGTATGTCATTGGGAAATTTTTTATGCCGACTCCGAAATGGTCTGTTGTATTTCTTGCTGTGTGATTTAATTGGCCTGTTAATTAAATAAATGTATGTAATGGGTATTTTTTTTTTGCTTAGATAGAACTTACGAAAAAGTTAACTGTCAAATGAGCTGTCATACTGCGTTCGCTTTTTGACATTTATGATCAGTATACTCTGGCAAGTCATCATGAAAAGACTCACGCTTGAACAACGCTACCAAATTGTTCAAATTTAATTTGAAAATCAGTCATCGATTCGCGCAACTTACGGATCGTGATTTTATGGCCCACATAATCGTTCTTCTGAACAAGTCATCCGTCGAACGGTGGCTAGATTTCGTAGCACACACTCTTTACATGATGCAACAACTCCAATACGTCGAAGGAATGTGCGTAATGAAGAGAATATTGTTGCTGTAAACGAATGTGTGGAAGATGATCCAAATTTATCCATTCGTCGTCAGTCATCGTTGCCGAGGCTCTGTCCGCTCGCGTTACCGTCAATGGAGATCGTTACCTCGCCACGATTAATGATTTTTTGTTTGAAAATATGGAGGACATTGATCCGGACAAGATGTGGTTTCAACAGAATGGCGTTACGTGCCACACGGCGACGGCAACCATCGACTTATTGAAATCAAAATTTGACGATGTTAATTTCGAGGAATAGACCTGTCAGTTAGCCTCTAACGGCTTACGATTTGACATCTCTCGATTATTTCCTGTGGGACTACGTGAAGTTACTAGCCTTTGTCAATAAACCAGCAACAATTAACGCATTGGAAGCCAACATCATTCATGTTATTCGTGACATATGGCTAGAAACGTTCGAAAAAGTGACCCAAAATTAGACGTCCAGAATGCGCTTCGTCACGAACAGCCGTGGTAGCTGTATACCCGAAATCATTTACAAATGTTAATGCAATGAATAAATGTTTTGAATAGTACCAAAAATTTGATCAGAATTTAATTTTTCGTATTATTTTTTATTATTTTAAGTTCTATCGGGCTTGTACACCCATTATATCATAACGTACCACATTTGTCTTCCTATATTTAAATAAATTCTAAAAGTGAACAGTGTAGTGGAAACATTTTCGCAGTTAGAAGATAAGACAGAAGACAGTGTCAACTTGTCAAAGTTTAACTTACGCGAGTTCATATATAATTCTGTTCTTGCCGTAACTACCTATGTATAACCTACATATAACTTAAATACATACACGTGCATGTACCTCAATAATATTAGCGAAATTCACGACCTAGTCATAAAACATAACTCTATCTTCTTACAGTAGAGAGGCGGGAAGCGGCTAAGAACTCTACTAACTCAATTACATCGCAGTTTCTGTGGGAAATATTCAACGAAGCCGTGAACGCGTTGCGACAATGCAATGACGAAGAACCTATCGCAGATTTCACTGAAGGAAAAGCAAAAAGAAAGAAGAACACCGTTGTGTTTCAGCATGCTGACGTGGACGAATAGCACAACAAAATTACAACCTATCGTAGCATGTCTAGAATGGTAGTATAATTTATTATACGTTAGGCAGGGTATGCCAACGACAATAGAAAGTTCGACATCATGTGGTGATGTTATAGGTATTGAGTTTCAAAAGGTGCACTGAAAATGTTCGCAAAGACATGTTATAATTGTCATTTCTAAGATTTATAATAAAAATCATTTAGATGCCAACGTCCTCGTTCAGATCTTCATCAGAAATTCAATTTGTAGAACATCGTTTTGAAATTGAAATTTAATTAAACCAGTTTGAGATAGATACTGAAGGCAATTTATTATGTAAATTACAAATCTAGCAGAGTAAGCTTTAAACTCGTTAGATATGCCCGCCTTTAACTAAATGTGCAGAATGCCATATTTCGTATGAAGCACTTGTCGTCCGTGTGTAATGTGATTCTAAAAGGAAAGCCTTAAAAAGTTGTCATCCTGTATTCACTTACATCATTCCATCGTAAACGATCAGAGAACTATTTTAAGATGCACTTTGGTTAAGAAAATCTAAATGAGATAGCCACATAGTGCTATCCCTATTCATTGTAGAGTAATACAAAAATGAATAGAATAATTAAATATTAATTGGCAATAAGTCGTCACGTCCTGTAGGAAATATCTATATTTTACAGTTGACGATACTCCCTAATGTCAAAGACTTTAGACCGCGAACTCGCATGGCATATTACACGCTATAACATGGTA
Organism: Dynastes maya; assembly: GCA_029619315.2. Lineage (NCBI taxonomy): Eukaryota > Metazoa > Arthropoda > Insecta > Coleoptera > Scarabaeidae > Dynastes > Dynastes maya. The sequence continues at coordinate 27,670,280 of JAROYE020000002.1, forward strand.
TTTTTAGAGAAAAGAAATTCTGTTTGAAAATTTATTTGTAAGAATACGAACTATTGTATAATCGAAAGGTGTATCCTAATTGGCCATGGTTTTTTATAAATGCTATCGGAAACAAAGGAGCGAAGGGACGAAACGACAATCTGCTCCTTTAGTTCAAACCACCGTTGAGTGAAGACGTACTCGGCTAAGTAATTAATTTTTCCTGGCACATTCAAGTGTTGTAGTGTACAAAGTATACTTCAAGTTTGATTATTCAAGAGTCCGCGGGGTGTTTCTGACGTGTCGGGTTTAATTTTTTCTATTTTCGTTATTGTTCGCATTTTTTTAACTGCCGAAAGAGTGTCTAGGGGACACTCCCGGACCTATCGATCGTTTCAATTATCTTTTAACTTAGAAAAAACAATTTCTCTATTGCTGTAACATTACAACATCCAAAGGAAAACATTATAAACCCTTCTGCGTGTGAATAAAATCTATTAGGATGACTAATCTTTCTTTTGTTTTATCCTGCATGGCCCCGACCGGGGCATATTCTTTTTAGAAAGTAATTTCTGTTCAAAGTATATTTAACTTGATGGTCGCAAAATATTTAATATTGAAGCCCAGGCAATTTTTAACTTAAGGGACACACATTAAGGGAGTAGCTTTACGATGCCAATACTGTTCAATATAATAGAATGTAATGTACTGTTTGCGTAGGATAGTGTTTACATAATTTTGCAAACAATCGAGGTTATTGCAGTTAAAAATTAACATACAGTACTATAAGTATGCAAATAGGTGCAGTGGGTTATAGATGATAAAACAGCGCAGTACACTAGTGAAGATATATGTAACAAATAAACAAATACAAAACGATTAAATTAGCTGCAGCCTTCATTAGCCATTTTTCTATAACGTCCTCTATATATATAGCTCTGTTCATTTCATTTACTTTGTATGTGTACACTGTTGTACATGTATTTTTTAAACCAGGCGTAACTATATTTATCTTGTACCGTATTGGAAAGTTCCGTAATACAGTGGCCACTAAAATATGTGACCACTGTTACAAAATTTACCCGCTATAAAGGCGGGGACTCGTACTATGCACGAAGACAGGAATCCATCAGTAATAATCTGATCGCTGCGGTATCGATGACCAAGACAAAATTTAGATGACATATGTATACAGACGTATACAGGCTAATTCATTTTCGATCCTTACCAGGGGGATCTCTCGCCTGTGTTGGCAAAGTTGGTAAATTTTTGTTATGAACTCGAAGAGAAAATGGGCCCGGGACAAATAATGTCTCCCTGAACTGTGTCAGATTTGGGAAAATTTCGGAATTGAGAAAAATGAAGAAATAAATTTTATTAAATATTTTTCCTAACGAATTTTATTTTGCAATTGTAAATTGTAAGTTAATAAATTTGTCATGAATTACTTTCTTTTCCTTTTGTAACTTAATTTAGTCTCTGATGTTAATAGGTGTACAAGCGGCCTTAGCTATACAGTCATACTTCTTGCTAACAGTTGTCACGACATGCAGCAAACAGGTGTTTATCTACTTTCATGAGATTAAATTCGGAAAAATGTTGTGTAGCTTAATTACTTAAAATATGCGGTTTCTTCGTGAGTTTAATTCCCCAGATTTGTGTATCCGGAGAAAAGTGAGTTCTATGGTATACTAGAACACGGAGTTCATCGACAAAATCTAGGTAGTACGGTTTCGTCCAGTCTTCGGATAAGAAAATAAGATTTTTACACTTCGATTTATTTACATATTTACAAAACGGTTAAAAAAATAAACGATATTCAGATCAAAGAAAGAAAAATATATAAAACGGATTGATCCTCTTTTCTTAAATTACAGATTAAAATTTCATTTGAGACCATGTGCAAGGAACTTCACGGTAAAATGAAATGTATTCGTCCCGAAAGATAAATCTTATATTACGATGACTAACAGGCGGTGATATGAGAATAAAATTCTAGAGTCGGCAAAAAGAGTAAACAATAAAATTACTACCGGTGAGTTACAAGAAATTCCACACAACATGTGCGTCTTCCATTCGTCAAATCTCAGTTGAAAGCAACTTTATACGGTGAAATATTTCAATTCGGAAAGCTATACGGTTTTTTCGGTAATGAGTTCATAAATCGGTAACTTCAACCAATAAATCTGTCACCAGCGAATTACGAAAACGTCGTCAAAGCGAGTCCGACTTTCGGTTTACAAAAATTCAGTTGATAACAGCTCTATTCGATGAGATAACTTAATTCGATAAAATACGGTAATCAGAATCCACGGTTCCTATATCGGCAACTTTGATTAATAAAACTAACACTAGTGAATTAAGAAAACGTCGTCAGAAGTCCGACATTCGGTTGTCAAAATTCAGTTGATAACAGCTTTATGCAGTGCTATGCGGGTATGAACTCCTAAGTCGGGGGCATCAGCTGATGAAACTATCACCTAATGAATCAGGGTAACATTGACAAAACATTGATTTTCTGATGCTATGTGTACAAATAAAATGAAAACCTGTTCTCACTCTCATCATATTTTCTTTTGATGAGACAATCTTTAAAAGTAATGGCACTTTAAATCACAATATTATAATGAAAATATATGTAATATACAATAATCAAAAACAGACAAAATTAAATAATAAGAAAACACCAAACCATATGCGGTGCAATATCTTCACAAATAAGTCGAATATCACTTTTTTCTCAATTTATCCACAGCTGTTTAGATAATTATCAGTAAATGTAATGGAGGTAATAGAAATTTGATTTGCGGAATGCAATATAATGGGGTCAGCCTGTAGACAATCGTCATGTGAAATTGACCCATCTGGTACAATAATCTTAGTTATTTGTGGATTTGGTGTTGGAAGTGTGAAACTTAGTGGCACCAAACGTTATTAACTACTCTTACAAACAGTATTCGAAGAAACTGGGTTTACAAAGTATACTTTCGCCAAAAAAGTATATTCAAGAAATGAAATAAAGAAATAATAAGATTTTCAATTTTGCAATGGATATAACTCTTCCAAGATTTAGATATTTCGAACACCTTCCTACTCGAAAACGTAGTTTACATTTACGCGTTTGAAAAAAATACCATTTGAATTAAGTGATAATTTCTATATTTCATTAGTGGGCGCCAAAAAAGGAAATCATCCGTCATCGTGAATCCATTACCATCGTCTGCATCGTGCATGGCCGTTTTCTTCATCTTCGATCGTTCCTCTTATAGAAAACAATCGACGCCACTAATGAAAGCAAAACTTTACAGCGGAACATCGTCATAAAATTCCGCCATTGAAGCGTCGTTTTACCGGCGGGGCGCGTTTGCATCGAAGCATAAAACGCAAATATCTCCCATTATTTTATTGTTTACAAAGGAGAAGTTCTCGACGTCAATTCTGCGCCGTGAGTGCAAAACTGCCAACATAACGGAGCAAAAGAGAGAAAGAAATGAAACAAGAATGCTCCGAAAATGGATTCCTACATACAAGCTTAAATAGCTTGGGATTTAAGAAATGTAAGAACACTATCTTAAGACGACTATGCTTTATGATTAACACTGCGGTAGATCATACATCTTTAGAAAGATATGACAAGATGTATACAATGTGCAGTATAAGAATTGGTATTTTAAAAGCAAATTGAAATGCAAAAGTCGCACCAAATAGTCTGTATTGTTCCAATTTTTTCAGTGTTGACTCAAATGTATACTTTGTTAAATTTTCGTGTCTATTGCAATATTAAATTGAGGATTTAGACAAGTGATATAGATATTTTTTCCAGATTTGTTGTGAATTCGAGGGTATGAAGTTGATACTTTTTCGGCAGTTTAAATAAATAAAACAAAAAACTGTTACTAGCGGTTAATAAATTACAGAAAGTAATAACCTTTAACTCTAACAAGCATATAAACTCTGAGTTCTTTCAAACAATTACTAAATTCGCAAACTAAACTACCTTTGAATACAACTAACTCTTCGCTCATCTGTTGTCGATAACATTTGTTAATTTTTGACCAATAATAACTTACGATACTCTTTCTATTTTAAAAATATTTATTGTTTATAGAATAAAATAATATAATTTAATTTATATAAATAATTTCAAATCACGCATTCCTTTCCAGGCTGTAATATTACGCAAGGATTTGTCATCTAGCGTCACCGCAAAGTGTCATCGCTGCGTGTCTGCAACCTTGAAACGTGTAAGTTCTCTAACGAACCAAACGGTTCGGTAAATAGCGGTATTTAATTTGGGAAAATATTATTTTATGCCATATAATAGAATTAATAGTGAAGAAATGAAAGAAAGGAATAAAAAGAAATAGACTTACTCTATGAGTATTTGGTAAATGAAGTAATTGCCGAAGTGTCCGCAAAGAAGTGACTTTAAAGTTGAAAATCAAAAAACGAAAGAATACGAAGCAAAGAGGAATTACGTTCTCGTTTCTACGGAAGAAAAGGAACCAAAAAAGGGAACTTGGCTATATAAACCGCTGCAATCTCATGTTAGGCATCGGTAGAGCGCTGCCCGAACGTCATTCAATACTAGTGGCTGAACAACACTGACCACGCGGTAATCATACCGATCATAATAGCGTTATTTTTAACATTACACTGTATAAATAGTTTCTCCTATCAAATTTACTAAAACCTCTTTAAAGTATGATTAGATATTTCATTATATGTGTAAATCGGGCTACTCTAAACACGATATATAACAAAAATTGTTTCTTTTTTGTATTACATTTACCGGTGCATTTTTTAAACCGTTGTTGTTCATCCAATTAATCCTAGCTTCTATTTATATAATTCCTTTTTCAAGTCTTGTATATGGACCTTTGATATACCGTGTACAACTAAATGTAGATTAAGATCTTGACAAGTTATGTGCTACCTATAATTCTGGTCTGAAGATATGCGTTTAGTACGAAACTGGTTGCTTATCCTGTTTCTAAATAAAAGAATTGTGAGATCCGGACCTCAGTTTCTTTCTATCCTCCTGGTTTATTTTCAAATTGTATTAAAACATCGGCAGTCATACCAATCTATAAGGAGGACAGCAAAACTAACATCAATAACTACAGACCAATATTTTTAATATCATATGTTGGTAGTCGTCAAGGTCGATAGTTGTCTGCGGAAATATTACGATATATTTGCAGATAAAATAATAACAACTAGGTATTAAAGAGTGAACGTTCCTCACATATGTAGGTCCCCGTGGTGTAGTGGTTAGCATGCCCACCCGAGAAGAAGGAGGTGTGAGGTTCGATTCCTTACCGTGGACATTTTTTTAGTAAATAGTTACGTTGGAAATTCCAAGGAAAATTATAAATTTTCATAATTCACCGACGGAAGCCAAAATATATTAAACTGCGTGATTGTTTAAAGAGCTATGCATCGTTCAAACAGAATGTAAAAAACTTTGTGATTGAGAAATGCTACTATAGTGTTGATGATTTTATAGACGACGCCACTTGCTAGTCCCTTAACTTACAATTTAAATTATGTTTTATTTCTTTTTTTCTTTTTAAATTTTTGTTGGGAGGTTAGTTTAGGAGGTGGTGGTCTTTACTTTTGCTTTTATTTTCATTATTGCTTCATGTATTTTTTTGACCAATTCATATACAGGATGTTACGAAATTCTCGAACACGGACTATGGGATGAAGTTAAGTAGCAAAAACTGAAACATACGTTCCTTTATAATTTTTTAATGTGACCAATATCTTTTGACTTATAGCCATTTTAAAAATGAAAAACAAAACATGTAAACATTTTGAATATTAGGCAACTGAAAATGTCTAAAACAAAACATGTCATTAAAAGGATACGGTTTTTATACACTTCAAAAAATGCCTAGTAGCAAAACCAAAAATAAAGCTAATATAGCTTATGGTATTGGTGGAATCATTCCCGGTAAACATGTTTGCATTATGTTTGCAGGGGCATCTTTACTCCGGTGTGTGTTGCCACGGTCTAGGACGGCATGACTGTGTTTCTGGGGCTTAGGGGGCGCCGGGAGATATTTTCAGTGCTGTTGTGGACATTTAAATCTCAATCCAAGATACCATTTTGTGGACAAATGAATGTTTATTTACCCAAGGTGGTATTTTCAATATTCATAATCGACATCACCAGAGGTATGAGAATCCACATTTAATGATGCCTAGAAATCGCCAACGTCGGTTTGGTTTAAATATTGTGCTGGTTTATTGAGCGAACGACTAGTAAGGTTGCGTCAAAACTTATCTTTAACAATTGTTGTAATTACTTTCCGTTATTTTTGGTTTATTCATATTTTGCTGCATCGCATAAATGGAGAAAATTATTTAGATTTTTTGCAACAACAGCTTCCAGAATTTTTGTATGATGTGCCTCTAAATCTCCGGCAAAATATGATTTTTATGCATGATGGGGTAGGTTCCCACATTGCACGAATTGTACGGGATTACCTGGACAATATTTTCCATGACCGTTGGATCGACAGGGATGGTCCAATACCTTGGCCACCTGGATCGCCATATCTGACACCTTCCGATTTCGTTTGTTTACCAAACACCTATGGCCGATGTTAATGAACTAGAAAACCGTGCATTTCAAGCGACGCAACAAATAACATCGCAGATGTTACGTAACACCGTTCAAGCAATAGAAAAGCGTGTTGAAGCATGTTTAGCTACTGACGGAAGACAATTCGAACAAATGTTATAAAGTGTTTTGTTTTATACATTTTCAGTTGTCTAATTTTAAAAATGCTTAGATGTTTTATTTTTGATTTTAAAAATTGCTATAAGTAAGAAAATATTGGTCACATTAAAAAGTTATAAAGGAACATTTGCCTCAGTTTTTGCTACTTAACTTCATTCCATAGTCTGTGTCCGCGAATTTAGTAACACCCTGTATATGGTTACCTGGAATTAATATTAGATTATAATTAATATTATTACTATTACTATTATTTTTTTATTAGTACTATTATTATTACTTTCTCTCGCTAATCTAATGTCGACACCTTTCAGCTGACGAAGGGAAATAACGTACAAACGCGGGTGTTCCCGGGATATTCTAATCGGTTGAAACTATTTCCTGTTTACGGTCGGGATGCCGCTAAGCAGGGAAATTCGGTGTCGGCAAGTTGGTAGCTCGGCACGGCGCAGCAAATATGTGCGCGCCAATTTCGCCGCTTGGCTGGAAAGAAATTTGAATTGATGTAGTTACCGCGTTATTTCGTTACGCTGTCGAAGTAATGCGGTAGAAATTTGTACATAAACGCTTTCCCAGGCCGGAAAACCGGGGAAATGGAAGAAAATTTAGTATGCGGGATGTTTGCGATTATATTCGCCGTGGATATCGTTTTATAGCGAAAAAAAATGTTTAGAACGGGAAGTGAATGTAAATTGAATTTATAAACTACTTGCATCGCAGCCATAACCAAATGCTTTTATTATGTTAGTTGCTCTAAGGAAAATGGTTCAAATCATTTCAAATGTTTATGCATGGAAGTATCTTTAGAAACTTCTGGTATAGTAAAGAAAGCCTAATACCCCCGCATAAATTATACTATTATAAAATTAAACGTAAAAATGCAAAAAGAATGTAAGAATTGTTCTTTTTCCGTAACGAAGCGCAGATTCAAGTATTTGGTTATTAAAATCTACGTAGGAAGAAAGTCAACATGTTTCGTTCTGTTGAAGTTTTCACGTGAAGTTAAACTTGCTTATAAAACAAAAAGTACAGTCCTTGGCCATGGAAATAGGATTACTTGAGAAATATTAAATTTATAAGAATACTTATTAAATATAATTTTAATTTCAAAAATCTATAAAAGCATAACTGTTATTTGAGTAATATCCCAATACATTATGGCCACAGATAATTACTGGTTATAAAAATAATGCTTACGGGTGCAGTAAACCGATTACCCACCTGCTATGAATCACGCCTCTTGCCATTCGTACGTACGTACGTACAATAATTATGTTTAGTCTGAATTGTGTCGTTCACTAATTCGTTAGTATCATTGCAAATATAAATAGAAACAGTATTTTTACCCATTTTCTGATGAACTTATATATATATTGAAATCTTTCTCAGGGGATATTGGGAAAATTGTTAAATTTTCTAATTTTAAACTAAATTAACGATTCTTAGTGGGTTCGGGAGTATCCCTGGATACCCTTTCGGCAATTTTATAACGAATTTCCAAATTAATAAAACGAAACTAACGAATTTTAAAATTATGAATGTAAACTAACCTTGAAATTTGAACGATGCCAATGTTATATAAACTCTCTGTTTATATAACCTCCACAGGAAACTGCCTGTTCTGTATATTTAACCCTTTTTCTGTTCAAATAAGGACTTTAAATGGGGATCGGAGTTAAGAAACACCTTGATTCAACCAAGGCTGAATAAAGATTGATGAAAAATTATGGCGTCGCTCATCTTTCTTTTATTTTAAATCGCGACGGACCGGCGATTGTTTTATTCCACAGCCAATTTTGATAATTTAACCCAAATAGAAACTTTTACGATGAATTTCGATCAAACGAGATTATTTCTGCAAATAGCATACGAAAATGAATGCAGTGACTCAACTAGGAGGTTGTATCTCGAGGATTCTCTGATACAAAATGTTACTGACAAGCTTTAAACGTGAAAATTCTCTAATAATTTACTTAAACCTTTCAGATAAAGATTTAATTGGTGAAATATTATTTAAAATACCTTTTATTTTACGCTGTTGCTTATTTTAGACGATTTCTACACGAATTTGGACGAATTACGTGAATAGGAAAAGTAACTGACGAGTAGATTTGTCCATGCTACCCCACACTCGTCGTTATCTGGACTTATATATTTAATATAATGTCCTCGCTCCACAGCCAGTTTGCTGGAGGGATATAGTGACTGGGAAATTTCCATTTTTTCCCGCAAGAAGGATATTCAGTTACCACCGAGTGGCTAACTTGTCATTTACTCGTTCGGAAGTGACAACCGAGGCTGTTGTCGTACATACAACGTTGAACATCACAATATATATTTCAAAGAGTTTTAATTTTATTTGTGTGCGTCTATTTTCGCAGTCCATTGTAATCATAATGGGAAAGAAGGATATAACTACAAAGAAAAAAGCACGAATTTCTGCTCTTCTAGAGACGAGAGAGTTCTCTCAACGTGAAATTGCACAAAAAGAGGGAGTATCACATCAAACTGTTCTGAGAATCTCGAAATTAATTAAGGAGAATATTCCTAGTACAAGTAGTGGCAGAACAAACTGTGCCGGCAAACGCAAAACAACTGTAAAAGATGGTAGTCGCATAGTAAAAGTAGCTACAGAACAACGTTTTTTTTTCCACTAAAGGTATTCATAAAATTCTTAGTGGAGAAAGTATAGGAATATCAGCCCGAACAGTCCGTAGACGTCTTCATGAAGCAGGCTTGAAATGCAGACGTCCGGCAAAGAAACCAAGACTAACATCTAAAATGAAAGTGGCACGTTTTCAATGGGCTAAAGAATATAAAAAATATACAGTTGAAGATTGGGGAAAGGTGAATTTCATTTATCATCTGTATTTTTGGTCAAATTTATCCTCATAGTTCGCCTAATGGTTCTGTAGATTTTTTACTTTTACATAGATTATTTATAGCGACGAATCACGGCTAGAAGTGCTAACGGAGAGAAGCCAATTTGTTCGTCGACGTTCTTCAGAACGTTATAAAGAAGCGTGTACAATCAAATCTATTAACACCCCCCATCTCTAATGGTTTAGTCGTATATTACGACAGAAGGACCGGGACCACTACATCTCGTTAATGGAACAATGGAACAAAAACAATATAAAAAGTTTAGAAAACTATTTAATACCCCCATATACTTTCATGCAAGACAATGCATGTCATAAGGCAAAAAGTGTAATGCGATGCCTTGAATCTAAAAATCTGCGTGTACTACCTTGGCCATGCAATAAACCCAATTGAAAATGTGTCCTGAAAAATATCATAAGTACACGAAACTCAACTACAAAGGAAGAATTATAACAACATATTGAAGATGTATGCCATAATAGCCAGGAAATTAAAGAAAAACGATAAGCTGTATTGGCAGTATGCCAAAAAGGATTGAGGGAATAATAAAACACAGAGAAGGAATAAGCAAAAATAAGTAAATGTATGTTCCAATTATACTTACTTGCATGTTATATGTAATTAAATAATATTGCCAACATTACCAACTGTTTTTTTTAATTTTACCCCAAAATCATAATATTTTTAAGGGGTCCTAATTCGATGGCCGGGGACTGTACCTTCGATGTTGTAATTTATGATCTAATAATATCTATTTTTGTATTTTATAGTTTCTGTGTGTAGTAGGAGATGTAGGAAGATGGTGAACTGGTAGCCAAGCAGTGATGTAGCTAGGTTCTCGGGGACCCCGGTGCGGAAGATCCAAATAGGGCCCCTAAGTGCGATAGCTTTTTATTTGTCTAAAAAGTAAGGCACTCACTTATCGTTAAAGTAAGACTAATAGGACTGCAGCAGGTGTTATTTAGGACTTAAAGTCTTACCAAATTAAAATAATAATAGACTTTTCAAAATAAAGATATCTTGGTCTTGCACAGCTGAATTTTCTATAAAATTAAAATAGCGGAAGAATTATTTAACTACGATGCTAGTAAGCATGGCATAGTAAACGTAAAACAATTTTAAAAGGAAAATCAAAAGTAATAAAAACAAATACTCAAATTTAACAAAGCTTAAGTTCAAAATGTTCTTGATATCAGGAAAATAAGTTATTTACTGTGTAGTGGTGTAGTGCCTCTATGAAGCGCTGTCGGCGGCGCATGCGCATTGCGATCGGATAAGTTGCTCAGCTGATTACTAACTGCATAAACATACCCACTTTCCTCAACCATTCTCCCGGTAGAGTGTTCTGGTTTTTTCAAAACAAGGCTCCCACATACAGTTGCAGCAATAATAACGGCGAACCTTAGTTAAATATTCGGTTGACGTGTAATTTATTTCAGAATCTTTACCATGGGATACCTTTAAAATTTTTTTTAAGAGGAACTCTACCCTCGCCTGACTTAAAAGCTTCGGTGCGGTGCATTGGTTGCACCTGCCTAGCTACAGCTCTTGTGCGAATGTAAAGTTAGTATTAATTAAAGGTGTAGTATAGCTAAAAAATCGTTTCCTTACTAAATATTCAATCACAGTGCATATTCACAAGTAACAACATGGTATATGCTATAATTAACTAAATGCCTACTATAATACTATTTAATTTATAAGTAAGCCTGGCATAATCGGTCTTCGCGACAAAATCGAATATTTCGCAATCCGATTTCGCGGATTTCGATCTACGTATTTAGTATGTAAATATAAAGTTATATGTATGGGAGATTTCAATATTAACCTACTTAATTCGAACAGTAATTCTGCTGTTCAATTTACCCTAGTTTTAGATTCCTTAAGACTTGTGCGAATTATTAACGAACCGGCTAGATGCGGTGTGTTTCACTGTTGAACTGTTTTTATTGGCATTTTTGTTTGAAAATGACATTTGTAATGTATGTAATGTAGTAGCTGTAAAAAGTAAATAAAGTAAATTGTAATTAAATACTTGAAAATACTTCGTCTTGGTAAGAAATCGAACCTGACACCTCCCGCTTGCCGGACGGGCGTGCTAACCACTACACCACGAGGACCTTGATGTCAGGAACGTTCACTTTTTAATACCTAGTTATTATTTTTATCTGCAAATGTATCATAATATTTCGACAGACAATTTTTAATTCTTACATGCCAAGTATAATAATTAATTAATATATTTTAGGTGCCGTTGGTGAATTATGAAAATCTGTACTTTCCTTGGAATTACCGACGTAATTAAATACTCGTCCCGGTACATTCAATAAGTCACTGACGGAAGTTAAAATATATTAAGTAAGAAAGTAGTTTTTTCAAAAATCTGTTGTACTTAATGCCGTAAATGTATGAGTAACTATAGGTATGTAGTAAAAAGCACTTTCATTTTTCAGAAATAACAAATATGACTATATTTACATTGATTGTTTTTTGAAATTAAGGTTATGATAATTTTAATGCGCCACATAGAGGGTATGATTTCAATAAATAATATAATCAGTAAACGTAGCTTCTTAACCTTTAAGTACTAGCACCTATTGGATATACATAAGTACTAGCATCGCACCTACGAGGCAACATTGTAAAATTACTGCTATAAAATTAATGTTTTAATTTTAAATGTTTCTTGTTTTAGGAATATAGGTACCTGATATGATACAAAACGGTAAAATAACATATAAAAGAAACTTTAGAGCATATTTGTTTAGAATGGCGGTTATTTTTTCTAGGGCACAGGTAACACCGCTTTCTTGAACTTGTAGTTGGAATTTCTACAGGTTGAGGCTCAATTTCTAAATGCTCGTTTAGAACTTTTCGAATTTTTCTTGGCAATTGAGGGTACTCCAAGCTATCTAATTGATACGGTTCTACAAGTTCTGGTTCTAATATTTTGAGGAAACTTCTACGTGCAATGACTGATTCAATATTATTATGTTTATAAATAATGAAAGCATTTAAGGCGTAGACATTAATGAGATGGAAAAATAAAGCCAATGGCCATCTCCTTGTTCGCCATCCTACATTGTACGTAGCACAGAGTTTATTTGTTACGTCCACTCCACCCTTAGTCGTATTATAAAATGTCAAAATTTCCGGTTTCTTTTCTTCTCCGGTATCTTGGTCAATGTTTGCATCATGGTGCATTATGGAGAGCAGAAGAACTGCCTTAGATTTTTTTGCTACGTAAGAAATCAACGTTGCATTTTTTGAAAATTCAAACAGTGTACTTTTTACAGTTCTATTCTTGTTGGGAAGAAACACTGCTGGAATTTCTCTTTTATTTTTGCGTATTGTTCCTACTAATGTTAAATTATGGTCCGACAATAAGCGCTCTGATAAGGATACACTTGCGTACCAGTTATTGGTTGTCACATTTCTGCCAGTCTTATCGATAGGTTGGATCAATCGACTTTATAAGGTCCTTTCAGTTGAGTTCCGGTGTACACTTGCATGTTTACAGTATAAAAATTTTTGGCGCCACACAGATCAAAAATTTTTATTCCACAGCGATTTGGTTTTGACGGGATATATTGTCGAAACCTTCAGATACCACGAAATGCCACCAATTTTTCATCAATGGTAACGAATTCAGAGGGCGAAAAAAACTCAGTGCATTTAGAAACAATATTCTCGAATAAATCCCGTATTGGGCAAGTTTATTTATTTGAAGACGTTCATTACGTGTAATAATGTCATCAAATCTAATACAACGAAGTATAAATAAGAATCTTTCATAACTCATTGTTGTATAAAAAAATTGGCTGGCTAAATCATTATCAGAGAATAAGTCTCTGAAATTCAAATGAGATGATCACAGTATACCGGCGACAATGAGCAGTCCAATGAAAGCTTTTATTTCATTGTGTGTCACGGAATTTGCACAGCCAGCTCTTTGAAAGTTGGGTCTTACTTTTAACTCAATGTATTTATTTGAATTTTCCACCAATATTCCAATTACCCAGTCGTCAAGGAATAGCGTGAATATAGTGGAAATTTCTTTTACATTCTTCGCACGACCTTTGCAACCAGGAAGATGAATAACAATGTTACTTTTTCGTGTTCGTGATGTTGGAGGGGGTACTTTATTCCACTTTGAAGTTGTATTTTTACCTATGAAATTATAGACCATAAGAGCAAAGTATTTTACAACAGTGTTTATTTTTTTACATACCTAAGTAAAAATCTGTAACATCAGATAACTTTTCCGTATTGCTAACATCTTCTTCAATGACTGAATCACTATCATGACTAGATACACTTTCATGATCTGAACCTAAGTTGCTTTCGGGATAGATGTTTTCGTTATCAAATTCTATCAAAAAATCGTCACTTTCAAACAATTTCGCTATTTCCTCATCACGTAATCCACGTTTACTACCCATAACGTCAACTGTACACGTTAAGGCTCAACGAACTACTAACTCAATATTCAATGGGCATAGATATTTTTAATTACTGTACTATAAATCACTCACAAAAATACCCGTTATGTATAATGAAAACTCAAGAAACAAACAAACGTAACTACTGACACCGCGCCTTTCAGACACCACCGAGTGCAGGGTCATAAATTATCTTTTGTTTACATTTCAATGTATGCAATGTATGTCTGGAGCATATCATGTTACATAGGTTTTAGAAACACAATTCGAGGAATACATATTAGGTAAACTGACGTAAATGAAATTTTGTGAAAGATATTACAATTTGTAAAAGACCTGGCGCCTCGTAAGCGCCATGATTGTACTTAAAGGTTAACAGCGTGGATAGGATTGATGAAAAATTTGCATCAGGTTTGTTTCCACATTTGTCTCGATGAAAAATGTTCGCTGTGCGAACTTTACATAATACTTTAGCTCCATTGTAATTCAAATCCGGAAATCCACTGATAAATTTAGTGACTTTATCAGCCAACGCTCCTTTATTTTCCTTGCGTACGTCAGACATACTTACATACATACATATCTTTATAATTATGTGTAACGCTGCGAAAGGTTGAGGAGAAACTGCTGCAATAAATCAATAATTTCATTCGCTGAGGTAGCTCATGCCAATTCGTCTGTATACATATGTACGTCGCGTCGTGGGCTGCGCAACTTTACCGCGAAGCGCTCTGTGCCAGGCCGATTGGTAAGTTACCTGCACCTAGTTAATTTGTCGATAAGGTAAAGAGTTACAAAATAGATTATTTCTTCTATGTCCTTTGTAGTTTTCATTAAGCTACCATTAAATAGTTCTTACTTAAAATTCTGGGACCTACTTCTTATTGGATAGCACAGTGTTCAATCATTTGTTTTGTGTTTGACAGGAAACAACTGATTTGATGTTTAATAAACCAGTGTTTACTGGTGCGGCTTTAATATAAAATCTGCGTGTGTAAAGGCAGTAGGCGTTGAGTTATTTTATTATATATACAAAATACATACTGCAAAAGCTCCTATAATATCATCAACCAACCCTATATCGCCAAAACCACACGAAAAAAAATGGCCCAGATATAAAATTTACCTCTTCCTTTTTTTAATAAAGATAAAGTAACACGTCGGTCGCTTTATTAGGGTTCATCCTACTGGGACCCTTTAGATTACTTGCCAGTAGCTTACCACAGTTCGCGGATAACAAAATGCTCTCCTCCGCGCTTCCACGTTTTGCCGTAAAAAATAAAAATAAATAATTATACTTGACTTACCGTACGTACATAAAACGGCGTTCAGACGTTGTAAAGATATTATGTATCATAATTAAAGGGCTAATTAAGAACTCCTTTTTGGGTAATAAATAATATGATTAAAGCTATTAGATATTTTATTTTGTTATTAATATTTACTCTTGCAATTATTTTACAGAAAAATAGTTAATATACCTACTGTGTTTTCGTCAAGACATTAATGTACGTTGTTATTAAATGTTGAACGCCGCTGTGGCAAAAATACAAGGTTGCTGGCGTTGATATATTAACATCCGCAAGCGTTATTATCTCGTTCAGTGCAGTAATTAATAACGTTCAGACATTCTAATGAAAATGGCTCCGATGCATCCATGTTAGCGTATTTTATAGTCTATTATAATTCAAATATGCACATACTTCGTTAATGGTAGGGAAGTGGACATTAATAGCGTTTGTTATCGCTATCCCCGTTAAGGTAATCCTTTATTTTGTTGCTTGCTGCAATTTAAGATGTACGACAACGCTGTTAGCGAAAGTCTTTTTTGCACTTAGTAAGTAAAAAGCTTTTGGAAATAAGCGGTACAAGACTTTGTAGAATGTTCTATGAGCAGTTTAAAAAGTTCAGTAGGTAGAGTAAGAAATACACGGTTATTTGTACTTTCCAAGTCAAGATGGCTTCTGCAATACAGTAAAAGATTCAACATATTTTTTCCAATTTAATTTGTGTGTGATATACTGACGTCTCTAAAAAGTCTTGTGGATAAACTATTGTCGTTCTGTACAGACAAGATTCTACTTGAAGATAAATTACGCTCTCTGAGATGAAAAAGACATTACCTTGCATATGTTCTTGTGATTGCTAATCCAAAAATACGCTTATGGAAACAATAAACTTTATAAAACCCAAGCACATTAATTATAATGCGCTTGTGACCGGATGGACAGGTAGATAACGGTATGAGATCTCGCTCTGAGGAGTAGGACAGCGACGCTATTCAGTTATGTTCTTGTAATTCAGAATTTGAGAATCATAGCAGCCATACTCATTCCAGTAAGAAATTTTAAGAAGAATTGAATTAATTGAATTAATTTATTACAGGCTAAACATATACATTCAATGTGATACGCTATTTTATATAGAGTGAGGTCCTAAGGCTTCTCCACCCAAACTAACTTCTGAACCACAGAAGCTAACGTTCTTAGAAAAAAACAGCTTGATTTTTATTTTTTTGTGAAATTTCCGATGTTACCAGAAGTGACGTCAACTTTTCTATTTTAAATGAAATATCCTGTATATTTTTACGTTTTTGGAAAGACAAACGAAAAACGAATCGAACGATACCACACAGGTTATACTTCACCACCAAAGATATTACGACACGCAGCAATAAATGTTTTGGTAATCTGTTTTTGCTGTTGTGCAAAGTTGATTAGGAAAACACGTCAGTCTCCTCTGATGCAGGGTTAATCCAAACAGCTAAATTCTAAAAGCGCTAATTATTCTTGCTATTATTGCCTTGCATTTTTCATATTTCCGTTGTTTGTTCCCGTTATTATTTTTTCCTTGTTTTTACCTGTTTTCTTAATTATCGTTATTTCTTTACTTTATCGGACTTTATTGCATGTACGAGGGAGGATCGTAAAATAAGGTTCCCATATTTTTAAAAAATAGACAACATTCTTTATTTCCTTAGCATTACACATCGTTTTAAAGGTAAAAACTTAAGTTATTTTTCAACATAATCGCCATTTCTATCCAAGCATTTTTGCAGACCGTGCTTCAACTTCTGTATCCCCATGTCGTAAAATTCTGCCGCCAGTACCAAAATTTTTTCAATTGTGGTGTTGGAAATCTCAGGAATCCGAAGAACGAGTTGACGAATGGTGACCCTCTGACCTTCAAACAGTATGCTCTCGACCTTTTCAACGATTTCCTCTGAAACTGATGGTCTTCCGCTTCGCTCTTCATCATGAATTTCCGTCCAACTTCCAGTGAATTCCCTACACCATTTGCGGACGTTGAACAGCTATACACTTTTCTCCATAAACTTCGGTTAATTGACGATGAATGTCTATAGGTGAAACCCCTTTAGCATTTAAAAAACGGACGGCTGCTTAGCCAACACTGAGCGGCGTAGCGAGACGGGAGTGGTACGTATATAGAGTGGGGAAGCTGCTGCACACGCCAATGTTGTCGGATTTCGCCTAACACGTCTTATTGCTGCTGTAGGGCTTTGGGAACCTTATTTTACGATCATCCCTCGTAATTAATCATAGTAGGTTTGTTTAAATTTGTAATTTTTTAAATAGATAATGCATCTGTTTTCAATTGTTTGTGCTGTTGATTTACCATGACCTCAGCATGAACCATTTAAGTTATTTTGATATTCGGTGAATTTGACAAAAATTAGCAGGAAGTGGAACATAATGAATATTGCCCTTGTACAGCGGGAAAATTTTTGGACATTACGCTAAGCAAGGCAGCATAGATAGGATAAACTCTACAGAGCGAACTGCTTTGACAGAAGATAATAAGATTTGTTGCCAAATTTACAAAATATTAAAGTTGAACCAGCTATTTAGCATGGTTCGTACCAAAGCCATCCTAAAAGTAACAATCTGAAAAACATATTGTCTACCAAAAATCGATAGATAGAAAGTTCGAAAATGGAAAAGGTAACAACGGTTGATAAAATATTATAGCATTCAGGATACACAACAATGAATGGTAAGAATAATATCTACGTTTTCAAAATTGAGAATATACAGCAATTATTATGATTATGTTGCTGAGCAGCGAGCTCATTAGATGAATTTGGTGCTTCTTCTAGCCAAATTTGCATAACAACAAACATCAAAATCTTTTTTGCTACATATCCCAATATTTCTTAAGCTAAAGTATAACATATGTGGTACCATTGGATACACCTTTCGATTACCTTTCCAAAACGGTAAAAATATACAGGATGTATTTAAAATAAGCAAGTTGACGTCATTCCCGGTGGCATCAGACGTGCAATTGAACTGCTTGTGACGCCAAAAGTGCACGAAAAATAGAAATCGACCGATTTTTCCTAAAATTCCTAGCTTCTGCCGTTCACAAGTATGGGGGGGATACTTTTGGACTACACTGTATATTAACTACTTAGGTATTGGACAGCATTGCCTATTTTATCAGATTATGTACAGATCCGATATTAAAGAAGAATTAAAGAAGGACAATGTTCTTAAAACGCATTTCACTCCATTGGGCCCGTCAGGACGGCTTCCGCAAATCGGAATATAGGAGTCCTCACAAAAGTGAGAGATGGAAGCCACGAGTATATAGACCTACAAGTTCAAATCCTAACCTTTGTTGTTTGTAAATACGGTATGATCTGATTATAATTGTTTTTACAATTGCAGTGCAGCAAGCAAGTCACGTTTGCTGGCATACTAATCTCCATTGTTAGCAACCCCCTCCATTAGTATTTTCTGATATTTATTATGGTCTGAACATTCAAAGAAAATATGACTAAGGTCTTCAGTCTCACTTCCACATGAACAGGTGCCTTTGTAATAAATACAGGCGCCTGTTCATGTGGAAATACACACAATGTAACAAACATTGTGTAATGTCACAAACGGGAGAGGAAATGACTATTCTAAATTAATTGATTAAAATTGAATACAAATTAGTACAGAATATTTACGTTTTACAAGAATTAATTTGAAAAAAGGAAACCTAACCTCAAATTGTGACGTTTTAATATAAACTCTATGTTTATATGTTACTTATACGAAGCCTGCGTGTTTTGAAACTTGAATTGAACTTGACTTTTGTTTCGCATTGAAAGATGAGCACTAAACTGAAAAATTGTAAGCGTCCCTTCACTCCTTTCTTCGCGATAGCGATTGTATGATCAGGGCCAACTAGGATATATCTTTCGAATTACAATTTGGTATTGAATTTCAATTTAATTTTCTTATTCCAAAAATTGTATAATGCATGCCATGCAAGGACGCAACTGAAAGACTATGATACTCTATGAGTTTTGACATTACAGACAACTTTTAAAGTGTTCGTAACGAATTTGACGATTTCTTAAGGAACGATATTTAATTTACGATATTACGACTGAAATACGACCGAATTTATACTGTAAATAGTTGTAGGAAAATATTCATTAAATATGAACATTTTTAATATGAAGAAAATTGGAAAAAAATACTTAACCGTAACCCTGAGATCATCGTTGACTGGAGATAAATTAATCTCTTAACACCCCCGCGACAGGGAGAGGGAAACCCGAGGTTATAAAAGGAGCTAGAGGCACTGAGAAAGAGGTCAGAGGAACTTTGGCGTTGAATGAGTGGACATATTGTAATTGGTTGAACGCATTATACGTAGCGCTAATGGCTACGTTCGATGTTGTATGTAATTTGTAACATTACTGAGTTTACGTAGGTGAGCAGAAACGGGTTCTGATTAAATTTAAACATTTCAATAGTGGTGTCATGAAGACAGGGTCTTTTATTACGCTGGTGCCAGGGGTTGCAGATAATATACAGATGGATTTTTGCATAATCCGTCATTCTAATGCAGTACGACTGCTTCCAGTAATCTTGCCGTTGATTTTTCAAAACATCGTTACGTGAGTCTTAATCCAATAGAACGGGATACGAACCTGATTCCTTTGTAACTGACGTGCCTCTCTATGATGCTTAAAATGGCATGTATTTGTGTATCTGGGATGTTTCCTATTATGGAGATATTCTAGGGTCTTTCATGACCGTATGATTTTTGTGATCTTTATTCCGTACATATGAAAGGGCTTGATTGATTACTAAAGTTTCAGCAGAAAAGACGGAGGTACCATTTGTTTTATATTTGTAAACAAAAATATAAGATTGATTAGCACAAACACAGGGATTGGAGGTTAACACTTAACACTACATACCCTCGTAATATTAGAAAATATTTTCTTTATCTTAGGATTTTGATAATTGAAGTTTAAACTATATCAAAAGGCAGTTAAAAGCATGTTAATAAGACAAAACAGGAGTTAAGTGAATTAATTTATTGCTACTTTTTTGTTTTTTTACCAAACCCATACATACATCTGCATTATCCTATGCTGATATCACTATCGTTACTATTATTAGGAGAGTGTAAAATCTATACACTTTAGAACCAAATTGACCAGGGTATCGTGACCTTATCTCGGATATTCCCTTGATTTTTGCGTAAGCTGGTAGTATATAATTTCGACTGCCCATTTTTTGGTAAAAGTAATATAGAACTTTGAAAATGTTTTGTCGACATACCTATTGCTTGTCTCTAAAACGTTTGATCAATTTTTTGCTGTCCAACATGACTTGATACCAACTTTCAGTAAATGTGACCGGGTGTTACAGAGAACTAATATGTGGATTGTTATTTACTGTTGGAGATGTGCTTCAGCGAAGTCTGAATGAGAAACCTAAAGTACAACTAAGCGATAGTTATTCAGTTGATGAAAATAAATAAATACAAGTTAAAAATACCTGTGTTATACTCAAAAGCCAGATAATTCTTGATCAAATCAATCGTTCCTGATTAAGTTAAGGCTCCGTCAGATTACCATGCACAAAGAATAGCAAAATCGTTGTAAAAAAGAAAACGTGGAAGTATAGTTTATTTCAAATTATAAGAATATAACTTTGAACGGCTTAAATGCTGTTATTGCACTACCTGCGGTAATAACTACCTGGATACGGAAACAAACTGCTGAGGACCGTAATGACAAAATTCAAGTGAATTGAATAGAAATGGAATTATGATTTGCGATATGCGCAATTATCTGTTTGTACATTTAAATCTCATTTAATATGTAAATTCTTTAATTACTTGTAACATCGAATTGCTAACTATGTAAATTTATACTGTTTGTAAAATATACATACATAAACATATAATTATCTTATAGGGCCGTAATTTATAGTCAATACGGCCCCTAGATTCAATATGCATTGCCATGTTATTATCGTCACAGAAGGTGCAATAAAAGTATTAAAGGCCTTGTAAGTCTACAGTTATATTCTTATAATTTGAAATAAACTATACATCAAATTCTTCCCGTCTGATGCTTTGAAACTTTGGAATACAATGAAAGAATTCAAATAAAAAATATATCTAAGCAATCACGGTATAAAAGATATTGCTTGGTAATTCAATTTTAATTTTTTTTTTTTTTTTTTTTTTTTTTAGGAAAGTTTGAAGGATGAGGTTTCATTCAAGCGTTTATTGATTTGGATATACCAATAAACAAAATCTTAAAGTTGTTTTGAAAAACTCTCTTGCATTTTTCGAACAATTTTTTAGTAATTTTTAAGATTTATAATACAAACTGCTTAAACTCTTCCGTTAAGGTGCGGCAAAATAGATTTTGAGAGTTACTTCAAATCATTTGAGCCTTACTATTATCGTGCACACTTAGCGATACCATTATTACGCTTAATTTTCAATACGGAACTTATTTCTGCGTTTTTAATTAATAGTGAAGGTCTATTTACAAATATAAATGATAGGCATCGACTTCACAACACCCTGCGTACTTTTGCCAGTCTCCCCTAACTGAAATATCAGACACCTCTACCCAAGCAGTAAAGAGGGAAGTATATGAATCACCCCTTCGGCAATAAATCTTCCGGTGAACCAGATTTTATATACACACTTCAGTCTCGACATACTATACTTTCTACCCTAAAATTCTCCCTGTAGGTTATTTACCCTCCTACGTACAACGGTATTACAACTGAAGGAGGAGGGCATCATTTATCGAAACCATACGGCGAAAAATGCGTTCCCGCGAATCCGAATTACTAACTTCCGATGGCGTTGTTAATATTCCGGCGAGTTAATCCGGGACTGGATCCGATCAAGGCGCGTACTTAAAAGGGAATCATTTCGGCTTTAACGAGTGTGTATGCTTTCATAATGTAATCGGAAACAGTTCCATCTGAGTCGTGCAAACACCAACGGAGTCTATGAATATGGATCATAAGTGGACGGCAACGTTGGTAAAGTGGGTACCTAATGGAGGAGCCAAGGGGATGAGTTTTTTTATTAACGGAGATGATTTGAAAATGTGAAGTATTAGAAAGATTAAAGTTGCCATTTTTATAAGGCAAGTCAAACATTGAGGGTGTAGACGCCTTGTTTGGAGAGCTTATAGTTGATATATGACGGACTTACATTTTGTCGGATATTGCCCTTTGAGATACAGTTTTTGTATCGGGGGAGTTTGGAAGGAGAACACTTTTGCACGTTGGGTTATGACAGTACTTTATGATAGCATCAAAGGGCACCAAATAAATTATCATTCACAGGCATAGATGGGCAGAAATATTTCTTTAACATTGTTAACGAAATTGAATACCTGGGTGTTTAATTAAGTAGGTAAACATGCGAAAAGAGTAGGGATAGACAAGAAAATTACTGAAAGCTTCACAGCAATATGGCAGCGAATTGTGGATAATGAGGAAGTAGACAGGGAAAACGTTGAAAGGACAATGGAAAAAAACTTGTAAAGGGTTTCCCAATAGCTTTGATATGTTTTCGAAATGCCGCGGCGGCCATTTTGGAAGTGAAAAGAAATGTAATTTCTTGAGAGTTGTGTTCAGTATAGTCTAGCATTTCATCATGGCGAGATACACGCTTCAAGAACGTCTCATTATTATTCAAAAGTTTTATCAAAGTAATCGACCTTTTGTCTAAACCAGTCGCTCGTTACGTGAAAATTTTGGAAGAAATAATCTTCCTACGGTGCTTGCAATTCGTCGAATCGTGAAAAAGTTTAAAAGTGAATTTACTCTACTCGATAAAAAAATACCACAGCGACGACGGAATGCAAGAAATCTAGACAACATTGCTGCTGTAAGAGCCAGTGTTGCAGAGAGTGCAAATGTGTCGGTAAATTGTCGTTCTCAAGAAGTTGGACTCTCAAGGATGACAACTTGGCGAATTTTGAGGAAGGATTTGGGTTTGCACCCTTACAAGGTTGTGCTGACTCAATAACTGAAGCCACTTGACCAGCATAAGCGTTGTTTTTTTAGCAATTGGGCTCAAGAGAAACTTGAAAGCTATCCTGATTTTTTTAAGAAAATCATCTTTTCTGATGAAGCTCATTTTATCTAAACAGCAAAACTGCCGTTTTTTGAGTGAAAATAATCCACATGAGATTCTTGAGAAGCCTTTACATTTAGAGAAGGTCACTGTCTGGTGTGGTTTATGGCACGGTGGCATCATTGGACTCTATTTTTTCCAAAATAAGGAAGAAAATGCGCGTACAGTGAACGGTGAAAGATATCGAACGATGATAACGGATTTTTTGTGGCCCCAGTTGGAAGAAATGAATTTGGATGGCATGTTCTTCCAACAGGACGGTGACACATGTCACACTTCTGGTGAATCATTGATTTATTGAAAGAAAAGTTTGCTGAAACATTGATTTCTATTGATGCGAGAGATCCAAGAAGAATTGGACAACTTCGACCAGATACTTGGTCTCCAAGAAGCTGCGATTTAACACCACTGGATTATTTTTTATGGGGTTACGTTAAGTCATTGGTCTATGCGAACAAACCACAGACAGTAGAGGACTTGAAAACCAACATAGAGCGCTGCATTCGTGATATTAATGCGGGTTTATTCCATAAAGTAAGTGAGTGATGTGTTGTTTCAAACATAAATGCTATCGATGAAACTTTCAAATAAAAAAAAAATGGATTAACTTTTTTTCTGTGTATTATTTACATTTAAAAATATATCATTCTTATTGGGAAACCCTTTAGAAGCATGAAAGACGAAGAAGAAATGCGAAAATAAACACAAATGAGAGCATTGACCAAAAATAAAACCTAATAATTAAGCAAAGAGCCAGAGCTTAAAAAACGAGGTGCTTTTGTCATATTATAGAGATTATGGGATTCTAAAGGATATTTTGCAGACGATGAATGGAAGCGATTTTAAAGAAAGTTGATGTGTGTAACTGTGTTGTCTACAAACATGTAAGAGTTATGCAGATCCAGAAGCGATATCCTTTTAGGATCCAAAGCGCTGTGTGCATCGAGAGGCTTGATTACAATGCTGTTATACGACGTTATTATAATAATTTTATTCTAAGAAGTAGCAGTCTGTGAAAAATTAAATACACGTGCAATTAGTGGGTTTTGAAAACATAAAACAAATATGCATGTTCGCGTAATTTAAACAAGAGTTTTCGAAATGAAGAGTAGCGCGATATGCTTGCTTTATTGGAGTGCAACAAACAACATGGTATGGGCGCCAGAACAATATTTTCGTGTTATTTTGACTGTCGCTAACTAACATTACCTAAATTTAAAAGGCTAAGTCACAAATTCCAAGAATCTAGATCATTTATTAAATTTTAAATATATTTTCCGGAATATTAAATTAAGTAATAAGTAATGTGAGGTTGTAACCAACTATGACTACTGCCATAATACAAAAAAATATATCTACCAGTTTTTTCCCAATTTAGTAGTAAATGAAATAATACTAATGGGATGAGGAACCCTCAGTTTCTTTCACAAATCTCTACTTTTTCTGTTAAATAAAGGTAGTTTTATCTCAAACTCATAAAACTACACGTTTTTACTCGTTTAATAGTTTTTCATTTCTGGAACCCAGTATTAAAACCCTATATACAGAATGGGTAGCTATTCCAATTCGATAATTTTTTGAGTTACCTTCATATACTGACCTTATTTCCCGCAATTGGTCTAATTTAACTTTCATAGAATATACAGTGAGGTTCTAAAGTACACTCTCTGTCACTTTTAGAAAAGAACTAGTCGATTACAACAAAATTCGATGAACAAAAGAGATAACAACAATTAACAAAACAGGTAAAATAAGCGAAAACAATAGCGAGAACAAAGAACGATAATATGAAAGATGCAGAATATAATAACAATAAATAACAAGAATAATGTACACCTTTAGATTTGAGATTTGAAAGTTTGGTGGTGAGACAGGCAAATTTGGTTAGTGCGCGTTGGTACTTTTTTATATTTTGGAAATGTATTAGTATTCTATTAGCCCTTGTACTAATAAGTGGTCGGTAAGAGGGAAGAAAAGTAGTGACGTCACTTTTAAACATTTTACAGAGTTGGTAACACTGGGAAGGTTTTTAAACAAAACAAATAAACAAATAACCTTTTCGTTTAATCACTTCATAATTCCCAAGAACAAATAGTTGGCTGTTATATAGCTATTATCTACTAATTATTTACAATCGGAAATAATCTCTGTAAAATGTAATTGCCCTTAGAGGGCAATATCTTTGCAATCACATTACAACTTGTTAGTCACTGATAAAAGTTGTGTATGGAATGTTAGTAAAGAAGGTGCAGTTGCAAATGTAAAGAAAATTAAAAGCTAATATCTTCCATCAAAGGAAGATAAGTCTGTGGGCAGGGAGTTAACTCACGATAAGAAGTTAAAGATGTTTGGATGATGCTGTTGGATTTACATGGCTACTTTCCGATGACAGTGTGCATACTGGCATTTCTGCTGTAAATGTAGAAAAATTATTGTTTACTGAAGAGTGTCCGGCTTTCAAGAATAAGCGTGCATACTTCAGAAACAAAACTGAAGTAACTTTAGATGAAATTAAAGGTATTGCTGTTCAAGCAAGTGGACAAAGTAGTAATGCTACATGGCTTGTAGAAAAAACCAGCAAGTAACTTTGGTGCTATTTTGACCGCAGTTGAAAGAAATACGTATCCACCAAGCTTATTTAACAAACATATAAAAAGTATTATACTACCTATACCTGCTTTTTATTACTAAGATGAACTTATCCGTAAGCCATGTGTACAAACTTGTTTATAATCTGATCTTTTTCTGTCTGTTTTACCCCAACTATACTATAATAATGAAACAAATTGTCTAAGAAAATGTTTTAGTTACACGTTTACAAAATATACAAAATTATAAAATTCTTTAACGTCAGTAATTAAGGGGAATTGCAAGTTTGTCAGTACCGCACAAACTTGAAACAATAGAACTGACAGTGTCAAATTTCATGCAGAGTATACAGGTCTTGTAAAGCGAATACGTACAGCAAAAAAATAGTTTGTCACCCGCTCCCTCTCAGCGATCGGAGATCACAGATCAATCGCGCCGTCGCGCCCTCTCCTGCTCGCGCGCAAATACATATGCTCTCACTTCCTCCGCGTAACGCCTACATTTTTTGCTGTACGCATTTGCTTTACAAGACCTGTATAGTTTGAGTTTGTTCCAATTACTAGATTATTTAAGCGTTTCTCCTTTGTTCTAAATGCAGCAATACATACATCCGTCGGCTCGTATCAACTAGAATATTGATTTGTTCGGAGAGAATTCATTAACCGAGCTTAGGAAACAAAGCATAATAGACGACATTGCAGTAGCGGTAGTTCCATCAGCAACGGAGCAATGACAAGATCAAATAAACAAACGGACGAACAAACAACAAAGCAAATTAATTTGCACAGGGAACAATTAGAAATGAATCAATCAGCAGCAATCTGGACGTTGCCTCAGCGCACAGACCGCTGCGTGTATTTTGTGTTTACCCGTTTATTCATCGTGTTGCTTTTCTTTTTTATACGCACTGCTCTGCCATAGCTCTAAATAGATAAATTAATTGCGGCTTCCAATCAGATTCGCTGTATTCCATGTGGGACAGCCATACGTAGTGTGATGTTAACATGTACGGAAGCGGAAAAAGCGAAGCTATCTCTGTTGCCCATGAAACGATTGAAGAGGCGTTCGTTTCGCGCTGATTGCTATTAGAACAAGTTTAAATTAAACTCTTTTGGTTTCGGCAGTTTCCTATCTATTGGAAATAGACTGAAGTTCTTTTTACTATCCGTGGTAACGAATGGAACAATTTTGGAAGTTTTCTTAGCGGTCTCTTGAAAGATGGATTTATTTTTAACGTCAAGGGTTTTTCATTTTATTTTGACCACTACTTATTTCCGTTACTAATGCAGATACAAAATAATGTTTCGAATAAAAGTTTAAAAGTTGTAGTGTTTTATCTTTACCAATTAAAAATGTGATAACTCTCAGAGTTGCATGTAGAAGGTGCGCCCAGCAAAATGTAAATTTGCGTTTCTCAATGGAATACCCTGTATATTTTTGTATTTTTGGATAGCCCTTCAGCTCCTAATTGCAAATATACAGTATTAAGTAAGACCTTTTTAAATAACTAGCGACTCGTTTTACTAAAATCGTAAAAAATATAATCAGTAGGAAATATGCAAAAACAAACATATTTGATAAAAATGTATCCATTACTTAATTTTAATTTAAAGGAGCTGCTGAAAGTGACCTCATTTTTGTCTATACACCACTGATATCGTCTTCTTAAGTTTTGTATACCATTGGAAATGTAGTTTCTTCCGTTCAAATTATGAATTCATGAATTTTCTCCCTGATAGTGTTAGTTCAATGTGCGCATTAGGATCGAAATTCACTTTTTCTTTTAACAAGCCCCATGAGAAACACTCTAGTGATGTTAATTGTTGGGTGCCCATCGAGTAGCCCCAGCATTGACAAACCGGATATAGATTTTTTAAATGCTCTTGAACCACTAAAACATTATGCGGTGGTGCTTCATCTTGCTGCCAAATCAAGTTGTCTACTGGATTTCTTAAGAAGCTTTGCGGCACAATTGTTTCCAAATAATATGTTTCCGTACTTCTGCACCACAAGGAAGATGAGAAAGGATTAAGTAAGTATATGTTTCCGCTGGTAATTTGACACTATAGAGAATTGGCCTAAGTATTACTTTTTTCTCTTTTTTCGTTTCATCGAGAGCATATTTCTTCTATTAAAGCACGGGAAGTGCAAAAAGTGGACTCAACTGTCCATACAATTTCATTAAAGAAATTAGCGTCATTGTTTGGATTTCCAATCATTTGTTGGTAAAACTGTAATCTTTTCCTCTTCTGAACTTCTGTGAGCTCTTGGACCTGTAATATTTATACGGCTTGTAATCATCAAGTTCGACGGATTGTGAAGATGCTTTTATCTAACTCCCTTGCAGCAGTTAATAAACTGCTTTCCAAATTTCATATAATAAAATTAGGAAATAAGTTATTTAGTCAGGCGTGCTGGCAAGTATTTAATATTTAAAGTTCTCTGACGTGTCGTTTTTTTTTGTGCAAAATCTTTAGTATTTCTTACACGATGGTAAACACTAAATAACGTATTTGCAGAAGGAGTTTGTAGATTTGGATGCAGTTTTATATACCCTCTTCTTGTAGCATATTTGTTTTTATTTTTTTATTTGTTGTTAATTTACAGATTGACCATTTTCAGAGCTTCCTTGCTTTCTAACTCAGAATAATTCCTAATTTTATTTAGTAAAATAAGTCACTAATTACTCAAAACGGTCTGATATATTTGAAATCAGGAGATGAAAGACTCAAAATATAAAAATATATAGGGTATTCCACTATAAAAAGCCAAGCTGTGTTTTGTTGACCGTGTCTTGTATATGGAATTCACTATGCAACACTATGCTAGTTGCAAAATGCAACAAGCTGGGCATCCGGGGGGTAAACCTAATTCGAGGACGCTGCATCCAATGGTGCCAACCGTTTTTAAAAGTGTTTTCGAGCAATTTCAATTTAAAAACTTTTGGTCCAAAGAACATTCTGGAATTTTCTGGAAAGTCTGATCAATGGCCGAAGAGATTTCTGGAACCTTCGTGAACCTTCCATGGACCGTTCATGGACTATCCGTGGACCTTCTAGAAACTTCCATCCCCGCTACTGCCACTTGGTCAAATGGGTATATAAGCGGCATTATTAACCGCTGAGAGCTCAGTCTGTTTTCGGAAGTCAACGTATTAATATAGAAATATTAAAGCAAATAATCCAAACCGAAGTGAATAGTGAAAAGTTCGAGATTGTTTATTGTATTAGCTTGTAAAATCAATTAATTTGAAATATCAGAAATGGATAAATGTTCTAAATTGAATATCAAATAATTAATTGAAAAGTAATGCCATAATGGCATTACTTCTCAATTAATTAACTTATGGCGGTTTAAGCCAGTAGTTGGGACTACAGTTTGCAGTAATTTACTCGATAAAAACGTACAAATGAAGATATCTAATTAGATTTCCTCATGCGTATATGTAAACAATATTTCTCACAAAATGTTTTCGCTGATGTATATTGGACGCCGTCTATTGTTTGTACAACATGCGTATTGATTTTGAATAAATGGACAAAAACCGGAACCTCTATATTATACCATTCGGTGTTCCGATAATTTGGATCCGAGAGATCCAAGAGAGCATGATCCAGTTGAATGTTACGCGTGCGTGAATTATATTGACGGTATGAACAGAAGAAAAGTGGTCCTTTGAAATAAATTCCAACAACATATACTCCAATGTCCCAGCCGCATTCAAATTCAATTCCTGTTCCAAGACCAATTTCAACTGAACAATCGGAGCTATCAGCATTAGAAACCATGAAAACCGAAGAAGCACGCGTATCAATGTATGAACCATCAAATGTCACCGCGCCATGCAATCACATTGAAATCACGCAATCTCGTTTGAATAATATGATAAGAAGAAGACGACGATACAGAAGAATTAGAGTAATGAAAGAATGAGAAATGCAAAAAATCAATAAAAACTTTTTTTTGCAAAAAATGATGAAAAATCGACTGAATCAATTCATTTTTTTTCAAATAGTTTCTAGTCGATGTGTATTCGTCGCTACAATGTCTGTTCGATTTAAATTCAATAAATGGTCAAAAAATGATAAAAATTACATTTTTTTGGGATCTTTGGGCCTAAAATTTTTAAATTGAAATTGCTCGAAAACGCGAGCTTACTTTTAAAAACGGTTAGTGCCATTGGATTCAGCATACTCCAATTAGGTCCACCTTCTGAGTGCCCAGCTTGTTGCAAAAAAAAAGTCTCCAATTCGAGCACAGTGTAATTATCAAACCTTTATTCGAATAAGATAAAATACTTCAACTATTATTTGAAGCATTTCTTTATATCTGCAATACTAACGGAAATAAGTAGTGGCCAAAGTAAACTGGAAAACCCTGTATATCAGATGCATTGGAAAAATATTTATACCGAATATTTTTTGGAACTGTTGACATATTTTACATTTTGTGCAGTACACAGCATTAATATTTTTTTACATGGCATAGTGAGTGAGTGATACTATCACAATTTTATTTAACTGTAATATAGATATGCCATGTGGAGCGTCTAATGTTGGGCCGGTAAATACAAGCTGTTTACTAAACGTAACATTTCTTTCTAAGCTTAAGCTTGTGGGATATGGCGGGTCGTAGTGACCAACATGGACATTGGATTACGGTGTACCACATTGATGTTGCTCAAATTCAAACATTTGTCATTGCATTTATATTTAGTTTATATTCAAAAGGACATACAAGAAATGGGGAATATTGAATGTAATAATATAAATTGTACTCCACTGTTCTTAGTAAATCGCCTGAAGCGTATGTGAACAAAATGAACATCTCTGTATTTGCTGTACACAGGATAATGTTAAAACAGTGCTTGGAAACATTTTATTAACACATATTCAAATCCAAAGCAAAACAAAGTGTTCTAGTCTATAGTCAATGTGCTCCATGTTTCCTTAATTCTTTAATATTTACAAGAAAACAGACATAGCAAAATACACTAAATTCACAAGCATTTTCGAAACGTTCATCGGTAGGTTAGGAACTAAGAAAATCTAAAATATTGGCGATGGAAGAAATTAATGAAATTATTGAGGAAACTGATAACTAGTCTGGGCAAACAGCGGTAACAATCAGTGTAGTAGATATGTGGCGCGGAGTCGGCGATTGTTTATTTCACGCGTCCACAGCGTCAGTACTAAATCGATGCTGTATGTGAGTAGTTCTGTGTATATGTAGGCTGTCGTAACTTATTTCGTAATTGCACGCTTATGTTTGCTTTGAAAATGTCGCAGTTAGGTACGTCGCGAAAACGACCAATGGCAGACACAGTTAAAAACTTTATAGTGGACGTGCCAGACTTAATTTTTGATGGCGCTAAAATTCAATGTCTAGTTTGTAAAATCCCTTTAATGTGTTGGTCCTGAAGCCATTGTCAACGTCACATCGAAAGCAAACAGCATTCTTCTGCAAAAAGTGGTATACGAGACTAAAAAAAATTTACATTTGATTTATGTGTTACTCTTATTTTATGTAATCTATCGTTTCGTTTACTAGACAAAGAAGCATTTGTCTCCTTCTGGAATAAATATGCGGGCAGTAAATTACCTAGTCGGACATCCATACAAAATGTAGTGCCATTTGCTCGTGAACATATGGCAAAAAGAATGAAAACCGAATTGAAAGATAAAAAACTGTGGTTAATGTAATGGTACGTACAATGGAACCACATCGACTGTCATCCTCCTTCTTACTTGCTTCCAAAAGAGTTACAAATTGTACTGCCGATGAGATTTTAAAGGCGGTGTTGAAGTCATTGAACAACTTTGAAGTTTCAACTAAGCAACTTTTAATGTTTATGAGTGATGGTGCCGCAAACATGCGTTCTTTGGGCCGATCTCTTAAAGAACACAGTGGTAACTTCTTACATGTAACGTGTAAAATCTATACTCTAAATCTTGCGGCTACATGTTTTCCGCTAGTAAATGCATTGATTGCTAGTACAAAGGCAGTGTTTCTACAGTCCCCGAAACGTACCCGACTATTTCACAAACTGTGTCCTGATTTACCTGAATCACCACAGCCGATTGTTACACGTTGGGGAACATGGTTGCAGGCTGTGTTTTACTACAACAAATATTTTGATCAAGTAAAGAAGGTAGTTTTAAAATTCAATCCGACAGAAGCTGCAGCAATCAAGAAAAGCCAGGAAATATTTCAAGATAGTCAGGTTAAACGAGATTTACAAACTATTCACAACAATTACTTCGGACTAGCGGAGGGAATAGAAAAATGACAAAATGTTTCGATGTCGCTAGTGGATTCTGTTAAAATTGTCAATGATGTTCACGCACAGTTATGCGCTGTAGAAGGCGAAACAAATTGGTGTGTAATAAGAAAATTTGAAAGTGTTTTAGAGAAAGACTCCGATTTTCTTATATTAAGACAAATTTGTGAAGGTGCGTGTGAAGATGCATTAAGTTGCTTCAAAGATTATTTTAAATATGCAAATATGACATCGCTAGATGTCGAACGGTCGTTTTCAGCATTTAAAATCATTTATTCCGGACGTCGTACTCACTTGACTGACAGCTGTGGAAACATATCTAATGATTCAAATATTTAACAGATGTTACCCAGTTTGCGATTTCACGGAGGACTTTTAAAACGGTAAGTGTTTCAGCACGTTTTATAATTTATTTCTTACCTTCTATTTTATGTGTAAACTTTTATGCGCTCGCCACGCCTCTGGCTGTTACCGCATATTTGCCCAGATTACTGATAACACAATGTACCTCGCAATAAAAGTATGGAGTATATTCAGGCTTTAAGTTTCCTATAGTTTTAGTTGTTATAATGGTATTCATTATAGGTTGTCTTAATAATAGGTTACGCTGGTGTATGTAGGCGTGAAGAACCAGTTAATACAACATTAAGCAACATAGAATATAAGATTGTAATACCTAAAATAAAGAACAAACGTTTTTACAAGGACAACTAGTACATGGATTGGTTTAGTAAAAGAATATGTCGCTTCTTTCTTTCATATCGCAATAGTTATTGCATACCTGCTCCCATAAGGATCAACATACTTGGAAAATTGCCTAATGTGATTGCAACTCTTCTTACACTGCCAAATTTTAAGCTATATAGTGGGCATTGCTTCTGACATTCCAGTGTTTCGCATTTAGCCAACACAGGTAGCGATTTGATCACAATAAAACGCTATGGAGGGTGAATGTCACCTGCCGCCGGTTACATTATTTCCTCGAGAGAAGAAGAAAATCGAAGTTGCACAAATGTTTTTGTCCCAGCCAATTACATCAAGTAGACGTTTGAGTGTTTCGCAGGTCACAACGCACAAGAGTTACTAGTTGTAAATCATGAATTCGCTGCTGACGATGCAACAACTCAATAAAACTTTGTTTCTACTCATAATGTTCCTGGAACGGCAATAAATGCCCATGACTCGTCCTAGATTTTCGTAGCGGTATAAAATAATTATCATAATAATCAAAGGCAAAATAAGCAAATATACAACAAGTTGGTATATTTCAGATTTCATAACATTCATTAAAAGAAATGCTTGACCTAGGTGTCATGTCATTGTTATCAATCAGGAATGCCAACATTAAATAATAAAATGTTGCGTGTAAGTTCATTTCGACACTTTGCATGTGGAAAAGTATAATAATAATAATAATAATAATGTTTAAATTGCATTAGCAGACGCCAAGAGGTTTTGTGAGTTTTCTGAGTTATGTTTTAGAACTGATTAACACGTCAGCTTATGGTTATGGATGACGAGAGGGTGAGATGGATCTCCCTGCATTTAGGCTACAATAGGCTCACTATGCCCTCTCTCCACATTGGGGAGCTCCTTGGGTTTTCAATCAACCCACTGCCTTGACACAGATCAGGACGATGGTAAGGCGTAGCTGCTCCCCATTCAGCATGGTCCTTCTAATTAACGCCAGCGCAAGATATTTAGAGAGGAAGTATTCCACTGACCTTTCTTCAGCTCTGCAGCCCCTGCATGATAGGCCTTCGGTTAGTCCCATCTTGAAGAGGTATTCCTTTAGCCAGCAATGTCCAATAAGAATTCCAACAACCACGTGAAAGTCTCTTCTGGACAGTCTCAAGCATTTTAACGCACAATAAGAAAAGGTGCATTGAACAAAACGAGCAATAGATGTGGACTGACCTAGGAGCAATTATGAAAGCTAGTTTGTAAAGATGTAAGTCTTTGAAGTGAAACTAATTGTTGTAATAAGAATTATGAGACTTTTCTAAATTCTGGAGAGCACAGAACAAACCCATTGCAATTTTCAACTTCTGGGAAACATTTCTAATAGAGTTTTCAATAGAATTCGGAGAACGAAGCTAGACTTCAGCGTAAAATCTAATATTATTAAAATATAAGACGGCCAGCTTCTATCGATGAAAGCTTCATTTTCCTCCAACTTTTCCCGCGGATTTGCAGCGATTCGGAGCTCTAAACGAGTCTCTTGCTGCAATAAATCCGACTATCGAGTCAAAGACGACGACCAAGAATAAAACGAGGTACGGGAATAAGAGGGGTGCCACCTAGGTACCGGCGAAATAAGAAAAGCGAAAAATCGAAGCAAAAAGTAACAATTTTCGTTCGAGAGGCGGACGCGGAGACTTACCGACGAAGGAATTCTAGCAGGAAAAGTTTCGCGAAAGGTACATAATTCGTTATAACTTTTTTACATTCCGCGCCGTCTGGCAGATGATATTCCAATTACGTGCGATTTTAATATTCTCCTCTTCTACATGGACCAGTTTCATTGTAGAACGAGATTTCAATATCTATATGACATGAATCCAATAGAAGAAATACTTAAAATTTCTCTAGTTACATGTCATATTTCCATATTCTGAACTTCTATTTGATACACTTATTTGTATACCTTGTACGGGTTCTACGAAGTAACGGTAGTTGTAAATAAACAAATTCTTTCGGATATAAAAGCGTTCTAACTACATACAGGCGTCCCAACCTTGTGGAATTGTAAAATTGTGCCTACTGTATAAATGGTAGGAGGTCAGAATTTTCAAATAATATAGTAGACATCATAAGGCGTCTTTTATAAATATTTTCGTATATACAGGTTGATCAATAAGTAGCGAACTAGATACCTATTCTGTTACTTTAAATGGAACACCCTATATATTATGGCGTTTTTAGTTTATCTATCTAAAAATAAACTAATATACTGCGTGTCTATTTTTGGGCGATTTCAAGATATTTATAATTTTGTCCTGAATCACCTAAATGTAGAGATGCATGTGTACATATTTCTCTAAAAATATTCGACATGCAAATACATTCTAGTCTAAATTTCTAGGAGCTTAAATTGCATACTTGACTCCATCTAGACAAGATATCCGAACGCCATGGAAGTGGTGTGTTCAAAATTGAATATCAAACTTTGTCGCATTCAAACCCCAGAAACGTCACTTTATTAAGTAGCACCATGTATTCACAGTATAGGGAATTTATATCTCTAACGTATTTATGTAATGATGAATGACACATCTAGTGTTTAAACTAAAAGAGGTACTTTCAGTTAATCGCGAGACCTACATTTGGGTATTGCATCCAAGGGGTTTCTGGAGTTAATATTGTTTGGTTACCATCACAACGGTAAACAAAACATACTGACCAATTTTACGCCTAAGTAGCTATTTACGAAATCAATTACATAAAAAGTGTGTAACAATTTTATTGTTACGTGCTACAACGTTGAGTTTTCTTCTAAGCTTTTTTATTGTGCACGATTTTTACGCGTATTCTCGACCGAATGAAGTTTTCCTTCGCTCCTTCGCTTATGATCTCCGGACGAGTTAAGACGTGAGGGGCACTTCGCTTAATTTTTCTTTTAAAATAAGGTGCTTAATTACCTTAAATGTGCGAGTACGTTTAAGTTACCTTCTTTTTGCTTATGAAAATAACGATATTTCTGATAATACTTTATTGCAGCATCAAATTTTATTTAATCTATCTTATCGCTTTTGTTGAAATCTATCGCTACCTTATCGCATGATTTTTTTATCGAGTTTTGTGCATGTGGTGGAGTGGCTTCCCGTCTTATAAATTTTTTAAAATTATAGAGGCAGACATCTATCGGAAGTATCAACATTACTTCGATTACATTTTGTGTCAGCGAACTGTCTCAGAATTTTTTTATGTAGTCTAGAAATTTTGCGATTCACTTTAGTTTATTTGCGTTAAATGCTAAATTATAGTCAGTTTCTTTATGGTTGATCACCACTTTCTTCTTTTTCCCTTTCCCATATTCATTGAACACGTGAAATAATTTTTTTTTAATTTCTTTATTAAGTTAGAATTTACCTTCCTTTAGCATTTGCTAGTTCTTTTGTACTTCTAGGTACTTAAAAAAAGGAACAGAAAGAGAGAGAATAAAGGCTCGATTTCAAATTACCCCACTGTTTTGGCGGATCTTTAAGGGACTCCTAGGACCAGTTAACCGGTGACTGTGTGTGAGGATCCAGTCGACCGAACAGTAAGGACGCCCCTGGGACCCAGCCAGTCAAGGACACAGGTTTTTCCCGAAAGAAAAAGAATCGTAGTATCTTAACATCTTTTCTTGATTTTTTTAAAGTAGCATAACTAAATTAAAGATCTTGGTTTTGAAATGTTATCTAGAAGATATGTGCAAACTATTCACCAAATAAAATTGTTGTTAACATTTTAAAAGTTTACGTGTTATATATATATCCGCATATCAAGGGGACGTGCAACAAAGGTTTTGGTGCTTTTTTAAAAAAGCTCCTGGCGCCCTTATCAAAATACTTCACCGAAATTCAAACTTTGATGGACCTCGACTTTCTCTTCGGAGAACTTCTACTATATCCCACCCTGATCCCTGTTCTAGCTGGAGGCACAGTATAACACTCTTGGAATGTTGTAAGTGTGATGCTCCAACAAGATAATGCGCCAGCCCATTCTGCCTTGTCTGTGAAGGCGTTCTTTGCGAAATCCGGCATCACCGTGTTGAACCACCCACCGTACTCGCCCGACCTGGCCTCCTGTAACTTTTTTTTATTTCCTAAGGTAAAATCGGAGGTTAAGGGGACAAGATTTGACAGTGTGGAAGCGGTGAAAGTGAAAGCGACGGAGGTTTTCAACAAGCTGACAGAAACGGACTTCCAGCACTGCTTTCGACAGTGGAAAATTCGTATGGAGCGTTGTAGGGATTGGCAAGGAGAGTACATATCTCTTCTTTTTCTTGTACCGATTTTTCTTCTGGCGTTTCACAATTCATAAGATTGTTGATAATACTGCTGCTAACATTACACAGCTGCAAGTTAAGATGGTTGAGTGCGTAATAAATATTCCGATAGGAATACTATCAAATGTACGGAGGCATTTGTATGATCGATTGTGGTTTCTCCCTTTGGAATTTGAAGGCCGCTTTGAAAATTTATTAAATTAATCCAAATTCTTAGGTCAAGTTGCACTTATTTTTATTAAAGAGAATTCAATTTTTTTGTATTACTATCGATATTATATTGTCAAATTCCCATTATAACACTTTCAGTATCTGTTGGTTTATTGATGAATATCCCGTCCCCTGGTCCGAAGATATCCGATTAAGATAGGTTCAACCACAATCTCTATACTTGCGACTGAGTTTTATATAAGAATCTTTACTATGAGAACTAATTTCAAACCTTCAACATCAGTAATACACCAATTTTAGTTGCGCTCTCTTGCGAATACGTGCTAAAACAAATGGAAGACTTGAGTAATCATGTTTCATATTTAACTTCAACTTTAGAACTCTCATCAATTTCGTCCTTATAGTTAATCTAATTTACAAATTCATTTTATTGGGTTAGCTCTAATTTTACATCCCTTTCATAGTTTTGTCTTGAAGAAGTTTGCAATACAAAATATTGAGAATTCAAACTAAAGAGCTTCTCCCTGAGGCCTTCACAGACTGCATTTCTCGAGGCTTAAATTTGCTGTTTAGTCCCCTAGCATATGGCCGTGTAGTTCTTTCCAGTGTTTCATTTACCAAAAAGTGATTATTTGGCTTTCAATAAATATTTTTCTCGAAATTTGTTTTCTACTCACTAGAGATGACGTGACTATCTCAAAATTTTTATGTTCATTCAGTGTTACCAATTTTAACTGGTCTTCAGTCAAAATTTCATTACATTTCATCGATTACTTTACAAGTTACAGTCATTGGAGTGACGCTACTTTTGCTGTTTGAGAAAAAACGGATTCCAAAGAAGTTCGTGTTTTGTCTAAACATCAATTTTAATGGGATAAAATACTTGCCAAGCCAAGGAATAGCTTGATAAATGTTATGGTATATCTTCTCCATCAGTACAACAGTAAATTAGTGGTACATTGAATTTAAACGTGGTTATACATGCACCGATGATGCTGAACGTTCAGGTCGTCCAAATGAGGCAGTTACTGAAGAAAATATCAAAAAAGTGCATCGTATTGTTTCGGATGATCTAAAAGTTAAAATGCGTGAGGTAGTTGACATCATAAAGATATCAACAGAACGCTTGCACTATATTTTTCAAAAACATTTGGGTACGAAAAAGCTGTCAGCACGATAGGTGCCGCATACTCTATCAATCGACCAGAAACAGCAGCGTGTTGATGATTCAGAGTATGTTTTCGTGGCAATTGATGAAATATGGATACAGTATTACACATCGAAGTCCAA
Source organism: Dynastes maya (assembly GCA_029619315.2). Lineage (NCBI taxonomy): Eukaryota > Metazoa > Arthropoda > Insecta > Coleoptera > Scarabaeidae > Dynastes > Dynastes maya. Next base: position 27,709,087 of record JAROYE020000002.1, read on the forward strand.
AGTCTGCAGAATAGTTGCAAGCGGCCGGCGAGATTATTGCCAGTATTTTTTGGGATGCGCATGGCATAATATTCATCGACTATTTGGAGAAATGAAGAACAATAACTGGCGAGTACTATGTTACATTACTGGACAAATTGGACGAGAAGATCAAGAACGAACGACTGCATTCGAAGCAGAAAAAATCTTGTTTCATCATGATAAGGCACTGGCGCACTCATCCATAAAAGCCAAGGTGAAATTGAATTCTTTGGGTTGTAAATTGCTTCATCAACCATCGTATTGTCAACGACCACACCAATGAGGAGGTTATATCGGAAACAGAGGCCTACTTTGCAGAGTTTCACAAATTGTATTATTCTACGGTATCAAAACATTAGAGGATTGTTGAAAGAAGTGCGTTTCGCTTCAAGGAGATTATGTCACAACGTGAAAGTGATTTCACATGCAAAAATTGTTTTTTCTTCATTGGTAGGCCGCAGGGTTTTCAGCCCATGTAGTATGTCGTAGTTGTTGGTGAAAAAAAGGTGATTTGTGGTATAGCACAAAGTTCAGTACCTGTCCTCAGCTTTTTTGCTAATATACGTTAACAATATAAATTCCTTCATTCGTCAATTTACCGACGATACTAGTTGTATAATATCCACAACTTCGATTGGCCAGCGAGCAAGGACTGTAAATTATGTAACAAGTGAAGTGGGCAACTAGTGCATTATACACTGTGCCCTTTCGCTGAACGGAGGCAAGACTGGCGTTCTACATTTTAGGTTGTTAGAGCAATCATGTGATGCTAATCTTTGTGTTCGCTATAACGGGGAATAATACCGGGGAGTAATACGGTTTTTAGGACTAATTACCGACCATGTTTACCGCACACGGGGTTCGTCAACGGCGGTCAAGGACCTGTTTTGAATGCAGAAACGCGTTGTTCGATGTTTAATCTTTGAAAACATCTCTTTATCATGCTGTCTTTAAACAGCTATAAAAGAACCTCTTTTGCTGAACGAATGTATTGTGCTGTGTGTGTATGTATAAGGAAAAATGCAGACCTGAAGAACAATATAAAACAAAAAAGTTTAACGAAGTCATTTGACTTCATTAAATTTCATTTCGACAAAAAATTTTCTTTGATAAGTTGCAATGCGATCTCTCAAGAGGAGAATATTCTTGCTCCAGACTTGTAACTGATTGCAGAAACACTTTTGGGACTCTAGATAGAAAAACAAGGTTACTCTTATCTGTACACCAGGACACACTGGCATTGATGGTAATGAGGCGACACTAGACCGAACAAGGGGTAACTCCACAGGTCTGGGTTATGGGTACAGGTCATGGGTTTACAAAAATAACTGATTTTTTGGCCAGTATTTTTCATTGCGTTCCCTCTTTATCAGTCTTCATTTCTACTGACAAAATTTTTAGTTTACTTTCTTTTATTCGATATACACGAATATTAACGGTATTGTCATGAATTTGACTATGTGTAATCACCAACAGTATGAGGTTCTTTAAGCGGATTAGAGTATGTCGAAACTTCATAAAAGTTTACGTAAATCATATCCGTATTGTCGAAAGTTGTTTCACTACATTCGAACTCGAACCATAGGTGCGTACTTTTCAAACAATAGGTGCTGCTACACAGATTAGGATTATGGGGAAAAGGGACGGATGCAGGAACCGTTATACAGCTGACATAAATCGCAAGTTAACTAGATCCTCGATAATGCGGTATAATGGGAGATATGCGTAAATAATTTAGCGGCCTCTACCACATACACTTTAATAACCATCGATTCCCAAATGTTTGTGTGGATATGCATGTACATTCCTATATCTGTACGTGGAACTAGTTTTGAATATTTAATCGATCTCAGCGTGCTATGCAAATTAATTGATCGGAAATAAATAATGTGCAGTGTGTTCCTCCTGGTATAAACCAATGGTGTCGGACTAAACGATAGCAGATGGGGAATTTGGCTTATCAGATATGTATTGGCGAATTGCGCGTGATGGATGTTAGTTCGGCACATATGGCAGAGGAGTAGGGAAGATATAGATAAAAAGTGGTATAAACCAGTCTTTGACAGATTGCTGATTTAGTACGAAATGTGCAAATAATTCGATTATTACAATTATAATTACAGTAGTGGCACCAGATGGATGATTTAGTCCACTCATCTCTATCGATCAGCAAGGTTTACTGTAAACCGGTAATTCTAGAGTTTGCCAAGTAAGCCTATACTTGTGGCAAATTCCAGAGCTTCAGTTAGCGAAGTTTTTCTCAGACGAGGCGTTACAAAAGCCCCATCTAACAGAGAAAATCTGATTCTGCAGACAGCAGGACAGTGGCAAGAAATGTTCACAATTGTCTCCTTTTCTACCAGGCACAGACGCCGTTCCTCCACTTGAGCACGCCCCATCCTGTGCAGGTGCTTTCTTAACCGAGCATGACCGTTAAGGATTGCGATTAGAGCCCTGGCAGACTTCCTGTCAAGCTCTATCAGCTTCCTGACTCTACCTGGACTAACCTGCTATTCAGTCTCCTAGACTACTAAGTTCTCTTTTCTACCATCATGACTAGAGTTGGCCACGCGCACCAACAGGCAGCTGCGTCGTATCTATACGGTTACATACAAGCCTCAGTGCAGCTTCGGCCTTCCATTAGCGCGGTACGTGTTGTTTAGAAATGTTGCGTACGTTGCGCAAACGACCCAAGGCGGACCAAGTTAGAGAATTTTTAGCCGAAATTCCTGACTTAACGTATGATGGCGCTAAAATTGAATGTGTAGTATGTAATGTCCCGTTGATGAGTTGGTCCAAAAGGGACTGTCTACGGCACGTAAACACTGAACGGCATGCTTCAAAAAAAACTTGCACACGAGACTATGACAAATTTATATTTAATTTATGTGTTACTTTTATTGTATATCATATACCGTTTAATTTACTAGACAAGGAAGCGTTTGTCTTGTTTTGGAATAACTATTCGGAGTACAAATTACCAAGTCGGACATCGTTACGAAGGATAGTGCCATCTGCTCGTGAATATGTTGAAAAAAAAAATTAAATCGGCGTTGAAAGAAAAAAAATGTGGTTATGCGTGGATGAAACGACAGATCGTAAAAAACATTCGGTCGTTAATATAATGGCACGTAAAATGGAACCGCATCAATAGTCACCTTCAATTCTATTAGCTTCCAGACGAATATAACAATGTACTGCCGAAGTAATTGTAAAGTTAATGTTAAATACATTGGAAAAGTATGAACTTTCAACAAACCAACTGTTGATGTTTATGAGTGATGGTGCCGCAAACATGGTTTCTGTAGGCCGGTCTCTTAGAAAGCATTCTGTTAAATTGTTACACATTACGTGTAAAATTCATGTTCTCAATCTTGTGGCAGATGGTATCAGAAAATGTTATCCTGAGGTAGACGCTTTAATAGCGCATACAAAAGCAGTGTTTGTCAAATCCCCGAAACGTATTCGCGAATTTCACAGACTGTGCCCCCGTATACCTGAGCCACCAGAACCTAATCTTACACGTTGGGGAACTTGGTTAAATGCTGCGTTTTATTATCATAAATATTATGAGAATATTCAAAGAAAGCTGCCGCTATCAAGAAAAGCCGGTCGAAATTTCAAGATAGTCGGGTTAAAAGGGATTTAAAAATTATTCACAACACTTACTTCGAACTAGCGGAGACAATAGAAAAGTTACAAGATCCTTCGGTGTCGTTAGTGGAATCTGTGCAAATAGTGCAACATGTTCACGCACAGCTGTGCGCGATAGAAGACGCAAAAAATGTTTGTGTTCTAGAATATTTTAATTACGCAAATATAACGTCACTAGATGTAGAACGTTCGTTCTCTGCATATAAACACATGTTTTCCTCGCGCCGCACTCGGTCTGTCGAAACAACTGTTGAAACATATCTAATGTTGCAGATATTTAATAGACATTATTCACTTTGCGATTTCACGGAGGACTCTTAAAATGGTAAGTGTTTGAGCACGTATTATTTTATTTTTATTTAACAATTACGCGAAAGTATTTACGACAGCAAACATCTACACACAATAGCTCTAGTGGAACCCGAGGCCTAATCGAAACAACGCCGCTGCTCGTTGGCGCGCGTGGCCAACGCTAAACATGACAGAAGCACATGCTCAATAACTATTTTGCTTGCTATAAGTATCTTGGGTCAGTTCTGCGTAGTATGACTATGTTTTGTATTGCATTTGATCATATTCTGAAAATATGTTTAATTACTTGTTTTGTGATTTATTTGTTTTAGATAAATTTAAGACTTCTTCACCTTCTTACTTAATATCCTAAAATTATGGAGAGGGATTCTAATGTTTGTATAAATCTTAAATTATGTATCAGTCTTACACAAAGTGCAAACCTTAATTAATCCCCTGTTTCATTTCCTAGATTTCCTGATACGATGCCACATTACATAACATTATTTGATCTCTTCGCTATCTACCTCGAATTGCATACGCGACGTCGGTAAATATTGAACAATATAGTGGCGCTGCGAAATTGCCATAATTTATTGACCGTTAAATACTGTCAACCCAATTTTCAATCTCGAAAGACAAACAAACATTGCAACCACCAGCGACGTTTTCGTGGGATTATATCGACAAGCTATTGCATTACTGTTTAATTTCCAGTCCAACGATACATACAGCAGGTATACATGATCGAAGTTAGCAACAACTACTAATGACATTTCGTTTCGCAGATACCATTTTGACCTGTATATAATTCACGTATACGTCAATTACAGTTGTCGCCCTATTGCCTCTAATAATGGCAAAACAGAGCCGTATGTTAATTAGCGACATAATAAACGTACCGATGTCGTAATGCCCCGGCGCGGCGTCGTGCTATCTAACATAACGCGCGACAAACAAACGGACGAACATCCCCTAAAATAGCATATCCGGAACCAAACCGTAATGGTCGGTCGCCATTAAAGCGTAAGGATCCACAAAGGAATTAAGAGCAAAATAGACCGCGCGCCGTGTTCATTTATTAACGGAAAATAGTTCATGTATCTGCTAGAATGTTACCCGAACAGTTTCCAAACAACATATTCCTACTTATTTGAGATTTAAATAAATGAGGGTAGACTGTCTTCTATGACACTAGCGTGCAACTAGATAATTTTCCAGACCGATGTTGTTTCGGTACTAATGTGCGTCTACATTTGTTAGTGCATCCTCCTGTGGAGGCTAACTCGATCTCTCAGTTAATTCCAAATCTAAATCTAATTGACCAAGAAAGTAATGTAATATAGAAACACAAAATAGACAATGTACATGTATTTTGCTAAAGAATCCTATTGCTGAATTTGAAAAAATTAAATAACGTTTTAATCGAACTGTATCGTTCACCCGGTAAAAACAATAACTGGAATTATTGTTCTAAACAACCTATGTATAATAACAAAGAATAAATTGCTTCATACACAAAACTGGAATTTCTAAGGAATGATTTATGTTAATTAATTAAATCAAACCCTCAAAAATTTCCCGCTTTTTCGTTGACAGTTTCCTAGTTGATAGTAGAGCTTGCTCAGTAACTCCTGGCACTCTTCGTTTTAAGTATTTTAATTACGAACTGTCAAAGTAAATGTTAAATAATTGTTTAGTTGTCATTAGCTATTCATGGTGTATAATTGACATAAGTTTTATAAACTTACGATTCGGGGTTTCGAAATGAGAACTGTTAAGAACCAAGAACTCGCAAAAGAATTTGCCACTACTTTGAAAATTCTGCGAATCGAGTCAAGAAAGATGTTATGAGGCATTTTACGAAAGAAAGGGTGGCCAGAAGGCCTACATATGATGTTTTGTCACGCTATGAAGTACGCAAATCTGCAATTTATAAATCGGGAGGAGGAAGGCCAATATTTGTAAGAAATAAAACGTTATTGTTTCATGTTAAAGCCATTTACAAAAGAGATCCAAACATGTCTGAGAGAAAAGCGGTTGCCCTGTTGAATATATCGCCTTCATATTTACATGAAGTTAAAGTTAAAAAGGCTAGAATTAAATCTCACGTATGTAAAAGCGTCCCACATTATGTTAATGATCAAGAATCGAGAGCGGAAACTGTTTGCAATCTCGAACAATTGGCATCTCCAGGAAACGGAAAAGTTATTGTCATGGATGATTTATCATACTGTGCTGTTGATCCAAAAGATGTTCCTTGGGGAAAATACTATCATTGTGCTCCCAATACAGACGTACTAATTGAAAAAAAATTCAAACCTAAGAAAAAATTTCTCAAAAAATATCTAATATGGCATAAAATAGAAGTGTTCTGTTTTGGCCTGGTATGGCAACATGTCATTACGGTGCCAAATGCATAGAATTTCTTCAAGAAAATAACATAGATTTTGTATCAAAAGTAAATAACGCTCCAAATACACCTCAGGTCCGACCCATTGAAGAGTATTGGGCATTATTGAAGAGAGAATATTCTAAAAGGAAAACCCCTGCGAAAAGTTTCAATTCCTTCAGACGTATAGTGACGGCTATAGCCCAAAAGGTTTCAAAAACTAGTGGTGCATCTTTATTTAGCAGTGTAAGAAGAAAGCTACGTCAAGTAGGTAGACTAGGAGTGTACGAACCTTACCATAAGTAAAAGTTTATATAAATATGTTGCTTATCATTTCAAATAAACTTCATTGTTGCTGAAATTCTGTGTTTAGTTTATAGGTATTTTTTAATTTTGTGCCAAGAGTTACTGAGCATACTCTATTGCACCGTTTACGGTAGTGATAATTTGTTAACGAAACTCATCTAAGTTACGAGCCCGTTGAAATCGAACCACACATCGACGTAACTCGAAGATGACTGAACTGATTCATCATAAACATGTGTGTTAATAGATCTCTTTCTATCGCCTTCGGTGAAGTCGCGCATAATACACGCATAAATAGGCAACAGTGCTCGCAAAGATACATGCACTTAGATAACCCTCTGAAGCTTGGACCTTCCTTTGACTTTTTTAGCCATCTCTCTTGAATCCATGCAAACTGTCTTTGCATGTACTGTAATAGTATTACTGTAAACAATACTAGAGTTATTTTTTTATAATAGGTAGGTATCAGGTACGTCAGTGCGGTGATATTCTGGCAGCATTTCTCAATGGGTCTATTTGTGGCTGTACCGCGGAGTTGAACGGTATTAGATCCACATTTTTAAGTTGTATCTCAATATTTTCTTACATTAAGGAAAATAGCGATATTCAAAATATTCAGAAAATTTATCAACAACTAAATATAGACAATAGAAATTACTGGGTTTCAGTTTGGAATTAATTTTACCTGTAAATTCTACATTTGGATCGTTTGGCTCTGCAGTGCAGATATGCATATTTTCACCCATATTTCAGTTTCTTTACTAGTACTAGAGTAACAATTTCAATAGCCATTTTTCAAATATATAGTTCTGATTTTTTTTTTGTTCTACATTCTTCATCGTTTGTAATAATTTTAGGCATTCTTTTACTTAACGGCAGGATTTCTGAATTTTGCCTTGTATTTGTAGTACCTCAGTTTTGTTTGTTTATTTCTCTCTTTTTTTTACACATATTCTTATTGTTACCGAGATGCTATAATAAAGTTATTACTATTTATTTTTTTTTGACGTAGCAACGCGAAGACTAACAGATGAATTCTTAAAATTTCAATTATGATGTTACTATAAGAAAATAGCAGCGGGTAACCGCTTAAACTGTACGTAGTAGGGAAGCCTTTTATTTTGCGAATATATGTCACATACGTGCATTTTGCTTCATTTTTTTGGTATCAGTGAAATACGTAATCAATACTCTTTTGCAGATTAACCATATCATTGATAGAATCAATTCTTGTGTACACATTTACAACATCTGCATAAGCTGGGGTATTACAAAGAGCTAAGGTCCTAAATTGGACCCTTGTGGAACAGCTGACGTAGTAGCATATTCATATGACCTGAAACCATTGTAGAAAACATAACATGACCGCTTTTTTAAATACGACTCCATCAGATCTCGAAGGCGGGATGACATGCCAAAAGAATTTAATCTAAAGAGCATAATATCATGGTCAATTCTGTCAAACTCCTGAGAAAATTCCGTGTATATAACATCGACCTGCCTTCTATCATCCAGTGTGTTACTTATAAACTATGTAATTGTCGCTAAGTTAGTTGTTGTAGATCTTTTCGGTTAAATATAAAAAAATATAAAAGTTGTTCATATACCTTGGCGAAATTCGATAAGATAGATATAGGACGATAGTTATTTACATCAGTGCTGCTCTCCTTCTTAAAAACCGGCGTAATTCTTGTTCATTTCCAGTGCCTAGGAAAGGTAGAAGATCTCAAAGAAATGTTGACAAGAAGCAAGAGTGGTTTGATAAGTCCTGTGCGAGCTTCCCTCGCCCAAAAACTAGGGATGAGGTTATTACTATTTATCTGTTTTTTTTTCTATTTGGGCTCCCCTTCCGCCACTCTCCTCGCAACATCCAATGCCACGAGGGACTGCGGGCTCATCTCTATTTATTTTTTTTTTGTATATTTGTAGTGTTTATTTTGCATATGGTTTCTTTACAATAGTAGGTAAGCTATGTATGTTCTGGACCACTTTAATCGAGCTTTTAATCGAGCTTTGATTAGCGCCTCGCGCTTTTAATCCGCGGGTAATTTCGCGGAATCGAAGGTTTGATTAGCGGCTTGCGCTTTTAATCCGCGGGTAATTTCGCGGAATCAAAGCCAAAGGCACTTTTGATTAGCGGCTCGCGCTTTTAATCCGCAGGTAATTTCGCGGAATCGAAGTTTGATTAGCGGCTCGAGCTTTTGATCCGCGGGTAATTTCGCGGAATCGAAGTTTGATTAGCGGCTTGCGCTTTTAATCCGCGGGTAATTTCGCGGAATCAAAGCCAAAGGCACTTTTGATTAGCGGCTCGCGCTTTTAATCCGCAGGTAATTTCGCGGAATCGAAGTTTGATTAGCGGCTCGAGCTTTTAATCCGCGGATAATTTCGCGGAATCGAATATTATCCGCGGGAAATTTCGCAATGACGCGGTTCTCGGAACTTTTTTAGCGTCATGGCCGATGACGCAATCGGTTACAATGGCTTCCGGACGGCTTTTGAACAGCCTCTGAACGGCTTTTGAACGGCTTTTAAAGTGCTCCTGAACAGCTTTTGAACGGCTCCTGAACAGCTTTTGAATGGCTTTTAAACGGCTCCTAAACAGCTTTTGAACGGCTCCTGAACGGGTATTCGTTCAATGACTGCCGTTCAAAAGCAGTTCACAATCCGTTCAAAAGCCGTTCGGAAGTCGTTCAAAAGCTGTTTAGGAACCGTTTAAAAGCCGTTCAAAAGCCGTTCAGAAGCTGTTGTAACAGATTGCGTCATCGGCCATGACGCTAGAAAAATCCCGAGAACCGCGTCATTGCGAAATTGTCCGCGGATGAAATTCGATTCCGCGAAATTACCCGCGAATTAAAAGCGTGAGCCGCTAATCAAACTTCGATTTCCCGAAATTACCCGCGGATTAAAAGCGCGAGCCGCTAATCTAAGCTCGATTAAAGTGGTCCAGAACATACATAGTTTACCTATTTACAATTACAGGTCTCTGATGGCGGAAAGGCACTGCGGCCACATCTCAGCTGGCGAATACGTTGCAGCCAATGTTATTATTATTAAGTATAGTTATATTTCATTATAAATGTAAAACGTAGAACCAAGCTTTATGAGAGCCATGTTTGGAAAGTAACCCCCAGCAAACGTTGTGGATGGCAATTAAGAAACAGCATCCAAAGAAAGGAAGCATGCTTTTTTTTGTTCTTGTATTGTGAAATCTAGAAATATATGGTTTGTTAAGATATAATGTTTGAATATGAGTTTATTTCTTTTATTAATCTACGTGATCCGGGCATGTAAACCATAAAACCGGAATTGCCCCAAGAAAACAGTTTTTTCTTAACTTAATCGAGGAATTAGTCACTCTATTGTATGGTTTCGCACGATACCTAAAGCTCTTTCATTGCAAGAGTGGTAATTAATTTTTTTTTTTTTATTAAGGATAATATTATTTCTTTGTTGTAACGCAGTATTAACACAGTTAATGCAGCACAACAAGTTAAATATTAATTCCAATTTGTGAAAATTATAACGGAATGTTTAGCAATAACTAATATGTAAAACAACTAAATGCAATTAAATTTGATACCTAATAGCTGATCAGCTGTTGCAATTATATATATATATATATATATATATATATATATATATATATAATTTATAAGAATATATAAATAGAGCTTAATTGAATAAAATTAGTCAGTCGTCTGATATTAATTACTTCCAGGTGGCCTATGTTGTAACGTTCGATAATGTCAAATGAATATGAAATCCCTCTTACACCTTTTTTTTGTTAATTTTTTAAATGCTTGTAAGCACCAAAAGAGGATTTTTATTTCCATTTGATATAAATTATGCAATTATATTGATAGTTATAGTTTGATGCAAGTAAAGTGTAGCTGAATAAGAGAAATGGAGCAATTGTTACTGAACATCTTTTGGAGTTTTCAACAATATATCACGTACTTTCCTCATGTCCACTAATTTCTAGAAAATGGCCATCTTTTTTCAGATACATTTTTCATCCGCTGTAATTATTTTCTTGCGCCGAAAAATCATTTGCAGAAACAATATTTTTCACTAAATAGAAGACGTTGTATGCTGCTTAATTAATTACATATCCAAGCAACTTCACTAAATTGTTCTAGAGGACCCATATATTCTGAAGTACAACTTAGTAGTTTTGCCAATAATTGATTAGGGTGACGGCACAGATTTCTCTAAATTACCTTGTATGCGCCTAGAACGTATAGTTCAGAGATCGCTTCTACTTTGCGAAGGTTTACAAGGGTAGAAGAGACCAGTCGTGCACACGTTACAATTTGAATTCCTTCTGGTAAAAGTACCTAACTTAAGAGTAAAACGTAAATGGAGAACATTTCGGACGTTTAATACGTTTAACAGTAACATTAGTTCAAACAAAATATTCCAATAATTTCATAGTTTTAATGCCTGTAATTAAGTAATCAACAAGTTCGATAATAAGTGCTACAGGTTGTTGAAATCAGCTCAACTGGAGACTTAAAATATAAAGATATTCAGTTCCATTTAGAAAAAAAAAACACCTACCTTTTGTACTGCAGTTACATGAATCAATCCATATTTCAAATTCTGTTTAGAAGGCGTATCTTTTAGACTAAAGAAATAATATCAAAACTCCAGGAGTGTATTGTATATGTGAAAATAATGTAAAAAACTCATGCGTTCTTATCCGATTTTCATTTGTTTTCAAGTTATAGCGTAAATGAGAAAATTTTAACTGGCGTTCTTGTAAATGGTCCATATGTTCGCTTGCCTTCGACTCTTAAAAAAGTCTTTAAAAAAAAGGGCCTTACATTGATTACCCATGTGAAACAAAAAGTCATGTACGTTCGACATTAAAAGTTTTTTTCGTTTCTTATCACATATGACGTACCGATAAATACCGTAAATCATTTCAATCATTTTGTTGTTCTGATGTGTCAGTGTCAGTTTATTGTGACAGTGATTTAATGTTGATTTTTGTGTTTGTACATTATTCTATTAGAAAATGTCACACACTTATTCAAGTTTAGAATATGCAAATATGTTATTTGTTTATGCTTTTTGTAATGGGAATACTGCGGCTGCTGTTGAAGAATATCGTCAACGGTTTCAACATCAGAGAAATCCTGGTAAAACGTATTTATCAGAGTTTTCAACAAATTGTGCCGGAATGCTTCCCAGTGCTAACATAACATCTAAACGAGTTACTCGGCAAGTTTTAGAAGAAGTAGAAAACATTATGGATTTAGTAGAAGAAGATGCAACGATCACGAAGAATTTTTACTCAATTGGGCATTCCACAAAAAGGAGTAATAAACACACTCCACGAGCAAGGCTTATGTCCATACCATATAGAACCGAAACATTATGGTAAACGTATGGAATTTTGTCGGTGGATAAATAGTAATCGTCGTGTTGTATCGCGCATAATTTTTACGGATGAAGCAACATTCACTCGCGACGGCATTAACAATACTCGGAGCTCTTATGTAAGATTAGACGAAAGTCCTCACGCAACAGTCGTGTCACAGGGTATGGTTCATAGTTATTTAATTGGCCTTTTCATTTTGGAGAATCGTCTCACAGGAGAGCACTACTTATCTTTTTTACAAAATAAATTACAAACATCAGAATGCAAATAATGTATTATCAGCATGATGGAGCTCCTGCATATTTTGCTCGTCAGGTTAAGTAACATTTCGGACGATAGGTCTCCAGGGCTTTAGACTGGTCGCGGTGGTTCCATTAGTTAGCTTTCAAGATCTCCTCACACCACTGGATTATTGTTTATGGGGTTGGTTCAAAAATGAAGTTTACAAGGTAAAAGTCGGTACTCGGGATGCACTAACTCGACGTACCATTATTTAAAGAAAGACATGAAGTAATCAAGAAAGCAACAGACGCCCTTCGTAGACATAAGTTTAGAGGTCAATCGCTGTATTTTTGAACATTTATTAATGATTAAAAAAATGCTAATACATGAAATTTTGTTTATTTGTAATTACACCACAACTTGAAAACAAATGAAACTTGGATAAGAACATACGAGTTCTTTTACATTATTTTCACGTGTACAATACAGTCTTGGAGTTTAGTCCGTTCCCTTCGACTCACCTTGTATATTCGTTTCACGTTAAGAATTTATCTTAAACCCGAGAGTATACTTAAAATTTCCTAATATGTCATTTGTATTGTTAATTAACATTTATTCCGTGAGAGCAGGACGAAGAGACAATCGAATTAAACGTAATATAATAGTTTCGGCTCACATTAATCCGCTTTTACTAGATACCATCCTAAAAATTATATAGCCTAGGTAAAGGTTTATTTTTCATGAAACTTTATTGCGAACTCGTAAAATTTTTCATTATTTTGCAGTTTTATTATAGCGTCTCCAATTTCTTTTCTTCTACTCCACGTTTCCCTTTCTGTTTGCATATACTTCGCGTCGTTATCGTATAAGAAACGGAGATATCGTGATCCTTAAAAGGGAACCAGTAGCATGTCTCTTTCATATAAATTACGACGAAATGTGATGTAGACCAAACAAGGTCGTCCATTTCCTCGACCGAGCTTAACGCCGTACTAGCTTTGTATTTAGTATGTGCGACATTCACGCTATCTACATGCGTATGAATGTACTAAAACCGCTGGTGTGTAATTTAGGCCATACGTATTTAAAAAGTGTGTAATTTACCCCGTGAATATTAAAAAAATCGGCGTCAAGTCCTTCCGATTACTTTACGATCTTTTAATACAATTATTCGCTCATTTGGCGCCCCTACTCCCCCTTACCTTTAGAATAAATCACGTTAATTGCTGCAATTATGCGAGATAAGCCTAAGGCATAAATTGCAAATATCACGCATTTTGCTTTAATCAAGGATAAGAGCGTTAAATAAATTTGGACGCGAAAGAAGTAATTTAGTATATTCATGTACGTATGTAAATATCCAATCCAGTAATCCAATCCAATCCAGAATTAAATTGTTAAAGCAAAAATAAATGTATTAACAAAATTTGGTTTTCCATTTTTGGCTTGAATTTTCAAAAGGAACAGCTGCGTTTACCAGGATCACACGCATTTTTTTCCTAGTAATTGCACCAGTGACTCTTTACTACTAAAGCTAAATTTAAACTCATATACATTTTTCGGGAAATACGTACGTTTGTGCAACAGTAATCACTTTATTGTTACATTTGTTGATGGAGCTTCTAACATTTCAAATAACAATATAATTCTCATATCCAGGCGAAAAATATCGGGGAATCCCTTCAGGTAAAGTAAAGATAGCTCCTATGTTTCAGCCGTGCAGGGACATTCAACTAAAATAATTCGATTTTATTGAATAGCAACATTTTAAACATGTTTCAAATGTAATTTAAAAATATTACATCAAATGGCTCTATTATAGGTTCGTGATTTATAGTAAAATTACGAAGTGTTACATTTTTCCTGGAACTTCCAGAAATACGCTCTTTGTTGTCGCTACTACCTACACTTTTACGACGGTATTACCTCTCATACAGATAAAAGAAGTAAATAAACCGATATTATTTAATGAATTTAAGTGAATCTTATTGATTATTAGCATACCATTCAATATTGCTGTAATAGAATAGTTTATAAAAAGAAGTATGTTAGCATACAAATAAAAATGGCAACAAAATCGAACTACTGAAAAACAAATGCAATATTGCATATCGCTGAAGTACTCGCTTTTCAAAATTTAAAAATGCTTTCATCCTTTGTTTTTACTTTACTTTAGCCCTCAATTTTACCAAATTGGGACAAGGTTTATTAAAATCTCTATTTGTTCCGCCAGCTGCTCTTAGTTTTCACTATGTATTTACAAATAGCTCAAAACTTTCTTATTGCTGGACTTAAATGCGCCATATAACAGTCATGATGTATCATTAGCTTAAGTAAATCAAAACTTATCTTGTTAATTCACTTGCTTTTAATTGGAAAATGGACCGATTTTATGGGAGCTTTTTTTCTTTGTGTTCTTTCCGACTTTTGCGCAACAGTTGTTCTTAAAAGAAGCTCGATTTTTTTTTTATGTGCAAGAACAAGAACTCAGTAAACATGTTGATTTAATTTATCTACACTTACAGACAAAAATATTGCATGTTTTATTTCCGGCCTTGATTGTTTTTCTCTTTAAAACTTTTGTGATTTTTGTTGTTAAATCTTGTACACTGGAGTGTTTTAAGTTATTGATAATCAAGTAGATTACATATGGAGGAATTATTAAAATAACTTGTTTTAGCCAAAAACGTTTAATTGAAGAAAGCAATATTAATTACCCATAAACATAATAACAACGCTACATAATAACGCTTTAATACTTAGTACTTCCTCCTCTTGCTCTAACGATATCCTGCATCCTCCTAGGCAAGCTGCGCAAAAGATCTTTGATGATTTCTTGAGCAATTCGATTCCATTCTTCTTGTGCAGCAATTCTGTACCAGTCAGCATTCATTCTTAAATTTACATCAATGAATTCTGTGCGACTCTCCCAACTAATACCGCCCCATAACATTATGGAACCGCCACCAAAGCTAAGATTTTGTGCAAGATTACATTCTGCGAAACGTTCTCCTGATCTTCTGTATACACGACTACGTCCATTAGGCTTCCATAATTGTATTCTTGTTTCGTCTGTAAAGAGAATCTTTCCCCATTGATGTTCATTCCAGTTAGCATGAGCTCTTTCCAAGTCTAGGTGTCGAATGTTGTGACGTGGGAGAAGCCGAGGAACTCTGGCAGGACGTTTTGAATGTAAGCCGACCTCCTTAAGTCTCCTTATTACTGTTGAGACAGATACATTGACTTGTCTTGTATTCAATAATTCATTTCTAAGATGCGGTACTGTAAGTGCGCGATTTCCTAAGGATTGAAGTCTCAAATATTGGTCATCTCTTGGCGTTTACGTCCTTGACCACGCCACTTTTTCTATTCTCCAGTCTCATTGCGCCGTCTTACTATAGAGAGACAGTCGATTGATGGATATTTTATCTCTATGCAATATCTTCTTGTGTGTACCCTTCATTAGCCAAACAAACAATTTTAACATAAAAACCAAAAAATAAATGCTAATATAGCTTATGGTATTGGTGGAATCATTCCCGGCAAAAACAATGTAGCAGAGAAAATAGCGCTAACACATGGACATGTTTCTGCCTACTCGGCGTCATCAGCATGGTTCTGAGCACAATCACGTGTATTTCTATACATCATGGTAAGCCTGAGGAATCATTTGCACGTATAGATGTCGCTGTGCCTAGGCACAACGCCCCCTTGCGTTTGGCAGCCCAGGAGCTGCCCGATAGGTGGCGTACATCTACACTCCGGTTTGTCTTGCTACCCTCTGGGACGGCGTGACTGTGTTTCTTGGCGATAGGTGTCGCCGAAAGATATATTCGGTGCTGTTTTGGAGATTAGCAACATAAACTGAGAGGCAAACGCAATGATTAGCAGCAGAAGATTGTGCTCAGAACCATGCTGATGACGCCGAGTAGGCAGAAACATGTCCATGTGTTAGCGCTATTTTCTCTGCTACATTGTTTTTGCCGGGAATGATTTCACCAATACCATGAGCTATATTAGCATTTATTTTTTGCTTATTGTTATTAGGCATTCTTTCCTCGTGTAATTTTAACACAATTTATGACACTTAAATGAGACATCTCGCTAACCGAAACTACACACTTGTACACTAAAGCTCTGGAAATGTTATTCTGACAATATCGAATGGAGATCAATCAGTGTTTTGGTCTCCAAGGTTTTATCATTACCTCTTATTCACTCATAAAAGGCTTTATTAACAAACATAATACGTAGAACACTCCAGTGTAAAAGATTTAGCAATAGAAATCATAAAAGTTTTAAAGAATAAATAATAAGGACCTAAAATAACATGTGCAATATTTTTGTCTGTGAGTGTACAACGTGTCATTTATAGTAATATGTGTTGGTAGGTTACTATTGTCAATGAATAAGAAAAATTACCTACAGAATTTAGAATTTACCTCGTTTAAGAGCACATGTTCTATTACATAATATTGCTGCTATGTGTACTAAAATTCAACCGTTTTAGCAGTACTGAATAAATTAGGTACGTGTAATATTTTTGGGTTATATCTGGGAATGACTGCAAGATTAATTAAATGGCAAAGCAGACGCAAACATGTCGCTCTCACGCACATTCGATTTCCAAACTTTAGGAACACACAACTACGTTACAGATGTACGCTGATATTATTTAATTAAATATAACCATCTACGCAGACAACTACATATTGTAGAACACAGGCGAACCAATTTAGTTATCTAATTAACTCAGAAAACATTTCCCAGTCAGTAGTTGCTATTGATAATTACTTTTCCGCGCAAACGCCAAGGGGAACAATGTGAAAGATGAATTAGGAATGTGCCAGGCCCTACAACGTTACAGCAAAGTAGTTTCGAGAATTTCCCAAAACGCAACACGAAACAGTAAACAGGAGACGTCAGTAGAGGTATATAATGACTCACAATTAAAGAGAATAAGCAGTCCAAAGGGAGCTAATGGTAGCCAAAGTAATAATGTATTTTTGTTACTGCTTGATATGATAAATTTCAATTCATATTCTTTATATTTTAGCCAATGGTTTATCGACGTTAATATTGATACTACCATGAAGTTTAAATTATTATACTATTATCTTTTTTTTAAACCTTTGAATTCGAAACCAAAATAATAGAAGAAGTAGGGTAAATTGGAGCTAATATGATACACTCACTTAAAAAGTACACTAAATGCACCAGAAGAATTGAAAACTGAATTATTCTTTTTTCGTAGTCAAAAAGTTTTTCGTGACAGGTCTAAACTTTTATTGTAACTCCGTTATTTATTACACTAGAGATTATTTGAGAACTCTTTCATATTCGGGAAGAAATTCTTTGTCTTATTGCCTTTGGAGACCTCCAAAGTATCAACTCTAGTTGAGATGTCAGACCTTAAACTTGTGATATGGTTGAATCTAACACATCCTAAAAGCCCAACAGTCAGAAAGTAAAGGTATGTATGTATAAAAAGCAAAGTTCAATTTCTCACAAAATTCTATTTAAGATATCAGGCGACCGGTTTCGTGTTTCAACACATTCTCAGAGGGTATCCAAACAAGAGAAAGCGTTGTAGAATAAACGTAATACAAGCTATCAAACAATATGAAACAGTGAAAAGAAAATCAAAGAATTGATGTTTTCCTTTTTTAAAAAATGTGAGTATAGGTTGCAATATAAAAACATCTGTGCTATAGAATGTAATTAAATTTTAGTGTAATAACTAAATTATTAGGTATCAACATGCATAAAAAAACTCTTCCTCTCCCTGTCCTTTTTGCAAGATATCTGGTACAATTAGTGCACGTGGTCATTGGTAATGAAAAGGAAAAGAAAAAATTATCTTTAAATTCTACTTACAATTACACATATATAAGCAGTTGGAGGTAGTGTCAAATATTGAAATCAACATTTAAAACTGTGTAAACTACATTCATTAAACAATAAAATTTTAACTGTGCAAAATTCATTTAAATCGAAGTACAAAAGTATAAATAAAATTGTAAATAGGACACGTACACAACAAGTTAAAAACTGATCTGTTATAACAAAACTAGGTGTGATAAATTATAAAATGTTTTTTTATAATATATAACAATCCTTCTTAAATGTTAATAACAAATGAGACATCTGTGGTCGGTGGAACAAGCCAACCCAGAAAAATCGTGGAAGTATACCCTAACCTCAAACTACACACGACAGAAGCCAGCAACCCAAGTATTCAAAATCATTTCGGCTGTCAGAGCTGAAAGGGGATCAAGTTTGTAATAATACTTGGAAAGAGGATGTAGACTCAAACTGCAGTTGACCGTTTAATGAGTATCTTCCACCAGCAAATTGTTGTCTTAAGATCCCTGAGGATTCGAAGTTGTTGTGGAAAAATCCTTTGTTGGCAGTATGCAATATCTTAAAACCTGTCTTAATATCGAAAGTGTGGCCGCAATCAAGTGGATGCTGTGTGAAATGTGAAAAACCAGAGGAATCCGATTGCAAACAACGTAAATGTTCTTTTATACGTGTATCAAAATCCCAGAAAGTTCTGCCAACATAATTGCAATTACAGTCACTACAAATGAGCATGTACACCCCTCTCCTTTTAATTTTTTTGTATCTAATCCTTATTGTTCACAAGCTGATTGCGCAAAGGGTATATAGTTTTAGTTCTATAGTTCTACATTGAACAGAGTTATATTCACAAGAATTAACGAAAAATGTGGAAACAGTACAGTTCTTAATGGAAGGAGCCGGAAGATATTTCATTCATTAAAGAACAAGATGTGTTCGAAAAGCTTGCTGAGCCTGATCTTGGACGAAGGGGGGAATTGATATTCCACTCTTCAGTAATCGTGTTATAAGGGATCTTATGTCGTTTAAAAATATTTTTTTCTTAATTTTTTTCCAATAAATCTGATTTAGAATAAGCTAGTTTTTTGAGTTTTGTTTTACAACATGCGGAAGGAACTTAAACACTCGCTTGTATCACTGTGATAGTTAAAGGTAAAAATTTGGAAAAAAATACAGGTCAACAATAGGTCAAGGGTGTACCACTATAGCCGCCACTTATTTTTATAGTCGATAGCCACCTAGGTAAAACGTTGTATCAGCATAGTCCCGTACACGTACCATATTAGCCCCATTAGAAGGGGCTAATGTGACGGCTTTAGATTGTTTTAAATTGCTGCTACTAGAAAATTGTTTTGCATCTATAAATTTAATGGATTCAGCATCAAGAAGTGTTTTTCCTAGTAAGTTGGATTTTGTCCACTAATTTTGGGTTTTCGAGCAATTTCAATTTAAAAATTTTAGGCCCAAAGAACCTTCTGGAACATTCTGGAATTTCCTGAAAAATTTGTCCCCAAAAAAACGTAATTTTTTGACCATTTATTGAATTTAAATCGATGGAAATCGATCTAATAGACATCGTATGGACGAATACACATCGAATAGAAGCTATTTGAAGAAAATTAAATCGATTCAGTCGATTTTTCATCATTTTTTTGCAAAAAAATATTTTTCTTGATTTTTTTCATTTTTCATTCTCTGATTGCCCTGATTCTTCTGTATCGTCATCTTCTTCAAGTTTGTTTCAAGTCCTTTGCCAACAGAATGGATTGTCACTGTGATAGTTTCAGGCTTCTTATCATATTATTCAAACAAGATTGCGTGATTTCGATGTGATTGCATGGCGCAGTGACATTTGATGGTTCATACATTGGTACGACTGCTTCTTCGATTTTCATGGTTTCTAATGCTGATGGTTCAAATTGTTCTGTTGAAATTGGTCTTGTTGGAACAGGAATTGTATTTGAATGCGGCAGCGGCAATTGAGTATATATTGGAATGCGTTTCAAAGAACCACTTTTTCTTCTGTTCATACCGTCAGTATAATTCACTCAAGCATAACATTCAGCTGGTCCATGTTCTCTTGGATCTATCCAAATCACCGGAACACCAAATGGTATAGCGACTCCGGTTTTTGTCCATTTATTCAAATTCAAAACGCATGTTGTACAAACAATAAGCGGCCTCTAATACACATCAGTAAAAACATGTTGTGAGAAATATTGTTGATACAAATCAGCGGTTTCAGCACTTATTTTAGGCCAAGTTGTCTTAGTTACAAATTTTCCACACACCTAACAAAAGGTATTCAATTTAGAACATTTATCAATTTTTCATATTTCAAATTAATTGATTTTACAGGCCAATACAATGAACAATCTCGAACTTTTCACTATTCACTTCGGCTTGGGCTATTCGCTTTAATATTTATATGTTTTGACTTCTGAAAACAGACTGAGCTCTCAGCGGCTTATATACCCATTAGCCACCCAAGTGGCAGTAGTGGGGATGGAAGTTTCTAGAAGGTTCACGAATGGTTCATGAACGGTCCATGGAAGCTTCTCGAAGGATTTAGAAAGCTCTTCGGCCATTGATCAAATTTTCCAGGAAATTCCAGAATGTTCCAGAAGGTTCTTTGGGCCTAAAATTTTTAAATTGAAATTGCTCGAAAGCGTGAGTTAACTTTTAAAAATGGTTGGCATCATTGGATTCAGCGTACTCGAATTAGGTTCACCCTCCGAGTACTCAGCTTGTTGCATTTTGCAACTAGCACAGTGTAATTAATAACCTTCCTGTAGTTGTATTTTCAATAATTTGTAATTGCTAAATATATTCGTATAAGAAATTTCTTAACTAAGAAATAAATATATTAAACAACAAAATTGAAATACAATAAGATGGACTAAATTCATCTTACCCCACTAAAAACCACAAGTAAAGTATGATATGCAGGTCTTGTAAAGCGAGTGCGTACAGCAAAAAATGTAGGCGTTAATCCGAGCAACTAAGATCGTACTTACTTGCGCGTGAGCAGGAGAGGGCGTGACGGCGTGATTAACTTGTGATCTCCAATTGCTGAGAGGGAGCGGGTGACCCACTATTTTTTGCTGTACGTATTCGTTTTACAAGACCTGTATATCTGCCTCCTGGCTTACATCGCTATCCTCTGACATAGCAAGCAGTATACCTTTGGCGCCATCTAGTGTCAAGAGATACACGCCTGCCGTCTAGAAAGCAGCGACGAAAAGGAGCCACAGCTTCCAAACCAATTTTCGAGCAGTTCTTGGACTGCTGAACTCGAGATGGCGTGCACGTAAGTGAAATTGGTGCCTGCACATGTAAATGATTCTTCAGGCTTACCATGATTAAAAACATATCAAAAAATGCTTCGAAACAATAACCAAAATAATGCTAATATAGTTTATCATGGTATTGATGCAATCATTCACGGCAAAAGGAAAACAGGAAGAGAAAACACTAGCCAAGGAACATGTTTTTTCCTATCCGGCGTCATCAGCGTTGCCTCGAGTGCTTTCCTCGGCTATGTCAGAGGGTAGTGACATAAGCCGAGAGGCATATAGCGGTGCGAGGTAGAGAAAAGCGCTCGGAGCAACGCTGATGACATTGGGTAGGCATAAACATCACGTTGGCTAGAGTTTTCTCTCCTCACATTGCGTTCCATGTGAACCAACATTTATAATAGATTCCAACCATTACGCCCTTCATAATCAATTGTTTATTCAAAAGTTCATGCCATTTTGTTGTTGTATTACCTTCATTTAGAAAGCACTATAAAAATATCCACATGTTATAGGCTGTCTTTTGGGAAGCAATTACCAATATACTTACTCCAACGAAAAGTTGTAAGCTTTTGTATATTCCTTAGTTGACATGTTGGATATTTCATGAAGAAACTACTTCATTACACATTCTAGAAATTGCATTTATATTTTGCATTCCCCCAACTACTCAACTCGCAACTGCATCACACTGGGTTGCACTACATAAGAGACTAACGCACAGTACAACATTAAGAGATAATAAATGGTCAGAAAGGACCGACGTCGACAGCAGACAACACGCCAAAGATTTATGTATCACGTATCGAGGGATCAGCACAGGGGACCGATAGGGTGACGTTTACCCGGGCACCCTTGTTGCTTCGATGCCGACGACAACGTATCATCTTTCCGAAGCTCGTCTAGTTGTGGGTCAGGCATGATCGAGGCCACGTGTCGCCACCGCATATACGTATTCGGGAAACCGTGTTTATTAAAAGCTAATCAGCTTTCCGAATCGTTAGCGCCGGATATCTAAAGAGACGCTATAAGGGTTGTAATGAATTAAAACATGCTAGCGCGAACAGTGCCTGAACAGATGCCCTTAATGGCTTCCTGATCGGATGGTCATTTTAACATGAACCATTTAAAGTAGTGTTGACGGTTTTGGTCAATTGGCGAACGCCATATGTCGGTGATGCTAGGTATTTTGTGTAACTGATGTAGTCGTAGTACAATGCTCTAGTCTCCGGGCGAATATACGATAGTATAATAGACTAATAAGACCGATTTCATATTGCTACATATTACAATATCTACATTACATCTAGGTTTCTATATTACGAAACAGCCGTACAGTACATAAGAAATCTATGCAATCCAGTTCATTGCAGATTGAGATCTAGATTATAGAATACGACCATTTAGCTTTGAAGATCAGCATCCAATTTTATAGACGATCGTCGTGTTTTAATGGTGACGCATAAGTTCGAGATACTAACAGAACTAAGGCATGTCAAATGTTTTTGGTGTTTTAAAGTAAATAATCAAATTCAATTCCTTGTGTATAAATACAATAATTTCCAAAAATATTAGTTCATCAGGGGGCACTGTTGTTTTGCGCTTCTTATAATTTGTTTCTTTCAACTAACATTGGCTTTAGATTCTATAGGGTACGAGCGTGTGGTAGCAAAGGCAAGCCTACATGGATCTCTGCTGTATTTTCTAAATATATTGGAATGGGACTCTGTAGAAAATTATTTAATTGCTCAGGGTTAACGTTTTTGAAATTACTTAATGCGTGGGATCTCACTTATTTTCTTTTGTAAAGAGAAGCGAATAGAAATTAATCAACTTTTACTATTAAAGAGATACAGTATTATTTATTAAATTTGCAAAATTATATTTCTTTCGAGAAAATTTTTGAATTTGGAACATTGACCTAATGCAATCTCTATCCGACAGCTATATTAAAATATTTATGAATTTATTTGAGTTTTTGAAATTTTAATTTCGATTTAAATGGAATTTTCTTGTTTATTTGGCCAAATAATAAATTTTGTACCTGATCACTGAAGTTTTGCAGTGAAATGATGTCTATTCTTGAAAATCTTTGTTCAAAGCCAGATTCAAAACCAAATACATGTTCTTTCTTCAGTTCTTGATTAGTTCCATAATTTTGTTGTTTGGAGATCCAAATAAGTTTAGTAATAATTATTTATAATATTTGTGATGGAATAGATTCGTATATTGAAACTTTTTTAATTTTATCGAAGAATTTTGATGCGAAACTTGTCGAAAACTGTTTATCCCATCCCAATTTGTTTTTTAGATCCACTGAATTAAATCAAATAACGTGTTTATTGTTTCCAAAATCCATGGAAAATACCTTTTGCTTCCATGGTGATATGTCCAAATTTCCAGGTACAATAAATTTGAGTTTCCAATCTGGTATTTTTCTTAATGAACTTAAGTATGCCAAAATAATTCCTTTGCATAAAAAAGGTGATATAGAAGATCCATCTAATTATAGGCCGATTTCTTTACTTCCGGTTATATCTAAGATTTTTGAAAAGCAAACAAAAAATAAAATAGTTTCTTTTTTTGAAAGGAAATCGCTATTTAGTAGCGTTCAACTCGGTTTTCGCCGAGAAAAGTCCACATCATCGGCGGTATTGGAATTCATACAATTTACTTTGGACTGTTTTGAGTCTGACCTTTACTGCGCCGCTACGTTCTGCGATGTCAGTAAACTTTTGATTACGTTGATCGTGATATATTGCTGAGTAAATTGAAATGCTATAATTTTGACCAACTATCTTTAAACTATTTTGAGTCATATCTCACGAATAGATATCAAGTGGTTTATGTAGATGGCGTAACGTCTTCTGAGCTCCTAGTTCAGTTTGGTGTCCCGCAGGGATCTATATTGGCGCCCGTACTATTTTTAATATATATTAACGATTCTTCTCAGAACATGTTCGCTGATAAAAGTATCCTACAGATACTACCAGATGATACTACCTTGTTAGTAAAGTCTGAGGGTTGTAGTGATGACTTAGTTAAAGCATCTTCAGCCCGTAATTGTGCGTATGAGTGGTTTGCGGCAAACCGATTATCCCTCAATGAAGATAAGACCACAACAATGGTGTTTTCTTTGAGAGACAATTCTAATGTTAATAACCAGGAGTCTGTTAAATATTTGGGTTTTTTGCTTGATCCCAAATTAAAATGGGAATAACATGTCGGTTATATGACAAGCAAACTTGTAAAGGCTACTTTCTTTCTGAGAAATTTATCTTGTGTAGTATCTAAAAATGTTATAAAGTCTGCATATTTCTCATTGTTTCACTCAGTGATATCGTATGGGATATTATTCTGGGGGCACAGTTCGTCGCGGCACAGGGTCTTTGGTCTGCACAGAAGGACTATTCGAATTTTGGGCAATTTGCCTTATCGTTCCGATTGTCGCAAAATTTTTAGAAACTTTAAAATTTTAACCTTTCCTTCGCAATACATTTTCGATTGTCGTTTGTATGTTAAAACCAACATTCATAATTATGAAACTAATGCATCCTTTCATAACTATAGTACTAGAAATAGAAACAGTTTAAGCGTGAAATATGCGTCTTTATCTAGTTCCCAAATTTTTTTTTGTTATCAAGGTATAAAGTTTTACTATGTTCTCTAAGAGAATATTAAAAATTCGTGTTCGAGTACCTTTAAAATTAATATAAAAGGGATTTTAGTTGAACAAGCCTTCTATTCCGCAGAGGAATATTTGAATTTTTGTAAATCATTCCACTCCAGTTTCGTCTTAATTTAATGTGTGTACTTCCGACTCTGATATTCTATTATCGAATTTATGTATATATGTATTTTATTCTTTGTATATTGACGTGTGTAAATACTGACGTATAACTGGCACAAATAATCTATAATAACATAATTCTAAAATGGAGAAATATAATTGAAGCGGTTATTTCAAAAAACGGCATAAGTCAGGTTGCTGTGGTTTTAGAGAAATTAATAAGAATTGTTTATGTTAATAATTATGACGAATTTTCAAAATTAGGCTGATAATTGCTGTTATAGGGATTTTTGGCATATGTGTTCTGTAAAGTTACTTTGAATGTATCTCATAATGGTAAATAAAAACCTAATGAAATTTTTGAATGATGTTGTTTTTGAAATGGCCGATTCAATTAATTTTCCGTTGGTAAATTTAGTTTCTCGCACTATAAGTTGTTTACCGGACTTTTTACTATAAAAATACCTACTTCTTGTCTATAAGTGTAAAACAAAGAAGAAAAATTGACCTGGGGGAAATAGTAGGGAAGGGGTCACCAACACTGCTTCGCCTCATAATAAAATGGAACTAAATGCAATCAAAATGTCAAAAGATTACACTTTTAAACGTAGGTAAAAAAATAACACAACAATATACAGATTGGGAAAATGAGAAATTAGCTATATCGGTATCCCCTCCTCGCTCTCTCGCTGTACATGCGAGAGAGCTCTCTCGCCGTACATTCGAGAGAGCGTGGAGGGGACTGAGCGATATCCCAGCAATTCCATGCGGGACATGCTAGTCGATTTGGAACAATGTTGAGATGTAGACCTACTGTGCGAAAAGCGCACGTAATAATTTGCAGTCAAGGTCGCCTGGAAATGAGAGTTTCGCATATCTATTTTGTTGTTGCTACGAAGTTTAGACGAAATTAATAAGAAATTCTAAAGACGAAAATAAAAACAGATTCTGATGAAATGAAAGAAAAGAAAAATAAATACTCTAGAAAATACTAATAATAATACAACTCTACAAAATAATTCGGGATTAATTCGAGGGATTTGAGGCTGTTCCATTTGGTTCCATTTGGTGGCATTTTCTGCAATACCCGACAACACAGCCAAATTTCTTAAACACATCGACGATATTTGAAATCGTCTGTACGCTTGGAATAGGCCGATTGATGTACTCTACACAGAAGAGAGCGATCGTCTGTTGTCGGCTATGTCCAGATAAATACCACTGAATCTTGCATTCGTCAATCACGTAATTCTTATTAAGATCATCCGCACATAAGACAGTTTACTTCGTAACTAACCACATCGGTAACCTTGGGCCCGCTTATTCCTCCGCTTGAGAGTGAGGAGGGGGCAGCGATATGGCTAATTTCGCATTTTCCTAATCGGTATGTGATAGCACGTGGTACGTAGCCATACGCAGAGAAAGACATTTCTAGATTAAGGGAAAATATTGCCGTAATCGAATTTTCTTAATATAAAAATTATAATATTCTATGAATCTTTGCTTGCACAAAGAATTTGAAAATATCCGCGTCAAGAAAATACATTTCTTATATTGTTTTAATATAAGAAAATCTTTTTTGGAGCAAATATGTATCCATAAGTCCTAATTTATTATCAACTGTACCTACTTCTGCATTTATGAAAAGGAAGGGGAATGAATAATATTAGTTATTTTACTATAAACATATATGAATGTTGTGCAAAATAGGATGAAAGGTAATGGATGCGTTTGTTAAGAAAGAATATTAACATAGTGGAAGCTGTCGATATTGGAGGACATCTTTGAACGAATTCATGGTGAATACGGGCGTTAGAATGACCACATCCACAAGATTCACTGAACATGTAACCGGTCTTAATCCATGTACCTTATTTTCTACCTGCTAGTATCAGTATAGTATAGTATTAATGAACTCCTGTAACTCAGGTGAATGCGGTCAATAATAATTTAGTGATATGATAATTCTCAACTAGCATAGTTACGAGATAGGTGCCATAAATTCTCGGCCTGACAGGCTAACTCAGGTTCTACCGTGTTCAAACTCCGTTCCATCATAGTTGCACATGTACGAGGCCTACACTATATATATTACGGCTCGAGTTTTTAGTAGCCAGCCAGCCAACGTGACTAGTGCACGAAAGTGTCTCAGGTAATGAAAATTGAGTAGCGCGCGGTCAAATTTTTAACAAAAGAAGGGCATACGCCTAATCACATTAAACAACGTTTAGACGGCGTTCATGGAGATTTATCTCCTTCATATTCTACTGTAAAAAAGTGCCAATTGAACTGATAACGCCTCAAAACATTTCAATTATTGAAGAAATGGTATTAGCAGATAGCCGCTTAAAAGTGAAGGAATTAGCAGTGTTGACTAACATTTCTAAAATAAGCATTCATCGAATTCTCCATAACCATTTAGGTATGAATAAGATTTGTGCAAGATGGGTACCGCATCCCGAACGTCGGGTTGAATATGCGCGTTTGTTTTTAAACATGTGTGGACACAGGAGACGAAACAATGGTTTTGTATTATGATCCTTTATCCAAAAAGGAATCGTTTTAAGGACGACAGTGAATAAATGTATTGAAGTTAGGGGAGATTATATTGAAAAATAAAAATCATTATATTTTACCAAGTTTATTTTTCCTATATCAGGCCGAGAATTTATGGCGCCTACCTAGTATATAGTTGCACCAAAAGATTCATTGGAATCTTAAATAAAATTTATCCGTGGTCAAGAATAAATTTCTTTATGTTTATTATATAGTGTATCTATAAAATTTTGCAAATTGTGTAATTACTTGTACTACAAGCGGAAGCGCAGTATAATCTTAGACAAAGCATCAACAAAGTAAATTGGGCCAATACTGTAACTTGAGGTGAGCACCACTCTTTAGGCCAAGTCTTAGTATCTAAAATTATTACCAATTGGAATAAAGAACAATGATACTGTGGTTAATGCTTACTATAAATAGGAAATGAAATTTCTAATTTTCAAATTGATATTACATTTTTTTTAATAAGAATATGGCATTCTAAAATTATGACACCTATTATAGCCTTGTTTCAACCGCAACAAAGTATTTTGCTGCAGTTAAATATATATTTTCTTGCCTATATACAAAACAAAGATTTTGTTGATCCAAAACGGATTTATTTAATTCAACAATGTATTTCACTCAATGCGGAATATTAAAAAATCTACATTGGAATGGGTCCGTGTGGTAGAGTGAATTGCGTTGACCTGACAGCGTTTGCAAGGGAATAAGAATTGCTGATCAAATCTGTAATCCGGTATTTATTATTATGAAATTGTAACACACCTTTTTGGAATATGAATCATCCTTTATATTGAAAATAATACACTATTTTATGCACCCAGTGTATATTACAAATGTTTCATTAGCTACAATGTATTGTAAATAATTATAAATAATAAAGTTTATGTACCTATGCTAATCATGGAGCTATGGCAGTGATTTACTGCTAGTATCAATCACGTTTTTGTTTGTTCACTATTCTACTGCAGGGCAATAATTTTACTGAGAGTATATTTGTAAATCATTCAATTGTTATTCGTTGATGTTGATAATATGTAGATCTATTGTTGAAAATGTCGAAGCCAAAGTAAATTAATCGGTTTTCTTTAATTGGATGAGTAGTACGATGTTGTTTCTTATTCGTAGCTTTTAACGTTATGCGAGTAATTATACACGACATACAAGAAGTTTGCTAAGTTAATTCGATTAACTAACTTTCTCAAACGCTTGTACGATACCTTAAAACCCAGATTCCTCTTATAAGGTACGTATAAACTTTATCACATCTTTCAGTTTAGTGAACGTTTATTGGAAGGAGGAGATAATGTTCATCTTATTTATGTTTCACTCTGATGCAAGAGAACTTCCACAAATACTAAAGCTCTGTGCACGTAACTCGGTCAGGAGAATTGGGGCGTTTGGAGACGTTTCCCCTCGATGCATTATCGAAATTGAAGGATGTAACGTGAATATAGAATATAAAAACACCAGTGGTTTAAAAAAATCGATAACAAATTCCTTCTGTTACTTTAGTAACCACCAAAGATGATTTTCGTACACAGTAGGAAGGTACTATATAAACAAATTGAATTACAAACAACGGTTTTATGAAACTGGTAGACGATATGAATTGGAAATGTTGCAGTTCAGCTTTTTATTGTGTGTATCACGCGAACGCAGTCTGCATTATATGTATGTACATATGTAGATCATTATCTACATTCTAATTTAATATTAATATATGCATGTAATTCGCGTAATATGAACCGAAATGAATACATCAAACAAAATTTTCGATGTATAGATACCGCTGTATGCTGTCTGCGTATGCGCAAAATGTTATTACCTTTAATGGACATGCACGATATGTATCTGAAGATTAATTTTAATGCCCTTTAGAGAGACACGGTACAACCGAACAAAACGTGGTTGTATGTATATGGTTTAAAAGAGTGTTGACTTAGAGTATTATACGGTTGAAAACGAATTATATGTACAGGGTGCGGCAGAAACAATGACCCATTTTACACATTAAAATTAAGAATGAAGAATTACAATTACAAATTATTATAGTACACTGTTTGAAAGAACACTCCCTAACATTCCTTACATTTGTCACTTTTTGAAAATTATGTCCTTCAGGTGACTACCATTCTTGGCGATAGAATCTTCGGCACGAGCACGCACACTCGCCATAATCTTATGAAGATTGTTGTCTGGTATGGCCTCAATTTCGGTGAGAATGTTGTTTTTCAATTCCTGAATAGTTCTTGGATTGTTTGCATACACTTCGAATTTTAGGAATCCCCACAAAAAAAAATCACAAGCCGATAAATTGGGCGAACGGGGTGACCAGTTGACATATCCAAACCGGGAAGCAAGGTGCTCTGGAAACATTCCGCGTAGGGCTGTCATTGACGTTCTGTGAGCAGTAGCATCGTCCTGTTGGCACCAACACGATTGCATATGGATGTTCTTACGGCACATTTCCTGCGTTCCAAACTGTTGCAACATAACAACATAACGATCTGCTGTGACTGTGACAGTGTGGCTTGCATCATTCTCAAAAAAATACGGAACGACAATACCCTGTGCAGACACGCCACACCACACAGTAACTTTTGCGCTATGACTTTCATGAATCTGATTACGATTGTTAGGCGCCTAGTATCTAAAGTTTTGTTTATTTACATAGCCCGATAAATGAAAGTGGGCCTCGTCAGGCATCATGAAATTGGGGCCAATAAAAGTGGTCGATTACTCACAAAGTTTGTTTAATAATATCTATCAACGCTACCGATTTCGAGACAAGCTCATCCTCAGGCAACAAACTTTAAATTTAAAAGCAGCAAGAATTATGTCAATTCAAGGATGCAGATACTGTAGACTGGATGCATTTGAAGTAACAAATTAAAATTAGTAATACATAAAATATTTGTAAAATCAGGACTATCACACATACTTTAAAATACCGACATTGTCAATGTAAATCACAGTAGTAATTGATCAATCATGAAATTATTGAGAAAATCGGGTTGGGTGTTTATCACCTCCAGGAACTGTCTACAGAAATTTTGACGTGCTTCTAAATCTCTAGGCAATAATTGTTGCACCATTTGCATCTTGTAGGGATGGAAATCCATATCCAGATGCAACATCCGTCGCACACTTCTGTCCGAGATGTTAAGGACTTGCTAATCCCGACGAACTAATCGCGTTGGACTTTGCTCTAAAGCAGCTCTTACTGTGGCAATGTTCTCCGGGATGTCAACCATATGTGGCCTATTAGGTGGCTTCTTGTTTGTTGCAAATGCTGTAGTTCTGAACTGCCTAACCCAGTAATCGCCTTCCGCGACGGAACTTGACCGTTCCGATCAATGTTGAAATGTTGCCGAAACAAACGTTGCGTTCGCACGACAGTGTCACCACATTTGAAGAAACTTTCAATTGCAAAAGCACGATGTTCGCTTGACCAGCGTTCCATAATTACTGACAATGCTTTGAACTGCACTACGCACTGGTACCAACATGAGCTCTCTAGGAAGCCGTGTTCAACGATGGCACGCGATTTAAAATGGGTCACTGTTTCTACCGCATCCTGTATAACACACATACATATTAGGTTGTATCAAAAGTTTCCTCCACTTTTCGTACTTACCGCATAGTGAAAAGTGTCGAGAATTTTTGATACAACCTAATATATGCATGTTTCATAAATTTCGTGGATGCAGCAAAGAAAATCAGATTATACATAGATCAGACAGACGAGCTTTTATTACCACGCTGGTCAACAGAAAAGACTAGCCGGGTTAATTTCTATTTCGAAGTATACTGGAAAATAACTAGCTAGAATATTTTAAAGATGAGTATTTCTTTAAATTAGTGTTTTTATTACAATACATCTCTTTTCTCTTCTATTTGATGAGTTTTATATAGTCATTGATCATTAGAGTTGCAACCCTGGCGCGGCGCAACAGGATCGAATCTGTTGTTATGCGGGTTTGTATACGTGGATGGTATGTGGAGACTGATGGTGCCAATTTGCATTACCGACTGAGTGCCATTTATTTTTTTAATGCTAAATTATTGGCGTTTTGGTGACAACTACCGAAAGTTTAAAATTTTCGTGGTGACAGTTATTGGTGCTGTGAGGTATAATGAAACAAAAAAGAAAAAAAAAATAGCAAAATCCAATTTCGTCATGATCAAGACCATTAGTATTTTTAAAGGATAATACAATAGGTGTTTTGTTTTCCACAAAATACAATTTTTTGTTTGCATAATAGCGTACACTATAACAACCTCTTATAATGACAATTATACTGGTTAACAAGGTTCTTGTCCCAAGTATAAAAATGCCTGTTTCCTATGTATTTTTGGGCGCTGAATTCAAATTCACTTTCAAAATTACTGCATTACCCACCGTTTTTGAGTTCCAGTATATCCACGTAGCCTAATACTGTGTGCTTTACAATAAAATGCCGATAAATAAGCCGGTGATATTTAGGCATTTGAAATAAAATATTACACAATATTGCGTAATTCTAAGTAATCTTGTGTCATTCGGAACAAGCAGAACAGGTCTCGACAAGCTGGCCGAAAGCAATATAAGATCTTTGGCCGGGAGCGCAGTTGCAGTTAATTGACCGGCTAGAGAACATTGTAGCTCCACATTTGCCTTGTTCTAACCCTTGAGAAAGTGTGCTGTTGTGTTTAAAGTGTTGTGTTGATACCCCAAGTGCCACTGAAATGCTGAGAAGTTGTTAAAATAATCCAAATTCGTTCTGCTACGTCTGCGGCCGTTTTACTTCACAATGGAAATAAATTGCCCTCAATAAAATGAAGGAAACATACGACAACATGAAGATTCTTTTAGAAAAAATCAAATACGATGATTTTAAGTGGAATATCTGCGGTGATCTAAATATTGCGGCACTATTACTCGGATTGCAACTCAGCTACACGAAGTACTGTTGTTTCCTGTGTGAGTGGGACAGTCGAGACAAGAAAAACAATTATGTAAAGAAAGTGTGGCCGGCACGAATATCATTGATTCCAGGAGATAAGAATGTCATCAATCCCCCTTTTGCCGATCCTTTGCATATAAAACTGGGACTTATGAAAAATTTCGTCAAAGCAATGGACAAAAACGGTCGCGGATTCACTTATTTGAGGAATAAGTTCCCCAGAATCAGTGATGCTAAAGTAAAGGAGGGTATATTTGTGGGACCCTAGATCAGGGACTTGTTTCGAGACGACAAGTTCGATATAGAGCTGAACAAAAATGAAAAATTCGCCTGGCTGTCATTTAAGAATATTTGTGAGACCTTTTTAGGCAATCACAAATCTGAAGACCTTGTAAAAGACCTTTTGACTTCGTATGAAACGTTGGGGTGCAATATGAGTTTAAAAATTCATTGTTTAGACTCACATTTAGATTTTTTCTTGGACAATCTTGGAGCCGTCAGTGACGAACATGGGCAAAGATTTCACCAAGATATTTTGGACATCGAAAAGCGCTACCAAGGCAAGTGGAGCCCCTCTATGCTGGCAGACTATTGCTGGTCACGGATGAGAGACGTTCCTGACGCTAAATATAGCAGAAAATGATACATTTGTACATTTTAGAAACATTTATTGTTTTATAAATAAACACATAATACACGTTGTTCTACCATTTATTGCGCTGTCACTTAGAAACCCTGCCTGATAGAATATTTCTGAAAAAAGGTTTGAATTCAGCATAAAAAATGCTGCAAGGTTCACATATACTAATTTGCAGGACAAGAAAAAGTTTAAATTTTGTTAACCAGTGATTGGTGCTACTGCCCTACACTAGAATAAGTGGAAAAGCGTCTTATTTATAATACTTAAGATTGATGATTTGACAAATTAATTGTCTGCATGTAATTTTAAAATGTACAACGCTCTGCATATAAAATGCCTAGTGCTTATTGTGATTATTTTGCCTCCGATTGATTACCTCAATGCATTTTACATCCACATTTATAAATACATATCTAGTTATTGCGAGTCGCAAAGATTGGACGATAATAAATATTTCCAGTGAGCAGTTAAAGCAAAACGCGCGCAATTATCACTGGCTTTCTTGATCAATGCAAACAAATATGAAAATACAAATATATGCTATAAAAAACATCAATACAATTAAGAATGTATGCATGTTGAAGAAATTACAATACCCAATGGGGAAAAGAATAAGTATCATAGTACGAATTTGTTAAATTATATGTTGTTACTGTTTAAGAAGCTAGTATTCATCCACTTAAAATACAGCGTGTCCGCCCAGTGCGTGGACGGAAGATAATTCCTTTCCTGAGCATTTTAGGGAAAAAGCTTTCAAACAAAATATTCGGAAACAAATGCTGCATAACATATAATTATTTTATATTGGATGCTTCTGTTCAATTTGTCAACTTTCTTCAATATTGCCTATACCGATCTGTCTTAGCTTTTGAAGTAATAAACATAATTTGAGGTTTTTGCGGAACGCCGCTGTTTCTTTAACGATTGTTTTGAGAGCTATTGGAAGTAAGCAAGCTTATGTATTTGTGAATTCATTGACAAAGAACAGTACCGTGCCAGTGATTCAATTTTTTTTTCTGGATAGGTAAACGTGTGCAGAAATCTAAGAGAAGTAAGACGCAGCTTGTAAGGACCAGGTACCTTAGATGACTACCATCAGATACTGGTTCCAAGAATTTTAGCGTGGCCGAACATTCGTTTTCGATGAGGAGCGGCCAGGTCATCGCACTGAGGGTACTACGGACGATATGACCAATAAAGCTCATGGTATCGTGTTAATAGACCACCGGGTGAAGATTAGAAAGATTGTTAATATGGTAAACATCTCAATTGACGTATGCAAGACATCCTTCACGAAAGACTGAGTATAAGAAAGCTATCGGTGAGATGGGTGCCGCGTCTGCTGACGATTGATCAAAAACCGAATCGCGTGATAACTTCAACGCAATGTTTGGACATGTTTAAGCGCAATACGAATGAGTTTCTGTGGTGTTATGTGACTGTAAATGAGACATGAATACATCACTACACGCTAGAAACTGAAGATCAGTCGGCAAAATGTTTTTTTTTCCGGCGAACGTGAACCAAAGAAGGCGATTCCATCAGCGACGATTTTTTGGGATTCGCAAGACATAATTTTAATTGATTATTTGGAGAGACGAAGGACAATTAAAGGACAAGTATTATACTGATTTACTGGACCGATTCGACGCTGAACTAAAGTGAAAAAGACCCCATCTAGTGGAGAAAAAATTCTGCACCATCACAATAATGCCCTGGCCAACTCATCGGCAATTGCAACACCACAACTAGTCCAGTTACGGTACGAATTGGTGTATCATCCACCATATTTGTCAGATTTGGCCTCCTGCGACTTTCCTTTTTCCAAATTTGAAATGGCTTGACGGGAAGCGGTTCACGTCAAATGAAGAGGTCATTGCCGGAACAGGGGTCTATTTTGCAGAGATCCACAAATCCTATTATTTGGATGGCTTAAAATGGTTGAAACATTGCTGGACTAAGTTCATAGGGGTACAAGGAAATTATCTCGAGAAATAAATTTACTAAATGCAAAACAATTGCGTTGTCTTCGTTAGTTCTGGTACCTATTATACCATCCTCGTATATCCACCATGTATCTCCGATCGGTGGTTGATGTTAATATTCGCTTTACCCAGTCGGCTATCTGTTTGTGGGAACGTACATACTTACTACGATCCTGGTGCGCCGCCCGAAAGTAGCAACCGCATTTATCATAATCAATAATAATAATTGTGAAAATCACGTAACCTCTTTTGCGTCCTCGGTTATAGATCGGTCGTCCGTAGGCGCGAGTGAGACGGGAAGGAGGGTCAAAAGGGAGTAAATTGTACGGGACTTGCGACGCGCGCGATCGACCTGGATCGAAAGGAGGCTACTTTCCCTATAAAATGGGCGTATTTCCATTTGAAAGGGGGACCCGCAAGTTTATCAACCGGTGTTCGCTAATTCGAGGCGGTAGTGGAAAAAACACGCCGGTCTATGTTTGGGCGAAACGTGAGATTTATAATACCTTATTATGTCCGATGTTAGCAAGTATTCCATGACTCACTAAGACGAGCGTTCGAATTCGCGCCCTTGAATGCTTAAGAGTTCGGGTTCGCACACGTCGTGGGACCTCATTTTTCTTCCTACTTCGTTCTGTTTTTCTGGTTGAAGATAAGAATTATGGTATTTTAAAAATGCAGTACGTTTGGATAGCGGGTTTCGATATTTCCTAAAATTGAATTTTACGCTAAATCATACTTTTTTTTAATTTTAATGTAAAAAGCTGTTTGCATCATGATAAAAAATAACACATTACCTAATTGGACAAGTATGTATGTAAATTCTTAAAGAATAATTTCTTAAATATGAACTTATCATACAAGTAAATTATTTTCTTTTACATATATAAAGAGATGACAACGTTCTTATATTTTAACCCTGGAACGCTAATCTTATTTTTTATACGTTAAGACTAATCCTTAGTCGAATCGACTAATACACATATAAGAGCCATTTTGTCGATACATATATAGCAACCATAAAAAATATTTTAACAGTTGGTATTTTAATCTATTTGAAATATAAATAAAGCAAAATGTTTAACTTTTTATAATTAAATTTATTTTAATAATATATTTTTTCACAGATGCGTTTTTAAGGAACATTTTTGAGAACAATTGTAAAATTAACAGAAAAAGAACAATTTTAAAAATTAAATAACAAAATTCATTGTAAATACAAGAAAATTAATTGGAAAATAGTTCAACATAACAAATTTTATAGGTTATTGATTTTGGGAGCAATTGTTACAAGCTCAATTTGGTGTTCCCTGCAACATAACTCAGCATAACTCAAATATGACAATACTTACTATTGTAACACGAAAGCTCATGATAAAAGAACATCGACGTCTGAGTATACACGACTGTTGCAAGCGATCGGTAAAGCGAGCAAGAAACAGTGTTACGAAATGTAAGCGATGTTAGTCGAATCGACTAACTATTAGCGTTGCAGGGTTAAAATCCGTAGATTAAATATAAACAGGATGTAAAGATGATTTTCATTAATATATTTTGGTTTTCAAATTTATATAGTAAATTTCTTTATATAAACGCATTCCTGAATAATAAAAAAGACAATCAAATTTTGTAAATTCAAGAATTTTAAAAGAATGTGAGCACTGGGGCATTAATTAACTGAAAACAGTTACATATTTTTTGCAATTTAAAAAGAACTCAGAGATGTTAAAACATAGACAATTGAACAACAATAGACATTCTATTCAGTTAACATCAAACATGTACTATTTTATACTGTGCATCTTTTATTTATTATCAAAGAACAATTTTTGAAATATGAACTTACAATGTAATCATTAATTAAATTATGTTATCTCTTACATATATATAGAAATAATAATGTCCTTATATTTTAAAATTGACAAATTAAATATAAACAAGATATAAAGATTTTCATTAATATATTTTAGTTAAAAAAAAACATATTTATATAGTAAATTTATGTAAATGCATATCTGAATAATAAAAAAAACTCAATCAAATTTGATTTTAAAGGAATGTGAGCGTTGGGGCATTAATTAATTGAAAACAATTACATATTTTTTGTAATTTAAAAAGAATTCCGAGTTGTTAAAATATAGTTATTTTTTAAATAAAACAAGAATTCGGAGTTGTTAAAATACAGTTATTTTTTAAATAAAACTAAATAATTATATCGCAGAAAATATCTTTGGTGTGCTTGACGATTTTTTCGTAGGCTCGCGCTTTATGGGACTTGCCTTAAGTAGTTCCTATCAAGCGTGTGCGCGTATAAAACGTGTTAACATGTCACGTGGAGTCGATCTGTCACGTTTAGAGCGCAATCGGCACGCTCGAGTTCCGAGAAACAGCTCAATGTGCTCCGCTTGAGCAGAGAATCACAATTGTGCATTTAAGGCATATGGGCGACAGCTACGAGCGTGTGCGCGTATAAAACGTGTTAACATGTCACGTGGAGTCGATCTGTCACGTTTAGAGCGCAATCGGCACGCTCGAGTTCCGAGAAACAGCTCAATGTGCTCCGCTTGAGCAGAGAATCACAATTGTGCATTTAAGGCATATGGGCGACAGCTACGAGCGTGTGCGCGTATAAAACGTGTTAACATGTCACGTGGAGTCGATCTGTCACGTTTAGAGCGCAATCGGCACGCTCGAGTTCCGATAAACAGCTCAATGTGCTCCGCTTGAGCCGAGAAAAACCAACGTGCATTTAAGGCATATGGGCGACAGCTACGAGCGTGTGCGCGTATAAAACGTGTTAACATGTCACGTGGAGTCGATCTGTCACGTTTAGAGCGCAATCG
This sequence comes from Dynastes maya, assembly GCA_029619315.2. Classification (NCBI taxonomy): domain Eukaryota; kingdom Metazoa; phylum Arthropoda; class Insecta; order Coleoptera; family Scarabaeidae; genus Dynastes; species Dynastes maya. The sequence continues at coordinate 27,747,286 of JAROYE020000002.1, forward strand.
GCACGCTCGAGTTCCGAGAAACAGCTCAATGTGCTCCGCTTGAGCAGAGAATCACAATTGTGCATTTAAGGCATATGGGCGACAGCTACGAGCGTGTGCGCGTATAAAACGTGTTAACATGTCACGTGGAGTCGATCTGTCACGTTTAGAGCGCAATCGGCACGCTCGAGTTCCGAGAAACAGCTCAATGTGCTCCGCTTGAGCAGAGAATCACAATTGTGCATTTAAGGCATATGGGCGACAGCTACGAGCGTGTGCGCGTATAAAACGTGTTAACATGTCACGTGGAGTCGATCTGTCACGTTTAGAGCGCAATCGGCACTCTCGAGTTCCGAGAAACAGCTCAATGTGCTCCGCTTGAGCCGAGAAAAACCAACGTGCATTTAAGGCATATGGGCGACAGCTACGAGCGTGTGCGCGTATAAAACGTGTTAGCATGTCACGTGGAGTCGATCTGTCACGTTTAGAGCGCAATCGGCACGCTCGAGTTCCGAGAAACAGCTCAATGTGCTCCGCTTGAGCCGAGAAAAACCAACGTGCATTTAAGGTTTCCTATCAAATTTTAAAAATTTGGGTTCTCATCCAGTCTCCTTTTCGAATAACAGAAATTAACACGTCCCTTTTTATTGTTTATACGCTAATGTTTGGCACTGTCTGTAGTTCAATTCAAATTTTAGTGTCATTGAAAGTAATGCCAACTTTGTTATCTTCAATAGGTCACTTTCTACATTTTTTTGTTTTATTAGTTAGTAAGATACTGGAAAAGCAAAATGCAATCGTTATAGTAACTTTGTAATCGGCAATGAATCAAAAGTGGCTTTTCCAAATATAACATAATGTTTTGTAATGCCCTTAAAATGACAGAAAAGTATTTAAAGTAACGAACATAAGCTGGCAGTGTATAAGATGAATATATTAAAATATGACAGGATATAGCAGAAAATGACGTGATTTGACTTTCAACCGAGGGAATAAAACGGAAAAAATCGTCAAGATGACGGACGTTTTATTTGTGCGAAGAAAATATATAAAATTGTACAAATAAATCGACCAACAAATCATTTCCTTTACATAAAGAACCGTCCATAAAAGTCGATTATTACCGGCCCACTTTCTATTCGATATTCGACGACGAGTCTGACGGTCGTTCACCATTCCCGTTTCCTCGTTTTTTTATTGGATAACGTCCGATTTCGTATTCGGGTTCCTGCGATTTTTAAGGAATCGCAGATATAGTGCGCCAAAAATTGGAAGTCGGCTTTTTTCCTCCTGCCACCTACCTATATATGTATAGATATAGGTATATACAAACAGTTTCCCTCGCATCTTTCCGAATCGAACGTAAATATTTATTACAAAGGCGAGAAATATGACAATAAAAACGATTTGGGTTACTGTTAGGAAGACACTTTCGCCCCCTGAAAACCGTGCAATGAAAAATACAGATAGGAACGCGGATGTTCGGATATAGGAGTGGAAATGATATTGGGAAACGGTAAAAAATTAAAGCAAGTTTGCCATTCTGAAAAGAAAAAAATGATGCTGACGGCAACATATCGAACACGGAAACGTAGGGTTCCGAATGTAAAATGGTTTTTGTCTTCTACTGGGTGAGTCATCTCCGCCTGCTCGGAAGAGATTTTTGAAAGCGATTTTTTTTCTTGTCATGATTGTGGGTATGGTTTACAATTATATTGAACCATACAGGGTGTCTCACAACTTCATAGCTATCCAACTACTTGTACAGGGGGAGTCAACGATAGAGTAAAGTAAGTTTATGATTTATCGGTAACATTTGCGATAAAACTGTATATATCGTATGATATGGTTAGTAAGTCCGCACATTTTAAAAATATATAGCAGTATACAGGGTGCGATAAAAAAGTAGAGCAACCAAAAGTTGTATTTTTTTAAACGGGGCACCCTATATATGAATTAATTTTTTAATTCTACGCCTAATTCTAAAACTTTTTTGTTATGTATTTGTTATGTTCAAACCTTGCAGTTTTCGAGATATTCAGCTTTAAAGTTAAAAACTCACATTTTCAAGCATTTGTTTAACTAAAAATTTTGTTGTCGTTTCTGTAAGAAAAACATTTATATTTGGTAAGTGGAAAGACATATGTTAAGTTAATAGGTGCTCTATAAAACATTTAAGATATCGGCTATAGGATGTTGAATATAATTGTCCTAACATAAAAAAAATTAAATTTAAAAAAATCAGTCTTTTCAAATGACAAAGCCTGTATATTTTTATTTTATCTTATAAAGAACTAAGAACCCTAATTTTTGTTGAATATGTCCTATACCTATTTTCAATTCTTTTTGAGATATTTTTCTTCATTTTCTTGTATTGCCTTCTAGTTTATTATTGCTTAAATCCAACTGCCATGGAAAACAATAGTCACATTAAAAATCCACGAAATGTCAATATAGAGAAGCGCAGTGTTGTAGCGGTAATATAATATTATTTCGCTCAACTTTTGTGAATTGCGTTTGAAATGGATTATCCAAAAAATGAATTAATTGATATGATTTATATATTAGGTGAGGCTGACAAAAACTGTGTTCTTGCACAAAGAATTTATAAAATGAAGTTTCCTGAACGCCGAATACTTAGTTCGCACAGTTTTCATAATCTAAAAGAAAGATTTGATTCTGCCGGTAGTGTTGATTATCCTAAACGTAAAGTCATCAATAAAAAAGCTACTAATGAAAATAAGGAACTTCAAATTTTAATGAATACTCTGGAAAATTCTCAATTAAGTAGTAGAGAGTTAGCAACGTTATGTGATACCTCACAATCAATTGCGAATCGGACAACAAGAAAGTATAAATATCACCCGTATCATATTGAACTTCATCAGGAATTACGAGGGCAGGATTTTGAAAAATGAGTGCAACTTTGCCATATGATTGAACAGTTACAGTTAAATGAAAACTTCTTATGTAACACGTTTTCCGATGAAGCTTCGCTTAAAAGTAATGGTGTCGTGAATCGGCACAATATGCATTATTATGCTACAGAAAACCCATTTTGGGTTCGGGAGGTAAAAAATCAAAACCATTGGTGTGTGAATGTTTGGTGTGGTATCCACCACAACAGAATAATTGGTCCATATTTTTATAATCAAGCCTTAACTGGCTCTTGCTATCTAAACCTTTTAAGTGAAGAATTACCCCCATTTCTTGAAACACTTGATGTAAATCAGCAGGAAAATATGTGGCTTCAACAGGATGGTGCGTCTCCGCACTACCACCGTGAGATCCGAGAATTTTTGAATCAACAATTTCCATAAAAATGGATTGGGCGTGGAGGTTATATTGAGTGGCTATCAAGGCCTTTCGATATTAATCCATTAGATTTTTTCTTATGGGGTTATATAAAAGACCGGGTGTATGTTAATCAATCTACCACAAGAGAAGATATACAGAATAGAATAAGAGATGTCTGCCGGAGCGTAACACCACTAATGTTGTCAAGAATCAGAGAAGACTTAAGGAAAAGAATAAATATGTGCGTTCAACAAGAAGGTCATTTATTTCAACATTTATTAAAAAGAAATTAATTATTTTAACCATTAAGTTTCCTTTGTTAAATATGTTAGATATATACCTAGTATGTTTTTTTGCCTTATCTTAATTTATTTATTTTGTTCTAGATAGTAGCAAAATTGCTTTCTAATACATTTTGATCGTTTTTGACAATATATTTTTTTCATGGCCTATTTTATTTGCTCAATACAAGAAAATAAAAAAAAACGTTTCAAAAGGAATTGAAGATAGGTATAGGACATACTCAACAAAAATTAGAGGGTTCTTAGTCCTTTATAAGATAAAATAAAAATATACAGGGTGTGCCATTTGAAAAGAGTGATTTTTTTAAAAATGTTTTCATGTTAGGACAATTATATTCAACATCCTGTAGCCGATATCTTAAATGTTTTATAGAATACCTATTCAGTTAACATCTGCCTTTCCACTTACCAAATATAAACGTTTTTCTTACAGAAACGACGATAAAAATTTCAATTAAATATATGCTTGAAAATGTGAGTTTTTACCTTTAAAGGTAAATATCTCGAAAACTGCAAGGTTTCAACATAACAAATACATTACCAAAAAGTTTTAGAATTAGGAGTGGAATTAAAAAATTCATATACAGGTGTCCCGTTAAAAAAAATACAACTTTTGGTCGCTCTACTTTTTTATCGCGCCCTGTATACTTTTATGTATTTTTAAAATGTGCGGACTTACTAACCATACGAAAATTTAGAGAACCGCGTTGCACGAAGTGGCACCACTTATCAAGTCGTGTGTAAGGATTGACCAGATGGTGCCACCCAGTCAGCCAATTTCTCATTTAATCTGTTATGACTCGTCATGAGTATGTCAGGCGGTGACACTAGAAAAACGATTGCTTTAGAATAGTGTTGCCGGAATTGGGAAAGTTTCCTTAAATTTGGGAAGAAACCATTGGCGAGCGCAAAAATGTCATTCTTTATTTAATTTTTTGCTTGTCTTAAAACTAGCAATTCTGATACAAAAATCAGAATATTCTTTTTAGCAGCTGAGAAAATTACAAAAACACACAAAAATCTAAGCAAGCTACTCTTGGAGAGCTTCAAACTGCTAGGTTGCAACATGAGCACCAAATTGCATTTTTTACATAGCCATCTTGCTAACTTTCCGGAAAATCTTGGTGCAGGCAGTGATGAGCAGGGTGAGCGATTTCACCAGGGTTTGAAGGTCATGGAGGTACGGTATAAAGGTAGATGGGATGTACATATGATGGCTGACTATTGTTGGAGCATCAAGCGAGAATGTCCACAGATTGAACATTCCAGAAAAAGCTATAAGCGAAAATTTTTGCCTTAATATGTAATTACCGTTCGATAAAAAAACAACTATTTGTGTGAACACAATTTAACTTGCAGTAACTATTATAGCCTTTGTATGAATAAAATTATTCTTTATAAACAGTATATTTGGTAAGTTTTTACTTTATTTTCCTTTGTATGCACAATTTGTATGACTTTTGAGGGTATCCAGTAGCTTAAAAAGTTCACGTGATTGACAAAAACTGCGGTTATTTTTGGACCCAGAGGCCAAAAGTTAGTTGAAAACAAGTCACAGATTTAAGACAACGAGATTGCTGTTCCCCAGTGTAATCAAAGGTGCCATTCTATTTTACCGCTGTTTTCGAATGCACAGATTTGGATTGAATTCCTCAATTGTTACAATTAGTTAGCTGAATATTGTAGGTACATAATCGTTACCTTTAGGTAATGGTTAATTTTAATGTTAATGACATTAGTAAAGCACCTTGGTAGGAATTATCCACAAACCCATATTAACTGAAACCAAATTCTAAATATAATACAAAATACTTATGACCTTTAGAGTCGGTTAAAATAAATTACCTATTTATATATTCAGGTATATGTATAGGTATAGTAACTAATGAATGTTTGTTCATATCGACTAAATTACTTACGCATCGTCCTTATAAGCATCGAGACAATAACATATCAATTGGACTTACCTGCAAGAAAAAAATTGGTATTAGCATCAAGTATGATATTTTACGTGTATATACAAAGAATACTGTACTGCGTTATGGAAATTCTCTTTAAATCAGAGTTTAGAGTTTTTTTTTTCTACATGTTATAGTTTTGTACTGCCAGTGTAGGGTTTATTGCACACTTCCAATGTGATTTTCGTTTATAAGGACTTTATTGATAGATTGCACAAAACGTTTTGTGTTCTGGAAGATACTTCCAGAAGGACGAATGTACATATGGGTTGGTCTTGCTAGAGGGATTCACCCTCCTTATGGCTGGGTATTTCTAACAGAACTATGACAGCGGTGCACCGTCGCAGGACTTGCCCGTGTTTGCTTTGGTGATTTTGTTGTCTATGCTCAAATGCACGTTTACAACTCTTTTTAATAGTTTTTTTCACTGTTTCTACACACCCAAGAGCTTGAATAATCATCTACAAACAGGAATTCGCTTCACGAATTATCTATTCCTAGAAGATCGAATTTTGTCGTTAGAATTGCGACACCCGAGGTGCACAGAGAAAAATTTTGGGGCAGCAACCCTTGTATTTTTAAAATAAGGATAATTTATACTATTATCCAATTACAACACGTTTATTTAATCTAACAAAATATATAGTTCTCCTGGCAAAAATTGTAGTTGAATATTAAGATAAAATGTTGCTGTCGCATATTTTACAGTAAAATATGCAATCATTGTTTTCGGCTGCTCTAATACAAAAAAGTATGCTCTTTTGATTCAAGTATAATTGCCCTGCTAGCTGGACTAGAGTTTTCTTTTTAGGTTGAAGTCTGAAACTAAGATATTCCCATTGAATCATTTAGTGTTTTAATGTCTAACAAATTCAAATGGTTTTATCAGTTTGTGTCGTCTCTCTAATATTGCACACATTCAGAAGTCTGGATGCCTCTATGTTGATGTGCTTTTGAAGTATCTTTTGATGAGATTTGGCAGATCGAGCGATTATTTCTGCGACCGTCTCGATCTCGAGGTGCCGATGAAGGTCACAAATGCGCACGTACCAAGGCGCATTAACGACACACTTAAGCACTTTATTTTGAAATCTTTGTATTACTTGGATATTAGATTCATTGGCGCAACCCCATAGCTGTATTCAATAACTCCAAACTGGACGTGGAACTAGACTAGAAGTACTTTAAAATTGAGCTGTTGTAGAAAAAATACACTTGGTAAAATATAACAATTTTTATTTTTCAATATAATCTCCCCTAACTTCAATATATTTATTGCATATTCTTGCTGTTTGAAGTGCAGCTTTGAATGATCGTAGACAAATCAACCAAGACATCTGTAACATTGTAGGATTATCGTACGGCATATGTCAACAGATTTTGTAGGAAGAGTTGAACATGAGAAGGATAGTAGCAAAATTCGTGCGGCAACTGGTAAACGACGAACGGGGACAACAGTCGTCACAATGGAAGAGTCCATCTTCACCTCGGCCAAAAAAGCGCGTCAGGCAAAGAGCAACATCAAGTTATTATGGATCTGTTTTTTCGATATTGATGGGATAATCTACAACAGGCTCGTATCAGGTCAAACGATTAATGAGTTTTTTAATGGCTTGTGAAAATGTAATCCATTATGATCGATGATTCTCTGCCATTGTTTGGTAAGGTTTTCGATTCCATGCCTTGCGTCATTGACCTAAAGACGTGGTAGTCGGATGGCGCTAAGTTCGGGCTGTAAGTCGGGTATGATAGCAATTCCACCTTGTCAAATTTTACGTTTCTGAAGAGTTCTTTGGGTAGTATGTGGCCTAACATTATCTTGATGGAATATCAAGCCACTTCTGTTGTTTAATAGGGGCTACCTTTCTCTATAAGCTGTCAAAATTCGATTCAGTTGCCCCTAGTATAATTCGAAGTTTAACGCCCTCCTTTCAGGTATCAATTCAAAGTGGATAACACATCCGTAATTCCATCAAACGCACAGCTTCATCTTTGCTTCAAAGTTTTTGCGCATGACCACAGCTTCCGCAGATTGCCTACGGGTAAACCACTGATTTGATTTGTATGGATCACGGCGGTAGATCTACTTTTAATCATACGTTACAATTTGTCAATCGAAATAGAGATCCTGTGGATTGGCAAGAAGTTGATTACAGATTTGCACACGTCGCTGCGCCTGTTCTGCCGTCAATTCAAGAGGCACTTCCCTGCATCATCTGGTTACCTTCGTCGTTCCTGTCTAAGATCTGTTTGACCATTCCTGAACTTCTTTGACCTTCGAGTTCACGGAGTAAACGAGCGGCATCATCAGCGTTCCTGTCTAGTTTCCAGTGATGGCGTAAAATTGCTAAAATCTCGTTATTTGTATTCAGCACTTTGGGTCCACAAAAACTGCATAATGTATCAATAAAATCTGAAATTACACACACTTACCATAATGTTTCATGCAGCATTAATAAATGAAAACTAGTTTTTTTACTTTTTACGTTTTCATAAATCTGTCCACCGAGTATGAAAAACCTTATGCTCCACGCTAACACTGTAAAGGTGAATCCTGGTATTCTTAAATTTTATATATCGCAATATTTCGGGAACTGTTGGGTACCACCTCATACCAGCAACGAATAAAGCTAAAGCTACGTGGTTAATAAAGTGCTTCTCATCACGATGGTTGTTTGTATTTGTGAGCAAAATTTTAAAATATAAGGAATCGCTTTCGCAAAACTAAAAGTCGGTTTTCAGCAGCATTAATGGAAGTGCATAGTTCAACAATATGCGTGCTTTTTACTACTTTGCTGCGAAATTATATGGCCATCATCGGCGTATTAGATCCTTTATATTTACTTCCTAGTTGTTTGTGAAAATGCAAATGAAAGCAATAAAACGCTAGACGGACGTTGACTTTAATTTATAAAATGCGTGTTATTATTTATTCAGTGGAATTTGTATATTCAATTAGTATAATTGGTTCAACTGGCATTTGAAGTAGCGTAAAATGTAACACCTTCTTACTTTAACAGCGATCCTAGGGGAAAAAATGTCAAAAAGTGTCAGTGGATGTACTCCATTATACCTTGTAATTTGTAATCAATACAAGAACATCCTGTGCAAACAATTATCAGTCAAAAAGGGGTACGTTAAAAGCATTATTTCGAAACAATAATGCACTTACCCCACTAATACGACTAGTGGTTGTAGATTTTCTCTTTTCACCTACGTAGTCCCTAATTACAGCACTAATAACACATAATAGCGTGTAATAAGGGACTCGTGTGGACTTTTCCAGCCGCATAAATAATTCAATTTCTTTTAATTATCGCCGTTGGCGGTGAGCATGTAACGAATTTCACCCGCAGCCTAATTGAATTGAACGTTCTATCACAACTATGTAATTTTGGTTGCAGAGTTCGCTTGCCGAACTTTGAAACTGTAAAAGTGTAATTAGAGGAGAATGTTCAGCGCAGTCAAGTCGTTTTTTAACTAAAGTATAAAATGTCATTAGATTTGATCACTATTGGAATAATATTCTGGTCTGAGGCCCTAGAACCCTCGCTACTATGACAAACTAATGATGCATACTTAATACACTGAACGAAAAAGATACGCAAATACAATAAAAAAATACAATAACACTTATAACCTTAACTTATTCAAGTAAATAATACTATAACAGGTTTATTTGATTTTATACCTTATTTATAAATATACGTTTATGATGTTTTTGTTCCATTTCCTAAAGTTCCCTGTTGGACTCTATCGGATTTGGCCTAAATTAGTATACGTACTTCCACCACTTTTTATAGGACAACACTTTATGGGTGTTCAACAGCCGGAAATAATATGTGTTGCTAAATATTTTTACAATTTGAGCACGATATCGATTCTTCGATGTTATTTAGGGCTTGCTTCCTTTTAATGCACTTGTGATAGTTATCGAAATATTTGCTGTTCTTTTTGGAATTACCTGTTATGAAAGCCACAGAAATGTATATTCCTAATGAATTGTTAAGTGCAGATGTACTCTTTCTTAAGGTTTATAAAGGTATTTTTCAAACTTCTATATTATTATACACAAAATAAAATTTAAATACTAGTTACAATGTGGTGTGATTCCATTTATCTATCTTTTAATAATCTTGTAATAATTACTATTAAATAAGATGTAATAAAACAAAAACCACAAATTTTCAATTCTTTCATGTCGTTACATACTCAAAGATTGAACATTTTTTTAAAGCTACTTGATCAGGATAATACTATTGATGTGTATATCTGATGTACCAAATATGAAGACTGTATTAGTAAAATTGAATAAAGTGACTCTTGAAGGTATTTTGACCATAGTGCACCGACAGAAGGAAATTTAAAGGTAGTCGTCTCTTTTTATGATATGTTTTGCCGAGACCGATAAAAGGAAATTCCAGTCTCACACTTTTGTTTTGCTACAATCAGTCGTTATTAGTAGTGTAACCAAAACTTGCGGACTCACATAGGCGTCGGTATTACGGGTTAATATAAGAATACGAAAAATTCATAAATAAACTTACTTGCTAATTATTCAACAAATTAAAGGCATCAGGATGTGAACTACTGTAAACTTGCATCATTGCATATGTTTCCACAGTTACTTCTTTAAATCTTGTGCGTCGACAAGAAAAAATATTCTTATACATAGAAAACGATCTCTCCACATCTAAGGAAGTTTACATGTAGAAACTGTTTTTCAAAATCACTTAAAAGTTCACTATTCTTACACTTATTATAAACGGCCTCTAAAGTATTAAAATCGGGATTTTTCCTTAAAACGTCTGCCAACTTTTGACTAGCGCATAATCCTGGCGTATCATTTAATGTGTGTAATTTATTTTTTACACTCTCCACTATGTCTAATGATTCCTGCAATGACAATTCAGTACATTGTAGTTTTCTGATGGCATCTAGTAATACTGTATAACTGGTAGATATTGTTGTTAAATCTTCTAAAAGTTGAGGAATTTGAAATTCTCTTTGACTTTCTCTAATTGCTTTGGATTCATTCCGATTAAATCGCATGATAACTGATTGAATTTGTTGAAAATGGATCAAATAGTAAGAAGCTGCTGTTGGCCAAGTACCCCATCGCGTTAAAATTGGTTCAGGAGGTTCTGGAATACCTGGACGAAATTCTTTTAAACGTTTAGGAGATTTACGAAACACTGCTTTAGTACTTCCAATCATCCGATCAACGTTTCCGTAATGTTGTCGAACAACTTCACCAACTAAATGCAAAGCATGCAGCACGCAGGTTATATGTATTAAGTTAGGAAATATATGTTTTAAGGATCGCCCAACACTTAACATCGTAGCTGCACTATCTGTCACAATCAACAAAACTTGATCTTGGGCAATTTTAAATTTTTTCAAAGCGTTCATTATCACTTGTTGAATATTTTCCGCGGTACATTGTTGAACACGTTTGCAAGCTAACAAATATCGAGATGCTGTGTTCTCGCTAGATAAAACGCGAGCTATTACATTCACAATACTGTTTTTCTTTATATCGGTCGTCTCATCCACGGTAATCCATATTTTTTTGGAACACAAATCACGTTTACACACATTTTCTAGCATCCCTTTCATTCACGGCAAATGATTCTGTAATTGTGTTTGTGAGGGTAATGGGTACTTTGGAACGTATTGTCGCCAAAACGTTTTAAAAACTGCTTTTCTCACCAACGACAACGGAAGATTACAAGAGGTAAACATAATTAATAAATGTATGAGGAATAGTGTATAAAGTATTTCAGTTCTTGCATTTCTCATATGCTTAATACCATTGACATGCCTCTGGCAATCAGTTCTGTCCAATGCAGTCAAACGAACATTGCATATTAAGCAAAAAACTGCACTACCGTCATACTTTAAATAGGGAAAAAGTGACACATACTTATGTACATTAGTAGCAAATCTATTACGAGGCATTGTTTTCTTAGGTATGTAAATATTAGTTCTATATGAAACGATACACTAATTATGTACTTGGTATAATACTACAACACACAAAAAACACCAGCTATATTTTCAAAAGCTACACGTAAGTACATAACCTTGACCGTTCGACTAATCTCTGCAACAGCTCAACCGGTACAAAAACGAAATCTCTCTCGGCGCGGTTTAACATGATTTATATTCAAGGTCGACACTACATGCCTGCTTCTCTGCCGGTTTAGTTTATTTATGAATTTTTCGTATTCTTATATTAACCCGTAATACCGACGCCTATGCGAGTCCGCAAGTTTAGGTTACTCTACTTATTAGTCAAGCACTTAATCGCTATAATAAGCAGGCATTTATTATATTGACAAACAGGTTTCGATTTGATAAACGTAGTTCATTGTTGTAATAAATTTATTAGTTAATATAATAATTTTTTTCGTTACTTAGATAAAACGAACCCAATGAACACGATTTATTGAATTAATTTTTTCGGTGTACGAGGGCCAAGTCGATATTATTGAGAAAAAAACATACACTATTTCTGTGGGGTAAAGTCAGAATTTAAATGTTTTATGAATCTATGTTGAATCCCCTCAGTTCGGTTTATAGAAGCGTAACAACGGTGGCGCCAAACGACGGAGCTAAATTCAAGGCCACTAAGTACAAAAGCCGCATACAAAGTGATTATGTTTTTAATTTTTTTTAGTGCAAACATAAGTGAAAGAATGGAACTAACTGGAAAGCATTTGTTAAGGCTTTTTAACATTTTATTGTTATTTTTTACGCCAACAAATTCGCTACTGGATTTATTCTATTTTTAAAATCCTTTATTCTATTGTTTCACTTGTGTTGGCTATAAATTTATCATTTCGTTTGCTTTATTTCTTATAAACTTGTGTACATTGTATTTGTATACATTTAAAGCATTGTATGTGTACGTATTTAACACAAAACTAACTTAAATTCATTTAATATGCATCAATATAACAAAATCATCCGCACACAAAGTGAGAATTGATGAAAAACTGTATTTCAATTCAAATAATCGGTACGCTATTATATTGCAAACCTCAAGATAAAACGCCCACTACACAGATGACCGCTACAATCGAGCATCAAACAATTCCCGCCGCACGTATATATGTCGTTATCTCGAAGTGCCGGAACTTCCTCGGAGGACCGAGTGTACGAAGTGTCCACGATTGCCATCCGTCGCTCCCTCGCCTATACCCAATGCAGCGCTCGGACCAGCACGATTCTTGGTCTTTGGAATCTCCGCATTTTTAGGGAGGCAGTAGCGAGACAGAGCAATGCACATTAGAGGGTATAGCAAATACACTAAATAACTAGAACGTCTGGGTAGTCGCCTTCGGCTATACTCTGCTACTGTCTCAGCGACCAGACGTTCGAGCTCCTTCAGGGGTTTGGTGGTGGGCCTAATAATGCATAATGCATATAAACGTTGCGAATTAATATATAAATAAGGGTTGCGATACTGAAGACACATTTAAGGTAACAAAATACTTCGCGCTTCTACTAAGTGCGTTTAAAATTATACATAGAAATATACGTTGCGAATTTAAGAAAGACATACAAACGTTGCGATTTAATATGTACTGAGACACATTTATACATATGTACATAGATATATGCTCACAAAATATATACACAAACAAGTAGGAAACCGCATATTTTTTATATATTACAAGAGGGAAACCTCACATTTTTTTATATTTTTTTATGTAGTAATAGGGGGAACTGCTTTAATTTTTTTTTATACATACGTACTGTGTTTCATTTCGAGAGGTACTGAGCTATCGAAGAAATAAGCAAATATTTTATACATCTAAGTAAAGCAATTGATCTTCCCTCTTAGCAAGAACGTAACAGCATTTTCGAATCATGATTTATTTATTATGATTTTGAAAGGGGTTTAAGCATTTATGGGTACAAGGAAAGTTTAGATTCAACCTTTGTGTAAAAGCACTTTATTTCGCCACAATCTACTGATGGCATGAAAAATTTGAACGCGAAAAAAGTTCTGTTCGGCATCAGAAAGGAACAGGACGTCCTCGTACCGCCATCACCGGAGAAATATTGCTGCTATTAAGAAATTAATTGAAGAGGACAACAGAGCCGCGTATGTGTAGTTGTCAGTAGTTTTGTGTCGCATCAGCTTTCTGACTTTCTCTCTCTTTTGAAGACTGGTGCACACCAATTTTGTTCTAAAATTGTGACGGGTGACGAAACGTATATTCTGTTCTTCGACGTACCATTGCTTTCACAAAAAATTAGGATAAGCGATACTATTACGACATTATCCATTTTAAACATGTCTTTTGAACATATGACAATTAAGGAATGTAAAGTCAAATTGTCTGTTAATGTCAATCGTAAATCGACAAGCGTTGTGCAGTGCTTGATTATAGAAGCAATAAAAATGCTCCGTCAATCAGATGGTTTTGAAGCCCCAAATCTTGGCTAAAATTTAAGATGGGTGGTTTATAGGAGCAACTGGGCAAGATTTTAATTTTGATAAAAAACTGTTTACTATGAAGAAACGGTAATGAATTAAGGACGTTAACAAGAAAAGCTAGAACTGGAAGTTTTAAAATCTCTACTGCTGCGCATGATACAACTTTAGTAAGTATTATTAGAGAAAAGCCGTTTTCAACTGCAGTAGATGTGAGAATATTGTCAGACTTTCCTGAATCTCAATCAGCAGTTAACAGAAGGATAAAACAATTAGAACTGAAATATGGAGCTGCTACTAATATACCGCTCCTTAATGTGGGACAGAAACAAGCCACAAAGACCTAGACTTTTGAAACAAGATTGTTTTTATGGATAAGAAAATGTTCCAGTCAACAAATAATTCAAAACCTGGAATATATAGGCTAAATAACGCTAGATTTAATTGAGGGCAAATTTACACTAATATTCTGTGTCAGAATTACACTAATATTCTCGAAAATACAATGCTTTTCTATGCAAGCAGTTTTTTCTTCATTCACAACTAACTTATTCAAAGGCATCCAAAACAATGTACTATTGAAAATTGTTTTTGTGTTTATCTTTAGTTCCTGTGTAGTTGACGATTGAATAATAACGTTCATATCACCCGCATATAATGAAATGCTATTTATACCTAAAAAGGAAGACATATCATTAATGAAAATTAGAAAAAGAGCAGGTCCTAGTATAGATCCTTGTGGTATACCCAATTTCAAATTAATAATTTTTTATATACATCCATTATTTAGTATTTTTTGTGCTCATAAACGTAACTTACAAGACGGTTAAATACGTTTTTCCTCCTATCCCATATACCTATATAGCTTGTGTAGTAAAATTGTATGTAGTACTTCTGCTATTGGGACAACTGCACTGATATTTACTAAACAAACTGTGTCTTTGAAAGAACATCAATCTGTCATTGATTATGTTTTCAAACATTTTTGAAGAAACAATTATAACCAAGACGTTACTATAAATCATAACTACATTATGAATTTTTAATGGCAGTAGTTTAGTCATGCAGATGCTTTTCTTTCATTTTTCTAAATAATTAAGCTAAAATGCCAAATTTCATTATCAATTTTTTGGCAATATTGCAATGGACGAAAAACTAAAGTGTAAAATTATATGCGCCTTTGCAGAATTACATACAAAATGATCTTTCCCCGTTACGCAAACGCAAGGAGGTCTTTACACCATCAGCACCGTACTATTCTACATTGTTGTAATTGTACAGAATCTTTTCTGTGTACAGAATGTAATGAATAAGAACAAATACAAGTAAACGACGTACATATACATAGAGAAATGGGAAAGCATGCAAATCAGCAGACAAAGAGAACTGTATTATAAAACCAGAGCATCCTAAAAAATAAATAAATTCAGCGGAAAATGAATTCCTCTTAACGCAGCCAATTTTTGGATTATTTAAATTTCATCTCGGCAAAAAATACAAGGGTAGAATCGGGTCCATTTCCGGAATCAATTTATCCGAGCTATTTTTCTTATTCCGGCTCAAATCTAAGGGGTTGTTTTTCTCAGCCGGGCAAGATACAGAGATACAATCCCTGGACCGCCACACGCCCAAAGCAGACACTATCCACCAGTAATAGATCAAGCGGCCGGCCGCCAACCTCAAATTAATTATTATTCACCCCGTTCCGCGTTGCCGGATCGTCGAAACTGAATAAGATGGGCGAACAAGGAGAATAAGAAGGCGAAAGGGAGTCAACTAGCGTTCGCTCTTGTTTTTGAAAAATGTTCTCGAAAATGCGGTTTGTGTTTTATTGTTCGTGCGAGTGGTATGGGAGTTTTTTTTTTCCCGTTCGCCGTGGAATATATATAGATGAAAATTGCTGCTTGATTCGTCTATTTGTCATGTTTCCCGAATGACTTTTTGAATTCGAAATGAAGTGTCGTTATTTATGGCCAACTTCGGAATGATGGATTGATAATAGTTGATTACATTTTTGATGTATTTTGTTGTTCTTACCATACATCTTTATTTCTTCTTTTTTCCTTGAAACTGATGTTTTGGAAATAATATTAGAATGTAAACACTAAATGTAATCATCATTATCATTGTACGCTCTATGTCAATTACTATTAGAGCTGTTATCCAGATCCGGACAATTTACTATCCGGATATCCGGATCTTGATGTAATCCGGATCCACTATCCGAAACCTCGGATCCGGATCCGTCATCCGAAATATCGGATCCGGATCGATTATCCGAAACCTCAGATCTGGATCCGTTATCCGAAACTTCGCATCAGGATCCATTATCCGAAACCTCGTATTCTTATTAAGAATTTACAGCTTTATGGTTTAAGGGTTGAAATTTGTTTGTATACTCACAGAAACAAATATCGCTAAGAGCATACAATAATAGTATAAATGCACCTACTTGAACCTGGTTGGCAGGTCCGATGGTTTGTGTCGTTTCAAACGTCTTTCCACCGGATTATTATTCATTAGCCTTTTTGCCAGTCTGCTTGTGTGACTTTTTACTCGTTCTTTTACACTTCACATTAGAAGGCCTCGTATTATTACGGCATTGGGCACGGATCACGGTGCGTTGACTAATTGACCAAACACTTTATTTTGAAAGCGTTGCAATTTTTGTTTTATTTATATCAGAGTTAATTGTTAGTTCTTCTTGTAATGTAATTTTATCCATTAGAAGGCTGGATTGGTGGGGTATCTCAAGGTTTTTTTTGATTTTGGCTTCTGCGTCTGGCTCTAATTCTGATGGGTTTGGTTAAAAAACTTTTGCTAGGTGTTCTGCATACATGGTGGCATTATCTTTATTTGTTCTTGCCCAAGTTCCATCTTGTCGTCTTACGGGAGGAATAGCGGTTTTTGGCTATTTCAATTTTTTAGTAGCTTTCCATAGCGAATGATTGTTTGTTTCATATGGAGGCAATTTTTCTAGGTAACTTTGAATCTCTCTGTTTTTAAGGTTAGCCATTAGCTTTTGAGTTCTTCAGTTGCCTTGTTCATCGCCCTCTTGTTATAATCAGTTCTAGTGGTTTGCCATTGTTGACGAATTCTTCTTTTTTCAGCAATTTTTTACTTTAGTATTATTGGGCAGTGATTATTCTTTACAGGGGAATAATCATCAGTGACTGGTGTAGTCATCCATGCAGCCTTTCAAATAGCTTTTGTCAGATTTTCGACTGTATCATCTAAATTTTGTGTCGTCTTGAGAGGAATATCTGTTTCAATTTCTTCGCTTAACCTTTCCCAATTCATTTTGTTATTTGTTAAACTAGGTTTTTCTGACTCTTTTATCATCTCAGAATGGAGAGTTATGATGATTGAAGAATGATCCGAAGAATATTTATTAGTGATGGCCTTATCAGAGGAGTCTTTTGCGGAATTATTTAATGTGATATCTTTCTTTTATTTGTAGGTAAATAATTATCCCCTTAAATAACAATAAATAAATATTTTTTTAAAATCCAAGCAAAAATGTAGGTGGGCAAATAATTATGGCCGGTAGTGTAGACGTATTCAAAAGTAAGCTGTATTCAAGTATCAAAGCTCAGAATACCATTAAAAGGAGTCTTTTACTTTATAATCGGTTGTAATTCTCAGCATTGTCTTTTTCATCATCTTCTCGTTGTCCTAAGTGTACAGACAGCACTTCTGCTCTAATTAACATCTAAAGATTATTTTCAGAAATGGTAAAAAAAATGTCCAGAATCAAAAACTTTTCATATTAGGTTTTCTGCATTTTTAATTACTATCCTAAAATTTTTCATTTGAGCGGGTGCTCAAAGGTAATGAAGTATCCGACAAAATTTTGCTTCAAATCATACCAACTAAACAGTTTAGCGCTGAAAACTATGTAACAACTTGTACGCCCAAGGAACTAGTTTTAATAATCTCACTTGAAGTGTTGACGAAGCAATTAGTCCCTCAATCCGGTCGCTAATGAATATTTTCTCGTTTTGTTCAGGCGAAGTCGTTCAACAGTATTACGTAAGTCGCTTAGTTATTAAAAACCGAAACTGAAATTCTTGGACGGGTGTAACGCGTGCTTCGGACTAGTTTTAATTGCGTTACCTCGTTTTAACTATTATTTTCGCCTTCCGCTTCGTCTACTTTTGGAGAGAAATGCTACTAAAACTAATAGGTTTGTAATTGTGGTAATTTTTGTGTCCGCTCTCGCGTCGGGTATTATTAAACATAGTGAGAAAGCGTAATTCATTCTAGCGGGGTCGGTATGAAAATTTTACTTGAAAAGTTTCATCAGACAGCGAGTGTTGGCGAGGGGTGAACAAGGACTGTGAAGTAAACTATGCGCTATGAAGTGAAGTCGTAAATTTAACTTTGTAAGTAGCATTCTGTGTAATGTTTTTACTGTGAAACTGTTAATAAAACACAAAATAATTGTGTTTCTTTTCCTACGTATTTCTTTTGTTTTTCTTGTTGAAAAAGATTTTGACGCAAATAGTGCTTAACAGGTTATTTTTGTATGTTTTTGGAGAATTAAAACATAAATTTTATAACAAAATATCTATACTGTTGTATCTTCGATTGTATGTATAATTTCTGATCAATATAAATGTAATGTCCAATAGATGTACTTTAACACTAGAACCGCCGCACCGGTCAATTTGACCGTCTTTCAATTTTAAAGTTTTTTTTTCAACGGAATTAATTTTGATATGATCTTGAAATCATGTGACTTTTCCTAAATTTAGTTTGGCAATGCTCTCACAAAATTTGGAAAATTTTGCAGAACTCTAAGCGGTGTTCTGGGAAATTTTACCTTAAACGGCTGCCCCGGTCAAATTGACTGGTACATTAAAAAAATGTTTTGACAAACTTTATGTGTCAATTCTTTTTCTTGGTTGCAACATTTGAAAGAACTAAACGTTTAGGCATGTACCTCATGTAAATATATACATACATAATTTCAAACATTTATTACATATAAAACAAGGCATATAACCGCATCAACCGATCAGAGCTTGTTCCTATTTGTTAGTACTTGTTTCGACATGTTCAGCCCTCGACAACGAACCGGTTTCTACTCGTACTCTTTTTAGTGTCGCACATGCGCAGACTTAATTTGGCGCGTGCGTACAAAATATTTTGCAAGTTTCAACCTGCACTATTGTGAACATATAAAAAGATCGGTAGTACTCTGAAAGTGCATTCGTCCTGTTTAGTTAGACTGAACAGTATGTGGTCCAGTAAAGGCCTCTCGGCTGCACAAGCTTTAGCGTATTTAGACGAACTGGAAAATCTTTCACCAGGAAATACCGAGAATGATCCTAAATCAGTTAGTACGGACAGTGAAAACGAAATTCGTTCTCGAGTTGTTGCGAGTAAGGAACAAAATAGTGATGAATCTGAAAATGACACAGTTTGTAATGTAAGGGTTGCAGTGACTAGTTCCAGTGATAAGCAGGAAGTGAAAACGTCTGTTCGCTCTAATCACCAGCAAAAGAAACCAACAGAAAAAGGATTTTCCTTCAATCTTGGTGCAGTTTGCAAATCAAAAAACAATTCCAATGGCAAGTAATTTCCGCGAGTCCGCCTACTGCAGGCAAAAAAACCCAACCCAATATATTCAAGGATAATCCAGGGCCAACAGGCTATGCAAAATAAAAAATAACTACAGAAAATGTGAATAGTTTCTGGAGATTATTTATCGATGATTCGATGCTGAGACACATAAAACAATGCACCGAGGCTGAAACTAGAAGACAACTAGACAGTTAAGACTGGCACTTATCTTTAGGAGATCTAGAATCCTTTATTGCCATTCTATACGCACGTGGTGCTTAGGGTTCCAGTAATTTAGAATTAGATTCCTTGTGGTCTAAAAAGTGGGGAATATCGTTATTCACAAGTAAAGAAAATGTTTGCACTTTGACAGTGTATCAAGCCAAAATAAACAAGAATGTTCTCCTTCTAAGTACGCAACATCCAACAGTTTGGAATGATGCTGGTACAAAGAAAAAGCTAGAAACAGTTTTATACCATAATAGCACAAAATATGGCGTTGACGTAGTAGATCAAATGACCCGAAAATACAGCGTGAAGGCACCCTCAAGAAGATGGCCAGTCCATGTTTTTTATAATATATCGGATCCTGCTGCAATCAATGCGTTTGCTGTATACAAAGACATCACTGACAAAAAAATAAAACGTCGCAACTTCATTCTGCAATTGGCAGAAGAACTCTCGTAACAATCCAATAACAACGAAGAAGACCCTCAGGAGGGAACATCGAATCAAAAATGCAACAAGAACTTACAGGCTGGATCAAGGACAGATAAGCAATCTCGCAAAAGACGTACATGTCAAGAAAAGAAATGTGAAAATAAGACTTACGATAGATGTAGGAACTGTAACAAGAACACATGTGGAAAATGTGTTTTTTTTTTTTAATTTAAAGTAACTTATTGCAAAAATTGTAATGATATTTAAAATACCAAAGTTAAGTTAGAAGTTATTTTTATATTTTGTGAATAAATATACACTTTTATGCAAACAAATTATGTTAATTAATAAAAAAAGTCGAAATAAAATTGAGTTTTAATCACCGGTCAATTTGACCGGGGCGGCGGTTCGAGGTATAAGGAATTCTCGGCGGTTCTAGTGTTAATAATAATAATAATAATAATAATAATAAACATTTATTTTCCCAACAGGCATATTGCCCAATAACAGGAGAAATGTGGGTAACTATATACACAAAATAAAAACACAATGCAACACATGAAAACAAAATAAAGAGTAAATTTCTACATGTTTTACTTAAATAAGTCACGTTTATTAGCTGCCCTGGACAAAGTATACGTCGGCGCTCGTCTCATTGTATTAGTCCTTGCGAATGGAAGAATGAAGCCACTATCCGATCTTGAATTCAAACGTGGCACAAGAAAATTCATTCGTTCCAGTATGTATGGACAATCTATGTCATTTCTAAGCAATTTCTGCAGAAACTTCTCGCAGATGCCATCCCTCCTCGTACTCAAAGCCAGCATGTCGTGCCTTAACAGAAGTCCATCCTGTGGAGTACCTCTCTCAGGGTAACTTCCATCAATCTTAAATGACAGGAATTTTAAAAATTTCCGATGGATACGATCTAGATTTAGAAGGTCACAAGCATATAAGGGATACCAAATTAGAGCGGCATACTCCAGTTTACTGAGTACAAAGGCAAAGTATAACGACTTTAATAAAGAAGGATCATTGAAGTATTTAGAGACACGCATCACAAACCCCAGAGATTTCATGGCTTCAGAACAGATACTGTTAATGTGAGCTTTAAATGAGAGAGTGGTATCGAAGTGTACACCCAAATCCTTAAACTCAAGGTTACGTGACAAATTGGTACCTCTGATTTGGTAGGACAATAAGTACGGTGAACAAGAACGCGAGTAGGTAAGTACACAGCATTTATCAACATTTAACTTGAGCCCAAAAAGCTCACACCATTCTACTAACATAACAAGACCATTTTGCAATTTCCTCATGTCATCAACGGAAGATATTTCCGAGAAGATTTTAATATCGTCTGCATAAGCAAGGGTGGGAAGGTCAATTTTCAAAAGCAGGTCGTTAATATAAAGCACAAACAGTAACGGTCCCAGATTTGATCCCTGGGGGACGCCAGAGGAAAGAACAAAGTTACGAGAGCAATATCCGTTATAAGTTACATAACACTTTCTCTGTTTCAAGTAGGATTCGAGGAGACTTATCGCCGAAGGAACAAAACCGAAGGAGCTCAGCTTCACTAACAAAATTTCATGATTGATCATGTCAAAAGCCTTGGACAGGTCTGTATAAATCACATCAACTTGACCACGTCTATCCAAGACTTCACTAATAAATTGGGACATGCTCGCCAAATTCGTAACTGTAGATCTCCCGGGGATAAAGCCATGTTGATTTAAAGCAATAAAAGAGCGAGTGCTATTATAAATGCTAACATATAATACCTTCTCATAAAGTTTAGCAAAATTGGGTATTATGGAAATGGGCCTGTAATTAGATAGAAGTTCACGATTGCCCTTTTTGTGCACAGGGACAATTTTGGCTATTTTCCAACGTTCAGGGAAAGTACAAGATGAAATTGAAAGATTGATAATGATTTTTAGAGGAAATGCAAAAACAAATCTACAGTCACGTATCAAAAAACTGGGTAACATATCATCACCTGCGGTACATTTGTTGGGAAAAGTAGCCATTAGTGCAACAAGTTCATCTTCGCCAACCAATGGAAAGGAGTAAGGTAGGGGATTGTAATCAGAATGAGACCAAGACATGCTATCCTCTGAGCTATACACTGAAGAAAACATATTAGCGAAAGCATTAACAATATCATCGGGATCAGTAAAATCATTTCCGTGGTCGTCACATAGTCTGCCCGGTATCCTTGTGGAACGCCTTTTAGCATGAAGAAACTGCCATAGATGGGAAGGTGAGGTTTTTATAGAATCTTCAATATTTCCAAGATAGTGAACGTAACTATTCTTAATTTGCGTTTTGATTAACTTTCTAATTCGTTTAAATTCATTGTAATGCATTATATTTCTAGTCTTAATCCATTTGCTGTGATAAAAATTTTTGTATTTTAGATTACGAATAATATCTGATGTAAACCAGGGTGGATAAGAAATATTTGTACGGGATTTAGAAGGAACGTAAAGATCCAAGATAGCATACAAAGAGTTATAAAACGCATCCACAGCTTTATTAACATCAGTATAGTCAAGAAGAAAGGACCAATCGCAACTCAAAAACCGATTGTATAGTGACAAGTAATTAGCTTTGTAAAAGTTGTATCGGAAATTGTTCGCAGAAGGGAATCGTTGCGATGAAGAGGAACGTAGAAAGGAGAATTCAACTTCCAAACTAGGGTGATAAGGATCTTCAGATACAATCGGACTTTCTGAATGTTGTACATCAATATCATGGTTAAAATTAGATATGACTAAATCCAGTAATTTGCCATCGCAGTTTTTTATATTATTGTATTGCTTGACATTAAGTAAATCTAAAAAGTTTTGAAAGACTGAAGTTTTATTACATTTTTGATGAGTAGAGTAATACAAATTGGGGACGTTGAAATCTCCAATAAGGATAAAAATTTCATTAATCAAGACAACTTCAAGAGTGGATGTAAATATTTCCAACTCCTCTGACGAGATGTGAGGGGGTACATAAACTAGGACAAGAAGAAAAGAAATACTTTCAGAAAAACATCTGCAAAGTAATAAATCAATGAGGGGCACCGAACTAGCAATGTGTTTGGTATCAATAACAGTGAAGGATATATGTTCCTTAAATGCAATTAGGACTCCACCACCTCTAGAGCGATTAACTTCAGCAAAGTCTCTATCTTTACGTACGACATTATAACTACTACTAAATAGTTCATTATCATATACTGATTCATTTAGCCAGGTTTCAGTAAGTAGCAGTATATCAACGGAGTGGTTCATTAAGTTGTTATAAAAAGTATGTGTTTTCGAATTTAGTCCTCTAACATTTTGGTAGTACATCTTATAAGGGGCAGAAAACCTGTTGGATGTAATTAGTTTTCCGAGTTAAAATTGCTAATAGTTGGAATACCATTGCGATACTTAATTTTTAAATTCTTCTCACCCTTCGAAATGCGATCCGCAAGCTCAGATTTGACCGATTTGAACACAGCAGCCTGCCTTGGAGTGCGGTCGGAGGAAACGGATAAATTAGCGAATTGTGCATTTTCTTTAATTTTCCTGAATTTACGAAGGGTTTTAAAGACATCTTCTGATGAAGATAGACGAACACGGATAGGTCGCGAACGGCGTGTTTTAGTCGCGTCGAATTTTCCCAGTCTTACGGGTTTTATCCGGTCATAGTCCACATCCATTTGCCGAAGTATGTTTTGCACCATATTAGTATCAGTGCGAATTTGTTCTTGCTTTGAATCTCCCTCCTCAAGACTACCGTAGATAATAATTTTGTGAACGTCTATTCCTATCATATATTTCACTAATAATTTCCTCAGTAGGTAACAGATTAGTAGAATTTCCAGAAGCAATGCTACTAGAGCCAATCGTCAAGTTAGTATATTTTTCTTTCAAATCCCTAATCTCATTCTTTAAATCATTCAACAATGAAATTAATTTAGGAATCTGATTTACGCCTTGTTCACACTCAATACATATGTACTTAACCCTACGCCTAGTATTAGATCTTAAAGTTAAACATTTAGCCTCAGCGTCAGATAATTCAGCACAATCAGTATGAATTGGTCTGCTGCAAACATCGCATTTAATGAACTTATCTGATCTTTCATTAATTAATAAATTGCACTTAATACACGACATTCTTCTGTTCTTTATAGTTTTTATATACAAATATAGTGTATTGATACTAAAGGAGGACAAAAACGGGGACACACTTCACAACGGCCGGGCCGATAGCCGTTGACTAAGAGACAAACACGAGGGCCGCGGAAGAGGAAAAAGGTAAAGAAAAAACAATAGGAAATATCAATACACAAAACTGTATCTATCGTATGAATTAATTAAGGAATTACTTAAAGTAATACAACACTGAATGAACGAAGAAATAGAAGTAAGAGCAAGAGCAAAAAGAAAATATATAAGAAAAATGAAAAAAGTACATACAAAAATATCACATGGATATATATGTAAACGAAAAACACGAGAATAAATGCTTACCGTAAGTACGGAAATCATCAAAAATATACCACAATGCAGCAGCAGCAGTAGACACAACAGTTAGACCAAAAAAAATAATTAGAAATATGAAACAAACCACTAAAAAGATCAATCTAAACAGAGAGCGATATTTTATGTGTATATACCAGACAACGGTACGAACGAAAGTTAAGACGTTAAGACTAGCACACATAAGCATTGGATCTCTGCTTCCTAAATTGGATGATGTTATTGCATGTATTGCCACTTTCAGCATTGATATTCTTGCTATTAGTGAAACCTGGCTTAATAATGACGTTGTTTCTAATTTATTAACTATTAGCAATTTCAATCTCTTCAGGAAAGGTAGATTAACTAGTGGAGATGGGGTTGGCTTTTATGTAAGGAGTACTATGCAGGTGTCTGCCTTGGATATAGGCCCACACATTGAGCAATTATGACTAAGTATGATGTCCAATAGAAGAAAGATTATTGATGGGGTGGCATATGGACCTCCACAGTTTGATTATAACGTGTGCTTAGATGAACTTGAGCGCCCCTAGATATGTCATTATCGATTGCCAATGATGTCTTCTGTTGCGACTATTTTAATATTGTTTTTACTCATTTTCTTTTACTAATATTGTTGAATCGTTAAACATGAAATAAATTATTGACCAGCCAACACGCCTAACTAAGAATTCTACATCACTTTTGGATGATATTTTTTGTACTACTACCATCGAGATTTCTAATTCTGGTATGTTTCCATGGAACTTCTCTGACCATGATGCTGTATTTTGCGATATTTTATATGTTTTGCCGAATGTTTTGTATTATTACTGCACTCATGCAGGGACTTTGGAAGTATTAATTTTTCAAAATTTGAAAATGACTCTACACTTCATCATATTTACCAATGGGTGATGCTAATGACAAGGTTAACTTCTTTCAACATATCACATTCGAATGAGTAATAGTTGACATGACCACATCTATTTATTATGTAAGGGAACGCGCAAAACAATGAAAATATCGCCTTGCTTGTCGACAAACTAATTTCATTAAAGTGGGATAAGATTACATTAAGAATTAATTTTTAACCACAGAACAAGATTCATTTCCGTAGTGGTGTTCTCTCGCAAAATTATTATGTTAAAATGTCATCTCCGTAAGTGAGACAGGGCTCGATCTTTTCATCTCTGCTTTATTCCGTCCCTCTGTAGGGTCATAAGGATGGGAGAGCGAAACCGACGAGAACTACAGGCTTTTGTATCATCTAAGAGAAAATCGAGCGACTTTTAGCGGGTAAATAAAACAGAGATAGGACTAAAAGAAGAAATTTATAATGATAAGTGCTCATTGGGCGTTACAATTGAGGTCGTAATGAATGCCCGGGTATTATTGTGCAAAGAGAAATTTTCGGTTAAATTATACACGAAGTTATAAAGTTTTAATTGTGGCGCAAGATTTAAGATTGTATGGAAAATGGAATTTACTCCGCTCTTTCGCTGATTGCCGATTGCGAAATGATGAGAGTTTGAAGAAAGATTTTGATTCTAAATTAAAGTATAAAAGTTAATTGAATCATAATGTTCAGTAAAGCACTTTTAAAATTGAATTAAACCGCAGAGAATAGGCTAAATAATTCTAGTTTATCCTTCATCTTCTATATTATATTTGTCAAAATTATGCTGGAAATTTGACTTGTTGCAGTAAAGATCAGGTATTTTTTTCCACTTTGCAAACGATTTTTGTGCATTTCATTTCTCACATGTCTGAGATCCTTTGATTTAAATTATTCCTAAAATCCAAATGCGTTGTAAAATAAGGAGCAACAAAGAATTAAATTTCACCTTCAAAATAGTAAATACCTGTATACCTGTATAAGTTTAACGTAACGATGTAAAATTTTCTTACTATGTATTTGTAGATGTATACGTTGCCGTTAAGTTGATAAATTTGGGTAATATGCATAAAAACAGGATATTATACACAATAACCAGCATTTCTGGTTAGTTTGATAAATAATTCACGTATTAAGGTATCAACTACATTAACGCGCTACTATGAATAATATTCAGCACCCGCTGGTTAGCGTGATAAATCTCACATTGATGTAAGTCTGAGACTGTCTCAGTCGCACGTAGCATCAGGGGGGTATCGAATTACTTATAATTTGAGGAGATAAAAAGCGTGAAGGATGGCCCAACTTCTGAAAGACCAAAGACAGCAATTGATGATGCTATTACATTAGACGTTTCACTTTATGTTTTTGAAGGATCATAAACATACACCATACCAGTTGCTGCTGATAATAATACTCCAGAAACATTAGTAACACTAGGGCGGTTTAAACTGAAGGCTGCGGAAATGGATTTCATCTTCTGGATTAGCCTGCTCAAACTCCAAGCCTTTATTCAATTGAGAATTTATGGCACTTTGCGAAAACTTAACCAAAGGTGTACAAACACTCTTCGAAAACATTACTTGAAGCCAAAATGAAAGAAAGGTGGACAAATATTCCACCAGCGCCTTGCGAAAAAGCAGTAGATATAATACCCAAACGTGTACAAGCAGTTATTAAAGCCGGATGAAGTCACACACGATATTAATTTACGCGCAGAATTTCATAATGTAGTCACTATTGCAAATATATTTCACCAATGTTTTAAGTTTTGCAAAGTTTATGGTGTTCCGTTTTATAGGCCCAGGCTATAAGTACTGAATGATGAAAATTTTAAAATAAGTAAAAAACTAACACATGAATATTAGTTAATTACATGAATATGAATATATATTCATAGAAGAACAGCCTAATGTAATCTTAGTTTGTGTTTTATTTAGAATGGTAATCATTAAAGGCCGGAATATATACAAAAAATAATTGAAACTATGCGCCTAAATATGTAGGCTTTCTGGCCTAAATATCCATAATCTCATTGATAAAGCGTAACAAACGGTTGCACCCGCAGAGACGCCTGTACGGCGATGCGATGCAGAGTTCAGTAATGCGGTAGACATTGAGGAGTTCGGTTATTTATCGGATTCTCATTGTGTTTTCGAAAACATAGGACGTAAGCCTGGTGTACCTCTTGCACCGCATGTGAAGGAATATATTTGGCGTTTCCCTGGTTTGGAATGTACAGGTTCGCGCATTCGTTGCAAATTTTGCGGTACCGTGTTGCTAGATCGCACGACACTTGAATGTAGAAGTCATATTAAAAGTAAACGTCATGTATTGAATTTAAGAAACAATATTCCGTACTGGCAATTTTTGTATGACTTTATTTTCATGTTAAGCAGGTGCAACATCCCACAACACCTAGTAGGTACTGAAAACCTTCGTCTTTTTTGGGATAAATATGTTCCATCATGGAAGCTACCAACAAAAAGACAATTGCGGTACAATATACCACATGTGGAAAGTACAATAAGAGACTGTATAAAAGACGAGTTGAGAAATCAAAATATCTGGCTCACTGTGGACGAAACTACTGATGCTCAGAAAGAAAGCGTGATTCATATTGTTGCGCGTTCTTTAAAACGTAATGGTCCGGCAGCTTCCTTGTTGTTAGCCAGTAAAAGGATTGAAAGAACTGATGCCGAAACCGTTGAGAATTTTGTATCGTAGAAGCCCAAATCATCATGTTAGTTTCTCACGGAGCCGCAACAATGCTGAAAACTGGTAGGATGCTTTCCTCTTCTTCACATAACATGCCTCATACACGTATGTCATCTCGTAGCAGAAACAATTCGAAGCAAGTATCCTAGGGTGAATAATTTAATATCATCTACCAAAAAAGTGTTTGTGAAATCTCCCAAATATAACCGCGTATTCAAATAATTGAACCGCAAATTCCGCTACCACCTCAGCCTGTATTGACGCGATGGGGAACATGGATCGAGGCAGTATCTTACTATCGCAAATGTTATTCCCTAGTGAAAGATGTCATTTTCAAACTTAATACTTCTAATTCTCAAGCGGTTCGCGAGAGTCAGCAACTTTTTTCCGATTCGGACGTTCAAAAAGAAATAGATGACATTTCTATAAACTATTCTGTAGTGACACAAACTATTTAGCAGTTAGAAAATACTCACTTATCTATACAAGACTCGTTAAATAACATCAACAATTTAGCAGCAGCTCTAGAAAGCTTGACGGATCCTATAGGACTAGATGTTGCGCAAAGATTTCGTGCAGTTTTAAATAAAAATCCGGATTTAGAAAAGATTCGATCTATAGCTGGAATTCATGACTGCACAGAAGAGATACAGGAGTATTTGAATTTCGCAAATCTTACTTCATTAGATGCTGAACGATCATTTGCAAAGTATACGAGAACGTTTTCAGACCGTCGTCGAGGTCTGACGGAATCGACAATGGAAGCATTGCTTATGTTGCAGTACTACGCGGCGTACCATAGCAGTCGCACATTACTGCAGTGGTCATCGATGCGTCAATAAAAAGTAGCAATCTATTATTTTTTTATTAATACTGTGTCTACATTTGCGCGGTACACCCCGGACGGTTCCACTAGTTTCTCGAATATTATAAATAATACACGCACTCCGATCAACCGATATTAACCGAACGTCCACTCGATTCTTTGTATGTACATAGTAAGCACAGCTCCTTTCACGGCGCCTCTGCGGGTGCAACCGTGTTTCACGCTTTACTAAATTTCCATATATGGTGTTTCCTACTCTTCCTTTAACTTCGGAACCTGACTTTTCAAATTAGTTTATTACCCCAATGCTTTCGATTAGCGCCATAAACTCTTTTCCAGCTGCAATATAGAATTCGAAGTTAAGCCGTAATTGACTTTAATAATCGGCGATTGCTGAGGTACTTCTTTACCTGCCATTAGGATCCATGATAATTGTCTTTAATTTTTCGTAATGATTCACATGAAAAATAGTGCCTTCCAGCAGCGTGCCTCAAACAGGTTGAGGGGGAAGCGGAATGTGAGGTAAATTGTCTCTATACAACTGAATTCACATTGGAGCCTCCAAAAACATTTATTTAACACTGCTAATAACATGAAAACAGGAAAATGGTTTCTGACTTTTTCTGCAAGACGAGCAAGTTATGTAAACTAAATGTAAATAATCTACATGTATATTTTATGTAAATATGCAAAATGCATATATTCCGGGTTTTAGTAATCATGGTAATTCAAAATGATAATCTTTGCAAGACATGCTCTGGGAGATGAAGACGAATAGGATATTGTAATCTCCTCACCGGATTTATCACACATACATGAATTTTAAGATTTGATTTAATTAATTTAGTGCATAGAGGTATAACGTAATTCTCTACCGCAAACTTCGCTAGATGCCGGTAGTACCGCTGCGACCTGTGGCTGGTAAACCATGGCAATTTCTGTTCCATTCCACTATTGATAATGCGTAATTGATTACAAACCAGCACCCGGAAGCACTTCAATTAATCGTCTTACTAATTACTCAATCTATTACGCTGGTCGAGTAATTATTTGCCTTTAAGATTAACTTGATTAAGTTACGCTATTTGTGCTTTTTGCTAGAACAGATTAATTATTTCAGAGTGGCATAACAAAGTTTCGTTTTCTTTTTCTCACCAAAATAATTTTAGAGTTAGAATAATGTTTAGTTAACGTCTAACTAAACTAGAATTTGGTGAGTTAACTAGAAATGTGTACAAGGTAAGCTTACAATTATTCTAAGCCTATCTAACATAATAATTAATTTCCAAACAAAGGGTTCCGAACATGACACAAGTATGTAAAATTATCAGAAAATTTCATTGCAAGTTATGAATGGCATTATAGAATTTATATAGGATTTAAAGTATAGAAAAGCGTTGTTAGTAGTAATGGCGTATTGTCTCATTGTTGACGCACTAAAATTACTTGAAAGAAACAATATAGGAGCACTGGACATTGAGGTTATTATTCTAGTAAGATGCGACACGTCAAATATTTGCAAATTCTAAAGATCGCTCGGCTTATGCATAAATGCTGAACAGCGCGCCGTTCAGCATTAGCGGTTAAGTTCGAAGGTTTTAAGTGAAACGTCTAGGTTTTTCAACTACATCATTTTAACCATTAACCCTTGAGTAGTCGATGTGTAGTTATTTAAACGTTACAGAATTTTTTGAAAAGTTAAACGGTCAGTGTGGAATGGAAGTGATCCGAGAACATTTTCGTGCAATGTTTTTGTATGATTTTCGTTTAGGTTTAACCTTTAATGAACCACTTGCTCGTTTGCAAAATGCATTTCCTGGAGAAGCCCCAAGCCGGGCGACCGTGTTTAACTGGTTCAAAGAATTCCAATGGGGAAGATCATCTCTTGAGGATGAAAATCGTGAAGGTCGTCCTGTTTCAGCAACAACTTCAAGTCACATTGATGCCGTTCATCGCATGATTGAAGAAGATCGTCGGGTGACCTACAGTGAAATTCGGGCAACTCTTGGCATTGGAATGACTGCAATTCAAACAATTCTTCACACACATTTAAGCGTGAAAAAAGTTTGTTGTCATTGGATACCACATTGTTTAACAGCTGATCAAAAAAAAGCAAGTGTTGTCTGGTGCCTAGAAAACCTTGAACGTTATCTTGAAGGCACGTTCGAGGTCATTTATAATATTGTTACAGGTGACGAAACATGGATCTACTGCTATGGCCCATTAGCAAAGCAGCAATCTACCCCATGGATGTTTCAAAATGAAATGCGACCCACAAAAATAAAACAATCACGAAGTTGTGCTAAACAAATGATTGCCTCTTTCTTCAGCCGCACTGGTTACATTTGGTCTGTTCTTCTGGAGAATAGGAAAACAGTGAATGCAGAATGGTATACCACCATTTGCTTGCCAACATTGTTGTCAAAAGTTCAGAAAAAACAAATTGTGTTACACCATGACAACGCTCCTGCACACTCTGCCAAGTTAACAACGGAGTTTCTTCGCTCTGCTGGGATAAAATTAAAGTCACATCCACCTTATAGCCTGGATTTAGCTCCGTGTGATTTCTTCGTCTTTCCAACTATTAAGAAGAAATTACGTGGAATCCATTTTTTAACATCACAGGAAGCTGTTAATGCACTTGAAGAGCATGTTAGTGCAGTGTCCAAGGAAAACTGGGTTACCTGTTTTACAGAATGGTTTGAGAGGATTCCGAAGTGCGTTAAATGTAACGGAGGGTACTTTGAAAAAGAATAAATATTGTTCGTTTTTATATTTCTTGTTCTTATCCTGTATTCAGAAACGTACAGTGTGCCCTTCGTACAATTAACATGCAAAAACAGTTATTTGTAATGTAATCACAACGTTTTATTTATTACTTATGATGAAACTTTTTGAGCTAAATAATAAATCCTTCATGAAGTAAAATTTATTCATAAGCAGTACGCAAATTGTTAACAAAAGGATGTACATACTGTATCAACGTAACTACAAAATTCACTAATTTACTATATCAATGACAAAATAACTAAGAAACTCTTTACATATACAGCATGTCCACCTAATGCGTGGACGGTTGATAATTTCCTTCCTGAGCAATTTAAAAAAAAAGTTTTCAAATAAAAAGTATTCGGAGACATTTTTGCGAAATGTTGCTGTTTCTTCAACGGCCGATGTCTTAAATGCATTACACGCTAGGTGGTGAATCAAATTTTATTCGATCGAGTATTTGAGTTTCTGGAAATAAAACGAAATGTTTTTTATACCAACTGGCCATCGAAATTGTTACCATGTTTGATTCATGCTATTTCAATCCTTTTTAACGGTACAGCCTATATATTTTTATGCTGTTTGATAGATAGAAAAGCTACAATAAAATCTAATTAGATATTCTCATTTGTACATTTTTGTCGAGTAAATTGCTGTAAACGCCTCTACAGAACTGAACAAATCATATTATTCCAAATTCTGACGCGACAGCAACCCTCGACTACTGGCTTAAACCGCCATGGTTAATTAATTGAAACGTAAGAGCCATCACCTTTCCACCACACACAGACGCGCGTTTTAAATCGTACGATTTAAAATATTGAATGGTTATTGAATGTAGGGTGGGTAGGTGATAGCTTTTACGTTAGAATAGATATTTTTTTATAAGCATTTCCCTATACCTAAAATGTGTCGTTCTTTAGTAAATTAAATATGAAGCTATGCGGATAAGTTTTTGCTAAAACTCAAAGGGTGCTGTGACGAGATACTATAAACTTTTGCCTTTCTAAAGATATTCATTAAAAATAAACTCCAAAGTGAAATTTATCTATACAATTTCACATCTTTCACCACACCATTTTGCTGCATAAAAACTGTAGTACGATTTTATTGATCATTTAGTAACATCTCGGGAGTATTATTTTGTATAATGTCCATGTTATGCATTGCCTTGGGAAATTCGTCCAGGAAGCATTTTCATAAATATTTATATTTAGCTAAATTGCGAAATTTTTTAAACAATTTTCAGTATGTTCCCACTATATTTTTTACTGCTGAGAGAACTTAATGTGCGATATTAAATAAATCTATTCTTTATATGTTGAACTGAATGTAATTAACATTTGTCTACTTATTTTCGCTATTTATTATTTATACATGCTGGTTGACTTACTAAACAATGTATGTACGAAAATGGCTGCTACTTTGAGATGATGAAGTTGTGCTAATGAAGATAACGTTTACGCATTTGTTCTAATAAATATCTTTACCGAAGCAACAGTTTATAGTCTTTCATTACAGCACCCTACGTTTTTAAACAAAAAACTTATCTGCATAGCTTCATATTTTATGTACTAAAGAAGAATGAATTTTAGGTATAGCGAAATGACTGTTTCGTTTAGAAAAATTAAAGGAACATGAATCAAACGTGGCAACGATATTGATAGCCATCTTGAAGAATCTGGTTGATATAAAAAATGTCTCGCCAAATGCCCCAAGAAATGCACAATCGAAAGAAATTTGAATCATCACCCGACTGTGTAAAGTGTTTAACATATCGGCCGTTGGAGAAATAGCGACATTTCGCAAAAACCTCAGATTATGTCAATTATCTCAGAAACTAGGATAGATAAGTACACGGAATATTCATGAAAGTTGCTATGAATTGAAGAGAGGTACCTAAATCGTAATAACATATAAAATGTTCCATTTAAAAAACCAAATTTCGGCAACCCCAGGGTGGTACGATTTACATTCTCTCTGGCAGTCAGACAGTCTTAAGGTCACTAGCATCTTATCATATAGCCTCCAAACTAGTCTGGGAGTGCCTGCAATACCTAATGGTTCTGTCTAAACACAACAAGGTCACATTAGTGTGGGTGCCAGGACACAAGGGTATAGCGGGCAATGAAATTGCTAACCAACTAGCGAGAGAAGCCTCAAAAATGAATTTTATAGAACCTGAACCGGATCTAAGTGTTATCGAGAGTGCGCAATTAATAAGTGGATTATAAAGCAACACCAACTAAATTGGAACCATGCAACTGGACAAAAGCACAGCAAACGGATGATGAGAAGACCGTCGAAACATCTGACTGCTGACCTGCTTAAATTAAACAAAATACAGCTTAGGACAGCAACATGTCTGCTAGCAGAACATGGCTGTTTGAGAGGCCACTTGCATAAGATGGGGATCTACAAAGATGAACCTTTATGTAGACTTTGCAATGAGGAGAAGGAAACAGCCTTCCATATTATTTTCGACTGCGCAACGCTAGCTCAACGCAGATTCGCTATGCAAAGCGCAATTCATCTACCAATGGAGAAAGATTTACTGCATTGGCTATTAAACCTGATCGAGGGAACTAACCTGTTCCAGTAAAACGAAACCGAAGTAGGAATAATACAGTAGGCTGGCGGATCCGCAGTGTTAAGGATGCAAAGATTAATCCTGCTTTGGTAGTA
Source organism: Dynastes maya (assembly GCA_029619315.2). Taxonomy (NCBI): domain Eukaryota; kingdom Metazoa; phylum Arthropoda; class Insecta; order Coleoptera; family Scarabaeidae; genus Dynastes; species Dynastes maya. The sequence continues at coordinate 27,781,903 of JAROYE020000002.1, forward strand.
ATCAAATTAAATCAAATCCAGGAGACGGTCTTTTTCCGATACTTCGTCACAAGAGGCAACAAATTTGGATACGATTATTTTAATTTCTCGGTGTTTGCCCATGGCAAAATATTTGTCTGGACAAATGGACTTCGAACAATGTAGCTACATCTCGAACGGATTCTGATCTAGTTTGGAGTTGGGTACTGAATCGGTCAAGACATTCCATCGTATTCGTTTCATTTTCAACTCTCAGTCTCGGTCCTGGATCTGTGGCATTCTCGCCAGCAATTCGTTTCTTTCGACAAACTGTTCGTTCTGTTGGAATGTCGACGTCCTCCGCTTTTCTTGTAGCTAGACCTATTGCCTCTTCAGTAAAATTGCACAATTTTTCTTCAATAAAAAACGTAATGCCTCTATTTTTACGAGCAATTGGTTAAGGCGTTATTTTGCAATGCAATCTGGGCGCAATTCGCTTCCCTTTGTTTTTGTAAATTTCTAATTTTTTAAATCGCCACTAGGGTAGGACGCTCCTACTGCCACCCCTAGCTACACAATTACCCCTACCCACCATAGGTTATTTCTCTTAGCTGAATAAAAATAATAAAACGGAACTTTATCATTGGTATTAGAACAATCGGTTTTCTTTATTTTTGTAACTTAGATAACCAGAGCTATTTATTACGTGAAAGCTCAAAAATTACCGTACTTGTCCCAACCATTCTACAACGAAACAGCTGTAGGCAATCATTAAGGCAGCTCACGGAATTAGATCTCAGTTCGAGATTGAAGATATTCGATTTACTCTTATAAAAAATAAATCAACTTCTATTGTTACAAAACGTGAATAAAAACATGTAAGTAACAAAAATAATGATAATATTTAAATAATGGAAGCCCAATGAATGCGTTATAATGTAACTCCGGTTTATTTCGAAAGATAACAATGCTCTTTGATAAACCTTTTTTTTTAATGAATAGCCAATAGACTTCCACTCAAACATTAGTTCCGAGAGTAAGACATCGTAATGTTGAGCTTAATTTATTTCACACAACATACAGAATAAATACTTGTAAAAATAACTTGTAAAAATAACGTGAGTAAATATTCCAGGTTTGTGTTAATTTAAATACATTAGAATGATTACGAATTATTCAAATAACAAATGAATACTTTTGTCATTCAAAGAACTGCTAAAAGCAGTGATTAGAAAATTGCCGAATGCGCTGAGCCTCAAATAATGTAAATACTTTAAACACATCATTTACTTAAAATGCTGGAAATTTATTTGTTTAAACAGATCCTCTTTCATTGTCTCCCTCTTGGCACTGTCACATTGTGTATTCTTCTCTGTTTACGACCGGTAAGTTCTCAAAATATTAGTTTTGTTACCAGAAATATGTGCTGTTTGGTGAAAATAAGGAAAATGCCCGCATTTTAGATTCCTCTTTCCAGGAGATATCAAGGATAATCCATTGCAAACTTGATTAGCTAGTAACAAACAAAATCAGACGTAATCCTGAAATTAAAGGGGTAGATTAGGAGGAAATTTCGGTTTTTCCGACGAAATATAGCCGACATTTACCTTTCTTTCCTATGTTTCTTCGCGAACGTACCGCGCCAAAATTACACAGATAAAATTTATTGCAGCCAACATAAAAAAACGCAATTTACGAAAATCCACTCCGCGCTGGTGCGTCTACCACATAGAAAAGCTACTACATGCACGCGATTCCGAAGAAAGTAAATTATTCGGAGTTCGAGAAAAGCCATTCTACGCGTGGAAATTACATTTTTATACAAGGCGAAGACATCCAGGGAATTTCGTCGTAAGAAAAAATAACTTCCTCGCCCGATCTTAATACTAACGCACCCGCGCATATCCTTCTTTTTTTATTCACCGCGAAAGAAGGGGGTCCACGCGATGGAATTACTCTTGATTATAGTTAAGGGAACTGGTTTTGCGGTAACATACTTTATAACAAGATTCAACGCGCTAGAGAGATCTCCATGGACGGATTGGTGTACCTCCTTTACCCCGGACGTATAAATTTAATATAGAGCGTAGAAAGGCTGGTAGAGTACTAAGGCATACGCACTTACTAATGAGTTTTTCCCATCGTTTCCTTATTGGACGAAAATTCTTCATAGAATTAAATTTTGGGTGTTATTAAAGCATCACGACAATCATGAGTTAGCGAAGTCAATATGCAGATAGAACTATATAATTTTTTTATTTCCAAAGAAAATGTGTTCCTTTGTAGGTTCTCTTATCGATTTCGTTCTCTTCTCGGTTGTTAGCTGTTATTATTACTCCTAGATATTCGAACTGGTTAACTCTTTCAAATCGCAAATCTTTGCTTCTGCACTGAGTTTGACATATTTATTCTCATCTGTTACGTTTACTCCCATTTATATATATTTTTTTTTCCTTTGTTTATCTGTAGTCCGAATTTATTTGCTTCCTCTCCAAATTTCCCAAAATTCTTTTCGAGTTTTCTTTTGGATCTTGTTAATATAACTACGTCGTCTGCTTGCGTAATACTTTGTACTTTGTGATAGTAAACCGTACCTGTTGTTTGTATCTTAGTTTTTCTTATTATTACTTCCAGTACCAAGTTGAATAAGTTCGTCGAGGGCGAATCGCCTCTTCCAACTCTGAATTGATCTGAGCAACTGCCATCCATTAAAATTTTGTTTTTTGTATTCGTTAAAGTCATTTTCACCAGATTTATTATTTTTTTTTGAATTTCTAGTTTTGCAAGCACTTCATATAATTTTTCCCTGGAAATTGTATCATATGCCGGTTTAAAATCAATAAAAAGCGTATGTAGGCCTAAATTTTGCTCATAGCTATTATTTTAGATCTGTTTTAATGTGAATTTTATACACCATGTGCAATTCCTCTATAATTTTCGCACTGTGCCTTGTCACCTTTCTTGAAAATTGGACAAATGAGTGCGTTATTCCATTCATCTGGCATTTTTTCTTTGTTCCACACTCTTCGTGACAATTGCGCTAATTTCTTTTGCAGTTTTCTCCTTCTTGCTTTAGCACATCTGCAGGAATTCCACTTTCTCCAGCACTTCTACTGTTTTTTGTTCCTTAATAACTTCATATACTTCTTGTTCTGTAGGTTCTTCTATTTCTTCCTCATTGCCTTCTACTAGTTCTGAAGGTCCTTGTTCACGCTTTCATTCCTGTTCTACGCCATTTAGCCCTCCTTCTTCATCTCTACAGTAAATTGTTCTGGTGTCCGAACATTGTCTGGACTGTTTCACTTCTTGATACAAAATTTTTACTTCTTTATTAGTGCAGCGTTCTTCTATTTTGCTAATTGTTTCTCTAGTTGCTCTGATCCGGTGATATCCATGTCACCTTGTGTATGTCCTTATGGTCATAACTTATTATAACTAGCTATTTTCATTTGATTCTCTGCCGCAAATTCAATCAATTTCTTGCCGTTTTCATTACTTTCTTTACGTTGGCTTTTGTCTCCTGTGACATTCTTACACCACCCCTCTCTTCCTATTTTCGCGTTTAGATCCCCTATTGTCATTTTTATGTCATACTTTGGGATATTCTCTAATATTTCTTTATCTTTTCATAATAATAATAGTAATAATAATAATAATAATAATATATTTTGATCCTAAAATTAGGATATCGGATACGTCGACTTTGTTATATCAAGTAAAATACTAGGCAATACACATTAGCTATTACAACACGTTAAAAACTCATTTAAGTTATAAAAGCAGTTGCCGATAAGGAAGATAGTTATTTTGTCGGCGCTTTTTATATCACTTAGAAGTGCGTTGTAGATGGTTATGCAACTGTACATGGGTGACTTCTCGAAGTGAACACTTCTATGTGGAAGCGTTCTAAGTTCGTTTCTGTGTCTGGTTTGGTGGTTGTGGTGAACACTATTCTCGTCGAACCAGTTCATATTTTGTCTTGTGAACATCGGGCACTTATAAACAACACTCGCTAAAGTTAAAATGCGTTCTGTCTTAAAAATTAATCGGCACGATCCACTTTTTTTTAGGTTATAAACTAGGCGGATGAGTCTTTTTTTAGAATACACACACGGCTTACTTCTTTCGCTCTGTCCCACATCAGAACCCCATAAGTCAGATGGGGATACGCTAGCCCATAGTAAACTTGGAGAAGTTCGGCTACATGAAAAGTGGATTTGACATTCAGTAGGGACTAGTAGGCGTTAGAGTTTAGTTTCTTGCATATTTTTTCAATATGCTCGCTCCAATCAAGATGTTGGTCCACTACTAATCCCAAAAATGTTGTGCTAACACTATAACAATCAATAGGATTAAGCGATGGCGTAGCTCTTTTATAAAAATGTAAATATACTGTTTTTTCGCAGTTTAGGACTAGATTGTTACGCGCGCACCAATTTTTCATTTTGGAAGTAGCTCTCTCGATAAGCTTTAACAGTTCGTCAGTAGAGGCAGCGTCTGCGATGATACGAAACCAACTAATGTCCCGTCGTCAGCTTATAGGGACATGTCATTCGCAAACAACAACAAGATCAGCGGACCGAGGACCGATCCTTGGGCGACGCCTAGACGCATGTCATACTGTTCGGAATAAGTTATGTTATCGCATTTCACTTTTATTTTGCGGTTTGATAGAAACGATACAACCCAAGTCAACACTGGTTCTTGGATACCCATGGTATAAATTTTTGTCGAAACGAAATTCACAGAAACAGACAACATATAATTAATTTTTTGTTTCTGAGTCTTTTTCTTCCGTTGGTGCGTGTCCTTTAATCATGCTGATTTTCCTGTATTTTCCGCGTAACCTCAAATCGCATATTCTTTCCGATATTGGTTTGAAATCTACTACCAAACTTTTAATATTTTCATGAACCAGGAAGCCAAAAAAAGATGAGGGATGCAATTTAAAAAAATGGTTTGGGGGAAATTTCTTGGAGGGTGGGTGGTTAACTACGCATAGATTAGAAAGTGTATCTTTTAGAGTTTTGCTTAAATATAAAATTGCCGTAGTTGAATTAGAAAAAAAACACACACCGTTACTTTAACGAGAAAGATAAAGGAACATCTTTTGAATAAAAAGTAGATAAACAAATGGGTTACAAAAATATACACAAGTTACTTTCTTTTAGTAATACTGCATCTGCGAGTAGTAAAACTACGAAATACAAACAAAAGAGATCAAGATAATTGAGGAGTAAGGGAAGTAAGAATAATCAATGTATATAAATAAACTGGGGGTGTAATACATGACTAGAGTCTAGTGTAATCCTTTCACGTTGGCGATTAGCTTATTACTAACCTGGGCAAATATGCGGTAACAGCCAGAGGCGTGGCGAGCGCATAAAAGTTTACACAAAATAGAAGGTAAGAAATAAATTATAAAACGTGCTGAAACACTTACCGTTTTAAAAGTCTTTTGTGAAATCACAAACTGGGTAACATCTGTTAAATATTTGAATCATTAGATATGTTTCCACAGCTGTTTCAGTCAAGTGAGTACGACGTGCGGAATAAATGTTTTTTAATGCCGAAAACGACCGCTCGACATCTAGCGATGTTATATTTGCATATTTAAAATAATCTTTGAAACAACTTAATGCATCTTCACAAATTTGTCGTAATATAAGAAAATCGGAGTCTTTCTCTAAAACACTTTCAAATTTTCGTATTACACACCAATTTGTTGAATAGTTTGTGAATCTCTTTTAACCTGACTATCCTGAAATATTTCCTGGCTTTTCTTGATTACTGCAGCTTCTGTCGAATTGACCTTCTTTACTTGATCAAAATATTTGTTGTAGTAAAACGCAGTTTGCAACCATGTTCCCCAACGTGTAACAATCGGCTGCGGTGGCTCAGGTAGATCAGTTTGTGAAATAGTCGGGTACGTTTCGGGGACTTTAGAAACACTGCCTTTGTACTAGCAATCAATGCATTTATTAGTGGAAAACATGTAGGAATCGTTTGTGCCGCAAGATTTAGAGTATGGATTTTACACGTTACATGTAAGAAGTTACCACTGTGTTCTTTAAGAGATCGGTTCAAAGAACGCATGTTTGCGGCACCATCACTCATAAACATTAAAAGTTGCTTAGTTGAAACTTCAAACAAATTTGTTCAATGAGTTCAACACCACCTTTTAAATCTCATCGACAGTACAATTTACAACTCTTTTGGGAGCAAGTAAGGAGGAGGATGACGGTCGATGTGGTTCCATTGTACGTATCATTACATTAAGCACAGAATGTTTTTGACGATCTGTTGTTTCGTCCACACACAACCACAGTTTTTTATCTTTGAATTCCGTTTTCATTTTTTTTTCTATATGTTCACGAGCAAATGGCACTACATTTCGTATCGATGTCCGACTAGGTAATTTACAGTCCGCATATTTCTTCCAGAAGGAGACAAATGCTTCTTCGTCTAGTAAACGAAACGATAGATTACATAAAATAAGAGTAACACATAAATCAAATGTAAATTTTTCTTGGTCCCGTATGCCACTTTTTGCAGAAGAATGCTGTTTGCTTTCGATGTGACGTTGACAATGGCTTCTGGACCAACACTTTACAAACTAGACATTGAATTTTAGCGCCATCAAAAATTAAGTCCGACATGTCCACTATAAAGTTTTTAACTGTGTCTGCCATTGGTCGTTTTCTCGACGTACCTAACTGCGACATTTTTAAAGCAAACATAAGCGTACAATTACGAAATAAGTTACGACAGCCTATATATACACAGAACTACTTGCATACAGTATCGATTAAGTACTGACGCTGTGAACGCGTGAAATAAATAATCGCCGATTCCGCACCACATATCTACTACACCGACTGTCGCCGCTGTTTGCCAGACTACTTATTACTGATTCCTTTTGTCGTACATTCTGCGACTCCGTAATTTTGTGCTTATTCTATGCTCTTGTATCAAGTAAATTTCCTAACAAATCTCATGATTTTAAGGGGCAATTTCCTATTGATCTTTTGAGTTCGGCAATTCTTTTGTGGTACTTTTTGTATGCCACATGTTTCTTTTTGTTTGCCTATAACATAACGAGTAACTTTGAAAGAGAAGATGGAGTATCGACAGTTAGTACCATAAACTATCGAACACTGGATATACGAAAAATTACAAAAAGGAAAAAAGGAACTTTAATAAATAGCAATAGTAGCGGTTAAAGTGTACAATAGTTACTTGTATAGCAGTTTATTTGTGTTTTTAATAAGAAAAATATAATGTAATTGATGGAAAAAGTCATTAGCAATTATTTACTCTGGGCTTCAGGTCTCCAGTTCCATGTGAATGAAACGTATGAACACATTTGAACGGTGCGATTATGTTTAATACGGTTAACATATGAGGAAGATTCTAGCAAAACTGCAACGCGAACATTTCTGACTGTAGCTAGCTGGTTAGCCGAGAACTATGCGGTACCTCGAATTGTCGAGGCTCGAACTATCGTTGAAGAAGCGAATAAGTAGATGCAAGTAGACGTGGAGAACGATAACTTTATACTATATTGGGAAAAATTTAATTTATCACATGCAAGCTTAGCAAATGACAAAGAGCAGGTGATGTTACTCGTCACGTTGTTATTAAAAGCATATTCTCAAACTCATGCTTCTATATTTCAATTTTTCACGCTACAGAACAAAATTTTAATATTCACCCAATTTGGTTTTTTAATCTAAAAGGTAAACCTTTTTTAACAAGCTTATAATTTCTGGGACATTTTTTATTGCGTATACTAGAATCACTTATGTAACTTCTCATTGCATGCTACCGCTCAAAGTTACAGCCTCTGCGACATTTAGAACTTTCCAAAATTTAATAAGTGAGGGAGCACAAATCGATTTAAAATTTTGTCGGTAGAAAGTTAAAGTATTTCGGCGGAATCATCGATAGGTAACCTACGCACGTTTTTAACTCAAAGAGAAGCCATCTACGTAAAGATGCGACACGAAAGAGAGAAGAAACTCTTGTTTTTATATCGCAAACGTCTTTACGTAATTGTGAATCATTTCCGTGTTGTTTTCTGGTATATAGCTTCTTGTTTACGAAACTGGGGGTCGTCGAGGAGGTTGTTCAAGTATGCAAATTGACTGTTTGTTCAGTAGAAGTTCGGAATAATAAGTTGCTGTTTACGCTTTAGAATAACGAATAGATATGCTTTTTTCCTGTAGATAAATGCATGTCGTGTTTTACATTTAAAAAGGAAATTTAACACTTACTGTTGGATTTTCCTATGCTCAAACGTTTGATAAGCGATGTTAGCATGGTTAAAGGATTTTGTTCAAACCCATAAAATAATTATGGTAATTTTATATTTGCTTAGAATATTCCTTCACATACACGTTGGTCCACATTTCACCGGGGTGCGAGAGATTGTACGTAGCGCGATCTGGCATACTTGCATTTATTCCCAACGGCCAGCCTCGCCGCGCGCAACTGCTGTAGCCTATCTGACGCACTCTTTCACTTTCTGTGCACTCGTAAGGTTCTAGCAAAAGATCGTGGATTTCGAATACATTATGTTAGTTTATACAACCGCAGAGATGGATCATAAAATGGTATTTTGCGAATTGCCGTAAATGCCAACAAATAGACGAACTGCCTCAAATCCCTCTAACGCACCTCGAGCGGGAAGAGAAAGAAGTGAGGGTTTGTTCGTTAGTTGAAGTGGGCGAACTTTGCTTTAGCCGGCAAATTTCAGACGAAATCGGTATTAGTAGAAGTACTGTGAAACGTATTTTGAAACGCAACAAATACAAAAGTCACAAAGTTCAATATTGCTAGGAGATTTTTCCCCTCAATAAAGTAACATTGTTAGAATTTCAATTTCTTTTTTATTAGTTTAGTTTTATAAGAATAGTTGTCTATTTTCTACTTAGAATTACTTTTTCGTTCTCCTACATCGTATAGCCGCAGCAAAATGAACATAAGAAACTGTAATTTCTAACATAATCTGAGAATATAGAAAAATTACGCAGTAATTCTGTATTAGTACATTTTGTCAGAGGGCGTTGAATTATAATATTACGTGATTGAGCGGACAAGCGTGCGTACCGCTGCTCGCTTTATGATATACTGCGATTGGATGGGATCTATCAATGAGACTCGAATGCTCTGTTGCCATTCACAAAGGCAATATCCCGTTCGTATCTGGACCGACGTGTATAAGAACTATGCGTACTTTTAATATAAACAAATACCACTTCATTTCGGCTAGACTTATCTTTTACTTTATGTGTCACCAGGCTCACCAAGAACACCTTTTGATAGTTGAATATTTTAGTTTACACGGAAGAAAAAGATATACAGCACCAACATTTGATATAAATGGTTCTTCAATAAGAGCCGTATGATTTTGAAGAATCCCGACTCTGTTCACCTGGGTTTCAGTAGGTAATTACATTTCCAATCTGCGATAATTCCCGGGAAATGATAACATACCTCGTCTCTGCTTCATATTCTTCCAAACCTTAATTTTCATAACTAGTAAAAGCTAAACACACACAGAATAAATTAATTTGTTTGTGAAACTAGTTTCTCAAATCACTCTTTGATGCGCTCTCAAGGTCTCTAGAGAACGTTCATATTTTACGGTTGACATTAGATCGCGAACTCTAGTGGAATGCTATAGTCTGCAATACAAATGTACTGCAGCAAGAGAAAACTATCGCAACAATTGAAGATTTTTTGCTCGAGTGGTGTTTGAGCTGTATGTTATATTTTCAATGTAATATCCAGTATTAATAGCATTTAAATTGAACAAGGCCAAGCAACCTAGATGTACTATCTAGTTCAAAATCGGAGCCGGTCAAGTTGATATGGCCGATTCTGTATTGTGGTAAATTAATTAAATTGAATTTAGTGTTTTATTTAGTTTTGTTGTCTGTTTCTATATTTTGTTGAACTCTAAATACATATAATACTTTTGGTTGTTTCTTGTTTTCCCTTGTGTGGGCGGTACGTATAGTATTTGTGAACTTAGGGAAGCTTGTAAATACATATCTATTTTTAAATAAAGCAGTTACAATCGAATCTTCGTGTAGGTATTTAAAAGTTTAAAAGTGAGTTGTTCGAAAATACATTTAAATAGTTTAGTGAAAAATAAGTCGACAAAATTAATGAATTCGATCCTACTTCAAAAAACGTTGTCCACATATATAGCTCGGTTAGAGCAGTATTTTAAAGTGAATAAAACAGAGAAAACATGAAAGTTCCTTTGCTCTTAACGGTTGCGGGAGACGAAGCCTACGAATTTGTGGTAGATTTGTGCAGTCCGAAAAAACCAGAGGAATATTCTGCAAGAACATTTGCAACCGACGTCTTCAATAATCGTTGAACGACACAAATTTCGATCAAGACATCAAGAAAAGGTTGAAACAGTTACTCAATATATGACAGCATCAAAGCACTTAGCAAAAAGTTGCGCGTTCAAAGGAAGCTTGGACCAATTCGTATAAAGTTTGTAAAACGAAGTTTTTAAACAGCGTCTATTCTCGGAAAAAGACTTGAATTATACCGTACGAGCGAACGTAGAATGATCACCCGATTTTACACGAACTCAGCGCATCTAAACGTGTGCTGTGTTGAACGTCACTGTGAAATGTCATTTGGCTGATAAAATTGCGTAAACGCAAATTCATTTGTGCACCTTGCTCATGTTATAAACAGCGTATTCGTTCACGTCACATGTAAGACACGACTTCGCTCTCGCACTTCCGAAAAATGCCGACTATGCTGGCTGATTATAGTACGCTCGCTGTTACGGTATATCGCCATATTAAATGGCTAGAAACATAGAAGCAGCTGAAAAGAATGTCCTGGATTTGGAGATTCCACATCACAAGTTGAAGTTGAAATATCATAGCGGATCTTCCGGTTCCGTTGTCAAAGGTTCCTCATCGACCGAGAGCAGTTAACGGCGCGCGCAACTTAGTAATCCATCCACTTCAAATTCCAATGTGAGAACAGGAAAGAAAATTTCATCCGAATGAAATTTTTGTGGTAGAAAAAATCATCAAGCGAGACTGTTATTATAAAAATGCCATATGCAATGTGCATGTGGTAAGTGAGGTAATTTAAAATATGTTTGTCGTCTTGTTGAAGAAGAGCATACAACTTTGCATTCAAAGCCAATTTATTCGCACTCATCCAATTATTAATGTCAAAAATAGAACTAGTTGCTACGAGAAGATGTGGTGTTTGATATGAAGACAATTATATTAATATCATCCGCATATGTCAGTGATAACAGATATCTAGTAATTTTTAATTTTTCATTCCAAATAAAATATATATTTCGTTGCGCTTTTCTCTTACAAAAGTTACACCCTATTCCATCCTTAGGATACTAGTTTATAGTAACTTTACCCTCTTAGGAGATAACTAGTTTCTATCTATCACATTAGAGACCATTTAATATATTTTTTCTGTAGTGCTAAACCAATACAATCTTCAGTTTTGATAGTAAGGCGCTAATTACCTATAATAAATTTTATTATTTATGTTAAAGTTAGTGTTAAAATGAAATAGATTTCTGGATACCTGTATAGTAATAGCAACAGGATATCCAATTATTCACGTCTGTTCAGGAATACATGTGAAGGTGTAAGACTAGCGCTGTCTCACGTATACAAATTTATTACGGGTTGATGTCAATTGCATCCTGATAGATGTAGTAAGGAGTAAGCTTAACAGTATAAGCTTTCAAACTGCTATTAGTATGAAGAGCTCTCTACTACTACTAATAATAATGACTATTATTTGTTGTAAAACTACAAATCACATATCCAAAAAAATTGTTGTATATTCAAGTACACTTGTCAATGAATAGAAAGGTGTGCAGATCTATAAAAACTTTTTAATATAAAATCACAAAGCGATCGGTTTAAATATGTTTTCTCATGGGAATTTGTTAAAAATTTGAGTTTTTGCAATTTAATTAAAATCCTAAATTCTTTGAATATTCTCTGGGCAATTTTATTGTGAATTTTGAATTAAATTAATGGAAATCAGCAAATTTTAGAATGAAAAATACAAACTAACCTTGAATTCGAATGATGCTGTCACATAAACACTCTGTCTATTGTGACATTTACAGGAATCTGCCTGTTCTAACCTCGAACTTTTTCTTTTTTGAAATTATACTTAATTTCACCATCGAACACTTTAAATTGGGACCGTGGTCAAAACACTAGTTGAATTAACGAAAGTCTAACTAGAATTGATGAATTTTCTGGCGTCCCTCTACCCTCTTATTTAATCGCGATAGCGATTGTTTACTTCCGCAGCTAATTTTCATGATTTTTGTCCGAAAATAAATTTTATGATGCATTTTGATGAAGGGAAATTATTTGTAAAAATAGCATGCGAGAACGAATGCGGTGACGCTACCAGAGAAATTAGATGACCTAAATTCCGACTGACAAAGTTTAAATAAAATGTTACTACCAAAAATGAAGATACCTTAACGAAATAGATTTACTGTACGAAATAATGTTTGAAATACTTTTGAATATACCTTGACGTCTGTTTTAGGAGACTTTTACATTAATTTTGACGATTTACAAATGGAGAAACTGTATTAAAGATGGAGTTTTATCTACGTTACCTTAAGATCGTCGTTATCTGGACTTATATATTTTACATAATGTCCGGACTCCAAGGTCAGTTGGCCTGGGGAAAAATTGTGGCTTGGAAAATTACCTTTTTACTCGCTAGAGGGGCTTTTCATTACAATCGGGTGGCTATCCTGATACGTTCTAAATTCATTGCTGTTCCCGATGTAAATATTGAACATTACATTATATTGTTTAGAAACTTGTGTAGATAAAAGGTGATATAACAAACAATATAAGGTAATGGACAAACAATAGATTAAAAGAATAAATAAATAAATAGTTGAATAAAAAGATATTTCTACTGTACAACATTCCACCTCTATCAAACGATTTCCCATAATTTTTTCTTGGAGTACGTAAATGGTTATATAATACAGCAGTCCAATAATATATCGCCTTCTGGAACCTGGACAGTGTATGGTGAGGTATCATTAGAGAATGTCTGGAACACAGTTCATATTTGTGATGTTATCCGTTTAGATCGAACTGCGCCTTGTTAGAATGTACATGACAAACCGTTCCTACTATGTGTACTGATATAGAAAATATTTTTCCTTATGTTTTAGATTACATAGACGTGAAGGGCTTGCTCAGGTTGCTGGGGAGAGACTGCTTTAGGGTGTGTGATATGTTGCAATCAGGTTAAACCAGAATCCAACTCCAGAACGAGGAACTTGGTTTCAGAGAATTCAGTGGAGTTCTTAAATAAAAACGTTAGATGCTGTGTTCTTGTTTTGTTAATTTTTAATTTATTTGGAGAACAAGTTTTCGGTTACCCTCATAGCGCTTGGAGATTCGTATTTTGTGGCTGCTGTTTATTTTCCGCGCACTATTAGTAAAGCGTCGTCTGTGCAAAGACAGACCTCAGCTTCTAGGGTGTTACCTGAGATGTCGTTTACATGCAGGGTGAACAAGGGTGGATGTACTATTAATCCTAGTTCCTTGGAGATGGTTCCATTCCAAGCTGCTACCCGTATTCTGTCTGACTTTCTTCGGAAGAATTACATGATCTGTGGAGTCTAAAGCTTTGTATAGATTCACCATATCCTCGCTTATGTACATGTTTTCATCGTAGGCACTACAGATGTAGTTAGAGAATCCAGTTGCTACGAAGTTCCTTTTTCTATAGTGATGCTGTTGTTCTTTGTTACATTACACTTTTCGTATAATTCATATAATCTATCCTATCCACACCGGTTTTGGTCATGTTGTAAAAAGTAATTATTTCAGGTTTACGGTTACATTCAGTGGTATCATCAGTTGTTTCATCATGATTCGTTGTGGATATTACTAATACTTACAAGAAAAGTAGTAGTAGTTCTCTTTAGTGAATATGATACTAGTGTTAAGTTCTCATGAAATTCAAAAAATGAACTGTTTACCTGTCTTTGTGTGTTATGAAAAATTTCTTTAGAGACTTTCCTTTCATTTTTCCATAATGTAAAATAGGTTAGTTTTTTATTCAATAATAAATCTTTTGCAAAAGGAATACTACTGAATCAATTATCAGCAGTAATATTTCTACAAGTTTATTGGTTCAATCATAACTACTATTATACCATATGCAGCATTACTTTGTTTGAATGGACCATCAGGTCATCCCACATAAGTTTCGAGTTTTACAATGCACGCGGTCCTTTGATCTACCAAACCAAAGTTTTTATACCGTATTTCGTTGGCTTCCTGGGGATGTATTTCAGAAAATGACAGTTTTTCCGGAAAGCAAAAAGAGCAAAGTCAAATACTCACCTGGGGTGAAATAATGAAAATTAGCGTTTAGTCTGTCAAAACGTTCTCTGAGAGGAGCCATTCTATCAACTAATTTTCTATTCTCTCTGCCCCCAACGTCATCAAATCGGACGCATTGCAGCAAAAATACAAACTTCTTTTCATTCACAGTTAGGTAACATGATTCTAATCCATTACCATGTGACTTATCCCAAAAATCATGTGTTTTTATTCTTGAACTTCTGAATGTTCCTATGAGGTATAGTAAACCTACCACGATTTCCATTTCGCTTATAGGTCTACTATCCCTATCGTACTTATAGCGAATGTTGTTTATCTATATGTTAGTATTTCTAACAATAGTACCATTAGGGTATCATCAAGAAATAAATTTATGCAATAAATTTCTGGCGCGCTATTCTTTTCGGTCCAATAAACGAGTTACAATATTGTGAAGCCGATGTGATAATTATGATCATGGCCTTAAACAGAGTCTTCTTCCGTATTATTCTTACTGTCATCTTCAATACATGGAATGTCGTGTTCTGATTCACCTCCGAGAATACTTTCAGTGTAAACTTCATCACTTTTCAGAGAGTTAGATGTAAAATCTAACAAAAGTTGAACATAGAAATACACAAAAGTGCGCCTGGGAAACGAATGTCACCTACGCACGAAATATTGAGCAGCTGCCAATTTTTACTGCGAAAGTTCCTATACACATTGTATTCCAAAGGGTGTTATACTGTGCCCCCCGCTAAAGCAGGGATCAAGGTGGGGTATAGCAGAGGTTCTTCGAAGAGGAAGTCGAGGTCCATCAAAATGTAGGTATATAATACGCACAAGCAAGGGTGCTAGGAGCTTTTTTAAGAAAAGCACCAAAAACTTTGTTACACCTCTCCTTGATATGTGGAAATATTTATAAGACGTGGACTTAGAAATTTTAACAACGTTTTTATTGAAAAAAAAAGAAAAACTTTACATAATAAAAAAAAGAATATTGAAATCTTAGTTGTGTTCTCGGAGGTTTTTCTCAAATTTTTGTTAAATTTTCTAATTTAATTTGAATAATCGATTCTTGTAGGTTCAGGGGTATCCCTAGATACCTTTACGGCAATTTTTGAATGAATTTCCAACTCAGTACAATGAAATTAACGAATTTTAAGATTTGAAAATTAACTAACCTTGAAACTTTTGAACGATGCCGATGTATATAAACCCTCTGTTTATCTACCCACTTCAGGAAACTGCCTGCTCTGGATATTTAACCCTTTTCTCTTCTAATAAAAACTTTGAATATACAATCGAACACTTATATTGGGATTGGATTTAAAACACACTTTGATTCAACCAAGACCGAATAAAGATTGATGAAAATGTATGGTGTCGTTCATCTTTCTTTTATTTTAAATCGCGAAAGACCGGCGATTGTTTTATTTCTCAGCCAATTTTGATAATTTAACCCAAATAGAAACTTTTCGATGACTTTCGATCAAATGATATTAGCATACGAGAACGAATGCAGTGACTTAACCAGGAGGTTGTATGTTGATGATTCTGTGGTCCGAACTGTCACCAACAAGGTTTAAACCAGAAAATCCACTGCTAATTTACAGAAACCTTTCAGATAAAGATTTAATTGACGAAATATTATTTGCAATTTACGCTGTTGCTTATTCCAGACGATTTCTACATTAATTTGGACGAAATAAGTGAATAGAAAAATCAACTAACGAGTAGATTTGTCCATGATACCTCGCTCCAAAGACGGTTGGCTGAGGGGGGATGGTAACGAAGAAATTTCCAATTATCCCCGCAAGAGGGATATTTAGTTACCAACGAGTGGCCAGACTGACATTTAGTCAGTACCGAAGTGACAACTGAGAGAAGTTGTTGTAGTCGTAGATACAACGTTGAACATAACTTTCTGTTTTTGTTTCTTTTTAAATACCTAGAAGTACAAAAGATCCAGCAAAAAGGGAAGCTAAAACAGATGAAATCAAGGAAAAACGAAATAAAAAGTAGAATAAGTATTTGTTTAAAGAAAAAATTGTAACATACGTGTTGGAAAATCTCTTTATTCCTTTAAGTTTACAAAATATACATCGGGACCGGTTTCGCCAAGGGCATCATCAGCCGAAATTGTCTAAAAGTTAGTTGCTATACAAAAATATATCATTTTAATAGTGGTAATACCACGTTGTTATAATTATTAAAAAATAATCATTAGGGACAATAGCAGGTGGGTTGTGAAATGTTGAAGTTAGTTTTAATGTGAAAAGCGGATTCTGGATGAGGAAAAGGAAAAGAAGGAAAACACGTGTCAAGTTTGGGAAAAGGAAGGAAGGGAAAGGAAAAGAGGGAAAACACGTGTCAAGTTTGGGAAAAGGAATGGAGTACAGTACTCCATGTATAGTAGTATAGTGTATAGTAGTCCCGATGTATATTTTCTAAACTTAAAGGAATAAAGAGATTTTCCAACGCGTAGATTAAAATAAAAAGTTACCCGCGTTTAATGAATATCAAACAAAAATTATTAAATGGTGATCAAACGAAAAGAAAAATTATTTAACTAGTAATTTATTTAGCCCAAGTCAAAAGAAGAGAACAAAGAAGGAAGTCTCCAGCAATTCAATAAATTATAGAATGTTCGAAAGCTAATACTTTAACATTAAAAAAAAAAGAGAAAAAGAAAGATCTGCAAAAGCTCTTCAACATTTGGGAACATATAAAATCTCTTAAAACAAGTCGTCAGTTTGAGACAATACATGAAGCAATATCATAACTTCCAAAAGATTAAGCTAGCAACTAAATGTTTAAAATCGATAAGAGACAGAAAGCCATCTCAATATGTGCACGAAGCTCGACAAGATGGCTGTGCCATAAGGTAAAGATAGAACAAGAGCGATAAAAAAATTTTAAGCTGCAATAAAGTATTACCACAAATATAGTTGAATTGAATATGTAAGAAAGAGATTGCTTAAACGTACTCACCCATTATCCTCAGGTAATTAAGCACCCTTTTACACAAGAATCAACCCCTCACGTCAAGTCTTGTTCACGGTTTGTGAAGGAAGGGGCGAAGGAAAATTCTATTCGGCCCAAGACGCGCGTAAAAATGATATACAAATAAAAAAACATAAAGAAACTCTCAATGTTACAACAAATCGAAATAAATATTTGTGCGCATACCGCGCCGTCCAAAATAAACAGATCGCGTAACAATGAAGTTGTTATAGTATACAGCCTCGTAATAAACTTAATAAGCTACTGAAAGCCACGCATGCGCACGCTTACTACTTTAGAAAATAGTCACCCCAAAACCAGAGTGAGTGACAATTGTCACTCATGCGTCTGCTACAGGGTTAATTGTGTGTCTAATGCACTGTATTTGTACTTGATAAGGTTTTTGATAGAAAATAAGGCATTCATTTGATTCTCTTTACAATTATTATCCTCATCGTAACCTTTATTCTCTTACTAATCATTTTACATCTCTAAATTCCATTAAACACCGTGATCCACTCCGCCACAAATATTCCTAGATGGCGTAGTTCCTAAAGCGACGACACAAAAAGATTAATCGAAAGGGACCAAAACGAAAACGCCTCCTGCGATTCTACGACCTTATATCCCGAACGAGTCGGATTAAAAGGGACACTAGCCGAGTTATGACGTCCAGGTATCGTAAAACTGCACCGCCAGTCGTGCTATACGATCGTCGTGAGGTAATGGCGTGGAAGTATAGGAGCTGCAGAAGAATTAATATCGACGATAGTAAAGTTTCTACCTCTGACGGTTCATCTGCATATCTCGAACGATTCAATAAAGTTTCGGGTCCATGATTAAGTTACCAGATGGAGTTCTATGTGTAGGGGTTGGGGCGGCTGGTAAATAGAGGAGGTCGTAAAAAACTCTATACGTCCCCTTATCTTCGCGCAGTAAATTTTATTTGGTTGGAAAAGATTGACGGACAGGAGTAGCGAAGGTATTTACTTTGGGTAAATAAAGTTTTAGGTGTTTTACTAAATATTAAAGGAGTATTTTGTTGAAGTGTAATAGAAGCTCTTTTAGTGATAAATTAGGAAAATAAACGGCGTCTCGGAAATGAGTTCTCAAGTCGGTAAGGTCAATTAATAAAAGTTAGTACCAGTGAATTAAAGGGAACTTAGACAATATAAAACTACCGTCCGTAAGTTAACAGTCAGTTGGTAACAACTTTAGTCGGCGCATTAATGTCCTTCAGACAATATGAAAACCGCCTGTGAAGGGTCGGTCAGGAGAGAACTTCTTCAGAATGAAATTCTGGATGGCTCTGTATACAAAATATTTAGATGATGTCTTGTACATGACGTATGGGGATAAGAACAATTTAAAAATAGAATGCTACACAAGCTCGAGAGCGATTGATCGGTAAGTTATACACTGTTAGTGTAAAAGTTATATACAGCGATGTAAAAGAAAGCTTATTTCAATTTCATATCAACGTCCAAAGATTCTAAAACTTCGTGGGAACATATGAATTCCTTAAATTCATATGCCAAAAACAAATTAATTCCCATACCGTCGGATTTGACAGACGTAAACTAGATTAATAACTATCTCATTAACCTTGTTCCCACAAGTTCATCTCAAACCAATACTTTAATGTAATTTTTTAACTCTAATACAATCCCTAACATCAGTTTATCCTTTTCATTTCAATTAGTTGACGAAACAACCATCTTTAATCTAATTAAAGCTATTACCTCTACGTCTTGTGGATTAGATCACCTAAGTACAGTTATAATAAAATTATGCTGTCCGTACATTTTAAAATATGTTGTGCATTTAATTAATATATGTATAGTTGAGCGCGTTGTATCCGATGCTTGAAAATATGCTTATATATTACGTACTCCCAAAAAGAATAACTCCACTATAGCGGATTTAAGGCCTATCAGCCTGCTTCCTATTCTTTGTAAAATATTAGAGAAAGTGTTAAATTACCAACTGATGGATTACATCGGTAGGTTTAATATCCTATCAACGTATCAATCAGGTTTTAGGGAGGGACATAGTTGTGGAACCACACTATTATGTGTTACTGACGATATATTGCCAGCCACCGACAATAATCTACTCACGGTCCTGGTTAAGCTTGATTTCAGTAAGGTAGGTTTAGCTTGATTTCAGTAAGGTAATTTTCAGTAAGGTATTCGATACCGTCAATCACAAGATATTGCTATCTATTATCCGCTATACTGGGCTGGGTGGTGCAGCTGTGAAGTTGCTTGGCAGTTTTTTAAGTAACAGCGCACAATCGGTGGCGATAGATGGCAAACTATCTACTACGTTGAATGTACAAAGTAGCGCTCTACAAGGTTCCTGTATTAGCCCCCTCTTATTCTCGTTGTACACTTCTCAAATATTCAATGTTCTTAAACACTATTCAGTTAAGATGTATGCTGATGCTACGCAGCTGCTTTTTTCGTTTGAACCTTCCGGTTTCGCTGAATCAATGTAGAAAATTCAGACTGACTTAGATGCAATAGCACTCTCGTGTGCAAACTACCATTTACACTTGAATGTTTCCAAGTGTGTCGTAATGCTATTTCCTAAAGCGAAATAAGTTGAATTATACAGAGATGGAATGCGTCTTACTCTGAACGGTGCTGTAATACCAACAGTAGCTTCCTATAAAAATCTGGGATTACACCTTGATAATTCGTTTTGTTATAGAAAGCGGGTGTCTTTGTATATTCGTAGAGCCTACGCGGGACTGAAGCTAATATATCCTCATCGACTATCACGCACTATCTAACACGACACACAAAACTATTGCTTTGTAATACTTCACTTCATGTATTGTCTAAGTGTATATTGGCCTTGTTGAGATCTGATGTGCAAGATATATTTTCGGTATCCGTAAATAGCGAAAAATGAACAACCGCTTTCTTTTACATGCTTCTAGCTTGTACCATTCAATTATCACAAATAAGATACTAATATATTTATATGAAAAGATTCAGTTTAGCACCGATGTGCATAATTTAAATATTCGCAATAAAGGACTCATTACTAGAGTTGCTCAATTTGCGCCAACAGCCAGTGGCGGGCGCATAAAAGTTTACACAAAATAAATGGTGAGAAATAAAATATAATACGTGCTCAAACACTTACCGTCTTAAGAGTCTTCTGTGAAATCACAAAGTGAATAATGTCTGTTAAATATCTGCAACATTAGATATGCTTCCACAGTTGTTTCGGCAAACCGAGTGCGGCGTGAGGAAAAAGTGTGTTTATATGCAGAAAACGAACGTTCTACTTCTAGTGACGTTGTATTTGCGTAATTAAAATAATCTTTGGAATAACTTAACCGTTCTGTTGACGCACCTTCACAAATTTGCCTTAATGTGCCAAAATCAGAACTTCTCTAAAACACTTTCAAACCATTCTAGAACACAAACATTTTTTGCGTCTTCTACCGCGTATAGCTGTGCGTGAACATGTTGCACTATTTGCAGAGATTCCGCTAACGACACCGAAGGATTTTGTAATTTTTCTATTGCCTCCACTAGTCCGAAGTAATTGTTTTGAATAGTTTTTAAATTCGTTTTAATCTGACTATCTTGAAATGTCGATTGGCTTTCCTTGATAGCCGCAGCTTCCTTTGGATCGAATTGTAAAACCACATTCTTAATATTCTCAAAATATTTATGATAATAAAACGCGGCCTGTAACCATGTTCCCCAACGTGTAAGAATAGGTTCCGGTGGCTCAGGCATACAGGGGCACAGTCTGTGAAATTTGCGAATACGTTTTGGGGATTTGACAAACACTGCTTTTGTATGCGCTATTAAAGCGTCTACCTCAGGATAACATTTTCTAATTCTATCTGAGACATGATTGAAAGCATGAATTTTACACGTAATATGTAACAAGTTAGCACAATGTTTTTCAAGAGACCAGCCTACAGAAAGCATGTTTGCGGCACCATCACTCATAAACATCAACAGTTGGTTTGTTGAAAGTTCAAACTTTTCCAATGTATTTAACACTAACTTTGAAATTACTTCGGCAGTACATTGTTGTACTCGTCTGGAAGCCAACAGAATTGAAGGTGACGATTGATGTGGTTCCATTGTACGTACCATTACATTAACCACAGAATGTTTTTTACGATCTGTTGTTTCGTCCACACACAACCACAGTTTTTTACCTTTCAACTCCGATTTAATTCCTTTTACAACATGTTCACAAGCAGATGGCGCCATTCTTTGTAACGATGCCCGACTTGGTAATTTGCTGTTCGAATATTTATTCCAAAATAAGACATATGCTTCCTTGTGTAGTAAATTAAACGGTAGATTACATGCAATAAAGGTAATACATAAATTAAATTTAAATTTGTCATAGTGTCGTGTGCAATTTTTTCTTTGAAGAATGCTGTTTACTATTTACGTGACGTAGACAATCCCTTTTGGACCAACACATTAAAGGGATATTACAAACTACACATTGAATTTTAACGCCATCACAATTTAGGTCAGGCATTTCTGCTATAAATTCTGTAAGTTTGTCAAACATTGGTCGTTTTCGCGACGTAGGCAACATTTTTAAAACAAATGTAGAATAGTATTTACGACAGCGTTAATGTATACACAACAGATCTGGTTGAGACTCGCAGTTATACTGAGGGTTGTATCTAACCTCCAACACTGCCCGTTGGCGCTAGAGAGCAACTCTACTCATTACGTCACCTTTTCATCAGTCCGTCGACGTACATTAGCAAAATCTGCAACGCCATTCCCACATCGTTGAAAATGTTTCCAGTTAAGGGTTTTAAATCTAGATTTATGTGTTGCTTTCAAAACAACACTGAAACACGATCCCTTGTGATGCATATATTAAAACTTATTTACTCTTGCATACACAGAATTTTTAGATTTTAGTTTAGCTGTAAGCATGTCTCAACTTTTTTGTCGTAGCATTTTATCTTCAAGGTTTAGTGGAAGAATGGTGAGCGAGTACTCTCATGAACCAAACTAT
The DNA here is from genome assembly GCA_029619315.2 of Dynastes maya. Taxonomy (NCBI): domain Eukaryota; kingdom Metazoa; phylum Arthropoda; class Insecta; order Coleoptera; family Scarabaeidae; genus Dynastes; species Dynastes maya. The sequence goes on from JAROYE020000002.1 coordinate 27,804,294, forward strand.
GCCTTGTGATTTTCCATTTTCCAATGCTCAGTTGTAGTTATATGTATTTACTTGTTTAGATTTTTTAGTGTTGAGGGGTAGAAAGGGATCTTGGAAATAAACTATATTATTATTATTATTATTATTATTATTATTATTATTATTATTATTATTATTATTATTATTATGTTGAAAAGTATGTGTCAAAATAAAAATTGAACAAAAGTGAAAAATAATTTAAAGAATTGATACAAAATTATCCAGATACTAATTTTAATATATTTCTCTGTTTTAAGAGTCTTTAAATTCATGCGGACGGACTACGATTCGCCGCAATGTTTAACTTGGTAGTACAGGATAATTTCGTAGTCTTTTACTAAAGGCATTGACTTCAGTCTGCGATAACAGAAGATTCGATGTGTGTGGAATTTGTTATCTGGGTTGTAGTTATTCTATAGCGTGGTGGTGTAAACGTTGCAATAGAAACGTCTACAGTCGTTTATGATTCTCCAGAGATCGCTGCGAGCACTGTCGTCATTGTGGGTACAAGTGAGGATCGTGTAACTGCCGCGCTTATTTTGGATTGCAACACTCTCTTGCGATTGAATTTGTTATATTGGTAAAATATGTATTAGAGGGTAATTGGGTTATACTTTCCTAAGTTATGGAAATGTTTTATGCTACAAACATACACAGCGACGGTTATAAAGTTTATCTAAGCCAATATATCTTTATGACTACTTGATGGAAACCAAAAATTTGTTAAATTTTAAACTATTTTATTGCTTTCATACAACCAAAATCCCTTTATAATGTTTCAGAAGAGATTTGTATTTCTTCAAGGTGAGATTGAACTGTCATTTTGAAAATACAAGTAAAAAAAAAACAGAAAAAGAGTTAGTGGCTAGTGGTTTATAGCCATTTACTCAAGGTTTTCACCTAGCAAACCGAACGGACCAATACGTGAGATAAACATAAAACTTCACATCCAGGACGGATCGAGTGATTAACACAAAAAGAACACTCAGGTAGACCCTTGGGAAAAAGGATATATCCACACAGGAAACAAGAAGGAACAACGACTAAACTTGTAGCCTAATTTTTAACAGGAAATTATGCAACCCCGTAAATACATCAACGTTCTCCATAGATAGCACGTGATTAATGTTAAAGGTGCCCTAATCCTATCATATCCTTGCACAGATCATCGCTAAGCTTTCTGGTTTCATTACACTCCAAGATGATATGGTTTAAATCGCCTCCTTCGCTACAATGCTCACATTTATCGCTTTTTGCTAACTTGATTTTTGCCAGTTGGACATTAATCGGGTGATTTGAGTATAGAATCCTCTCTTCATTCTTACACCATCTTCCCAATGACGCTTTTGAATTTTCTTGTACAGCAGGTACTAGTGATAGCGATTCTGCCAAGCCCTACTTTGTACATCCGCAACTTTTGATATAAAGTCGGTGTATGATAGACGATGATGTTTATATGATCCGCTGTATCTGGCTTCCTTAGCAAGCTTACTATTTCGTTGTTTAAAGGGTCGGAGTGACCCCTTATTCGTACAAAGTTTACATTTTTCATCATATTATTATATAGCACATTGTATAGAAATATGATTCGGCTAATCACCGGAGAAGTAATCATACTCAGTATCTATTCTTTCCAGGGCTGTAATTATAGCAATAGCCTCAGCAGTAAATGCACTTGCCGCTTTTGTGCAACGTATGTGCCACCGTTGGTTCAAAATTACCCCCCCCCCCCCTATCTTTAATGGTTTGGTAGTGTATTACGACAGAAGGACCGGGACCGCTATATTTCGTTAACGAAGCAATGGAGCAAAAACAATATAAAAAAGTTTTACAAACTATTTAATACCTTATATTGGTTCATTGGATCCAACTCAAGGACCACATACTTTCTTGCAAGACAATGCACCGAAAAAGTGTAATGCGATACCATGAATCTCAAAATCTGCGTGTACTACCTTGGCCAGGCAGACATAAACCCAATTGGAAATCTGTGGAGTGTCCTGAAAAACACCATAGGTACACGAAACTCAACTACAGAGGAAGAATTACAACAACATATCGACGATGTATGGCATAATAGCGACGGCATTAAAAAAAAACAAAAAGCTGCATTGGCAGTATGCCAAAAAGGATTGAGGAAATAATACAACACAGAGGAGGAACAAGCAAATATATGTTCAAATTGTACTTGCATGTTATATGTAATTAAATAACAATATTTCCAACTATTTTTTTTTTTAATTTTACCCCAAAATAATATTTTTAAGTGGTCCTAGTTCGAGGGCCAGGGACTGCATATGGGCAGATACCTACACAACATCACACCATCATCTATAGTAGAAGGATTACTCATCATACTCTTACGGAAGGCAGACAAGACCATCGATTCAAACAACAGAGTAGCAAGTAAAGAACGAATGATAAGAGAACGGCTGCAAGCCAGGAGAAGCGGAGAGGGACAACTACCAGCGTGAGGAACGACAATAATTAAGTTACAAATCAGAGGGTTCTATGAATTACAGTGCAGATGTAGCAAATTAGATGTTGAACAAAGCGGTCGCAGTGTACACTGTAGAATCAAGGAACACTAAAGAGACGCACAAGGGCACAAGTCGTCGAACGTATTTACCAAACGGTACAGGACAATTACAGGATTACAAGATACTCGTTAAGAGTAACTACTACTACCAGTGAATTGTGTGAGAGTCACTGGAAACAATCAAGGACAATAACTTCTATAGGGAGGACGGTTACAGACTAAGCAACACATGAAGAGGAGAGCTTACAACGGGTACCACCCAAACAATAACAGATGCGACCAACTAGACCAGAGGCGAGAAGACACCAAGGTATATAACGACAAGTTCAAGACAACACTGCTCTTGAGGAAACTTCTGAAGCAGCTGACATCATGTTCAGCGAAACGTAAAGTATTTTAGCCCAACCAACACGGCAAAACCCGAAATTTCAAGTTGTATTTTATAATGACAATACTTTGGAGAGGAATGTTTCCAAAGGCGCAGAAGTTTCAGCTCCACAAAATTAAAACCAGAAGCGTGGTATACAAAATTAATTGTGTTGTTAAGAGTTGTAATAAATGCAATATAAATGAAACGATAAAAAAAGATTCTGCATATAATTATGACATTGCATTGGCAATGGTTGCACTAGATTGTTTCACCGCTCTAGGGACACTCGCTACCATTCCAGCATTTCGACCCTGATTACATTCAGCATGTGTTGCAGAGAATACGGAAAGGATTAATATCAGAGGAAATTTGCATAAAAATAATGTCATTTTAAAATATCGTGCCTGGAATGCACATACTATCCTGTTTAAAAAGAAAATAATTCTTAATAATGCATTCACAATTATTTTTTGTTTATTATGATCAACGAAAAACACTGCAGCTTTGGTAATTTAATCGACATCATAACTCCAATAATAAACAAAGCTACGAACAATGGTCCGACAACATTAAATAGCCTGTATATACGGATCCCTATCATGTCGAAATATAAGCTGCTCTAGCTTGGGGATCTCATAAACTGGTATAAATAGAGGGTTGGTTAAATGAAACAAAATGTGTATGATGTTAGGACCCAAGTTAAAAAAGCAAACTTTCTAAACAAAGAATGAAGCTTTGTAAGCACACAAGTAATTCAATGATACGTGCGTTATGGGGAAAAAATTATAAATCGAAAATGTAGTTAGTGGCGTTCAGCATGTTTAATGTAACTGATACCGAAATAACCTTACCATATTGTGAATGTACATTTTTACGTAATACATAAAAATAATATAGAAACCTATGTAACTTTTACGTGTTTGGGGATTTTCATAAAAGTGGCTTGTTTTAAATGCATTATACATTATAAATTTGATACTTTGATATCAAAATACTAGATTCACCAGCAAAAACAAAACCAGCCGCCTGCGTACTTCTATAGTGTAGAACTAACGTATTGCGAAAATACATTTTATTTTAATAAGCAACCTGTTATTAATGCAAAAGTTCTGTTAATGTACCCGGGATATTGGATATCTAAAAATAAAACTACTGATGTAAGAAATGCGTTTTTTGTACTCTGATACGCATGCCCACTTTATCTGTAAGTTTACTCAACATAGTACTGCAAACGTTGAGTGAATTGTTCCTTTAATTGAGGATAGTCGTAGTCAACGATATGTATCTAGAATACTGCGAATATCCCGAACAATTGTTATGCAAGCCCGGCTCATTTTACTAGGCAGCCAGGATCTGATCAAAATTTCAGTTTCTCTATAATGTCGCTTAGGAATTGTACGTGGAGCTGATGTAAATGAACGAACTGTACTATTTAATTTATAGAGTCCAGCTACATGTTCGCAGCTTTGTTAGGAACGGCTTGGATTTGCACGAATACATGTAAATTTGACAACGAAGCAATGGAGAAATGTCCTTTTTACAGAAAAGTCTTCGTTTTACCTACGGTCACCTAATGGTGGTGATGAGATATACAAATAATAAAATTAGTATTTGGATCGTATTGTATCTGAACGTATCTCATACCGAGGAGGTTATATTAGTGTATAAGTTAGTACACGTACTGAAGCACGTATCGAATTTTTGTTTGTAGAAAACGAAGCTTTATGCAGAACGTACTTCAAGAAAGTACTGAATCATTTGCTCAATTTGTTGCAGAAGAAATCGTATTAGTGCATGATAATACAATACCACATGCTGCAAATATTCTAAATGGGTGCCTGGATGGACTTAGCATTTGACCGTTACCCTGGTGTGTATGTAGGTCGGATCTCAATCCCATCTTTGCGTTGAACTTCAGAGGACCACTTGACTGCCAGACACTCTGTAAAATCTACGTGTTGCATTATGGAGTCTGCAAGAAGCATATCGAGTAATCACTGAAGCAAGTGCTTTAAATTGAACCAACTCAATGGCTGATATAGACTTTTGACGAAATTGGAGAGTCACAGTTCTGTCAGTTTGCTTGTCAGTGTAAGCGGAATGGAATTTTTTGAATTGGCGTTGTGAAGCAGAACCCCTTTCAAACTGTTTTCAGACGAGTCGATAAACAATCGCCAATACTCGGGATTATATTAATTTTGCATCGTTAAAACCAAACCACGGAGTGCAATAAGCGAGTGAATTATTCTCAACATCTGCTGCCAAAATGTTCGCTTGTTTCAAGTCCTTTGTCAGAAGAACGGATTGTCGCTGTGATTCAGACTTCTTGTCATATTATTTAAACGAGATTGCGTGATTTCAATGTGATTGCATGGCGCGCTGAGATTTGATGGTTCATGCATTGATACACCTGCTTCTTCGGTTTTCATGGTTTTTAATGCTGATGGCTCAGATTGTTCTGTGGAAATTGGTCTTGTTGGAACAGGAAATGTATTTGAACGCGGCAGCGGCAGTTAAGTATATGTTGTTGGAATGTGTTTCAAAGATCCACTTTCTCTTCTGTTCATACCGTCAGCATAACATTCAGCTGGATCATATTCTCTTGGATCTATCCAAATCATCGGAACACCAAATAGCATAGTGGCCCCGGTTTTTGTCCATTTATTCAAATTCAAAATGCACATTGTACAAACAATAGACGGCCTCCAATACACATCAGTAAAAACATTTTGTGAGATATATTGTTGATACAAATCAGCGGTTTCAGCACTTATTTTACACCGAGTGGTCTTAATTGCAAATTTTCCACACACGTAACAAAAGGTGTTCAATTTAGAACATTTATCCATTTTCGATATTTCAAATGAACTGATTTTACAAGCCCATACAATGAACAATCTCGAACTTTTCACTATTCACTTCGGTTTGAATAATGGACAATAATGAAAGCGAAGCAAGTGGATTAACTTCAGATTTTAAGCAAAAAAGGATGCTGGAATGTCACGGAAGGTCGCATTGCATCTTCTAAATAAGATTTTAATTAATTTGTACAAATGGACCATCTATTTTCTGTGATAGTTGGCGAAGAGGCTCATAGCCCCTTTGGGGGATAGAGTTCAGAAATTATAAAAATCTGTGTCCTCGTTAAAGCTACACTTGCCCTTTTTCAATGTTTTCTTTATAATCTACCAGTTTTAAAGGTAGTTTCGCGCTTTTGTTTTCAATGGGCTACTCTGTTGATATATACTGTAGTGTTATAAACTTGAAATAATAATGCCTTGCAAAAGTTAAATGAATAAAATAAAAACATCAAAATTTGACGTTAATGCGTTCTTTTTGCTAACGCGTCACTTAAGAAGAAACCTCGCGTTCTCTTGAATAATCAAACTTGTACTTGAAATATAATTTGAGCACTACAATACTTGAATTTGCTTGAAAAATGAATCACTTAACCAAACACATCTTCACTCAACAGCGATTTCAACTATAGAGGCGGATTGTCCGTCTCTTTGCTCCTTTGTTTCCAATAGTATTTGTCAAGTATCGCGGCCAACTATGATATAGATTTCATAATAGTCAGTATTTTATATTGTGAAATAATTTTTTTTTCTGTAAAATACCATACTATAGCTTGTAATACACCGTAGGAGATCGCGGTCTATTTTCCAACGATTTGACACTAGTGAAATATTGGCAGCTATCCAATATGTTTACCTATTGATTTGTATACTACATTATATGGGTTTTCCAAAGACATCGGTTACATTTTTCAGGAGCTATTTGGCTTGGGGAAGGCAAGTGGTTTCTGTGAATAGTTCTGTTGGAATTATTTGTTGAATCTGGTGTGCCGCAAGGATCGGTGTGGGGGCCGTTATTGTATACTATATACACTCGTTGTCTTGGCGACCATTTGAAGTCCTGTAAGTACCACTGTTATACCGATGGTACATTAGCCTTGGTGTCCAGAATCCAGTGAATTAAAAGAGTAAGTAAAAGTAAAAGTACACAATTTTATTTACAAGTTTTAAATCAAAAGCGTTTATTACAAATAGCCGGAAAATAAACATGTGACGGAAATCGCCAAGGAAAATAAAATAAAGTAGACTCTGTTACGGTAATAAATGTACCGTATTTACAAAAGGAAAGGATAATGGTAAAGAGTATGGTATGAGTCAAAATACAGACTTAGACGTTCCCTAAGTTAAATTATCAAATATTACAACGGGTGAAATGGTACGAGTCAAAATACGGACCTAAACAATTTTAACGGTGGGGCCTAACAAACAGCTGAAGGCTGTTAGAACGGAACACACAAGTAGTCCAATAATTGTTGATATATAGAATGTGTAGTTTTTATTTTTATTTATTAATTTGACAATTTCCTTACTACTACTTTTAACTGTAAGAACTTTTTTTTTCTATTACGTTCCCAGCATGCGAAAAAAATCAAGAAGGATTTATACATTTACTACCCCTAAAAAGATTAGTTGTTTGGAACCTTTATTTTGCTATTTTGTACGGAATTCTTCTCGGTTCCCTTGTCTTTATCGGGAACGAATATGTTTTATAATTAGTTTTTTAACAAATTTGAAAAAAATACTTTATAAATTCAACTTAAACCTCATTTTTTGCAATTGTTAACATTAATTAGTATGGATTATTTGTTGTCAAGTTACTATCTATTAATAATATAAACCTACTATATAATATTTCTGGATACTTTCAGCGAGCTTGAAGATGGTACGTTAGTCTCGAAACCGGTCGCTCCTTTCTTATTAAATTTTGAGTTATTGTGAGAAAGTGGACTTTTCTTTTCCTCCAACTTCATGATGTATTCCTCACACAGAACCGCATTGGATCAATTTAATATAATTTTAAAACTAGAGGACTTTGTTAGTTTTTTGCCTCTCCTAAAAATTTTGTAAAACCCACATGCTAGATTTTAATTTGACAACGACGATATTTAGAAGAACATTGTATAACACAGCCATGTGCAAAGTATTTTCCCGAAGTCCATAAAGATACTGCTATGTCAAGCTATTTCACTTTGTACCTATCTTAACGAGGATTAGATCCGACTAAATTTACATGACGTGACATCAAGTGACGCTAATTGCGATCGCGATACGTTCGATCAGACTGTATGCATTTTCGGTGTATTACACTGCGTTTACGTGTCTCCTGGACTGCCACCAGAATCCAGATTTATGTCCTTCCGTGTCTGGCATATTAATTTTTACATGTTCGACGATGCGGTCGCGTACAGCGCAACGGCGCACAATCGACATTACTGGCTACGACGCCGACGGTTTGTTAGATTTAACGCGATATTCTTGGCCTACGAAACCGAATTACTCGCGTAAAATCCGGTTTAAAATTAATTCCGGGCGTTATTTTGTCGGACCATTTCCCGCTCGCAGCCCCCGCGCTTTAATGAGTTTAAATCGGCGGGTACGAGGTGATTCGGTATTCGAAATGAAAACGGTAACGTATTCTCGAGTAGACGATTCGACTGTCACTAACTCGGTGCCCGCCTAACTGTTGTGTGTCAGGTAAGTAGATTACGGTGAGATGTTGTTTGCTGCAGTTTACCGTAAGTTGTATTGCATTTGTTGTGGTAGATGTGCTTGCACAGAGTATACTGCGGTTTAGCATTTACACAAGGAAAGCTCGTAGATATTTGAAGATTTATTAGTAGTTTGCAAAGGAGGAGCGAAACAAGAGAATTGTATAGTAAGATTGTGTATGTATTAAATTCGTTTTCAAGGGATCCCTGCTGAACTAAAAATTAAGAGCAAAGTGATTTCGTACATGAAGAACTGATTGCAGTAAATCTTACTGTGCTTCTCTTTTTTAAGGATGCTTCATGATAGCCTATATCTAGTATAGGAATCTTGAAAACTATCCGGTGGAGTTAGAGAGACAGATAAAGGGGAAAAGATTTGCAGTTTTATGAGATTGTAGAGTCCGGAGGTATAGGCAAATAGCTATTGCTTGCTTTTTTGCCTTTTTTTAGTAATATCCAAGATTTTTTCCTTTCTTGCTTAAAAGTGTCTAGAAAAAAACTGCTTTTTCGCCTAGATTTTGTAATTTTTCATGCCTTTTTGTATCCAGTTATTATGTAATGTTCATATGATAACCGGACATTTCAGACAGTAGTTCGTTGTATGATATTGCTATATTAAAGATGTTATATATTTACATTGTATACGTACCGGTAGCGCCATCTGTGGTGGTTTATGATAACCTATAAGTTAATTTATATAAGATAGATACTTACGATGATAGAGTACAAGATGGTGTCAAGTTAGTTGTACATGTATTCGGAATAATTAAATAAAGTATTTCACCCTCAGTCTTAATTATTACTCAATAGAAGTGTCAACGTCAAGCTGGATACGTAGCAAAAGGGACGAAGGTCTTGCGTTTACAATGTCATTCTAGCGTAAGCAGAGGAGTTAGCAATTTTAAGTGATTCCCATACAAGACAGTATTGTAATTTAGTCAGTAGAAAACAAGTACTGGCTGTACACGTTAGACCAACGGTTTTTTCAAGATGGAAAGAAAGATCCTGGGGATAGCAGCCAACCGAAATAAAAACTCCCTTTTATGAGATTCTAAGCTTTCGCATACCTTATTTACGCTTCATCAGAGAATATCAGATAGGAGGTGATAATATTCAACAAACAAGAGAGCATCAGAATAACATCGTCAACAACTAGACCTAACATTATTTATATAAAATTACACAAAATTTGTATAAAATTTTGAATAAATTATTAAAATTCATCATAACCTCGTTTCCGCATCGAGAGTTGCAGTGCAATCTTTTCACTTTGAATTGTTTTGGTGACACACCGGATGAAATAAGGAAAAAATGGTATCAGGATTGTTGAATCTTTAGGAATTGTCAACAGGGTAAAAACAACTATCCGGAATGTTCCCTGAGCTATAGGACAAAAAGTGGCGACTAAATTTCAAAATGCTATTGGCAAAAAACCTGGTCTAAATATCCTCAAAGAAGTAGGAAAAATCTATTTTGGTGGTTCAGCTAACACAATTTAACTGTCTGTCAAACATGCGTTTTAAAATATGCTCCACTTAAAATAGACAAGAACGATACTCCACGCGGCCCTACCTTCGATATTGTATTTTTTTTATATAACTTCATTTAAAGGGCTTTACAAAAATCTAGGTTCATTCTTTAGAGTAAAGATTGAAACAAAAAATTAACGAAGCTGCCAAGGTAAATGTATTGTTATATACACTCACAATCAGAGCAAAACTCGTCATATTCAACTCAACAAGTGGCAAAGGAAGCACCTTGTTTATCAAATAAGTACTTCCATTATAAATAGGAAAAAATAAAATCTCTATGTATGCTAACACTAGTTCGGTTCACTAATTTGTTCACCTGCTTATGAAAAGAGCTGTCTACCTACGTCTGGGTAACTTGATCACGCAGCGTACCTTTTTTTATACTCCTTCTCTGCATTACTTAGCTCCTTCCGAAGAAAGTCCATTAACTTGCTAGTCCATTATTACATCACATCTTCAAAAAAAGTCCATTAACTTACTAATAATTAATTTACATCTCTCGTATCTAAATTTTGAACTCCCCAGGTCCATCACGCAAAGACGTCACGTTTTAAAACAGATTTTCATATTTAATTTATGAAAATTTAATTTTTCCTTTACGGGAGCTTTTATTACGTAGAATTTCTGCCGGTTCTGTATTCTGTAATCATTGACATTTCTTTTTGTAAATGTAAATTTGTAGACACTGTACCTTTGGTCTTGCTGAAGATGCTTTGAAAATCCATGCGTTAGACATATTCTCATGTTTTGTTTCTGTTAGTTAAATTATAGGATAAAAGGATGTCACATGCTTTTAGCGACTTCTCACTCTGAGATTCATTGCTTTTACATAATTTGTCTTTGCGTAAAGATAATATAGGCGAGATTGTAAATAGGAAAACGCTAAATAAGGTGCAATTACCTTAAAAGGGCTTGCGTTAAAGAATAAAATGATATAAGAAACGAAACAGTTTAAGTACTGATGTAGTTCTACAGTCTTTAGACCCCTTTATACTTTAATATCTATTTCCAGAAGTCATTTTGCAAGTGACGTGGCCTATGTCGATATTTTAATAAAAGCCTTAAGAAGGCGGTCTAATACACCTCTAAGACGTTTCTTGAGGGATTGTATTGGTCCTAATTATATAGCCATGCTATAAGGTATACACATAAAATATGTTAAATCATAAATATATTTCCTTAGATGGTTATCATATATGAAATATTCGTGTTTGACACGTCAAGCGTGTTTAGAGTTTCTTGAGAAGTACAAAGTTAAATTTTTTGCTTATTAATGTATGTATCTATATATATATTATTCGTTTGAAATACGATTTTGCACAGAAATAAAGGTTATATTTGGCAAGTTTCCTTTTTAGTTCGATCAGTTGTTGGAAAGCTTTGGTTGTTGTAGCTGAAAAGGTTCTTTGAAATGTTGCTACTTCTTGTGCTAAATCTTGCACATTTCGTTTAGATTAAGTTAACCCACTGCTCCATGATGAACTAGAAAATACTTGATCGTTCAACAAATTTCTTTTATTAGCTTATAAAAATTCTTTAAATATTATCCGTACTTTTACAGCAGATAAAGAAGAACTGCGACTGACTAAGATACCTCACCTTTCTTTAACACTCTCTATGTATGGTATTAATAATGTTGAAGGTTTGTTTTTCGCTTTAGTTTTTGCTACTATTCTCTTTGTGATCAATCATTTACCACATTAGTAAATGTACTTGTAATCATCTGTTATTTGGCCATCATCCTCACGTTTTAATTTATTTACTATATACAGTGGCGCCTTGGTTTACGACAGCATCTTGTTATGGAATTTTCGGGGTAAGGAGAGAAAATATGGATGAATTTGAAACCTAAAAGTGTTGCGGGATACAAAACGCGAGCTTCAGCATACCGCGACAGGGAGTTCCGTAATATACTGGCTGCTAAAGTAAATGGGCACTGTTGCAAAATTTGCCCCCTGTGAAAGCGCGAAGGCATAAGGGCGGTTAATCGCGCGATGCACAACGACGGAAGTCAATTCGATCAGGCATGAGATTTTCGTACTAGACTCATGGGGTTTATTGCCTAAACTGTTTATCCTTCCCTCTCCCGCCCTTTTGCTTCTTTGTTATTTTTGATTTCCTTTCCTTGTACTTGTAGTTATTTTATGAAATACAGTAAAACCTCTGTAAGTGACCACACCTATAAAGTGACCACCTGCGTATAACGACCGCGGGCGCCTATCATCGGAATTTTCAAGTACACGTGAATGCTAAAACCACCCTCATTAAAGGGCAATAAAATAAATCCGACAATTCTTAAGAAATATAAATATGTAGGTACTAAATATGTAGATACAAGTTACTTAATGGTAGGCAGTAGGCAGGTAAAATTTATTTCCTAAACTCTTCAAATCTGGCTTTAACATTAGTTTTATTTTGAACTTTTATCTGTCAACTAGTGCGGCGTACTGCTCATTGAATTTTCGGTTTGACGCGTAATCGAAGTCGATAGTTTTTTTTTGTCGTGGTTTTTGTTTGTTGTTTTGGAACTAACGTAATTATTTGAGTATGGCGGGAAAAAGGAAACGTTTCTCTATCAAAGAAAAAATTGATATAATTGACGAAAGTGAAAAAAGTGGTTTGAGTACCAGGGAACTGGCTGAAAAATTTAAAGTATTTAAGACTCTAGTAACCATATTGCTACAAAATAAAGAAGAAGTTAGAAATTTGTTTCAAGAAGGTGGCAACGCTGAACAAAAAAGAAAATTTCCTAACACCGAGGGACTTGCTGTGAACCAAGCCGTATTTAATTGGTTTTGTAAGGCTCGAAACCAGCACTTGCCAATATCTGCGCCCATAATTCAAGCAAAAGCCCTCGAAATTGCGCAATGCCTAGGACTAGGTGAGTTCAAGGCATCAAATGGGTGGTTAGAAAGATTTCGTCGTCGGCACGATATTATCTTCAAAACAGTATGTGGCGAATCCGCCGATGTTAATGTCGAAAATGTGAAATCTTGGAAAGAAAAACGGTTGTCTATTTTAAAGGATTATGCCCCAAAAGATGTTTTTAGTGCAGGCAAGACGGGTCTGTACTATCGTGCGTTGCTAACAAAAACATAGAATGACACGTGTTGTGGAAGAAAAACTGCAAAACAACGAATTACAATTTTCTTCTGTGCAAATATGGAAGGTGAAAAGGGGGAACCACTTATCATAGGCAAAGGCAAAAATCTTCGATGTTTTAAGGGGCACATATCGATAAGTTGCCTCTCCAATGGGTTTCCAACAAAAAAGCATGGATGACAGCAGACATTATGACTACATGGCTCCACAAATTTGACACAAAGATGAAAAAGATAAATAGAAAAGTGGTATTATTTCTGGATAATGCTACATCTCACTCCACAATTGCACTCGATAATGTCAAACTTATTTTTCTTCCGCCCAATACTACCTCGCATTACCAACCCTTGGCCCAAGGCATTATCCAGAATTTTAAAATGCTTTTTTTTTAAGGCTTTTAACATGTATAGACAGTGGTTATCCTATTCAGAAGATACCCATTTCGAAGCACAACAACGCAAATGGTCGCAAACGATGGTCGGCCTCCTGACGTCCTCCATTTGTTTGTCTTTCCTAGGTAGCTCCCACCTTGCTCCTAGTTGTGCCGTACTGATGGGGACTAATAAGTCCGAAACACGTGTCTACGGCTACTTTGTGCGGGTTGTCCGTATTAATCTCTTTTTCTTGTTTTTTACTTGATCCCCACGTTAATCCCCTTTTTCTAGTTTTTCGCTCCTGGGCTTGGATGTCGCGCAGGTTCGCTATGTCTACCGCGCGGTGACGTCAGTTGTTGTGCTTCGAAATGGGTATCTTCTGACCGAAGTCGCAAACGGTGGTCGGCCTCCTAGCGTGCTCCATTTGTTTGTCTTCCCTAGGTAGCTCCCACCTTGCTCCTAGTTGTGCCATACTGATGAGGACTAATAAGTCCGAAACACGTTTAATAATAATAATAACATATATGTGTCCAACAGATTACAATCCAATAACAGGACAATGATACTTAAATTTGAGTAATACCTTACATAGTATAGAAAAGAAGCATATAGTATGGAAACAAAACCAACATCAAGTACATCAACTAATAATCGAAGAAAATGTCTGTAAAGTTCGCGTTTGCCTTAATAGCAATATGGACTAACGGGGCTTTCAGCATTACATTCTCTCCGAGAAGTAGAAATCTAAAAAGTGTTAATTTGTCCAGCCGATAAACGCGGAACGCAAAACGTTAACTCAGACAATAGTTGCGGACAGACGATCTTGTTCCAAATCAATCTTTTTAGGAATAACGCACTTATTGATTCTCTCCGCACATATAAAGTATCGAATGAATGTTACTGTAAGAAGAGTAGATATTCGATGTTTCTCACTGTGTATATGCCATCGATTCGGTATGAAAGGGTTTTCAAGAACTATCCCTGAACGCGCTCGATAATTTGTTCATAAACTTCATAGTATGGATACCACACAACACATATTCGAATTCAAGTTTGCTATGGGCGAAGGCATAAAACAATGAGCACAGAGTTAGAGAGTTCGTAAAGCCCCTAGACATGCGCACGATAAATCCCAGAGATGTGAGTGCCTTAGAACACATGTCAAATATATGCTGAGAGGAGTGAAGCTGATCGTCGAAGGTTACTCCTCGATCGTCCACTAATTTTTTCCGAGCAATATTAATGACACCGACATAATAGTTAGTAGCGATCATACGGCAATTCCTAGCGTAGGATACAACACTACATTAATCTACATTCGCCTTGAGCTTATTGGAGGCACACCAACGCACCACTGTATTTAAGCTCTCTTGCAGGAAGATGCAGTCATTCCCGTTCCGGATCGCTCGGAAAATCTTCAGGTCATCCGCATATGCTAGCGCCGAGGATTGAAGTTCCACAATTAGATCGTTTATAAAGATATTAAAAAGTGCCAGGCTTAAATTGGAACCTTGTGGTAATCCTGAAGTGGCAGTGTAAGTGGTAGAACGATAGCTATTGTAAAAAATGTAATTTACTCTTTGTTGCAGGTAACTCCTGAAAAAGCCAAGCATTGAGGTGGAAATCCAAAGGTAATCATCTTTCCCAGTAGTGTAAGATGATCTATGGTATCAAACGCCCTCGAGAAGTCAGTATATATCCCATCCATCTGGCGACCGTTGTCCAATTCTGAGGCAACCGCATTGGTAACCACAGCAAAATTAGTTACCGTGGAACGTCGAGACATAAATCCGTGTTGTTGCGGTAAGATGTACTCTTTACAATGGGCCATAATAAAACGTTGCAGTACTTGTTCAAAAACCTTCGAGAAGTTAGATAAAATAGCAATAGGTCGATAGTTTCCAATAACAGCTGTATCACCCTTCTTAAAAGCAGAACAGATCTTTGCAGTTTTCCATCTTGAAGGAAATACCGCAGATTTTTGCGATAGATGTACTCCAGAGGTACTGAGAAGATATTAGCACAATCCCTCACAAGGAAACTTGGTACGCCGTCATTGCCTACTATAAATTTATTTCCTAGCTCTCTACAAGCAGTAGAAATCTCATCAGAAGAAATTACTGGTATGTAAAATGGAGAATAATTGGAAACAATATACGGCAATGTAGAAATGTTATTAGGGGGTATATATACGGAGGCAAACATGTTTGCAAATGCATTGACGATTTCTTCTCGGCTACCAAAGCTAGCATTGTCTAGATAGACTTTTCCCGGAATTCGAGAAATGTTCTTGTTGGATTGCACATATTGCCAAAATCCATTCGGTTCCGTTCTTATTTTAGCCTCTGTAGAGGCGATTTATTTTTTATATGCTATAGTTATCTCCGATTTCAATATTTTCCTAATGTGTTGAAACTCCTTCTGATAGCACTCAAACCCTGTGGATTTTCATCTTTTATGAGCCCTAAGTTTATGTTGCATATCATGTCTAATCTTCGGCGTAAACCAGGATGGAAAATGCGGTGCGGCTTTAGTAACAGTTACTGGCACATGTAAATCTAAGATGGAGTAGAGACTTGTATAAAATGCTTCTACGGCGCTATCAACAGTGTAATACGATTTCAAAAAGAACCAATCTGCTTCCAGAAGATCAGCGTTGTATCTGCAATTCTTGTTGCTAGGAAACAATACCGGTTGTGGTGCGGATCTACATTCCACGTCAATGGTCAAGGCCGGATGGTGGTCATCCGCAGGGAGAAGAGGCAACGAATCCCATTCAATGAAAATATTACCGTCCACATTAGAAAATATTAGATCGAGCAGCCTACTGTTGTGGTTTAGTTCACAATTGAACTGTTTGAGCCCAAGTTCATCAACAGGAATAGCTTGCTATCATAGACCGATCGCGAAAACTCGTAGAAGCCAGCTAAGTTAAAGTCGCCCAACAAAAGCACCGGATTATCTATCAAAATCAATTCTAAATGTTTCAAAAAAGTCTTGAAAATGTCCAACTCTACATCGGGAGGGATATATACTACAGCGAGTAAAAAGGAATAAGTATTCACAAGTCATACTGTGATAAAAAGTTAGTAATATCGTTAACAAATATTAAAAACAAAATTGAACCCGAAATGCTTCCTTGAACGACGCCCCGCTTTTGTTTCTTTTATTTTCTTCCCTACGACTTAATAAACTCCTTGTTACTATTCGTTAAACACGTACCTACGATCCTGACTAGTTAGATAAATTATACGAACTATCAAAATGAGAAACGTAAAGAACACGTCCTCGTTCTTACATGACTGTGTGCAAATGCAACTATGAACGTGTGCTTATTATGCAGAATGTTAATGCAAGTTGCCTTTGTACGATAAAGGACATTATGCATTCATCTACTCACCGTGTTAGGTACATATCTAGCTGCAAATAAATTTATTAGGCACGAATAAACTGCACGAATAGGATTTTATTACGTGATTTGTAAATCATGTGCGTCCGTCGAATGATTTGTAAGGTACTATGGAAATTAAGTCAATAGTCAAGGCGTTTTACATTTCAGCAAACAATTTATAAAAGCTCCGGCATAGGTACTTCAACACTTCTCTATTTTCCTAGTAACAACGGAAACTAAAAAGAAATAGAACATTATGGTGTACGTTTCATATATGCTCCTATGTTTGTTCTTAATGTCGATAAAGAAGAAAGTGTTAATTCCATCGATCAACGGTAACTAATCTCTTTACAATTTCGCAGTACATCAGCGAAGCGTTAGACAAGCGGAGACAAGTAGACGTTATATATATTGACTTGTCGCACGCCTTTGACGTAATATGCCATAACGCGTCGCTTTCCAAACTCAGTTACTTCGGTTTTGCACCGTCAGCAATTGAACTGCTAAGATCTTACTTCGACCATCATATGTCTTACAATGGTTACCGTTCGGACGAATTCATAGCAACATCTGGCGTATCACAAGGATCAAATCTGGGCCCAGTAATGCTCCTGCTGTTCATCAACGACCTCCTACTGCACATTAAGTCCCCTGCTTTAGCATTTGCGCAATCTATTCAGTGGTCTCTTCAGCTGCGGATGCCCGAAAGCTACAGGCAAACCTAAATTGCATTATAGAATGGTGTACTTCGTTTAATCTACAACTGAATGTGCAAACATGTTGGGCCGTAACATACACGAAAAGAAAGCGCACCGCTTGTTTTTGATTATTCAATTTATGGTAGTATCTTAGAGAAGAGATCGACGGTCAGGTACTTGGGAGTAGTTTTTGATGCACAGCTGACGTTTAGACCTCATATTGAGCACGTAACTGCGGATGCATGTAAAGTCCTTGGATTTGTGATGCGAATTTCAAATATTTCAGTAACCACCAGCTGAATGAAGTACGTTGATGTATATTACTGTAGCACCGTTTTTTTTTTTGTTATATACAGGATGTTTGGCACAACGATGTAAAGTTTTGAACAGCCGATAGGCGAGTTCTTTAGGAACCATATTAACTACATTTACCTTAGTCCAAAGTCTAATGGATTTTAAGATATTTGAATTTTTAGTAAATTTTGATTTTCCGGCAAAAAATCGCCATTAAACATTAATAACTCTTCTTATTTTTGTGGGATCACGCTAAAAGTTGTTTTTTATGGAAGTTTAATCTGCCTTTGAAAATAAGTAATTAATTAAAGTCCGAAGTTATTTAGAAAAAAATATAGGCCTAGATATCTCATTTAACGAGATAGAAAATTTATAATTCTCCAGTTTGTGGTAATTTTTTTCTTTTTAAATAAAACAATTCGAATGTCAAAATTACTTTAAAAACTTCCTTACTTTGTGTCCTTTCGAATAGTACCCCACTTGTAACACAAACTTTTAATAATACGAAGAAAATCAACATAAACTATGACAACGCAATAAATCAGTACTGCGGGATAAGGGAACAGGGACCACTACCTTTCTATCTAGTTATCCCGTCCCCTAGACGATGAGCAACCTAATTTTTTGACATTTGTCGTCTGCTATCCAGTGTGATCGCGACGCTAAGAAGTTTTTTCTGTTATTATTGTTGTTTTTATCATTACGTTACGTTGTTATTATTTGTTTCTTTTTCGTTATTATTTATTACACCCCGGCTACTTATACCAACGAAAAATACAGCGACATACTCGTAACGTATGGTCGTGCAAATTGCCTTGCGGTGGAAGCGCGACGACTGTATGGACAATTGTATCCAGGGAGAAGATTACCCAATCACCAAGTTTTTAGCAATACGTATCGACGTATGTGTGATACCAGAAGCGTTCATCCCCAGGGCCCCAACTAACGTTCGACAACATAATGTGGATGTTGATGAACTCATTTTAGCCGTACTTGAAAAGGACCCTACCAGCATTAGAGATGTAGCCGCTAAGGTTAATGTGTCACCATGGAAGGTCTGGTCTGTACTCCGCACGGAAAATATGCACCCCTGTCACTATACACCATAGGAGATCACGTCCGACGGATACAATTTTCGCGATTCCTATTAGATGAGGACATTGAAAATAATTTGTTTTTGCGCAGCATCCTGTGGACTGATGAAAGCAGATCTCCCAGAGAAGGATCAATTAACTTACACAATTTGCATTATTAAGCGAACAAAGGAGAGAATCCTCACGTCAAGCATCAAACATCGTTTCAACACAAATTTAGTGTAAACGTGTAGGCCGGTGTAATAGGTAATTTTCTCGTCGGCCCATATTATTTGCCCGACAGCCCCAATGGAGAGACTTATCTACAATTTTTACAAAACGATCTGCCAGAGTTGGTACAGGACTTGCCACCATTTGTAAACAAAAGACGACCTATATTGTTTCAAAATTATGGTTGTCCGGCTCACTATTGCTTAACCCTGAGAGAATTTTTAAACAACGCTTTTCCGAACGCATGGATTGGAAGAGATGGTCCCATTCCGCGGCCGAGACGCTCACCAGACTTGACTCCCCTCGATTTCTTTGTTTGGAGACGTGCTTAGAGTCTTGTCTACAATGAGGATATTCAAAATCGGGACCATCTAATTAGAAAAATTTACGGTGCATTCGATAGAATGAGGGAAGAAATGAGACTGAAAATTACCGCGGTAGAGATGAGGAGAAGATTAAGATCTTGTATAAGGCATGAAGGAGGACACTTCGAGCAAGATATTTAAGTAAATTGACTATTAATTATTGTTGTTTTATTAGGTTTACACCTAACACTAATAAATACGCTTTACGTTTTTTAGCGTTCTTTACTAACAGAATATCTGATTATCATTGTAATATTAATGACCATCTAACGCATGCCCTATTATTCGAAAGGGCATAAGGTAAGGAAGTTTTTAAAGTAATTTTAACATTCGAATTGTTTTATTTAAAAAGAAAAGAATCACCACAAACTTGAGAATTATAAATTTTCGATCTCGTTAAGTGAGATATCTAGGCCTATATTTTTTTCTAAATAACTTCGGACTTTAATTAAATGCCTCTTTTCAAAGAAAAATGCATTAAACTTCCATAAAAAACAACTTCTAGCGTGATCCCACAAAAATAAGGAGAGTTGTTAATGTTTAATGTGAAATTTTTTGCCGGAAAATCAACATTTACTAAAAGTTCAAATATCTTAAAATCAATTAGACTTTGGACTAAGGTTCCTAAAGACCTCGCCTATCGGCTGTTCAAAACTTTACATCATTGTGCTAAACACCCTGTATATATGTCTTCACGTTTATTGTTTTGTCCTGTAAATGGGAATATCCTGTTGTACAATAAAGAGTATTATTATTATTGTTGTTATTGTTAATATTGTTATTACCGTTATTATTGTTATTATTGTTATTATTGTTATTATTGTTATTATTGTTATTATTGTTATTATTGTTATTATTGTTATTATTGTTATTATTGTTATTATTGTTATTATTGTTATTATTGTTATTATTGTTATTATTGTTATTATTGTTATTATTGTTATTATTGTTATTATTGTTATTATTGTTATCATTATTATTAATTATTATTATTATTATTATTATTTAGTAGTGAGGGGCTAATGTAAAGATTTTATTTTCACAATGAGAACAAGAATATTTACAGAAAATAAAAATAGCAATTAATGATTAAATTCTTATTTCGTTTGTAAATACAGAACAAGTTCCTTAAGAAAATAATTAATATTTTTCCAGGATTTGGTAAACTTTGTAAAATCATCAAAACCGAAGTAAGAAATAAGAACATATGAAATCTATATCCTTGGTATCAAATGAATGTAATTATGACATCATTAAGAGAAAGCTCCAAATGCTGTGGGACTAGACGGTATCTACAATGCCACATGGAAAACGCGTATCAGCCATTCTGGTATGCTTCTACATAATATACATTCCATGACGATGTTTAAAATTTCGACGATCGCTCTTGCAAAAGCTTTTACCATCGCCAAAACTCATTACTTACTAATACGTATGTACAAAACCGCATGCACCTCTATACACGGCTTATTGGCTACGCATTCTCATTACTATAGGCGATAATTCTGGATACAGTGATGATACAAATACCGCACGTTCACGCGTTGACGGCCGTTCATATTGCCTGTTCAACATTTCGCGTGATGGCGTCGATCTACTATATTCGACGCAATAATTGAAATTATCATACTGGTCTTATTAGGCCATTAGGTATATTTAAATTCTCCAATTTGCCTGGCACTAATGGAAGGCTTTACTAAAGCTGGTTTTTCGCGTATTTACAGCCTGGAGCGTTTAACCTTTCAATTATCGCGTATATACTTTTGGCGGAAGAGTATCGAGTGCATATGATTACATAGAGTGTGTACTGTAATATTTCCATTTTCCGATATCACACATTTCCATTAGTACCTATGGGCACAGTTTTAAGCTCGGAATGATTTTTGGCGTAAATGCCATTAAATAGATCTTTATTATTGGCACTACTGTGGCTATACACTGCAATCTGAACTAATTACCTGACATTTAATAGTAGCGGTAATCTCTGGATTGGCTATTATTAAATTAATCCTGTCTTTCTAGTATTGAAAGCGACTATTATACTATAAATCCTAGATTGCACTAATGGATATTCATTTGCGTGACCTCCCAATAGAGCAGTCGCTAGCACGAAGAGCAAATATACATAGCGTTGCATCGCACAGTTACAAAAGGAAACGAATGTTACTGTTATTGCTACTTTCATATATACAGGACGTAGGATTGTGTCTATTATGTAAATAGTGCCTACAATTTTCTGATGAGATAATAGACCACAAAGAATATCTTCTCAAAATATTCTCGTATATACTGTTATGTTATGTTCAACGTCGTGTTTACGACGACAACAATTTCTCTCGGTTGTCATTTTGGTACTGAAGTAAATGTCAGGCTGGCCACTCGTTGGCAACCAAATACCCCTCTTGCGGGGATAATTGGTAATTTTTGCGTTACCATTCCCCCCCTAAGCCGTCCTTGAGGCGAGGACGGTAGAAATTAATTATAAGTCCAGATAACGACGAGTGTGGGGTATCATGGACAATTCTACTCATTTATCAATTTTCCTATTCAATTACTTCTTCTAAATTAATGTAAAAATCGTCTGGAATAAGCAACAACGTAAATTTCAAAGCACAACAGATAATATTTCGTCAATTAAATCCTTATCTGAAAGGTTTCCATAAATTCGTAGTGGATTTTCTCTTTTAAAGCTTGTTGGTGACAATTCGTATCACAGAATCATCAACAAACAACCTCCTGGTTAAGTCACTGCATTCGTTCTCGAGTACTAATATCATTTTGATTGAAAGTCATCGAAAAGGTAGTTTCTATTTAGGCAAATTATCAAAATTGGCTGTGAAAGAAAACAATCGCCGGTCTTTCGCGATTTAAAATAAATGAAAGAGAAACGACGCCCTCAATTTTCATCAATCTTTATTCGGCCTTGGTTGAATCAAAGTTTGTCGTGAATCCAATCCAAACATAAGTGTTCGTGGTGTATTCAAAGTCATTATTAGAAAAGCAAATTGGGTTAAATATCCAGAACGGGCAGTTCCTGTGGTGTGTATTTAAACAGAGTGTTTATTTACATTGGCGTCGTTCGAAAGTTTAAGGTTAGTTAATTTTAAAATCGTATAAATTCGTTAATTTGATTTCACTAAGTTACAAATTCATTCACAATTGCCACAAGGGTATCTAAGGATACCCCCGAACCTACGAAAATCATTTAATAGAGTTAAATTTGAAAATTTGACAAAATTTAGAGTAAAAACCCTGAGAAAGATATTTCAATACAGAGTGATCACCAAGTAGCGGACCAGGTACCTACTTTGTTAATTCAATCGGAACAGCTTGTATATTATTACGTTTTTGGTTTCTCCATCTAGAAATAAACCTATATAATATGGATTTCATATGTCTACTTCTAACAGATTTCGAGATATTTATAATTTTGTTCTCAAACGCCTAAATTTAGATACATTTATTTCCTTTAAAAAATCCGAAATGCAATGCGTAAATTTTTCTAGACATTGTATTAATGTTTTCCAAGTATATAGAGTGTTCAGTATTAAACACCAAACTTTGCCAAATTCAAACACGGGAAACGTAATTTTTTTAAATAGTACCATATATTTTTTCTGTATCCAATGCA
This sequence comes from Dynastes maya, assembly GCA_029619315.2. Taxonomy (NCBI): domain Eukaryota; kingdom Metazoa; phylum Arthropoda; class Insecta; order Coleoptera; family Scarabaeidae; genus Dynastes; species Dynastes maya. The sequence continues at coordinate 27,827,478 of JAROYE020000002.1, forward strand.
TAGGAAATTTACATCTCCAACGTTTTTGTATCGTGATGCATATGTCTAACGTTTAAAGTAAAAGAGATATTTGATATCCGGAAATTTGATCACAGTCATAAATATGCTGAACAGATTAAATTTGTCCAATCGACGATCACTTCGTGGGTTATGTTTACATCATAGAGAGTACTTTTTCAAAAAAATTCTTTTTATAAGGGATGTTAATGGTCGAAGTTTGCATATATACTGTATTGTTTTAAATATGGTAAATTATTGAATAAGAATTAAATTTTCTAAATTAGTTAATTAATTATACGACCTGGGGGTTCGGGGGTGTTCTGAACAGTCTTTCGGTAATTTAAAATTAAACTAGATGTCAATTAATGAAATTTAACGAGTATTAAAACTGAAAAATGAAAAACTAACCTAGAATTATTACGATTTCATAGTAACACTATGTTTATATGCTATCTACGGGAAACCTGCCTATTCTTCAACCACTAAACTTGACTTCCACCTCGTCCTATAAGTCTATTATCTAAATTCTCTAAAATTTACGAAACCATTATGAATCAAAAACTTATAAAATATTTAATGTCCTTCAGTTTACTGTGAACTAATCAGCATGGGTTCTGTCCAAACAAATCTACTAATACAGCTCTTTTCAATTTCTTACATATTTATGGTAATTTAGACGGTAATATATGTCAACCATCAAATTTTACTACATAAGTTGCGGTATTATGGTGTTAATTGTGTTTCCTTAGCTTGGTTTAATTCATTTCTCTCAAATAGAAAACAAAGTACAAAAATAGATGACGCCCAATCGTCTTTTCTCGATACGGCATGCCTCAAGGGTCTGTTTTAGGCTCTACACATTTCTTAATATATATAAATGATTTACCTTTAAATTTACCCTAGGCACAAGAAATACGATAGTCCTTTATGCTGATGACGTAAGCATACTTGTAAACTCTTCCAATGTAGCCGAGTTGTTGTGTAAGGTACAAATCATATTTTCTAATGTTTGTGCGTGGATGACGCAATAGATTTCTTATTAATAAAGACAAAACCAAGTTTCTTTGCTTTCATAATAAAATTAAATTAATTTTGCAAGTGATTGTGAACGGCGATATATGGAATGTTGAATCATCAACGAAAATCATAAGGATTAATAATCATGAAAATTTAAGTTGGTCCCTACATATAAATCATTTATGTAAAACGCTCTCGAAAACTTGTTTTATTCCGAGACAATTGAAAGTAACTTGTTGTAATGTAAATACCTTGAAATTATTTTACTATGCTAATTTCGTAGCTTGCATGCATTACAGTATAATCAATTGGGGCATGTCATCTGATATTGATAGAGTTTCTAAAATTCAAAAAACGGGCTCTTAGAACAATCTTTGGTTTGGGCTATAGAGAGTCGTGTAAGAACATTTTTAAAAGTAACTCCATCTTCGCGGTTTACGATCTGTTTGTTTATGAAACACTGCTATTTGTTTTCAAATACAGGTACGAATTCTCCCGATATAATTACACTCATGATTACCATACTCGTATGAATGACTACCCTTTACCTCCCCTCACAAAAAGACTATCTATCAAAAGAGTCCTTATTTTGTTGTAAATTTTATAATAGCTTACCACCCAAAATGAAAAAAATCTCAAATGTTATTTGCTAGAGATGAATTCTTATAATCTAAACGACTTTGTGTCAAATAGTTAATTAATTCCGTGTATGGTGGATAGGTGATGGCTTTTACGTTTCAGTTAATTAATTAATTTCAGAATTTTAGTTTTAAGTATTATGTTCTTTGTTTTTTCTTCTCTTATGACTTGTTTCGAGCATTTACTTTGTTGTATTTGTATTTGAAATAAACAGGTTTATATTACTATTATTATTTACGATACGATTGAAAAGTTAAACACTGAGAAACTGGGAACACAGCCAAACACGTGTTACCTGGATAAAAATTTTGACTCAAAGTCAGGAACTAATTAGCGTCCCTCTAGTCCTCTATTTTTTTTCGCTATAGCGATTGTTTAAAACACAGCAAACTTAGGTAATCCCTTTCGAAATAAAATTTTATGATGGATTTCCAACGAATATACTTATTTTTGTAGTAGTATGATGCATTACTACGTTCGAAGTTGTCAATTGTAACATTACAATAGGCATACTGCCATTATATAGTAGTTTTTTTTTTATTTCTTGTTTTCTATAATAGTTAAAGCAAGGGTGATGTTTAAAAGCAGAGCAATACATTATGCGTTGCATCTGAACTCCCCCTTGAGGTTTGGCGAAATAGAGCTTACACAGGTGCACTACATTGTTTTTTTGTCTGATTTTATTTTTGTTAAGTAATTTTCGTTATGCGGTATAAAGACTAATTACAACATGTAACACAAATGTTATTACACCATGAACAAGCATGATAACCTTTATTGTCATAATTAATCGCTATCTACTTATTTATAAGATGACAACGAGAAGTGGGTACACCCTGTAACTTTTTTATAACCTCAGATAAAGATTTGAATTTTAGGAAGCTTATACTAGATTACATTATGACTTTTTGGGATAATTTTTCATGTCGAATTGCTTCTGCTTTGACCGGAAGTGCCCTTCACTTTTGATTTTTAAATAGCACACCCTGCAATTTTCGAATTGGCCGATTATTTTACGCATGAAGATGCCATATCTAGAATTTTTCTGGAAGTAAGTATTTTTCATGTAAATTTTAAAGGCTGACTCTCATAAGTTGCTTTTGTTTTGAATTGTAGTAACCAGAGTGGCCCTAATCGATTTTTTTCATTTTTTGTAAAATTTTTGGTATCGAAATGTTCAAAATCCGGTAAGAAATGTAGACACAGCGTTAAAAATTTTATTACAAATTCGCTTAATTTATTCGATAGCGATATAACACCAAACACGGTAAAATATTCAGTTGGCTTTACATTGATTTTTAGTGAAATTGTTTTCGACTCAAGTAGCTCTTACTGATTTGATGTTTATAATAAGTAACTACGTTATTGTGTCTTCGCATTAGTCTAAACGAAACAAAACTAGTTATCAGTGATCATGATCATGATCGCTTCGTGTACACATGGAGAAAAGATTGAGATGTTTTTGATCTATGAAGAATGCAGAAAGAACAGTTTCGAGGTCATGAACGTCGCATTCCGTGTCATAGTTATTTTCGAAAAGTGGAACAGCAAAAAGAAACAGATTAACGAAAGTTTAAGTAATTAGATATGTTCACCTATATCCTACAGCTTCAGTTAGAGAAATTACTTTTGAAGTGAACATATCAAGACACAACAACTTCAAAAATAACATTCCATTTACTGATGAATCTCGGTTTAACAACGTTATGTGCAATCGTCAACATGTACGTGTTGGTCGCAAAAATAATAGAAGAATTATAAGGTTTTGGCGCTTTGTAGTATATGTTCTGGTGGGCGTTCTAGGAAATCGAATTGTTGGGACTATTTTGTTTTAAGGCACGCTTACTGGAGCACGTCAGTTAGAATTTTTAAGACATCAAATCCAAGATGATGTGAAAAATTTATTACTACAGTTACACGGAAACATTATCTCCAGCACGTTTGGAAACGTTTCGACAGAATATTATTTCTTCCTTTGGGGTTACATTACCTACGTTATCTCAGTTTTTTCACTTGTGATGGTAACTTTTGTATTGTAATGTCCAACCGTGATATTTTCTTTGATTAGCAGTTATTTTCCCTTCACTTCTCCAGTAGGTGCTGCACTCTGTGTGCTATTCCTTTTGATCAAACAGTATTGCCGGCACTTTTTGTTAGGCATTCGTTTTATTAACGTCGAGTCTTTAGAGCCACGTGTTTGGGCTTCTACTTTTTTGCAATAATTTTATTATAGCCGTTGCTGTTGTTTTTGACGGATTGCATTTATTGCTAGCTGCGGTAGTGCAAGATATAAGAGAAGTTCTGTCTTGAAAAGAATAAATGTGTATTTCTTTGCACGTTAGCGGATTCAACTCGTGGTATACTACCTTACTCTTCACCTTACTTTCCTATTTCTCATTATTATGATTTATTTTGGGCTTTTTCTACCTTTTACCTTTGTTATGAGTTTGATTCTTCTGTAGTGCACTTATACACTTTCTTTAGTGCACGGACACTGTACTGGTGCACACCAAGTATCCTAGTGTACTTGTAAACCCATTTTCGCAGCACCTTCGAAACCATTAAGAGAAAGACAAGCATTCCAGGTCATTAGAAGCTTACCGGGAATTCCTATTTGAAATTGAATAATCCCAGCATAGCTCGCTTTCCTCCCACGAGGCCCTGCGAAACAATATTTTTATCGAGCCATTCCCGATAGACCTCGTCTTCCACGAATACTTCACTTAAGAAGCCAGCAAGGTTAGATTGTACAATTTTAATTTGTTTAGTTTGTATTTGAAGAATAATAACACAGTCATTTAATTCGTAATTAGTAAGGTTTTCCGAGTAATTAGATTTTGGCATCCTTAAATGCAACATTTGGTAACTAAGTAATTTTCTTATCATTCCTTACCCTTTGTGCGTTATCAAATAATATATTCTAATTAAAGTCTACTATATATTAGTAAATTACCATCAAAATAGATTTTGTTGTAAAGAATCTTCTAAAAATTATACATATTTTTGATAGTTTTTACTTAATTTGTTAGATGTTACTTATTTTGGCAGAAGTAATACAACTTATCAGATTTTACATAATTTTTGGCAGACTTTATACATATATTTTGCAATTTACAGTATTGCTAGATCTACTCATTGTAAACACTTTTCTTTTTTTTAAGATTGAACTTAACTTAAATATAATTACCAAATTTCAAATCAACATATATTATTAATTTATTTTTCAGTTGTATCTGCATTGCTTGCTTGAAAATAACCCTCCTATTGAAAACAGTGCAACTATTCTTGATTTTGGTTATTCTTCTAGTGGTTATAAATCATGTGGCGCCTATATTATTTCCAATATTAGAGTGTCAATCCACTCCCTGAATTAGCTGGAGATGCATTGCGAGGAATACTTAAAAAAGGAACAGCAAGTGAGCATCAGGTAGGCATTATTCTTTTGTTTATCAGGCGTCATACTCTGCTAGAGCTGGAACAGAATTTTCCGGGCGTTTGGAAAGATAACACAAGGGATGTTGGAAAGAGTAACAGAAAAAAAACCTAAGAAGAGCAAGAGAATGCTTTATGCATAATGGCGGGCGTTTTGAACAAATGTTCTGAATAGGTTTATGCATAATTAGCTATTTTATTGTATATTCGGTGTTACCTTAAAAATTATGCAAATTTAAAATAAAGTTTTTTAACTCTGTGTTTATTTTTTAACGGTTTTCAAAAATTTATACCAACAATTAACAGAAAAAATCCCTCTGAGATAAATCGATAAGGATTTTAGTGTTTTGAAATTTTGAGGGAAAATAACTAACATATAGAAAAAACGTCAGATTTGGATTATTTCTCATAATCAAAAACGAAAGTAATTTATAGCACACAGCCGCATAGTTTTGCTTGCAAAATTTACGTGAAAAGTGAGGAACACTTCCAGTCAAACCGGAAATAACTGAACATTAAAAATTATTCCAAAAAATCACAACGTGATCTAGTATAAACCCTCCAAAATTCAAATTTTTATATGAAGTAATAAAAAAGTTACAGAATATACCTATTTCCCGTTGTCACCTGGTATATTTACAGTGAATGCCTGAAGTTTCTTCCTTCTACTTCGATACATTTTGCGCAAACGTTTGTAAGAGCTGTTCTGCCCTTTTCTTAGCACACTAAGTATTGCACTCTGGCGTTATCCTTAATACATATGTATGTATCGACTCTATTTTTATGTAATTCATTTCGTAGCAACCTATTACAATGAATTTTTATCAGGAAAAAAAAAAGGTTACATGGTTCGTCTAAAAAAGAACGGTGACAAATGTTAAGTTCCTGTCACTTTTTCCGCATTATATTAGCACTTAAAAATTAAAAACAGCGTCGCTAAGATATCCAAAAGGTCGCCATGAAATATTTATAACAACTTCCTCGTGGAAGCATATGCCAGGAAAAAAACTTCGGTTCGAAGGGTTTTTTAACGTGATATTCTCTCTTGAAACCTTGTGTGTTAGGCATGTCGAGGCATTTCTGCCTCAGAAAAAAAAACACACACACAAACCAACGGAACCTTACGTCAACGACCAGTGAACGTGGTTCCTCGATTTTTTCTCTTCTGCGCTGGAGTTTTAAAATTCATTAAATCCAATTTTACCGCAACATCGGCTCTCGCAGACTGGTGTGGCGTTGGCTCGAAACCGTCTGCCTCCGAGAGTTTGAGGCGAAAACAGCCAACTAGCGCGCGGCCCTTATAGAATATTCTATTTCCGTCGAACTGAAAGGCGGATATCCAATTATGTATTTAGATATGTGTTGGAGAAATATTCGTCTAGAAAAAAATTGATAAGCTATAGAATCGTAGTTTTCGCGAAAAGGAAGTTGTTTTTCCTGGAATGGAAGTTGTAACCCTTATAATAATAACGCTGCGCGGAAGATGAATCTTTCTTTACGTCCGTCAAGTAAGTTCTAATTAATTGGGAAATGGGATCAACGGTTTAAGAACGGCAACGTCAGTATTTTGTTTACTGCTGTCATGGCAACCAAACAATACTAATACCAGGAGCCCTCTGATGCAGTATCCAAATGCAATGATTGCCTCTGGCTGTAAGTATATCTTTAATTTAAATGTGGAGTGGCCTGTTCAATTAGTTGACGAAAGTCAGATTTAAGGGAGTGTATAACATTAGAATGTCTTTTCCCTTCAAGATCAATATAAAGGATTTGTCAAACATTCCAAAAGATACCCTCAATCTAAGTGCCCACTATTCCAATCCTTTCTAAAATTCTTTCCAGATTGTTTATCGCCAGATTTGATTTGCACGTGATTTTGCTATTTAATTCACAGACTTCCTAAAGGTCCAATTTGTGGTGAAATTTTATGATTAATAAATCTTAACACCAAAAAGATAATTTTTAAACCTTTAAAGCAAGTGACATATTAATCAAACAATTTCAGGAAACTGACTTATAACCACGATGAAATTAAGACATTCTACGTAGCCGTATAATTTATAATTTTCGAAGTTCACTACCTCGTTAAATTTCTTCCACACATCTTAACGAGATAATATATTGCCGATTATCTGGTCTGAAATTATCTTGTCTGAAACGACGTTCTTTGCTCGGTGGAGCCATTAAGGTATTTGCGAGTGCCAAATGAAAGTGCTTTATGTGTGTGCTTCAGGTTTTATTTATATCTAAATCGCGCATGGAAGCGAACTAGCAATTACGACGATAGCAATAAAAGTGTACTGCCAATAATTAGAATGTTGGAGTGATCTTTGATTCATTTTAAGGAAGTGAAATGTGAAATAACCAAAAGGAATTTATTTTGACCCAGGAACATGGACTTTGTACATAAGTTTCACATTTTCACAATAATGGGTTAATTCGTTATTTGTACTGTAAATGAATTAGTTTTGCTGTGTAACTGCCGATGAGTGGGCCGGGGCGTTATCATAATGGTAGAGAAATGTTTTCTTCGCTAGGATGGACCTTTTTCTCTTTAGTTCAGCATCCAATGGGTCCAATAAATCAGCATGGTACTGTCCCGTGATTATCCTTCCCTTCTCCAAAGAATCAATTAGGATTATGACTTGCGAATCCCAAGAAATCATCACCATAACTTTTCCAGCTTATACGAGGGTCACGCTATATATTTTGAGATACAAGAAAACTACAAGTCTTTTTACGAAAATGATTTTATTTATGTTCAAAATAATCTCCTCCTGCAACAATGCACTTTTGTACCCGAAGTTTCCACAACGTAAAAGCGTGAAGCCAGTCATCTCTTGGAATGCTCTCAAAAAATAGATGAATTGCTTCATCTATCACATCCTGCGTCGTGAAACGTCGACCACGTAAATGTTTCTTTAGGTTGAAGAACAACCAGAAATCACACATGGCCAAATCAGGCGAATACGGCGGATGTTCAATGACTTTTACCTTATTTTCACGTAAAAATTCAACTGTCTGCTGTGCACTGTGTGACGATGCATTGTCGTGATGCAACATTAACCCGTGAATGTTGGCTGACTCAAGAACTGCAGGTAAACATTTTGTGGTGTACCAATTTGCTGTGACTGTACGCTGATTTTCCAGCTTTATTGCTTTTACTAATCCGGTACTACGGAAGAAAACTGCGTACATAATTTTCTTGACAGCTCTTTGTCTTTTGGCCATTGTTGGTGTTGGTGCATCTTCGTGGATCCACACGCGGCTCTCCTGGCGGGTAGGAATATCGTAAAATGGGATGTAAGTTTCATCACCTGTTACTATTTTTGATAGAATGCGATGTCCACCATTATTTAACATTTCCAATGTTTCCCGAGCAATTCTTACTCGCTCTGCTTTTTGGAAATCGGTAAGCGTGTGTGGCACCCAACGAGTAACAATTTTTTTCATCCGAAGATGATCATGTAAAATTGAATTTACTGTTGCGGATCCAACACCAAGAGTTGCCTCAATCACTTGATAGGTGCATCTTGGATCTTCGTCGATCATACGTCTCACACTCTCAATGTTTCCAGCGGTAACTGAAGAACAGGGCCTACCGGTACGTTCCTCATCACCAAGCGATATCCATCCTCTTTTAAATTCGCTATACCAGCGAAACACAGTTGCACGTGAAGGACTTTAATAATAATAATAATAATAATAATAATAATATTCGTTTATTGTGCCAGTATTAGAAATAAAGTAGAAAATTGTACAAAAACATTGGACTCGTATCTTAATATATAATAGTGTTAATTGTATCAGTTAGATAAGGAAAAATGCAATACTGGAGCAAAAGGATCTAGGTCAGCAATAAGTTTACTGATCTTCCCCTAGACCCGCATACAGAGAACCACACACACGCGTAGGTAACAAGCACTATCTATAGGTAGTAGGTTTGCGCACATAGAATGAGTATATAGAATATAAGTAAGAAACAATGAAATAAAATAACTGTTGCAATGCAGAGAATCAAGTCAAAAGCAGATGCAGTCACTGGCCCCCATAGTAGTAAGTTTTTACCTTGATTTTGAACATTCGAATAGGCAGCCGCTTGAACCGGTTGGGTAAAGCGCTATAAATCTTAACAATATTATATGAAAAGGACCTAGTAAACAAAGCCGTCCGATGTATGGGGAGAGAGAGTAAATTTCTAAACCTCAGGTTAAGATTATGAACATCAGTTCTATAAGATATTTTGGAATACAAATACTGCGGTGATCGAGAGAGAATAATCTTATGTGAAAGGACTGCATAATGCAACGATCTGCGATGCGCCATGTTCAGCCAGTGACGAGCATCACCAACTGCGAGTTGCAATTGTTCAAGACTTTGTTGTTCACTTAAACCGACCCTAAAATCGTAGTAAATCATTGCGCGTACATGTTCTCTTGACAAGTCCATGTTTCGATGACAAATCGTACCTATCACGTTTACTCTATGACAGCAGCGACTCAACTGACAGTCAGAGTTTACTACCTAAGGATGGTGGTATTTAGAAATGCAGTGTTGCCAGCTCTAACTTCTTTACTTTTGTGGCATCTCAAAATATATAGCGTGTCCCTCGTACAATCGTCTTCGCCTTCTTTGGTCTAATTTCGCGTGGAAAAACCCATTTTGCCGACTGACCTTTGGTTTCCGGCGTATAACGATGTATCCATTTCTCATTTACAGTCACATAGCGCCGCAGAAACTCACTCGTATTGCGCTTAACCATGTCCAAACATTGCTTTGAAAGCGATTCTTAGCAAACCTCAAGGGTTTGGGTAAGGAACAGTTATCGAGTACGCACATGGGGATACCAGCTGCAGTTTACCCACCCGAGTAAATGTTGTACGTCTACACTCATAGAGATACCAGCAGCAGCTTACCCACTCCAGCAGATTTTCTAGGTTCATACTCATAGGGATACCAGCTGAAGTTTAGAAATGCATGTTATTTATATCTACATTATTAATTGCACTTACCTTTTTTAAACCGTACGTAATGTAGTAAATTATTCTCATTGTTTGTGATTTTAAAACGGCCAAGATAGAGGTTATCTACAGAATGATCTCCAAACAAAAGTGAACTTAATATAGAAGTATACAAGAAAAAGGTGCCTAGAGGAACAACAACCCAAATAGTACTGATAAAGTAGCTCATGGTATTGATGGAATCACTTCCGGGAAAAACAACGTGAGAAGAGAAAAGCACTAACGCTTTCTGCTCCTGTACACATTGCCGTTCCCTATTACTGCTCCAAGTTTTTGCTATTAATATTCAAAAACAGCACTGAAATATTTCCTGGTGCCACCTACTGTCAAGAAATATAGTCATGCCGTCCTAGAAACTAGCAACAGAAACCGGAATACGAATGCCATACTTACTCATATAATGACATAACCTTTAACGTACTACGTTTCATAAACATTTTCAAAAGATACCAGTTAATGTAACTTTTTTTTCTCTTTATCACTATTTACCACGTGTATTAATTTAACTATAGTTTTTTTAAAATATATAATAAGTAGTAATAAAAAAAGACAAATAAACTTTAATATTAACTCAGTAATTAATAAGGTACAGAAAAATTGTTCCTATTTAATTATATTATTAAAGAAATAATTTAATTATACTGTAACATAAAAAAAAACTTTTTCATTAGTTCGTTCACTTGCTCCTGATTTTAATTATTTACATTATGTTTTTTCCATTATTAAAATTTTTCTTTTATTGGATATTCTTGTAGCTGGCCTGATAATTTGTTTCTTCAACACGAAATGGGTCGCCTAATTTTCCAATAGAACTTTTTTGAGATCTGGATCATTTTCTCATTCCTACCTTTAATATGGATATTTTCTTAACTTAAAACTAAATGATTACTTTGAAGAAATATTTTTCTGTCTTGGATATTTTCGATTTTTTAACCCTAAGAAAATACTTTTTTAATTCAAATAAAATTTTAAGAAAATAATTTTTTTATATTATACCTTTTTATAGTCTTGAAATAAAAAATATTTTCTTGAATAGAGATTGATTTTTGTAAGACAATCTATTTTCGTCAAGGACGGATGTTACGTTTAAATTTATTAAACTAGTATCCGGTGGTAGCCATCGAAGGCGCATGGTCCTTATAAACTGTATTCAACTTCCCTTTGATTTCTGCACACGTTTTCCCATCCAAGAAAAGAAATCGAATCACTGACCGATAGGTACTGTTCCTGTATGTACTTAACAAACATGTACATGCTTTTGGCTTTTGGCATTGTTGTGAAACCTGTAATGTTTACGTATAAATAAAAAAAGGAAAAAAGTTATTTACATTCTTATAAGATTAGTATTTAAATAGTATGTAATAGCATAACAAAAGAATATAGTTGAACGTATCTTCAACCTTAACGCAGCAGTATATAAAACTAGTACAAGATCTGCAAAATTTACTAAGAGCAGTTATTCTTTTTTCTGAATATATCTAAACTTCAATTATGATATTTGTTTGTACAAATTTGAGCATGCATTTTAGGCTTACCCTTATAGCTGTTTCTACACATAATACGAGGGTGTATCAAATATAAACGGGACACGTTTTTTTTAAATCCCATTTTTATTTAACTAAGCTTACAAATATATATTATTTTTCTACATACTTTCCCGCCCTAGAAATACATTTTTCCCATCGGATTGGGAGTTTTTTTATTCCATCATCGTAAAAACTCTTCTGACGTTCGTGTAACCATTGAAGCGCAAACGCTTCCACCGCTTCCTTCTCGTCGAAATGCTGGCCTCCAAGCGCTTCTTTGAGGAATGCAAAAAGACGGAAGTCACAAAGTGACAAGTCTGGACTATAGGGTGGATATTCCAGCGTTTCTCATCCTAATGCATTCACTTTTTGCATCGTGGCGTTAGCCACATAAGGCCTGGCGTTGTCATGCAGAAGAATGACACTTCTGGCCGATTGCTTCTTCCTTTTCCTTCGAAATTACAATTTCACGGCATCCAGTACTTTCAGTTATGCGCCGATTTCCCTCTATGAGATTTCGGACCGCCTCGAAGTTGGCCCCGGTCACACTTGTCTTTGGGCGGCGATCATGGCTCCGTTCTCGACCTCTTCACGCCCTCCAGAAAATTTTTTGTGCCATGCAAATACACGAGTTCTTGACAGGGTCTTCTCCCCGAACTGTGTCTGTAATCCCCGTAAAATTTCGGTTGGGTCCACCCCCGCCTTGGCCAAAAACTTGATGATAATCGGCTGCTCCACGGATTCATGCACTTCTTTCTCGCTCATGGTTTCTCTTGATACTAAAGGAACTCGAGAGAGCTGCGGTCGGGTCTTCCCTCTCCCTAACGATACAGGCTACCTGCGCATCAACCCCTTCCAGGTCTAGAAGCCCTCCGGAATTTTTAAGGAAATCAGTCCCGTTTATATTTGTTACACCCTCGTAATAATAATAAGATTTATTGGCATAACCAGAATAGAAATGTAGCGAAAACAGCATCAAGATTATGGCCAAATAGACTAAATTACCTCAATACATATGCACTACACACACTATCAGCGTTTTACCTTTAGCCTATGAGGAAAAAATAAACAAAAAATATATGTATAAATAAAAATAAAAACGTGACATATACACGCAATAATTTTGGTGAAAATACACAGTATGTTTCACCAAAAAGAGCACCACATACTTGAAAAAGAGAGTGGAGCGCCGCTGCGCCGCTACAAAAGGAACTATCGGACAAAATCGCGATCACAGTGGGTATATGTATTTTATTTGTTAAAAAGGTGGTGCCGGATGGCAGTAGCGTAGCGGTAGCGGCGTGGGTAGGGCTAATTTTCAACTCCAAGTCGATTTCGACAGTACCGCGAGAGAGTTCAAAGCGACGTTGTACGCTGTACGCCAAATAAGCACGCGGAGATTGGATGCCCAAAGGGCGTAATGTTCCCTTCGAATGTGAATAAATATCTCAGCCATTTCCCTGAATTAGAATATAGAAGCCCGCATATTTATTGCACAATATGCAATAGCGGATTGATAAGTCGCGATAGGTTTGAATGTAGAAAACATTGTAAAAGTAAACGTCATGTATTGAATTTAAGAAATAGTATTCTATACTGGCGATTTTTATATGATTTTATTTTTATGTTAAGTGTGTGCTACATCACACAACATCTAGTATCTAATGAACACTTTCGTCTTTTTTCCAGGCAGTATCTTACTATCAGAAATATTTTTCACAAGTGAAAAATGTCATCTTGAAACTTGATTCAAATGATTCTGCAGCAATTCGAGACAGTCAGCAACTTTTTTTCCAATTCGGACGTTCAACATCAAATAGATGAAATTTCCATGAACTATTCTAAAGTTGCACAAGCTATTGAGCAATTAGAAAACAGTCACTTATCTGCACGAGACGCAATAAATTGCACAAACATTTACAAGCCCCTCTAGAAAACTTAACAGACACGCTCTAGAAAACGAACACTATAGGAGTCGATGTTGCTCAAAAATTTGGTGCAATTTTAACGAAAAATCCCGATTTACAAAAGGTTCGGTCTATAACTGAAAATCAAGAATGCCCAGATGAGGAAAAGGAATATCTGACTATTGCAAATCTTACTTCACTGGATGTCGAACGATCATTTTCGAAGTATACGACAGCGTATTCACAACACCGTCGACGGCTGAATGAATCGACAATGGAAGCGTTGCTGATGTTGCAATTCTACGCAGCTTACCAGGGCGGTTGCCAATTGCCACAGTGGACGTCAAGACGACAGGAAAAGGTAACAATATTATTTTTCACTAATATTGTATATTACGCAACTACTTTTATGTGGTGCGCCACTGCCGATACTACCTTTTTAACAAACTCTAGTGCTGCGCTAATGTGTCTCTTAATAAGGAAGTAGGAAGAGGGAGGGTCCATTTCCGCGCCCACTACGTAAGTATTGAAGACCATGTTGATGTATGTAAAACTTTTTTTAAAGATTTCTAACTTGTGTACGCATAACATATTGGCAGTACGAGTATTACAACTGTGTCCTTGATACCTAAATCTTACTTTGTTGTACAGGTAGTGCGGCTGTTTCCTCTTAAGTGTGTTCAAGAAGAAGAGCACGCAGTGTAGAATTCGGGTTACATATGTATATTCAATGTGCTGGACGGGATAAGATGCGCGGAGACCGCATCTACCGCGAAGGCCGTAAGTTAGGCGAACGCATGAGTTCTGCACTATTTGAATCCCTTTTTCATCATGCTTAGTAACACAGAAATTATAAATTGTTTCACAGAAGCTGAAATCAGAGAGCACAAGTGAATTACAGAGCATCAACTTAGTTGACAAGTCCAATGCGTGTCGATGTGTGAATATATTTTTAAGTGCTGAGAGAGAATTGAGTTCTTGATCAGGTAAGATGTGTTATCCTGAAATCGAAGATTATTATCAAGATACAGACCTAGATTCTTCACACAATTGACTGCAATTAAGGGTTGATTTTTAATGGAGAGATCGAGTTTCGATGCACTGAACATGCGAGCTCTTCTGGGACCAAACAAAATTAGATGACACTTTGCAGGGTTCTGAGCAAATTGATGCTGAACCGCATAAAAACGTACTTGCGATAGGTCGCTGTTTATTCTTGATTGAGCCTCAGCTAAATGAGAAGCCGGAAATGAGTAATATAGTTGTGTATCATCAGCGTAAAGATGATATTTACAGTACTTTACTACCAGCGGAAGACCAGAGGTGCATATATTAAAAAGTATAAGACTGAGGATAGCACCCTCGGATACTCCCTGAGTGGCCACAATGGCGGTTGACATTCTATCATCAATGAGCACTTGATGTCTTCTATTTTTTAGATAGGACTCTAAAACGTTTAATGTAGCTTCAGCCATCCTAGCACATTCCAAAATCGAAAGAAGTTGTTGCTAAAAGGTAGGTAAATTATTTTACGTGTACGTCGTATCAATATACTTTTATAAAAGCACTTTTCAATAACATGCAGACATCGGAGTCGTATTTGATAACTTACTCTCAAAGAAGGAAACGTATGAGAGGAAATCAAACTTCACATACGTAAATAACAAAAATCGTTTCTCGAACATTTTCCGTGATACCAGATAAGCTGAAGAGCTTAACGGAGGTAAAATAACCATTTTCATATCAAACCGCTTTATCATTTCCTTGCTCTAGATTCTCTCCTCTTGTTTTTATCTTAAACCTATGCTCACGGAACGTATTTCTGGATTTTCATATTTCCTGGGTCCCGAAGCTTGCTCGCGTATTAGACCTACGTAGGTACTTTCTTATGTAGAACGTGTACGAACTTACGTACATAGCGTGTTTTCTGGCGGACAAATAAAAACAAATCATCGACAGTAGTGCCGTACATATATCGAAAATGTCACGTGAACGTATTTCGTGTGACCAGGGGCGTCGAAATAATCTCGCTATCTATCGTGAGCACCCGCCGCGGTGTATCCTTTTCCAAATCTCGAAGATTGTCTTTTGTCGCCGCCGCTCGTTTGTGTATTGTGTACGTCTATATATGTACGGAGTAGGATACGTAAGTACAGATGGCGCACACGTCCGATATTTCCGAGATGAAATTTTATATTTTGCCCTCTCTAGGTGCACTATGATCCGTTGAGACTTACCAAATAAAAATGTATGTGTGTAATATAAAATATGTAGTAGCTATCGGCAATGTTTTTATTCATTGGGGATAGGATCGAATATAACTTTTACACCAAACTGGGGAAGTATCCCGACAGTAACTACAAACTGAGTTTGTAATATTGGAAAAAGAAATTTAAGGTTTACTACAATAATGAACGACTTTAAGAATATTCTGATTAGGTAGTGTTGAAAATTTATTGCTTTTTGATTAAAAACTAACAATTGATAGCTCTAATATTAAAAATACAACATGAGAAGCAGCTGCCATTAGCGCCACAATGAATAGCGTTCGTTCAAATGTGGCTGACTTACTTTCAGTTCTTCAGCGGCTTTTATAGCTTTTATAGGTAAATCTTTATCTTTTTCACGTCGTAGATGTTCGTTTTTTTTTCTTCCAAACAAATACAGAATAAATTCTATCTTGCCTTTTGCATAATTTCGCAAATTACCTGGTAATAGGTCAAGTACGGTAATAAATGTCTACGGTTCTCGATACTCACTAATGTTTTTAGAGGTAGGATCGAGAACTCGTATGGCATGTTACAGGCTGTAATATGATATTGTTAAAGAAAGGAATTTAGTTGTTTGAAAATTTAAATTGTAAGAATTTAAAACATTGTCTTTATGAAACGAGTATCGTAAATTGCCGTGATATTTGACAAATGCTATCGTGAACAAACTAGCGAAGAGACACTAATACAATTTGCCTCTTTAGTTCGAGTCACTTTTGAGAGAAAATGTATTTGGCTAAGTGTACAAATTTTATTTCAAGTCCAAGGGTAATTCAAGTTTGGTCATTCAAGCGAACCCAGGGTTTTGGTACGTGACGCGTTACAATAGAGGGAGCGCGTAAACGTTAAATGTTGAGGTAAGCGGTTTTATTTAATTAATTTAATTTTCGAAAACTTATTGCTTGCTATTTACAATTTTTAAGCTGTCGAAGGAGTATCTAGGACCTACGGACTGTGAAAATTATTTCTTATTTAGAACACAACAATTTATAACATTACTCTATATATCCAGTTTGATTTTTTTCTCAATTGTCAAGTTAGTTACCCATATTGAGTGGCTTATCGTATGATTTTACTCTTGAAGTGTTTTAGAGTACCATTCGGAACCTTTAATATTTCCATTATTCATAAATAATTTACCCGATTGCATTGAGCTGTGAAATGCAATGGAAACATTAAGAATTCTACTTTATTTTGAATTTTTATTGTAAGACGGCCTGATCTACACAGAAAGGCGAATAAGGATAGGTGATATGTTCAAACAATGTCAGGCTCTCTTACTGCTTTATATCTACAATGATTGACGTTGCTTGTAAGATAAAACCATAAGCTGCCACTACCAGCAATAAAACAGGTAAATGTGATTTTTATTATTCGCAACCTACGTAATTAGAAATGCCGTAAGAAATAATTAGTTACATATGAGGTGCTGAAATAAATAGTTTCATAGATTATATCTATTTACCTAAGCGGAGCCAGTTTTTGAGAAACGCTGGCCGCACGAGTAACTACTCATAAAATATTCGCCGTATCAATAATATAGAAATCTGTTCTAATACAACTCGATTAAAGTATTAGATTAAAACAACCAAAAAAAAAGATATACAAAAAGGAAAAAAATATGGGGAGTAGAATTGCATCATTGTATCACGCGCCTGTATGTTTTGTAGTATTGCATCATATTATTTGAAAATAAATAATAGAATGGGAGTGAGTTTGTAAGCAAATCATTATTTATCTATACCGATGATTTCATCGTTGAAGCCTACCTAAATGCATGAACTAAATGTTTCCTGTCTTAGAACTAGACCCAGATATTATTGGTTAGTCACCGCCAAATGTCACAACGAAAAACTTCTTTTTTTTCTAATAGCAGCGTTACGTATTTTTTTCTCTTGGTGTATATGTGTATGTGTGAACTTTTATTTCTGAGTTTGTACAAATTGTCGTTCTATTTTTGGAAATCTTGCAATCTATTTTTCTTTTGTCTATGTTTTCCTTTAAAACATATCGGTTTAACCTTCTTTCATAGCCCTCGTTAGGTTTTTGATATTTTAGTTTATTACGATACTCATTTATGTATGCTCCAATAAAATCTCCAACAACAGATTCTCTTTATTTATGGCATTTCCTATTAGTTATTTATCCTTTTGTTACTCTTTCTGCTATTTTGGTTATCGGATACTTCATTGAATCTGCTTTCGCATTAATGTTAATTTCCTTACAGCTAAAATACAGTTAAAATTAGTCATTTATTTTTCTTGGGGGTCTATACTTCCCTTTTTCCTTGTCTTAGTAACCCTTTGTATCTTTTCTCGATTATTGTTTTCTACTTCAATTGGGAGTGTTTACATCTAGTAAGGGTTATGTGTCAATCAGCTGGTTTGGTTAGATTCTACGAGATTGTCAAGTTTAGGTGCGTTCGCTCTTACGAATGGCGAGTCCGTTCAGGTTACGTGCATAGTCCTTGCTGTCCTAGTTGTTTCCAGTCATTTTACTGCTATCGGCTCTTTTGTTATGTTTGGTTTCTTCTTTATCTGATCATTTATATTTATTCAACGTTATTTACGTATTGCTCCATTTTAAATTTTCAGTTTAGCACCTTCCGTTATCATATTTTAGTGGTTGAGCCACGTAGTTCTATGACGTATTTCCGGATAGGGGGAGAATTGTATTTTCCACTGTATTTCCGACCTTTTGTCGTTAAATTTTATCATTTGTGGCCTGATTGTTGAGACGTTAGTATACGGTAGTGCTTTCTATTTTGTAATATTTGGAATTACTCACGTTAGGTGGATATTTTGGAAACCTACCTATATTTTCCGTTGCCTTCATTTGGTCTCGATTATTGGACTGGAAATATTTGAGAGGATCGCTACGGATTTCTGCTAGACAGGACTTGACTACAACGTTTCTAACATTCATTTTGGATTTGCCATGTGGGGTCAAGATTTTTATTCGTCCTCATCTTATTAATCGTTTTCTCCGTTTTAACGGCAAGCTTTTAATTTGTTTATATTTCACATGGTAATTTTGGGGTTTCGTTTATTTGTTTCTAGGGGTTCTATTCTCGGGTACACTATTTGTGGTACTTCGTTTTGAAAATTTCTATTCTTGGGAATAGCAATCTTGGATTAACGTTTTTTTTGGGAATGCCTATTTCTGGATATATCGTTGTCGAAAATATCATTTGGATACGAGCACTCCCTTTTCGACTCAACCGTTTTGGAAACACGATTTTGAAATTACGTTTCGAATCTATCCCTGGACCACCTCGACCATACTACCACGTAAGTTTAGATCTTAGTATTTAAATTACCTTCCCTCGTTTTGAGCCTTTAAATTTGACCATTAATTACACTATATTCAATGTTTGTTTGCTTTTAAATTTAATGCTATTAACAACAATCATTTTCTCTTGGTTGTAATTCTATATTGTTTGACTCCACGATTCATAGTCATTTAGATTATCACTTATTACCTTCTTTTTAATTCTAGATTTGCATAATTTTTAGAATTTTGATTTTTATAAAAAATTAATCTGTGTAGCGTTAGGGATATTTGAAGCGAGTTATTATTATTTTCGTCGGGCCATGGCACACATGCCTTTAATCACTGCGACCTTAATAGATCTATTGTAACAGAATGCCCTTATGTGTGTTAGAATAGCTGGAGGCTTTTAATAAACCTTAGTACTACTCTAGGATCTGCTTCCTTCAGTTCAATAAGTGCAAGAAATGGCCTACTGAAGTATTGGTGTCGTGCGCGATTGATGGCAACCCATTCACATAGGATGTGTTCTGCCGTCTCCCGATCTTCTTGGCATAGACGGGAGCTTTGATCTTCAGCTTTTCCTGGTTTAAATAGGTGACATTTTAGGGCTACATGGCCTGTCAGAAATCCTCCCAGTAATCTGAGATCCCCCTTGCTGAACGATAGCGCTATTTTTGCTGCTTTTGGCGAGCCTGATATGAGTGCTTTCGCCTGTTTTTGTCCTGGAACATTCTCATATCACTCACAGATCGAGTCCCGAACTCGCAACACTCTCATAGTAAGGCCTTTCGTAGTCTACCTTATTCCTCAAAAACAGCGAAGCTGTTGGAGATGCAAAAACATGGATTAGTTATTGCTTTTCGTTTACTTGTTCTTTCAACCATCATAACTATGTTATAACTGCATAATTTGCAGTAGTTTAATATAGAATGTTTTAATTATTCAAATAATTGTTGCAATTTGTAATCTAATGTAGTAACTGCTTAAATTTGGTTATATTTAGAATTTCAATAAAAACGTTATATTCACTTGCACAATTGTTGAGAAATATGCAAGTTCTTTTTTCACTAATTGCTACAAATTGTACGCGTAATGGATTCTACAACTATTTGTAGTAACATTTGCTACAATTGTAGAAGTTGTACTAACATTTTTTTTCTATGTAACTTCACTATAACAGAGTCGTATAATATTACATATTACATGCATATACCAATTATACCTACACATACGTAATACTTGCTTTTTGTAAGCAAAACATGCACTTTGAAGTCTTTATAGAATTGTGAAATAATATAAATAAATTTCTAATTTTCACCTTCACTTATGGTACTACTCTATCTCTTACGCTAAATGAGTGAAATTCTAAAGTAATTCAGCAGTTACTGTCAAATACATAGGGGTATTAAAAGTCGCCATTTAATATATAACGTTGCAAAGTTGAAAGAAAGGTACAGCAGTTTGCGGCGAATCAATTGTTTACGTGACCAGTGTATCAATGTCTCCCCTTGTCTGTTTGTAATGCTTAAAAGGAAAAATATAGAAAAACAAGAGGGTAGAATTACTAGTTGCAAGACTTATATTTTGTTCGAGCAATGTTAGCACCTGACACAAACAGGAAAGTTCTATTGTGTGAAATTTCTATCGATGAAATGTGACCCATCTGTTTATTATAAATATATTTTAAAGAGTAAAATACGAAGTGTGATAGCTATGACTTTAATAAAGGAAACCGCAAGGATTGTTCTGCAATTTATACAACATTCAGAAAATGTCGTCATCTTAATAAAATTTATTTAAAACCTTTTGTGTGTGAAATATATTGTTGTTACCAATAAAATAATCCAAGAAAAAACATTACATAAAATAGAGAAAATAGGAAAGTCCACAAGATTTAAATTAGGAAGCCGCATTCCAGTCAACGTATGTGTAAGTTCTTCTGGCTTGATTAAGGTAGTTACTAACATACGTTTAATATTAAACTTTTTAATTATATAATTTCAATGTTTAATTTACAACAGCATTTGTTAATAATTACAAAGTCCATGTAAACATTTACAGTAAAGCTTGTAAATTACTACAAGATGTATGGAATAACTCACAACAACGTTACATTCTTCAGTTCGCCGATATAAAATTTTATACAGTGGTCATTAAGCTTAGAGAAGCATCGCTGATGTACAATGGGGTTAGTGATGCATATGCGGTACCCTCTTCACGTATTACTCAGACATATATATGTATACTTGGTATGTAGATTACTGCCGTTAGCTAGTGCCTTTCTCAAGAACCAATTTAAAGGCTGTAAGAAGTGTTTCGCACCTCTTCACATATTTTGTGCATCGTTCTCCTCGTCGAAGTTATACTACCTTGGCTTCTCCAGTATTAACTTCTCCAGTTTCAAGCGGCAGGAATGCGGCCCATACAGCATTGAAAACGAAACGCAAGATCAATAAATAAGCAGGGGAATTTCCGTTTTTAGTAAACAATTATACTGGCCGATAAAAAAAAATTTTTTTAGTAACCTAAAGCTGAATACCATATGTTAGTAGAGTGAACCTCTCTTAATGCGAAAATGACCAGCAAGAAGTGGTAACACTAAGCATTCCTTGTTGCATTAAACAAAGCATATGCAGAACGGTACCATTTATTATTTATTTAACAATGATTTTATTAGTTTTTTTACTCCTACATATCGATTATTTTTATAATTTATATTAAGTTAACATATAAAAAACATACAAACATCAAACAAATTTTTTTGAAACACATTAAATTTATTTTTTTCTTTTATGGGGGGTCACATCTCTCTTCAAAAACCAGCAGTAATCACCCATTATTGCTGGATCACATCGTTCTTGATACCGAATTTCCATTGTTCTGATATCTTGATGGAACCTTTCACCTTTCTCGTCACTGACCGCACCCAAGTTCTTAGGAAAAAAACATAAATGAGAATGCAGAAAGTGATTTTTCTATAACATTCAGCAACCAAGTAATTGGTATGACTCTAAAAGTTCATTAATCAGTTATTCGTAGTTTTCCTCAATCTTGTTGCCTAAAAAGCCCCTCACTACATTTACAAATGCGTTCCAAGCTCTAAGTTCTTTCATGCTGAGCTTTTCTTTAAAATGCACATCGTCCAGCAATTTTCTAATTTGTGTCAATAAGAATTCCTTCTTTAAGTTTGGCGTCACTTAACTGGGGAAAGAGTTGCCTTAGGTAGGTATTTAAATCCTTCACAGCTTTCACAAAGTTTTTCATGAGCCCAAGTTTAATGTGCAAAGAAGGCAAACGAACATTTTTTGGGTCTACAAGAGGCACATATTTAACATTTTTACTTCCTGGTTGAAATTCTATTCTTTCGGCCAAACTTTCTTTACATAATATTCATTTACTGCACGACTGTCCAACAAACACAGAAAACAGCAATATTATTTATTTGCAAGTAAAGTGTGATCAGCGGCCAATTATTTCGACCGAATACTTATACCAGCCGATAAAGGAAGGTCTATTGTGCGTATTGCGAAATGGTACGTGTTAGGACTTTTGGGATATTTTTTCTATTATTAGGAAGGTATTAGCATTTTAAAAATAATAGGCTGCACTGTGTTACAAAAAATGGTGTCGGCCAGTGTTATTAATAAACCTCATAATCTGTGCCTGTTGCGAATATTATTAGCGAGCTTACGCAAGCCGATGGCAGCGTTACGTGGAAGCAAAGAAAAAGTATCTAAAAAGGAACCCTTAGTCTATAGGAATACTTAACAAGCAAAGCTATATTCGTTTTGTAATATATGTCGGCAACACTGGCAGCGGATTAACTAGGGTTAACTTAGGTTAAGGAGTTGTAAGTGTTTTGTATACTTAAGAATTAAAATTAATAAGAGTTTAACAATAGTGTTTATTTTTCATATAAAAAGGTCCACACCTACCCATCAACATACATAACATGGTGGCAGCGTTTTCAAAGAAAAGAAATTAGACCGCCACGCAGAAAAGTTTCAAAATACAAAAAAAATGCATGCTGAGTTACCTGCAGAATTAAGTTTCAAAGGAAACGTCTCCGAGAATTGGAAATTGTTTAGACAAAAATTGGAGAACCACCTTGTCGCCTCTGGGAAAATAAACAAACCAGATGAGATTAGGATAGCTACTCTATCGAATATTATAGGAGATGAAGGTTTGTTCATATTCAATACATTTGAATATACGGCAGGTGAGGATGCTGCTAAGTTCGACACGGTAAGAAGGAGGAAAAAGATGTTATGATTAGGGATAGATTAGTGCTTGGTATTCGAGATAAAAGAATACAAGAAAAGTTACTCCAATCTCCTGACCTGGAATTGAAAGAGGCTGTAGATATTTATCAGGCAATGGAAAGCAGCGCAAATAAGTTAAAAGAAATAACCAACGTTAGAAATCCTGAAGCGGTAAACCTCATAAAGTTCAAGAAAGGTAATGAATCAAGAGGATCGGATAGTGCCAAACGCAGTGAAGCAAAGAAACTAAATAGTGCTAAATTTGAGTGTAAAAGGTGTGGTGGAAAGCATATTAAAAATAAGTGCCCAACATTTAACAAAATTGAAAAGGAGTTGCTGGCAATGGCTTTTGGACTAGAGCGATTTAACTATTTCCTGTTTGGACATAAAAATCTTGTGGTTGAAACAGACCATAGACCTCTGGGTTTACTAAAAAAGCCACTGGATGAATTTTCACCTAGGCTGCAACGGTCAGCAATAAGAACTCTACGGTACCGTTTCGAATTGAAGTGCATTCTCGGCAAGGACTAAATAGCGGCTGACACGCTTAGGCGGTCACCATTGGGAAATAATATTGATACATCACACTTAGAAGAAGATCTTCATGTTTACTCGATTATCTCAAAGTTTAAAGAGAACAGGTAAAGGTTAGTAGACGCTGTTAATTCTGATCCAGTTCTTCGAAAGCTTATATATTACACAATCAATGGTTGGCCTATCCATAAGTCTAGCGCTGATAAAGATTTAAGTCAGTATTGGTCTGTTAAAGACGACATATTTACACATAATAATATTTTGTTGTACAAGCACCGTATAATAATACCAAACAGTTTAAGACATGAATTTCTAGAACTCATACACCGAAGTCATCAAGGTGTTGTAGCATGTAAAAACCTAGCCAATGAAATCATAAATTGGCCAGGAATGCCAAAAGATTTAGATAAAATTGTTTTATTTTGCTTAATTTGTCAAAAATATAGCAAAAGTAATGCTCGGGAACCACTAATGAACCATCCTGTACCACAGCTGCCATGGCAGAACATAGGCATAGATTTCAAATCTTTTAACAAAGAGGACTTTTTAGTAATTGCAGATTATTTTAGTAAATTTCTTATTGTTAATAAGTTGTCTAGTAAAACCGCAAGTTCTGTCATCGCATCTCTTAAAAATGTATTTGTGACCCATGGAATTCCGGAAGAAATCTTTTCTGATAATGGACCGCGATTCGATTCCTATAAAGAATTCCCGAGAAATTATCACATTGATTTAAAAGCGTCGTCTCCTGGATATCCTCGTTCGAATGGAATGGTGGAACGCCATATTCAGATTATGAAAGGATTGTTTACAAAAGCAGTTGAAGGTGGCGAAAACCCAATGCTAGAAATATTAAGCTACAATAACACGCGCAAAAACAACAACAATTATTGATGGATACGAAACTTAAAATGTTAATACCCATACCTACAGCTATACTTCAACCAAAATTTGCTTATAGACAACCCCGAAAGATGTTACAAAGAAGGAATAAACTTCCAAAAGCTTATTACGACAAACCCCAAAAAGTTACCTGAGCTACAATCTCAACAGCAAGTGTTTGTTTAAGATCATATCAGATCTTGGGAACCTGGAACGGTAATTGAACAAGTCGGCCCAAATGGTTATAACGTAAATGTGGACAACACCACCTACCGTCGCAATCGAATCTTTCTAAAGCGAGGAGAGAATAGACACAACACCCAATTTTAGCCAAGCCGCATCAACACCTAGAGCTACCAATATGACAACTGGAAAACCTACAGGAGTTATAACAACTCGATCCGGACGAACTGTAAGGACAGTAGAAAGGTTAAATGGAAAAAAAAGGGGCGTGTAATATATGTTGGCAACACTGATAGCGGATAGTTAGTTAATTTCACTTAGGTTAAGGAGATGGAAGTTTGTAAGTGTTTTTGTACACGTAAGGATTAAAATTAATAAAAGTTTAACAACAGTGCTTATTTGTCATATAATAAATTCCACACCTACCCATACAAGCGAATATATGCTGCAAATACGTTGCTGGAGGTGCTTTTGAGTATATATTTTATGTTTATGAACTCTACTCTAACAGCAGAAGCTTACTTGAATTAGATTTCGGTAGGTGGTATATTGGAAAAGTAGATTTTATATTGGTACCGCGGATGTAAAATATTGTAGGTTTTACTAACTCCATCGGGAAAAACTCTTGCTATGTATTCTATGCACACGCCTTTCCAACTTATAGACAACATACAAAGCATGGAGAGCGCCATGAAACATAAATAAATTTTAATTTTAAAAACTTGTAAACAGTACAGTCTCGCAAAATTTTAATTTTGATTAAAAATTATTTTAACAACCGGATTATTTTAAAAATATTTAATTAAACAATAGTTTTGAAAAAATTGAAAAGTCTAATACCCAATGACGAGAGAGCATTTTCGGTTATAGTTAATTTATTTAAAGGTGTACTATATGAAAGAAAGAAAGCATTTCAGCAGAGAAGTATTCTACCGTTTGGCGACACGATTACGTGAAACAGGGTATGTTCAACATACAGGCACTAGAGAAATGTTTTTCGTTGCAGGTAAAAGTAAGTCATCAATTCATCGCACCCTAATAGAGAATACGTCACACCCATACAGATTTTGGCCATAGACTCAATAATTGAAGATGCTGTCTTCCTACGCGGCATGTTGTGGACTGATGAAGCTACTTTTAATAATCATGGGCCGGCAAATTGGCATAATATGCATTACTCGTCCAGAGAAAATCTTCATTGGACGAGAAAGGTTGATCATCAACATAGGTGGAGTATAAATGTTTAGTGTAGCATTTTAGGTGATAAAATTATTGGACCATTTACTTTTGAAGGCAACTTAAACAGCGGAACATACATACTTAAAGATTTTACGTAACGAATTACCAATACTTTTAGAAGATGTTTCGTTGGAAACTCGAAAAACACGGTGGTTTCAGCATGACGGCTGTCCAGCTCATTATTTACGAATCGTCCGTGAGTATCTTCATAACACGTTTCCACATCATTGGAAGAGGGTCTATTTTTCCATGGCCAGCTGGATCCCCAGATATGATTGGGTTTGACTTTCATTTTTGGGGAAGGATAAAAGATCTGGTTTACCAAACACGTCCTACAATGGAAGCTGATTCAAACGATTCCTAATGATATCTCCAGCGTATCAAGAGTAGAAATCGAAGCAGTTTTTTTGATTTCAAGTAACACTATATTATGTACTATTGGTACTGTCTTGGTTTTGCATTGTTGTCATTTATTTGTTTATTTTGCAACTGCTACATTTGTTATTGTTATCAGTCCTTTGTTTCATGGCCAACTAAGATAAGCTTCGATACTATTAAGTAGGTATTTGTAACTAATAGGGAAATTATTACTGATAATGGGCTGTTTTCGTTATTATCTGGAAAAAGGAAAGAGATATCACTACGCGGTTTTCACCACTACCATAGTCTGTCAAAGCTCTTCAAACACAGCATAAGGAAAGCATGTTGTTGCGTTTGAATTTTTAGAGATAATTGAGAAAAACTCATACAGTAGGGAATAACGCCATCTGGTACGTTTCATGAACATAGCACAAATTATGACGTCTAAAACAACGCTGAATGCTCTTTCAAGCAGATCCACACTTCTTTAATTCGGGTAAAAATTACAGAAGTTATAACAGGTTTAGTTTTATGTTATATGATTCGGCAACACCTACTACACTTATTACTCACAATATGACAAAACGTCTTTGACCAAATTGGTAAGTAATTAACTAAGCTGTCTAATGGAGCATTTAAGATTATAGTTAATCCTAACTTTTATCAGCTAATTTAAAATTTACGGTTGACCCTAGCAAATGTGCCCCCCAGCGGTCATACTTCGAATTTGGAAATATTTTCATTGGATTCCGCACTCTTAGTGGGACACGCTGCGTATTAGTTAATTGGTGTTCTTGGCATGTAAAAATATATGTATGTCGGTCGAAATATTACAATATATCTGCTGAAATAAATAAGAACTAGGTATTAAGAATGATTCGATTCTAGAAAACCCCTGTGGCGTAGTGGTTTGTACGTCTGTCCGGAGAACAGGAGGTGTTAGGTTCGAGTCCTTACCGGGGTTGTAATTTTTCAAAAATTTAATTACGCCAGGAAAACCAAGAAAATCACGAATTTTCATATTTCACCAACGGAAGCCAATATATATTAAATAATATATTAGATATTTAGCTCCTGTGCAACTTCCAACAATATCCTATTCGCTATTAATTCAAAGTCATATCACACGCTAAATATGTAAATACCACTATTAGCTACCTTCAATAGCTTCTTTCGCTAATATCGTTCAATAACGTGTTAGAACTATCCATATAACCATTATTAACGGCTTGTAACTAACGCCGAGTGCAAATTTAGCCCATAGTATACGGCTAATCGAATAGTAATTAAACAGGAGACCAGCTTGACAAGGACTACAACACGGGCAAGGACAACAATACAAACTTTACGATCTGTCGCAGTGAATACACGTTTGCCGCACTCAATCTTAAGCGAAGTTGGACTAGCTTCCTTTCGACTAATAATTAATATAAACTACGGGAGCTACGTAATTTCATAGACTAAACCACATCTATTGAAAATTAATCGACGTTCATGTATCAGACGGCTATAACTACTTCAAGTGACTCCATACTATAATCCCATAGGATGTGCTGTAGGTATTTTGGTTATATTACGATAGTTTGCAATATTTAGCGAGAAAATCCCCAAATAACCTGTAAAGAGATTTTCTGCGTATCTACTTTCAACGATGTGCATGTTACGGAAGCATTTATAGTTGTAATCCAGAGGTCAAATGCCTTTCACTGTAAATGAATCATTTAAAGATAGAACGGTAATGTCAGACTACGTGCAGAAGTGTTTGTATTCATACTGAACGTTTTTAAACTAACAAGTAATAGTTACAACTAAGTTGTGAGAAGTTACAATGTATGGATGAATACGTACATGGATAAAAATTTGGGATAACAGTCCCTTGTATTTTTAAAATAATAATTTATACTAAAAATTACACATAAGACGATGATAAGACCAGTGATGATGTATGATAATAATAATAATAATAATATCGTTTATTCCATAATGCACATGCATAGAATACGTCACAGTATGTATAAAATATAAAAACATAAACATATAAATCAACAAACATTGAATATGTAAATATAAAAGATAAAATATATAAATAAAATGTACGAACTATAATAAATGAGGCGCATTTAAAAACTCATTTACCGTATAAAATGGCCGACTAGATAATAATGTCTTGAGCTTTATTTTAAACCTGGAAAGCGGCATTTGTTTTAAAGTATTGGGTAAACGGTTATATATTGCGATACATTGCCACACAACCTGTCTTTGCACCTTTGTCAGATGAGTTTTCGGAGGTAGCAAATGCAAGCTATCTTTACTTCGTGTATTCTGCTCGTGGTCCGGTACATATTTTTGAAACAGTTCACTGTTACTTTTTACAAACAGTGCAGATTCTAGTATATAAATCGATGGTAAGGTAAGTATATTAAAGTCTTTAAATACTGATTTACACGAGTCTCTAGTTTTTAATTGAAATATTGCCTGAACACATCTCTTCTGTAACATATATATTCTTTTCGCATCTACAGCGCTACCTCAAAAGATAACTCCGTATTGAAGCCGAGACTGAACACACGCGTGATAAACACTCAGACTGTAGCAGAAACCACTCAACCTTGCAGCAAGATCATCTATGTGGGGTTTCCAAGATAAATTGTTATCAACTACCACTCCGAGGAAGCGTGCTTGTTTTACACAAGTAAGTTGTTCTTCGTTATATTTTATGTTGAAGCCGACTGGATCTGCGTTATACAAAAGAATGTTAGTTTTATTGGTATTCAGTTGTAATCTATTTGTTTTACACCAGGCATGTATGAATTTGAAGTTATTTTCTAATGTATTTTTTATTTGTCCACAGGTACGCTCCCGAACAATGCACGAGGTGTCATCTGCATACAAAATAGCTAAGCCGTCAATAACTTCTGGTAGATCATTGATGTACGGAAGGAACAAGAGCGGACCGAGAGTGGAGCCCTGAGGAACACCAAAACGAATTGTTCGCCAGGATGATGAAACCTCCGCACCAGATGCATCATAAACCACTACAGCCTGTTTTCTATTTGTGAGGTAAGACCCCATTAGCTCCAATGCCACGCCTCTAATTCCCATTTTTTCTAGCTTATGCAAGAGTAAACGGTGATGCACACAGTCAAATGCCTTGGACAAATCCATGAAAACACAAGCAGTGATTTCTTTGTTGCTCATACCAGTGAGAACCTCCTCTAGGAATTGAAACGCCGCTCGCATGGTAGATCTTTTTTTTACAAAACCATTTTGATTTGGATGCAAAACACCATGTTTGATCACAAATTTCATAATTTTGTCATATAGAATTTTCTCAATAATTTTGGATATATTTGAAACAAGCGCCACAGGTCTGTAATTGTTCACATCTCCTTTGTCTCCTTTTTTATGAATAGGTCTAACTATACTGTATTTAAGTTTTTCCGGAAATTTGCCGGTTTGAAAAATAGTATTTATTATGTGGGCCAAGGGGGGTGTTAGAATCTCAGAACAAGACTTGAGCATAGAAACCGGAATTCCATCTTTTCCAGTCGCTTTGGTGTTGTTCAAGCTATTGATAATGCTTACTACCTCATTGTTGTCGGCCAGATACAATGCCAGTGATTCCGGGACGTATTTAACTAATTCTGATTCTACTAGCGCTTCTTCGTTGTCTTCGAAACCATCACAGAACTCAATGAAGTAGTCATTAATGCTATCCAAAGTATGTTTAGCATCTTGGCTGTTCCCACTGAAATCTTTCAAATTAAACGGATGATGATTGACAGAGCCCTGAATCTGTCTGACAATATCCCACGTTGCCCTGCACTTATTCGCGGAATTACTGATGTACTCCGCGTACGAGCTCCTTCGCGAATTTTCAATTTCCTGCTTGAGACTATCACAAAATGTTGTGTATGTTTCCTTGTTGATTTTATTTTTCTTTAATTCTTCATACAATTGTCTCTTAATACCGCACATACTTTTGATTTTGTCTGTTAGCCATTTCTTGTTAGATCTATTTGTTAAAGAAATAACTCTTTTATGTATGTTTATTTATCAACAATGTGAGTATTTCAATAAAATTGTTGTAGCACTCGTTCACTTCAGTGCTGCACATGATCGGCTCCCAATCAATGTTCTGTAGCTCTTTTTTTAATAACGATAGTTTGTGATCTGTAAATTCTTCAATTTGTATCTTTCTAGTTTCATCGACGAATTCATTACGAAACTTAAAGGATAGTCTTTCCGCATAATGATCGGACAATGCCGAAACAAGAACGTCACTCTTATAATTTGTTAAATTAGTAAAGATGTTATCAATAATTGTCCCCGACCGATCAGTAACTCTTGTTGGAGCATTTATTGTTGCATATAGGTTGTAAGACCTCATTAGATCTATGAATAGTTCTGAGTTTGTGTCAGTCTTGCTTAAATCTATATTGAAGTCGCCGCTTATTAACAGTGTATATTGAACCTCAGAAGAAATATCTTCTAAAATTGCATCCAATATCTGTAAGAATTCAGCCAGGTCACCCGCCGGCGGTCGATAGATATTTACAATAATTGTTTTCGCACTCTTACTTTTAACAGCACTGCATTCTAAATTAATTCCTTGCTTTTTTCTTTCAGCGACTTAAGTTCGACGTATTCAGTTCCATTGGGCACTAGTATACAGGACCCGCCATGCTGATGGTATGTTCTGCTGAAGCAAGAAGCCATTTGGAACCCGTCAGGCACACTACTTTCATGTGGTTTCAACCAGTGTTCAGTTAACGCAATAGCATTCACCGGTGAATCTAAGTCTTCTATAAAAATCAGTAAATCGTTACATTTATTACGCAAGCTCTGTATATTTTGATGCAATAAAGTGTACGGATGTGATTTGCTTTTGTTTTCCTTTACTTCCGTTAGTTTTATGTTCTTATAGTCGATGTCCTTTCGTTTCGAAAATTTCGAAATTTGTACGGTCTAATTATAGCGTTTGCAGGCCATAATTCAGGTTGAAACATCCGGCCATAAGTATCTTCACCTACAGCAATCTTAAATGCTGCTATGTCATTATTTCTTATATCTAATTGGGAACATTGCAAAACATTTATGTTATTTTCCAACAAGTATTCTTTAACATCACCTTCCGTCGTATTCCTTAACAATTGGGAAACAAATATCCACCGCCTGTTTTCCGCAGCTGAAATCGTTGTATTACTTCTGTTCCCGCGAACTGTTTTTACTTTGTTGGATTTTCGATTTATAGGTTTATATTGAAAACTTTCCGTTTTCGTGTCGTTGGTGTTTTGCTGCGTTTCTTTTTGTATGGCAGTTTGTGTGAGGTTATTCACCTCTGCCTGGATTTGTATATTTTGGTTTTTGTTGTCTTGGTTTTTACCTGCGATCTTTGCGTATGACACTGAACCCTTGGCGACATCTGTCGATGTCGTTTTTGATCGTGTTATCGGACCGCGCGTCTCCTGTTCAATTTTGGTTTGTTGCAAAGACAACAAATCAGATTCTAACCTAGTCATTAGACTGTTTTGTTTTTCAATTTTAATTGATTGTTCATATACAATACCCAACAATTTATCGATATTTTTGTTTATATCGATAATTTTAGAATACAGATGCTTGATGTTTGTTTCTTTGTCTTCTGTACCACACCTGTCACAACTCCATTTCACATTTGTGTTATGAGTTTCGAAGAGTTTTAACTCAGTAGGTTTATAAGCACTACATGTATAGTGAATGATTCCGCATCCGAAACAATGACTTTGCGAACACATCGAAGTCCGTCCTATTTAAAGACTGTTTAATCTGGAAAAGGATATAAAATAACTTTTTTTACCTTTTGTGGTTAAGCCATGTATTAACTTTGTGAGCTCTTATTTTATGAATTAATTTTTCAAATATCAGAACCGATTCTTTTGAGTAAGATGTATCTTGTATTTTACTGTTTTATGTTGAGCCTTAGTGTACATATTATGTAAATTCAACCATACGGAAGTTGTGCAACGATGTATTTTATTAAATTGTTTTGCTTATAGGCGTCACGTACAAGAAAGGTCGCAATACGTCATTAACAACAAGTGCTACGTTACTCCAGATACGGGTGTATCAACCGTATAAAACATCATAGCTAAGTCTTTACTGTAGCGGCTACCAGCTGGGCAAAAAGCACCCCTCTGAACGGCGCAATTGGGCGGAGTTCTAACGTCGACTTTTGCAACAGCTAACGGAGATTCATCCATGCTACGCAATTGGGCGCCCTTTGCCGACATTTGCGAAGTTGCATGGGAAAATCTATTGTTCCACAATTGAGCGGTCTTTGGCTGGCTTTTGTGAAGCACTGATATCCGAACAACATATAAGGTCGCGTGCCTTGTTATCGATAACCGAAAACATTAACACCCGTAATGCGGAATTTATATGTTCTTTGATAATTTTAAATAAATCCATTAAATCCTTGCACAAAGTCCGAATCTGATGTTAAAGCATTTTTTTGAAATTGTATTAGTAAACATCTAAAAGTTTATATCAGTTTTTTTTCGCACTTAATGCAAACACCGAAGCTAGACTTGGTTTATTTTCTTTCCGAACCGAAACACATGCTAATTTTGATCATTTGAACAATTTTGACAATTTTAATGTAAAAGCCAAAGGGTATATTGTTCTACTGTGTAGAGACTTTTATTTTGGTGAATAGTTGTTCGAGGGTAAGTCAAATATTATTTACACTTTCGCCATAAAGCTTTAAAGGTTATCGTAGTGGCGGCCGCTTGCGCATGCGTTGAGTTGGGGCCTCTGTGGTCATGTGTGCGGAATTTAATCATGATCGCGTCATTTGTGTGCTAGCTGCAACAGCATAAGCATGTCAGCTCCGCTATTAGTTTGCACCAAAGAGGAACAACGAGCAGTGATCCGATTTTTGTGGTCAGATAGTGTGAAAGATGTTGAAATTCACCGGAGACTTTTGTCACAATACGGGGACAGTGCTTTACCTCGTAAAAGCGTTTTTTTTGTGGATCGAAATGTTTCAAAGTGGCCGCACGAGCGTAACACAAAAAGAGGGAGCTGGACGGCCATCAACCTCGACTACCGATGACAACATTCAGCAAGCTCGAGAGATGGTTGCAGCAAATAGGCGAGTTACCATAGGTGAAGTTCCATCTTCTTTAAATATCAGTCACCATTCTGCTTAAAAATGCGTCGCCTTCCGCGTTGAAGCGATCCAGTAAGCGTTGGCAGATGCCCAAACGTTTGGTTTTGTTTTCTGCGGTAAGCATTCGTGGTACACATCGCGCACACACTTTACGAAATTTGAGTGCATCGTGGATGATTTGAAAGGCAAAGCCGTAACTGATGTTTAAAGAAGATGCAATCTCACCTATGAGAACTCGCTTATTTACTGTAACCATCTCTCGAGCTTGCTGAATGTTGTCGTCGGTGGTCGAGATTGACGGCCGTTCAGCTCCTTCTTTTTGTGTTACGCTCGTGCGGCCATTTTGAAACATTTCGATCTCCAAAAAAACGCTTTTACGAGATAAAGCACTGTCTCCGTATTGTGACAAAAGTCTGCGGTGAATTTCAACACCTTTCACACTGTCTGACCACAAAAAACGGATCACTGCTCGTTGTTCCTCTTTGGTGCAAACTAATAGCGGAGCTGACATACTTATGCTGTTGTAGCTGGGAAACAAATGACGCGACCGTGATTAAATTCCGCACACACGACCACAGAGGCATCAACTCAACGCATGCGCAAGCGGCCGCCATTACCATAACCTTCAAAGCTTGTTATGGCGAAAGTATAGATAATATTTGACTTACCCTCGTAAATATAATTGGTTGTTATTACTTACTTTTTTTGTTTCTTTGTTGAACCTCCGAACATAGGAGCTACCACAGGTAGATTTGTCATTGTACGCCGTACTTAGATAGCATCACAAGTCACTCACTTTCTTTCTTTCCACTGAACTCATAAACATCTTTTGTTTTAACTAGACAGCACGTGTTGATTATTCATTTCATAACAGCTGTGTTTATAGCGATAGATAGGTATGTTCATGATACGCGTAGCGACATCCAGCGGCGGAAGGCGCAATTATATCATAAAGCCAATAATACAGGATTCCTGTTATCGACAAGCGTGAGAATATATCATTTAAAATGAGGATAGCTTAAGATAAGTAGTTTATTTACATTTCGATTACAAATTCAAAATAAGTTGGTTAAGAAAATGTCTGATAAAGTTGCTTCACATTCGGGGTGTTAGAGTTTCCAGGTTTCGTTCAGAGAGAGCACGAAGCGATCACAACTTTAACAAAAAGATAGGAAGAGGACCTGAGAACAGTGGAAAGGAAAATAATGCGGGTAATTTTGGGACCGGAGAGGGTTCCTGATAACGAATGCAGACCAACAATGAACCATGAAATAAAGCAAGAGTTAGAGGGAGAAGATATAGTAACAAAAATAAAGAAGCAAAGG